>CANJKZ010000830.1:2198750-3600000 GCA_947471745.1 Closterium sp. Naga37s-1
TAAGTTTCGGGAAGGCTAGGGCACGAAATTGTGGGCACGGGAATCTCGTCACGAAATGTGCACTCTATGTTGGGGCACGAAATCTTGTTGTAATGCCTTGTAAAAATTCTAAGTGTTGAGAGATTGTTCACACATAGCTTCACTAGGAAAAGAGAATAATAGAGTACAATGGGAAGGACCAGAACCATATAGGAACGAAGCGACGATAGTCGCGAACGTTCACGCAAAACGTTCCGACAACTACTCTAGCATGTGCTTTGCCAAGTCAGCAACGACAGGTGAAAATAACATGCCAGGTAAATTTCTACCTAACTAGGAGTAGTTGTTCATGTTTCTGCAACATTTGCAGTTACACATGCTTTGCTTGTGCAATATAGTCACTTCCTTCGATTCTGTCCGTTTCTGTTTTGCGGGTCAATGTCGGCGACGGAGTGTACTGCGCGAAATTCCCTCCTGAAGTCAGGACTTGGTCCAATTTTGCCATGTACAACTTTTCCGCGCCTCGTCCCGTTTCGTAACTCGCGGGAAATCCCGCAACGGTGATCCAACGCGAAACCTCCCAGGGGCGCGAAAACTCGCCCCAGCACAGACGCGAAACCTCGATCCCGCGCAGACGCGAACCCAGAATGCAGTGCAAACATTTTCGCGGCTGCGGGACGCGCTCTGCTGCGCGGACACTTTTCGCTCAATGCCCTCACACACGAAAACAGGCTCGTGCAGGGCCTTTCGCGTCAACACCCTCCTCCCTAGTGTTGTGTCGAGCAGAACTGTCCTGGAAGAGGTTAGCAGGTGAAGTCAACAATTTTGAAAGACCGCCTGGGTACTGAACCACACACAGACCAAAAGGCTTGGTTGGGTTGGGTAGCCGACGGTTCTGGCAGAACCGTGCGTGGTTGGGTCTGTCTTGACGGAGCGCTGTGCCCAAGTGTATTGGGGATGTGTTAGTGAGTGTCCTTCGGTGCAGTACGTTTCAGAACGTTTCCTTTTGACAATAGAGTGGTTGGGCAGGGTTGAGCAGAGCTGAGCCAAGCCAAGCCTGGCAGAACTTCCCCAAATACAGCTTCGAGCTTGATTTTTGCGGAGGCTCACTGTCTCGAGCCTGTCATCACCACATCGCCATTCAGTGCCTGAGCTGTGTTAGCGAATAATGGCGAATGTCGAGAATTAGTGAATGTTTCCATGCTGTCAGAGACGCTATCACCTCACTTGTAATGACGAAGAAGTGTGCGAAAAGCAGTCGCTTTCCGCTCACACACCTCATGCATCTTCCTATCTACTATTTTGGCTATAGATGCAGTCCTACCTCGGAGCAACCGACGTAGGAACTGATTCTAATACGAGTCGCGCCGCTCTAACTGCAGCAGCGACGGCTAACTCGTTTCTTGAACCTTGACCCCTAATAACCTCGCTATGTCCATCCTCGTGTATCCATTTTCGCATCAATTCCCGTCCCGACGATCTCCTCATTCGCATTCTATGCATCACGACTCCGCATGACGACCCGGCGAGCCCGCTTCACGCCCTACCTGCTCGTCACTTGTGTGATCCCGCTTGAGTTGCACACCACACCGAGAAACTTTGCGTCTTAGGTCCGGCCTGCTCCACTCGCAGCGAGCCTCCGGATTGAGCTACTATCCCGCCATCCCGCCCCGCGAACCCACGGCTCGCCCCGACTTCTCCCACGCGCTCGTGTGCCGCTGATGGCTCCCCCTCGCGCGCTTCGCCCTGCCGTCGCTCCCCCGCTCGACGGATGTCTTCTTGTGCCACCGCGAGCTCACCTCTCCACTCTCGCATTTCCCCAGTCTGATCTGAATTCAGCTCGACTTCCAGGCCGTTAGGTACCTCGACTCGACTTGACGCTCCTCCCCCCGCTCCCCCTCACCTCACCCCCTCTCCCCCGGATTCTTACGGCCCGCATTGGTCTATCTCGACATAGCGCAAGGCCGGGACTGGGACCCGTAGGAGCCGGTGCACGCGTGGGGGGACAGGGAGCAAGGCCTCCAGTACATGTTTTCCAAGTGCACGCGATTGAAGGATGTAGGGCTAGGATGCGTAGACGAGATAGAGCTTCTTCCTGACTCGCTCTCCGGAAGATCACGGGATTTCTTAAAGTGGCCAATCATGGGTCGCCAGCAAGTCAAGTTTTAGTCTTGCATCTCAGGTCAGCCACAGGTCTGTCTCAGGTCGGCCTCAGGTCAGCCTCAGGTTTGTCTCAGGTTTGTCTCAGGCCTGTCTCAGGTTTGTCTCAGGTTTGTCTCAGGTCGGCCTCAGGTCAGCCTCAGGTTTGTCTCAGGTCTGTCTCAGGTTTGTCTCAGGTTTGTCTCAGGCCTGTCTCAGGTCAGCCTCAGGTTTGTCTCAGGTCTGTCTCAGGTCTGTCTCAGGTTTGTCTCAGGTCTGTCTTAGGTTTGTCTCAGGTTTGTCTTAGGTCTGTCTCAGGTCTGTCTCAGGTCTGTCTCAGGTCTGTCTCAGGTCTGTCTCAGGGTGAGGTGGGCTGTTGGTTCTATCCCAAAACTGAATGCGTGACGGGTAATGCATGAATTCGTGCTACACCTAGTCGTGTTTCACCGGCTTTCACCCGACGCCAGGTAAAGGTGGGGTGGGGTGTTACCATTATCCGGTGGCACTCGTTGAGGTGAGGAATCTGGGGAAGTGTATGCGAGAGGGGTTGCTAATGTATGCGTAATTTATGCAGCATTCCCGTGGTGGTGCCTCTCTCTCGGCGCTGCCTGGCCAGAAGTGGGGTGTTGGTACAGGTCCTGGTGGTACAGGTCCTGGTGGTACAGGTCCTGGTGATACAGGTCCTGGTGGTACAGGTCCTGGTGGTACAAGTCCTGGTGGTACAGGTCCTGGTGGTACAGGTCTTGGTGGCCAGAAGTGGTTGCAGGTAGCACATGGTGGGTGCAGGTCCAGGTTGCTAGAGGCTGAAGTGGGGTGTTGGTACTATCAGGTAGTACATAGTGAGCTGGATTTGGGGGGAAGTGAATGCATGCGTGGTAATGCTGCTATAGTCACAATAGGCTTGAATGTGCCTAAAACGAAAGATAGAGAGCACAGACGGATTTCTGCACAGCGGCTTCAAACGTTGATAGCGTTCTGCTCACAGCTGCAAATGACTTGATTCAAATTGGATCTGGAGCGTCTTCACGTTGTCTACAATTAGCAATTTAGATTGCACGATTTGATAAAGAATTGACGACACAGCGTCGGTTTGAACAAACGGTACTATGGCAGCCACTATAGTCTTAGAACACAAGATAGGAAGAGTTACGAGTTGGGAATGACTCCCAGCTCCTACAAACCCCAAGAGCCGAGGTACAGTGATGTGGAACAGTGCCACACTGTCCCCAACCACGAAGGGTCTCGAAACTACCCTTCACTAGGGCCTACACCAAGTGAAATGTTACACTACACAAAGTAATGTAACTATCTTCAATACCTTGAGGTGTACCCTTTTGGCAAGCTTCGAAATCACTTGAGGCTTGACACCAAGGCTCGGGCTCTTCATCACAAACTTATCCTTGAGTTCTTGATGGGTCTGCTGCACACACCTGCGACACGCCGAACGTTCGACACAGGACAAAATAGAAACCGCGCACGACAAAATAGAAACCGCGCGCGAGACACAAACGACCGCGTAACACGCGTCTAGCGATAACTCGCTATTGACTCGACACACACACTCGACATCATGACTCAACATTCACACACAATTATAAGCATGAAATATATATTATCCCATGCCCTCATACCATTCCATACACACACACATTCACGCACACGGACAACAAGCCGAGTGCAAACCGTAGGGTTGCACCAACAAACTCCCCCTCGGATTGTTGGCCTTAGGATATGTTGCTCTCTCAGTTCAGAGCCATCCCAGCCAGCTTGCAACACTTCCAATGCTGCTGCTCCACCAGCCTCTTAGTCATCATGTCAGCCGGCTGCCCCGTGGTCTTCACGTAGCGCAACTCAACTTCACCCGCGGTTACCATGCTCCTCGTCCAATGCCACTTCACCCTCATGTGCTTCGTGAGTCCATGCAACACAGGGTTCTTAGCAAGAGCAATGGCACCCTGGCTGTCACAGTACAGTGGGGTAGGTCCTTGCTGCTCCTCCCCCAATTCAGCCAACAAACGCCGCTGCCACACAATCTCCCGTACGGCACGGAAGAGTGCCATGTACTCGGACTCCACCGAGCTCAAAGCTTGGTCAACCTGCTTCTTGCTCTCCCAAGCAGTTGGGCCTCCACCAACACAGCATATGAAGCCTCCCACACTTGTCATGTCCTCTGGTTCTGATGCATATGAAGCATCCGAGTAGGCGGTGAGGAACAAACGCCCGGGTTCAACACCATCCGCGCCCTTTTGGCGCCTTTATGCCGCCGCCGAGTATTGCAGCCCGACGGTCGGTGTTTGGCCAAGATACTTGGCCACCCTCATTCCAGCTGCTACCTGCTCCTCATTAGGGCATTGCACAACCCTAGCCAGCTGCCCGGTAGCAAACGCGACGTCCGGTCGGGTGTTTACCGCCGCATACATGAGGCTGCCCACCAACGAGTGAAATCGGCGCCTCTCCTCTTCACCAACGCTCTCCTCCTCTGCTCCCTTCACACACTTGAACCCAGAGGGAAAGCGTGTAGCCACATGGCCTTCACTCTGCCCAAAGTTGGCAGCCAATGCCTCCAGGTACTTTCGTTGATGCACCCGCATGCACCGCTTCTCCACATCTCGTTCGATGTGGAGCCCAAGGTAGAAGCTCACGTCACCAAGGGCCTTGCACTTGAACTTGTCTTGAAGCTTCAGCATCACCTCCTTCACAAGGTCAGAAGAGGGTGAGAAAATGAGGATGTCATCCACATAAACCACCATGAAACTCCTCTGCTCCCCTTCGCCAAGCATGAACAAGGAGTGATCGGCCGTTGAGGGAGTGAAGCCGATCCCCTCCAACACTTCGCGCAGCTTCATGTACCATTGCCTAGGGGCCTGCTTCAGCCCATAGAGGGCCTTCTTCAGCTTCCACACTCTGCCACTACCATCATCAAACCCCTCTGGCTGCGCCATAAAAATCTCCTCCTCAAGGATGCCGTTAAGGAATGCCGTTACGATGTCCATTTGCTTTACTACCCATCCTTTGATGGCGGCTCCCGCGAATAGGGTTCGCAGCGTCGTCGGCTTCACCACAGGGGCAAACAGCTCCTTGAAGTCCACCTTCTCCTTCTGCTGGTACCCCTTGGCTACAAGCCTAGACTTGTAGCGCTCGATCTTGCCGTCGGCATCCGACTTGATTTTGAAGAGCCACTTGGACGTTATCGCCGTACGCCCCTCCGGTAGCTCCACCAATTCAAACGTGTCATTCTCCTCAATGCTCTTCAGCTCACTCTCCATGGCCTTCTTCCACTCCTCAGCATCACTACTCTCCAAAGCCTCCTTGAGAGTTGCTGGTTCTCCCGGCATCTCCACCGGAGAGAAGAACGCGAAGGCACACTCCTCGTAGTCACTCTCCTCGTCGTCTCCGACCATCATTGCCGCTCCGGCCAGGGCTGTCTTGCCCTGCTTTCCCGGCGCATCATAGGTCAGCCTATTAGGGGGTTGAACTCTCCTCTTCCCCCTTCCTTCCTCCTCAGCTGCAGGGACTTGAAGGCCTTGGCGTTGCTGCGGTGTGGCTCGAATCCGTGGAGCACTCGTAGTACGGGAAGGGAGTGACGGTGCACGCTCGCTCACTTGCTGCACCTCCTCCTCTTCTTCCTCTGCATCATTGGCCTCCTCTCCCCCATTCACAAGGGAGGATTGCCTTGTGGTTGTGCTGCCGCTGCTCAGCTCCAAAGGCAGCTCCACATGCTCCAAACCGGAACTCTTCACCTCCCCAAACCGCACGCCTATCTTCGCCTCATTCTCCGCCTTCCAATCCTTGTACATGAAGTTCTCCATGAACTTGCAGTCCCTGCTCACCAAGAACTTCTTGGTGAATGGGTCCCAAAGAAGCCATCCCTTGCTGTTTTGAGCCATGCCCAAGTGCACGGCCCACACCGCCTTGGCACCAAGCTTGTTGTGCCGAAGATGCTTAGGCACGAGCGCCATGCACATGCACCCGAACACCCGAAGCATATCCACCTTTGGCTTCCTTCCTAGCCACTCCACATAGGGCACCCATTTGTCTGCTCCCACATGAGTCAAGGCTCTGTTCTTGGCCACACACGCGCTCCGCACCGCATCAGGCCAGAAATAGTCGGGTAGCCCGGCTTCAATGAGCAACCCGCGTGCCGCCTCCGTGATTGTGCGGTTCGCTCGCTCGGCGATGCCGTTCATTGCAGGGGAGTATGGCATGGTGAGGGAGTGCCGAATACCATTCTTCTTCAGCCACAACCCAAACTCCTTGCTCAGGAACTCTCCCCCTCGATCGGTGCGGATTGACTTGACTAGACGGTCTTGTTGCCGCTCCACCATCGGGAACCAATCCGTCTTCAACGTTTCAGCCACGTCGCTCTTCTTGGCCAGCACGTACACCCAAGTCATGCGGGTGTAGACGTCGACAATGGTGAGAAAATACTCAGCTCCAGCAGCTCCAAGCTTCAGGGGGCCCACCACGTCCATCACCACCTCATCAAGCGGTGCCTTTGCCGTTGCCTCCGAACTAGGGAACGGAAACCGGGTGAACTTGGCTTGAATGCACGTCGGGCAGCCAAGCACCTCATCGGGCTCCCCCTTCACACGTATGCCAGCAACCATCTCATTCTTCACTAGCTGCTGCAAGATGGGCAGGGCCACATGCCCCATGCGCCGATGCAAGGTGAGCCAATCACACTCCCCCGTAGCCGAAGTTGGATTGGAGAATGCCGCGCTCGCAATAGCGCCCCACATAATCTCTCCGTAGTCCTCCTCCGCTGCTGCCTCTGGGTTCTCTTCACCCTTTTGCTGCTCCTTGGTTGCTGCACCACTCTCCTTAGGTTCACTGAACTTGCTGGTCCCTCCAGGTTTGCTCTTCTTGAGCTCATTCTCCTTAGCGCGACCGTTCGCGCCATCGTCGCTACCGACCGCTCCATCCTTGGTGCTGATGCTTGCTGCCACTTGCCTCTCCTTAGGCATAGGGACCACTGGGATCTGCCACATCTCGTTGTAGACATCCCTGTCCTCATGAAGGTCCCAAAGAATTCGATCGCCAAGCCTTGCGGTGTAGGTCTTGGCTCCCTTCGAGTTCGTGTCCATGCCGGCCTTTGCCAACCGCCGCACGGAAATCAGGTTTGCAGCAAGGCTGGGCACCCAAAGCACGTTCTTGAGGCCCACCATCTTCCCATCAGCACCCTTGAACATGGCCTTGCCCATGCCTTTCACCTCTGCTCGCTGCCCCAAAGCCGATGTGACATGCTTCACCGGTGACGGCTCGAGTTCGGTGAGCAAGTCCGGGCGAGGTGTCATGCTATAGGTAGCGCCACTATCAATCACCCAATAGTCCAGGGGGTGTAGGGTCACCTTCCCCACAGCTGCTGGCTCCTCAAAGCCTTCATCCTTCTCTGGACCAGCCGGTACTTGCGTCGACACGAAGTAGAATAGACCCGGGTATCGATCGTCGCTCGGGTCCTTGTCGTTGTCTCCGCTCTTCATGTTTGCAGCTCCGCCACCGCGACCGCCACGGCCTCCATGGCCTCGTCCTCTCCCTCCTCCTGCTCCTCTACCCTCTTGGCCTTGAGCAGGGGTCCAACCATCAGGGAGTTTGTAGCAGTCGCGCCACATGTGTCCGCTCTTGTGGCAATAGTGACACTCGCCGTCGAATCGGCCGCGACCGCGTCCGTAGCTCTTGTCGTCGCTGCCGTAACCGCCACTCCTGCGGCCTCCGCCAAAGTTGTTGCCACCAAACCTTCCTCCCCCTCGTCTTCTGCCTCTTCCTCGACCATATCCACGGCCGATGCTCGCTGCCCCAGCGCCATCCGCACTCGCCAACTCACGGCGGCGGAAATCCTCTTGAAGGATAGCTCGCTTCACGTCTTCAAGCGAGAGGCGGGGCAAGTCGCGATTAAGGTTGATGATGAGCGAGGACCATGACTCTGGGAGTAAGGCCAGCAACTTGGTCTTCTTTTGGAGCTCACTGTAGTTCAAATCAGCTCCCTCAAGCCGCGTCAACAAGTCGAAGAATTTCTGCACCCCTTCTTCAACCGCTTCGTCTTCTTCAATTCGAAGTGCCGCCATTTGCCGTTCCAACACCACCGCTACCGCCGCTGTTGCAGGAGCATGTACACCCTTGAGAGCAGCCCATGCCTTTGGTCCTTTCTCTGGTTCACGCTGGAATGGCTTGATGTGACGGATCTGACTGCTCCCCAACGCTTGCCCAAGTAAGAGATAGCCTTGTGCGCTCTTCCGCACCCACGGGCTCTTCTCCGGGTCGTTCTCGGGGCGCTTCTCCGTTCCTTCCATCACCTCCAGCAGGTCATAGTGGTCAAAGATGTTCTCCATCTTGAAGGACCATTCAGCAAAGTTGTCACCGTTGAACTTGTCAAGCCCAAACACCCTAGGCTCATCCCTAGGTGGGCCAAGACTTGGTTGCATGGGCGCCATGGCTGAATCACGGGGTTGGCCTTGAGCTTGAGATTCTCCACTGCCACCAGCACCTCTGCCACCCCTTTCCTCAGGTCCAGACATTGTCGAAACTGCTCCAAGGGCCTCTGATACCACTTGCTATAGTCACAATAGGCTTGAATGTGCCTAAAACGAAAGATAGAGAGCACAGACGGATTTCTGCACAGCGGCTTCAAACGTTGATAGCGTTCTGCTCACAGCTGCAAATGACTTGATTCAAATTGGATCTGGAGCGTCTTCACGTCGTCTACAATTAGCAATTTAGATTGCACGATTTGATAAAGAATTGACGACACAGCGTCGGTTTGAACGAACGGTACTATGGCAGCCACTATAGTCTTAGAACACAAGATAGGAAGAGTTACGAGTTGGGAATGACTCCCAGCTCCTACAAACCCCAAGAGCCGAGGTACAGTGATGTGGAACAGTGCCACACTGTCCCCAACCACGAAGGGTCTCGAAACTACCCTTCACTAGGGCCTACACCAAGTGAAATGTTACACTACACAAAGTAATGTAACTATCTTCAATACCTTGAGGTGTACCCTTTTGGCAAGCTTCGAAATCACTTGAGGCTTGACACCAAGGCTCGGGCTCTTCATCACAAACTTATCCTTGAGTTCTTGATGGGTCTGCTGCACACACCTGCGACACGCCGAACGTTCGACACAGGACAAAATAGAAACCGCGCACGACAAAATAGAAACCGCGCGCGAGACACAAACGACCGCGTAACACGCGTCTAGCGATAACTCGCTATTGACTCGACACACACACTCGACATCATGACTCAACATTCACACACAATTATAAGCATGAAATATATATTATCCCATGCCCTCATACCATTCCATACACACACACATTCACGCACACGGACAACAAGCCGAGTGCAAACCGTAGGGTTGCACCAACAAATGCTCGGCTCGCAACATTCTTGTGGCTGTGGCTCTGTCCTGACACCGCCTGGCTAAGATAGGGTGGAGAAGTTGTAGAGGCTGAGGCGAGGTGTTGGTGCTTCATGTAGCACACTGTGGTGGGGGCGGGGGGCTTGAATGTGTGGGGAGTAGTGTGCACAGCATTCCTGGGCTCGTGCCTCTCTCTGATGCCCCCTTGCAAAGGTGAGTTGGCTATTGGCTGAGGTGGCTACAGGCTGCGGTGCAATCAGGTAACGCACGGTAAGGTGGGGAAGAGAGGATTGGAGGGATCGGGTCGCGGTGAGCTATTGGCATGCGTGTGTGAGGCGCAATGCATGCGGAATCCACGAGGTTGATGACTGCCTCCCTCCAGATGCCCCATAACTAAGGCGTCTGCAGGTGAAGGTGGGGGACGAGGAGCTGCTTAAGGGGAAGTCCTGTGACCAGGTGGATGGGGGAAGGCTGGGGCGGAAGAGGTGTGTGGGCTATAGATGTTGTATCTATCAGGTATCATGATGGTCTGTGCGTGAGGTGATGGGAGAGTGGTGCTGACTTAGGTGGCAGAAGGGAGGCAGCAGCACCAGGCGGAATCTGGAGGGGATGCGAGTGGGGAGGGGAGTAAGCAGTTGCTGTGAAGCAGCACGAGCGCTCATTTTCTCGTGTACAGTACTCGATTTCTGAGGCGCTTCAAAAATCTGGAGGGGGCGTGAGAGGGAAGTAAGTCGGTTGCGGTGATGACGCACAAGATGCATGCTTGCTCGCTTGCAATAATTGTATTTTCTACACTCGGCCCTTCCACCTTCATACCTACCGCCGCTCAGCTGTTTATAAGCTCTGGCGACCACACTCTGATGAAGATGCTGCATGTGCCATCCCCCATGCTGCATGCGCCATCCCCCATGCTGCATGCGCCATCCCCCATGCTGCATGCGCCATCCCCCATGCTGCATGCGCCATCCCCCATGCTGCATGCGCCATCCCGCATGCTGCATGCCCCATCCCGCATGCCGTATGCATCAACCCCCATGCCGTATGCATCAACCCCCATGCCATATGCATCATCTCCCATTCTGTATGCATCAACCCCCATGTTTATCAGCTTTGATGACTGCAATGGGGGAGATGCATGCATAGTCCCCAGCGCATTGCATTGCGCCCACTCCAGACCTCGTCTGCTTGCATCCTCCCGTCTCCGTTCTCCCTGCCACCCAGATACTACACTGGCTGCGCTGCTGTGTGAGTGCCATGGTAATCTGGACGACAATGGGTCCATATGATATCCGAGTCACTTCTCGAAAGTGACTCACACAGTGATTCCATGCTTGCATTGCAATTCCCTCAACCTCTCGTCACCTCTTTCCATTGTGCTGTGTTGCTCGAAGTAACACCATTTGCTAACCTCCTATTCATGCTGCTAGGCCTTGTACCGCCCACGCTGCCGGGTGTGCTTTCCCCATGTGGCAGGATGAGTAAAGTAGTGGCTGAGGTGCATGAGAGTGGTAATACACACAGCATTCCCATGGTCATAACTCTCACCAGACGTCGCCTTTCCAAGGTGAGGGCAGGGTGAGGTGCGATACTGGTGCTAACACATGGTAAGGTGGGTTGCAGGCTGGGTAAGGTGAGTGCAAGCAGGCTGAGGTGGGATTGCTACTGCTATCAGCTAACACAAGGTAAAGGTAGTGAATGGGGGGTGCATGCACGAGGATTAATGCACGCAGCATCCCTGTGGTTGTGGCTCTATCAGTCTCAGCGCCGCCTGGGCCAGCTGAGTGCAGGCTGAAGTGGGTGTTGGCTCTTATTGGGGAGTACAGGTCAAGATAAGGTGGGAGGTTGTGCATGCTTATTTGGCTGGCTATGGTGAGCACGAAGGTGGGAAATCGAGGAAGCAGGACCATAAGGTGCTATAAGGTGCACACACAGTTGGGGAGCACTGCCAACAAGGTGCACAGCTTGCTGAGGAGCGTTCTGGCAGAGTTTGTGATTGTTGGAGGGTGTTACAATCCCAAGTGGGACTTAGCGAAGGATTGCTCAGGGTTGATCGCAGAGTAGTGTTGCAGCGGAAGTTTGAATCTCAGGTCAGAGTGAATAATAATGACTGCTGCAGGGGCGGCGACGGCTGCTGCTGCAGGGGCCGCGAAGGGTGGCGACGGGGCCGAGAAGGGGCCTGAGGAGGCCGCGAAGGGCGGCGACGGGGTTGTAAGGGGCGGCGACGGGGCCTAGACAGGGCCGAGACGGGGCCGTGAGGGGCGGCGACGGGGCCGCGTAGAGGCCGCAAGGGGCCGCAAAGGGGGCCGCGAGGGGCCGTAAGGGGCCGCGAAGGGCCGTGAGAGGGGCCGCGAAGGGCGGTGGAGGGCCGTGAGAGGGGCCGCGAAGGGGCCGCGAGGGGCCGTAAGGGGGGCCGCGAGGGGCCGTGAGAGGAGCCGCGAGGGGCTGTAGGAGGGCGCGACGGGCCGCTAGGGGCTGGGGACGCGACGGTAGGGAGGGCACACGGGGCGCGACTCGGGCAGGAGCGAAGCGCGCTCCGGGCAGGTAAAAAAAAAATCGATTTTGAGTGGTGGGCCCTAGGAAACGTTCCCACTAGGGAACCTGCTCTATACCATGTGAGAATTACAAAGAATGAATTGACTAAGGGAAAAGTTGGGTACAAGTACAAACCCTAGAAATGTTTTCCCCTACATCAGCTAAGTCATATATATCTGACATGTGTCGGGTTGTAACTCTCCCCCCAATAACTCGACATTTGACTGTAGCAAGTCTTCGCTCCAGCGTGCCTGGTGGACCTCTTGCTGCTCCCACCACGCTTCGTTTGTTACATACGGTAGCAATAATGGCGGTGGGAGTAGAGGGCAGTGGAGTGTGTGAGCGAAGGGAGCAAGAAGGCGGTTGTTGCCAGATCCCTTGTTTCACGACTTTGTCGCGTTTGACCTTTGTTACAATCCCAAGTGGGACTTAGCGAAGGATCGCTCAGGGTTGATCGCAGAGTAGTGTTTCAGCGGAAGTTTGAATCTCAGGTCAGAGTGAATATAAATGACTGAGTTGATAATAGCATGCATACATCGGGTTTATATAAGAATACAGGGGAATACGAAGAGTCCTAGGCTAGCCATGTACTCTAAGGGGTACATTCCCTTATTACAGCAATTTCAAACCGTGCGGCGCGGGAACCCGTTTTGAACCTGTTCCCGCTCTTTTCACTTCAAATGTTTCTGCGTGCATCGGTCTTGGTCAGGCGGTTGCCGCGTCGCGTCGACTCTTCTGACTCCTCGATTTCGTACTCGGTAGAGTCGGCTCCTGCAGCATACAGGAATGCCTTCTCATAAAACTTCATATCGTAACAACCTTGAAAGTCTTGGTTCAAAACAAGAGTACCAGTTCTCATGTTAATCGTGTCGCTGATCTCGCCACCAAAGCACAGCTTGCGAATATTATTACCCTCACTGAAGCACAATCCCCTCACTAAAGATCATTATTACGTGTATGACGAGGACGAGCAGGATTGGAATCAGCGAATCACACTGCGGGAGAGCCCGCCACACGACAACCAACACTACGTACCAGTGGGATGGAAGGAGGACGAAGACCCTTTCTTCCACAGGCGCTACAAGGCAACCCTGGTGACTCCGCGACTGGCGCTACTTCTGCGCAGGAACAACACCGACAACTACAACACTTGGTCCCAGATCTTCAGTGAGGGTAATAATATTCGCAAGCTATGCTTTGGTGGCGAGATCAGCGACACGATCAACCTGAGAACTGGTACTCTTGTTCTGAAACAAGACTTTCAAGGTTGTTACGATATGAAGTTTTATGAGAAGGCATTCCTGTATGCTGCAGGAGCCGACTCTACCGAGTACAAAGTCGAGGAGTCAGAAGAGTCGACGCGACGCGGCAACCGCCTGACCAAGACCGATGCAGGCAGAAACATTTGAAGTGAAAAGATCGGGAACAGGTTCAAAACGGGTTCCCGCGCCGCACGGTTTGAAATTGCTGTAATAAGGGAATGTACCCCTTAGAGTACATGGCTAGCCTAGGACTCTTCGTATTCCCCTGTATTCTTATATAAACCCGATGCATGCATGCTATTATCAACTCAGTCATTTACATTCACTCTGACCTGAGATTCAAACTTCCGCTGCAACACTACTCTGCGATCAACCCTGAGCGATCCTTCGCTAAGTCCCACTTGGGATTGTAACATGGTATGAGAGCTACTCAGGGATTCTTCGCAACTTCACTTCCGTGAATTTCGCCGAACCAAAATCTGGCGAGCGGCACACGCTCCAAGTCCAAGATGGCAGGAGGATCCGGAGGTCAAGCAAATCTGACGGCTGAAGGACAAACCAACCCGGCTGCGACAAATGAGGCGACAACCACGATCGGCTCTGCCGCTCTCGAGCAACTTTTCGCTCGACTTTCAACTATGGAGAAAGAACTCCAAGACCTGCGAAAAGGCGATGCGGGAACCTCTTCCCAACCAGTACTGTTAGAATGAGAAAGGTTGGTTGGACTAGAAGGGATGAGAGTACAAGTACAAAACCTAGAATTGTGTACCCCCTAAGGCTAAACCCAATATAGCCTACAGCACTATAACATATATGATGTTTGACACACCCCCATAGGCGAAGTGGGGGAGAACAAAGGGGGTCACAAGACCAGTCAAGAAAGGCAAAGCAAGCTCAGGGTGGATCACAAAGTCACCACACACACTGAGCACAAGCAAAGGGCCACAAGGCCAGTTCACATGCAGAGGCATATATGCAACACAAGCAGCACAGTGATCTCTACCTAGCAATGCAAACATGCAGGTATATATAGATCACAGTACAAGCAAAGCCTACAGCAAGTGAGGAAACGTGGGCACAAGCCCTAGCAAAGTGCAGAAACGCTGATGATCACCAGCCTGAAGTGCCTTGGTGAATATATCAGCAGTGTTGGCCCGAGTGGCCACGTAACGCAGACGAAGCTGACCGCGCTGCTGCAACTCTCGAGCTAGGAAGTAACGCAGAGCGATATGCTTCGTTCTGTGCTCCAGTCTGTGCTCCTCACACAAGGCAATGGTAGCCTTGTTGTCGACGTACAGCACTGGAGGGGAACGAGGCCGCTCTCCCAAGTCGGTCAGCAGGTAGGTGAGCCAGCGTAACTCCTGTGCAGCCATGGCTGTGGCGTAGATCTCAGCCTCACAACTGGAGCTGAGAACCGAAGACGAGCGAGTAGAACGCCAAGAAACTGAACCAGAGCCAAGGCTGAAGGTGTAACCCTGTGACGACCGCTGAGTAGCCTGGTCGTCAACCCAAGAAGCGTCTGAGTGCCCAGTGAGGACAACTGGGCTCTTCCCTCCAAGCACGAGCCCCATGCCTGATGTGCTGCACAAGTAGCGCAGTACTCTCTTAGCGGCAGCCATGTGCTCAGGTCGGTGCCGACCAGGAGCCACGTAGCGAGCCAGGAGACCAAGAGGGTAAGTGAGGTCAGGACGAGTGCAAGTCATCAGGTACATGAGGCAGCCAACTAGCTCTGGGTAAGGACCACTCGGCTCTACGGACTCGTCCGAAGGTGGAGCTGAGAGCGAGTGACCTGTAGCCAGAGGAGTGGCCTGTGCCGAGGACCAGGTGAAGCGGAAGCGCTGAAGGACCTGCTGCACCATGTGTGACTGAGTCAGTGTAATGGTGCGGCGTGCTCTGTCCCGGGTGATCTGCAAGCCAAGGTAGCTGCGCAGTTCACCCAGGTCTGTGCACGTGTGTCTCTTCTGCAGCTCCGACTTCACGTGGGCGAGAGCCTCAGTGTCAGCAGTGGCAAAGACCAAGTCGTCGACGTACACGAGGACGTAGAACGGCGGCAGCGAGGTGTCGGTGCGCAGAAACAGCGACGGGTCAGCAGTAGAAGGCGCGAACCCAAGAGCCGCAAGTGTAGTCCTTAGTGTGTCGTGCCACTCACGTGGTGCCTGGCGGAGACCGTACACTGGCCGCCGGAGGCTCCACTGGGTACCAGGAGGGAACGACCCATTGAAGCCAGGAGGGCGACGCAGCCAGATCTCCTCGTGTAGCCTGCCCTGCAAGAAAGCTGTGTTGAAGTCAAGAGAGTGAAGCTCGTAGTCACGCTGAGCAGCAACGTGCAGCAGCACCCGAAGAGTGGTCATCTTCGGGGTGGGGGAGAAGGTCTGGAAGAAGTCTACTCCCTCTCGCTGACTGAAGCCTCGAGCAACGTACCGAGCCTTGAAGACAGGCGGAGAACCTGGCGGCCGCTTCACCCTGAAAATCCACATGCCACTGACGATGTTCGCCCCAGGAGGGGGAACCTCGTCGACGTAAGTGCCAGTGGACTTCCAGGATGCCATCTCTGCGTCCATGGCTGACTGCCACTGAGAGGAGTACTCACCCGCGATCGCCTCAGCGTAAGAGCGTGGGGTCGGGATGTCTGGAGCATCCGGGTCTCCCTCAGGTGCAATCAGCATGGACACGAGATGAGGTACAGCAGCGGCAAAGCACTCAAACTCCTCCTGCCTGTCCTCAAGGACGTCCGTGCCAAGAGCACACTCACCCCCGACGGACGGAGGACAGACAGACTCAGACTCAGCAACAAGACTGGCAGCGTAGTCTAGACGACAGTGAGCAGCAAAGTCGACAAGCTCAGCAACTAAGGCAGACGCAGCAGCTGACTCAAAGGAAGGGTCAGTGACAGCAGTGGCCAGGAGACGCGTGACAGTAGGACTAGTAGCACGAAGAGTGTCAGACTCCGGGTCAGCAAGGGCAGGAAGGGAGGACGCAGGAGGAGAAGGCAGAGGGACACACTATGGAGCAGTGGAAGGACGAAGCGTCATCTGGTGAGTGCCTGGGACAGCAGGAGGACGCTGACGCGGGACACGACGACCAGTGCGAGCAGCACGAACAGGTGACGCAGAACAAGACTCAGGCGACACAGGACGAGACTCAGGCTCACGACGCTCCGTAAGACCTCCTGTCGGACCAGTGTAGGGAGAAGGACTAGGAAGTGGCGACGCAGGCTGTAACTGTGCCTGCAACTGGACAGGCGGGGGACACTGAAGGAGGAGGGGAACGAAGTACGGCCGCGGCCGAGCAGCGCCCCCAGAACCAGCAGAGACAGCACCAGAACCTCCAGCAGCAGCTCCAACTCCTGCAGCACCACCAGCAGCTCCAGTAGTGCCAACACCAGTATCCCCAGCAGCACCAGCTCCAGCCGCACCGTCGGCTCCCGCACCAGGTGGAGGACGAGTGCCAGCACCTCCAGCTCCAGCCCCTGCAGCAGCTCCAGTAGCACCCCAAGTCCCAGCAGCTCCAGTACCGCCAGTACGAGCACCTCCAGGACTAGGGGCTCCAGCACCTCCAGCGCCAACACCAGGGTCAGCAGCGACACCAACTCCAGTAGGCCCAGCGTCCTCAGCCCCAGCTCCAGTAGTACCTCCAGTGTCCACAGCACCACAGCGGCGGCGACAGTACCGAGAGTACCACTCACGCAGCTGCTGGGGAGAGAGAGCGCCCCCAGGCGCAGCACCCGCAGTCTCCGCACCCCCAGGCTCAGCACCCCCAGTCTCCGCACCCCCAGGCTCAGCACCCCCAGTCTCCGCACCCCCAGGCGCAGCACCCCCAGACCCAGCACCACCAGGCTCAGCACGCTCAGCACCTCGCGCAGGACCAGAGTCGACAGCTACCTCGACAGGCTCGACCGGGTCTACCTGGGAAAAAACTGAGGGAGCAGGACCCTGGGGAGGCAGGGGGTCTACCAAAGCAGCACCTGGCGTGAGGAAGAGCGGCGGGGGGGGGAGCGGGGCCGTGCGGTAGGGGAAGAGACGGTAGAAGGGGACCGACTCGTCAAACGTGACGTCCTGAGAGGCAAAGACACGACGCGAGGTGGGGTGGTAAAACTGCCAGCCAGGCGTGTCAGGGACAAAGCCAAGGAAGACACAGGGAACAGCGCGGGCGAAGAGCTTGTCCGCGGACGTATCGCGGACAAAGGCACGAGATCCCCAGACCCGGAACACAGACGCATCGCCAACCTCTCCCGTCCAACGCAGCGTCGGCGAGGTCTCCGGAACGGAGACACGGGGCCAGAGGTTGAGCTGATGCTCGGCGTAGCGGACCGCAAACGGCCACAGAAAATGGGGGGCAGCCGCATGGACCAAGGAGGTACAAGCGACCTCCATGACCAAGCCAATGCGGCGCTCAGCAACCCCATTCTGCTGAGGAGAGGTCGGAAGCGTGAACGTCTGGCGTATGCCCTCCCCCTGACAGAAGGTCTCCAAGAGACCGGAGGAAAACTCTCCACCTCTGTCAGAGTGCAGGCGCAGGACTGGAAGGTCCGTGTGAAAGCGCCTCTCCAGCTGGAGACGGGTAGCGCGGATCCAAGGGATCAAAACAGCAGGGACCTCTCCCTTGGTGCGCAAGGGGAAGACCGTGGTGTAACGCGTGTAGTCGTCAACTACCAGCAGGAAGTAGCGCTCTCCTCCCTGTCCACGGATGCGGGCTGGGCCCCACACGTCCATGTGAAGGGTCTGCAGAGGGGCCTCCGTCGGGGGAAACTCAGAGGAGTGAGGGGTGGCACGCTGCCGCCCCTCGACACAGGGAAGGCAGGGAGGGACAGGGGACTGTGGCAGGGGAGGCAGTGACCTGGGGAGACCAGAGACAAGGTAACGGGAGTGCATGCCACGAAGGCGCTGCATCGAAGGGTGCCCAAGACGGTGGTGCTAGAGGACCGTCCGGTGCGACAGGGAGCGACACGAGCAGGGGGCGGACAACTGACCTGACGCAGACGCAGACGCTGCTACCTGAGGGGACTCAGTGGTCAGTGTGTACAAGTCCGACCCCGACTGCCGAGTGAAGGTAGCCAGGTGACGACCCGTCTGGGCACACGTGCAGTGTGTCACACGCTCGTAGGCAGGGGTGAACTGGTGAACACCCGCATCCTGGAGCGCGGACCCCGCCACCAAGTTCGTAGAGAACGAGGGGAGGTAGAGGCCCGACAGGGTGCCGGACGGGACAGCAAGACAAGGGAGGGCAGTGGTGGAGGTCGCAAGGACCGGACCCCCGGAGGGGTCAGCCAGGGAGACAGCAACCGGCCTGGGGAGCTGCACGAGGGCAGTGCGGTCGCGAAAGAAACAGCGAGAAGCACCGGAGTCCAGCGTGAAAGTGTGCAGTGCCTCAGTGGACGCAGTACCTGAGGGCGCAGACTCACAAGCACCTGAAGCAGCAGACACACCTGCACCTAGAGCAGCAGCCTCACTAGGACCTGGGGTAGCAGACGCACTAGCTCCTAGAGCGGCAGCCTCACTGGTCGCAATGCCTGGGTCTGGTGGCACACACAAGTAACAGTCACCCTCAACACTAATAGTCAATGCATACATGGCTCCAAGGATAACATCAAAGTCAAGTGCAAAGACATCAATATTCTTTTTAAGCAGATCAGCCCAGTGGGGCAGCTCAGAGGCCTCAGGGAACTGTGCACGCCAGGCGTCGTCGAGACGGAAGAAGCAGCGCTGTGGCATGTGGAACCTCCCACACGTCTGACCAGCGCGGTCACCTGTGCGGATGACATACGTGCAGGTACCCCCGCCCCCAGACCCCCCATGCTGAGAGTACCACTCACGAAGCTGCTGGGACGACGGGGTCTCTCCAAGACGCTGCTGCTGGCGCTGGAATCCACCCGCACCTCCACGCTGCGCCGGTCCACCCCGACCACCACCCGAGCCGCCGCCCCCACGCCCACTGCCTCCACCACCACCACCTCCACCCCGGCCCCCTCCACCACCACTGCCACCACCACCCCCGCCGCTGCCACCCACCCCCCCAGCCCCACCACCACCCCCACCACCGCCACCACCCCCACCGCCCCCACCGCCGCCACCTCCACCTCCACCTCCCTCGCTGGTACCACCACCGCCCTTGCCCCCCTTGCCCTTGCCGCCCTTGCGCCTCCAGCTAGGAGCAGACGCAGCCCCGACTTCCTCAGCACCAAGGAAGTCGACAGCGGCAGCAGAGGCAACCGAGGGGAGAAGGGGGGGAGGGGAACACCCGTCAAAGAAGGGCGTGCGGGGGTCGCCACGAGAGGCACCTACAGCAACTATGCTAGCCTCAGTTGCAAGCAGATGCTTCTCGAGCAGGTCAACGGTGAGCTCGGTGGGGCAGAGGGCGAGAAAGTGGTCCCTGGCTGCGCGAAGAGAGTCAGGGAGACGGGTGACTAGGTGGTAGAGAACGAGGTACATCGGGGGGGGATTCTTGGCGAGGAACTCAGCAGGAAGGGCGGCTCGGTAGCGAGTGTCACTAGTGCGGAGGTGGGTGATGAGGTCAGCGACTGTGGGAAAGGCGGCGAGATCGGGGAAAAGATAGGGCAGCGAGAGACGGCCTATCGTAGCAGAGGCAGGCGAGGAGTAGCGAGCGACGACTGCATCGTACAGTGCCTTAGCAGTCTTATGCTGGCCGAAGTGTGCGCGCTCATCTAACGGCAGGTGGCTGCGAATGGCTAGGCGAGCGTGGGCATCACGAGTCTGCCACTGGGAGCGAGCTGTACGGTCAGCAGTGTCAGCAGGTGCGAGAGCGGTCCCTAGCGCGTGGTCATACAGCGAGACATCATCCTTAGCTGTGATCTGGAGGAAGAGGTGGAGATCGTCGAGCCAGGCATCAAACTGGAGCGGACGGCCCTCAGCATCGAAAGAGAGAACTGTGGGTGTAGCCATAGTGGCAGTAGTAGCAGTAGCAGTAAGAGCAGTAGCAGTAGCAGCAGTAGTGAGAAGAACAGCTAGAACAGTAGGATCAGGAACAGCAGGTGCAGTTGGTGGGGCGGCGCGGCTCGGTCAGGGTGGCGCGGCTCGGGCGGCGCGGCTCGGGGACTAAGGGCAGCGCGACGGCGGGCCTAGCACGGTGGGCGGCGGCGCCTAATGTGCAGCTGCGCACAGGCCGCGGCTGGGTCCAGGCTGCAGCAAAAACGCGAGCTGCAGCAGCCTACGTGCCTTCGTCACTGTGGGCGGGCTGCTTCCTGCGGGCGAGCGGCGGTGGGTCGTGCGCCGTCCTAGGGGCGAGCGGTCCGGTCCAGGCTGCAGTCGTGCGCGGGTGGCGGCCTACTAAAGCAGTGGCGGCGGCCTACTGGGGCGACACAACGGCCTACGGGCGGGGCTGCGTCACGCTGGAGAGCTAGCCCGGCGGGTCGACGGGCGGCTAGGGGCCTGCTCGTGGGCTGATCTAGCCGTGCGGGCGGCCTACGGTCGTCGCGCGCGCGACTCGGGCCGCGCGCGGGCTGCTAGCGGGCCAAAAAACGAGGCCGCGCGCGGGCAAAAAAGGGGCCGCGCGCAGTCGTCTAGCGGGCTACGCGACCGGGAAACGAGGCGCGCGAAGGCGCACTAACAGCGAGGCGCACGAGGGCACTAAAGGAGAAGGCGCTCGAGGGCGCTAGCGGAAGGGCGGGCCCTTAGTACGAGGTGGTCCTAGGTGCATAACCTAGGCTTCTGAT
Source organism: Closterium sp. Naga37s-1 (assembly GCA_947471745.1). NCBI lineage: Eukaryota > Viridiplantae > Streptophyta > Zygnematophyceae > Desmidiales > Closteriaceae > Closterium > Closterium sp. Naga37s-1. The sequence goes on from CANJKZ010000830.1 coordinate 2,219,689, forward strand.
GCCATGTTAGAATGAGAAAGGCTGGTTGGACTAGAAGGGATGAGAGTACAAGTACAAAACCTAGAATTGTGTACCCCCTAAGGCTAAACCCAATATAGCCTACAGCACTATAACATATATGATGTTTGACAAGTACAACCTGGACAACTGGCTGAGAAAAGCCGTGATACCGCCGCGCATACCTTCTCCCTCGACACAGACAAATCAACAACAACTGCCCCCCGTCCAAGTGATGAAGCTATCAACTCTGCGCAAACACGCTTCCTTAGCGTTTCAAAAATCAAAACTACTGCCGCGTTTGACGGCAAGGACTTCTACACATGGAGTTTCGAGCTTGAGCTCCTCCTACAAACGGCGCAGATCTACCATTACTTCGACAGCTCCTACCCTAAACCGGTGGAAAACACCGAAGTCGCCAGGGCTCAGTACTACAGCGAGTCCCTCATGGCCTACAGTGTGCTGCTACGCAACATGACGCCTGCGGAACAACTCAACATTCGCTCCTACAAAGAGAGCGACGCTCCAGCCTTGGAAGCTTGGAAGCACCTCGTTGAAGTTTACTAGCCGAAGGATTCGGTCACCGCCAGCAGGCTTCTGCAGCAACTTTTGGAGGTAAAGATGGGGCACGGGGAGAAAGCGAACCCGTATATTAACCGCTGTCGCAACATCCGTGACCAGATCACGAAGCATGGGAGTACAATCTCGGAAGAGATTTTCGTCAATATAGTCCTTCAAGGACTCGGGCCAGAGTGGAAGCCCTGTAAAGCGCTACTCCGACAGCGAGGGATCATCTCAGAAGCCGCGCTATGCGCCGCACTCCTGTCCGAATAGCAGGACATGGATTCGAGCAGAACAAGCTCCGCGCCGCGCCGAGAGCGCCTCGCCTTCTACGCAGACAACCGAGAAGAGCGACGACAACCAATGCGCCATTATTGCAAAATATGCAAAGTCTTCGGACACTCAACGGATCGATGCAAATCCCGATCCAACTTCCGCCACCCAAATTCCACTCACCACAACAACTTGGTCGGCCGACAAGACACTCGTCACTCTCAGCCTCAGCATCAGACAGTTCGTCCTCCTGCACAGCATCAACACCAGCAAACTCAAGGACCTCAATCAGGAGCTCCCAGGAACATCATCGCGAACATGGCGACGCGCCGACGCCGCACTGCTGAACCTGACGAAGAGAACGAAGTTCAAGGAAGACTTCTGGAACCCGAAGAGGGATGGAACAATCCCCTCACTGAAGAACACTATTACCTGTATGACGAGGACGAGCAGGATTGGAATCAGCCAATCACACTGCGGGAGAGCCCGCCACACGACAACCAACACTACGTACCAGTGGGATGGAAGGAGGACGAAGACCCTTTCTTCCACAGGCGCTACAAGGCAACCCTGGTGACTCCGCGACTGGCGCTACTTCTGCGCAGGAACAACACCGACAACTACAACACCTGGTACCTGGACAGCTGCTGCGGACAGCACATGGTGGGATCCACGCGATACGTTTTGAATCTGAGTCGCGCCCCCGCAACCTACGTCACCGTCGCCAACAACGAGCAGCTGCGCGCCAATTCACAAGGCATCGTCGTTCTGCAAGCACGAGACAGTAACACTCACATCTCATTCAACGACGTGCTCTACGTCCCGAATCTCCGCTTCAATCTACTCTCGGCTGGACAACTCCGCGACTGTGGAGTCATAATACACACGGACCTTGCCACACGCGACCTCATCCTTACCTACGCTCCCCCGGATACACCTCCCGAGTCGTGCAAGTATCTCGGACGAGCACACTCAATCAACGGGATCTATATCCTGGACTTCGACGTACCTTCCTGCCAAGCGTCATCAGACGAGCTCGTGGACCTTGTTCCTATTGAGTTCGACTTCATGAACAAGGAATCATGGGAGCATCCGGACGGACGACCATGGGTTCGCCGCAGCCCTCACCCCCGTGAGATCAACTTGCACGAACCAAACATCAACGGTCTCTGCACCACCTGCCACACACCCACCGCGAGCCGCACGGAGCAAGTCGAAAAGGACTATGAGGCGATTCAGGAAGCAGAAAGTGCCGAGGCGGAACCTACCGGCATGACCAGAGAAGAGCTCGCTATGTCATCTTACCACAACTTCGGCGAACCATTCGATGACCCCGGACGTCAGCAAGAAGAGCGAACCTACTCCGAGAACCTCCGATTCGTCCTAGAAGCCAACACCACCACCTTCGACGAAGAAGGACGACCGCGCCCATACACTTGTGAAGTCTACCGCCGTAAAATTGATCCGTCTTGGAAGGATCCTGACGCAAAAGGGGAGCTGAGCGTCAAGGAAGAACAAGACAAGGCCCGAGCAGAAAAGAAACAAAAGTTGTATGAGGAGCGTGTCGCGGCAGGGTGGGACGAAGAGTCTGCACGACGAGGGGCATGGGGAGATGAGGATTACGAACCAGAAGGAGGCGCAACCTGGGCATCCGCAACTGGAGGATGGGGAACCAGCGCCAGCGGCACGGTTACTACGGGAGGATGGAAGACAGCCGAACCCGATGAAGGGGAGCTCATGCAAGAAGAATTGGAGGAAGCCGAACGAGAGATGAAAGCTGAGCGTGGAGAAGTATCACCTCGAGTCGTCATTCCCCTCAGACGACCCCCACGCACTGGTGAACCACCTTGCTCACCTCATCGCTAGATCAATCCTTGGTCGGAGATTGAGGAGGGGAATACACCACCAACTCCTCCGCGGGACTCACTCGGTCCAATCTCCCGCCCAGATCCGTTTGCTCGCTTCATCGAAGGCACCACAACCCCGCTCACCATCATCCCCGACCGAGAATTTCTCGCCCTCTACCTCACAACGGCATCTGCAGAAGGGGAGGCAACAGAAGCAGAAGCAGAGGAACCGGACAACGAAGCAGAACCAGGAGAAGAAGAAGAACCCCCACTCCAGATTCCGCAACTCACGGCAGAAGAAGCAGCAGAACACTATGCTCGTTACAAGCGCACCTCCGGCATCCGCGCCGAAGATGATCTCTGGCACCAGCGGATGGGCCACCCCTCGCGCCAGACACTCGCCAACTGCCTTCGCGCTAAAGTATTTCCGCCAGGAGCACTGCTGCGCCCCGACGGAACGGAACTACAGAACAACACCCCACACCCGACCACCTGCACTGTCTGTCCCACAGCCGCACTCTCTCACACCGCCTACCCCTCTTTGGAGCCAAGCACCAACCGCTGCAAAAAGCTGGAGAAAGTATACAGCGATTTCATCGTACTCACCTGCGACGGCATCAACGGCGAGAAGTATACTCTCACCTTCATCGACGCCTACTCACGTCATGTATGGGTCGCCAACGTCGACGCGCGCTCCAAGGCTCCAGAAGTATTCCGCATCTTCCTCGCGCACGCGCAGCGCCATTCAGGAAGGAAACTGAAGATCTGGCAGAGTGATGGGGCAAAGGAATTTCGCAGCAATGAACTAGAGAGCGTTCTCACCGAGAAGGAAAATCAAGCATGAGATTTCTCTCCCCTACGCTCACCAGCAGCAAGGTGTCGCTGAGAGGGTCAATCGTACTCTCATGACAAAATTCCGCACTATCATGAACCATTCCGGCCTGCCAAAGAAGTTTTGGCCCTACGCCATGAACAACGCGGTGCGCCTGCACAACCTCCTCTCCACCACCGCCAACAGGGATAACATGGTGAGACCCCTCCATGCTGAGGGTTTGGGGGTGCATGGTGCAATATCGGCCGACTTCGGCCACAATCGGCAAGTTCGTTCATCGTGCGCGCTGGGGAGTTCATCTGGGGCTCGGTCACGAGCACAAACGATGGCTCATTCTTGACATTGACAGTAACGAAATCGTTCCTGCGCGCGACATTCTCTTCTACGAGCGGCTCACCCTGAAGCAGTGGATCGAGGACGAACGCCGCAATCAGGCACGAGGCTACGCCAACAGCGGTCGCACCTTTGCGACTCCAGAAGACGAAGCAGCAGCAGCAGCACTGGACCGCGACGGCACCGACGAACATCCTAGCATCCCGCCTCGCCCGCGCGACGACGACGACGACGACGATGACAGCGATGATGACCCTGCACCAGGACCATCACGGCGCCAAGCAGAGCCAAGCACCGCAGCACCCGGCTATGAAAGCGGAGACGACGACGTGGTGGAAGTCCCCACCATCACAGATACCACCAATGTGTCAGGCCTTCAACTTCTCGGCCTGCACACATCCGTCTCTACTCTTGCACGGGCCGTGGAGCCAAAGAATCCTCGCCAGGCCCTAACCGGCCCTCACGCCAAGGAGTGGCGTGCTGCGATGGATGCGGAGCTAAAGGCGCTGGAATCTCGTGACACCTGGGTCCTAGTCGATCGTGCAGCAGTGAAGGGGAGGAGGGTACTCAGCGGAAAGTGGGTTTTTCGCTTGAAAACTAACGCTGACGGCACTATCGAGCGCTTCAAAGCACGCTGGGTCGTACGCAGGTACGATCAGCACCACGGCATCAACTTCGATCAGACCTTCGCTCCCGTCAGTCGTCACACCTCAGTCCGGATTCTACTCGCCATTGCCGCCGCTAAGCACTTGCCACTGCGACAGATCGACGTGAAGAACGCGTTTTTATACGCGTTGGTGGATGCCACCATCTTTGTGGAGCAGCCGCACACCTACGGAGAAGGTGATCCCAGGGTCTGTCAACTGAAGAAGTCCCTCTACGGGATCAAGCAGGCGCCTCGCCTTTGGCAGCAGCATCTGCACAAAATCCTCCTCGAAATCGGCTTCAAGAAACTTCCACACGACCCGGGAATGTATCGTCTTCACTTCAGTGGCGACTACATCCTCCTGACAGTCTACGCCGACGACCTGCTGTATACGGGCACCTGCAACAAACTCCTTGATCAGTTTCAGGAGAACCTGGCGCAGCGCGTGGATATCACCATCAGCCTCGAAGTGAAGCAGTTTTTGGGGTTAAACATCACTTACGCGCCAGAAGCAATTCATCAGTCAGCCTCCAAGTACGCAGAGCAGCTAGGGGAACACTTCAACATCTCCCCGGCACCACTTTCAACTCCCTACCGCAACCCCAGCACCAACTACAAACCGGACAACAAACCACTGTCACCCGCAGGGCTCCAACTGTACCAGCAGCAACTGGGTTGCCTGCTGTTTGCCTCTGTCACCTGCCGACCCGACCTTTCGTACATCGCTAGCCAACTGGCGCAGTATTCTCGCAAGCCAGTAGCTGAGAACCAGCTGGACCTGGAACGCGCCCTGCAGTACTTCATCTCCACACCTGACATTGGGCTCTCCTACTCCACGCTGACGACGACCTCCTTCAACCTCAACGGCTACATGGACGCAGATCATGCAGCTGATCTTGCAAATTGACGGTCCCGAACCGGCTTCGTTTTTCGCCTGGAACCAACTGGGCCAATCTCCTGGAACTCGCAGAAGCAGGAGTTGGTTGCCCTGTCATCGGCCGAAGCAGAATACATCGCCGCGACAGCAGCAGTTCGCGAAGGCCTGTACCTGCAGGAGCTGCTATAGGAAGCGAAAATTCCAACCTCGCCTACCTTTCGCCTTCACTGCAACAACCAGAGTGCCATCAAGATATCGAACAAGCCAGGTTTCGTGAACCGCACGAAGCACATCGCACTTCGGTACTTTTTCGTCAAGGACGAAATTGACCAAGGAAAAGTTGACCTCGCCTACTGCCCGACTACTGAGATGGCGGCAGACTTCCTCACCAAGCGCCAGCCACGTCAGCAGTACAAGCACTGCTCTGACCTCACCGGAGTAGTCAAGCGAGTCAGCTCCACCCGCGTCCAGGAATGAAGGGGAGTGTTACGATATGAAGTTTTATGAGAAGGCATTCTTATATGCTGCAGGAGCCGACTCTACCGAGTACGAAGTCGAGGAGTCAGAAGAGTCGACGCGACGCGGCAACCGCCTGACCAAGACCGATACAGGCAGAAACATTTGAAGTGAAAAGATCGGGAACAGGTTCAAAACGGGTTCCCGCGCCACACGGTTTGAAATTGCTGTAATAAGGGAATGTACCCCTTAGAGTACATGGCTAGCCTAGGACTCTTCGTATTCCCCTGTATTCTTATATAAACCCGATGTATGCATGCTATTAGGCTGGTTTGGTTGGTTAGCGGTGTTGGCTGGTTTGGTTGGTCAGCGGTGTTGGCTGGTTTGGTTGGTTAGCCGTGTTGGCTGGCTTGGTTGGTTAGCCGTGTTGGCTGGTTTGGTTGGTTAGCCGTGTTGGCTGGCTTGGTTGGTTAGCGGTGTTGGCTGGTTTGGTTGGTTAGCGGTGTTGGCTGGCTTTGTTGGTTAGCGGTGTTGGCTGGTTTGGTTGGTTAGCAGTGTTGGCTGGTTTGGTTGGTTAGCCGATTGGCTGGCTTGGTTGTTTAGCGATGTTGGCTGGTTTGGTTGGTAAGCGGTGTTGGCTGGTTTGGTTGGTTAGCGGTGTTGGCTGGTTTGGTTGGTCAGCGGTGTTGGCTGGTTTGGTTGGTCAGCGGTGTTGGCTGGCTTTGTTGGTTAGCGGTGTTGGCTGGTTTGGTTGGTTAGCGGTGTTGGCTGGTTTGGTTGGTTAGCGGTGTTGGCTGGTTTGGTTGGTCAGCGGTGTTGGCTGGTTTGGTTGGTTAGCGGTGTTGGCTGGTTTGGTTGGTTAGCGGTGTTGGCTGGTTTGGTTGGTTAGCGGTGTTGGCTGGCTTGGTTGTTCAGCGATGTTGGCTGGATTTGTTGGTTAGCGGTGTTGGCTGGTTTGGTTGGTTAGCGGTGTTGGCTGGTTTGGTTGGTTTGCCGTGTTGGCTGGCTTGGTTGTTCAGCGATGTTGGCTGTTTTGGTTGGTTAGCGGTGTTGGCTGGTTTGGTTGGTCAGCGGTGTTGGCTGGCTTTGTTGGTTAGCGGTGTTGGCTGGCTTTGTTGGTTAGCGGTGTTGGCTGGTTTGGTTGGTTAGCGGTGTTGGCTGGTTTGGTTGGTTAGCGGTGTTGGCTGGCTTTGTTGGTTAGACGTGTTGGCTGGCTTGGTTGGTTAGCGGTGTTGGCTGGTTTGGTTGGTCAGCGGTGTTGGCTGGCTTGGTTGGTTAGCCGTGATGGCTGGCTTGGTTGTTCAGCGATGTTGGCTGGTTTGGTTGGTTAGCGGTGTTGGCTGGTTTGGTTGGTCAGCGGTGTTGGCTGGCTTTGTTGGTTAGCGGTGTTGGCTGGCTTTGTTGGTTAGCGGTGTTGGCTGGTTTGGTTGGTTAGCGGTGTTGGCTGGTTTGGTTGGTCAGCGGTGTTGGCTGGTTTGGTTGGTTAGCGGTGTTGGCTGGTTTGGTTGGTAAGCGGTGTTGGCTGGTTTGGTTGGTTAGCGGTGTTGGCTGGTTTGGTTGGTAAACGGTGTTGGCTGGTTTGGTTGGTCAGCGGTGTTGGCTGGTTTGGTTGGTTAGCGGTGTTGGCTGGTTTGGTTGGTTAGCGGTGTTGGCTGGTTTGGTTGGTTAGCGGTGTTGGCTGGTTTGGTTGGTCAGCGGTGTTGGCTGGCTTTGTTGGTTAGCGGTGTTGGCTGGCTTTGTTGGTTAGCGGTGTTGGCTGGTTTGGTTGGTTAGCGGTGTTGGCTGGTTTGGTTGGTTAGCGGTGTTGGCTGGTTTGGTTGGTCAGCGGTGTTGGCTGGTTTGGTTGGTTAGCGGTGTTGGCTGGTTTGGTTGGTTAGCGGTGTTGGCTGGTTTGGTTGGTCAGCGGTGTTGGCTGGTTTGGTTGGTTAGCGGTGTTGGCTGGTTTGGTTGGTTAGCGCTGTTGGCTGGTTTGGTTGGTCAGCGGTGTTGGCTGGCTTTGTTGGTTAGCGGTGTTGGCTGGTTTGGTTGGTCAGCGGTGTTGGCTGGCTTTGTTGGTTAGCGGTGTTGGCTGGCTTTGTTGGTTAGCGGTGTTGGCTGGTTTGGTTGGTCAGCGGTGTTGGCTGGTTTGGTTGGTTAGCGGTGTTGGCTGGTTTGGTTGGTTAGCGGTGTTGGCTGGTTCGGTTGGTCAGCGGTGTTGGCTGGTTTGGTTGGTTAGCCGTGTTGGCTGGTTTGGTTGGTTAGCCGTGTTGGCTGGCTTGGTTGTTCAGCGATGTTGGCTGGTTTGGTTGGTTAGCGGTGTTGGCTGGTTTGGTTGGTGAGCGGTGTTGGCTGGTTTGGTTGGTCAGCGGTGTTGGCTGGTTTGGTTGGTTAGCGGTGTTGGCTGGTTTGGTTGGTCAGCGGTGTTGGCTGGCTTTGTTGGTTAGCGGTGTTGGCTGGTTTGGTTGGTTAGCGGTGTTGGCTGGTTCGGTTGGTTAGCGGTGTTCGCTGGTTCGGTTGGTCAACGGTGTTGGCTGGTTTGATTGGTTAGCGGTGTTGGCTGGTTTGGTTGGTCAGCGGTGTTGGCTGGTTTGGTTGGTCAGCGGTGTTGGCTGGCTTTGTTGGTTAGCGGTGTTGGCTGGTTTGGTTGGTTAGCGGTGTTGGCTGGTTTGGGTGGTTAGCGGTGTTGGCTGGTTTGGTTGGTCAGCGGTGTTGGCTGGTTTGGTTGGTCAGCGGTGTTGGCTGGTTTGGTTGGTTAGCGGTGTTGGCTGGTTTGGTTGGTCAGCGGTGTTGGCTGGCTTTGTTGGTTAGCGGTGTTGGCTGGTTTGGTTGGTTAGCGGTGTTGGCTGGTTCGGTTGGTTAGCGGTGTTCGCTGGTTCGGTTGGTCAGCGGTGTTGGCTGGTTTGATTGGTTAGCGGTGTTGGCTGGTTTGGTTGGTCAGCGGTGTTGGCTGGTTTGGTTGGTCAGCGGTGTTGGCTGGCTTTGTTGGTTAGCGGTGTTGGCTGGTTTGGTTGGTTTGCGGTGTTGGCTGGTTTGGGTGGTTAGCGGTGTTGGCTGGTTTGGTTGGTCAGCGGTGTTGGCTGGTTTGGTTGGTCAGCGGTGTTGGCTGGCTTTGTTGGTTAGCGGTGTTGGCTGGTTTGGTTGGTTAGCGGTGTTGGCTGGTTTGGTTGGTTAGCGGTGTTGGTTGGTTTGGTTGGTCAGCGGTGTTGGCTAGTTTGGTTGGTTAGCGGTGTTGGCTGGTTTGGTTGGTTAGCCGTGTTGGCTGGCTTGGTTGTTCAGCGATGTTGGCTGGTTTGGTTGGTTAGCGGTGTTGGCTGGTTTGGTTGGTTAGCGGTGTTGGCTGGTTTGGTTGGTCAGCGGTGTTGGCTGGTTTGGTTGGTTAGCGGTGTTGGCTGGTTTGGTTGGTTAGCCGTGTTGGCTGGCTTGGTTGTTCAGCGATGTTGGCTGGTTTGGTTGGTTAGCGGTGTTGGCTGGTTTGGTTGGTCAGCGGTGTTGGCTGGCTTTGTTGGTTAGCGGTGTTGGCTGGTTTCGTTGGTCAGCGGTGTTGGCTGGTTTGGTTGGTTAGCGGTGTTGGCTGGTTTGGTTGGTTAGCCGTGTTGGCTGGCTTGGTTGTTCAGCGATGTTGGCTGGTTTGGTTGGTTAGCGGTGTTGGCTGGTTTGGTTGGTCAGCGGTGTTGGCTGGTTTGGTTGGTTAGCGGTGTTGGCTGGTTTGGTTGGTTAGCCGTGTTGGCTGGCTTGGTTGTTCAGCGATGTTGGCTGGTTTGGTTGGTTAGCGGTGTTGGCTGGTTTGGTTGGTCAGCGGTGTTGGCTGGCTTTGTTGGTTAGCGGTGTTGGCTGGCTTTGTTGGTTAGCGGTGTTGGCTGGTTTGGTTGGTTAGCGGGGTTGGCTGGTTTGGTTGGTTAGCGGTGTTGGCTGGCTTTGTTGGTTAGCGGTGTTGGCTGGCTTTGTTGGTTAGCGGTGTTGGCTCGTTTGGTTGGTTAGCGGTGTTGGCTGGTTTGGTTGGTTAGCGGTGTTGGCTGGTTTGGTTGGTCAGCGGTGTTGGCTGGCTTTGTTGGTTAGCGGTGTTGGCTGGCTTTGTTGGTTAGCGGTGTTGGCTGGTTTGGTTGGTTAGCGGTGTTTGCTGGTTTCGTTGGTTAGCGGTGTTGGCTGGTTTCGTTGGTCAGCGGTGTTGGCTGGTTTGGTTGGTTAGCGGTGTTGGCTGGTTTGGTTGGTTAGCCGTGTTGGCTGGCTTGGTTGTTCAGCGATGTTGGCTGGTTTGGTTGGTTAGCGGTGTTGGCTGGTTTGGTTGGTCAGCGGTGTTGGCTGGTTTCGTTGGTTAGCGGTGTTGGCTGGTTTGGTTGGTTAGCGGTGTTGGCTGGCTTTGTTGGTTAGCGGTGTTGGCTGGTTTGGTTGGTTAGCGGTGTTGGCTGGTTTGGTTGGTCAGCGGTGTTGGCTGGCTTTGTTGGTTAGCGGTGTTGGCTGGTTTTGTTGGTTAGCGGTGTTGGCTGGTTTGGTTGGTTAGCGGTGTTGGCTGGTTTGGTTGGTTAGCGGTGTTGGCTGGTTTGGTTGGTCAGCGGTGTTGGCTGGTTTGGTTGGTTAGCGGTGTAGGCTGGTTTGGTTGGTTAGCGGTGTTGGCTGGTTTGGTTGGTCAGCGGTGTTGGCTGGCTTTGTTGGTTAGCGGTGTTGGCTGGCTTTGTTGGTTAGCGGTGTTGGCCGGTTTGGTTGGTTAGCGGTGTTGGCTGGTTTGGTTGGTCAGCGGTGTTGGCTGGTTTGGTTGGTTAGCGGTGTTGGCTGGTTTGGTTGGTTAGCCGTGTTGGCTGGTTTGGTTGGTCAGCGGTGTTGGCTGGTTTGGTTGGTGAGCGGTGTTGGCTGGCTTTGTTGGTTAGCGGTGTTGGCTGGTTTGGTTGGTCAGCGGTGTTGGCTGGTTTGGTTGGTTAGCGGTGTTGGCTGGTTTGGTTGGTCAGCGGTGTTGGCTGGCTTTGTTGGTTAGCGGTGTTGGCTGGCTTTGTTGGTTAGCGGTGTTGGCTGGTTTGGTTGGTTAGCGGTGTTGGCTGGTTTGGTTGGTTAGCGGTGTTGGCTGGTTTGGTTGGTCAGCGGTGTTGGCTGGTTTGGTTGGTTAGCGGTGTTGGCTGGTTTGGTTGGTTAGCGGTGTTGGCTGGTTTGGTTGGTCAGCGGTGTTGGCTGGTTTGGTTGGTCAGCGGTGTTGGCTGGCTTTGTTGGTTAGCGGTGTTGGTTGGTTTGGTTGGTTAGCGGTGTTGGCTGGTTTGGTTGGTTAGCGGTGTTGGCTGGTTTGGTTGGTTAGCGGTGTTGGCTGGTTTGGTTGGTCAGCGGTGTTGGCTGGCTTTGTTGGTTGGCGGTGTTGGCTGGTTTGGTTGGTCAGCGGTGTTGGCTGGTTTGGTTGGTTAGCGGTGTTGGCTGGTTTGGTTGGTCAGCGGTGTTGGCTGGCTTTGTTGGTTAGCGGTGTTGGCTGGCTTTGTTGGTTAGCGGTGTTGGCTGGTTTGGTTGGTTAGCGGTGTTTGCTGGTTTCGTTGGTTAGCGGTGTTGGCTGGTTTCGTTGGTCAGCGGTGTTGGCTGGTTTGGTTGGTTAGCGGTGTTGGCTGGTTTGGTTGGTTAGCCGTGTTGGCTGGCTTGGTTGTTCAGCGATGTTGGCTGGTTTGGTTGGTTAGCGGTGTTGGCTGGTTTGGTTGGTCAGCGGTGTTGGCTGGTTTGGTTGGTTAGCGGTGTTGGCTGGTTTGGTTGGTTAGCCGTGTTGGCTGGCTTGGTTGTTCAGCGATGCTGGCTGGTTTGGTTGGTTAGCGGTGTTGGCTGGTTTGGTTGGTCAGCGGTGTTGGCTGGCTTTGTTGGTTAGCGGTGTTGGCTGGCTTGGTTGTTCAGCGATGCTGGCTGGTTTGGTTGGTTAGCGGTGTTGGCTGGTTTGGTTGGTTAGCGGTGTTGGCTGGCTTTGTTGGTTAGCGGTGTTGGCTGGTTTGGTTGGTTAGCGGTGTTGGCTGGTTTGGTTGGTCAGCGGTGTTGGCTGGCTTTGTTGGTTAGCGGTGTTGGCTGGTTTTGTTGGTTAGCGGTGTTGGCTGGTTTGGTTGGTTAGCGGTGTTGGCTGGTTTGGTTGGTTAGCGGTGTTGGCTGGTTTCGTTGGTCAGCGGTGTTGGCTGGTTTGGTTGGTTAGCGGTGTTGGCTGGTTTGGTTGGTTAGCGGTGTTGGCTGGTTTGGTTGGTCAGCGGTGTTGGCTGGTTTGGTTGGTTAGCGGTGTTGGCTGGTTTGGTTGGTTAGCGGTGTTGGCTGGTTTGGTTGGTCAGCGGTGTTGGCTGGCTTTGTTGGTTAGCGGTGTTGGCTGGCTTTGTTGGTTAGCGGTGTTGGCTGGTTTGGTTGGTCAGCGGTGTTGGCTGGCTTTGTTGGTTGGCGGTGTTGGCTGGTTTGGTTGGTCAGCGGTGTTGGCTGGTTTGGTTGGTTAGCGGTGTTGGCTGGTTTGGTTGGTCAGCGGTGTTGGCTGGCTTTGTTGGTTAGCGGTGTTGGCTGGCTTTGTTGGTTAGCGGTGTTGGCTGGTTTGGTTGGTTAGCGGTGTTTGCTGGTTTCGTTGGTTAGCGGTGTTGGCTGGTTTCGTTGGTCAGCGGTGTTGGCTGGTTTGGTTGGTTAGCGGTGTTGGCTGGTTTGGTTGGTTAGCCGTGTTGGCTGGCTTGGTTGTTCAGCGATGTTGGCTGGTTTGGTTGGTTAGCGGTGTTGGCTGGTTTGGTTGGTCAGCGGTGTTGGCTGGTTTGGTTGGTTAGCGGTGTTGGCTGGTTTGGTTGGTTAGCCGTGTTGGCTGGCTTGGTTGTTCAGCGATGCTGGCTGGTTTGGTTGGTTAGCGGTGTTGGCTGGTTTGGTTGGTCAGCGGTGTTGGCTGGCTTTGTTGGTTAGCGGTGTTGGCTGGCTTGGTTGTTCAGCGATGCTGGCTGGTTTGGTTGGTTAGCGGTGTTGGCTGGTTTGGTTGGTTAGCGGTGTTGGCTGGCTTTGTTGGTTAGCGGTGTTGGCTGGTTTGGTTGGTTAGCGGTGTTGGCTGGTTTGGTTGGTCAGCGGTGTTGGCTGGCTTTGTTGGTTAGCGGTGTTGGCTGGCTTTGTTGGTTAGCGGTGTTGGCTGGTTTGGTTGGTTAGCGGTGTTGGCTGGTTTGGTTGGTTAGCGGTGTTGGCTGGTTTCGTTGGTCAGCGGTGTTGGCTGGTTTGGTTGGTTAGCGGTGTTGGCTGGTTTGGTTGGTTAGCGGTGTTGGCTGGTTTGGTTTGTCAGCGGTGTTGGCTGGTTTGGTTGGTTAGCGGTGTTGGCTGGTTTGGTTGGTTAGCGGTGTTGGCTGGTTTGGTTGGTCAGCGGTGTTGGCTGGCTTTGTTGGTTAGCGGTGTTGGCTGGCTTTGTTGGTTAGCGGTGTTGGCCGGTTTGGTTGGTTAGCGGTGTTGGCTGGTTTGGTTGGTCAGCGGTGTTGGCTGGTTTGGTTGGTTAGCGGTGTTGGCTGGTTTGGTTGGTTAGCCGTGTTGGCTGGTTTGGTTGGTCAGCGGTGTTGGCTGGTTTGGTTGGTTAGCGGTGTTGGCTGGTTTGGTTGGTCAGCGGTGTTGGCCGGTTTGGTTGGTTAGCGGTGTTGGCTGGTTTGGTTGGTCAGCGGTGTTGGCTGGTTTGGTTGGTTAGCGGTGTTGGCTGGTTTGGTTGGTTAGCCGTGTTGGCTGGTTTGGTTGGTCAGCGGTGTTGGCTGGTTTGGTTGGTGAGCGGTGTTGGCTGGATTGGTTGGTCAGCGGTGTTGGCTGGTTTGGTTGGTGAGCGGTGTTGGCTGGCTTTGTTGGTTAGCGGTGTTGGCTGGTTTGGTTGGTCAGCGGTGTTGGCTGGTTTGGTTGGTTAGCGGTGTTGGCTGGTTTGGTTGGTCAGCGGTGTTGGCTGGCTTTGTTGGTTAGCGGTGTTGGCTGGCTTTGTTGGTTAGCGGTGTTGGCTGGTTTGGTTGGTTAGCGGTGTTGGCTGGTTTGGTTGGTTAGCGGTGTTGGCTGGTTTGGTTGGTCAGCGGTGTTGGCTGGTTTGGTTGGTTAGCGGTGTTGGCTGGTTTGGTTGGTTAGCGGTGTTGGCTGGTTTGGTTGGTCAGCGGTGTTGGCTGGTTTGGTTGGTCAGCGGTGTTGGCTGGCTTTGTTGGTTAGCGGTATTGGTTGGTTTGGTTGGTTAGCGGTGTTGGCTGGTTTGGTTGGTTAGCGGTGTTGGCTGGTTTGGTTGGTTAGCGGTGTTGGCTGGTTTGGTTGGTCAGCGGTGTTGGCTGGCTTTGTTGGTTAGCGGTGTTGGCTGGCTTTGTTGGTTAGCGGTGTTGGCTGGTTTGGTTGGTTAGCGGTGTTGGCTGGTTTGGTTGGTTAGCGGTGTTGGCTGGTTTGGTTGGTCAGCGGTGTTGGCTGGTTTGGTTGGTTAGCGGTGTTGGCTGGTTTGGTTGGTTAGCGGTGTTGGCTGGTTTGGTTGGTCAGCGGTGTTGGCTGGTTTGGTTGGTCAGCGGTGTTGGCTGGCTTTGTTGGTTAGCGGTATTGGTTGGTTTGGTTGGTTAGCGGTGTTGGCTGGTTTGGTTGGTTAGCGGTGTTGGCTGGTTTGGTTGGTTAGCGGTGTTGGCTGGTTTGGTTGGTCAGCGGTGTTGGCTGGCTTTGTTGGTTGGCGGTGTTGGCTGGTTTGGTTGGTCAGCGGTGTTGGCTGGTTTGGTTGGTTAGCGGTGTTGGCTGGTTTGGTTGGTCAGCGGTGTTGGCTGGCTTTGTTGGTTAGCGGTGTTGGCTGGCTTTGTTGGTTAGCGGTGTTGGCTGGTTTGGTTGGTTAGCGGTGTTTGCTGGTTTCGTTGGTTAGCGGTGTTGGCTGGTTTCGTTGGTCAGCGGTGTTGGCTGGTTTGGTTGGTTAGCGGTGTTGGCTGGTTTGGTTGGTTAGCCGTGTTGGCTGGCTTGGTTGTTCAGCGATGTTGGCTGGTTTGGTTGGTTAGCGGTGTTGGCTGGTTTGGTTGGTCAGCGGTGTTGGCTGGTTTGGTTGGTTAGCGGTGTTGGCTGGTTTGGTTGGTTAGCCGTGTTGGCTGGCTTGGTTGTTCAGCGATGCTGGCTGGTTTGGTTGGTTAGCGGTGTTGGCTGGTTTGGTTGGTCAGCGGTGTTGGCTGGCTTTGTTGGTTAGCGGTGTTGGCTGGCTTGGTTGTTCAGCGATGCTGGCTGGTTTGGTTGGTTAGCGGTGTTGGCTGGTTTGGTTGGTTAGCGGTGTTGGCTGGCTTTGTTGGTTAGCGGTGTTGGCTGGTTTGGTTGGTTAGCGGTGTTGGCTGGTTTGGTTGGTCAGCGGTGTTGGCTGGCTTTGTTGGTTAGCGGTGTTGGCTGGTTTTGTTGGTTAGCGGTGTTGGCTGGTTTGGTTGGTTAGCGGTGTTGGCTGGTTTGGTTGGTTAGCGGTGTTGGCTGGTTTCGTTGGTCAGCGGTGTTGGCTGGTTTGGTTGGTTAGCGGTGTTGGCTGGTTTGGTTGGTTAGCGGTGTTGGCTGGTTTGGTTTGTCAGCGGTGTTGGCTGGTTTGGTTGGTTAGCGGTGTTGGCTGGTTTGGTTGGTTAGCGGTGTTGGCTGGTTTGGTTGGTCAGCGGTGTTGGCTGGCTTTGTTGGTTAGCGGTGTTGGCTGGCTTTGTTGGTTAGCGGTGTTGGCCGGTTTGGTTGGTTAGCGGTGTTGGCTGGTTTGGTTGGTCAGCGGTGTTGGCTGGTTTGGTTGGTTAGCGGTGTTGGCTGGTTTGGTTGGTTAGCCGTGTTGGCTGGTTTGGTTGGTCAGCGGTGTTGGCTGGTTTGGTTGGTTAGCGGTCTTGGCTGGCTTTGTTGGTTAGCGGTGTTGGCTGGTTTGGTTGGTCAGCGGTGTTGGCTGGTTTGGTTGGTTAGCGGTGTTGGCTGGTTTGGTTGGTCAGCGGTGTTGGCTGGCTTTGTTGGTTAGCGGTGTTGGCTGGCTTTGTTGGTTAGCGGTGTTGGCTGGTTTGGTTGGTTAGCGGTGTTGGCTGGTTTGGTTGGTTAGCGGTGTTGGCTGGTTTGGTTGGTCAGCGGTGTTGGCTGGTTTGGTTGGTCAGCGGTGTTGGCTGGTTTGGTTGGTTAGCGGTGTTGGCTGGTTTGGTTGGTCAGCGGTGTTGGCTGGTTTGGTTGGTCAGCGGTGTTGGCTGGCTTTGTTGGTTAGCGGTGTTGGCTGGTTTGGTTGGTTAGCGGTGTTGGCTGGTTTGGTTGGTTAGCGGTGTAGGCTGGTTTGGTTGGTTAGCGGTGTTGGCTGGTTTGGTTGGTCAGCGGTGTTGGCTGGCTTTGTTGGTTAGCGGTGTTGGCTGGCTTTGTTGGTTAGCGGTGTTGGCTGGCTTTGTTGGTTAGCGGTGTTGGCTGGTTTGGTTGGTTAGCGGTGTTGGCTGGTTTGGTTGGTCAGCGGTGTTGGCTGGCTTTGTTGGTTATCGGTGTTGGCTGGCTTGGTTGGTTAGCGGTGTTGGCTGGTTTGGTTGGTTAGCAGTGTTGGCTGGCTTGGTTGGTCAGCGGTGTTGGCTGGTTTGGTTGGTCAGCGGTGTTGGCTGGTTTGGTTGGTTAGCGGTGTTGGCTGGTTTGGTTGGTCAGCGGTGTTGGCTGGCTTTGTTGGTTAGCGGTGTTGGCTGGCTTGGTTGGTTAGCGGTGTTGGCTGGCTTTGTTGGTTAGCGGTGTTGGCTGGCTTGGTTGTTCAGCGGTGTTGGCTGGTTTGGTTGGTTAGCGGTGTTGGCTGGTTTGGTTGGTCAGCGGTGTTGGCTGGTTTGGTTGGTTAGCGGTGTTGGCTGGTTTGGTTGGTTAGCCGTGTTGGCTGGCTTGGTTGGTTAGCGGTGTTGGCTGTTTTGGTTGGTTAGCGGTGTTGGCTGGTTTGGTTGGTCAGCGGTGTTGGCTGGCTTTGTTGGTTAGCGGTGTTGGCTGGCTTTGTTGGTTAGCGGTGTTGGCTGGTTTGGTTGGTTAGCGGTGTTGGCTGGTTTGGTTGGTTAGCGGTGTTGGCTGGCTTTGTTGGTTAGCGGTGTTGGCTGGCTTTGTTGGTTAGCGGTGTTGGCTGGTTTGGTTGGTTAGCGGTGTTGGCTGGTTTGGTTGGTTAGCGGTGTTGGCTGGTTTGGTTGGTCAGCGGTGTTGGCTGGTTTGGTTGGTTAGCGGTGTTGGCTGGTTTGGTTGGTCAGCGGTGTTGGCTGGCTTTGTTGGTTAGCGGTGTTGGCTGGCTTGGTTGGTTAGCGGTGTTGGCTGGCTTGGTTGGTTAGCGGTGTTGGCTGGCTTTGTTGGTTAGCGGTGTTGGCTGGCTTGGTTGGTTAGCGGTGTTGGCTGGTTTGGTTGGTGAGCGGTGTTGGCTGGTTTGGTTGGTCAGCGGTGTTGGCTGGTTTGGTTGGTTAGCGGTGTTGGCTGGTTTGGTTGGTTAGCGGTGTTGGCTGGTTTGGTTGGTTAGCCGTGTTGGCTGGCTTGGTTGGTTAGCGGTGTTGGCTGGTTTGGTTGTTAGCGGTGTTGGCTGGTTTGGTTGGATGCTGCACTTGCTCACCCCTCTTGCTCACCCCCACGCTCACCCCACTTGCGCACCGCACTTGCTCACCTCATTCAGGGTTGAGGGTTTAGGGTTTAGGTGACAACCCGAGATGGTTGAACTTGCCAAGTGGGCTTGTAGCTTTTGTGGAAAAATCAAACAGAATTATCTAAATAAAAAAACTTGACTCATTTTGTTGAGTTTGTGTAAATTATCATAATTTTCACTGTAGACTTTTTTTATCTTGTATGTTCCGATAATTTCGCGTCAGCTGGCTCGGCTTACACCCGCGTCGCGAACCAGATCCGAGCCTCCACCGCACCTTTCGGCAACTTCCGAGCCTCATTTAGCCCGCGTTTCCCGCCTAGCTCGGCTCCCCCTATTAACCCTCGTTTTAGACATTCGTAAAGCATTCGGTGCTGTAATTTTCTGGTTCATATTTCGAATTCGCGTCATGCCACCACTCATTGGCTGCTGGCTAGATTCTGGAGAACACAAAGAACCGCGTTCAGGATTAGGAAGCGAGAACTGGGAGGGCAACAGTGGGGCGTCGCATAGTGGCTTGATAGCCGTCGAGTCGAAGCAACAGACAGGGCGACGAGAGCGAGAAGAGCCGATTCGGGATGGCGGAGAGCCGCGACAGCTGGCACGAGGAGCACCAGCAATGGCGGGTGGGCAAACAGGAAGCGGAAGCCTGACATCCGTTGGGCGACGTCATAATATAGTGGCGATGCTACATTGTCAGTCGAAGGACATTTTGCGCAAACGCTACTGCGTCAGAGCGACAGAGAGGAAACGGCACAGCTCGACGTACGACGACGAGAGAGCGACAAATTGCAAGAGTGAACGACGGACTGAGACGATTGAGCGACTGCCAACGGCGATAAAGCGACAAAAACCTTTTGACGATGGCGGAGAGTCGCGGCAGCTGATGCGCGAGGAGAAGCAGCAATGGCATCGGATGGGGCCAGCACGCGCGCAAGGGGAGCTCTCAGCTGCGAAAGCGGCCGAATAAGCGGCGGCGACAGCGGCGGCAGCGGCGGAGGTAGCATGTGTTGCTGCGAGCAGCACAGGCCAGAGTGGCGGCGGTGGCAGCGGCGCGAAGAGGGAACGCCGGTGGGAGTGGGGGCATAGGTGGGCGTAGCAGTAAAGAGCGACCACACGGGGATTAGGGAAGCGGAGCGGGGAGGGGAGGCACAGGGAGGGGAGGGGAAAGGGGGATGCGGGCGCGTGTGATTTGAGTTTGGCAGACGCGAGGCGAGGGGCAGGAGCAGGCGGAACAGGGGGTAGAGCAGGAGAGCAGAGGAGGGGAGAAGAGGCAGGCGGAGAGGTGGGAAGGGCGGGAGAGAGACTACGGGGGAGATCATGCGCCAGAGGCAAGAGGAGAGGCGCGAGGGGGGGGTGCGTTGGGGCTCGCGGGGGAGCCAGCGGGGAAGGGCGCGTGTGGGTGAATCTAGCGACGTGGGAGAGCATTGGTGTGAGGCGGGGGAAGGAGAGGCAGACCGAAGCAGAATCGAGTGAGCCGGTGTGGGGATAGAGCGAGCGGTGGCTATGGTGGGAGGAACAGGGGAGATGGGAGGTATGGCTATGGTGGGAGGAATGGGGGAGACGGGAGGTATGGCTATGGTGGGAGGAATGGGGGAGATGGGAGGTATGGCTATGGTGGGAGGAATGGGGGAGATGGGAGGTATGGCTGTGGTGGGAGGAATGGGGGAGATGGGAGGTATGGCTATGGTGGGAGGAATAGGGGAGATGGGAGGTATGGCTATGGTGGGAGGAATGGGGGAGACGGGAGGTATGGCTATGGTGGGAGGAATGGGGGAGATGGGAGGTATGGCTATGGTGGGAGGAATGGGGGAGACGGGAGGTATGGCTATGGTGGGAGGAATGGGGGAGATGGGAGGTATGGCTATGGTGGGAGGAATGGGGGAGATGGGAGGTATGGCTGTGGTGGGAGGAATGGGGGAGATGGGAGGTATGGCTATGGTGGGAGGAATGGGGGAGATGGGAGGTATGGCTATGGTGGGAGGAATAGGGGAGATGGGAGGTATGGCTATGGTGGGAGGAATAGGGGAGATGGGAGGTATGGCTATGGTGGGAGGAATGGGGGAGATGGGAGGTATGGCTATGGTGGGAGGAATAGGGGAGATGGGAGGTATGGCTATGGTGGGAGGAATAGGGGAGATGGGAGGTATGGCTATGGTGGGAGGAATGGGGGAGATGGGAGGTATGGCTATGGTGGGAGGAATGGGGGAGATGGGAGGTATGGCTGTGGTGGGAGGAATGGGGGAGATGGGAGGTATGGCTGTGGTGGGAGGAATGGGGGAGATGGGAGGTATGGCTATGGTGGGAGGAATAGGGGAGATGGGAGGTATGGCTATGGTGGGAGGAATGGGGGAGATGGGAGGTATGGCTATGGTGGGAGGAATGGGGGAGACGGGAGGTATGGCTATGGTGGGAGGAATGGGGGAGATGGGAGGTATGGCTGTGGTGGGAGGAATGGGGGAGATGGGAGGTATGGCTATGGTGGGAGGAATGGGGGAGATGGGAGGTATGGCTATGGTGGGAGGAATAGGGGAGATGGGAGGAATGGCTATGGTGGGAGGAATGGGGGAGATGGGAGGTATGGCTATGGTGGGAGGAATGGGGGAGATGGGAGGTATGGCTGTGGTGGGAGGAATGGGGGAGATGGGAGGTATGGCTATGGTGGGAGGAATGGGGGAGATGGGAGGTATGGCTATGGTGGGAGGAATGGGGGAGATGGGAGGTATAGCTATGGTGGGAGGAATGGGGGAGATGGGAGGTATGGCTATGGTGGGAGGAATGGGGGAGATGGGAGGTATGGCTATGGTGGGAGGAATGGGGGAGATGGGAGGTATGGCTGTGGTGGGAGGAATGGGGGAGATGGGAGGTATGGCTATGGTGGGAGGAATGGGGGAGATGGGAGGTATGGCTATGGTGGGAGGAATGGGGGAGATGGGAGGTATGGCTATGGTGGGAGGAATGGGGGAGATGGGAGGTATGGCTATGGTGGGAGGAATGGGGGAGATGGGAGGTATGGCTATGGTGGGAGGAATAGGGGAGACGGGAGGTATGGCTATGGTGGGAGGAATGGGGGAGATGGGAGGTATGGCTATGGTGGGAGGAATGGGGGAGATGGGAGGTATGGCTATGGTGGGAGGAATGGGGGAGATGGGAGGTATGGCTATGGTGGGAGGAATGGGGGAGATGGGAGGTATGGCTATGGTGGGAGGAATGGGGGAGATGGGAGGTATGGCTATGGTGGGAGGAATGGGGGAGACGGGAGGTATGGCTATGGTGGGAGGAATGGGGGAGATGGGAGGTATGGCTATGGTGGGAGGAATGGGGGAGATGGGAGGTATGGCTATGGTGGGAGGAATAGGGGAGATGGGAGGTATGGCTATGGTGGGAGGAATGGGGGAGATGGGAGGTATGGCTATGGTGGGAGGAATGGGGGAGATGGGAGGTATGGCTATGGTGGGAGGAATGGGGGAGATGGGAGGTATGGCTATGGTGGGAGGAATAGGGGAGATGGGAGGTATGGCTATGGTGGGAGGAATGGGGGAGATGGGAGGTATGGCTATGGTGGGAGGAATGGGGGAGATGGGAGGTATGGCTATGGTGGGAGGAATGGGGGAGATGGGAGGTATGGCTATGGTGGGAGGAATAGGGGAGATGGGAGGTATGGCTATGGTGGGAGGAATGGGGGAGATGGGAGGTATGGCTATGGTGGGAGGAATGGGGGAGATGGGAGGTATGGCTATGGTGGGAGGAATGGGGGAGATGGGAGGTATGGCTATGGTGGGAGGAATAGGGGAGATGGGAGGTATGGCTATGGTGGGAGGAATGGGGGAGATGGGAGGTATGGCTATGGTGGGAGGAATAGGGGAGATGGGAGGTATGGCTATGGTGGGAGGAATGGGGGAGACGGGAGGTATGGCTATGGTGGGAGGAATGGGGGAGATGGGAGGTATGGCTATGGTGGGAGGAATGGGGGAGACGGGAGGTATGGCTATGGTGGGAGGAATGGGGGAGATGGGAGGTATGGCTATGGTGGGAGGAATGGGGGAGATGGGAGGTATGGCTATGGTGGGAGGAATGGGGGAGATGGGAGGTATGGCTATGGTGGGAGGAATGGGGGAGATGGGAGGTATGGCTATGGTGGGAGGAATGGGGGAGATGGGAGGTATGGCTATGGTGGGAGGAATAGGGGAGATGGGAGGTATGGCTATGGTGGGAGGAATGGGGGAGATGGGAGGTATGGCTATGGTGGGAGGAATGGGGGAGATGGGAGGTATGGCTATGGTGGGAGGAATGGGGGAGATGGGAGGTATGGCTATGGTGGGAGGAATGGGGGAGATGGGAGGTATGGCTATGGTGGGAGGAATGGGGGAGATGGGAGGTATGGCTATGGTGGGAGGAATGGGGGAGATGGGAGGTATGGCTATGGTGGGAGGAATAGGGGAGATGGGAGGTATGGCTATGGTGGGAGGAATGGGGGAGATGGGAGGTATGGCTATGGTGGGAGGAATAGGGGAGACGGGAGGTATGGCTATGGTGGGAGGAATGGGGGAGATGGGAGGTATGGCTATGGTGGGAGGAATGGGGTAGATGGGAGGTATGGCTATGGTGGGAGGAATGGGGGAGATGGGAGGTATGGCTATGGTGGGAGGAATGGGGGAGATGGGAGGTATGGCTATGGTGGGAGGAATAGGGGAGATGGGAGGTATGGCTATGGTGGGAGGAATGGGGGAGATGGGAGGTATGGCTATGGTGGGAGGAATAGGGGAGACGGGAGGTATGGCTATGGTGGGAGGAATGGGGGAGATGGGAGGTATGGCTATGGTGGGAGGAATGGGGGAGATGGGAGGTATGGCTATGGTGGGAGGAATAGGGGAGACGGGAGGTATGGCTATGGTGGGAGGAATGGGGGAGATGGGAGGTATGGCTATGGTGGGAGGAATGGGGGAGATGGGAGGTATGGCTATGGTGGGAGGAATGGGGTAGATGGGAGGTATGGCTATGGTGGGAGGAATGGGGGAGATGGGAGGTATGGCTATGGTGGGAGGAATGGGGGAGATGGGAGGTATGGCTATGGTGGGAGGAATAGGGGAGATGGGAGGTATGGCTATGGTGGGAGGAATAGGGTAGATGGGAGGTATGGCTATGGTGGGAGGAATGGGGGAGATGGGAGGTATGGCTATGGTGGGAGGAATAGGGGAGATGGGAGGTATGGCTATGGTGGGAGGAATGGGGGAGATGGGAGGTATGGCTATGGTGGGAGGAATGGGGTAGATGGGAGGTATGGCTATGGTGGGAGGAATGGGGGAGATGGGAGGTATGGCTATGGTGGGAGGAATGGGGGAGATGGGAGGTATGGCTATGGTGGGAGGAATAGGGGAGATGGGAGGTATGGCTATGGTGGGAGGAATGGGGGAGATGGGAGGTATGGCTATGGTGGGAGGAATGGGGGAGATGGGAGGTATGGCTATGGTGGGGGGAATGGGGGAGATGGGAGGTATGGCTATGGTGGGAGGAATGGGGGAGACGGGAGGTATGGCTATGGTGGGAGGAATGGGGGAGATGGGAGGTATGGCTGTGGTGGGAGGAATGGGGGAGATGGGAGGTATGGCTATGGTGGGAGGAATGGGGGAGACGGGAGGTATGGCTATGGTGGGAGGAATGGGGGAGATGGGAGGTATGGCTATGGTGGGAGGAATAGGGGAGATGGGAGGTATGGCTGTGGTGGGAGGAATGGGGGAGATGGGAGGTATGGCTATGGTGGGGGGAATGGGGGAGATGGGAGGTATGGCTATGGTGGGAGGAATGGGGGAGATGGGAGGTATGGCTATGGTGGGAGGAATGGGGGAGACGGGAGGTATGGCTATGGTGGGAGGAATGGGGGAGATGGGAGGTATGGCTGTGGTGGGAGGAATGGGGGAGATGGGAGGTATGGCTATGGTGGGAGGAATGGGGGAGACGGGAGGTATGGCTATGGTGGGAGGAATGGGGGAGATGGGAGGTATGGCTATGGTGGGAGGAATAGGGGAGATGGGAGGTATGGCTGTGGTGGGAGGAATGGGGGAGATGGGAGGTATGGCTATGGTGGGAGGAATAGGGGAGATGGGAGGTATGGCTATGGTGGGAGGAATGGGGGAGATGGGAGGTATGGCTATGGTGGGAGGAATGGGGGAGATGGGAGGTATGGCTATGGTGGGAGGAATGGGGGAGATGGGAGGTATGGCTGTGGTGGGAGGAATGGGGGAGATGGGAGGTATGGCTATGGTGGGAGGAATGGGGGAGATGGGAGGTATGGCTATGGTGGGAGGAATGGGGGAGACGGGAGGTATGGCTATGGTGGGAGGAATGGGGGAGATGGGAGGTATGGCTATGGTGGGAGGAATAGGGGAGATGGGAGGTATGGCTATGGTGGGAGGAATGGGGGAGATGGGAGGTATGGCTATGGTGGGAGGAATGGGGGAGATGGGAGGTATGGCTATGGTGGGAGGAATAGGGGAGATGGGAGGTATGGCTATGGTGGGAGGAATAGGGGAGATGGGAGGTATGGCTGTGGTGGGAGGAATGGGGGAGATGGGAGGTATGGCTATGGTGGGAGGAATGGGGGAGATGGGAGGTATGGCTATGGTGGGAGGAATGGGGGAGATGGGAGGTATGGCTATGGTGGGAGGAATGGGGGAGATGGGAGGTATGGCTATGGTGGGAGGAATAGGGGAGATGGGAGGTATGGCTGTGGTGGGAGGAATGGGGGAGATGGGAGGTATGGCTATGGTGGGAGGAATGGGGTAGATGGGAGGTATGGCTATGGTGGGAGGAATGGGGTAGATGGGAGGTATGGCTATGGTGGGAGGAATGGGGTAGATGGGAGGTATGGCTATGGTGGGAGGAATGGGGTAGATGGGAGGTATGGCTATGGTGGGAGGAATAGGGGAGATGGGAGGTATGGCTATGGTGGGAGGAATGGGGGAGATGGGAGGTATGGCTATGGTGGGAGGAATGGGGTAGATGGGAGGTATGGCTATGGTGGGAGGAATGGGGGAGATGGGAGGTATGGCTATGGTGGGAGGAATAGGGGAGATGGGAGGTATGGCTATGGTGGGAGGAATGTGGGAGATGGGAGGTATGGCTATGGTGGGAGGAATAGGGGAGATGGGAGGTATGGCTATGGTGGGAGGAATGTGGGAGATGGGAGGTATGGCTATGGTGGGAGGAATGGGGTAGATGGGAGGTATGGCTATGGTGGGAGGAATAGGGGAGATGGGAGGTATGGCTATGGTGGGAGGAATGGGGGAGATGCGAGGTATGGTTATGGTGGGAGGAATGGGGGAGATGGGAGGTATGGCTATGGTGGGAGGAATAGGGGAGATGGGAGGTATGGCTATGGTGGGAGGAATGTGGGAGATGGGAGGTATGGCTATGGTGGGAGGAATGGGGTAGATGGGAGGTATGGCTATGGTGGGAGGAATAGGGGAGATGGGAGGTATGGCTATGGTGGGAGGAATGGGGGAGATGCGAGGTATGGTTATGGTGGGAGGAATGGGGGAGATGGGAGGTATGGCTATGGTGGGAGGAATAGGGGAGATGGGAGGTATGGCTATGGTGGGAGGAATGGGGGAGATGGGAGGTATGGCTATGGTGGGAGGAATAGGGGAGATGGGAGGTATGGCTATGGTGGGAGGAATGTGGGAGATGGGAGGTATGGCTATGGTGGGAGGAATGGGGTAGATGGGAGGTATGGCTATGGTGGGAGGAATAGGGGAGATGGGAGGTATGGCTATGGTGGGAGGAATGGGGGAGATGCGAGGTATGGTTATGGTGGGAGGAATGGGGGAGATGGGAGGTATGGCTATGGTGGGAGGAATAGGGGAGATGGGAGGTATGGCTATGGTGGGAGGAATGGGGGAGATGGGAGGTATGGCTATGGTGGGAGGAATGGGGTAGATGGGAGGTATGGCTATGGTGGGAGGAATGGGGGAGATGCGAGGTATGGTTATGGTGGGAGGAATGGGGGAGATGGGAGGTATGGCTATGGTGGGAGGAATAGGGGAGATGGGAGGTATGGCTATGGTGGGAGGAATGGGGGAGATGGGAGGTATGGCTATGGTGGGAGGAATGGGGGAGATGGGAGGTATGGCTATGGTGGGAGGAATGGGGGAGATGGGAGGTATGGCTATGGTGGGAGGAATGGGGGAGATGGGAGGTATGGCTATGGTGGGAGGAATGGGGTAGATGGGAGGTATGGCTATGGTGGGAGGAATAGGGGAGATGCGAGGTATGGCTATGGTGGGAGGAATAGGGGAGATGGGAGGTATGGCTATGGTGGGAGGAATAGGGGAGATGGGAGGTATGGCTATGGTGGGAGGAATGGGGGAGATGGGAGGTATGGTTATGGTGGGAGGAATGGGGGAGATGGGAGGTATGGCTATGGTGGGAGGAATGGGGGAGATGGGAGGTATGGCTATGGTGGGAGGAATGGGGTAGATGGGAGGTATGGCTATGGTGGGAGGAATAGGGGAGATGGGAGGTATGGCTATGGTGGGAGGAATAG
This sequence comes from Closterium sp. Naga37s-1, assembly GCA_947471745.1. Lineage (NCBI taxonomy): Eukaryota > Viridiplantae > Streptophyta > Zygnematophyceae > Desmidiales > Closteriaceae > Closterium > Closterium sp. Naga37s-1. The sequence continues at coordinate 2,245,511 of CANJKZ010000830.1, forward strand.
GGGAGATGGGAGGTATGGCTATGGTGGGAGGAATAGGGGAGATGGGAGGTATGGCTATGGTGGGAGGAATGGGGGAGATGGGAGGTATGGCTATGGTGGGAGGAATGGGGGAGATGGGAGGTATGGCTATGGTGGGAGGAATAGGGTAGATGGGAGGTATGGCTATGGTGGGAGGAATGGGGGAGATGGGAGGTATGGCTATGGTGGGAGGAATGGGGTAGATGGGAGGTATGGCTATGGTGGGAGGAATGGGGGAGATGGGAGGTATGGCTATGGTGGGAGGAATAGGGTAGATGGGAGGTATGGCTATGGTGGGAGGAATGGGGGAGATGGGAGGTATGGCTATGGTGGGAGGAATGGGGGAGATGGGAGGTATGGCTATGGTGGGAGGAATAGGGTAGATGGGAGGTATGGCTATGGTGGGAGGAATGGGGTAGATGGGAGGTATGGCTATGGTGGGAGGAATGGGGTAGATGGGAGGTATGGCTATGGTGGGAGGAATAGGGGAGATGCGAGGTATGGTTATGGTGGGAGGAATGGGGGAGATGGGAGGTATGGCTATGGTGGGAGGAATGGGGGAGATGGGAGGTATGGCTATGGTGGGAGGAATGGGGTAGATGGGAGGTATGGCTATGGTGGGAGGAATGGGGTAGATGGGAGGTATGGCTATGGTGGGAGGAATAGGGGAGATGCGAGGTATGGTTATGGTGGGAGGAATGGGGGAGATGGGAGGTATGGCTATGGTGGGAGGAATGGGGGAGATGGGAGGTATGGCTATGGTGGGAGGAATAGGGGAGATGGGAGGTATGGCTATGGTGGGAGGAATGGGGGAGATGGGAGGTATGGCTATGGTGGGAGGAATGGGGGAGATGGGAGGTATGGCTATGGTGGGAGGAATGGGGTAGATGGGAGGTATGGTTATGGTGGGAGGAATAGGGGAGATGGGAGGTATGGCTATGGTGGGAGGAATAGGGGAGATGGGAGGTATGGCTATGGTGGGAGGAATAGGGGAGATGGGAGGTATGGCTATGGTGGGAGGAATGGGGGAGATGGGAGGTATGGCTATGGTGGGAGGAATGGGGGAGATGGGAGGTATGGCTATGGTGGGAGGAATGGGGGAGATGGGAGGTGTGGCGATGGTGGGGGGCATGGGGGAGGGACGGGATGGGTGGAGCATGAGAGGTGTGAAGGAAGGTGTGGTGGGTCAGCGACGGTGGTGGGGGAAGCGAGGGGGGAGTGAGAGGAGGATGGGATGAAGGGGAGATGGGGAGAGAGAAGGGCAGCAGGAGAGGTGAGGGAGGCGAGGGAGAGTAGGATGGAGTGCAGGGGGGGGATGGGAGGGCGGGGGGAGTGGCAGAAGCGGAGTACTAGGGAGGGGCGAGAAGGGATGGGAATGGATGGGAGAGTGAACGAGGGGGAGGTGGATGGAGGCAGGTGGGTGGGGAATAAGTGGGCAGGCGAAGGCTTGGGAGGGGGAAGGGAGGAGATTAGGGAGGGGAGGAGAAGCGAGGGGAGGAAAAGGGGGGGAAGTGAAGGGAGGGGAGCGGAAGGAAGAGGAGGAGGAGAGCTGGGAAGAGAAAGAGGCGGGGGGGAGGGAGAAAAGATGGCAAGAAGGCAGCGAGGTAAAGAGGCAAACTCAGCTGATTACTAAGTGGAGGCATGCAGCAGGTGAGGCGATGAGTATTCGAGTCGTTTCAAAAACACCCTGTGAACCAAAGGCGAATTTCTGGAGACTGCTGATGCAAGCAGGCATGTAGCGGGTGAGGCGAGGAGTTTTGAGAGTTTTTATAGTCTTGAGGCAGAACAAAAGGCGAATTCAGCTGACAGCATACATTGGCATGGACGCATTCAGATGGTGAGGCGAGGCACGGAACAGATCACTCGTTGTTCAGTCGCCACCAAACACCACCACTAAACTCCACTGAACACCATCGAGGTATGGCGATGTGCGCCCCAACGCCTCAAGGTGTGCCTTGGCGATTGCTCGCATGCTCACAGCCTTGCCCCCACGGTTACCCTGCCACCAACACCCCTTGCTGCACCCATCTCCTACCTCACACCCATCTCCTCCCTCACACCCATCTCCTCCCTCACACCCATCTACCTCACACCCATCTCTTACCTCACACCCATCTTTTCCCTCACACCCATCTCCTCCCTCACACCCATCTCCTCCCTCACACCCATCTCCTCCCTCACACCCATCTCCTCCCTCACACCCATCTCCTCCCTCACACCCATCTCCTACCTCACACCCATCTCCTACCTCACACCCATCTCCTACCTCACACCCATCTCCTACCTCACACCCATCTCCTCCCTCACACCCATCTCCTCCCTCACACCCATCTCCTACCTCACACCCATCTCTTACCTCACACCCATCTCCTCCCTCACACCCATCTCCTCCCTCACACCCATCTCCTCCCTCACACCCATCTCCTCCCTCACACCCATCTCCTCCCTCACACCCATCTCCTCCCTCACACCCATCTCCTACCTCACACCCATCTCCTACCTCACACCCATCTCCTCCCTCACACCCATCTCCTACCTCACACCCATCTCCTCCCTCACACCCATCTCCTCCCTCACACCCATCTCCTCCCTCACACCCATCTCCTCCCTCACACCCATCTCCTACCTCATACCCATCTCCTACCTCACACCCATCTCCTCCCTCACACCCATCTCCTCCCTCACACCCATCTCCTCCCTCACACCCATCTCCTCCCTCACACCCATCTCCTCCCTCACACCCATCTCCTACCTCACACCCATCTCCTCCCTCACACCCATCTCCTACCTCACACCCATCTCCTACCTCACACCCATCTCCTCCCTCACACCCATCTCCTACCTCACACCCATCTCTTACCTCACACCCATCTCCTCCCTCACACCCATCTCCTCCCTCACACCCATCTCCTCCCTCACACCCATCTCCTCCCTCACACCCATCTCCTCCCTCACACCCATCTCCTACCTCACACCCATCTCCTACCTCACACCCATCTCCTACCTCACACCCATCTCCTCCCTCACACCCATCTCCTCCCTCACACCCATCTCCTCCCTCACACCCATCTCCTCCCTCACACCCATCTCCTACCTCACACCCATCTCCTCCCTCACACCCATCTCCTCCCTCACACCCATCTCCTCCCTCACACCCATCTCCTCCCTCACACCCATCTCCTCCCTCACACCCATCTCCTCCCTCACACCCATCTCCTCCCTCACACCCATCTCCTACCTCACACCCATCTCCTCCCTCACACCCATCTCCTACCTCACACCCATCTCTTACCTCACACCCATCTCCTCCCTCACACCCATCTCCTCCCTCACACCCATCTCCTCCCTCACACCCATCTCCTCCCTCACACCCATCTCCTCCCTCACACCCATCTCCTACCTCACACCCATCTCCTACCTCACACCCATCTCCTCCCTCACACCCATCTCCTCCCTCACACCCATCTCCTACCTCACACCCATCTCCTACCTCACACCCATCTCCTACCTCACACCCATCTCCTACCTCACACCCATCTCCTCCCTCACACCCATCTCCTCCCTCACACCCATCTCCTACCTCACACCCATCTCTTACCTCACACCCATCTCCTCCCTCACACCCATCTCCTCCCTCACACCCATCTCCTCCCTCACACCCATCTCCTCCCTCACACCCATCTCCTCCCTCACACCCATCTCCTACCTCACACCCATCTCCTACCTCACACCCATCTCCTCCCTCACACCCATCTCCTACCTCACACCCATCTCCTCCCTCACACCCATCTCCTCCCTCACACCCATCTCCTCCCTCACACCCATCTCCTCCCTCACACCCATCTCCTACCTCATACCCATCTCCTACCTCACACCCATCTCCTCCCTCACACCCATCTCCTCCCTCACACCCATCTCCTCCCTCACACCCATCTCCTCCCTCACACCCATCTCCTCCCTCACACCCATCTCCTACCTCACACCCATCTCCTCCCTCACACCCATCTCCTACCTCACACCCATCTCCTACCTCACACCCATCTCCTCCCTCACACCCATCTCCTACCTCACACCCATCTCTTACCTCACACCCATCTCCTCCCTCACACCCATCTCCTCCCTCACACCCATCTCCTCCCTCACACCCATCTCCTCCCTCACACCCATCTCCTCCCTCACACCCATCTCCTACCTCACACCCATCTCCTACCTCACACCCATCTCCTACCTCACACCCATCTCCTCCCTCACACCCATCTCCTCCCTCACACCCATCTCCTCCCTCACACCCATCTCCTCCCTCACACCCATCTCCTACCTCACACCCATCTCCTCCCTCACACCCATCTCCTCCCTCACACCCATCTCCTCCCTCACACCCATCTCCTCCCTCACACCCATCTCCTCCCTCACACCCATCTCCTCCCTCACACCCATCTCCTCCCTCACACCCATCTCCTACCTCACACCCATCTCCTCCCTCACACCCATCTCCTACCTCACACCCATCTCTTACCTCACACCCATCTCCTCCCTCACACCCATCTCCTCCCTCACACCCATCTCCTCCCTCACACCCATCTCCTCCCTCACACCCATCTCCTCCCTCACACCCATCTCCTACCTCACACCCATCTCCTACCTCACACCCATCTCCTCCCTCACACCCATCTCCTCCCTCACACCCATCTCCTACCTCACACCCATCTCCTCCCTCACACCCATCTCCTACCTCACACCCATCTCCTCCCTCACACCCCCCTTCTCCTTCCTCACACACACCGCCCCCTTCGCCTTTGCCTTCCCAGCAGGTACGCCCACCAGGTGGTCACCCGGGAGCTGAAAACGCTCGCACTGCCAGTCCCATACCCCACAAACTCCCCTCCTTCCCTCCTGCCGCCCCCCTCACCTCTGGTCAAACCCAGGTGCTCCCGCCAGGTGCTCCCACCAGGTGCTCCCACAGGAGCTGAGCACACTACCTCTGGTGTCTAGGCTGCTGGCTCAACCCCCTTCCTCGCTCGCACCTCTTCCTGCTGTCTTCCACTCTCTCCCCCTTCTGTCCCCTCGTCCCCCCTCTTGCCCCCTGCCCCCCACCCCAAGGTACGCCCACCAGGTGGCCACTCCCGAGCCCAACGCACTGCTGGCAGAGCTGCTACTCCATATCCCCTTCCTCTCCTCCACATCCCCCCATACCCGCATGCCCCTCTACCCCACCTGCCGCCTCTCTCCCCCCTCTGCCCCCCTATACCCCAGGTACGCCCAGCGGAGCTATCAGGTGTTGAATGTGGTGGGGTGTGGCGTCATCTGGTACCATATGGTGAGGTGGGGAATTGGGGGGGTGTGCATGTGTGAGGGTAGTGCAAGCAGTATTGCCGTGCTTGTGCCTCTCTCCCAGCGCAGCCTCGCCAAGATGACTGCATGCTCAGAGTTGCTAGAGGCTCACTTGGGGCGTTGGTGCTGTCAGGTAGCACATGGTGAGGTGGGGATCGGGAGAGTGCATGTGTGAGGGGCAATGCATGCAGCATCCCTAGACGCTGCTTGGCCAAGGTGAGTATGCCGTGTGTCCAGCCAAGAGGGGGGGAAGGGGGGGGGAAGGAGTGGGGGAAAAGCGGAAGGTGGGGAACGGGTCGAATACAGGACGAGATGGGCTGTTGTTTCTATTTCGGGGGTGCTTGTGTGACAGGTAAGCGTGCAGGATTCCCGTGGTCGTGGCGGCTCTCTCCAGACGCCTCCTCATTCAAGTGAGTGCAGGTGTTGGATGTGGTGGGATGTGGTGCTATCCGGTAACACATGTTAGGAAGGGTGTTTGCATGAGGGGGTGCATGCACGAAGCTTTCTCATGCCACAGTTAAGGTGGTTTCTCTCTTGTTACCAACTGTGGTAACCTCACTTGGTGACCTCACTCCCTCCCTGTTAGGTTTCACTTGAATGTGTTTGCATTTACCTCTCCCCACCTCGTCACCTTCGCCTTTATAAGCAGCTTCTATTATCCTTCCGTCTCCTACCTCCCTCCTCACCTCTTCTCCTTGCACTACATTGCCCTTATCCACTCCTTCCACTAACATCACATCACGCCCTGCCAGGCGTTGAACCGCCCGCGCTGTCGAGTGAGTGGCGTGGCCATTCTGGACGACAATGGGGCGCACAGGCTGCTCGAGAGCGTGCTGGCGGAGGCACAGAGGGGGAGGGAGGGAATTATGGCGGGAGGGGCAGGTGGGGCAGGAGGCAGTTGGTACGTGAGTGGTGGGAAGAAAGCGCAGGGGCACAGGCATGCCCCTGGAGCGCACATGCTAATGGGGATATGATGGGGCCAGAGAGGGGCAAATCGTCACCATGCTCCCACCACCATCTCACTCCCACCACCATCTCACTCCCACCACCATCTCACTCCCACCACCATCTCACTCCCACCACCATCTCACTCCCACCACCATCTCACTCCCACCACCATCTCACTCCCACCACCATCTCACTCCCACCACCATCTCACTCCCGCCCCACCATCTCTGCCAGGAAATGAAGCCTGGTGGGACAGCAAAAAGGTTCACCAGGCAGGGTGCAGCAAAAACCACTAGTCAAATGCGTAGTCATGAGTAAGAATGCGGGTGAGTATTCAACTTGTGTTGTGTGTCCCAGTTCTCGACTCGTCCCTGTGCTTCACCCGCCGCCGCCTCCTCGCATCTGCCCCACCTGCTGCAGCACGTAGCTTCGCTGCACCTTCGTTGGCCTCTTGTCAGCTCCAAGGCCACCACCCGACTTTCTGCTGCAGCCCAGCTGCAGCCGGCACTTGGGCTGCTGCTACTTGTGCTGCGTCAACGAGTGCAAGGATCCCTCCGATCCCTCGGCTCCTGCCCGCCTTACACCTGCCACGCCACTGGCGACGCACACCGTCATGGCACTGGGGAAGTGCAATGCGGAGAGGGAAAGGAACAGAGGGGGGGTTCAGGAGGGGGAGGGGGTGTGTGTGGGGGAGGGGGGAGGGCGTGGGGTGTGGGGGAGGGGAACAGATCCCCGTCGTCCGTGTCGCTGTGGCTCACATCTACGGGAGGCAGCAAGGCGTAGGGTCGTGGGGGCCTGGGAGGGCGTCGCAGGGTGAGGAAATGCGCTTCCACCGCAGGCGTCGAGAAAGCGCATTCGCAAGAGCGGAAAGTAGAAACCGAGGAAGGGGAATCGCAGGCGAAAGTGCGAGGTGAGATGATCAGCGGGAGAGGAGGCGGAGGGGAGACTGGAAAGGGAATATCAGGGCGAGGAAGTCCTGTTGACGCGGTCGCATTCGGTCGATTCACTATTGCCATTGCAGGTTATATTGCCAAACACATGCTGCAACATTGCTCGCTTTGACTTGGAAGCCGCTTCCCCCTTCGTCTGCGCTTTCACGAAACTACCAGTAAACACCCCCCCCCTCCCCTCCTCCTCCCCCCCCCCCCCCCCCCCCCCGCATTTTATACGTCTCTCTCCCCGCTTCCGCCTCGCCTTCTCCTGCCATCGCCTACGCATCCCTACTCGCTCCTGAGCATGCTGCTGCTCTCTCTATGCCGCCAATCCCGCGATCGCCACGGCCCTGCCCCGTGCTGCCCATGAATGCGGACAGGGCAGGTGACACACTCCCACGGTACGGGAGTAGCAACGCCGACGCCGCTCACCGTGTTTGGCGCATTTCAGCAGAAGCTGGTAGTACGCCAGCGACTGGCAGTACGCCGGCGCGTCCGACTCGGACGATGTGGACAGCTTGGCGACAATCGCACGCCGTTTCGCATATCAAAGTAACTGAATTGTGTTGGGAAGCAGAGGGCCTTCCAAGGAGACGAGAGGAGCACGAGGGGCGCGGGGGCTGAATGGACTAAGCAGCCAGACTCGGGCTGTTGAGATCGAAGTGAGCACTCGCAACGGGTTTCACATAGGCGCGAGAAGAGGAAGGGGATCGACAGCTGTGCAGTGCCGTGTGACGCGAGTGCAACCATCGTCATGGAGTTGAGGCGCGCCTGGAACGAGGCGCTGGCGGTGATAGATGGTAGATAGATGTCCCGTCACTACTGCCATAGTTGGGCTATGGTTCGGAAATTAGGGCTGAAAGCTACTCAGAAATGGCGAGAATGTGATTCAAAAGCAGGCCTGTCGTTTCGTTTTGGGCCCCCCGGACAAATCAGGGGGCCCGGCATGTATGACCCTGAATTAAGCAGGGTTGGGGCGAATCTCGGCCCTTTAGGCTTCAGGGATGGAAAATTCCGGAGCCTCATTTCAACTACCAAGCTTACAACTACGTTTGAGATGAACCACAAGCAAGCAAACACGACATAAAGAGAAAAAGTTAGTGTCATATCACTAAGTACGCTTTGCAGGCTTCCTATCCTTTGCAGAACCGATGATCTTGTGCACTCTTCTACCCACTCCACAGGATGGTTCTTGCGCACTTCTACCCTAAACCCAAGTTCTAGGTTGAGTTGAATTTGTGGCCCAACCACGCAACTCGAAATTTGCCAGGTTGGATGCAATCAGGTTAGAAACGAAGGGGAGAGGAGAGGGAGGAGTCTTGGGGGGGGGGGGGGGGGGGTGGGAGGGGAGGGGAAGGGGGGGCTCGAAAGATTTTGTTCCAGGGCTCGCCTAAAATCTGTCCTTTACCAACCAGGCCTAAGCCCAAAATCAGCCCTGTAAAGAATCAGGGCCAGAATATTTCCAGCCCATCAATTTCAGTTTTCAAGGGCAACCCAGCCCTGGAATTCAAGGTCCAGCAGGGCAAACGCCCTGCAATCGACAGCCCTGTTCAAAAGCCTCCTCATACCAATCAAGGGCTATCTTTTGAGACGAGGGTAACCTTGCTAGGCGAAAACCTCGGGTGGAGGTTTGGGAAAAGGTGGAATCGAAAAGTTCGGAAGCAAAACCAGTCAGCTTCGGTGTGGTCAACTCGAGCGAGCCTGATCCCCGTCAAGTTCGGGGCTTCGTACGCGTTAGCGACGTGAACGAATCTGGTAATGTCGCCTTCCCAAACCGAATCCGAATGCACAGACCTACGAAGTCTCCGCCTCCCTCGAGGAGACACAAAATTTTCGAGCCGAACCGGCGCCAGAAGCACACCCTTTGCTTCGGCATGGCAAAGCTGGAGTAGCCGTGCCAGCCTTGAAGTCCCCCGCGAGGGCCATTGCTGCGACTCGAGCTCCAGACCTGTTCCACGCGAACTCAGAGCTTCGCACTAACGACATGAACGAACTCGGTAACCTTCCAGCAGGCAGAACTGATCCAAAGCAACCCGCCTCAGCGGTCTCCTCCGCTCTCACCTGGTCGCCTTGAGGAGCCTCTGCTCGAGCAGAAAGCCGAGTAAATCCATCCAAGTAGGAGTAGGATCACGTGGCTTTCACGTTAGAGGCTTTAGAAGTAGGATCCGCTGTGCGTTGTCGGTCTATTTTTTAGGCGCCTAAGAATTGGACGCTATGCTTCACTGTCGGTCCTCCCAGGTTTAGTCGTCGTGATGGGTGCTTTGAGCTATCGGCTCGGCGCGCTTATGCTCTTCCTGCCGCAGTCTGACGTGTTTCGACGTGATTTGACGTGTTTCGACGTGATTTACAGTGTGACTATTGTACCCCTCCCAAGGTCCATGTAGTGCTTTCCTTTCGCCACGCTGCGATTTCGCCATGTCACGCCGTCATCTCGTAATGTCACGCCGTCTTTTCGCCGCGTCGCGCTGCCATACCGCCATGTCACGCACCCATTTCGCGTGTCACTCTGCCATCTCGCCATGTAACGCCGCCATCTCGCCATGTAACGCCGCCATCTCGCTTGTCAAACCGCCATTCGTCATGTCGCGTCGTCATTTCGCCGTGTCGCGCTGCCACGTCGCCATGTCAAGCCCTCGCCATGTCATTTCGCACGTCATGCCGCCACTCCGCCATATCACGCCTTCAGTTCGCCTCGTCGCGCCACCTTTCCCCACGTCGCGCCGCCACTTCGCCATGTCGCGCCGCCATTCATCATCTAGAGATTGGCAAACGGCAGTTTGCCCCAAATCTGAACGTAATCCTGCCTGTTAAACAGTCGCTCCAAGCGTATTTCATCCATTTCCCTTGGGCTATTTTCGTTCCTGGAGGGAACCCGCCGCCATCCCACTAGCGTGCATCTGCAGTCCGCCGCTGTCCGCTGTGCGTTGGCGAATGGCAGTCTGCCCCCACCCCTCAACGCAACCCTGCGTTAAAGAGTCGCGCCGAGCGTAAAGCATCCCTTTCCCTTCAGCTCTTCCCTTCAGCTCGTCCCGTTCCACCTGCCGCCATTCCACTAGCTTGCATCTGCAGTCCGCTGTGTTTTGGGGTGTGGCCGTGTCATGGCCTGGTGATCCGGCGTTATGGTCTTTTCTGCTCTGCTCGGTCTGGTCAACTCTGGTCCGCTCTAGTCATGTCCGCTTTGCTGTGATGTTTGCTTGCCGGCAGGTGGGAGGAGTGAGGCGGTAGGTGAGTGCTTTGGCAGCACCGTATGCCCCATGGCTCTGCCCCCCAGCTGTTTCCCCCGACTCTGCCCCATGGCTCTGACGAGTCGGCTGACAGCCTTGTTGCTGAATTCAAGTGGAGAGAGCAAGTGAGTGATGGGGGGGAGGGGAAGTGAGCGACAGGGAATGAGAGTGATTGGGGAGAGAAACGGAGTGAGTGAAAGGGGTAGAAGATTGAGTGAGTGAAGTGGGGAGCAAGGAGGCAGAGCCTCCCAGGTGTGACAGAGGGAGCGAGAGCGAGTGCAGAAGAGGGAGGTGGGTTGGTTGGAAATAAGCGTCTCTCCTCTACATTCTTCCCCAGGGTGAATTCCGCTGCTCTCTCAGCAGACGCGAGCAGCAGCACGCTGTGATGGCTTCTCCATTCCATTCGTCGCAGTATAGCGGAAAAGGGGCTGGGTGGGTGGGACCAGGTGTGGACGGGCGATGTGTGGGCGTGACATGCCTCAGCAGAGTTGGGGCGTGACATGTGTTGGACTACGAATGGAAGGAGATCGGAAGATGGAGGGGGGGAGAGAGGGGGTGGGGGGGGTTGGGTGCTTTTGTGCATGGTTATGCAATGCACACTTGAGGAGGAGCAGGCACTTCGAGATTTGATTGCATCACCACGTGCCCCACACGCCATCATGCTTCACATTTCATTCCATAGCAAGGGGTGGGACATACCGCGATTGCCATTCAGGTGCAAGTCTCACGGGCCGGGCCGTGGCGATTTGGAGAGGTAGGTAGCTCAAGAAAAGCGGGACGGCAAAGGGCGAGGCGGATGCTCCCTTGTGCCTGCTCCTCTGGCCCCGCCAATCCCCTAGTACAGTCTTATGACACCCCGCGCTCCCATTGGCTGGAAGGCGCCCTTTCAGTTGATGGCTTCCTCAAGGGCGGCTTTTCGGTGAAGTGTAGCAGTGCGACTGGTGTGGCAATGCGGAGTCGAAGAGCTGAGTTGGATCATGTGGCAGCAGCAGCGTGGCCCTGCTTCACCGCAACGGTGAGGAATGTGAATGAAACAACAGCCAGCTGCAAGCGGCTTTGACGACTGCAGCAGGCTTCTCTCAATCCCATCTCTCGCCTTCCATCCGTTGCTACCTGCTGACTGAACATGCCCCCTCCCTTTGCGCCGTCACCTCTGCGCCCTATTCTGGCGCTTGTTTGCTGTCTCCCGTCGCTCTTCCCTCCTTCCCCCCCTCCCCACCCACCCGTAGAAGTCAGCGCCCGGCACAGATTCAATGGTGGCTGTCACTGCCGAATCTGCCGAGGGCGAAGGCTCTGCGGTGTGCCACTGGTAGAGCGGGTGGAATGCGCGCGACGTCTTAGCTGACGGCAGCAGAGCGAGGATGGTGGCAACGCAGAGGTGAGAGAAGCCTTGTAGGATGGAAGGCACCCTCGCCTCGCCACAGTGGCAGAGGAATCTGGATTTTTCTCTATCCTCCGGTTCCGTGCTCGCATCCCATTCCATATTTCGCCTAATTTGATGTTTCTGGCGCTAGGTTTAATGGATGAAACTGAGCACTGCATTTCCCATGTGCCGGGTAATGTCTTCCATTTCCGCCCTCTTTGCTCTGCAGATCGCTGCAACCTCCTTCTCCTTGTTCCCCCCCCCCTCCCCCCCCCCCCACCCCACACTCACTCCCTTCCCGTTCCCGCACCAACAGCATGACATGATTTTGAAACCCAAGGCCTCATCTTGCGCGACAACTGTGGATTTGGCGAGGAGCGTGATATGAGAGTGAAGTTTGGCTGACGCCGCGCACGGCTGCATCGTGGAAGCATGTGGGTGGAATGGATGCAGCTGCCTTCGCACCTGATGCTTTCCAAGTGAACAGCAGCAGGGCAAGGATGGTGCCAACGCTGAGGTGAGAGAAGCCGAGCAGCAGGATGGAAGGCACCTCAACAGTGACTTATGGATGGTAGTCATCCGTCTCTGTCACCATCGCCGCTATCTTCATTCTGCTTTGTTGGCACCCTAGTACCAGAATCGCCACCTTTAATATGCACTGATAAATCTCAGCACTACTCCCACGTATGCAGTACCACCACCCGCTATTGTGCGCTCTTCCCCCAATCCGTCCCCTCCCCACCCACACCCGCAGTACCCATCCTGTCCTAGCGGCGAGCAGCGCAGCTCACTGCAACACACAGCCTGGCAGGCAGCAGAGGCACGAGAGTACATTCACGCGAGAAGTGGGTGCACACAGGCGAGCAGGGAGGCATGGGGGCGAAGGGCCAGGCTGCAGCTGTTGTATGGCCTTGTGTAAGTGGTGTTAACTCATTGCGTGATGATGATCATGTGGGGCTTTTAGTCTCTGCTTAAAAAATCTGAGGTGCAAACACATGGCATCATCACATGCCATGGGTGCAGGTTGCTTCTCACCTGACGGCAGGCGGGGCGAGAGCAGCCGAATAGGTGGAAGTGAATCACCTCGCTTCTTCCATACTGTTCTGCCGCTCTTCTCTCCTTTGCTCCCGCTATGGTCCTTCTGGCGCTCGTTTTCCGATGGAAACATGAATTTCAGCGCTGGTGCTAAACCATAAGCTTGTTTCCACTCTCCCCTCCTTGCTCCGCAGTATGCCGGTACTACCCTCTCCCCCACTCACTAACCTTCTCGCACCAACAGCAGCGCCCGTACTGGCTGTGAGAGCAGGAACGCAACCATGCGGAGTCGAGGAGCTGCGATGTCACGATATGTGAGAACTCGCTGCAAAGGAAGGGGGACCGATGGCGGAGAACATAGAGTCGAGGTTTTCTGAGGGTAAGCCATAGGGTAGGAGGTGGCAGGGGCGACAAAAGCAGAAGGGGAAGCAGTTGGAGACGAAGGAGGGGAGGAGGGCGAAGAGAGACGATGAGGAGAGACGTCAGAGAGGGAGGTGGAGGAGGAGAGGAGGTGGCAGTGGCAGCAGGAGATGATGCGTGTGACAGCAGGGGACAACGCGGTACACCAAGGGGTCATCATGAGCTGCGCAAGAACCTGGGAAGCATTAGCAACGTCGCTTTCACGGGGTGAGCGGGGGCAGTGCGAGCGTGCGAGGGCAAAGAGCATGACCTGGTGTTCGTGTTGAGTGTGGCTTGTGCTTGACATGTTCTCAAAATTGCCAGTTAATATGCGCTTGATTCTGCTTCAGGAACTGAGGCATTGCGGGCATGCAAGTGCATGAAAATGACATGCGGGCCTCGTGGCGAGGGAACTTGTGCGTTCCCACATGTTCGGCGGTGGTGATTCACATTGATGGGGTGGAGGCAGCAAAAGCAAAGTGTGAATGTGACGAGCTTGATGTGTGCATGGTGAGGCAGATGGTGCTATAAGTGCATGCCACCTCCTCTTGTTGAATGACCAGGCACAATCGATGTGAGTCGCACAAAAGAGGTTGATAGTATCATGGGAGAATAGGTGGAAATCAAAGGACTACTTTATCATACAACCATTGTGCGATAATGTATCGCACAGAACTGTTACAAACTTCCTGCAGCATATTTATTGAGTAAAAACTGGCAATTGGAGATACACACAAACTAGGTAGAAGGAATTAAAGTCATAACCTTGGTCGAACTTTAGCGCCTCCTGTTCCGAGGCGTTCGCGTAAGCTGGTTCGGAAGTCAAACCGCGCCAAACCACCCCCGAGTCGCACCCGCACCTTTCGCCACACTTCCGAGCCTCGTTTTTCCGAGGCCCTCACCTAGCTAGGGTTTCCCCGATATCATCCCGTCATTTCAATTCTATCGTCACTCTCTCTGTTATCGCACTCCCGATTTTCACTGATTCCGTGCACTATCCGCAATCGTAAGCCCGCTTCTAGCGAGAATCGCTTCACACTCATGGCAAGCACAGCAGCAGATCGCAAACGACAGGTGGAAAAGGCTGGCAGCGCGTTCTTTCGAATGAAGAACCAGCGACTAGGTTAGTAGTTACGAAAGACCAGGGTCAGTTTCGTTGGGAAATATAGATGGTGCGCGCTGGTCCAGTCACAGCGGCAGCGGCGTCACGCGGTGCATGTCGGTGCTGCGCGCCTCGCCTGGCGTGCGCCCACCGCCCTTCCGCCAGGCTCGCCTGCAGCCGCGTGGGCGGAACTGAATCGGCAGGTGTGCGTGTGACGAGGCGGGTGAGATGCGCGCCACCACTGGTGGAGGGATGCGTGGGACTGCGGTGGCACGGAGTGATGCGAGGTGATACAGGAAATAGGCAGGCGGAAATAGGGACGGGAAATAGGCAGGCGGAAATAGGGACGGGAAATAGGCAGGCGGAAATAGGGACGGGAAATAGGCAGGCGGAAATAGGGACGGGAAATAGGCAGGCGGAAATAGGGACGGGAAATAGCCAGGCGGAAATAGGGACGGGAAATAGGCAGGCGGAAATAGAGACGGGAAATAGGCAGGCGGAAATAGGGACGGGAAATAGGCAGGCGGAAATAGGGACGGGAAATAGGCAGGCGGAAATAGGGACGGGAAATAGGCAGGCGGAAATAGGGACGATGGAAGTATGCACGACGAGAGAAGGGACGGGAAGAGTAGGGACCGAGAGCGTAGGGACGGGGAGAATTGGGCCGGGGAGAGCAGGGATGGGGAGAATTGGGCCGGGGAGAGCAGGGATGGGGAGAATTGGGCCGGGGAGAGCAGGGACGGAGAGAGTAGGGACGGGGATAGTAGGAACGGGGAGAGTTGGGACGGAGAGATTAGGGGCGGGGAGAGTAGGGACGGGGAGAAGAGAATAGGGACAGAGAGAGTAGGGACGGAGAGAGTAGGGACGGGGAGGGTACGGACGGGGAGAAGAGAATAGGGACGGGGATAGGAGGGACGGGGATAGTGGGGACGGGGAGAGTAGGGACGGGGGAAGTAGGGACGGGGAGAAGAGAATAGGTACGGTGAGAGTAGGAACGGGGAGAGTAGGGACGGGGAGAGTAGGGACGGGAAGGGTAGGGACGGGGAGAGTAGGGACGGGGAGAGTAGGGACGGGGAGAGTAGGGACGGGGAGAGTAGGGACGGAGAGAGTAGGGACCGGGAGAGTAGGGACGAGGGAGTGTAGGGACGGGGAGAAGAGAATAGGGACGGGGAGAGTATGGAGGGGGGGAATAGGGAGGGGGGGAATAGGGACGGGGAAAGTAGGGAGGGGGGGAATAGGGAGGGGGGGAATAGGGACGAGGAAAGTAGGGAGCGAGGTGAGGGGCAGTGAGAAGGGGTTGCAGGGGTGGACGATGAGGAGAGGGAGACGTTTTCGTACTTGCCTGTCAGGCCAGGCCCCCCCACCCCCACACCCCAGCACAGGCGCTTGCCCCCAGGGCGCAGGCGCACTTACTATCACAGCACTATCACCTGCCTTCCCCGTGTCCGCGCTCTCTGTTACGGCTCACTGACTACCACTGGAGGTCAGTCTTAGGCCAGTCTCAGCTCAGGTCATTTTCAAGTCAGTCTTAGGTCACTTTCAGGCCAGTCTCAGGTCAGTCTCAGGTCACTTTCAGGTCGCTCTCAGGTCGCTCTCAGGTCACTCTCAGGTCGCTCTCAGGTCGCTCTCAGGTCACTCTCAGGTCACTCTCAGGTCGCTCTCAGGTCGCTCTCAGGTCACTCTCAGGTCGCTCTCAGGTCGCTCTCAGGTCACTCTCAGGTCGCTCTCAGGTTTCCAGTTCCGTGGTATCCTCCTCCGTTCCACTTCTCTGCGATCCCTCTCCTGTGTTCCAGGGCAATGGAGAATTGAAGATTAATGTATCAGCAATTGCAGAAGCACCAGCAGCAACAGCAACAGCAGCACAAGTAGCAGCATCACCAGCACCACCACCAGCACCGCCGGTGCCAGTGTGTGACCACTAACACCCACCAGCCACCACACCAATCAACAGAGACAGCAGCAAGAGGGGCCCCACATCTGCTCGTCCTTGGCGGGTCAAAGCTTCAACCTCCCTTTTCCATAACAGCCCTCAGGCTCATCAAAACCAGCCGGCGAGTCACACTGCATTGACCAGTGGCTATTCACCTGCACTCTGCTTCTGACTGCGGTGCCACTGCTGCCTCCTCATTCTACTCTCCCTCCTCCCCTCCCTCCCACCCCCCCTCTTACATTCCACCCTCTCCTATGCTAGTTTCATCATTCATACTCTAGTGTGCAATCCATGGCTTCATGATGGGCCCTATTGGCCTCCGAACGGATGTAGCTCAGATGGTAGAGCGCTCGCTTAGCATTCAAGAGGTGCGGGGATCGATACCACGTATCTCCAGATTTGCGGGGATAGCTCAGTTGGGAGAGCGTCAGACTGAAGATCTGAAGGTCGCGTGTTCGATCCACGCTCACCGCACGCTTGGACTTGTGCTGGCTTGACCTACAGCACATTGTGCTTCACTGTGCCCAATCTGCTCGCTTCACTGCCTCTTTTGCTCGCTTCACTCACAGACCCTTTGTGCCTTGTCTTGCTCGCTTGACTCATGCTGTCCAACAGGTGTGCCTCCCTGCATGTGAGCAGCTCACAGCAGTGGAGGTTGCTGCTGCTTAAGCGCACCTGGCACGGTATCCACCCCACCTTGTCATTCAACAAGTCATGAGGCGCCCAACTCATCGCTGCCACGTACGGCCTGGCAGCATGGCAGAGCCATGATGAGAGTACGTTTATGGCAGAGAGAAGGGGAGTGGCAGAGGGAAGGGGAGTGGCAGGGAGAAGGGGAGTGGCAGGGAGAAGGGGAGTGGCAGAGAGAAGGGGAGTGGCAGAGAGAAGGGGAGTGGCAGAGGGAAGGGGAGTTGCAGGGAGAAGGGGAGTGGCAGAGAGAAGGGGAGTGGCAGAGAGAAGGGGAGTGGCAGAGAGAAGGGGAGTGGCAGAGAGAAGGGGAGTGGCAGAGAGAAGGGGAGTGGCAGAGAGAAGGGGAGTGGCAGAGAGAAGGGGAGTGGCAGAGAGAAGGGGAGTGGCAGAGAGAAGGGGAGTGGCAGAGGGAAGGGGAGTGGCAGGGAGAAGGGGAGTGGCAGAGAGAAGGGGAGTGGCAGAGAGAAGGGGAGTGGCAGAGGGAAGGGGAGTTGCAGGGAGAAGGGGAGTGGCAGAGAGAAGGGGAGTGGCAGAGAGAAGGGGAGTGGCAGAGAGAAGGGGAGTGGCAGAGAGAAGGGGAGTGGCAGAGAGAAGGGGAGTGGCAGAGAGAAGGGGAGTGGCAGAGAGAAGGGGAGTGGCAGAGAGAAGGGGAGTGGCAGAGAGAAGGGGAGTGGCAGAGAGAAGGGGAGTGGCAGAGAGAAGGGGAGTGACAGGTGGCAGGTGCTGCGCAGCCGATGAAGTGCCCAGCTTGCTGAGGAGCGTTTTGGCAGAGGCAGTTAAGGCAGGAGGGGCAGATGTAGCGGGCGAAAAATCTTTAGGAGGGGCAGGTGGAGCAATAACAATTCCAGCCACCCAAGCTGGAGCCAAGACTCGCTATGGTCAAACCCGACGGAGTCGTGAAACGAGGATTCTTGCTTGGCTACATCTGCCCTCTTGCTCCCACCGCTCTAACACTCCGGCTACCCCTCACTCCCACCACCATCTCTGCCATGCAGGAAACGAGGCCTGGTAGGGCAGCAAGACTCGGTACAGTCAGATGCTGATCCATGAGGGGGAGTTTGTGAATAAAGTGTAAGAAACTGTCTGTGTGGATTACGTAATTGCCCTGCACTAGCTAGGGTCGTACGCGTCGTAGCTCGTGATTGATTACCTCCAATGGTTGAACCTGGCAAGTGAGCTTGTATAATTTGCGGAGAATTGAAGGGGTTATTTAAAACTTGAACTTCGAAGCTGATTCACTATCAGGGCCCAAAATATCAGGGTAAAACGCCCTGATTACCCTGGGGGCCGGACGCTTTTTCAGGATTACCCTGCCAAAATCAGGATTGCACGATAGTTACCCTTCTGCAAAAAGAGCATGTTTTTTATTACACTGATTGGATTTATGGTTAGCCTGACGGTGTCAGGGTAGGGTGTAGACTACCCTGATACCGAAACTTCTTTACCGCGGATCAGGCCTTATTCCGAGTGGTGACGAACTACTGTACCACACTCACATATCAGACATTTCCAAAAAGCCCTGACAGCAAATTCGCCCTGGCACGGTCGTTTCGTGCTGTCAGAGCACAGCAAATTCGCCCAATCACAGTTTTGCGCCGTCAGAGAGCAGAAAATTTGCCCAATCACAGCGGAATTACCCTGACACAAGAGCAGATTCGCCCTTACACGAGATTCGCCCTGTCAGACCCTGTTGTGAGTGCTGCTTTATTATGTTAGTATAGAAAACTTCGCTCACAAAATAGTAGCCGAAACAGGCTTAGCCTAAAACTACCCTGCTTAAATCAGGCTATAGGTTGATTTACCCTGCTGCAAACAGGGTACGAAATTTTTTACCCTAGGGATCGGGCTAAGGAGGGGCTGGAACCCTGATTTGTAAGGGTAGGCCTAAACCAATTTTGGGCCTTGTTCACTATGTTGAATCTGTATAAGGAAATTCATTTTCCTACTGTAGGCCTACTTTAGCTTGTAATATTCCGAGGGGGTCGCTTGAACTGGTTCGGCCTACATTTTCGGCCCGAACCACTTCCGAGTCGCCACAGCACGTTTTTGCCACAATACGAGCCTGGTTTAGACCGAAGTCCTCGCCTAGCTCGAATCTGCCAATTTGACCCTTCTTTTAGACATTCGTTGGGCATTCCACTAGTGCTATGTTGTTTTTTAGTGTGTAAAAACCCGGCACCCATAACAGTGTTTCTTGTCGTTGCTACCGTAATACCCCGGATAAAAGACTCGAGGGTATTATAAAAATCCCACCCCAAAAATTGGGGGGGGGGGGGGGGGGGGGGGGGGGGGGGGGGGGGGGGGGGGGGGGGGGGGGGGGGGGGGGGGGGGGGTCTTAACAGTTGGCTACTTTTTATAAGACCCGAGTCTTATCATAAGGTCATGCCACTTGTGTTTTGGAAGCCAGACATGTGAACAATATGTGCTCCATTTTTAGCATTCAAGAACATACGCGGGATGAATTCCACGACCCTCAAAGGCACGTCACCTAGCATTCGCGCTGGACACCTTCTCCTTTTCGTCCCAGAACATGGTTACCATCTTAAAGTACGCCTAGGAACCAATGTCGAGAGAATTGTGGATGATAGGAAGTGACGGGGATACAAAGAGTAACCTAGAAAGTGTTGTACCCCCTAAGGGCAAGCCACGGTAGCCTAGAAGCCTAACAATGCATATAAACATTATTTGACACACCAAGAACTAGCAAGGGAAACAAAGGGTCACAAGACCAGTCAAGAGAAACAACAAGACAACGCTCGGAGTGGATCTCAAGATCACCACACATTCTGAGCACAAGCAAACGGCCACAAAGCCAGTTCAAGAGTTGCAGAGCAAGCAACAAGAAACAATGCTACGCAACCTAGCACCAGTGTCGACAAGGCCTTACTGCGGACAGAACCTCTGTTGGTCAGTAGGCGCTACCGTCACACCCTGGATATACCCCCATGAGGGGCAATAATAAAACATGTTTTTTTAGGGGGGTGAGCTTATAATCGAGTAAATTTATAAGCGCAAGCGCTTATAAAATGACATATATATTTTTAATATTTTCTAACACCAAACCGTAGATCTCGGGCTCGCCTTTTCAATCGAGTCGAAGTTACATGGGGTCGTCAGTGAAATTCTCGCGCGCGCTGGGAGATACACTCAATCTGACTCACATCGAGCTCCTGACAGCTCTTGACAGCCCCTGCTGACTGGACTCGCATCCAGTGCATGGTCCGAATATGAAGGGAACCGAATCTGCAACACATTCGCCTGGTAAAGTAAAATCGTTACAGCGTTTTGAACACATTTCAAAATTTAAAGTTTACGTGCGCTTATAATAAAACAAGTTTTTCCAGGGGGTGCGCTTATAATCGAGGAGCGGATATAAGCGCCATATTCCAATTACAAGCGCCTGGCGCTTATCCCAGGGTGGCGCTTATATCAGTGGTATGACGGTAAGGCCTTGGTGAAAAATGTCTGCAGGGTTGTCCTCTGAGGCCACGAAGTCCAAGCGTGCCTGGCCGCGTCGCTGCAACTCTCACAAGAGAAAGTACCTCACGTCAATGTGCTTCACTCTACTCTCCAGTCGAGGCTCTCAACACAGGAGGATCATGGCCTTGTTGTCAGCAAACAAGGTCGGTGCAGAGCTCGGCTGCTCACCAAGGTCGGCGAGCAAGAAGGTCAACCAGCGAAGCTCCTGCGCAGCCATGGCACCAGTGTAGATCTCTGCCTCTGCACTGGACAAAGCCACAGACAACGACCAATAGGACCTCCACGACACAGCTCCAGTGCCCAAGCTGAAACAGTAACCCTGAGTGGACCTCTGTGTCTCCACGTCGTCGGCGTAGGAAGATTCGCAGTGATCGGTCAGAACAACTGGTTGTCTTCCTCCAAGCACAATCCTCATGCCTGATGTAGTCGCTAGGTACTTCGCCACCCTCACAGCATCTGTCCAGTGAACAAGACGGTGTCACCCAGTCGCAACAAAGCGAGAGAGGACACTGAGAGGAAAGGCGAGGTCCGGACGAGTACAAGTCATCAGGTACATGAGGCAGCCCACAAGCCCTGCGTAGGGACCACTAGACTCAAAGGGCCCATCGAGAAAAGGGCCGGTGAGTCTGTGGTCAATGGCAAGAGGAGTGGGCTGTGTGGTGGAGTGCTGAAGCCCGAACCGCTGAAGGACCTGCTGCACCATGTGTGGCTGTGAGAGTGTAATCATGCAAGCGGCTCCGTCTCTGGTGATCTGCAAGCCAATGTAGCAGCGCAACTCACCAAGGACAGTGCACGTGCGTCTCTCCTGCAGATCGGACTTCACCTTAGCCAGGGCAACCTTATCTGCTGTAGCGAAGACCAAGTCGTTGACGTAGACAAGAACAAGGAAAGGAGTGGAGCCTCTGCGAACAAACATCGACGGGTCGGCGGACGTAGGGTGGAAATCGAGGTCAGCCAGAGTGCTGCGTAACTTGTCATGCCACTCACGGGGCGCCTGGTGGAGACCGTAGACTGGTCGTCTCAGGCTCCACTGGGTCCCAAGCAGGAAAGTGCCAGTGAAGCCAAGAGGACGACACAACCAGATCTCCTCGTGTAGGCTGCCCTGGAGAAAGGAAGTGGAGAAGTCGAGAGAGTGCAGCTCGTAGTCCCGCTGTGCTGCAACATGAAGTAACACCGAAGAGTCGTCATCTTCGGGGTCGGGGCGAAGGTCTGGAAGAAGTCAACTCCCTCACGCTGACCGAAACTTCTAGCCACGTAGCACGCCTTGAAGACATGCGGCAATCCACATGCCATCGACTACGTTTGCCCTAGGAGGGATAACTGCGTCGACGTAGGTGCCTGTGGATCTCCAAGACGCCATCTCTGCGTCCATGGACGCTTTCCACTAAGAGGCCCACTGCCCTGACACTACCTCACGGTATGTGCAAGGAGTCGGAATGTCAAGGGCGTCGGGGTGTCTCTCAGGGGAAAGCAGCATGGCACAGAGAGAGGGAGAAGCGGCTGCCAAGAACTTCAGCTCAAACTGCCTGTCCTCTAGGACGTCACAACCAAGGGCAAACTCACCCCAGGCGGACAGAGGATGGGCAGGCGGAGCAGCCACTATACGAGTGGCGAAGTCAAGGCGGCGGGTGGCAGCAAAGTCAGCGACAGCGGCAGTTAGAGCCGAGACAGACGACGGAGAGGTACGAGGGTTGGTGACAAGAGAAGCGAGAACACGCGAGACAACAGGACGAGCAGCACGGTAGTAGTCAGTAATAGGGTGAGAGGCGACAGTGAGAGACGACACAGGAGGCGGCGGGAGAATAGACACATGCGAAGCACGACGAGGACTAGAACGAAACAAGACAGCGCGGAGGTTGTCACAAGGAGACGAGGGACGAGCACGTGGAGGACAACGAGTGGTCCAGTCGTGCGAGAGAACATGAGGATGCGACTGTGACCGAGGAGGAGAGAAAACAGCCGGAGCCAAGTCCGGAGGAGGACTGTACGCGGTAGGAGACTGTGTGCGGACAGGATAAGGCCACTCACTGGTGGGAACAACTGCTGCAAAATGGGCGGCTGCTGCGGCTGCTGCTACTGCACCTACTGCTCCTCCTGCTGTTCCAGCTGCCGCAGCTCCCGCCTCTCCTGCTCCAAACACTCCTGCTCCTCACGCTCAAGCTGGTGAAGAGCCTGGAGACGCGTGTCGTAGCGGTGAGGAGGTGCAGTGGGCGCCACAGTAGTAGTGCCTCCAGCTCCAGTCGCCTTAGAACTAGCACCTCTAGTGCCAGAAACTCCAGCTCCAGCACCTCAGCTCGAGCACCTCCAGAACTAGTACCACCAGTACCAGCATCTCCAGCTCTAGCCCCAGCACCCCTCGAACGCGTACCCCCAGTGGCAGCACCTCCAGCTCCAACACCTGTTGAGTCCACAGTAACCTGTCGAGGAAGTGCCGAAGGCTGGTGAGGTGACTGTGAGGAGGACTGTGGGGAGGGAGACGACACGTGATGTGCTACCAAGGGAGAGGGGTAATATGAGACACACCTGGCAGGGCAAGGCCTAGGGGGGGCTGGGGTACCGGAGGAGCGGGAGCAGGAGGAGGAGTGGGGGCGAGGAAAAGAGGAGGGGGGGGAACCGAGAGACCTCGACAGGGGTAGCGGGTATAGTAGGACACAGACTCGTCAAACCGGACGTCACGGGAGTCGAGGAACCGGTGGAGGGGGGGTGGTAAAAAGTGTAGTTAGAGGAGTCCACCGGGAACCAAGGAAGACACAGGGGATGGCGCGAGCCGAGAGCTTGTCCGCAGAGGTGTCGCGGACAAGCGCAAGGCAGCCCCAGACTCGAAACTCCGACGCAACACCAGGGGACCCGGTCCAAAGACTGGTCGGTGAAGCCCCTGGTCGTGAGACAGAAGGCCAGAGGTTCAGCTGGTAGGTGGCGTAGCAAACCGCGTAGGGCCACAGAAAATGGGGCGCACGGGCATGTATCATGGAGGTGCGGGCAATCTCCATGACCAAGCCAATGCGGCGCTCAGCAACCCCATTCTGCTGTGGGGACTCAGGAAGCGTCCAGAACTGTCTGATGCCCTGCTCGCCACAGAACCCGGCAAGTACGTCAGAGCGGAACTCACCCCCACGGTCGGAGTGGAGACAACTAACGCGACGACCACGAGCATCCTGATTGGTCAGGAGCCACCAGATCAGCGTAGAAGTCACCTCGGACTTCTTCGCGAGAGGAAACATAGTGGTGTACTTGGAGTAGTCGTCAACAACCACGAGGGGCTGGGCCCTAGACGTCCAAGTGAAGGGTCTGGAAGGGAGCGGTGGCCGGACGAAGGGAGGAGGAGTGAGGAGCGGCGCACAACCGACCCTCGACGCAAGGAGTGCACGGCGGCGCAGGCGAGCGAGGAAGCAACTCAAACACCCGCGGGAGACCTAAGACAAGACGCTGGCTGGCCATGCTACGGAGGCGTGGGAGGGACGGGTGACCTAGAGAGTGGTGCCACAAGACTGTCGGGTGGGAGAGTGAGCGACAAGAGCAAGGCGTAGCAACCTGACTCGAAGCAACCACCTGACCGGCTGCAGTAGCATGACCATACGCATCTACCTGGGGGGGCGGAGTGTTCAAGACAAAGAGACTTGAGTGGGGCTCTCTGGTGAACGTGGCAAGTACTGCCCCGGTAGAAGCGTCCGTATAGATCGCAGTCCTCCCGTGCGCAGGAAATGTGACTGTGATCCCATGGTCTTGAAGGTATCCAACACCCACCAAGTTCCGAGAGAACAAGGGGATATAGAGACCGGTGAGGACACCAGAAGGGACAGCCAGGCACGAGAGGGTGGTATAACTGCGAGCGATAGCTGGTCCTGAAGTAGGATCAGCCAAGGCGACTGAGACCGGAGCAGCAAGAGGTGTGACAGTGGTGTGGTCGCGAAAGAAGCACTGGGACGCGCCAGCGTCCAGCGTGAAGGAGAGTGACGCGTCAGCAGTTGTCACAGCTGCATTAGTAATTACACAAGCACCTACACTAGAAGCACAAGCACCTACACTAGTAACAGGCAAAGGTCCTAAGCTAGGTACACGCAATTCAAGAGATCCATACGTGACAGAATAAACAGCATCCATAGACATATCAAACACATGGTAACCACTATGAGACAGACCGGGCCAGATCGGGGGAACCGAGTCAGGCCGAAAACGCTCACGGTAAAGGTCGTCGAGGCGGCTGTAGCAGCGCAGTGCAGTGTCAGGACGCCAGCAAGTAGTGCCAGCATGAGAGCCGGTCAGGATCCGGTACTGGCAAGGTCCAACGTCGCGGCCACCACGACTACCCCTCCAGCCGTCTGGGCAGACGCTCTCCGGACCACGAGGCCCCCACTGCTGCGGAGGATGCCGCTGCTGCGGAGAGCGCCACAACTGCTGGGGTCCCCACTACTGAAACTGCTGCTGTCCCTATCGCTGTAAGGCTCGATTGGACGCCATGGCACAAGGCTAGCTGGGCAACAGGCACGAGGAACTACTGGAGCAGGAGGGGCTGGAACTAGGAACTGCTGGAGGTAGAAACAGCAAGTACCACCAGGCTAGGAACGGCTGGTACGAGAAGCGGCTGGAGTGAGGAGTGACAAAGGGCTGTAGGCGGCTGGAGCTAGAACGGCTGGTGCTAGAACGGCTGGAGCAAGAACGTCTGGAGCTAGAATGGCTAGAGCTGAAACGGCTGCAGCTAGAACGGCTGAAGCGCAACGGCTAGAGCTAGAAAGGCTGAAACGAGAACGGCTGGAGCTGAAACGGCTGGAGCTAGAATGGCTGGAGCAAGAACGGCTGGAGCTGAAACGGCTGGAGCAAAAAAAGGCTCAAACGAGAACAGCTGGAGCTAGAACGGTCGGAGCTGAAACGGCTGGAACTAGAACGGCTGGAGCTAGAACGGCTGGAGCGAGAACGGCTGGAGCTGAAATGGCCGGAGCGAGAACGACTGGAGCGAGAACGGCTGGAGCTGAAACATCTGGACCTGGAACGGCTGGAGTTAGAACGGCTGGAGCAAGAACGGCTGGAGCTGAAACGGCTGGAGCTAGAAAGGCTGAAATGAGAACGGTTGGAGCTAGACGGTCGGAGCTGAAATGGCTGGAGCTAGAACGGCTGGAGCTAGAACGGCTAGAGAGAGAACGACTGGAGCTGAAACGGCTGGAGCTAGAACGACTGGAGCGAGAACGGCTGGAGCTAGAACGGCTAGAGTGAGGAGCGAACTGGGCTAGGAACGCCTGTAGCATCGGGGTACTAACCCTAATCCGCGCCAGTATAAGTAACTGCGGCTGCCAGCCGTCGCTAGAGATGCCTATGGTTGTAGGCGTGGTGTTGAAGTGGCGGCTATGGTGTGCTGTGGCGGCTGTGAAGGCCTGTGGACGGTTGGGAAGGCCTTTGGGTGGCTATGAAGGCCTGTGGACGGCTGTGAGGGCCTATTGTCGGCTGTGATGGCCTGGGGGCGGCTATGAAGGCCTGTGGGCAGCTGTGATGGCGCGCGCTCCTCTACTGGGTGGCGTGCACTGTTCTGCAGGGGTGCGCTGCTCTGCTGGGGCGCGCGCTGCTTTGCAGAGTGGCGCGTGCTGATCTGCAGGGGCGCGCACTGCTCTGCAGGGTGGCGCAGGCTGCTCTGCAGGGGTGCGCGCTGCTATGCAGGGGTGCGCGCTGCTCTGCAGGGTGGCGTGGGCTGCTCTGCAGGGGCGCGCGCTGCTCTGCTGGCTAACGCGCGACTACGCGGGCCCGCCGGGGGGGAGGGGGCTCCTTCTGGAGCGCGACGAAACGAGGGACGCGGGGCCCCTTGATCGCGACTAAAGTAAGGCCCGCGGGGGCCTGTAAATGCGACGAAAATGAGGCCCGCGGGGGGGCGTCCTACCCGCGACGAAACGGAGCCTAAGGGATGGGCGCCTCGGGGCAACTAGGGATGGGGCGGAAGCGTGGGAGGGAAAAATAACTAACTCTTATACCACCTTAAAGTAGCGTAGGAACCAATGTCGAGAGAATTGTGGATGATAGGAAGTGACGGAGATACAAAGAGTAACCTAGAAAGTGTTGTACCCTTTAAGGGCAACTCACTGTAGCTTAGAAGCCTACTAATGCATATAAACATTATTTGACATACCACATCACAATCTTGCGGGACCCAATGCACCGATGAGTATATGTGCTTTTGTGACTAGCTGTTACCCCTCTTCAATGAACATGTTATGGGATTTGGTGTGGAAAAGGGTAGAACTTAAATTCCTTGCCTATAAAATGACCCGGTCTCTAGGGGGAGGGGGGTCTTATAATGTTAGCCCCCAAAAGGGGGTTATAACTACAAACGACCTATTTAGCATACCCCCCTCCGTATTATAGACCCAGGGGTCTACAACTGGAGGGGGATTGCAGTAAATGAATCGCACTCGAAGCGAGAGCTGGGAAGGCAACGGTTGGGCGTCCCAATGACGCTGCACTGCGACGAGACAGTGATGAATTATGACTCGATAACGGTCGTGCGACAGCCAGGGCAACGAGAGCGAGAAGAGCCGATTCACGATGGCGGGGAGCCGCGAAAGCAAAGGCGCGAGGAGCAGCAAAATGGCGGGCAAACAGAAGCATCCAAAAATGTGTGAGGCTGGGGTGGCAGTTTTTTTAGGGTTTGCGGGGAAGTATCTTTCGTGAACTTCCATGCAGGATGCTTTTTAGAGTTCGCGGCTCGGGAATCTATTGGTGGCATCCTCTCGAGGCTTCGTTTCGAACGCGCGAGCAACATTATTGTCAGGTTATTTCGAGCATCATCCGCGAAGCTTTCAAGAGACCATGCAGAGCGATTTGATTGGGCGTTCAATCCGGACTTACTACTTAGTAACAAATGGATTTCGGGGCACAACTTCCAAGAAACAGCTTGGCCAAGGGCTCGACTATCGAGCTTCGAACAATTCCAACCAGCTCGACTCGCAGAAGAGAGTTAACACTCTTATCTTGCCTTTTGTATTTTGTGTAATATTTGATTTGATCAAATATCATGTGTTCTAATAATAAATATTTGCATAGATATGGGGAATGGTGAAAGAAGGGTGGAAACAGGGATGTAAACATACGACCATTTATACTCATACTTAATATTATAAACTAGCTTCTGCACAATATCCGATTTTACCTCATCATACAGTAAGCTATTTCCATCACCACGCATAGGGGTTCAATAATTTCAGCGCCGTCCTCTCAGGGCGTATTTCATGTTCGTGGCCAGGCAACTGTTCATCGCACTGTTGGTGGCATGCACATTTTCTGGCCCACTGAGTTTTTGGGAACAGTTGCCACCAACTCGAAAAAAACAGTTGCCCCGCCACGAATATGGAATATGTCCTCAAAGAGAGGAACTATGTGTTCGGCCCTCAAATGGCATCAATGTGCATGACGCGATTGACCTCCGCCCTATGGCGATTTGACAACATCACAAAGGATGTGTCGCTGTCCTCACCTCTCACGTCCAGTAGCTTCACGTATGCAAGCAGATGTTTTTCTATCTCCCTTCCAATTCTGGTTTGGACGAGGAAAAACATGAGGAGCTGGGCGTAAACAACATCCTGCTCCTTGGAGTATAGATACCAATCAAGGTCCCTGGCACGCACCAGATGGCACTTCGTCCTTCCTCTGTTCCACTGCGTGTCCCCCTACCGTCTCCTCCTGCGTCCTCCCTTGCTGATGGTCCGGACCCGGAGTCTGACTCCCTTCGTGCTGCTAGTCCTACTGTCACGCGTCTCCTGGCCGCTGTTGTCACTGACCCTTCCTTTGAGTCCACTGCTGCGTCTGCCTTAGATGCTGAGCTGGTCGACTTTGCTGCTCGCTGTCGTGTAGACTACGCCGCTAGCCTTATTGCTGAGTCTGAGTCTGTCTGTCCTCTGTCCGTCGGGGGTGAGTGTGCTCTTGGCACGGACGTCCTTGAGGACAGGCAGGAGGAGTTTGAGTGCTTTGCAGCTGCTGTACCTCATCTTGTGTCCATGCTGATTGCACCTGAGGGAGACCCGGATGCACCAGACATCCCGACCCTGCGCTCTTACGCAGACGCGATAGAGGGTGAGTACTCCTCTAAGTGGCAGTCAGCCATGGACGCCGAGATGGCACCTGGAAGTCCACAGGCACCTACGTCGACGAGGCTCCCCCTCCTGGGGCGAACATCGTCAGTGGCATGTGGAGTTTCAGGGTGAAGCGGCCGCCGGGTTCTCCGCCTGTCTTCAAGGCGCGTTACATTGCTCGAGGCTTCAGTCAGTGACAGGAAGTTGACTTCTTCTAGAACTTCTCCCCGACCCAGAAGATGACCACTCTTTGTGTTCTGCTGCACGTCGCTGCTCAGCGTGACTACGAGCTGCACTCTCTTGAGTTCAGCACTGCTTTCCTATAGGGCAGCCTACACAAGGAGATCTGGCTGCGCCGCCCACCTGGCTTCACTGGGTCGTTTCCTCCTGGTACCCAGTGAAGCCTCCGGCGGCCAGTCTACGATCTCCGCCAGGCGCCTCGCGAGTGGCACGACACACTGAGGACGACTCTTGCGGCACTTGGCTTTCCTCCCTCTACTGTTGACCCGTCGCTGTTTCTACGCACCGACACTTCTCTGCCGCCGTTCTACATCCTCGTGTACGTCAACGACTTGGTTTTTGCCACTGCTGACACTGAGGCACTGACTCTAGTGAAGTCGGAGCTGCAAAAGAGACACACGTGCACAGACCTGGGTGAACTGCGCAGCTATCTTGGCTTGCAGATCACCCGGGACAGAGCACGGCGCACCATTACCTTAACTCAGTCACACATGGTGCACCAGGTCCTTCAGCGCTTCGACTTCCACTACTCCTCGCCACAGGCCACTCCTCTACCTACTGGTCACTCGCTCTCAGCTCTGCCTTCGGATGAGTCAGTAGAGCCGAGTGGCCCGTATCCAGAGCTTGTGGGCTGCCTCATATACCAGATGACTTGCACTCGACCTGACCTTGCTTACCCTCTTACCATCCTGGCACACTACGTTGCGCGCGAGAGACACCGACAAGAGCACTGGAAGGCCGCTAAGAGGGTGATGTGCTAATTGTGCAGTACATCGGGCATGGGGCTCGTGCTTGGAGGACGGAGTCGAGTTGTTCTCACTGGTCACACAGACGATTCTTGGGTTGACGACTTGGCCACGCAGCGTTTGTCACAGGGTTACACCTTCAGCCTGGGCTCCGGTTCTGTTTCGTGGCGGTCTACCTGCTCGTCTTCTGATCTCAGCTCCAGCTGTGAGGCTGAGATCTACGCAGAGGCCATGGCTGCACAGGAGTTACACTGGCTCACCTACCTGCTGACCGACTTGGGAGAGCCGCCTCGTTCTCCTCCAGTTCTGTACGTCGACAACAAGGCCATGATTGCCTTGTCTCAAGAGCACAGACTGGAGCAAAGAACGAAGCACATCACTCTGCGTTACTTCCTTGCTCGAGAGTTGCAGCAGCGTGGTCAGCTTTGTCTTGCTTACGTGGCCTCTTAGTCCAACACTGCTGATATCTTCACCAAGGCACTTCCGCCTTGTGATCATCAGCGTTTCTGTACTGTTCTAGGGCTTGTGCCTACTTGGCCTCACTTGCTTACTTCTTGACTTTGCTTGTACTGTTATCTATATACTTGTACCTGCATGCTTACCCTTGCTAGGTTGTGATCGCTGTACTGCTTGTTCTCCGTTATATATAACTCTGCATGTGAACTGGCCTTGTGGCCATTTGCTTGTGCTCAGAATGTGTGGTGACTTCGTGATCCTTGCCATTTGCTTGGTTTTCCTCGAACCCGTTGAATTTCTTTGCCATCGGGTAGAAGTAGGGAGTCTTTATCGAGTACTCCTGCTCTTATCGTGTTGTTTAACGTTGTATTGCTTGGATGTCCCATTCTTGCATGCCAGATGTCTTCGCCGGTGCGATATCCGAGTGAACGCCTGTACAAGTCGGAGTTGGAGTAAAAACCGGCGGTGAAGTTGGCGCTTCTATGGACTTCTCGTGGAGTGGGTGTCAGCTGTTGCGCAGGAGTTGGTGGAGTATCGTCGTCGATTGGGACTGGTGCCGTTGAAGGACCCGCGATTGGTGTCGTGATCGGTGTTGTCTCTGCTGCTGTCGATTTTGTCTCTGCTGCTGCCGATGTTGTCTCTGCTGCTGCCGATGTTGTCTCTGCTGCTGCCGATGTTGTCTCTGCTGCTGCCGTTGTTGTCTCTGCTTGTTGGATTGTCGCTAATGCTCGTGTTCGTTCTGCCTCAGATACGGTGTTTGAGTACCAGAAGCCGCCGGGGCTGAAGTCGGGGTCGAGATCTGGCGGATGTGTCCAGGGAGCGAAGGTGACGATGCCGTCGCTGTCGGCGGTGCCTTGATCTGGAACGAAGTCGAGGACGAAAACGTTGTTCTTCAGTACTGCCTTGCCAATGTAGAGACCTCCTTTCCCGTGGTACAGTTTAAACTCATGTGTGGTGCTATCTGCTTCGAAGTGGATGCCCTTCGCCATCAACTGGCTGACGCTGAGTAAGTTGTAGCCGAGTCCCTCCGCGATTAAAACTTTTGACATTTGCAGTATGACATTGGTTTCTCTTGACTTAAGTTGAATGATGCCTTGTCGTCGTGTGCGCAGGTTTTGGTTGTTGACAACGGTGATGACTACTTCGCGTTGAAGTTGATGTTCCTTTTGGACGAAGCGACCCGAGGAGCACATGTGCTGTCTGCAGCAACCGTCCAAGAACCAAGTGTCTTTCCCGGATGGCTCGCTCTGGGCGATGGCTGCGTATGTCGGGTTCGGCTCCAGTGACTCGCGGCGAGGGGTGCTTTCATCGAGTTTTTCTTCCGGTGAGTAGTACAGTGGTGATTCAGTGATGCAGGAGTCTGTCAGTCTTGCCATGCAGCTCACGATGCTTCTTGTCCCTTGTGCAGGTTGCGTTGTTAACGTTGTTGAAGCTTGAACTTGAGGAGTGGGATGCGCTTGTGTTGAGGCGACTGGGCTGCTTGAAGGTCGAAGTTATCGTTGCGGTGGTGTTGACTGCTGTCGACTTGGGCAGTGTGTACGGGGGTGTCCAGACGTCTTGCAGAGATGACAAAACGGCGG
Source organism: Closterium sp. Naga37s-1 (assembly GCA_947471745.1). NCBI lineage: Eukaryota > Viridiplantae > Streptophyta > Zygnematophyceae > Desmidiales > Closteriaceae > Closterium > Closterium sp. Naga37s-1. Next base: position 2,277,033 of record CANJKZ010000830.1, read on the forward strand.
TACATGTTGCTGCTATTGTACTGTCGGTTGGAGTTGTTGAAGCGCCGTTGGGTGTGGAATGCAAATTCGGGTACTGACGTTTTCTTCTTGTGTCGCTCCTCGTGCAGGTCCATGTCTTGTTGTTCGGCGTGTATTTTGGCGCAGAGTGCCGCTTCGGAGATCTTCCCGTGAGCTTGGAGTATGGCTCGAGTGGAACGCCAGTGAGGACCAAGGCCGGAGATGACGACTGTGACGAAGGCCTCTTTAGATATCGATCCTCCACATCGAAGGAGTTTGTCGCGCAATTCGCGACAGCGGCTGATATACGCCATCCCCTTTTCGCCTGGTTTCATTTCCACTGTTGTCAGCTGTGCCATTAACCGACTTTGATTGACGCTGTCTATTGCTTGATACATGTTCTTCAAATGGTTGTACACGAGCTCTGCGGAGTTGCCGTATCCCCGATAAGACCGGATGTTCTGCTGTTGGTTTGGAGTTATGTTCCTCAACAGAATCGTGAATGCCATCATCGACTGCTAAGTGTACTGTTGTTTGTCGTACTGTGTCCCGTGTGTTGGATATGGCAGGGACCCGTCGAAGAATCCAAGAATCTGCGCGCCTTCCATCATCAGCTCAAGCTCGAATGACCAGGTATAGAAGTCTTTGCTGTCGAAAGGCGTTGATGTCTGTAATTTCAAGACGTGCGCGAACTGCGATTGAACCTGGAGTTCATCCAGCGTCTTCTCCTGTCCATGTCGAGGCTGTTGTTGCGGCATGAAGCTGATTGAGCCACGTTCAGGCTCGTACGGAGCAAAGGCGGGTTGCTGTTGGTTTCCGCGCGCATAGGATGAGCCATCAAGACTCATGGGTGTAACATCGTTGTTGTTGTTGCTGATGTTTGACTGCGCAGGTGCCGCTTGTTGATGCTGTTCGTAGAAGGACATGAAGGAGAAGAATTTCTCCATCATACTTGGGTCGAAGCCTGTCGCTTGGTTCACAGGAGTCTCAGTAGACTCAGCTGCTGGTCTTGTTGCTGTACCCCCCTCTGTCTGTAGGCCAGAGGCTGGAGGTGGATTAGGAGTAGTGCCAGGAGAGCCGTTGGAGGAACTTCTCTCCTTCTGTGTTGCCATGCCTTCTGATGTTGTAGGAGTTGAAACGGAGTGGAGTTTTGCCTTGTTAGCTCTCATACCATGTTGGGCTGAGAAAAGCCACTAGGATCTTTGCAAGGCTAAACTCAGAGTAGAAATGTTGTAGTTGCGGAAGCGTTTTCATGATAAGTATTGAACCACCTTGCGCTAGTATGTGAGGGCAAGATAGATTGATTAAATTAAGAAGATACAAGGTTTTATAAGAGTACAAGGAATATGAAAGGGTGTAACTAATAACTGTTTCACTGTTGCTGTTGCGGTTCGATACAGTGACGACTCGGGCAACAGCTCAGTATCGAGTCAGTTGTTTGTCCTTGCTGTCGCGCTGTATTTGTAAAGTCAAAGGTCGCTGACCTTTGACCTTCGCGTAATCTCCAGCAGTTACTTCTCTTGTCAACCTCCGATGGTTGACTCGTCATTGCTTCATTGTAGTTCGCTTCGCTTGTAGTTAAGTGTTTAGACACATCAGAAGCGCTTAAGTCACTTGTTTCCAACACCGTGCGTTGTATTTTCAGTTGAATCACTGCACTAGCACGGGCCCAGTTCTGTTGCCCAGCGGCAAATGGAGGGCGGACAGCACAGCACAGCACCACTGGTGCGGCCGGGTGCTTCCGCGAAGCCAGGAACTCCCCACGTTGGTGCGATACAGATTCCTGCCACCCTCCGCGCAACTAGAGGAGCTTCGTAAAAGTTTATCTTAGCTGACCGTTAAAATGTTTTCCGCGAAGATAATTGGTGGGTTTGGTGCAATACAGCCAACCAGTACCAAAAATATTTCTCGTCACCAATGGGACATTGCCCTTCCCCATTACGTGTTCCTTTCGGGGCATTTGTCCCTGCCCGGAACTACTTGTGCTGTCCCTGGGTCCCCGATTCGAGCGGGAACCAGTCTCGCACCAGTCTCGCACCCAGTTTGCCTGGGAGGAGGGAACAGCACAGCACTACTGGTTCAGAGTTCTTTTGCGCTAGATGGGCCGCACAGCACAGCACAGCACTGGCCAGGCTCGGGATAGAGTTCAAGGTCCCGAGCCTGATTCAAGGAATGCGCCCTCGAAATTGAATCTTCGAGGATCACTGGTAGAGGGTCTCACGAAGCATCATCTAGTGCTGTGCGGAGGGGTCCGCACCAGTAGTGCGGCAACAGAACTGGGCCACGGTGTTCCAGTTGGGTTCGGACATCGAGAGCTGAACCTGCTGCGAACGTGACGGGCCCAGGGTACCCGGGTCATTTTCTTGACATCGCGCCACGTCGGCTGGTTGCGATTCGGTTCTGTCGGGGTTACAAATGGCCCTCGTGGCCATCACCGCTGGCTCGTGGCTCGTTGATGGTTGACGAGTCTCAAAATGTGTTCGTCAGAAGGGCTCGTGCAGTTCGTTGAGTCGCCAATTTGTTGCACGTGCACAAAAGTGCCCAGTTTCACTTGAACATGCGCACACATGTTCAGCCACTGATTCCGAGCCCCTTTCAGAAAACGGATTACACAAGCGCGCAGTTCAACTGTTTGTCATCTCGAAATTAAAGAGGCTGGTAACCCTATTCAGTTCGCACTGTGTGATGAACCTGAAACTAATTTACACACGCCCTAATATTTGGACTATCGAGTGTGGTGAGAGGGGCTGGGAAAGACTTCGTCGCTCCTGACAGAAGTGGAGTGGAGTGGAGTGGAGTGGAGTGGCTGGTGGTAATTCGGTTACCACCAGGTCCCTTTTACTATAAAGTTTTGGCACTAGCCCTGCCAAATGTATACCGCTGGCTGGTGAACAGTGCCTGCGTGGTTACGCAATCATAAATGCTGCTTCTTGGCCCGTCCATCACTGATTGAGAGGCGGGTTGAGATGAATCAGCGCGCGCTTATCCTAGGTGCCGTGGCCGTGGTTCTTTCCATCGCCATGGTGCTGGCGGGCCTCAGCTTGCGCCTGGTGCCCGCACCCCGTGCTGCACTGATGGGGGCCGCGACGGCGTGGAACGGGGGTGTGGGAGGGGCAGTGACGCAAAGGAGGGAGAGAGATCAGGAGAGGGAGGGAGGAATCGAGGCCGGGAGAGACGGGGAGGGCGGCGACGAGTGGTCGCTAGGTCGCGACGAGCGCTTCCTTGTGTACGCGTCGCACAGCGGCTTCAACAACCAGGTCCGTCGCACGCCCCGCCGCGCTATCAACGCTCTATCTTGGGGGCGCCTAAATAGCCGTTATTTCAACGCATTGCGGCAAGGCTGAGTCCCACATTCGGTGGCTGAATCTTGTTACACGCCCTGCCGCCCCTCACTGACCCCGTCAATGAAGCCCTTCCCTCTCCTCCCCCCACCCGGCTGCCCCCTCCCCCCGGCACCCGGCGGAAGGTGTTGGGCTTCACGCGCGCGCTGCACATGGCGGCGCTGCTGAACCGCACGCTCGTCATCCCGCCCAAGCTGCCACACAAGTCGGGCTCGGGCGGCAACCTGGACCCGGCCACCTTCCGCGACTCCGCATGGGCCGTGTACTCGCGCCACCTGCTGCGCGCCGTACGCCGCGCGCCCAGCCCCTAAGCCTGCTCGCTCGTCGATTCACATTCGCACGCGCTGATGCACATTGCGCGCATTTTCCTGACGTGTGCGTGCATGACTGTGATGTGCACTTGCTAACGCCCCCATGCCATGTCCCTGTGCGGTGTGCGGGGTGCGGTGTGCGGTGTGCGGAGTGCGGGCAGGACTACGTGTCGATGGCGGACGTGCTGCGAGTGGCGGCCATACCGCCCACCGTGGTGCGCACCATCGACCTGCGCCACCTCGTTGCTCGCCTCTGCGCCTGCGACGTGGCCGTGCCGTGCTGGACGGCCTCGTGCCACGGGCTCACACGCAACACCACGTCCTCGCACCAGGTACTCACGCCTGCCTCGCTGCGCCTCGCCCACCCGCTACAAGCACGTGCGCTACAGCGCTCACCACGCTGCTTGTGCGGCTGGCTTGCGCGGGCGCAGCAGCATGAGCATGCGGTCAACGGGTGTCAGCTGCTGCCGTGTGCTCACAGCAGGAGCGCGCGCCTCACCACCTGTCTGCATGCTGCTTGCCCGTGCGCCCCATCCTGCCAGGCGCGTGTGCGCTGCCTGCAGCAGTGCGGGGCAAGGCTGGGCGCGGCGCCCCTGGCGCGCGCGGGGCCGTGGGGCGCGCTGGACGCGGTGTGGGGCGCCGTGTATGGGGCATGGGGCACAGAGACGGACGTGGCAGCCGCGTGGGAGGCGCAAGGCCTGCTGTACCGTGTCCCCCACATGTGTAATGAGACCTTGTGGACAATCGGCAACTATTCCGGGTAACGACTCTGGGCTTTCTCTGCTCCCGCTGCTTGTCCATTGCCCAGGTATGATGGCACCCTCCCCACCACGCGCCCACCGCCTTTCCCCCCCGCCCTAAGCCCTTCCCGGTGCAATTCCGCTGAGGCCCAGGGCGCAACTGCGTTCGTGCTCCAACCACTGTGCACAACCCGCATGCTTCCCCCCCCCCCCCCCCCCCCCCCCTCCCCCCCCACCCCCCTCCCCCCCTTCCCCCTGTGCGCGCATTTGTTTGCAGCCTGCGTGCGTTGCGTGCAATGGTGGGAGACAGGGCGCAGTGGCCGATAAAGCGGTGCATGAACACGGACATCAACGAGTATCTGCCCAAGCCCACGCCGCTGCACAGCCTGCTCATGCCGCACACTGCCAAGGTCACTGCTGCCACTGCCGCTCCCCCTTTTCTCCGCCATGTGGGCGCCCCACCCATCGCCTAGTGTAGGGCAGTGGGCTTGCATGCACTTGTGCCAACTCATCTCGTCTTGTTCGTGATTGCTCGTGCGAGCGAGCTGCTGCATGTGATGCGTGCATGTGTCTGTGGTGCCGGGGCCTCTGACTTTGAGTGCGCAGGTGATGGCGTTCGCCTCCATGTTCCGCACACCCATCGCTGATATTCGCCTCGACTTTGGCCCTCGCGTCAACCAAATACGACAGGTCAGGCACGCTGCCCGCACCTCGTTGCTCCACAGCCGAAGTACCTGTCCTTGCTTTTTGCGTTCGTGCTGCTGTGCTTTTTGTATGCCGTGCTGTTTGCGCGTTTGGGAAAGTGCGTGCACAGCGTGTGCTGAAATGACATGTGCACGCATGCGCGCACGTGCCGCACTTGCTGCGCGCAGGGCTCTCCTCTGAGTAGTGGAGCGAGCTCTGCCCGCCGTGCACGCACGTCAATGCCTGCACCCAGTGTCCAGCGCTGTGCTGGAGGGGGCAGCTGTGAGCATGGGAGTGGGGCGTCATGGGGCCATGGCATGGGACTGCTGCTGTCGCGCACTGTGTTGGGTCATTGCTGTCGTAAGGGCCATGTGAGCACGCACATGACTTTATTGCCCACTCGCCTCTAGCCCTAGTAGGGCGTGCACTAAGGGCAAGGGAATGGGAGTACGTGAGTGATGGTGTGGTTGCCACGTGGCGTGTATACAGTAGGCACGAGCAAAGGGTCGCGGCCCTCCTGCCGCGAGGACAACCCGGAGTTTTGTTTCTGGGTGGTCAGCCTGCCACCATTTGCCTCGGAGCCCACCTCATGAGAGCGGGCCGGTGTGCACTACGCAGACCCCTGAGTGCCGACTTGCACTGGCCTTTCACGGGCTTGCCCTTGAGGAACCCTGCTGCAGCCCCATGATAGAGCAACATTGTTGACGCCGAGTGCATCTTGGCGGTTGGGTGGGCGCAATGCACGTGTGCCCAGCGCAGTGGTTGGTGGCGCGGATCCAGTGGGTCGGGGTTCATGGACCAAGAGACAAATCCATCAGCGCTCTTCTGCCCCTTGCGCCTCGTCACGACCCGCACTATGTCCGACTCCCACCGTTGCCCGTCCGTTGCAGAGGCTGGGCAGGTGTCAAGTGAGGCAAAATGGCCTGAATTTGACCCGGCAAGGCTGACGGGCTGGGGAGGTTCGTCACGGTCCTGATTCAACCCTTGCTCATGGGTACAAAACAGCACGTAATGCTTACAAGTGGAAAGTGAGGATAGTGATGAGCATTCACCAAGTGGAGGGCGACTAGACATCACACGTCCTCTCCCTGGAATTTCCACCAAGACGTGAAGTGGCAGTGGAGGCAAGCATGCCCTTGCTGTCTCCAAGGACGGGATGACCGTGGATAGGTGTGCATGTGGAATCACCTCTCTTGCATTGTAAGTGGAAACGGTTCAAGCAAATGCGCCTTTCAGTTCTGCTCGCTCTTCATGCTTTCCTCTGTCCCCTTGGCATCGTTTCCCCTCCCGCCTGTGAGGCAGGCCGCCCTGCCTTTCTTCTCGCAGCTTATACTGGATGCAGCTGCCGCGTTTGTGAGGGAGCACTTGCCGCGTGCGTATGCTTGTGTGCACGTGCGGGGCATTGAGCCGCCGTACAGCACAAAACTGAACGCCACACTGCGGTATGCGGGGAGGAAAGCATCATCGTGTGCACATCCGTGTCAAGGCAACGCTTGCCTGCTGCTCTCCACTGTTTCAACTCCACATCAACCATGCCACGCATGCCCATGTCGCCACTCTCTGTGCTCGTTCCTTCCCCCCCCCCCCCCCCCCCCGCCCAGCATAGCAGAGGCAGCCGTTGCTGCCATGGTGCGGCGGCATGGCAGCGGGGCAGGGGGGCGGGTGCCTGTGTTCCTGATGACGGACCTGGACCGCCCCACCTGGCACGCACTGCTGCTGCCGCGCGTCACTGCACTGGGAGTGCGCATGGTGACTCTTGATGCCACACCATTCGCAGCGCGCATGCATGATCTCTCGCGCGCCCTGCGCCAACAAGGGGCCGGCATCAGAGCCAACCGCCTTGCACCTCCCCCACAAGTATGCCACTCCTCAGCCGCTCTTGACTCGCTAACGCAGCATGGGGACTTGATGCTTGTAGTGCAAACATACAGCTCAAGTGAATGCAGTGTTCTCGTGCTGTGTTGAAACATCTCTGCTAGAATAACCATCATGGCTGACTTGAGGGCATGGGCGCGGCACATCAGTACGCACGGCGTAGTGCTGCCCCGTGCACAGCAGGGGGGGCCTCGATTAGAATGTGTGCACAACAGGGGCACAGCATGAGTGCGTGCACAGCAGGGGGGCAGCATGAGTGCGTGCACAGCAGGGGGGCAGCATGAGTGCGTGCACAGCAGGGGGGCAGCATGAGTGCGTGCACAGCAGGGGGGCAGCATGAGTGCGTGCACAGCAGGGGGGCAGCATGAGTGCGTGCACAGCAGGGGGGCAGCATGAGTGCGTGCACAGCAGGGGGGCAGCATGAGTGCGTGCACAGCAGGGGGGCAGCATGAGTGCGTGCACAGCAGGGGGGCAGCATGAGTGCGTGCACAGCAGGGGGGCAGCATGAGTGCGTGCACAGCAGGGGGGCAGCATGAGTGCGTGCACAGCAGGGGGGCAGCATGAGTGCGTGCACAGCAGGGGGGCAGCATGAGTGCGTGCACAGCAGGGGGGCAGCATGAGTGCGTGCACAGCAGGGGGGCAGCATGAGTGCGTGCACAGCAGGGGGGCGCAGCATGAGTGCGTGCACAGCAGGGGGGCAGCATGAGTGCGTGCACAGCAGGGGGGCAGCATGAGTGCGTGCACAGCAGGGGGGCAGCATGAGTGCGTGCACAGCAGGGGGGCAGCATGAGTGCGTGCACAGCAGGGGGGCAGCATGAGTGCGTGCACAGCAGGGGGGCAGAGCATGAGTGCGTGCACAGCAGGGGGGCAGCATGAGTGCGTGCACAGCAGGGGGGCAGCATGAGTGCGTGCACAGCAGGGGGGCAGCATGAGTGCGTGCACAGCAGGGGGGCGCAGCATGAGTGCGTGCACAGCAGGGGGGCAGCATGAGTGCGTGCACAGCAGGGGGGCAGCATGAGTGCGTGCACAGCAGGGGGGCACAGCATGAGTGCGTGCACAGCAGGGGGGCAGCATGAGTGCGTGCACAACAGGGGGGCAGCATGAGTGCGTGTACAGCAGGGGGGCAGCATGAGTGCGTGCACAGCAGGGGGGCACAGCATGAGTGCGTGCACGGGGGGGTCCCCCTGGCAGCCTCCCTGTGGAGGCCGTGGCAGCACGGCGCCGCCCACCCGCATGCATGCATGCACCTGCCACTGCCTGCCTTGGGAACAGGTGCATGGGCCCTGGCAAGCTCATGGCGAGCGGGTGGGCACAAGGATGGGCATTGGCAGTGTGTGAGGGTAGATTCATAGGGGCTGCTTGTAGCACTGATGGTGTGCCTCAGGCATGTACTTGCACAAGGGTCCATCAGTAGTCCATGCATTGAGCTAGAAGCGATGTTTGCTTGGCAATGAATCGCAAGGGGTGGCAGCTTGGAGGGGGGTCTTATGCGCACTTGCACATATTTTTTCATATTTCTTATTGCACATCTCTGTCGTCATGAGTGCCTTGATTCTCCGCTTCACCCACCTCAGCAGTTCCTATGGAAACCCTGTTGTACGATAAGATACCGGTATGGTGGCATGCTCGGCTTTCCCCGCTTAGCATCTCCTTTCTGTTGCTAAATGCGCAGGTTAAGTGGGGGAATGATGTGGCGTACAACAACACGAGCTTCAGCACCTACCCGGCAGGGTTGCCAAGCGAAATAGCAGACATACAGTTGTTTGTGGAGCAAGTTGTGTGCTGCTATGCATCCCTAGACACCATAACAACTGCCGGGTCCAGCACAAGTCTGCTAGTCTTGCTCCATCAAGCAGCTGGCCACTGCAGTAAACTTCCAGACCTGCCGTGACTTGTCCAAGGTCCAGAATTAGATTCCCATTGTCACACTGTGATGCCATACCAGCCGAGTAATTCTTTGAGTACCAACCAGGTGTAAGTGCATTACTTACCCTTATGTTTCGTAATAATTGTAAATGTGTTTGTGCAGTTCATGTTTGCTACTACGTATATGTGTACTAAATATCCTTATTCCTAGAGTAGGAAGCGGAAGTGTTGATCGACTAATAGGGAAAGGGGTACCGTACCACCCCGGATATAAGCGCAGGTGCGCTTATAATAAAACATTGATTTTTAGGGGGTGCGCTTATAATTGAGTCACGATATAAGCACATGCGCTTGTAATATGAAAAAAATGAAACTGACTTTAAATTATACCAAATTGAAGCCCACAATAAGGGCGTATTCCACGTTCGTCGTAGGGCAACGGTTCACGTCGAGTTGGTGGCAACTGTTGTCAAATGTTGTAGCTTGTAGTGAGGTTTGTCTTAGGGGGTACAAATGTTAGGGTTTGCTATATGTACCCCAACCCTCATCAATAACACAACACTTTCATTCTTGACATGGTATCACCTAGGTTAGGATCCTGTAGGATCCCGTTCCTCCCGCCCGAGCCTGACGCGTCTCATCCGTTCTGTCGCGTAGCCCCGCCGTAGCTGTCGACACTCTCCCGTTCCGTGTCCCGTCCCGTCCCGAGCCCGTTCCGTCGCGCGCGTTCCCCCTGCGCCCGCCCGTTAGCGCCCGCCCGTTCGCGCCCGTCTCGCGTGCCCGTTAGGCTGCCGCCGCGCCTGCCCGTTAGGCCCGTCGAGGGCACTGCCTTCGCGCCGCCGCGCCTGCCCGTTACGCCCACCGCGGGCCCTGTCTTCGCGCCGCCGCGTTTGCTCGTTAGGCCGCCGCCGCGCCTGCCAGTTAGGCTGCCGCCGCGCCTGTTCGTTAGGCCCGTCGAGGGCCCTGCCTTTCGCGCCCGTCGCGGGCCCCGCCCTAGCCTCTCGCCGCGCCTGCCGTTCAGCCCGCCGCGGGCCCGCCCTAGCCGCCCGCAGCGCCTGCCTTTCGCGCCCGTCGCGGGCCCCTCCCTAGCCTCTCGCCGCGCTTGCTCGTTAGGCCCGCCGCGGGCCCTCCCTTACAGCCGCCGCGCCTGCCCGTACCGCCCGCCGTCGCGCCTGCTCGTTAGGCACGCCGCGGGTCCTTCCTTACAGCCGCCGTGGGCCCTCCCTTGCAGCCGCCGCGCCTGCCAGTTCAGCCAGCCGCCGCGCCTCCTCGTTAAGTCTGCTGCGGGCCCGCTCGTTAGGCCCTTCCTTCGCACCGCTGCGCCTACTCGTACAGTCCGCCGTGGGACCGCCCCTAGCCCCGTTGCGCCCGCGTTTTGCGCCCGTCACGGACTTGCCCTAGCCGCCCACCGTCCCTACCAGTGCCACCCGCCGCCGGACTTGTCGCTTCTACTTACACTATGGCGACCCCTAGGGTTCTTCGCTTTGACGCTGAAGGTAGACCGCTCGAGTTTCCGGTCTAGCTCCTACGCGCGCGTCGCCTTTTAGAGAGTCAGGCTCAGGCGGGCGAGTCCCTTTGGGCGCACGCTACTGGTGACCTTCCAGCGCCCGACGACCCTACGCCTTTAGGCACCGCCCCTGACGACGCAGCCAGGGACCGCATTACCCGCCAGCGTGCTGACCTGACGGCGTGGAAGTTGCGTGACGCTGCGGCCTGCATCGCTCTTAGCAGCCTCCTCCCTGAGTCTGAGGAGGCCCACTTCACTCAGGTTCGCACTGCTAGTGAGTTCCTGACTGCGATTAAGGCCCGCTACGCTACTCCCAGCACTGTCTCTCTTGGCTGACTCTTCCTACCGTTCCTGTTCCTTGACCTCGCCTCGTTTGAGCGCTCTGCTGACTTGATTGGTCACCTCCGCTCGCTTGATTCTAGCTACCGCGCTGCTTGCACTGAGGCACAGCTTGCACTGCTTCCTCCCCCCATGGCGATTACTATCTATTTCATTGCCACTAGCCTCCCTGACCGCCTTGCCTCGGTCCGTGACACGCTTCTCCTGAAGCACCCTAGTGAGCTCACTATCGAGGTCCTTGAGTCTGCGCTCAAGGACGTCGAGAGCAACCTCCGCTTCGTAGCCTCCGCCTCTGGTGCTGTGCCCCCTCCACTGTTCCACGGGTGCACTGTCCCTCAGCTGCCCACCTTCACAGCCTCTCTCGCCACTGCTGCTACTGACGTGACCGCAACTGCTGTTACGACTTCTTCGCGGTCTCGAGGTAGAGGTGGCAAGAGGGGCGGTCAGGGTACAGGTGGCGGCGGCGGTGGAGGCGTTGGCGGCGGAGGTGGCGGGGGTGGCGTGCCGACTGGTGGCGGAGGGAGCGCAGGGCCTGGAGAGGCGTCTCGTGCAGCGGCCAGTGACTCCCCTACTGCAGCTGGTGGAGGCGACACCCGGGCTCGTCCGCCACCTTCTGGTCTGCCGGCCGCGGCGGGTGGAGCAGCGGCGTGGTACCTGGCCCAGCGGCAGCAGCAGCTGCAGCAGCAGCAGCCCCTCCCCTCGCAGCAGTCCTCGCAGCAGCAGCGGCAGCAGTAGGTTTCGGGGCCAGGACAGCGCCAGCCCCAGCGAGGTGTTGTTCACCCTTCGTGCACCTATCAGCTTTTGACAAGTGCTCGCCGAGGCCAGCCTTGTGGCCGCGCCCACCCTCCTGGTCAGTGTTTTGCTCAGCTCACTGACACAGTTCGCTTGGCCTTCGGCGTTGGCGGCCCTGCCCCTGACTGGTTTCCTCTTGTTCAGACGTACGGCTCCGCTCTTTGGGGCATGTCAGCTTCTCAGTTGGTTGATCTCTTAGGAACTCCTCATGCTATGTATGCTGTTGTTGACTCTAGTGCTTCTGACTCTGTTTACTCGAGTGTTGTTAGCTTAGGTGCTAGTCTTGCTGAGTTGCCTGTTGCTAGTGTAGGCACTTGTGTAGACACTAGTCCAGGAGCTACTTTGGAGGACACTTTGCTGTCTTTCACTTTGGACTCTGGGGCTTCGCACTGCTTCTTCCGGGACCACACGACACTTACTCCGCTTCCGGCGCCGGTCTCTGTGGCTCTGGCTGATCCCACCTCGTGACCAGTCACTGCTCGCTACACTACTACTCTTCCGTGCCCTGCTGTTCCCTCTGGGTCTCTGACTGGCTTCCACGTCCCTCGTTCTCGCGAAACTTGGTGGGCGTGAGGCCTCTTGTGAGTCAGCACGTGGGTGTGTGGATTGAGCCCTCTGGTGAGACGGCGGTTTGTGTTGACGCAGACACTTACACGCCTCTTGCCACCTTTACAGCTGAGCCGGGCTCTGGTCTCTACACACTTCACAATGGCTCTGGTGGGCAGCAGCAGCAGCAGCAGCAGCAGCAGCAGTAGCAGCGACTACTGCCCCCGGCCCCTGTTCCTTCCCCCAGTCTGGTCCCTGCGTCTCACCAGGTTGCTGCGTCCCCCCAGGTAGCTGTGTCTGGTCAGGTTCCCGTGTCTGGTCCAGTTGCTGCATCGTGCTCCTGCCGATCACTTGCCCACCCCACCGTTCTGTGGCACCACCGGATGGGGACCCGTCTCTCCCTCGTCTGCGCACTATGTCTCGTCAGCGTCTTGTCTTAGGCCTCCCACGTGTCTTGCCGTCGCTGCCGCCTTCGCTTGCTCCACCGTGCGGTCCCTGCGTCGAGGGTAGGCTGCGCGCCACCCCTCACTCCTCCTCCCTTCGTCCGGCCACCGAGCCTTTTGAGACGCTCCACTTGGACGTCTGGGGCCCCGCCTCTCGCCTTGGCCCTGAGCATGAGCGTTTCTTTCTGGTGGTCGTTGACGACTACTCCCGCTACACCACAGTGTTCCCCCTTGCGAAGAAGTCTGAGGTCACTTCTACGCTGATCAGGTGGTTGCTTACCACTGAGGGCACTCGTGGTCGTCGAGTCAGCTGTCTTCACTCCGACCGTGGGGGTGAGTTTCGCTCCGGCATTCTCGCTGGATTTTGTCGCGAGCAGGGCATTCGTCCTGGACGCTTCCGGAGTCCCCACAGCAGAATGGGGTTGCTGAGCGCCGCATAGGCTTGGTCATGGAGATCGCCCACACCTCCTTGACTCACGCCCGTGCCCCCCATTTTTTGTGGCCCTACGCGGTTAGGTACGCCGCTCACCAGCTGAACCTCTGGCCACGTGTCTCTCGGCCAGAGGTTTCACCGACTAGTCTTTGGACCGGGTCCCCTGGTGTTGCGTCGCGGTTTCGTGTCTGGTGTTGCCTGGCTCTTGTTCGCGACCCCTCCGCGGACAAGATCTCGCCTCGCGCCGTTCCCTGTGTCTTCCTTGGTTTCCCAGAGGACTCCTCTGACTTCACCTTTTACCACCCTCCCCTTCACCGGTTCTTTGACTCCCGTGACGTCAATTTCGACGAGTCCGTCCCCTACTACGTCAGGAACCCCTGCCGAGGTCTCCTGGTTCCTCCTCCCCCTCTCTTCCTGACTTCCGCTCCCCCTCCTGCTCCCCCGGTACAGCCTCCCCCCCCTGGTCCAGCCCCGTCAGGTGTGTCCCACGCTACCCCTCCCCCCTCGGTAGCCCCTCAAGTACAGCCTCCTTCCCCGCAGTCCTCCTTGCAGCCTGCGGCAGACCCTGCGGGAGCCGGTGTTCGTGGCGAGGACCCTGTCGGTGCTAGCTCTGGGGGTGCTGGAGTTGGGGCTGAGTCCGAGGCTGCAGGAGACTCTCGTCTTCCGGGAGCTGGTGTCGGTGGTGCTGACTCTGGGGGTGCTACGTCTGGGGGTGCGGGTGCGTCCCCTTTGGGTCCTTGTGAGCCTGGCCGTGTTGCTGTTGGTGGTACTGCCTCTGGGGGTGGTGCGCCGGGTGCTTTGGAGGGTGGTCCTGGGGCTGCCGCGGCCCCGGACACTACTCCTCCCCCCCACCCCTACCCGACCCGGCACCAGGCTCGTGTTCGCCGTGCCCGTGAGGAGCAGCTGGAGTTAGAGAGAGAGGAGAGAGAGAGTTGCAGCGGCTGGAGGTGGAGCAGCAGCAGCAGCAGAGGCTGGAGGAGCAGTAGGAGCAGCAGGAGCAGCAGCAGCAGCCGCGGGAGCAGCAGCAGCAGCAGTCGCAGCTGGAGCAGCCGCCGCTGGAGGAGCAGAGGTCGTAGCCGCACCAGGAGCAGCAGCAGCCGCCACCTCCTCCTCCTGTCTCTGGTCTTCGGACCCTCGGTCTCCCCTCTCCCTCTCCTTCCTCCTCCCCCTCTCCTCCTGTCTACGGTCCCACGTTTCCTCCTCCTGACTCCTCCCCAGCTGTTCTCCCTCGTTCTCCGACTCCGTTGTCTCCTCCTCCTTTGCCCGCCTGGCCCTCTCGTCGCTCTCCTCGTGCTCGTCCCTCGTCCCCTGTCGCTCTCACTGACCTTCGTACTGCCCTGTTCCGTTCTAGTCCGCCTCGTTCGTCTCAGTCTGTGCTTCCTTCTCCTCCTGAGTCGGCCTTCACTGCTTCCCTCTCTACTCCTGTCACTGACTACTACCGCACGTACCGACCTGTTCTCCCTCGTGTTCTCGCCTCTCTTGTTACGAACCCTCGTGCCTCTTTGTCCTCTGTCTCCGCCCTTACTGTCGCCGTCACTGAGTTCGCCACTACTCGCCGCCTTGACTACGCCACTTGTCTCGTGGCTGCTCCTCCTACCAGTCCTCTGGCCGTCGGGGGTGAGTCTGCCCTTGGCTGTGACGCCCTAGAGGACAGGCAGTTTGAGCTGGAGTTCCTGGCAGCCGCTTCCCCTCATCTCTGTGCCATGCTGCTCGCCCCTGAGGGAGACCCCGACGCCCTTGACATACCGACTCCTCGCACTTACGTTGAGGCAGTGTCAGGGCCTTGGGCCTCTCAGTGGAGAGCTGCCATGGACGCAGAGATGGCCTCCTACAGATCCACAGGCACCTACCTCGACGAGGTTCCCCCCCCTGGGGCGAACGTAGTCGATGGCATGTGGATCTACAGGGTGAAGCGGCCACCGGGATCTCCTCCAGTCTTCAAGGCGCGCTATGTGGCTAGAGGTTTTAGTCAGCGCGAGGGAGTTGACTTCTTTCAGACCTTCGCGCCTACCCCGAAGATGACCACTCTTCGGGTGTTACTACACGTAGCAGCACAGAGAGACTACGAGTTACACTCTCTCGACTTCTCCACTGCTTTCCTTTAGGGTAGCCTACACGAGGAGGTCTGGCTGCGTCGTCCCTCTGCCTTCACTGGCAATTTCCCTTCTGGGACCCAGTGGAGGCTGAGGCGACCTGTCTACGGTCTCCGTCAGGCTCCTCGTGAGTGGCACGACACCCTTCATTCTACCCTCTCTGACCTTGGTTTCCAGCCGTCTTCTGCCGACCCGTCGCTGTTCGTCCGTCGTGGCTCCACACCTTTCTTTGTTCTGGTCTACGTCGACGACCTGGTTATTGCCACTGCTGACAGGGTTGCCTTGGCAGACGTGAAGTCCGAACTGCAGAAGAGACACACGTGCACTGACCTTGGTGAGCTGCGCCACTACCTTGGCCTGCAGATCACCAAGGACAGAGCTGCTCGCACCATTACACTCTCACAGTCACACATGGTGCAGCAGGTTCTTCAGCGGTTCGAGCTTCAGCACTCCACAGTACTGCGCACACCTCTTGCTGTTGACCGCAGACTTACTGGACCCTTTCCTGACGAGCCGTTTGAGTCTAGTGGTCCCTACGCAGAGCTAGTGGGCTGCCTCATGTACTCGCCCGGACCTCGCCTTCCCTCTCAGCATCCTTGCTCGCTTTGTTGCACCAGGGAGACACTGTCCTGTTCACTGGACGGCAGCTGTGAGGGTGGCAAAGTACCTAGCGACGACATCACGCGTGGGGCTAGTTCTTGGAGGGCAGCAGTCTGTCGTACTCACTGGTCAGTGTGACTCTTCTTACGCTGACGACGCTGAGACTCACAGGTCTACTCAGGGTTACTGTTTCAGCTTGGGTTCTGGAGCTGTTTCGTGGCGGTCCACGCGCTCCTCTTCGGTCTCGACCTCTACTGCTGAGGCTGAGGTCTACGCTGGTGCCATGGCGGCACAGGAGCTGCGTTGGTTGACCTTCTTGATCGTCGACCTTGGTGAGCGGCCGAGCTCTGCACCGACCTTGTTCACTGACAACAAGGCGTCGATTCTCCTCTGTCAAGAGCCGCGACTGGAGAGCAGAGTGAAGCACATTAACGTCAGGTACTTTCTTCTGCGTGAGTTGCAGAGACGTGGACATGTC
The DNA here is from genome assembly GCA_947471745.1 of Closterium sp. Naga37s-1. Lineage (NCBI taxonomy): Eukaryota > Viridiplantae > Streptophyta > Zygnematophyceae > Desmidiales > Closteriaceae > Closterium > Closterium sp. Naga37s-1. The sequence goes on from CANJKZ010000830.1 coordinate 2,293,078, forward strand.
AAACATTTATCATATAGCTTGTCTAGGCTATAGTGGGGTAGACACTAAGGGGTACAGTTTCCTAGGGTTTCCTACTTGTACCCAACCTTGTTCTAGTCCATTCATTCCTCTTTCTTCACATGGTATAGAGCGAGTTCCCTAGTGGGACCGTTTCTTCCTAAGGGCCCACCACTAAATTTTTTTTTCCTAACCTACCCGAAACGCGCTTCGCGCTCTGCCCTGCCCTACCCTTTCGCGGCCCCTTAGCGGCCTGCCTGGCCCCTACGCGGCCCCTTCACGGCCCCTTAGCGGCACCTTAGCAGCCCCTTCGCGGCCCCTTTGCGGCCCCTACGTGGCCCCTTCGCGGCCCCTTCGCGGCCCCTTAGCGGCCCCTTCACGGCCCCTTAGCGGCCCCTTCGCGGCCCCCCTTCGCGGCCCCTTTGCGGCCCCGTCCCGTTGCCCGTAGCGGCCCCGCCCCGTCGCTAGTCGCGGCCCCGCCCCGTCGCCACCCGGGTGTCGCCCCTGCCTTGTCGCGACGCCCTTGCGGGACCCGCGCGTCGCCCCCGCCTCGTCGCGACGCCCCTGCGGGACCCGCGAGGCGCGGCTCCTGCGCGTCGCGACGCCCCAACAGGACCCGGGCGTCGCCCCCCGCTCGTCGCGAAGCCCCTGCGGGACCCGCGTGGCGTCGCCCCTGCCCGCCGCGGCGCCCTGCCCTACCCCGCGCCCGACCTTCAGACGGCCGCCCCTGCCCCGCCCTGCAGCAGCTGACGTCGCGGCCCTGCCCCGCCCTGCAGCAGCTGCCGTCGCGGCCCTGCCCCGCCCTGCAGCAGCTGCCGTCGCGGCCCTGCCCCGCCCTGCAGCAGCTGCCATTGCGGCCCTGCCCCGCCCTGCAGCAGCGGCCGTCGCGGCCCGGCCCCGCCCTGCAGCAGCTGCCGTGGAGCTCCCTGCCGCGGTCGTGGCCCAGCCCTTCAGCAACTACCGCGGAGCCCTCGCCCTGCAGTGGTAGCGGCCTCGCCGTTGCCGCCGTCGTACGCCTGCCCTTCTCGCCACTGGTGAGCACTGCCCTGCCCTTACTGCTGTTACTGCTGCTCCTGCTGCTACTGCTCTTTCTACTGCTACTGCTGCTCCTATCGTGGCCAGATGCAGCTCCAGCGCCGTCCGCGTGAGTCCCTCACGCCCCAGCAGCTTCGTGAGTGGTACGCTAGTTGGGGTTGTAGGGGTGGCCGCGCTGCTACGACTGCTACTGCGGCTACTCCTGCTACTGCTGCTACTGCTGCTACTACTGCTACTGCGGCTACTACTGCTACTGCTGCTCCTGGCGGTGGCCAGATGCAGCTCCAGCGACGTCCGCGTGAGTCCCTCACGCCCAAGCAGCTTCGTCAGTGGTACGCTAGTTGGGGTTGTCGGGGTGGCCGTAGTGGGAGTCGTCCTGGAGTGAGTGGTTCGGGAGTTTCTTGTAGTGGCCAGGTGCAACTGCAGCGTCGTCCGCGCGCGGTCATTTCGCCCCAGCAGCTTCGTGAGTGGTACGCTCAGAGTGGAGGGTCACGGAGTACTGCTCGCTGCCCGTACGTCATTCGCACTGGTGCTCGGACTTGTCAGCCTTGCGGGACGATTGGTCACACAGAGTCCCGCTGCTTCGCCCGTCTGAGCGACGCCTGGCGTACAGAGTTTGGCGACACGGCTGAGCTCCCCGACTGGGTGGAGATGCTTAGGCAGAGGGTAGATATCTATGCTCTTGACTATGATGCTATCCTCACTGCCATGTATGCATTGCCTACTAGTGCTGAGGGTGCCTGTTACCTGTGTGTGCCGCCTGACCCCGGTATCCAGTCTACTGCTCTAGGTACTGGTGAGGCTGCTGCTCTAGGTGCTGGTGCGTCTCCTGCTCCAGGTGCCGGTGAGGCTGCTGCTCTAGGTGCTCGTGCGTCTCCTGCTCCAGGTGTCAGTGAGGCTGCTGCTCTAGGCGCTAATGAGTCTACTGCTCCAGGTGCTGGTGCGTCTGCTCTCTCTGGTGCTGCGCCTGCTGCGGTCTTACACACCTTCAATCTTGACTCAGGGGCCTCCCGCTCCTTCTTTCGCGACTGCACCACACTCACGCCGCTTAGTCGGCCGGTTGCAGTCTCCCTGGCAGACCCCTCTGGGGGTCCTGTCCTTGCCCACTACTCCACTGTCCTACCGTGTCCGGCGGCCCCGTCTGGCTCCCTGTCAGGTCTTTACCTCCCCTCGTTCTCTACGAACCTGGTGAGTGGTGCTGACCTACAGGATGGAGGGGTTGACCAGTTCACTCCTGCGAGTCAGCGAGTGACCCACTGCACGTGTGCTCGGACGGGCCGACACTTGGCCACGTTTACCCGTCAGCCGGGGTCGAGCCTGTACACACTCACTACCGAGTCTCCTCCGGTTACTGCGTCTGGAGAGGTAGCTGCGTCGGGTCAGGTGTTTGCTACAGCGTCCAGGTCTGGTCCTGAGTCTGCCCCCTGCTCGTGTCGCCTCCTGTCTCACCAGACTCTCCTCTGGCACCACCGCCTTGGTCACCCCTCCCTGCCTCGTCTCCGAGGCATGGCCTCCCGTTACCTTGTCTCTGGTCTTCCCCGGTCCCTCCCTCCCCTTCCTCTGGGGCCTGCCCCTACCTGCGTTCCCTGCGTCGAGGGGCGGCTGCGCGCCGCTCCTCACTCCTCCGGGTTTCCTCCGACAGAGGCTCCGCTGCAGACTCTCCACATGGACGTGTGGGGCCCAGCCCGCGTCCGTGGACAGGGTCACGAGCATTACTTCCTGCTGGTGGTTGACGACTACTCGCGTTACACCTCAGTCTTTCCCTTGGGCCGCAAGGGTGAGGTCACTGAGGTGTTGATCGACTGGATCCGCGCTGCCCGTCTCCAGCTCAGAGAGAGTTTCGGCTCGGACTTTCCTGTTCTGCGTCTGCACTCCGACTGAGGTGGAGAGCCTTCTGTCGTGCGGAGGGCATCCACCAGACGTTCAGGCTTCCGGCCTCTCCACAGCAAAATGGGATTGCTGAGCGCCGCATTGGCATGGTCATGGACGTCGCTCGTACGTCCATGATCCATGCGGCTGCTCCCCATTTTCTGTGGCCGTTCGCGGTTCAGTACGCGGCGCATCAGATCAACCTTCAGCCCCGGGTCTCCATGCCGGAGACCTCCCCTACTCTGCGGTGGACGGGGAAGGTTGGCGATGCGTCTGCGTTCCGTGTCTGGGGATCTCGAGCTTTCGTCCGCGACTTGTCTGCGGACAAGCTGTCCTCCCGTGCTGTTCCTTGCGTCTTCCTTGGCTTCCCCCCTGACACGCCTGGTTGGCAGTTTTACCACCCCACCTCGCGCCGTGTTCTGTCCTCCCAGGACATCACGTTAGACGAGTCGGTTCCGTACTACCGTCTCTTCCCCTACCGCACTGCCCCCCTCCCCCCCCTGCCGCTCTTCCTCGCGCCAGGTCCCCCCCCGGTAGACCCCCTCCCCCCTCAGGGTCCTGCCCCGTCAGGTGTGTCCCAGGTAGACGCAGTCGAGCTTGTCGAGGTAGCTGTTGACTCTGGTGCTGCTAGGGGTGCTGAGCCTGCGGGTACCGGGTCTGGGGGTGCTGAGCCTGAGCGTGCGGAGCTTGGGGGTGCTGGGTCTGGGGGTGCTGAGTCTGGGGGTGCGGAGCCTGCGGGAGCTGGGCCTGCTCGTGTGTGCTTCGTCCCGGCGGGAGCTACTCTCTCCACAGGAGCTGCGCGAGTGGTTTGCTCGGCGCTAGAGCCGTGCTGCTGGAGCTGGTGGTGCTGCCGGTGCTGGAGGTTCTACTGCTGCTGGGGGTGCTGGAGCCACGGGTCCCGGAGGTGCTCGTACTGGAGGTACTGGAGCTGCTGGGCCTGGTGGTGCTACTGGTGCTGAAGCTGCTGGCGGAGCTGGAGCTGGCGGTGCTGTTGGAGTAGGTGCTGCTGGAGGTACTGGAGCAGGAGCTGCTGCGTCTTCCTGTGGTCCTACTGGAGCTGGAGCTGCTGGAGGTACTTGAGCTGGAGGTGCTGTTGGAGCCGGTGCTCCTGTGGGTGCTGGAGTTGGCGCTACTGGAGCTGCTGGAGGTGCAGGTGGAGCTGGTGGAGCTGCTGGAGTTGGAGCTGACGCTGGGGGTGCTGGTGCTGTCCCTGCTGGTTTTGGAGGCGCTGCGCGGCCACGGCCGTACTTCGTTCCGCTCCTTGAGCAGGTTCTTGGTCTTCCGCCTTCTTCTGGTCCTGCTCCTTCCTTAGAGTGTCCACCGCTTGTCCAGTCCGAGTCCCAGTTACAGCTGGCCTCCCCACTGCCTGCTCCCTCTCCCTATGCTGGTCCTACTGGAGGTCTTGCTGAGCGTCGTGAGCCTGAGTCGCGTCCTGCGTTGGCTGTTTGTGCTGCTCGCACTAGTCGTCGTGTTCCACGTCCGCGTCATCCTGCGGTCCCGGGCACGCACCAGATGGCACTACGTCCTTCCACTGCTCCGCAGCGTGTCCCTTTGCCGTCTCCTCCAGAGTCCTCTCTTCCTGCTCTTGCTGACCCGGAGTCTGAATCCCTTCGTGCTGCCAGTCCTACTGTCACGCGTCTCCTGGCTACTGTTGTCACTGACCCTTCCTTTGAGTCCACTGCTGCGTCTGCCTTAGTTGCTGAGCTTGTCGACTTCGCTGCTCACTGTCGTCTTGACTACGCCGCTAGTCTTGTTGCTGAGTCTGAGTCTGTCTGTCCTCCGTCCGTCGGGGGTGAGTGTGCTCCTGGCACGGACGTCCTTGAGGACAGGCAGGAGGAGTTCCAGTGTTTTGCTGCTACTTTACCTCATCTCGTGTCCATGTTGCTTGCCCCTGAGGGAGACCCGGATGCACCAGACATCCCGACCCCGCGCTCTTACGCGGAGGCGATAGAGGGTCCCTACTCCTCTCAGTGGCAGTCAGCCATGGACGCAGAGATGGCTTCCTGGAAGTCCACAGGCACCTACGTCGACGAGGTTCCCCCACCTGGGGCGAACATCGTCAGTGGCATGTGGATTTTCAGGGTGAAGCGGCCGCCGGGTTCTCCGCCCGTCTTCAAGGCGCGTTACGTGGCTCGAGGCTTCAGTCAGCGGCAGGGAGTTGACTACTTTCAGACCTTCTCCCCGACCCCGAAGATGACCACTCTTCGGGTTCTGCTGCACGTCGATGCTCAGCATGACTACGAGCTTCACTCTCTTGACTTCAGCACTGCTTTCCTACAGGGCAGCCTGCACTAGGAGATCTGGTTGCGCCGCCCACCTGGCTTCACTGGGTCGTTTCCTCCTGGTACTCAGTGGAGCCTCCGGCGGCCAGTCTACGGTCTCCGCCAGGCGCCCCGTGATTGGCACGACACACTGAGGACTACGCTTGCGGATCTTGGGTTTGCTCCTTCTACTGCTGACCCGTCGCTGTTTCTGCGCACCGACACTTCGCTGCCGCCGTTCTACATCCTCGTGTACGTCGATGACTTGGTCTTTGCTACTGCTGACACTGCTGGACTCGCCCACGTGAAGTCCGAGCTGCAAAAGAGACACACGTGCACAGACCTGGGTGAACTGCGTAGATATCTTGGCTTGCAGATTACCCGGGACAGAGCACGGCACACCATTACCCTGACTCAGTCACACATGGTGCAGCAGGTCCTTCAGCGCTTCGACTTCACGTACTCCTCGCCTCAGGCCACTCCTCTGTCTACTCGCCACTCGCTCTCAACTCTGCCTTCGGATGAGTCCGTAGAGCCGAGTGGCCCGTACCCAGAGCTTGTTGGCTGCCTCATGTACCTGATGACCTGCACTCGACCTGACCTGGCATACCCTCTTAGCGTCTTGGCACGCTATGTTGCTCCTGGGAGACACCGACCAGAGCACATGGCTGCAGCGAAGAGGGTGTTGCGCTACTTGTGCAGTACGTCGGCATGGGGCTAGTGCTTGGAGGGCAGAGTCCAGTGGTCCTCACTGGTCACGCAGACGCGTCTTGGGTTGACGACTTGGCTACGCAGCGGTCGTCACAGGGTTACACCTTGAGCCTTGGCTCCGGCTCTGTTTCGTGGCAGTCTACCCGCTCGTCTTCTGTTCTCAGCTCTAGCTGTGAGGCTGAGATCTACGCTGGGGCCATGGCTGCACAGTAGTTACGCTAGCTCACCTACCTGCTGACTGACCTCGGAGAGCCGCCTCGTTCTCCTCCAGTTCTGTACGTAGACAACAAGGCCATGCTGGCCTTGTGTCGGGAGCACAGACTGGAGCACAGAACGAAGCACATTGCTCTTCGGTACTTCCTTGCTCGTGAGCTGCAGCAGCGTGGTCAGCTGCGCCTTGCTTACGTGGCCTCTCGGGCCAACACTGCTGATATCTTCACCAAGGCACTTCAGCCTTGTGATCATCAGCGCTTCTGTACTATGTTAGGTCTTGTACCTACCTGGCCTCACTTGCTTACCTCTTGACTTTGCTTTGTACTGCCTGCACTTGCATGTTTACCTTTATATATGATCCTGCATGTGAACTAGCCTTGTGGCCTTTGAACTTGTGCTCGGAATGTGTGGTGACGTTGTGATCCACCCTGAGCTTGCTGTGCTTTGCTTGACTGGTCTTGTGACCTCTTGTTCTCCCCGACTTTGCCTATGGGGGTGTGTCAAACATTTATCATATAGCTTGTCTAGGCTATAGTGGGGTAGACACTAAGGGGTACAGTTTCCTAGGGTTTCCTACTTGTACCCAACCTTGTTCTAGTCCATTCATTCCTCTTTCTTCACTTCCTCTTTCTTCACAGGACAGGCTCGCTTCGATTTTGTGGAGTCCGAGGCCAACACTGCAGACATCTTCACCAAGGCGCTTCCGCCTTGTGACCACCAGAGGTGTTGTGTGCAGTTAGGTCTTGTTGACACAGGTTCTAGTCGTGTGTAGGCTTGAGTTTACTGTTTGCTTTGCTTCTACTCTTGCCATACACCTTTGTGAACTCTTGGACTGGCCTTGTGACCCCTGTTGCTTGTGCTCAGATTGTGTGGTGACGTTGTGATCCACCCTGAGCTTTGTTTCTTTGTGACTGGTCTTGTGACCGTACACTTTTGGTTTTGCTTGACACCCCTCACTTAGGCTATGGGGGTGTGTCAAATGTTGTAGCCCGTAGTGAGGTTTGTCTTAGGGGGTACAAATGTTAGGGTTTGCTATATGTACCCCAACCCTCATCAATAACACAACACTTTCATTCTTGACAACTGTTCCGCAAAACTCAGTGGGCCGGAAAATGCGCATGCCACCAACAGTGCGATGAACAGTTGCCCTATCTCGAACATGGAATACGCCCTAAGGCAAATGCAGCCGACCATGCATCACGTGGGGTCGTGCATGAATTCCGGGCGAAATAGCAGCGCGCCTCGGTTTCCCACCCCACACTTACGTCTAGAAGCATCGCACCTGCCAGCGATGGCGCGAATCTTGCCGTGTGGCCCAATCACGTGCCATGCGCTGTGTGACATGTGAACCCTCTCGAACGGTGCTGAAGAATTTCTGCCAGCACAACGATTGTGGTGCCACGTAGAGTCCTCTGCGGATTCAGGTGGGGGTTTCCCACCTACACCTGACGAGGACCCTGAGCCGCAAACCCAGCAAGGGTCCCCTCCGTTTCCCATTTTTGCACCCCCACTTTCTGTTTTTCATTCAGTTTCTTGCTCTAGCCGGCCTAGCTGGCGAAGCCATGGCGGAATTCACCAGAGCGCGCGTGGCGATTAATCGACGACGGGTGGTATACCCGTCAGCCACCAAAGCCTCGTGAGCCACCAGTGCCTCCAGCGCCTCCTGCACCGCCTGCTCCTCCTGCTCCTCCTGCTCCTCTTGCTTCTCCCGCTCCTCCTGCTCCTCCTGCACCGGCAATCGGCTCATGTTTCAGCTCCTGCTGCCAGCTACTTTTGACAAGTGACTATCTGAACCAGAGTCCAACAAGCCCGCCGATGTGTACGTCCCAGCTTCTGCGTCGGCACCACGATTGAGGCAGGCCGAAGACTGCACGTGGGACGAGTCGGCTGTGGGCGCCAACGACGATATTGCTCCCGAAGACGAGCCCCGTGGCAACGGGGGAGAAGCGGGTGGCGAAGGTGAAATGGGCGCTGAGGCTGGCACAGAGTCGGATGTGTTCCTAGAGGGCGGTGCCAGCGCCGCGGACGATGACGGCGTGGAGTCTTCGTGGCGCGATGCCCCATGCGAGAAGATGCTGATTCCTACATATCCCCTGATTAACAAACAACGTCCCCACCCCTGTGTTGAGAACCAAAATGCCCGCCCCCCTCCCCCAGGCATAAGTCGACACAACATATGCAGCACTCGTACACCGCCCAGGAGAAGTTCAAGTGGCTCATGCGCTTGGAGCTTGTAGCATCGGTAAGCGAGGTGGTGCGGGTGTCTGGCATCCACCGCAAGTGCCTGACCGAGTGGAAGCAGCAGGCGGACCTGCTTAAGGACGCCCACAGTGCACGAAAGCGTCTACACAGCCGTGGGAGATCTTCTTGGTACCGTGCGATGGAGTTGAAGGTCTATGCGCATGTCCTCGACTAGCGGCGCCGGGGTGTTGCAATTTCGGTCGGCCGACTGCAAGAATGGTCCCGCGAGGTGATGAAAGTGCTGTTATGGGACGTGAAATGAAAAGGGAGTCTGCGATGGCCGGAGCCGTTCCGCAAGCGGTGGAACCTCAGCGCCCACATGAAAACCAAGGTGGCGCAGAATACCCTGCAATGTAAGTGCCTTGTTTCGTTTGAAGTGTGGTCGAATTTGCTGCTCAAGGGTCTCTTTCAATATAGGTACTCCGTGGACGCAGATATCGCTACAGCACAGAAGCAAAAGATGTTACAGTAGGAGAAAGACTTAGCTGTAAGGAAGGGTTCATGAAAGATTTGGGTACCGAACTATGCCACGCTTTGACAGATCTTACTGGAGGAATTTCACGACATAGCATACGCGAGACATTTCGAGAGCAACAAAACGTTAGTGGGAATAGCAAAGTATCACTACTGGCCCCGAATGGCAGCAGACGTGTAGCCGTTCGTCACCTCATGCGACACGTGCCAGCGGATGAGGAGTAGCAAGCAGAAATAAGCAGGGTTACTTCAGCCTCTACCCATACCGGAGCAGCCATGGCAAGTCATTAGCCTAGACTTCATCACTAAACTTCCTTCGACCTCACGAGGGCATGATGCTATACTCGTAGTGATCGATAAGTTCTTTAAAATGGGACACTTCATTCCGACCAATGCCACAGCTACTGCTGAAGCAACTGCTTGCCTCTTCTTCGACGGCATCATCTCCATCCACGGTATCCCTGCTAAACTCAACTCAGACAGATACCCAAAATTCACTAGTAAGTTCTGAAGGGAACTCACGGGATTGTTGGGGACAAAGCTTGCAATGTCTTTAGCGTACCATCCCCAGACTGACGCACCGACTGAGCGACTCAATCAGATGGTTGAACAGTTACTGCGCACAGCTTGCAAAGATGACATCAGCCACTGGGATCTACAGTTATCGACGATTAAGTTCGCTTACAACAACGCTTCACACGCAGCCACAGGGAAATCTCATTTCTTCCTGTGCTACGGATGGGAACCACAGCAGCCAACCACACCGGCATATGTCCAAGCCGCACTTGACTTCGTCACCACCATGCAGCAGCTATGGGAGAAGACTTAGAGACGACTCACCATGATGCAGAACTCTCAGAAGCAATATGCCGATCGACAGTGACGAGATCACTCAGTAGCACTCGGAGATCAAGTGTTTTTTGAAATACGCGACTTGGACCTGTCTCATCTACCACCCAAATTCCAACCTCGCTTCTGTGGTCCCTTTTGAGTTGAGTCGATGGTGACTCCAGTAACATTCAGCCTGTGCTTACCTACTACATGGAAACTTGACAACGCTTTCCATGTTCAGCTACTGAAGCCCTACAAGGACCCCAACCAACAGTTCCAGGGACGGAAGCTACCGCCACCACCCCCTGTGTTCGTATAGGATGAACCAGAGTACGAGGTGGAACACGTTCTTACTCATCAGCGTAGCGGTGGCAAGGCCCTTGAGTTCCTGATACGGAAGGGATATGACCCATTAAAAAACAGTTGGGTTGCAGAGGCAAGGCACACCGTGCTCTCAAGGATTATCTTGTCAAGCAGGATGTTTCTCACGCCACCGAGGTTTGAAGGCGGGACGTGTGAAAGTACGACGGTTTATGCTTGGTTTTTTTGCTTGCCTTGACTTTATTCTGCTATATCTAGCTTAGGTTTATCTTATCATGCATGCTTTTGGTTGATTTCCAAGGTTATATGCTTTTCTATATTTTGTTTTAGTTTTAGCATCGAACCAGGATTGCATGCACGGAATTCGTGCTATTCGGTTTCCACCGAACAGCTTCTACCGGATTCGGGAATGCTCCATTCGGGACGCTTCGCGACCCTCGGAACCTTCGCAAAACACCTGGGTTACTGGCCTTGTGTCGAGACTACATATAGCCTCGTGTTGTACCCAGGTGAACAATCAATACATTTGCTCATTTCTGAACTCGATCCTATCGATCCTCACAGTCGCCAGTAGAATCCCCACCGGCAATACCTTCAGCACTTGTCGCTGAGGTAGTCGTCGACAACTCGGATATCCCACCTCTGATTCGTACACGGGGAGAATGCTCGAGGGCAACCGTGCAAGGGTCTGCCCTGTCAAACTCATATGTTATAGTCTATCTAGGCTCTAGTGGGGTAGACACTATAGGGTACAACATTTCTAGGTTTCCTACTTGTACCCCCCTTGTTCCCTAGTCAATCCATTCCTTGTTCTTATTCTCACATGGTATTAGAGCAGAATCGTTCCTAGGGCCCACCGAACGTTCCGCCCTGCCCTAACTGAAATATTTTTTTTTAGCTGCCCCTGCAGCCGCACTGCCCTTGCAGCCGGCGTGCTCCCCCTGCGACCGTGCTGCCCCTGCAGCCGTGCCCGCCCGTGCAGCCGTGCCTGCCCCTGCAGCCCGTGGGCGCTGCCTCTGCATCAGTGCCTGCCCCTGCAGCCTGTGGGTGCTGCCCCTGCAGCCAGCGCGCTGCCCTGCCGAGCCGCGTGTCGCCCGTGGGCGCTGCCTCTGCCCTGCCGAGCCGCGTGACGCCCGTGGGCGCTGCCTCTGCGACCCTCGTGTCGCCCCCCGCTGCCCCGTCGCGCTGCCCTAGTAAGCCGCGCGCGACCCCCCGCTGCCACGTCGAGTCGCCCCGGGGAGCCGCGCTCGCCCCCCCCGCTGCCCCGTCGCGACGCCCTGGGGAGCCGCGCTCGGCCCCCACTGCTCCATCGCGACGCCCTGGGGAGCCGCGCTCGGCCCCCGCTGCCCCGTCGCGACGCCCTGGGGAGCCGCGCTCGGCCCCCACTGCCCCATCGTGACGCCCTGAGGAGCCGCGCGCGACCCCCCGCTGCCCCGTCGCGACGCCCTGGGGAGCCGCGCGCGGCCCCCCCCGCTGCTCCGTCGCGGCGCCCTGGGGAGCCGCGCTCCGTCCCCCTCGCTGCAGCCCGCGAGCCGGCTCTGCAGCGCCGAGTGCGACCTGCCAAACCCTAAAATAAATAATTAATTAAAAAAAAAAAAGAGGAGCCCTAGGTGCTGCTGCCCTAGGTGCTACTGCTGCTACTGCTGCTACTGGCGGCCGCCCCTGCCCCGCCCTGCAGCAGCTGACGTCGCGGCCCTGCCCCGCCCTGCAGCAGCTGCCGTTGGGGCCCCTGCCCCGCCTTGCAGCAGCTGACGTCGCGGCTCTGCCCCGCCCTGCAGCAGCTGACGTTGCGGCCCTGCCCCGCCCTGCAGCAGCTGCCGTCGCGGCCCGGCCCCGCCCTGCAGCAGCTGCCGCGGAGCTCCCTGCCGCGGTCGCGGCCCCGCCCTTCAGCAGCTACCGCGGAGCCCTCGCCCTGCACTGGTAGCGGCCTCGCCGTTGCCGCCGTCGTACGCCTGCCCTTCTCGCCACTGGTGAGCACTGCCCTGCCCGTACTGCTGTTACTGCTGCTCCTGCTGCTACTGCTTTTTCTACAGCTACTGCTGCTCCTAGCATGGCCAGATGCAGCTCCAGCGCCGTCCGCGTGAGTCCCTCACGCCCCAGCAGCTTCGTGAGTGGTACGCTAGCTGGGGTTGTAGGGGTGGCCGCGCTGCTACTACTGCTACTGCTGCTACTACTGCTACTACTGCTACTACTGCTACTGCTGCTACTGCGGCTACTACTGCTACTACTGCTACTGCTTCTACTGCTGCTACTGCGGCTACTACTACTAGTGCTGCTCCTGGCGGTGGCCAGATGCAGCTCCAGCGACGTCTGCGTGAGTCCCTCACGCCCCAGCAGCTTCGTGAGTGGTACGCTAGTTGGGGTTGTCGGGGTGGCCGTAGTGGGAGTCGTCCTGGAGTGAGTAGTTCGGGAGATTCTTGTAGTGGCCAGATGCAGCTGCAGCGTCGTCCGCTCGCGGTCCTTTCGCCCCAACAGCTTTGTGAGTGGTACGCTCAGCGTGGAGGGTCACGGGGTACTGCTCGCTGCCCATACGTGATTCGCACTGGTGCTCGGACTGGTCAGCCTTGCGGGACGTTTGGTCACACAGAGTCCCGCTGCTTCGCTCGTCTGAGCGACGCCTGGCGTACTGAGTTTGGCGACGCGGCTGAGCTCCCCGACTGGGTGGAGCTGCTTAGGCAGAGAGTAGATATCTATGCTCTTGACTCTGATGCTATCCTCACTGCCATGTATGCATTGCCTACTAGTGCTGAGGGTGCCTGTTACCTGTGTGTGCCGCCTGACCCCGGTATCCAGTCTGCTGCTCTAGGTGCTGGTGAGGCTGCTGCTCTAGGTGCTGGTGCGTCTCCTGCTCCAGGTGCCGGTGAGGCTGCTGCTCTAGGTGCTCGTGAGTCTACTGCTCCAAGTACTGGTGAGTCTGCTCTCTTTGGTGCTGCGCCTGCTGCGATCTTCCACACCTTCACCCTTGACTCGGGAGCTTCTCGCTCCTTCTTTCGAGACTGCACCACACTCACGCCGCTAAGTCGGCCGGTTGCAGTCTCCCTGGCAGATCCCTCTGGGGGTCCTGTCCTTGCCCACTACTCCACTGTCTTACCGTGTCCGGCGGCCCCTTCTGGCTCCCTGTCAGGTCTTTACCTCCCCTCGTTCTCTACGAACTTGGTGAGTGGTGCTGACCTACAGGATGGGGGGTTTGACCATTTCACTCCTGCGAGTCAGCGAGTGACCCACTGCACGTGTGCTCGGACGGGCCGACACTTGGCCACGTTTACCCGTCAGCCGGGGTCGAGCCTGTACACACTCACTACCGAGTCTCCTTCGGTTCCTGCGTCTGGTCAGGTAGCTGCGTCGAGTCAGGTGTTTGCTGCAGCGTCCAGGTCTGGTCCTGAGTCTGCCCCCTGCTCGTGTCGTCTCCTGTCTCACGAGACTCTCCTCTGGCACCACCGCCTTGGTCACCCCTCCCTGCCTCGTCTCCGGGGCATGGCCTCCCGTGTCCTTGTACCTGGTCTGCCCCGGTCCCTCCCTCCCCTTCCCCCGGGGCCTGCCCCTACCTGCGTTCCCTGCGTCGAGGGGCGGCAGCGCGCCGCTCCTCAATCCTCCGAGTTTCCTCCGACAGAGGCTCCGCTGCAGACTCTCCACATGGACGTGTGGGGCCCAGCCCGCGTCCGTGGACAGGGTCACGAGTGTTACTTCCTTCTGGTGGTTGACGACTACTCGCGTTACACCTCAGTCTTCCCCTTGCGCCGCAAGGGTGAGGTCACTGAGGTGTTGATCGACTGGATCCGCGCTGCCCGTCTCCAGCTCAGAGAGAGTTTCGGCTCGGACTTTCCTGTTCTGCGTCTGCATTCCGACAGAGGTGGAGAGTTTTCCTCCGACCTTCTGCGAGCCTTCTGTCGTGCGGAGGGCATCCGCCAGACGTTCACGCTTCCGGCCTCTCCACAGCAAAATGGGATTGCTGAGCGCCGCATTGGCATGATCATGGACGTCGCTCGTACGTCCATGATCCATGCGGCTGCTCCCCATTTTCTGTGGCCGTTCGCGGTTCAGTACGCGGCGCATCAGATCAACCTTCAGCCCCGGGTCTCGATGCCGGAGACCTCCCCCACTCTGCGGTGGACGGGGAAGTTTGGCGATGCGTCTGCGTTCCGTGTCTGGGGATCTCGAGCTTTCGTCCGCGACTTGTCTGCGGACAAGCTGTCCTCCCGTGCTGTTCCCTGCGTCTTCCTTGGCTTCCCCCCTGACGCGCCTGGCTGGCAGTTTTACCACCCCACCTCGCGCCGTGTTCTGTCCTCCCAGGACGTCACGTTTGACGAGTCGGTGCCGTACTACCGTCTCTTCCCCTACTGCGCTGCCCCCCTCCCCCCCCCGCCGCTCTTCCTCGTGCCAGGTCCCCCCCCGGCAGACCCCCTTCCCCCTCAGGGTCCTGCCCCGTCAGGTGTGTCCCAGGTAGACGCAGTCGAGCCTGTCGAGGTAGCTGTTGACTCTGGTGCTGCTCGGGGTGCTGCGCCTGCGGGTGCCGGGTCTGGGGGTGCTGAGCATGAGCGTGCGGAGCCTGGGGGTGCTGGGACTGGGGGTGCTGAGTCTGGGGGTGCTGAGCCTGGGGTTGCTGAGTCTGGGGGTGCGGAGCCTGGGGGTGCGGAGCCTGGAGGTCCTTCAGGTGCTTCGCCTCGGCGGGAGCTACCCTCTCCACAGGAGCTGCGCGAGTGGTTTGCTCGGCGTTGGAGTCGTGCTGCTGGAGCTGGTGTTGCTGCTGGTGCTGGTGGTTCTACTGCTGCTGGACCTGCTGGAGGAGCTGGAGCTGGGGGTGCTGCTGGAGCAGGTGCTGCTGGGGGTACAGGAGCCGGTGCTGCTCCGTCTTCTGGTGGTCCTCCTGGCGCTGGAGCTGTTGGAGGTTCTGGAGCTGGAGGTGCTGCTGGAGCTGGAGCTGGAGGTTCTGGAGCTGGAGGTGCTACTGGAGCCGGTGCTCCTGGAGCTGCTGGAGTTGGCGCTGCTGGTGCTGCTGGAGGTGCTACTGGAGCTGGTGGTGCTGCTGGAGTCGGAGCTGACGCTGGGGGTGCTGGTGCTGTCCCTGCTGGTTCTGGAGGTGCTGCGCGGCCTCGGCCGTACTCCGTTCCCCTCCTTGAGCAGGTTCTTGGCCTTCCGCCTTCTTCTGGTCCTTCTCCTGCCTTAGAGTGTCCACCGTCCGTCCCGTCCGAGTCACAGTTACAGCTGGCCTGTCCACTGCCTGCCCCTTCTCCCTACGCTGGTCCTACTGGAGGTCTTGCTGAGCGTCGTGAGCCGGAGTCTCGTCCTGCGTCGCCTGTTCGTGCTGTTCGCACCGGTCGCCGTGTTCCGCGTCAGCGTCCTCCTGCGGTCCCAGGCACACACCAGATGGCACTGCGTCCTTCCACTGCTCCACAGCGTGTCCCTTTGCCGTCTCCTCCTACGTCCTCTCTTCCTGCTCTTGCTGACCCGGAGTCTGACTCTCTTCGTGCTGCCAGTCCTACTGTCACGCGTCTCCTGGCTACTGTTGTCACTGACCCTTCTTTTGAGTCCACTGCTGCGTCTGCCTTAGTTGCTGAGCTTGTCGACTTTGCTGCTCACTGTCGTCTAGACTACGCCGCCAGTCTTGTTGCTGAGTCTGAGTCTGACTGTCCTCCGTCCGTCGGGGGTGAGTGTGCTCTTGGCACGGACGTCCTTGAGGACAGGCAGTAGGAGTTCCACTGTTTTGCTGCTGCTTTACCCCATCTCGTGGCCATGCTGCTTGCCCCTGAGGGAGACCCGGATGCACCAGACATCCCGACCCCGCGCTCTTACGCAGAGGCGATAGAGGGTCCCTACTCCTCTCAGTGGCAGACAGCCATGGACGCAGAGATGGCTTCCTGGAAGTCCACAGGCACCTACGTTGATGAGGTTCCCCCCCCTGGGGCGAACATCGTCAGTGGCATGTGGATTTTCAGGGTGAAGCGGCTGCCGGGTTCTCCGCCTGTCTTCAAGGCGCGCTACGTGGCTAGGGGCTTCAGTCAGCGGCAGGGAGTTGACTACTTTCAGACCTTCTCTCCCACCCCGAAGATGACTACTCTTCGGGTGCTGCTGCACATAGCCGCTCAGCGCGACTACGAGCTTCACTCTCTTGACTTCAGCACTGCTTTCCTGCAGGGCAGCCTGCACGAGGAGATCTGGCTGCGCCGCCCACCTGGCTTCACTGGGTCTTTGCCGCCCGTCGCTGTTTCTGCGCACCGACACCTCCTTGCCGCCGTTCTACATCCTCGTGTACGTCGACGACTTGGTCTTTGCCACTACTGACACTGCTGGACTCGCCCACGTGAAGTCTGAGCTGCAGAAGAGACACACGTGCACTGACCTGGGTGAGCTGCGCAGCTATCTTGGCTTGCAGATCACCTCGGACAGAGCACGCCGCACCATTACCTTGACTCAGTCACACATGGTGCAGCAGGTCCTTCAGCGATTCAACTTCATGTACTCCTCGCCTCAGGCCACTCCTTTGCCTACTCGCCACTCGCTCTCAGCTCTGCCTTCGGATGAGTCCGTAGAGCCGAGTGGCCCGTATCCAGAGCTTGTTGGTTGCCTCATGTACCTGATGACCTGCACTCGACCAGACCTGGCATACCCTCTTAGCATCCTGGCACGCTATGTTGCTCCTGGGAGACACAGACCAGAGCACATGGATGCAGCTAAGAGGGTGTTGCGCTACTTGTGCAGTACGTCGGGCATGGGGCTAGTGCTTGGAGGGCGGAGTTCAGTGGTCCTCACTGGTCACGCAGACGCTTCTTGGGTTGACGACTTGGCAACGCAGCGGTCGTCACAGGGTTACACCTTCAGCCTTGGTTCCGGCTCTGTTTCGTGGCGGTCTACCCGCTCGTCTTCTGTTCTCGGCTCCAGTTGTGAGGCTGAGATCTACGCTGGGGCCATGGCTGCACAAGAGTTACGCTGGCTCACCTACCTGCTGACCGACCTTGGAGAGCCGCCTCGTTCTCCTCCAGTTCTGTACGTCGACAACAAGGCCATGCTGGCCTTGTGTCAGGAGCACAGACTGGAGCACAGAACGAAGCACATTGCTCTCCGTTACTTTCTTGCTCGTGAGCTGCAGCAGCGTGGTCAGCTGCGCCTTTCTTACGTGGCCTCTAGGGCCAACACTGCTGATATCTTTACCAAGGCACTTCAGCCTTGTGATCATCAGCGTTTTTGTACTATGCTAGGTCTTGTGCCTACTTGGCCTCACTTGCTTACCTCTTGACTTTGCTTGTACTGTGATCTATATATACCTGCCCTGCTTGCTTACCCTTGCTAGGTTGTGATCACTGTCTTGTTTTGTTCACCCTGCTTTATAATCCTGCATGTGAACTGGCCTTGTGGTCTTTGACTTTGTGCTCGGACTGTGTGGTGACGTTGTGATCCACCCTGAGCTTGCTTTGCTTTGCTTTGCTTGACTGGTCTTGTGACCCCTTGTTCTACCCACTTTGCCTATGGGGGTGTGTCAAACTCATATGCTATAGTCTATCTAGGCTATAGTGGGGTAGACACTATAGGGTACAACATCTCTAGGTTTCCTACTTGTACCCCCCTTGTTCCCTAGTCAATCCATTCCTTGTTCTTATTCTCACATGCCCGTGTGTGACCCCCTTCCAAGAAGCCTAATTCATAGAGGGGATGGGAGAGAATGTCTCGTACAACCCATAATGCATTTTTATTGTTTTTAATATCGAGTAACTGTTTAATTAGCTTCATTTCTCTTCGGACTATGTTTTTGTTATATTTGTAATACATGTCTGCATGTTTCAAAAGGTATCTTGCCGATCATTGTCACAAAAGTTTCAGTGGTGCACCACTATCAAAGTAAAGCCATTTTGAGCTGGACTTGATCAATGTAGATAGTTTTTTGGGATTTGCAGATTGTATTTGCTTTGTTAGTTGTTTATTTCATCGTTTATACTGCTGACTTGCCCCCCTATGGTAGGCAGGGGAAATGGTAGTATAAATTTAGAATTCAAATACGTTTGTTTGAAACTTCAATAAATCGTTTGATAAATAATACCGGTATGAGAAATGCAATGACTGTTTGGCCAGTCATTCCATTTCTCCAGAGATTGTCAGATTTCAGAACCTTATGCGTTACAAAAGAGTTATGTAGAGTAGTAATGGAATAAATTGATTATGAAGCAAACAAGTATGATAGTTACAATACCACTATCGAGTTTATATGTATCCTTTTTTTTTCTTATTATTTTACATTTTCTTTCGCGGATAATTAAAAAAGCGTGAAAAAAAAATTGCTCCGCACTTCGCCAATTCAGTTCATTTCCGGCTTGGCCTCCCTTTCTGAACGCCAGCAAACTATGACTGCGCGGACCATACCGCTATCCCAGACCCCCGCCTGCCAAACCATCTCTTTCGTTGCGGCACGTGCAAGCATCGCATTAACACACACAACGAGCTTCAGGACGCATGCATTAGCATGGTCCAAAACGCGGGGTTCATTGTCCACAGCGAGTCTGCCGCTTATTGCCCAATTGAAGAACAAACGGCTAACTTCACCATGAGGGACAAAAGCGGCGGTGCAGTATGGGTGTGCGATGTTACAATCACAGACCCAATCAGCACGAGAGATCCTAGGGCAACGAAGGGCAGGGGATGGGCGGCATAGGAGCAAGCCGATAAAAAGATCAAGCACTACGCCATTTGTCCAGAGACGGTGGACTTTGTTCCTTTGGCCGTGGAGACCTACAGCTGCCCATGTGCGGAGTTACCAGTCTTCCTCAAGCTACTAGCAGACACGGCAGCTAGGCGCTACTTCAACGCCGACTCGAAATCTTTCCAAGCCGCCAAGTTCATGCACCCGTTCTGATAAAGGTGGTCTGTAGCCCTGCAGAGGGCTCAATCTGTCGGTTACCTTATTGAATAGTGCGAGGCGGCGGCAGTTGAGAACCCGCCTGTAGGGGGGATAGGGTCAGAGTTATACTTGGAAGATTGCTTTGCTGTCATTGAGCCCCTAGTGGAGCTCTAGAGGGCTGTGACTGTTTGTTAGTCTAGGGTTTGCTTATTCACAATTCCACCTCCAACCTTGCATGCTTGTATTTCGCAAGACTATTAATACACAAACCAGATTATTCATCTGGCGGCCAGAATTTTTTCGCCTCATTCGAGAGAGCGAGAGAGAGAGAGAGAGAGGGCTAGCCTCTGCCCTCTGCCCTTAGCCTCTGCCCTTGGGTCCCTAGCTACTTAAGTGGCTGTTCTAGCTTCCTTGGCTCATTATTCATCTGGCGTGAGGGCACGGCAAGTAACGGCAAACATAGTTGTCTATATTCAAAGGCAATACACGCATGGCAAATGCGACTGCGGCCTAGCCGCGCGAATCACTAATGGGGCAAACGGAGCCCGCGCCTACATGCGGTGAGCTCCAAGGGCGTGAAGAACGCCCGTCAGGGAGCGCCACAGCTCCCGGACCACAAGCGTGCTTGCGCCGATCGCCGCGGCTCCAGATCCTGCGCGCAAGTGCCGCCTCAAGCCCCGGACAGCCTCGTCAAGCTGTCCCACAGCAGCAGCGCCACCCTCCACGGGCGCAGCCAGTACGGGCGCCAGCAGCACTGCGAGTTGGTCCGCCGCGTCCAGACAAGTGTCACGCTGGCGGCCACGGAAGGTCTCAGGAGGGATCACGGGAAGAGAGGAGTGAGCAAGGACCTGAATCAGCAGCAGCGCGTGGAGAGTCTCCGCGAGGCGGTGGAGCTGGCCGAGAGTCGTCTCGGGAACACGGGTCTGCGGAGGCTGGAGTACCTCCGCCAGGAACTAGAGCGGCTCCTCAGCTTCAACTTGGAGAGCATACGGAGCCGCCGCCGTGCCACCACCCGCGGCCACAAACTCCACTCCCGCAACGGGCGGAACCGGCGGTAGATGGAGACGAGAGCCGGGAGCAGGTGCCGAGACAGCGGGAGAAGGAGCTCGCGGCACATGGATCTGAGGGGGAGGCGCAGCGACAGGCTGCGGGTTCGCGGGGAGCGCAGCCGGACGAGGGGCCTCGTGGGCTGGCGAGGCGCGCATCGAACTGCTCTGGCTCTGCGCAGCCCTCTCCTCACGAACCGCCCTCGACACTTCCCGCTGAAGATCCGCCATCGTCACGGGCGGGCGGTACCCCCCACCCCCGCCACGAGCACGGGGACCCCTCCAACCCCCCTGACCTCCGGGGTGAGCAGGCCAGTGCGACTGTTGCTGATAATGCCGCGGAGACTCACGCCGGCGACGAGACGACTTGCGCTCCTGTTGGGGAGCGGGGGAATGTGGGCGCGACGAGCGACGGTTGGGTGACGGCGGGCGTGACGGTTGACCCGCTGGGACCATCGGCGTCACATCAGGTGCGGATTGACCCGCTGCCGAGGGCGCAACCAACGGAGCCGGTCCGCCAGTGGTGGCGGACGCCTCCTTCGGTGACGAAGCAGAGGCCGGAGCAGGCACGCCGGGGACAGAAGCGGGCGGTGCAACAGGGGCGCCAAGGACAGGCGCAGGGGGATCAGCAACACCCCCAACAGGGGCAGACGCCGACGGCTCGACAAGGGGAGCAGAGTGGCCAGGAGCCGCAGGCGGAGCAGACGGAACAGCAGCGGGGGCAGACGGGTCAGCCTCCGACGTGGCAAGGGGATCCGCGGGTGCGTGGGGAGGAGTCTTTTCAGCGACTGCTGTCACGGGTTTCGAAGCCGGCGGTAGAGTGGACTTCGTCGCCAAGGTCGCCCTTTCGGGGACCGACGGGGGCTTGGAGACGGCTGCCAACCAAGCGGCAACGAGCTCTGGCGACGGCTCAGGAGCTCCGGAAATCACCATCTCAGGCGCAGGGAAGTCGCGAGGCAGGAAGGCGAACAGAAAGCGGGACTGGCGGAGGCCCAGAGAACGGATACCAGGTGACGGCACGCGTGGCTTTAACCAACTTAGAAGCAACTAATGAGGACGACGAGTTAGCTGACCCCTCTTATAGGGAGGAAACCGTGGCCGAGAGCGAGAACGATGAGGCAGAGGAGGAAGAAGGCGGGGCGAGGGAGAGATCGGGGAGAAGGGGTGCAGCGGGGGAGCAAACAGGCGTGCAAACGCCCCAAGGAGTTCCAACCACTGCCTCCCGTGCGCGATCGGGCCGTGTTCGGCGAAATAGGACCGCGACTACAGATGCTGCGACACGCTCAGCCGCCTTGACACCCCGCTATTTTTTGCCTGACGAACTGGCGAAGCGAACAAATCTGTTCGCTCCCATCGGGAATCGGGACATCACAGCACTGTGCGACAGTCGTCAGCCTTCGCTGTCGCGGCGCTTACCGCCTAATTTGTGTCAGCTGTTCTTGCTGGCATTACTGACGCCGTTACTGCACCTCTCACGAAACCCCGAGTCAGAGACAGGATGGCGCCTGCTGTTGTTTCTCCCGCGATTAACACTTCGCCAAACCTCGCCACAACGACCGAATTGGCCGAAGATCAAGGCCCGGCTCCGAGCCTTTCAGCGTGGCGAATGGGAGCAGCTGTATCTGGACGTGGTGGACGCAGTCAACACTCCACCACCGCCACGATACCAGCCCGACGCGACAGGTGTGCTCAACCGAGCCGAGGGTCTGGCGAAACGTGGCAGCCTGCGACGGGCCGTGCTTGCCCTGGAGTCAACGCCTGTCTGCACTCTCAGCCCCGAAATCCTGGAGGAACTGCGCCTGAAGCACCCACCCGTTGAACACGAGGAGGTGACGTGGCCCACGCCACCGGGGTCGACACTTTCAATCCCCCTCGCAGACTTCGCCAAAATGTTGGGCAGATGCGAAAATGGAGTTGGGGGCGGGCCGTCGGGGATGACATTTGAACACCTGCGCGACGCGGCGATCACCAATGCACTGGTCCACACCCATCTGCACGCCTTGACCAACACCATTCTGGGAGGGAATTTGCCAGACTCGGTGGCAAACCTCCTAACAGCGTCACGCCTCATTGCTCTGGCCAAACCTGGGGGAGGCGCTAGGCCAATCGCTATCGGCGAATGTGTGACGAGGCTGGCAGCCAAGGCGGCCCTGTCAGCAATGGGAGAAGCTGCCCGCGAATTCTTTCTGCCACTCAATACGGCGTGGCCGTGCCAGGTGGAGCCGAGACAGTAATCCACGCGGCCAGAGCCTACCTGGACGCACGCCCCTCCAGCCTGGCCCTGCAAGCAGACATTTCGAACGCGTTCAACAGCATCTTGCGAAAAGCCATCGCCACCGCGTTACAGGCCCCCGCCCTCTCGCCACTACTGCCGTTCGTGAAATTAACTTACGGTAACCCGTCGCAGCTACTTCTTGATAACAATTTCAACTCCGAACCTCTGCAAAGTGAACGCGGAGTCCGCCAAGGAGACCCACTCGGCCCTTTACTGTTTGCGGCATGGGTACATGCCACACTCCGCGACTCTGCAGACACGCACCCCGGCGTGCTTTGTCTGGCATACGCGGACGATGTCACGTTCCTCGGAAATGTGGCCGACACTGTAGCCGCATTCAACCATTTTACCGCCGGTTTGGCACAACTGGGGCTGACACACAACCCACGAAAATGCGCAGCATGGAGCAGAGCCGCAGCAGTGAAAGATCAGCTTCCGCCAGGAGTGCCCTTTTCCCAGGACGGCGTGCGGCTACTGGGGAGTTTCGTGGGCCCAGAGCGCGGGGCGGCGGAGTTCCTGTCGGGTCAGCTGCAAGAAATGGCAAAGCCGCTATCTCTCCTGGAGAAAGCCGACCCCCAGGTCGCTTCATTGCTGCTCACCCGCTGTATCTCGAGACGGGTGGCATACCTCACCAGGACATCACCGCTCCACCTACTGCCTCGCGATACCTGGAGTCAGTGGGGGATGGACTTGCTTACGACGCTTTTGACTGCATGCGGCATCCGCGTTCCAACCTGCCGCTCTGAGCAAGCTCGCGTTTGGGCGCAGGCTTCACTGCCGCCGTCGCTGGGGGGAATAGGCATCACAGACCCCCTAATCGAAGGAGTGTACGGTTACACGGCAAGCTTCACACAGGCCGCGCTTTTTCTAGCATCACTAGAGTGTGCCCCGCGTGGCGCGCTGACGCAGGCCCGGGACCACATGTTGCTGCCTGCTGACGTCACCACGCCTCTCCATGCGTGGCTTGCTAGGTGCGAAGCGGAATTACCCCTTTACGCTCAGGAAATCTTGGAGAAAGAGCGGCTGGAGCGGTCAGACATTAGACTTCAACATGCTCTGGCATTACAGGTACATGGGAGCAGATATGCCGTGCAGGTTCAGGAGACACGGCTGATGACCCCGAACCCTTTGTGCGGCCACACGCAGCGGATGTACTCACTGACAGGTTACGGGACTGGGGATTGGCTGACGGCTATCCCCATTGCGGCAAACAGGAGGATAGGGCCCATTCACTTTTCCAACGCTGCGCGCTTCCGGCTGGCCCTCACTTTCTCCACGCCGAAAAACTGCGACTGCTCAGATCATACGGCTATCACGGACCCCCGTGGACTATCCGCCATGGGGAAGCCCAAGGCCCAGCCCAGCACCATGACGGTGGCCAAGGGGAAAACAGCTGCTACTCGGAGAGGATCCAGCATAGCCTCCCGTCCATCCAGCGCAGGACGGATGCGGCTGCTGACACGAGGCCGAGTGGTGCCTCCCGGGCAGATTCGGCAAGCTGCAGCAAGGCCCGAGGGCCAGGTCCAAGCGCAGCGCCAGGGTAGCCCGGCATGTACCCAATCAAGGGGAGGAAATGCAGCAGCTCCTCCGATGCAGACTCCGCCGCCGCCAGCTCCGAGGGGAGCATCCCCTCGCTTTCAAAATCCTGGCGTGCCAGGTACAAGTGAAGCTGATCAAGCACGTATGACAGAGAGCCAGGCAACTCCCCACGTTCATTGCGCGCTCTGCGACGCCGTCAGGGAGACTCCCGCCAGCCTGACTCCACCCCGCCTCAGGAACCGCAGCGTGGGGAGTTGGCGGCGTTGGCGAGGTCAACAGTCCCCACGGAATCGGCACTTCTCGCCCGCCAACGAAGAGCCGAGGATACGCACCCGCGGTCTGATCTGCCTGAGGGGGGGGGGGGGGGAGTGCGGGGGGGAGGGGACGGAAGGACAGGGGACATTGGGGGTAGAGGCTGCTGCTGCAGCGGTGGATGGAACCAACGGCGCCTTGGCGACTGAGACAGTGGGTGCGGCAGTGACTGGGGCCACAGTTGCGGCGGTACCTGGGGCGGCAGTGGTGGCGGCGGCGCTGCCCGCCGTTCACCCAGCGTCCGCTTTTGTCGGATGGGGTATCGTCGGTGTTGCCCGCGTGAACCCGGCCACGGTGGAGGGGCAAAAACTATCGGCGTTGGGGTAGCATTAGTTAAAAGGAACTATCGCCCAACCGTTTTGCAGCCCGCCATGCCTATCACGCCACGAAAACTCCACAGCATCCGGATCACAGCTTCGCCGCTGCGCCGTCAAATCGAGTAGACGCACGGGTCAGGAGAAATCCGTAGACTACACAACTTATTCTTCGCAGCTCCCCGACTTTTTTGCGTGCTGTTTCACCAGCCCGTTTTTGTTGGAGTAGAACAGTGCCGCCAGCTCCAATTTTTTGTTTTTGTTTTTTCTGTACAGCTGTCAAACGAGCACCAATCCAGGTGCCTCTAACCAGCATAGGATAGGTCCGTGTTCACCCCTGTTATTCGGCCAAGTAGGTTGACTGCATGAGTCAGAACCAGGTCTTGGTAGGGATGGTGAGGTTCAGGCGAAGTAGGGTCGCAGGTCGGTTCCACCGGCTTTCAACCTGCTCCCCACAACGTTATTTAACCCCCACTTAGCCGTCGGGAAGTTTCTTCTGGTGTGTCCTGGCGGCCTATACCAACTCCTCCGTAAAAGTCGGGCTGGTACCTTGAACGCCGTTTAATCGTGGGATGCTAGCAGCTGTCTCCGAAAACGACTTCCCTTAATTGGAGAAACCGCTCTCGAAACCGTCGGCCACTTGCAACAACACCAGGCACGCAACGTCGCACGAGTTGTTTCTGAGGTGTACCGGCCTTGGTTTCCCTCGTCGCGTGCGCCCCACTTCTGCTAAGTGCGATATGGCCACTCCGCTTTTTGTTGCAGCAAGTAAGTGTCAGCGGGTCTGAAAATCCCGTCTGTCCACGTGCGCTCCTGTCGAAATCTTTGATGACGTGCCCGCCATGCAGTAAAAGCCGCTGCACTTCAGGGCGGGCGGGACGGCAGTTGACTCTGCATAAATCGGGCAGTTCGCATGTCGTCTCTCCTCGCCAGCCGACTTTTCTCAACAGTAGCTCCGAAAATGTCGCCAGTGCTGACGCATGTCCGCTCTCGCCAGCTGCCGAAGATCTTCCAAGGATCTAGGATATCGCGCACATGTTGACGGGGTGCCACCGACGTCAAGTGCCGCGTAAGGACGATCCCCAAATCATCGCGCAGCCGTTGGCTTAGGTCCGACGGCCTCAACAGCCATCCATGGTGACGACGTCGAGGCTGTTCATGTAGATGCCGACGCAGGTACGCTGACGCCAGCTACCACACGAATCAACATCCGAAATCGTCGGAAAACGCAGCGGAAATTTACTCTCTTCTAACGTCGCAACAGACACAGCTGTTCGTTGTCCCGGGGGAGGGAGGTCACAATCGATCGCGACCGCTCGAGGCAAGGATCCGGCGGTGCCAAGGAGTGCCTGTAAAATCATGACCGCGATGAGCAACTAACTAGTCCTCCTAGCCGGCTAGCACGTAACTCCTGGACCAAATGCATCCTCCATCGTCCCCCCCCTGGGAGGGATATTACACTCTAAAAAGTGGGGTAGGCTAGGAAAGTAGCACTCGTACCAGGTGTTATGAATGAACTTGCAGAGTGCGCGGAATAACAAATAACGAGAATGTTGAATAGCGAATGACGATACAAGGAAAGTGTCGAGACTAAATAGGGGAAAACCTAGCTATGCGGGGAGGTCGGGCGAAGATGGCTCGGTGATGTTGCGATTGGGGCGGGGCCGACTCGGGGTGTGGTTCGGTGCGACGAAATAGGGCGAACGTGATGGTTGCGTGGCCCTCGAGATGTACTCGAAAAGGTGCGAGTAGAGTAAGGAATTGTAATTCCTTAGAGGTATGATGATCCAGTTGTTGGGTTACTGTCTGAAAGTAGGAATCAAGGATGACTAGAATGACAGCAGTACAGGGTTTGTATATGCAAAACCTAATTGGGCTGTACCCCATAAGAAGTGCCCCACTACAGCCTAGAGCATATAAATGCATAGTTCTGACACACCCCCATAGGCAAAGTGGGGGACAAGCAAGAGAACAAGGCAAGGTCAAGCTCAGGGTGGATCACAACGTCACCACACAGTCCGAGCACAAGCAAATGGCCACAAGGCCAGTTCACATGCAGAGTTATATATAAAGAAGAACAAGTAGTACAGTGATCACAACCTAGCAAGTGTAAGCATGCAGGTATAAGTATATAGATCACAGTACAGGCAAAGTCAAGAAGTGAGCAAGTGAGGCCAAGTAGGCACAAGGCCTAGAACAGTACAGAAACGCTGATGATCACAAGGCTGAAGTGCCTTGGTGAAGATATCAGCAGTGTTGGCCTGAGAGGCCACGTAAACAAGACGAAGCTGACCACGCTGCTGCAACTCTCGAGCAAGGAAGTAGCGCAGAGCGATGTGCTTCGTTCTGTGCTCCAGTCTGTGCTCCTGACACAAGGCAATCATGGCCTTGTTGTCGACGTACAGAACTGGAGGAGAACGAGGCGCCTCTCCCAAGTCGGTCAGCAGGTAGGTGAGCCAGCGTAACTCCTGTGCAGCTATGGCCCCTGCGTAGATCTCAGCCTCACAGCTGGAGCTGAGAACAGAAGACGAGCGGGTAGACCGCCACGAAACAGAGCCGGAGCCAAGGCTGAAGGTGTAACCCTGTGACGACCGCTGCGTAGCCAAGTCGTCAACCCAAGACGCGTCTGCGTGAGCAGTGAGGACAACTCGACCCCGTCCTCCAAGCACGAGCCTCATGCCCGACGTACTGCACAAGTAGCGCATCACCCTCTTAGCGGCCTTCCAGTGCTCTGGTCGGTGTCTCCCGGGCGCAACGTAGCGTGCCAGGATGCTAAGTCGGTAAGCAAGGTCAGGTCGAGTGCAGGTCATCAGGTACATGAGGCAGCCCACAAGCTCTGGATACGGGCCACTCGGCTCTACGGACTCATCCGAAGGCAGAGCTGAGAGCGAGTGACCGGTAGGCAGAGGAGTGGACTGTGGCGAGGAGTACTGGAATTCAAAGCGCTGAAGGACCTGCTGCACCATGTGTGACTGAGTCAAGGTAATGGTGCGCCGTCCCGGGTGATCTGCAAGACAAGATAGCTGCGCAGCTCACCCATGTCAGTGCACGTGTGTCTCTTCTGCAGCTCCGACTTCACTAGGGCCAGTCCAGCAGTATCAGCAGTGGCAAAGACCAAGTCGTCGACGTACACGAGGATGTAGAACGGCGGCAGCGAAGTGTCGGTGCGTAGAAACAGCGACGGGTCAGCAGTAGAAGGAGCAAACCCAAGAGCCGCAAGGGTCGTCCTCAGTGTGTCGTGCCACTCGCGAGGCGCCTGGCGGAGACCGTAGACTGGCGGCCGGAGGCTCCACTGGGTACCTGCAGGAAACGACCCAGTGAATCCAGGTGGGCGGCGCATCCAGATCTCCTCGTGCAGGCTGCCCTGTAAGAAAGCCGTGCTGAAGTCAAGAGAGTGAAGCTCGTAGTCACGCTGAGCGGCGACGTGCAGTAGAACCCAAAGAGTGGTCATCTTCGGGGTCGGGGAGAAGGTCTGGAAGAAGTCAACTCCCTGCCGCTGACTGAAGCCTCGTGCAACGTAACGCGCCTTGAAGACAGGCGGAGAACCCGGCGGCCGCTTCACCCTCAAAATCCACATGCCACTGACGATGTTTGCCCCAGGAGGGGGAACCTCGTCAACGTAAGTGCCTGTGGACTTCCAGGATGCCATCTCTGCCTCCATGGCTGACTGCCACTGAGAGAAGTAGGGACCCTCTATCGCCTCTGCGTAAGAGCGCGTGGTTGGGATGTCTGGTGCATCCGGGTCTCCCTCAGGTGCAATCAGCATAGACACGAGATGAGGTACAGCAGCTGCAAAACACTCAAAGTCCTCCTGCCTGTCCTCAAGGACGTCCGTGCCAAGAGCACACTCACCCCCGACGGACGGAGGACAGACAGACTCAGACTCAGCAACAAGGCTAGCGGCGTAGTCTAGACGACAGTGAGCAGCAAAGTCGACAAGCTCAGCAGCTAAGGCAGAAGCAGCAGTGGACTCAAAGGAAGGGTCAGTGACAACAGTAGCTAGCAGATCCGTGATAGTAGGGCTGGCAGCACGAAGAGAGTCAGACTCGGGGTCCGGACCGTCAGCAAGGGAGGACGCAGGAGGAGACGGAAGAGGGACACGCAGTGGAACAGAGGAAGGACGAAGTGCCACAGTGTGCGTGCCGGGGACAGGAGGAGGACGCTCACAAGGAACCCGACGGCTAGTGCGAGCAGCGCGAACAGGCGACGCAGGACTAGACTCCGGCTCACGACGCTCCCCTAGACCTCCGGTCGGCTCAGTGTAAGGGGAAGGACCAGGCAGTGGGGAGGCTGGCTGTAACTGCGACTGCGACTGGTCAGGCGGTGGACACAGTAAGGGAGGAGTAGGACCAGTAGAGGGCGGGAGACCAAGAACCTGCTGATGGAGTGGAACGAAGTACGACCGCGGCCGCGCAGCGCCTCCAGAACCAGAAGAGACAGCACCAATACCCCCAGCTCCAGGGTCTCCAGCTCCAGCTCCTGCAGCACAACCAGCTCCAGCACCTCCAGCAGCTCCAGCTCCAGCGCCTCCAGCTCCAACTCCTGCAGCACCACCAGCCCCAGCAGCTCCAGCACCACCAGTGCGAGCACCTCCAGGACCAGCGGCTCCAGAACCTTCAGCAGCTCCAGCACCAGGAGTACCTCCAGCGCCAGTAGCACCTCCAGCGGTAGGCCCCCCAGCTCCAGCAGCACGGCTCCAGCGCCAAGCAAACCACTCGCGCAGCTGCGGTGGAGAGAGTGGCTCCCGCCGTGACAAGACACCCGAAGGACCTCCAAAGGACAAAGTACCTCCAGGCGCAGCACGCTCAGGTTCAGCACCCCCAGGCTCCGCACGCTCAGGCTCAGCACCCCCAGGCTCCGCACCCTCAGACTCAGCAACCCAAGGCTCAGCACCCCCAGGCTCCGCACCCGCAGACTCAGCAACCCCAGGCTCAGCACCCCCAGGCTCCGCACGCTCAGGCTCAGCACCCCCAGGCCCCGCACCCGCAGGCTCAGCACCCCTAGCAGCACCAGACTCGACAGCTACCTCGACAAGCTCGACAGGGTCTACCTGGGACACACCTGAGGGGGCAGGACCCTGAGGGGGGAGGGGGTCTACTGGAGGAGGACCTGGTGCTAGGAAGAGCGGCGGGGGGGGAGAGGGGCAATGCGGAAGGGGAAGAGACGGTAAAAAGGAACCGACTCGTCAAACGTGACGTCCTGAGAGGACAGAACACGACGCGAGGTGGGGTGGTAAAACTGCCAACCAGGCGCGTCAGGGGGGAAGCCAAGGAAGACGCAGGGAACAGCACGGGAGGACAGCTTGTCCGCGGAAGAATCGCGGACAAAAGCTCGTGATCCTCAGATACGGAATGCAGACGCATCGCCAACCTTCCCCGTCCACCGCAAAGTAGGTGTGGTCTCTGGCACGGAGACACGGGGCTGGAGGTTGAGCTGATGCGCAGCGTACTGGACCGTGAACGGCCACAGAAAATGGGGAGCAGCCGCATGGATCATGGATGTACGAGCGACGTCCATGACCATGCCAATGTGGTGCTCAGCAATCCCATTTTGCTGTGGGGAGGCCGGAAGCGTGAACGTCTGGCGGATGCCCTCCGCACGACAGAAGGCCCGCAGAAGGTCGGAGGAAAACTCTCCACCTCTGTCGGAGTGCAAACGCAGAACAGGAAAGTCCGACCCGAAGCTCTCTCTGAGCTGGTGACGGGCAGCGCGGATCCAGGTGATCAGCACCTCAGTGACCTCACCCTTGCGGCGCAAGGCGAAGGCTGTGGTGTAACGCGAGTAGTCGTCAACGACCAGCAGAAAGTAACGCTCGTGACCCTGTCCACGGACGCGGGCTGGGCCCCACACGTCCATGTGGAGAGTCTGCAGGGGAGCCTCTGTCGGAGGAAACTCGGAGGAGTGAGGAGCGGCGCGCTGCCGTCCCTCGACGCAAGGAATGCAGGTAGGGGCAGGCCCCGGAGGGAGGGGAGGGAGAGACCGGGGGAGACTAGTGACAAGGAGACGGGAGGCCATACCTCGGAGACGAGGCAGGGAGGGGTGACCAAGGCGGTGGTGCCAAGGAGAGTCTGGTGTGACAGGAGACGACACGAGCAGGGGGCAGACTCCGGACCAGACCTGGACGCGGCAGCAAACACCTGACCAGACGCGGCTACCTGACCAGACTCAGTAACTGGAGGAGACTCAGTAGTCAGTGTGTACAGGCTCGACCCAGGCCGATGGGTGAACGTGGCCAGGTGGCGTCCCGTCCGAGTACACATACAGTGGGTCACCCGCTGACCTCCAGGAGTGAACTGGTCAACCCACACGTCCTGGAGGTGAGCTCCACTCACCAAGTTCGTAGAGAACGAGGGGAGGTGAAGACCCGACAGTGAGCCAGACGGGACCGCCGGACATGGCAGAACCGTAGAGGAGTGCGCAAGGACTGGGCCCCCAGAGGGGTCTGCCAGGGAGACAGCCACCGGCCGACTGAGCGGCGTGAGTGTGGTGCTGTCGCGAAAGGAAGGTGTGCAAGGCCTCAGCGGGCGCAGTACCTGAGAGAGCAGACTCACTGGTACCTGGAGCAGCAAACTCACTAGCACCTAGAGCAGCAGCCTCTATACCTGGGTCGGGCGGCACACACAGGTAACAGTCACCCTCAGCACTAATAGTCACAGCATATATGGCAGCAAGGATAGCATCGTAATCAAGATTAAAGATAGCAACACCAGACTTAAGCAGATCAGCCCAGCGAGGGAGCTCAGTGGCGTCAGGAAACTGTGCACGCCAAGCGTCAGACAAGCGACCGAAACAGCGTTGCGTCGCGTGTGGCAGCCCGCACGTCTCCCCACGGCGCTCGCCGGTGCGGAGAACATAAGTGCAGGGACCAGCACCCCCACACCTCCCACGCCCAGCGTACCACTCACGAAGCTGCTGGGGCGACGGGGCCTCACGGGAACGCGGCTGCTGCTGTCGCTGGCTACCGCCAAAGCCTCCACGCTGCGCGGCTCCACCCCGACCAGCACCACCGCCGCTGCCACCCCCACTGCCGCTGTCGTTGCCGCCCCCACCTCCACTGCCACCACCGACGCCCCCACTCCCGCCACCACCCCCACCTCCACCCCCACCCCCTCCGCCTCCTCCACCGCCACCACCGCCGCCCCCGCCGTCCCCTCCACCACCCTTGCCCCCCTTGCCCGTGCCGTTGCGGC
Organism: Closterium sp. Naga37s-1; assembly: GCA_947471745.1. Taxonomy (NCBI): domain Eukaryota; kingdom Viridiplantae; phylum Streptophyta; class Zygnematophyceae; order Desmidiales; family Closteriaceae; genus Closterium; species Closterium sp. Naga37s-1. The sequence goes on from CANJKZ010000830.1 coordinate 2,324,531, forward strand.
GCCTCCCACTAGGAGCAGACGCAGCCCCGACCTCCTCGGTGCCAACGAGGTCGAGAGCAGCAGCAGAAGCAACAGAGGGCAAAAGGGGAACGGGGGAACACCCCTCAAAGAAAGGGGCGCGAGGGTCGCCGCGAGAAGCTCCTACAATGACTAGGCTAGTCTCAGCTGCAGTGAGGCGCTCCTCGAGCAGGTCAACAGTGAGCTCGGTAGGGAAAAGGGAGAGAAAGTGGTCCCTCACTTAGCGAAGAGAGTCAGGGAGACGGGTGACGAGGTAGAAGAGGGCGATGTACATGGGGGGGGTTCTTGGCGCAAAACTCGGAGGGAAGCGCAGCGCGGTAGCGGGTGTCACTAGTGCGGAGGTGAGTGATGAGGTCAGCGACTGTGGCAAAGGTGGCCAGGTCAAGGAACAAGTACGGCAGCATGAGGCGGCTAAGGGCAGCAGTGGCAGGGGAGGAGTAGCGTGCGACAACAGCATCATACAAAGACTTGGCAGTCTTGTACTGGCCAAAGTGCGCGCGCTCAGCAGACGGCAGATGACTTCGAACAGCAAGGCGAGCAATAGCGTCATGAGTAGTCCACTACGAGCGAACCGTACTGTCAGCATCGGCAGCAGGTGCAACAGAGGCACCGGACGTGTGATCGAAAAGCGAGACTCCGTCCCTAGAGTCGCACTGAAGATAGAGCTGCAGGTCATCTACCCAAACTTCGAAATCGACCGCACGACCCTCAGCATCAAAGGTAAGAACAGTAGGGCTAGCCATGGCGGCAGTAGTAGCGGCAGTAGCAGCAGCAGTAGGGCAGGGCGGCGCGGCTCGGCAGAGCGGCCTAGCTCGGCAGGGCGGCGCGGCTCGGTAGGGCGGCGCGGCTCGGCTGGGCGGTGCGGCTCGGCAGGCAGGTGGGCACAGCGGCGCGCTTGGCAGGGCGGGCGGGTACCAGGGGCGGGTGCAGGGCAGGTCCGCGACTGGCGGTTAGGGCAGGGCCGCGACGAGGCGGCAGAGCAGGGCCGCGACGGGGCGGCAGCAGGGTAGGGCTGCGACGAGGCGGCGGTAGAGCAGGGCCGCGACGGGGCGGTAGCAGGGCAGGGCCGCGACAGGGCGGCTGCAGGGCAGGGCCGCGACGGGGCGGCAGTAGAGTAGGGCCGCGACGAGCGGCTGAGGGCAGGGCCGCGACGGGCGGCTGGGTCAGGCCGCGACGGGCGGCTGGGTCAGGCCGCGACGGGCGGCGACAGGGCAGGGCCGCGACGGGCGGCTAGGTCAGGGCCGCGACGGGCCGTTAGGGCAGGGCCGCGACGGGCCGGGAGGGCAGGGCCCCCCTGCAGTAGGGCAGGGCGCGCGACGGCGCAGGTGAGGCAGGCATGAGGCGCGCCTCGGGCAGGGCAGGAAAAAAAAATTATCGTGGTGGGCCCTAAAAAAAACGTTCCCACTAGGGAACCTGCTCTGAAACCATGTCAGAAAGTAGGAATCAAGGATGACTAGAATGACAGCAGTACAGGGTTTGTATATGCAAAACCTAATTGGGCTGTACCCCATAAGAAGTGCCCCACTATGTCAAACATTATATATGTTACTATTCTGTAGGCTATAGTGGGTTTAGCCTTAGGGGGTACAACATTCTAGGTTTTCCTACTTGTACTCCCAATGTTGTTAGTTCAATCACTTCTCTCATTCTAACATGGTATTACGAGCCTAGGTTAGGAACCTAGGACCGCTTGTTCCTAAGGGCCCACCGTTCCGCTAGAAGCGCCCTCGTGCGCCCTACCTTACTCGCGCCCTCGTGCGCCTCGTTCCTAGTGCGCCCTCGCGCGCCCTCCTTCTCACGCTAGCCGCCCGCGCGCGGCCCGTTTTTCGAACCCGCTAGCCGCCCGCGCGCGGCCTTTTTTTTTCCTCGTGCACGCGACCCGCTAGCCGCCCGCGCAGTCGGCACCGCCCGCGCGCAGCTCGCCCTGGCCTCGCGCGGCCCCTAGCACAGCCCGCGAGCTGCCCGTCGACCGGCGCGCGCCGCCGCCTCGCGCTCGTAGGCCGCCGACCGTACGTAGGCCGCCGCTCGCACGTAGGCCGCCGCCCTCACGAAGGCTGCCGCCCGCACGTAGGCCGCCGCCACGCACAGCCACAGACCGCGCGCCGGCCCACCCTCCCTGCTCGAGCCGCGCCGCGCCGTCCTGACCGAGCCGCGCCGCCCTGACCGAGCCGCGCCGCCATGACCGCGCCGCCCTACTGTGCACCACCTGCAGCACCTGCTGCTCCTGTTACTCCTACTGCTACTACTGCTACTGCTGCTACTGTTCCTACTACTGCTACTGCCACTATGGCCAGTCCTACCGTTCTCACGTTTGACGCTGAGGGCCGCCCGATTAAGTTTGACGTTTGGCTCGATGACCTGCACCTGTTCCTCCAGATCACTGCCAAGGACGATGTTTCCCTGTTTGACCACACGTCCGGCGCCGCTCCCGCACCTGCTGCTACTGCTGACAGTACGGTTCGCTCACAGTGGCAGACCCGTGACGCTCACGCTAGCCTAGCCGTTCGCAGCCACCTGCCGTTAGATGAGCGCGAGCATTTTGGCCAGCATAAGACCGCTCAGGAGCTGTACGATGCTGTAGTTGCACGCTTCTCCTCCCCTGCTACTGCTGCGATAGGCCGTCTCTCGCTGCCCTATCTTTTCCCCGATCTGTCTGCCTTTGCCACTGTAGCTGACCTCATCACTCACCTCCGTACTAGTGATCTCCGCTACCGTGCAGCGCTTCCTCCCGATTTCCTCGCCAAGAACCCTCCCCCGATGTACCTCACACTCTACCACCTAGTCACTCGCCTCCCTGACTCTCTTCGCGCTGTCAGGGACCACTTTCTCGCCCTCTCCCCCACCGACCTCACTGTCGACCTGCTCGAGAAGGAACTCCTTGCAGCTGAGACTAGTATTGTAGCTGTAGGTGCCTCTCATGGCGACCCTCGCACTCCCTTCTTTGAGGGATGTTCCCCCTCCCCCCTTCTCCCCTCCATTGCATCTGCTGCTGCTGTCGACTACCTCGGTGCTGAGGGGGTCGGGGCTGCGTCTGCTCCTAGTGGGAGGCGCAAGGGCGGCAGGGGCAAGGGGGGCAAGGGTGGCGGAGGTGGCGGCGGGGGCGGCGGTGGTGGAGGGGGTGGAGGGGGCGGGGGTGGTGGCGGTGGTGGGAGTGGTGCTGGTTGTGGGGGGGTCAGTGGCGGAGCCAGGGGTGGTGGCGGCGGCGGTGGTGGGTGTGCCGGGGGTGGTGGTGGCAGTGGTGGCGGCAGTGGAGCTGGTGGCGGGCGCGGTGGAGCGGTGCAGCGTGGGGGGTTCGGCGATGGCCAGAGGCAGCAGCAGCAGCATCCCAGCGAGACCCCGTCGCCCCAGCAGCTCCGTGAGTGGTACTCTCAGCGTGGGGGGTCTGGGGGTGGAGGTAGCTGCCCGTACGTTATCCGCACAGGTGACCGCACTGGCCAGACCTGTGGGAGGTTCCACACGGCGCAGCGCTGCTTCTTTCGTCTCGCCGACGCCTGGCGCGAGCAGTTCCCTGACGCCTCTGAGCTGCCCCGCTGGGCTGATCTGCTTAAAAAGAACATTGATATCTTTGCTCTTGATTTTGATGCTATCCTTGGTGCTATGCATGCATTGACTATTAGTGTTGAGGGTGACTGTTACCTGCGTGTACCGCCCGACCCGGGTATTGGGACCAGTGAGGCTGCCGCTCTAGGTGCTAGTGCGTCTGCTGCCCTAGGTCCTGGTGAGGCTGCTGCTCTAGGTGCTAGTGAGTCTGCTGCTCCAGGTGCTTGTGCGTCTGCGCCTGCTGGTACTGCGTCTACTGAGGCACTGCACACTTTCACACTAGACTCGGGTGCTTCCCGCTGCTTCTTTCGTGACCGCACTGTCCTTGAGTAGCTAGCTCGGCCTGTTGCTGTCTCCCTTGCTGACCCCTCTGGGGGCCCGGTCCTTGCGACCTCCTCCACTGTCCTCCCTTGTCCTGCGGTCCCGTCCGGCACCCTGTCGGGTCTTTACCTCCCCTCGTTCTCTACGAACTTGGTGGCGGGCTCTGCTCTCCAGGACGGGGGTGTTCACCAGTTCACCCCTGCCTATGAGCGTGTGACCCACTGTACGTGTGCTCGGACGGGTCGCCACCTGGCTACCTTCACTCGGCAGCCGGGGTCGGACCTGTACACACTGACCACTGAGTCCCCTCAGGTAGCTGCGTTTGCGTCTGCGTTAGGTCAGCTGTCGGCCCCCTGCTCGTGTCGCACCCTGTCGCACCAGACCGTCCTCTGGCACCACCGCCTTGGTCACCCGTCAGTGCAGCGCCTTCGTGGCATGCACTCCCGGTACCTTGTCTCTGGTCTTCCCAGGACCCTGCCTCCCCTGCCACCCTCCCCTGCCCCTCCCTGCCTTCCTTGTGTCGAGGGGCGGCAGCGCGCCGCTCCTCACTCCTCCTCGTTCCCTCCCACAGAGGCTCCCCTGCAGACTCTCCACCTGGACGTGTGGGGCCCAGCCCGCGTCCGTGGACAGGGCCACGAGCGGTACTTCCTGCTGGTCGTCGACGACTACATGCGCTACACCACGGTCTTCCCCTTGCGCACCAAGGTTGAGGTCCCTGATGTTTTGATCCCTTGGATCCGCACTGCTCGTCTCCAGCTCCGCGAGCGGTTCCAGTCGGACTTTCCAGTCCTGCGTCTGCACTCTGACAGAGGTGGGGAGTTTTCCTCCGACCTCTTGGCAGCCTTCTGTGCGGAGCACGGCATCCGCCAGACGTTCACGCTTCTGGCCTCTCCGCAGCAGAATGGGGTTGCTGAGCGCCGCATTGGCTTAGTCATGGAGGTCGCTCGTACCTCCATGATCCATGCGGCTGCCCCCCATTTCCTGTGGCCGTTTGCAGTCCAGTACGCTGCGCATCAGCTCAACCTCTGGCCCCGTGTCTCCTTACCGGAGACCTCGCCCACACTGCGTTGGACGGGGAAGGTTGGCGATGCGTCGGTGTTCCGGGTCTGGGGATGTCGAGCCTTTGTCCGCGATACGTCCGCGGACAAGCTCTCCTCCCGTGCCGTTCCCTGTGTCTTCCTTGGCTTTGTCCTTGACGCGCCTGGCTGGCAGTTTTACCAACCCACCTCGCGCCATGTCTTCCCCTCTCAGGACGTCACTTTTGACGAGTCGGTACCCTTTTACCGTCTGTTCCCCTACCGCACTGCCCCGCTTCCCCCCCCGCCGCTCTTCCTCACCCCAGGTGTCCCTTCGGTAGACCCCCTCCCTCCCCAGGGTCCTGCTCCCTCAGGTGTTTCCCAGGTAGACCCGGTCGAGCCTGTCGAGGTAGCTGTCGACTCTGGTCCTGTGAGGGGTACTGAGCTTGGGGGTGCTGAGACTGGGGGTGCTGAGCCTGGGGGTGCTGAGGCTGGAGGTACTGAGCCTGGGGGTGCTGAGACTGGGGGTACTGAGACTGGGGGTGCTGAGACTGGGGGTGCTGAGCCTGGGGGAGCTGAGGCTGGGGGTTCTGAGACTGACCGTGCTGCGCCTGGTGGCGCTCCCTCTTCACAGCAGCTGCGTGAGTGGTACTCTCAGCGTTGCAGCCTCCGGCGTGGGGCTACTGGAGCTGGGGTTTCTGCTGGAGTTGGAGCTGGTGGTGCTGCGGGTGCCGTGTCGCGGCCGGAGCCTCCCTCCCCACAGCGGTTGCGAGAGTGGTACGCTCGGCGCTGCAGCCTCCGGAGAGGCGCTCCTAGCGATGGGGTGCTGCCCGCTGGAGGCCCTGGTGCTGCTGGAGGTGCTGGAGCCTCTGGTCCTGGAGGTGCTCGTACAGGCGGTACTGGAGCTGCTGGGACTGGGGGTTCTGCTGGTGCTGGTGCTGGAGCTGCTGGTGGTACTGCTGGAGGTGCTGCTGGTGCTGGTGCTGCTTGAGGTGCTACTGGTGCTGGTGCTGCTGGAGGTGCTGCTGGTGCTGGAGCTACTGCGAGAGTTGGAGCTGGAGGTACTGGAGCTCCTGGAGCTGCTGGTGGTGCTGCGGGAGTTGTAGCTGGAGACCCTGGGGCTGAGGGTGCTGGTGCTGTCTCTGCTGGTTCAGGAGGTGTTGCGCGGCCGCGGCCGTACTTCGTTCCGCTCCTTCAGCAGGTTCTTGACCTCCCGCCCTCTACTGGTCCTACTCCTCCCCTACTGAGTCCACCGCCTGTTCAGTCGCAGTCACAGTTACAGCCTGCCTCTCCGCTGCCTGGTCCTTCTCCTTACGCTGGGCCGACTAGGGGTCTTATGGAGCGTCGTGAGCCTGAGTCTCGTCCTGCGTCGCCTGAGTCTCGTCCAGAGTCGCCTGCCCGCGTTGTCTGCACTAGTCGTCGTGTTCCGCGTGAGCATCCTCCTCCTGTCCCTGGCACTCACTATATGACTCTGCGTCCTTCCACTGCTCCACAGCGTGTCCCTCTGCCGTCTCCTCCTGCGCCCTCTCTTCCTGACCTTGCTGACCCGGAATCTGACTCCCTTCGTGCTGCTAGTCCTACTGTCACGCGTCTCCTGGCCACTGTTGTCACTGAACCTTCCTTTGAGTCCATTGCTGCGTCTGCCTTAGTTGCTGAGCTTGTCGACTTTGCTGCTCACTGTCGTCTAGACTACGCCGCGAGTCTAGTTGCTGAGTCTGAGTCTGTCTGTCCTCCGACCGTCGGGGGTGAGAGTGCTCTTGGCACGGACGTCCTTGAGGACAGACAGGAGGAGTTTAAGTGCTTTGCCGCTGCTTTACCTCATCTCGTGTCCATGCTGATTGCCCCTGAGGGAGACCCGGATGCACCAGACATCCCGACCCCGCGCTCTTACGCAGAGGCGATAGAGGGTCCCTACTCCTCTCAGTGGCAGTCAGCCATGGACGCAGAGATGGCTTCCTGGAAGTCCACAGGCACCTACAACGACGAGGTTCCCCCACTTGGGGCGAACATTGTCAATGGCATGTGGATTTTGAGGGTGAAGCGGCTGCCAGGTTCTCCGCCTGTCTTCAAGGCGCGTTACGTTGCTCGAGGCTTCAGTCAGCGACAGGGAGTTTACTACTTTCAGACCTTCTCCCCTACCCCGAAGATGACCACTCTTCGGGTGCTACTGCACGTCGCCGCTCAGCGTGACTACGAGCTTCTCTCTCTTGACTTCAGCACAGCCTTCCTACAGGGCAGCCTGCACGAGGAGATCTGGCTGCGCCGCCCACCTGGCTTCACTGGGTCGTTTCCTCCTGGTACCCAGTGGAGCCTCCAGCGGCCAGTCTACGGTCTTCGACAGGCGCCTCACGAGTGGCACGACACACTGAGGACGACGCTTGCGGCTCTTGGGTTTGCTCCTTCTACTGCTGACCCGTCGCTGTTTCTACGCACCGACACCACTCTGCCGCCGTTCTATGTTCTCGTGTACATCGACGACTTGGTCTTTGCTACTGCTGACACTGAGGCACTCGCCCACGTGAAGTCGGAGCTGCAGAAGAGACACACGTGCACAGACCTGGGTGAGCTGACAAGCTATCTTGGCTTGCGGATCACCCGGGACAGAGCACAGCGCACCATTACCTTGACCCAGTCACACATGGTGCAGCAGGTCCTTCAGCGCTTCCGCTTCACGTACTCCTCGCCACAGTCCACTCCTCTGCCTACCGGTCACTCGCTCTCAGCTCCACCTTCGGACGAGTCCGTAGAGCCGAGTGGCCCGTATCCAGAGCTTGTGGGCTGCCTCATGTACCTGATGACCTGCACTCGACCTGACCTAGCCTACCCTCTTAGCATCCTAGCACGCTATGTCGCTCCTGGCCGACACAGGAAGAAGCACATGGATGCTGCTAAGAGGGTGTTGCGCTACTTGTGCAGTACGTCGGGCATGGGGCTCGTGCTTGGAGGACGGGCTCGAGTTGTCCTCACTGGTCATGCAGACGCTTCTTGGGCTGACGACTTGGCTACGCAGCGGTCGTCACAGGGTTACACCTTCAGCCTTGGCTCCGGCTCTGTTTCTTGGCGGTCTACCCGCTCGTCTTCTGTTCTCAGCTCCAGTTGTGAGGCTGAGATCTACGCAGGGGCCATGGCTGCACAGGAGTTACGCTGGCTCACCTACCTGCTGACCGACCTTGGAGAGCGGCCTCGTTCTCCTCCAGTGCTGTACGTCGACAACAAGGCCATGATTGCCTTGTGTCAGGAGCACAGACTGGAGCACAGAACGAAGCACATCACTCTGCGCTACTTCCTTGCTCGAGAGTTGCAGCAGCGTGGTCAGCTTCGTCTTGCTTACGTGGCCACTCGGGCCAACACTGCTGATGTGTTCACCAAGGCGCTTCAGCCTTGTGATCATCAGCGTTTCTGTACTGTTCTAAGTCTTGTGCCTACTGTGCCTCACTTGCTTACTTCCTGACTCTGCCTGTACTGTGATCTTTATATATGTCTACCTGCATGTTTACACTTGCTAGGTTGTGATCACTGTATTTCTGTCAGATTATAATGCTTGTCTAGCCTGCAGTGGGGTACTCTATAATGAGTACGGCCCCTTAGGGTTTCCTATTTGTATCCCAACTGTTGCTAGTTCAACCCTCCTTTGTTCATTTCTCTCTTGCCTAGCTAGCTAAACCCTAGCTATGGCTCCTCACTGTGCTTACTCTTCTGACATGCTATCAGAGTAGGTCGACCCTCCTGGGTCGATCCTGTGGGTGGGCCCCACCCGATGCTTCCGCTGCTCTACTGCTGTCGCGCGCCCCGGGCGCGCGACCTTTTCTTCCTGCCGCGTGCTCGGAGCGCGTGGCGTTTTTTCATCCCGCCGTGCGCTCGAGGCGTGCGGCGGTTTTCTGCCCGCCGTGGGCCCCGAGGCACGCGGCGGTTTCGTGCTTCGCACCGCGGTTTTCTGCCCGTCGTGGCGCCTCGTCGCGGCGCCTTGGGGGCCCGCGCGTCCCCCCCTCCCGTCGCCTCGTCGCGGCGCCTTGGGGGCCCGCGCGTCGCCCCCTCCCGTCGCCTCGTCGCGGCGCCTTGGGGGCCGGCGCGCCGCCCCCTCCCGTCCCCTCGTCGCGGCGCCTTGGGGGCCCGCGCGCGGCCCCTTCCGTCGCCCGTCGAGCCGCCCTCGGGGGCCCGTGGGCGGCCCCCCTCCCGTCACCCGCCGTGGCGCCCTCGGGGGGCCCGCGCCCTGCTCCTTCGTGGCGCTCAGGAGACCCCCCCGCCGCCTCCCTTTCCCTCCGTGAACCGCCCCTGCTGCTTCCCGCGCTCCTGCCTGCGTTAGGGTTTGGGGGTGGCGGGCATGGGGGTGAACGGTATGGGTAACCTGCAGCTCCTCCTACTCCTCCGTCTCCCACTGCTGCAGCTGCCGCTGAGGGGGGTGGGTGTGTGGGAGCCGAGGGTTTAGGGTTTAAGGGGGGTGCCGTGGGAGTGGAGCTAGGGTTTCAGCAGGGGGTGTGTGAGAGGGTTGTGGGACGGTCGGGGGAGGTTGAGCGGAGGTAGCCGTCTTGTCGTCCGCAGCACCTGTAGTCCGGGGCGCTGTCCTGGTAGCCCAGAGAGCCTGCTGCGCCTGTCGCCCGTGGATCCGTTGCTCCTGCCGCTCTTCGTAGCCGCCGAGCCAGTTACTCCAGTAGTCCGGGGCGCTGTCCCGGTAGCCACTGTGCCAGCCGCTCCTGTTGCCCGTGTGTCTGCAGCTTCAGCCGTCGCCGGTTCTCAAATGTCAGATTGCCAGACTAAGTTGATATGGGTACTGTTGGTGTGTATAGGCATTTGTAGGCCAGTAAATATATTTTATCAAGCAATATACCGTTAGGACCAGCAGTAGATTAAATCCCCTACAATTACGACCACAAGCAGGGTGTCCAAGCAAGGTCCACAGCGTCGCCTTTGGGTTTTCAACCCCAAACCTGCACCCAACCATCTCTCGACTCCGTGACTTCGGCCTAGCTAGGACTGCTAGTGCTAGGCTTACTTATTCGCTCAACAGTTGTATTCACTTCCGTGTTATTGAATCCTGCGCACTCTCTTCATTACGACTCATACCATTGATAATTGAGTAAAACCTATAAGCACGCTCCGTAGTAACCTGATTCAAGCTGGAAGTGTTGAAGCTGGAAGCTGGAAGTGTTTCGGCCGTGCCCTTACACATTCAGGGCAGGTCTAATAAAAAGGGTCATGGTAAACAGGTATTGATGAACCTTAGTTTTTGTCCCTGTCCAATCAACAGGCTTGTGATCCACTGACTTCTAAGAGTGCATGTGTGCTGTGTGCTGCTAGAGTGCATGTGTGCTGTGTGCTGCTAGAGTGCATGTGTGCTGTGTGCTGCTAGAGTGCATGTGTGCTGTGTGCTGCTAGAGTGCATGTGTGCTGTGTGCTGCTAGAGTGCATGTGTGCTGTGTGCTGCTAGAGTGCATGTGTGCTGTGTGCTGCTAGAGTGCATGTGTGCTGTGTGCTGCTAGAGTGCATGTGTGCTGTGTGCTGCTAGAGTGCATGTGTGCTGTGTGCTGCTAGAGTGCATGTGTGCTGTGTGCTGCTAGAGTGCATGTGTGCTGTGTGCTGCTAGAGTGCATGTGTGCTGTGTGCTGCTAGAGTGCATGTGTGCTGTGTGCTGCTAGAGTGCATGTGTGCTGTGTGCTGCTAGAGTGCATGTGTGCTGTGTGCTGCTAGAGTGCATGTGTGCTGCTCCAGCACTTGCTGTGCTCAACCAATCTGGTCCGATGCACCCCATTACGCCACCTCCTTGCCACCCACGAGAGTGCTGCCCAGTGGGCAAAAGGAAGCAGCGTTGTCGAGAGTTCTCATAAGCAAGTTGGAGAAGCGTCGTGGTTCTTAGCAGCGTTCTACACCCGGCCTTGCGTTGTGGCTTTGCAGAGCGATCTAGTCCGGGCCAGGGACACACTGTAGGGGGGCACATGGCAATGCATGCACCACAAGAGAGGGTTGGGAGGGATGAACACGTGACCCATGGATATGTGTGACTGTAACCAATGAGTGCTCCCATGCCCCCATGTGTGCTCCCATGCCCCCATGTGTGCTCCCATGCCCCCATGTGTGCTCCCATGCCCCCATGTGTGCTCCCATGCCCCCTGTGTGCTCCTATGCCCCCATGTGTGCTGCCATGCCCCATGTGTGCTCCTATGCCCCCATGTGTGCTCCCATGCCCCCTGTGTGCTCCTATGCCCCCATGTGTGCTCCCATGCCCCCATGTGTGCTCCCATGCCCCCTGTGTGCTCCTATGCCCCCATGTGTGCTCCCATGCCCCCTGTGTGCTCCCATGCCCCCATGTGTGCTCCCATGCCCCCATGTGTGCTCCCATGCCCCCATGTGTGCTCCTATGCCCCCATGTGTGCTCCCATGCCCCCATGTGTGCTCCCATGCCCCCATGTGTGCTCCCATGCCCCCATGTGTGCTCCTATGCCCCCTGTGTGCTCCTATGCCCCCATGTGTGCTCCCATGCCCCCTGTGTGCTCCCATGCCCCCATGTGTGCTCCCATGCCCCCTGTGTGCTCCTATGCCCCCATGTATGCTGCCATGCACCCATGTGTGCTCCTATCTCCCCTGTGCTGACATATGGCGGCCAATCTAAGCACGCAAGGAGGTGGAAGGCATTAGGCACGCAGAGTGCGGCAATGCAGCGAGACGACACACAAGAAATCACGAAAAGTCCAACAAGGAGTACAGCACAAGGAGGGAAAGCAGGGAGGGAGAGCAGGGAGGGAGAGCAGAGAGGGCGAGCAGGGAGGGAGAGCAGGGAGGGAGAGCAGGGAGGGAGAGCAGAGAGGGCGAGCAGGGAGGGAGAGCAGGGAGGGAGAGCAGGGAGTGAGAGCAGGGAGGGAGAGCAGGGAGGTAGAGCAGGGAAGGAGAGCAGGGAGTGAGAGCAGGGAGGGAGAGCAGGGAGGGAGAGCAGAGAGGGCGAGCAGGGAGGGAGAGCAGGGAGGGAGAGCAGGGAGGGAGAGCAGGGAGGGAGAGCAGAGAGGGCGAGCAGGGAGGGAGAGCAGGGAGGGAGAGCAGGGAGTGAGAGCAGGGAGGGAGAGCAGGGAGGTAGAGCAGGGAGGGAGAGCAGGGAGTGAGAGCAGGGAGGGAGAGCAGGGAGGGAGAGCAGAGAGGGCGAGCAGGGAGGGAGAGCAGGGAGGGAGAGCAGGGAGTGAGAGCAGGGAGGGAGAGCAGGGAGGGAGAGCAGAGAGGGCGAGCAGGGAGGGAGAGCAGGGAGGGAGAGCAGGGAGTGAGAGCAGGGAGGGAGAGCAGGGAGGGAGAGCAGGGAGTGAGAGCAGGGAGGGAGAGCAGGGAGGGAGAGCAGAGAGGGCGAGCAGGGAGGGAGAGCAGGGAGGGAGAGCAGGGAGTGAGAGCAGGGAGGGAGAGAAGGGAGGTAGAGCAGGGAGGGAGAGCAGGGAGTGAGAGCAGGGAGGGAGAGCAGGGAGGGAGAGCAGAGAGGGCGAGCAGGGAGGGAGAGCAGGGAGGGAGAGCAGGGAGTGAGAGCAGGGAGGGAGAGCAGGGAGGGAGAGCAGAGAGGGCGAGCAGGGAGGGAGAGCAGGGAGGGAGAGCAGGGAGTGAGAGCAGGGAGGGAGAGCAGGGAGGGAGAGCAGGGAGTGAGAGCAGGGAGGGAGAGCAGGGAGGGAGAGCAGAGAGGGCGAGCAGGGAGGGAGAGCAGGGAGGGAGAGCAGGGAGTGAGAGCAGGGAGGGAGAGAAGGGAGGTAGAGCAGGGAGGGAGAGCAGGGAGTGAGAGCAGGGAGGGAGAGCAGGGAGGGAGAGCAGAGAGGGCGAGCAGGGAGGAAGAGCAGGGAGTGAGAGCAGGGAGGGAGAGCAGGGAGGGAGAGCAGGGAGTGAGAGCAGGGCGGGAGAGCAGGGAGGGAGAGCAGAGAGGGCGAGCAGGGAGGGAGAGCAGGGAGGGAGAGCAGGGAGGGAGAGCAGAAAGGGAGAGCAGAGAGGGCGAGCAGGGAGGGATAGCAGGGAGGGAGAGCAGGGAGTGAGAGCAGGGAAGGAGAGCAGGGAGGGAGAGCAGGGAGGGAGAGCAGGGAGGGAGAGCAGAGAGGGCGAGCAGGGAGGGAGAGCAGGGAGTGAGAGCAGGGAGGGAGAGAAGGGAGGAAGAGCAGGGAGGTAGAGGAGGGAGTGAGAGCAGGGAGGGAGAGCAGGGAGGGAGAGCAGAGAGGGCGAGCAGGGAGGGAGAGCAGGGAGGGAGAGCAGGGAGTGAGAGCAGGGAGGGAGAGCAGGGAGGGAGAGCAGAGAGGGCGAGCAGGGAGGGAGAGCAGGGAGGGAGAGCAGGGAGTGAGAGCAGGGAGGGAGAGAAGGGAGGTAGAGCAGGGAGGGAGAGCAGGGAGTGAGAGCAGGGAGGGAGAGCAGGGAGGGAGAGCAGAGAGGGCGAGCAGGGAGGGAGAGCAGGGAGTGAGAGCAGGGAGTGAGAGCAGGGAGGGAGAGCAGGGAGGGAGAGCAGGGAGGGAGAGCAGGGAGGGAGAGCAGAGAGGGCGAGCAGGGAGGGAGAGCAGGGAGGGAGAGCAGGGAGTGAGAGCAGGGAGGGAGAGCAGGGAGGTAGAGCAGGGAGGGAGAGCAGGGAGTGAGAGCAGGGAGGGAGAGCAGGGAGGGAGAGCAGAGAGGGCGAGCAGGGAGGGAGAGCAGGGAGGGAGAGCAGGGAGTGAGAGCAGGGAGGGAGAGCAGGGAGGGAGAGCAGGGAGTGAGAGCAGGGAGGGAGAGCAGGGAGGGAGAGCAGAGAGGGCGAACAGGGAGGGAGAGCAGGGAGGGAGAGCAGGGAGTGAGAGCAGGGAGGGAGAGAAGGGAGGTAGAGCAGGGAGGGAGAGCAGGGAGTGAGAGCAGGGAGGGAGAGCAGGGAGGGAGAGCAGAGAGGGCGAGCAGGGAGGGAGAGCAGGGAGTGAGAGCAGGGAGGGAGAGCAGGGAGGGAGAGCAGGGAGGGAGAGCAGGGAGGGAGAGCAGAGAGGGCGAGCAGGGAGGGAGAGCAGGGAGGGAGAGCAGGGAGTGAGAGCAGGGAGGGAGAGCAGGGAGGTAGAGCAGGGAGGGAGAGCAGGGAGTGAGAGCAGGGAGGGAGAGCAGGGAGGGAGAGCAGAGAGGGCGAGCAGGGAGGGAGAGCAGGGAGGGAGAGCAGGGAGTGAGAGCAGGGAGGGAGAGCAGGGAGTGAGAGCAGGGAGGGAGAGCAGGGAGGTAGAGCAGGGAGTGAGAGCAGGGAGGGAGAGCAGGGAGGTAGAGCAGGGAGGGAGAGCAGGGAGTGAGAGCAGGGAGGGAGAGCAGGGAGGGAGAGCAGAGAGGGCGAGCAGGGAGGGAGAGCAGGGAGGGAGAGCAGAGAGAGAGAGCAGGGAGGGAGAGCAGGGAGGGAGAGCAGAGAGGGCGAGCAGGGAGGGAGAGCAGGGAGGGAGAGCAGGGAGTGAGAGCAGGGAGGGAGAGCAGAGAGGGAGAGCAGGGAGTGAGAGCAGGGAGTGAGAGCAGGGAGGGAGAGCAGGGAGGGAGAGCAGAGAGGGCGAGCAGGGAGGGAGAGCAGGGAGGGAGAGCAGGGAGTGAGAGCAGGGAGGGAGATAAGGGAGGGAGAGCAGGGAGGTAGAGCAGGGAGGGAGAGCAGGGAGTGAGAGCAGGGAGGGAGAGCAGGGAGGGAGAGCAGAGAGGGCGAGCAGGAAAGGAGAGCAGGGAGGGAGAGCAGGGAGTGAGAGCAGGGAGGGAGAGCAGGGAGTGAGAGCAGGGAGGGAGAGCAGGGTGGGAGAGCAGGGAGGTAGAGCAGGGAGTGAGAGCAGGGAGGGAGAGCAGGGAGGTAGAGCAGGGAGGGAGAGCAGGGAGTGAGAGCAGGGAGGGAGAGCAGGGAGGGAGAGCAGAGAGGGCGAGCAGGGAGGGAGAGCAGGGAGGGAGAGCAGGGAGTGAGAGCAGGGAGGGAGAGCAGGGAGGGAGAGCAGGGAGTGAGAGCAGGGAGGGAGAGCAGGGAGGGAGAGCAGAGAGGGCGAGCAGGGAGGGAGAGCAGGGAGTGAGAGCAGGGAGGGAGAGCAGGGAGGGAGAGAAGGGAGGGAGAGCAGGGAGGGAGAGCAGGGAGTGAGAGCAGGGAGGGAGAGCAGGGAGGTAGAGCAGGGAGGGAGAGCAGGGAGGGAGAGCAGGGAGGTAGAGCAGGGAGGGGGAGCTGGGAGGGCGAGCAGGGAGGGGGAGCAGGTCTGGGAGGGACTGACTCGGCCTCTGGTGAAGTCGCAGACTCGCCCTGCCCGCACCGACTGGGCTGCCTCCCGCAGATAGACGTCTCGCACATAGAACTCCGGCACCTGCCCATGCCATGCCGTGCCATGCCACGCCATGCCGTGCCGTGCCGTGCCATGTCGTGCCGTGCCGTGCCATGCCATGCCATGCCATGCCATGCCATGCCATGCCATGCCATGCTATGCCATGCCATGCCATGCCATGCCATGCCATGCCATGCCGTGCCATGCTATGCCATGCCATGTTATCCACGCCATGCCGTACCATGCCATACCATGCCCCGCCATGCCACACAACAGCAGTCCACACCAAGTCAGGCCAAGCCAGTGCATTCAGCACACAGCAGAGCATGACAGAAGAGCACCACACAGGCAGACAAGTAGGAGCGTAAGCAGCGCAATGAAGGAGGGGCGGACTGGGCTGCCTTCTTGCGGACTGGTTACCACCACATTTACCCGGCAGTGCTGTGGGGCGACTTACCTCGTTCTTGAGCAGCGTGTGCTCGCACCACGCGGTGGGGTCCATGACAGCGTCCTGCAGGTGGTTGAAGTTGGCCTTGGTGCTCCTCACGTGCACCCCCCTCACCCGCGATGCCGACTCTGCCTCGTGCAGCCCCAGCGCTGAAATCTGTGAGACGTGTAGAGAGGGGGGAAGTTGGGGCAGAGGTGGGCGGGGAACGGAGGAATGGAGAAGAGAAGGAAGGGGGAAGGTGGTGCGGACGCGCATGGCGGGAGACGGAGGTAAGAAAGGTGGTGGGACGGAGTGACGTGCTACGTGCTCGTCTACGTCGACGACCTGCTCGCCGCTAGCAGCAGTCTCGTGATGCTGAAGGAGCTGAAGGAGCTATTGAGCTGCGCGAGATCAGCCTGGTCGAGAAGTACCTTGGGCTCGAGATCGTGCGCGACTCACCCGCGAGGAAGCTGTGGCTGCACCAGCAGTCGTACATCGACAAGCTGTGCAGGCGTTTCATCGACGAGGAGCAGACCGGACGGATCCCGAAGACGCCGATCCCTATCGACGCCTACGCTGAGCTGACGTTTGACGACGAGGAGGCCCAGGAGCGTGAGGAAGAGGAGTACTGGCAGAAAGTCGGCTCGCTGCAGTTTGCAGCGGCGACGACGAGGCCGGACATCGTTTTCGCATGCAGCAAGTGGGGAACGGCCCAACGGTGAGGAGCGACCAGCAATGACACGAGGTCGACCGCTGCCTCGCCTACCTCGTCGACACCCATGATACCGCCCCGGAGTTCGACGGTGGACCATTGTCGCTGTGTCTGGTCGGCTACGTGGACGTCGACGACGCCACCGACAAGCAGAACCGGACGAGCACGAGCGGCTACGTGTTCGTCTTCGGAGGGGCCGTTGTCTCCTGGTCGAGCCGGCGCATTAAGTGCGCGACGTTCTCGTCAACACAGTCGGGGTACTTTGCGGCCACTGAAGCCGGCAAGGAGGCTCGTCGACTTCGTTTCCTCCATGCAGAGTTCTGGCTGCGCGACGCTGAGACGCCGACGTCTTTCGGGTGGACAACAAGTCGGCCATCACGGTCGCTGAGGGCTTGGGGTTGAAGGGCAACTTCAAGCACATGGAGCGGCGATATGCCTAGCTGCAGCAGATGGTGAAGCGCGGGAAGTTCGTACTCAAGTGATATCCCGACTTCCGAGCAGCCGGCCGACTTCCTGATGAAGGCGATGAACTTTCCAATATTCAACTGGTCCTCCGTCGGAATCAGCCAAGTGCGTCTGACCGACGTCGGGACGGTGATGACGACGTGCAGCAATAAATGCCGTGCCCTTCTGCACAGCTGGTGCGGTGACGGCGTGCTCTGTGTTGGGTGCACGCTGACGACGGGTTTTCTCCGTACAGTTCTGCCGTGTGGGTTGGGTGCCCAAGCGTGTGCGCGGCAGGGGAGGGTTGACGGGAATAGGATGTTGGCCCCACCCTCGTTTGAGTGAAGCTGACGTAGTGGTCGGGTGAGCGGGAGGTGCAGCCGACCATCCGCAGAGATCGACGCGTGCAGGTCGACAGAGTTGGTCGACCTGCAGATGACTGCTGCAAAGCCGCTGACGACGGAAAGCCGGCGGCAGATTTCGACTGGCGTGGTCGACGAAGGGGTTCGTCGACCTGCCTTGGGTGTGGTCGACGAAGGTGGTTGTCAACCTACGCGGGACTGTCAAAAGGGCCATCGACGGTGGGAGTTTGACGGCAGCAACGGACCGAGCTGATCGACGGACGGACCCCTCCGTCAACCAGGGTGGACTTCGACGGGCATGGTGGTCGACGAGGGAGGTCGTCGACCAGGGCGCCGGATGGTCGACCGCGCACCGAGTAACCTCCTCGACGAGGTTCTGCGGAGGCACGCGAGGCTCGTCGAGGCTGCGATGACGAAGGCGACCTCGGGCTGGTTCGCCGCGCACCTGCGAAGTGGGTGCGCATATGCGCTATTGTCATCAGCGGACGCTACGCCGGCAGACCGCTCTACGGCAGCGTTGGCAAGCCGCGCTGGTGCAGCATTGGCGAGCCGCCGACTTGCGCTGTTGGCAGGTCGCTCCTCTACGCAACGCTGATAGACTGTCGACTTTGTTGCGATGGTGTCAACCAGCTTGCCTGTTAGGTTGCTAACCTGCTAGGCTCTGATGTAATCATTCTTGCCATTGTTTGTTCATTCATTATGAAATGCAACTTTCCATAGTGAAACTTTTGCCAATTGCGCAAGTAGGGAGAACGCTAAGGAACGATACGATCACTCACACAACCCGTGCCTTCATCGTAGTCTAGCTCTGCAGGCCCGATCCGCGAGGGCTTCCTCATGCCTACCATTAACCACTTCACTACCCCCCCTTTCCCCGCAACCCATCGCACCTTGCGTGGATCCATGATAAGGCGGCGGAAGCCAGCCTCCCCGGGACAGAGGTGGGGGTCGGGGAAGCGGATGCGGTCGTGGCAGACGGGGTACGGCCAGCGGAACACCATGCGCTCCATCGAGAACGCCTCGCCCTCGGGCACGCGGAACGGCAGCGAGCACAGCCGCGTCGACCACCACTGGCTGCCCACGCTCACCCACGGCACCGCCCGCACGTACGCCGCAGCTTCGGCGGCCGCGGCCGCCGAGCCTCCAGATGCGGTTACTGCAGCAGCGGCGGCGGTGGCGGCGGAATCAACGAGGGGGTCTGAGAGGGCGGTTTCGGAGGAGGAGGTGGTGGGGTAGGCGAAGGGATCAAGGAAGGAGGGGATGGAGGCGGGCGGCAGGCCGACGAAGAGGAACTCGTTGATGGCGGCTGGGATGACCCAGCGGGCTGTGAAGGCGTGGCGCTGCACACAGTCGTGCATCGCTAGCACCTGGTTGGGGGCCAGGCGGGAAGGGGGGTGGTGGGGATGGCAGGTGAAAGGGGTGGAAGGGGGTGACAGGGGAAAGATGTGGAAGGGTGGCTGGGGAAAGGGGTGGAAGGGGGAAGGGCCGCAAAGGCATGGCGGTGCACAGAGACATACATGGTCAGCACCAGGTGAAGGTGGGGAGGGTGGAAAGGGAGAGGATGGAGAGGGAAGCACACTGTGTATGTGCGTATACATGCAAAAACACGTGCAAGCGTTGTTGCGCACACCTGCCCATTCCTCTCCAAATCGAACTGCTTGGCACCACTGAAGTCTGTGCGGCGCACCACTCTCCGCTCAAAGTCCTCATGGAAGCGCTCCTGCAGCTCCACGGCGAGCCACCCGCCGCTGTCGTACAGCGCCACCACGGCGGCGCCCAGCAGCCGATGGTACTCCACCGCCTCGCGCAGCAGATGCACGGGCACCGATGCATTGCGCGCCGATGGGAGCAGGCACAGCACCGAGTGGAAGGGGAAGGGGAGACCTGGGGTTGTTGTGGGGAAGGCCAGAGGGGCTTCCCTGGTGGGGGGAAGGGGGGGGGAGAGGGGGAAGAGTGGTTGTGGGGCAGAATGGGGAGGGCGTGCAAGGGAGGTATGGGGGAAGGGGAAGAGGTGCAGGAGAGGTTTGGAGTTGAGGGGTGGTACTCCACCGCCTCGCGCAGCAGATGCACCGGCACCGACGGGTTGCGCGCCAAGGGGAGGATACAGGGTACCAAGTGGAAGGGGAAGGGGAGACCTGGGGTCGTGAATGTCTGAGGGGCTTCCCTGGTGGGGCGGGGGAAGGGAAGACGTAGGGTGGAGCGTGCAGGGTTTAGGGTGGTGGAGGGAGGTATTGGAGAGGGAAGGAAGTGGTGGAGGGAGGAGAGATGTGGGTGAGGTGAGAAGAACAGGGAACTAGAAAACAGGAACTCCAGGGAGGATGAGATGATAGGGGTGAAGGGCACGTATGCAAGGCCTTCCAGTTGCCAGTGAAACTCAAGCACCACCTCTCTTTCTCCACTCATGGTCACCGCTATCACACCCACAATTGCCACACCCACCATTGTCACCCACCCACTGTCACACCCACCATTGTCACCCACCCACTGTCACACCCACCACTGTCACACCCACCACTGCCACACCCACCACTGTCCCACCCGCCACTGTCACACCCACCACTCTCACACTCACCTGTAGAGCACAAAGTCAGTCCCTTCAATGCGCACAGCCAGGAAGCCCCCTGTGTTGGGCACGTCCTCGCTAAAGGCGGCCTCGACAACGGCCTCCATGTGCTGCGAGGCGGACCCCTGCTGCCCCAGCGAGTAGGACACGTTCACCGTGCAGTCCAGCGCCAACTGTGCAGGTCCGAACCACCTGCGAGAAGGGAGGAGTGGCCGAGTGGGAGAGGAATGGGCGAATGAGTGAGTAGGATGCGTTCACCTGTGAAGGTGGGGAGGGATAGGTGAATAGGCATCAAAAGAGTAGGGGATTTTGAAGGCAAGGGGCAAACTGTAAAGGGCGTGGAGGGAGAGAAGGGGGTCAAGGCAAATGAGCAGTGAGAAGCAGGTGTTGGGGGTGGCAGCAGTGACAGGGAAGAGCGGAGAGTGAGGGGCAGGGAAAGAGGGCGGTGGTGGGACCAGCGCACCTGTTCCTGTGAGCCCCCTGTGTGCCCTCCACCTGTGTGCCCCCCCCCTGCGCGCCCTCCCCATGTGCGCCCTCCCGCTGTATGTAGCCCTTCCTCTGTGCGCCCTCACCCTGTACGCCCTCCCCTTTTGCGCCCTCCCCCTGTGCTCCCTCCCCCCGTGTGCCACAGCGCTCATCTGCAGTGTGTGGTGGCCAGGCGCTTCCTCGTGGCCAAACACCACCCCCATGCCCACCTTTGAGAATTCCCAGCAAACCTGTCTCTTCCCTAAAGCTCCTACCCCTACCCTGAAGCCCATTACCCAGTGCGCTTTTTCCCCTTATCCCTGTGCTGCGCGTCCTCCCCCCTCTCTGCCCCTCACCTGCAGTGCGTGGCGAAGAGACGGCCTTTCATGGCCCGCGGGACCACCCCCACGCCCACCAGCCTGCGCGGGCCAACGCGGTAACCACTGGAGGTTGGGGGGAAAGGGGGGAACGAGTGCCGGGGGCAGGAGGTGTCGGCATGGAACGGGACATAATGGTATGGGATGTTATCATATGCCTTCAGGTCTGTCTGCCCCTCATCTTGAATTGCCAATTTGTATGCGTCGAATGCCTTTGTGAAATACGTTCTAATTGGCAGGATTTAGAATTTGTGAGTGTGTTTGAATTTCATATTGTCTGAGCAGATATCTGAAATGACTTCTCTGCCGAAAACCCTTCCGGCGAACCAAAGATCGTTTCAACCGGCGAACCAAAGATACGAACGATCAGAGATCGTATGCTTTTAAGTTATCGTTACGTCGACTATGGGGATTTGTGAGGTTACTCTTTGTGGTAATAGACCATTATTAGTTGGGATAATTTAACGCCTCACTGTAGTTGCTGCCAAGTGGATGGGAGAAACCAAACCAGGTTGACAACTGTGACCAATTTGAATGAGGTGGCTTGCATGAGTCAGGAAAAAATGTCAAGCATGAAAATTGAATTATTATAGGAAGGAGATTTTGTGTGGTTATGGGGTTTCTTGGTTGATGACTCCCTGGGGACCTTCTCTGTTGTCCTCTTTTCGTTCTCTCACCTGGTTTATTCCTCCTCCATTTCCTTGTCTGGATCTTGGTTGAACATTAAGTTTGAGTTAAGTTTCACCTACAGCACATCCATCGGTACGTCGAAACTCATATCTCGAGAAACATTTTCTCTTTAAATGCGATTCAAATTGAAAATGGACGGTCTAGGGCTACAACATAGTCGATTTGGGTAAAGTTCTAACGGTGTGTTTTTTGTCAGCTGCGTTTCTTGTAAAATTGACGTTTCTGTCCAGAAACTTGGTTCAACGATTTGAGATATTTTGGGCCTCTAATCTACAGACTCAATACTTGATGCTAACACATAAGAAACGGAGCATGGGGAACAGGGCATGGGTTATGGGGCATGGGGCAAGGGGAAGGGGGCAGGGACAAGGGGGCAGGGAGCAGGGAGCAAGGGGCACGGAGCAGGGGCCACGAGACTCTCTGCGGAGCTTTAAGGATGGGTGGTTTTCAATGGCACCCGAAAAATAGCGGGGATGTATAGTTTCTATGTTTATACCTGAAGCGGGTGAAGACCGAGTTGCCTGCCAACACACGCTGCCTCCACTCCGACGCGTCTAATGGGTCCACAGGCGTTGGGGGGAGGGAGGTCAAGGGAAGATGGTAAAAGGGGCTGTTATGGGAGGGAAGGAAGGATGTCTGGCGGAAGGCACGGGAAACACGAGGGACAGCAAGAGGAGATGGGCAGGGGCAAAGCCGCAACACTCACTGGCGAAGGGCCCTTGGGGAATGTACCCCTGTGTGGGCAGTGGCTCCGTCCACGCCTCCTCGCCCTCCACGTCATCCAACACCGCCTTGCCCACCCTCGCTGCTGCCCCCACTCCCCCTCCGCGCCCCCCTACTCCCATCTTTATCCCCTGCCCCTGCTGGCCTTCTCGCCCTTCCCCCCAACCACTGCTCCTACCCCCCTCCCCAGCCACCTCTACACCCCCTTCCCCGCCCATTCGTCCCATTGTACCCCCTCCCGCTCCCCCTCCGCCCCCTCCCCCTCCTCCCCCTGCGCCCTCCTCCTCGTCGTCCTCCTCGTCCTCCAGGCTCAGCAGCTCCTCGATCCCCATGCTCTTCAGCCGCAGCCCCGTGCGTGCCCCCGCCCCCATGCTCTGCTGCTCCTCCGCCTGCTCCATCGGAATGCGCTTCCTCCTGCCCTGCCTTGCCACTGAGCCTTCCCCTCCTCCTCCTTCCCCTACCCCTCCTCCGCCATTTCCCCCTCCTCCTCGTGCCCCTCCCCCCTGTGCCCCCCTCCCCTCCTCTCCCAGCCTCCTCTCGCTCTCTCCCTCCCCTCCTCTCCTCCCCCCCCTCTCCTTCAGCTCTCCACTCCCCGCCTCCCCACGTTCACCTCCAGCCACCCTCCTCTTGCGTCCAACCCCACTCTTCACCCCACCCTCACCTTTTCCCTTCCCCCCACCCTTCTCCTCGTCCTCCCCTCCCTCCTCCTCTCCCTCTTCCCCCTCCTCCTCTCCCTCCTCCCCTTCCCCCTCCCCCTCCTCCTCCTCTTCCTCCTCCTCATCCTCGCCTCTCTCTCTACTCACAGCCATCCTCGCCTCAGCCATCGCCCTCTCCTCCTCACTCATCTCCCCCTCTCCCTTCCCACCGCCTCCCACCGCACCACGCCCCTCCCCACCCTTGTGCTTCTTCCTCTTCCGCCGGTGCTTCACCGCCTCACCGCCACCACCACTCTTAACGCCGCTGTCCTCGCTGCCGCGCTCGCCCGCCTCGTCCCTGCGCGCCTTGAGCATCGACACCAGGTCAGCCCTCTCGCTGTCCATCTCCTCCGGCTTCGCCCACTCTATCGGCACCACTCCCCCTGCGCCCCCTCCCCCCCCCTGCGCCCCCTTCTCCCCCTGCTCCCCCTCCTTCCCCTCCCCCCTCTGATTCCCCTCCACCCTCTCCTTCCTCACCTCCAGACGCTGCTTTCCCCCCCCCTCCACCTGCTCCAGCCCCTCCCCCCTCCCCTCCTCCATCTCCTTCCCCAGCCGCCCCCTGAGCTCTCCCCCCCTCGCCATCCACGCCACCTTCCCCATCACCCCCCTCTCCTCCGCTGACCCGCCTCGCCTCTCCTCCCTCTTGCTCCGCCCCTCCAGCATCCCCACCTCCCGCTCGCCCCTCTCCCCCGCCCTGCCCTCTCTCCAAACCATCAGCGGTAGCGGCAGAACCTGCACCGGAACCAGCAGAGCGATCACCAGCACCATTACTGCCACCACCACCACCAGCACTCACAGCACCATCGCTACCTGCCCTCGTCTCCCCCTCGCGCCCACCAGTATTCTCCTCTGCTCTCCTTCCAGTCTTCTCTCCTCCCATCCCTCCGCCTCCCCTCCCCTCACGTCCTCCCTCTCCTTGCTGAGTCACCACTCGCCCCTGCTCGCCCCCACCCCTGTCATCTCCGCCACCCCCCCCAGCGCCTGCCCCTCCTGCCGCGCCCATACCTGCCGCCACTCCTCCCTGCTGCTGCTCCTGCTGCTGCTGCCCTGCCCCTTCCACCGTGCGCTGCTCTTGGCCCCCCTCCTCCTTCTGCCCGCCTGCTCCCTCTCCTTGCGTGTCCCCTGCCGCCGCCGCCGCCGCCGCCGCCGCCTTCCCTGCTGCTGCAGCCTCTTCCTCCTTCTGCTTGGCGGCGCGGGCGGCAGCCTCCTTCGCCATCAGCTGCTTCAGCCGCTCGTGCCGTGCTGCCCTGCCACTCAGCTTCGGGGGTTCCATCGCCGATACCACCTGCCCCTGCTGCTGCTGCCGCATGCCTGTGCCTGCTCCCCCTCCCCCTACCACGACCCCTTCCGCCCTCGCTCCTCCTCCTCCCCCTCCTCCCCCAGCCACACCTCCACCCGCCCCGCCACCCACGCCCTGCAGCCGGCGGTCCAGCTGCATGAGCAGCGCGGGCATCTGCTGCAGCGCGCGGGCGCTCTCCTGCACCACGGCCAGCGTCCTCACCGGCACCGAGTACCCCCCCTTGCCGTCCGCCTCCTCCCCCGTCAGCATGCGCTTCACATCCCGCAGCGCCGACATGTGCTTCTGGGAGTTCTGCAGCACCATCGCCACCAGCCCCTGCAGGGACTTGAACGCCGCCCCGCCACCGCCACCAGCAGAGTCAGGGCCAGCAGGCGGGGGTGTGGCGGCAGTGGTGGCTGAGAAGGCGGCTGATTGGAGCGAGGAGAAGCGCTTGGCGAGGCGCGAGAGGATGGTGGTCTGCGTGGAGACGGCGCGCAGCAGCAGCGTGAGGTGCGTTCCGTTGCGCACCTCCGCCAGCACCTGCTGCAGCAGCCGCTCCATCTGCTGCGCCTGCTGCGCTGACACCTGTGCCTGCGGCTGCAGCTGTATTGGGGGAAAGAGGGGGGGGAGAAGGGGGGAAAGACGTGGCGAAGTGGGAAATATGGGGGAGAGCAGGGGAAGGAGGAAAGGACGGGGGAGGGAGATGAGTTACGAGCGGACTCAAAAGCGGCAGATGACTCTTGCGATGACTTATCTTGACTCTCATTGACACCCCCATTGACTCGCATTGACCCCCATTGACCTTATTGACCCTCGTTGACTCGTGTTGACCCCCATCGACTTCAGTTGACCCCCATTGACGCCCAGTTGACCCCCAGTGTTGACCCCCCCTGGCACGGCCTCTAGGTGACTCACATCCATGTCCAGCCCCAGGCCCAGCCCGCCGTTGACCCTCATTGACATACACTGACTCCCAGTTGACCCCCATTGACTCCCCGTTGACCAACATTGACCCCCATTGACTCCCTCACTGGCACTGCCTCCAGGTGACTCACATCCATGTCAAGAGACGGCAGCTGCGGCAGCTGCTCGCCCAGTCCCAGGCCCAACCCCCCATTGGCCGTGGCCGCCTTGATGTGCGCCACCAGCGCCTTGAGCACCCCGAGAATGCGGATGAGCTGAAGGGAGGGGAGGGGGAGAGGGGAGGGGGCAGGGGGGTGGGTGGGAAAGGGAGACAGGGCAGTGAGTAGACACATGTGCGCCCAGGCCCAGCCCCAGCCCGCCGTTGGCCGCGGCGGCCTTGATGTGCGCCACCAGCGCCTTGAGCACTGCCCGAATGCAGATGAGCTGCCCGAGAAAAGAGGGGGGGATGTGGGATGGAGGGGCGAGGGGTGGGGAAGAGGAGAGTGAGGAGGCACACGTGCACCCCAGTCCAGCCGCCCTGGGCAGTTGCAGACTCGGGCTTGTGTTGGCCGTGGCATGGCAGCCATGTTGTGTGGTAGCAGCGCCTTAAAGGGCAACACCCGAATTACTCAACCGAAGTTAGCGCAAATAGGTTTGGGAAACCAGAGATTTGAGGTTCGAAAACCTCCCCTAAGCATTTCTTTCCCGAAACCAGTAGGAGCGAGACACAAACTGGATCCAGGTTGTGAAGGTCTCTCGGGGGCTGGGCTGGGCTTTAAGCACTGCCAGAATGCGTGTCCTTCCCCTGGCCCCTCTTGAGAGGCACCACTGCGGCCAGTGGCTAGACTCAACAACCCCGCCCTGAGGGAAGCACCTGAGGGAAGCACCTGAGGGAAGCACCTGAGGGAAGCACGTGAGGAAAACACCTGAGGGAAACACCTGAGGGAAGCACCTGAGGGAAGCACCTGAGGGAAGCACCTGAGGGAAGCACCTGAGGGAAGCACCTGAGGGAAACACCTGAGGGAAGCACCTGAGGGAAGCACCTGTGAGAAGCACCTGAGGAAAGCACGTGCAGGGCAAACTCGGCCAAGTATTACTCGACTTGCCTCGGTGCTCAAGTGAGTATTGCAAATAACAAGGGCAGTTTTACTCGCCTGGGTCCTTCACTCATGAGTCATGTCTACCCTGAGAGGAGCACCTGAGGGGAGAACCTGAGGGAGCACCTGAGGGAGCACCTGGGGGAGCACCTGAGGAAGTACCTGAGGGGAGTAGTCTGTCGTTGACTGCCTTGACTTGAGGTCCTCCATTGACTCCTGCTCACATGCTCACATCACATGACATCGCATCCCATCGCATCACACCAGATGCATGCATGCCACAGAATTCAAACCATAATGTGACTGTAAGAGATGGGCAGAGTACAAAGGAGCAGCCACAGCAGCAGCAAGAGCACGACAGCACACACACCTGCAGCGTCTTGAGGGCCAGCAGCTGCTTCCTGGAAGCCGCGGCCGCCTCTCTCACCCCCATCAAGCCCGCTGCGCCGCCAGCTGCCCCTCCTGCCCCTCCCTGCTCCTGTGCCGTGCCGTGCCGTGCCGTGCCGTGCCGTGCCGTGCCGTGCCGTGCCGTGCCGTGCCGTGGCAGGCGGATCACAGTGTGCCGTGCCGTGCCGCGCCAGGCAACACATAGGGTGTGGGAGATGTGAGCTGAGGTTTGAGAAATCTGGCGGGCGATGACAAGAGCATCATGCGTGCATGCGTGCAATGAAACTGGCATGCCATGCGATGATTCGTGTCGTGGGCACCCCTCCACTGCTGGCCTCACTCAACCACTTGCATTGCATCTTCCCGCACCGCACAGCACCCACCTCCATCTGCTTGGAGAGCGCCTTGACGGAGCTGAGCAGACTGGAGAGAAACGCCTCTGTCTTGCGCTGCCAGGGGGACATTCGCGACCACCAACAGCAGCAGCAGCAGCAGCAGCAGCACATGGGCGGGCAGCGGGGAAGGGGGATCAAAGGATGAGGGGACGAGAAGGCTGGAGAGAAGCTCTGTCTTACACTGCCCGTGGGTCAGTGGCAGCCCCACACACAGCAGCAGCAGCACAGCAGCACCACACCACACACAGCAGCAGCAGCACAGCAGCAGCACAGCAGCACCACACCACACACAGCAGCAGCAGCAGCAGCACAGCAGCACCACACCACACACAGCAGCAGCAGCACAGCAGCAGCACACCACACACAGCAGCACAGCAGCACCACACCACACACAGCAGCACAGCAGCACCACACCACACACAGCAGCAGCAGCACAGCAGCAGCACAGCAGCACCACACCACACACAGCAGCAGCAGCACAGCAGCACCACACCACACACAGCAGCAGCAGCACAGCAGCACCACACACAGCAGCACAGACAGCAGCAGCACAGCAGCACCACACACAGCAGCACAGACAGCAGCAGCACAGCAGCACCACACTGTGTGCCGTTGTGGGCACGGGGGAGGGGGTGGGGTGGGGAGAGGGAGGAAAAGGGAGTAAGGGACGAGGGGGGCGCGGTGGGGCGGATGAGGTGTGAGTGACAAGCACCAGAGTTGTTGCGCGGCGTTGGTTGAGGGCGCCGCCGTACGATGGATGCATGCGGGGGGCGCACCTGGGAGCGAGCGGACGCGGAGATGAGCACCGCCAGCTTCTCCTTAGTCACATCGCCCCCGCCCTCCGCCCCTCCTCCCATGGCGTCCACGGCTGTTGCCACGTGCGTCTGCACCGTGGCGCTGTGATTGCGGATCTCCGATGCCAGCTGGCGCAGCTGACCTGGCGATGATGCCGCATGCGCGCACACGCCCATGCGCGCACGTGCGCGGACGTACAAACACGGATACAAACACGCACAAAGATAAGGACACAGCACACACAAAGTACAGACAAAACACAGATACAGGCCGGCAGCGGGAGACAGGCAGTGGGAGACAGGCAGTGGGAGACAGGCAGTGGGAGACAGGCAGTGGGAGACAAGCAGTGGGAGACAGGCAGTGGGAGATAGGGACAGAGAGAGAGCCAGACACATGTACAGGGGCAAATACAGACAAGTATGACACACATGCACACACGCGCACACACAGAAGCACGATACACACACAATCAAGGCCATGGATGCACGCATGAAGCAAAAGCATCGTGCCACGTGTCAAGCATTGTGCCACGATGCTTGACTCACTCACTCACGCACTCACTCACTCACTCACTCACTCACTCACTCGCTGACTCACTGGCTCTCACTGACTGACTGGTCACTGACTGACTGACTGACTGACTGACTGACTGACTGACTGACTGACTGACTGACTGACTGACTGACTGACTGACTGACTAACTGACTGACTGGGGAACCTCTGGTCTGCAGCGCTGCATGAGTGAATGTTGACTGACCAATGGACCCTCGCCTCGCCACTGGGTGGGTGCAGTGCGGTGCGGTGCAGCACTAACCGGTCTGCAGGGCAACGTGGTCGGTGAGGGCGGTGGCGACGGAGAGAGTGTGGTTCTCCAGTGCGCCCACCAGCACGCGCATGTCATGCGCCTCGTTGCCCGCCTGCTCCGTTATGCTGGAGGTGCCAGGAGGAGGGGGGAGGAGGGAGGTGGGGTGGGGAGGGGGTGGGGGAGGGGAGAGATGAGGTATGATGACGACGGGCGTGGCGTGGTTGATTAAAGCGACACCGTTGCTGACGGGCCTGCGGGGTGCGTGTTATTGCTGCTGATGTGTGATGCTGTGGGTTAGAGGGGCCGCATAGGAGGGAAGGCAGTGGCAGGGGGGGGGAAGGAAGGAGCAGAGGGAAAGAGGGCATGGAATCACATGGGAGCCCATGCCATGCCATGCCACCCCATGCCATACCATGCCACGACATGCCACCCCATGCCATACCATGCCATGCCACACCATGCCCGTACCTCTAAGCGCCGTACCTCTCTGTGCCGCCCGCCATACCTCCCTGTGCCGTACCTCTCTGCGCCCTACCTCTCTGCGCCCTACCTCTCTGCGCCCTACCTCTCTGCGAGCAACGAGCGAACCGAACACGTTTGTCTCGAACAGTTTGCGAACACTTGGTCAGTTCGAACCGAACCGAACACGTTTGACTCGAACAATTTTCTTAAATGTTAGTGTTCCCTGTTCGAGTATAGGGTCGAACAGTTTTGAGGCAAGGCCGAACACTAAGGTGTTTGACCCGAACTCGAACAGTTTGCCTTGGGGGGTTCTTTCAGTATAGTCACACTCAGGCAGGGCGAGTGTACTAGAAACAATATCACGTTCCCTATAGCCCTACAAGAGATATAGTTAGGCTTGGTGCAGATCTGGTGGATATCCAATTTTGCCCTGCTAAACTCCAACATAAACCGTAATGCCCTTAGTTCCTTTTTTTAACCGTCTCCTACCCTAATCCAACCTTATACCTAACGTTTGCAGCCACAATGTGGAATTTTAACCGTGGAAATGTGTTAGTTTAAGTGGGTAGGGGGCGGAATGTCATCCTTAGGCTATATCGACGATAGAGCTAATTCTTGAGCTCAGTCGTCGTCGCCCTCCCCTTTTAGATCCAACCAGCCCGTCAAACTTTGACGCGCAGAAAAATGCACGAACACCTAGGTGTTTGTGACGAACACATTGTGTTCGCGAACACCTAGGTGTTCGTGCATTTTTCTGCACACGAACACTCGAACAGTCGAACGTGTTTGTGACGAACACCAAGGTGTTCGTCACGAACAATTTTGGGCAAAAAAACCACTCGAACACGTTCGAGTCGAACACTTTTGAGTCGAACCGAACAGGGGTTCGAATTTTTGCTCATGTCTCTCTGCGCCCTACCTCTCTGCGCCCTACCTCTCTGCGCCCTACCTCTCTGCGCCCTACCTCTCTGCGCCCTACCTCTCTGTGAGCGCCACAACGATCTGCTCGATGCTGGAGAGGTGCCGCGCCACCATCATGTACTGCGCGCGGAGGGGGGGACGGCAGGGGGAGTGGGGGATGACATCTTGAGTCGACTCAAAAGTCATCTTGCTGGACAGGTGCCGCGCCACCATCATGTACTGCGCGCGGAGGGGGGAGGAGGGGGGGAGGGCAAGGGGAGTGGGGGGAAGCGAGGGGGAGAAGGGGGAAGCGAGGGGGAGAGAGGTGGGAGCGGAAAAGGGGAGGTAGGGGGGAGGGTGGGGGGCGGGGAGTGGGGCGAGGGGGAATGGGGCAGGAATGGGAGGACGACGTTCGGAGACGAAGGGAAGGGAGAGGGCAGTGGGGAGGAGGTGGGGCAAGAAGCGGCGCGAGAATTCACGGTCCATTGCGATGACGCCCTCCGCCTCGTGCCCCCGCGCTCTCCCCCCCGACTGGCTCCTTTGCCACGCGCACAGCCGCGCCGTTGCGAGTGTGTAGCGCGAGGCAGCAGTCTCCGCGTGTCCCGCCTATCAACCCCCGTGCGGACATGTCAACGCCCCACCCTGCCCGGAGCGACCACCAAACGCGGTCGCAAGACAGGTTTTCAAGTGCTGTTCGGAGCGGTGGGGCCGCCAGCGGGGTGCGCAGCGGGGTGCTCAGCGGCGCCAACAGCGGGATGCCGCCGCTCATTGTGGGGTGCTCAGGGAGGTGTGCGCTGCTCGTTGCGCGAATTGCCGACTGCTGGAGTCCACCCGGGAAGCGCGCGATCTGACGCGACTCGTTATAATCACGACTGCCTAAGAAAATGCCCGTTGAGATCACCGTCATCGCCGCGTGCGTGCATTGCCTCGCTGGGATAGTCTAGCGGAAATATCGGAGGTCGATGCCGACTGGACTCGTTATTATCAACCCCTCACGTATCGTTATAATCAACAACACTTGATACAAACGCCACGTAGCAACAATCAACGCCACGTGCTACAATCAGCGCGGTCGTGCGCGGCTCACCATGATCAGCACGGCGGCGGCCTGGATGACGGTGGTGGTAACCACCAGCGGCTGCTGCTGCAGATGCACCCGCCTGGGCGGCGGCCGGCTTTCCGCGCCGGCCATTGTTGGCTTATAACGCGTACACTAGCACACCAGCATCGTGGGCCCTTGGCGCAGGTGCTAAACGACGACCAGCCTTGTAGTTATATAGCGCGATAATAACTTATGGAGATTTCCCGAGGAGAGTGAGCTGGCTAATGCCACGCCCTACTAACCCTAGTTACAAGCACCCGTGATCACCGCGAGAATTTCGCGACGGTGTGTGACTATGGGGGGGTGGCACAATGCAGCGTGGGGATGGCTGGTGCACAACTGCAGCTGAAAGGGGCAGCGGGAGCAGCGAGCGGGATGGGGAGGGTGAAGGGGTAGTTGGTGCCGCAGAAAGCGGGTTCTCAAGGCGGGCCTGGGGGTTGCCGCGGGTGTGGTAGACGCGCGCGCGTTCTCTTTCGTGATTGTGGGAACTGTTATATTGTAAGGAAAAAATCCTATATAGGGTTGCGTAGCAACCCTATATAATTTATTTCACTTTTGGGGGATATCATTTCAAGAGTGATTTTTGGGTTGTGTAGCAACCCTAAACACTTGGTTTTCCCCTTTTTCGGGGAACTCATATGAACAGTGCGTTTTTTTGTCATTTTCCCCACGTCTGAAGCACTCGCTTTAACGTTTTGAGAACGAGTGGTCCAAATGTGTGGAGATGACGCACTGATACACAAGAGACTCAAAAAAAGGTGAAACCAAATTGTTGAAGTGAGGATATTGGATAGTATAGGATTGCCTAGAGAGTTTGGTAGCGGAAGTCTTTGTGGTAGGACCTCTGATCATAACCAATGTAGATGACAAAGTTGATTAAAACATAGAATACACACATAATAAATAGATCTAGCTAATCATGTACTATGAGGGGTACATTCCCTTCTTCTAACTGCTTTTGCAGGCAACTCTACAGTGACTCTGACTATTACACTTCTTCTTCGCTGCGTGTAACCGTACAGACGGTTACGCTTGTTGCCATTCCTCGATGGTGAGCCAATCGTCGATCCAGATGGTCAACAGTCGCGATAGTTGACTCTTGCGACTGTTGACATTCTTGCCCTTGATACGGGCTGATCTGATACTGATGCTAGCGCTGCTTCGATAATGACAGCTGCACCTAAGGAATGCAAAACTCAATTCCCTTCATTTTCCAAGACCCCCTTCATTCCTGCAGGTGCGCCACGTGGCTCTTTCGAACGATTCCGCACAGGTCCGAGCAGTACTGGAATTTCCGACCTAGCAG
Organism: Closterium sp. Naga37s-1; assembly: GCA_947471745.1. Taxonomy (NCBI): domain Eukaryota; kingdom Viridiplantae; phylum Streptophyta; class Zygnematophyceae; order Desmidiales; family Closteriaceae; genus Closterium; species Closterium sp. Naga37s-1. The sequence continues at coordinate 2,356,529 of CANJKZ010000830.1, forward strand.
TTTCTTCGTCAGAAAATCAGCTGCCATCTCGCCAGTTGGGCAGTAGGTAATTTGGACCTTTCCCTTGTCAATTTCATCCTTGACAAATAAGTAACACAGGCCGATGCGTTTCGAGTGATAAACGAAGCCCGGCTTGTTTGCGATCTTGATCGCACTCTGGTTGTCGCAGAGTAACTTGAAGGACCTGCTCATCGCCGTGTTCGTTTCCTGTAGGAGCTCCGTGAGGTAGAGTCCTTCGCGAACTGCTGCACTTGCTGCGATGGCTTCTGAATCTGATGACGAAAGGGCAATGAGCTCCTGCTTCTGTGAGTTCTATGAGATGGTTCCTGCAGGTTCAAGTTTGAAGATGAAGCCTGTGCCGGACCTTCTGTTGTTTGTATCCCCAGCATGGTCAGCATCTACGTAGCCGGTAAGTTGTAAAGTAGCCGTTAGGTTCGCCTTGTAGGTGAGGCGGACATCGGGCGTAGAGACAAAATACTGTAAGGCGCGTCGCATGTCTGCCATGTTCTCCCCTTCAGGTTGGCGCAGATGCTGGGCGAGCTGGCTGGCGATGTAAAGATAGGTCCGGGCGACATGTGATGGCGGCGAACATTAGACAGCCGAGCTGCTGCTGATAGAGGTGATGATCACCTGGGGAGAGTGGCGTGGTGTCGGGCTCATGATTAGGCGGAGGAGTGCGGAATGGGGTGGTGATGCCGACGGGAGCAATGCTGAACTTCTTAGCAAGGGTTTCGGTGTATTTCGCGGCGGAGAGGTGGATCGTGTCGGTAGTTTGGGTGACGTTGGGGCCGAGGAACTGGGTGACATTGTGATCAATGGTCACTTCTAGATTCTCCTTGATGTTGTGTTCGAAGCGATCGAGCAGCTCCGTGTTGTCTCCGGTGTAGAGCAGGTCGTCCACGTAGGTGACGAACAAGATGAAGTGGCCGCGGGATTCAGGCGGTACATCCCTTGGTCGTGGGGAAGCTGCTGGAAACCGAGCTCGAGGGCACGGTGCAGAGGTATTGCTGCCACAGACGTGGCGCGTGCTTGATGCCGTACAGCGACTTCTGGAGTAGGCAGATAGCGTCGCCGTCTTCCTCGAAGGCGTGCGGCTGCTCGACGTAGATGATGGCGTCGACGATTGCGTAGAGAAATGCGTTCGATGCATCGATTTTCCGCAGTGGACGCTGTTTCACAGCTGCGACGCAGAGGAGGACTCGCACAGATGTCGTTCGACCGGGGCAAATATTTGATTGTTATCCACAAACTGGTTCTGTTCAAAGCTGCGGACGACCCATCGTGCCTTATATTTGTCAACATTTCCGTCCGCGAGAGTTTTGATCCTGAAAACCCACTTCCCTGTGATAATTTTCCTCCCCTTCGCATATCGTCGCGATGTCAGCTTCCAGGTGCCACGACGCTGGAGTGCAGCGACTTTTGCGGGCATGGCTGCTCTCTACTTCTCGACATCGGGCCCGCTAAGAGCCTGGCGAACAGTGGTGGGCTCGACCAGCTGCTTGTTACTTCAAATGGCCCACCGGGCGCGGTCTTCAAAATTTCCGGTCCGGGCAGTGTGGGGGCGGTACTGTACCAGGCACTCGAAGACCCGCAGCATGCGAGTGTTGGGGTGTTTTCCGGTCCACTCTTTGAAAGGTGAGGTGTTGTTGGGCTGTGCTTTCAAAGAAAACATGTTATGCAAGCGAACTGCATGTACCATTGCGAAGGGCCAGTATTTCGTTGGCACAGCTGACTGCTTCATGAGGGCTCGCATTTTTGTCGCGAGGCTCCTGTTGGTCCGCTCCGCCAATCCCTGCTGCTCGTGAGTGTAGGGGAGAGAAAGCATCCTCTGGATCCCCTTCTGCTTGCAGAGGGTTTTGAACTCCTCTGTCTGGTACTCCAGGGCCCCGTCCGTTTGGAATGCTTTTAGCTTCTGTCCCTCGCTCTGAGTCTCCACCATGCTCAACCAAACTTCGAAGCACTGGTAGGAAAGATAGCGGTTGCTGACGTTCACGGCCCAGACGAAGCGTGTGCCGGCGTCGATGAAGGTAAGTGTGTACTGCTCCCCTCCAACTCTTTTCGCCGTGAGCACCAGGAAATCGCTGTAGACCTTCTCGAGCGGTTTATAGTGTTCAGCTCCTGGTATCTTTTCGGCGAAGGGCGTGTGACGCAACGCGGCTGCTGGACAGATGGTGCAGTGTGGTAAGTCGGTTCTTGGTTTGAGCAGCTTTCCATCGGGCAGCAACAGTGCGTCTGCTGCAAAAACGTTTGCGTTGATGCAGTTGTTGAGCACTTCAATTGATGGGTGCTCGAAACGTTGGTGCCAAATGTCTCCGTCGACGCGATATCCCTTTGTGCGTGCGTAAAGCTCCTTTTCCTGTGCTAATATTATTTCTGCGGTTTCCTTCCCAATTTGTTCCGCAGGTTCGTCGGGTACAGTGACTTGAACTGCCGCTGCTTGGAGTGTCGCGCCGTGGTATGTCCCGCTGGTATCGCCGATGGTGGAAGTGTCGATCGCCACTGGGAGCTCCAATGGTCCCTCGGGAGGTGGCGGCGTGATTCATAAGTGACCATCTTCCGGCTGCGTGACTTCTCCTTCTTCGAAGTCGGTGTCGCCAATCGTCGCTCCCCTTGTCTCGATGCGGAGGAATGAGATGAGGGTCGTACTCTGTTAGTGACTCTTCTTCCTCTGCTTCTGGTGCTTCCTCAGTGACTTCTGGTACTTCTACCGTTTCTCCTTTTGTTGCAGGTCCTGCGACGACATTTCCCCATCCTGTTTCAGCTGCAACAGCTTCTCCCATCGCGGTGTTTTCGGCGACCCAGCGTGTGTCTGTCGTGTTCCAGCCTGCAGTGGTGTTCCAGCCGGTAGGTTGTTGAACACGGGGCCAGATTGCTCGTGCCCATCCTCCAAATTCTGTGGTTGCCGCCTCTGATGTTGTGGGTGCTGTTTCTGATGTGATTTCTTCTCCTTCCTCCTTCGCGTGTGGTCCTGTGTCTGGAGGGTTCGTGGTCGAGGCGACTGGTACGGTATGAGCGCGGAAGGTTCCATCGAGCCTCGGGCGTTGGTAGTCCGTTTCTTCTGGGTGACACCACCTTGGTGGTGACGGGTGGCCCGGCGGATCAAGAACGAGGATGTGGTGGTTGTCGCTAGAGGTTTTGGGTGATTCGAAGTCAAGGACAAATACTCCTCCTTCGCTTGTCGGTTTTCTGATGAAGATGCCGTTGTATGTTAAATGAAGTTCATTTTCCGTTGTTTGCAGGTCGACGCCACACTTCATCAGCTGGTCGAGGGACAGGAGGTTGTATTGTAGCTCGGGCACGATGAGGACGTCACTGATGTGGATGCAGTAGCAAGTGTCGTGTGATTCCAGCTGGATTTGTCCGCGTGTGAGAGTACGACGGCTTATGCTGGCTTTGCTAGCTTGCCTAGACTTTATTACGCTATATCTAGCTTGTGTTTTATTTATCATGCATAGATATGCTTGATTTCCTAGGTTAGGTGCATTCCTATATTTTATCATAGTTATAGCACCGAACCAGGTTACGTGTACCGAACTCAAGCCTATTCGGTTTCCACCGAATTGCTTTCTACTGAGTTCGGGAAGGTTCTGTTGGGGACGCTTCGCGACCCTCAGAACAATCGCGTAACACCTGGGTAACTGGCCTTGTGTCGAGACTATATATAGCCTCGTGTTGTACCCAGGTGAATCATTCAATTACAATTCTCTTTTCTGAGCTCGATCCTAGATCGTGCAGCAGTTCGTCACCTCATGCGACACGTGCCAGCGGATGAAGAGCAGCAAGCAGAAAAAAGCAGGGTTACTTCAGCCTCTACCCGTACCAGAGCAGCCATGGCAGGTCGTTAGCCTCGACTTCATCACAGGACTTCCTTCGACCTCACGGGGGCACGATTCCATACTCGTAGTGATCGGTAAGTTCTCCAAAATGGGTCACTTCATACCGACCAACGCCACAGCTACACCTGAAGCAACTGCTCGCCTCTTCTTTGACCGCATCATCACCATCCACGGCATCCCCGCTACACTCATCTCAGACAGAGACCCCAAATTCACGAGTAAGTTCTGGAAGGAGCTCATGGGATTATTGGGGACCAAACTTGCGATGTCCTCAGCATACCACCCACAGACTGACGGACAGACAGAGCGACTCAATCAAGTGGTTGAACAGTTACTGCGCACTGCTTGCAAAGACGACGTCAGCCACTGGGACATACAGTTACCGACCCTAGAGTTCGCTTACAACAACGCGTCACATGCGGCCACAAGGAAAACTCCTTTCTTCCTGTGTTACGGACGAGAACCACTCACACCCCAGCAGCCAACCACACCGGCACACGTCCAAGCCGCGCACGACTTCGTAACCACCATGCAACAGCTATGGGAGAAGACTCAGCGACGTCTCACCACGATGCAGACCTCCCAGAAGCAGTATGCCGATCGTCAACGACGAGATCACTCAGTAGCAGTCGGAGATCAGGTGCTTCTTGACACGCGCAACTTGAACCTGTCTCACCTACCTGTCAGAATGTTATAATTGTCTAGCCTGCAGTGGGGTACTCTATAGCGAGTACAACCCAATTAGGGTTTCCTATATGTATGCCAACTGCTGCTAGTGCAAACCCTCCTTTGTTCATTTCTCCTTCTGACTGCTACTTCTGACACTACCTTCCAAACTCCGGCCTCGCTTCTGTGGTCCTTTTCTCGTTGAGGCACAGGTGACACCAGTTACATTCCGCTTGCGCTTACCTACTACGTGGAAGCTTCACAATGCTTTCCATGTTCAGCTACTGAAACCCTACAAGGACCCCAACCAACAGTTCCAGGGACGGCAGCTACCACCACCACCACATGTTCTCATACAGGATGAACCAGAGTATGAAGTGGAGCGCGTTCTCACTCATCGGCGCCGCGGCGGCAAGACCCTCGAGTTCCTGATACGCTGGAAGGGATATGACCCCACTGAGGACAGTTGGGTTGCAGAAGCTGATATGGGCAACGCACGCCGTGCTCTCAAGGACCCCCGCCCGTCCATTTTGGCGCCCTGAGGAGAGACGCGCGGCCCCTCCTGTACCGTCCCCCCCCCCCCCCCCCCCCCCCCCGTGCTGCCCATTCCTCCCGTGCCGCCGTGCGTTCCGCGGTGGTGGGGGGTGTGGGGTGGCGAGCATGGGGGTGCGCGGTGTGGGTACTCCCCTTCCCTCTCCCCACCTCCTTGTTCGTCTCCCACTGCTACAGCTGCTGCTGAGGGGGGTGGAGGTGTGGGAGCCGAGGGGAATGGCGCTAGGGGGATGACGTGGGAGTGGAGTTAGGGGTTCAGCAGGGGGTGTGTGTCAAGGGTGTGGGTCAGTTGGAGGAGGTTGTGTGGAGGTAGCTGTCGTGTCGCCTACAGCGCCTGTAGTCCGTCACCCTTGCTTCGGTAGCCAGTGAGCCTGTTGCACCAGTCGCCAGTGGGTCCGTTGCTCCTGCAGCTCGTCTTAGCCGCGGAGCCAGTCACTCCAGTAGTCCGTCGCCCTTGCTTCGGTAGCCACTGAGTCAGCCGCTCCTGTGCCCGTGCCTCTGCAGCTTCAGTCGTTGCCTCCCATCTTCTCTCCTTCCACAGTTCCTCCTCCTCCTCACTTGCCCGATGTGATTACCTCTAGCTTTGCTTATAATTGTGAACTATTACTATGCTTGCTCATTGTGCTGATTACACCCCACTTTGGCTATGGGGGTGTGTCAGAATGTTATAATTGTCTAGCCTGCAGTGGGGTACTCTATAGCGAGTACAACCCAATTAGGGTTTCCTATATGTATGCCAACTGCTGCTAGTGCAAACCCTCCTTTGTTCATTTCTCCTTCTGACAGCTACTTCTGGCACTACCTTCCAAACTCCGGCCTCGCTTCTGTGGTCCTTTTCTCGTTGAGGCACAGGTGACACCAGTTACATTCCGCTTGCGCTTACCTACTACGTGGAAGCTTCACAATGCTTTCCATGTTCAGCTACTGAAACCCTACAAGGACCCCAACCAACAGTTCCAGGGACGGCAGCTACCACCACCACCATCTGTTCTCATACAGGATGAACCAGAGTATGAAGTGGAGCGCGTTCTCACTCATCGGCACCGCGGCGGCAAGACCCTCGAGTTCCTGATACGCTGGAAGCCCCACTGAGGACAGTTGGGTTGCAGAAGCTGATATGGGCAACGCACGCCGTGCTCTCAAGGACTATCTTGTCAAGCAGGGTGTATCTCACGCCACCCAGCTTTGAGGGGGGGACGTGTGAGAATACGACGGCTTATGCTTGCTTTGCTAGCTTGCCTATACCTTTTTACGCTATATCTAGCTTGTGTTTTGTTTATCATGCATAGATATGCTTGATTTCCTAGGTTAGGTGCATTCCTATATTTTATTATAGTTATAGCACCGAACCAGGTTACGTGTACCGAACTCAAGCCTATTCGGTTTCCACCGAATTGCTTTCTACTGAGTTCGGGAAGGTTCTGTTCGGGACGCTTCGCGACCCTCAGAACATTCGCGTAACACCTGGGTAACTGGCCTTGTGTCGAGACTATATATAGCCTCGTGTTGTACCCAGGTGAATCATTCAATTACAATTCTCTTTTCTAAGCTCGATCCTAGATCCTCACACCGCGACTCCTGGCGTAAATCGTTTGGTTGTTGGCGACTGTGACTTCGACCTCGTTGAGGAGCTCTTCACTGCTGAGGACGCAGTCGCTTAACGACACCATGTGTTGACCGCACGAGCTGTCCAAGTACCATTTGTTGACGTCCTTCTTTGCCTTGGCGAGATTCGCGAGCTTCGGAGTGATGTGATGCTCCATGTCATGTTTGTTTTCGTAATCGTAGTAACACCCTTCTTCGTCGTATGCTATGCGTGCAGGTGGCGATTCTTGGATCCACGTGGCATCTCCCAGTCGAATGGCATGCGGCCAACCGTCAGCTCGTCGTAGGTGGGGTCATTCTCCTCTTCGTCTTCAACCGAACCTTCAGGTCTCTCGCGTGGTGGGTCCGCGAACATGTCCTACCAGCTATGGAAGAATCGGTAGTGTCGGTTTGGGCGTGGTGGTCCATGACGTATCATGCAGGTTAACACCTTGCTTTTCCCTTTGTCGTTTGTGTTCGCAGGGATTCGTGCAAGAGCTTGCGAGGTGCTGGCGACGGCCGGTGGCGATACTGTCTGGTTACGAGATGAAGCTCCTGCAGCATGCTGGTGAGTTGCTCCACCCCTCTGACCGTGATTGTTGTTGTCAATCAGCTTTCAGCATTCTTGAATCGTGTGTCCTGTCTTCTTGCAGTATTTGCAGAAGAGTCTTTTCTTGTCTGGCGGCGCTTGCATGTAAAAGGCGTTTTTCTCTTTCTTGTTGCCTCTCTCGTTGTACAGGTCAAATTCCTATTGCTCTGCGAAGAGCTGAGGGAGGTTTAATGAGGGTTCATTGCATGCGAAGGAGAGATTTGCAGTGGCGCCATTAGGGACCTAGACCAACGAGGATGATGGTGACGTACATGTCGTCAGGGAAGTTGTCGCCTCTCTTCCTGAACTTGTCCCTCAGATTCTGCAGCGGTTGATGTATGGTCCGGCCTTCTCGCTGGGGGAGGGGCGGATGTTCAGTTGTTCTTTGGCCGTCAGATTTCGGATCAGGACGGTGAAGGCCATCAGCGATTCGTTGTAGTATTGGGTCTTCTCCGTGATGAGGTCACGTCGACCTTGCAGCGGTGCGACGGTGATCCGGTCCGGCGAGAACTTGAAGTAGCCATACGCCAGTGCAATCCTGCCCGCCGTCACGTGCGTCGTCGCCGAAAGCCCTCCACCGCTTCGTAGAGGAGATCGATGTTGACCATCGACGTCGGCACGCGAGCTGCCTGCAGCCGCCGTTGACCGCTGCACTCGCGTCTGAATCTTGTCGATGCCACCGTCGACCTTAATCACCCCTCTCTGCTTCGTGCCTTCGCTGCCGCTGACGCGTCGACCACCGTCGACCTCGTCGTTGATGCCACCTTCGTTTCGTACCGGTCGAGGAGATGCAGGACGGGAAGGGTGCTTCGTCGCCCACTGCGACCGGATGCCCAACTCGACGATCGCCCAAGGGATCGTCCCGAACTTGCCATCCGCGTGGCGTTTCCTCGCATCAGCCAAGCGTGCCTCCAAGGTGTCCGCTACTCCCATATCAGCTACGGGGTCGACCATGGTGACTATCGCTGTTGCCGGCCTACGAACGACTTAGTAGGTGCAAAAGTCGGCTCCTATCTGAAGGTCGCGTGTTCGATCCACGCTCACCGCACCATGCGCAGAGTCACTCTACAGAGGTAGTGAGCTAGACTACGGGGGTTGGCACGAACTACTAGAAGTGATCGTAGCTTTGCTTGGTTCCTTAGTGCTTGCACAATCACGGGAGAAATCGGCAAGAGTTTCACTAGCAAAGTTGGGATTACTGAATGATTGAACTAGCAATGACATAATGACTACATCAGGCACCTAGCAACCCTGCAGCTAGCCTGGTCGATCGCCAGCACAGCTTGGTCGACCGCCTGCCAGCGTTGCGTAGAGGAGCCGCGCCAGCACTGCGGAAAGGCGACCTGCCAACAGAGCAGGTCGACGGCGTGCCAACGTTGCAGCAGGGCGGCTGTCCAGCGTTGCCCCGTAGAACACAGCAGTGCGCACGCTCGCAGGTGCGCACAGACGATTGGCCCGACTTGTCTCGTTGGGCATCCGTCGGCTGTTGTCTGCGCCTGACGAGCCACATCGACTTTGTGAGGATCTAGGATTGAGCTCAGGAAAGAGAGTTTGAATTGAATGATCCACCTGGGTACAAGACGAGGCTATATATAGGCTCGACACAAGGCCAGTTACCCAGGTGTTAAGCGAATGTTCTGAGTGTCGCGAAGCGCCCTGAACAGAACCTTCCCGAACTTAGTAGAAAGCAATTCGGTGGAAACCGAATAGGCTTGAGTTCGGTACACGTAACCTGGTTCGGTGCCATAACTATAATAACATATAGGAATGCACCTAACCTAGGAAATCAAGCATATCTATGCATGATAAATAAAACCCAAGCTAGATATAGCGTAATAAAGTCTAGGCAAGCTAGCAAAGCCAACATAAGCCGTCGTACTCTCACACGTCCCCCCCTCAAAGCTGGGTGGCGTGAGAAAACCCTGCTTGACAAGATAGTCCTTGAGAGCACGGCGTGCGTTGCCCATATCAGCTTCTGCAACCCAACTGTCCTCAGTGGGGCCGTATCCCTTCCAGCGTATCAGGAACTCGAGGGTCTTGCCGCCGCGGTGCCGATGCGTAAGAACGCGCTCCACTTCATACTCGGGTTCATCCAGTATGAGAACAGGTGGTGGTGGCGGTAGCTGCCGTCCCTGAAACTGTTCATTGGGGTCCTTGTAGGGCTTCAGTAGCTGAACATGGAAAGCATTGTGAAGCTTCCACGTAGTAGGTAAGCGCAGGCGGAATGTTACTGGTGTCATCTGTGCCTCAACGAGAAAAGGACCACAGAAGCGAGGTCGGAGCTTGGATGGTAGGTGAGACAGGCTCAAGTTGCGCGTGTCAAGAAGCACCTGATCTCGTCGTTGGCGATCGGCATACTGCTTCTGGGAGTTCTGCATCGTGGTGAGACGTCGCTGAGTCTTCTCCCATAGCTGCTGCATGGTGGTGACGAAGTCATGTGCAGCTTGGACGTGTGCCGGTGTGGTTGGCTGCTGTGGTGTAAGTGGTTCCCGTCCGTAACACAGGAAGAAAGGAGTTTTCCCTGTGGCCGCATGTGATGCGTTGTTGTTAGCGAACTCTAGGGTCGGTAACTGTGTGTCCCAGTGGCTGACGTCGTCTTTGCAAGCTGTCCGCAGTAACTGTTCAACCACTTGATTGAGTCGCTCTGTCTGTCTGTCAGTCTGTGGGTGGTATCCTGAAGACATCCCAACAATCCCATGAGTTCCTTCCAGAACTTACTCGTGAATTTGGGGTCTCTGTCTGAGATGAGTGTAGCGGGGATGCTGTGGATGGTGATGATGCGGTCGAAGAAGAGGCGAGCAGTTGCTTCAGTTGTAGCCGTGGCGTTGGTCGGAATGAAGTGACCCATTTTAGAGAACTTGTCGATTACCACGAGTATAGCGTCATGCCCTCGTGAGGTCGAAGGAAGTCCCGTGATGAAGTCGAGGCTAACGATTTGCCATGGCTGCTCCGTTATGGGTAGAGGCTGAAGTAACCCTGCTTTTCTCTGCTTGCTGCTCTTCATCCGCTGGCACGTGTCGCAAGAGGTGACGAACTGCTGCACGTCTGCTGCCATCCCGGGCCAGTAATAATACTTTGCTATTCCCGCTAACATCTTGTTGCTCCCGAAATGTCCCGCGTATGGTACGTCGTGAAACTCCTCCAATAGGTTCTTCCGTAGCGGGGCGTAATTCGGTACCCAAATATTTCATGTGCCCTTCCTCGCAGCTAAGTCTTTCTCCCACTGTAACAGCTTCTTAGTCTGTTCTGTAGCGATCTCTGCGTCCACGGAGTATCCATGTTGGAAGAGACTCTTGAGCAGAGGGTTCATCCCGTCGAGCTGGATGCCTGCTACATGACCGGGGCGGCTCAACGCGTCTGCTTTGTTGTGTAGCCGGGGTTTGTAGGATGTCGTAGTGGAAGTGAGTTTCCAAGAAGTCCACCCACCGCACCTGTCGTCGTGAGAGCGTCGGCTGTGACTTCAGGTATTTGCGGCTGCAGTGGTCAGTATAAATTGTGGTCTTGGCTCCCTCTAGGTAACACCTCCACGCCTTGAAGGCTATGACTATCGCTAAGGCTTCCTTGTTATGGATGGGGTAGTTCAGTTCTGCTCCGTGTAGTTTCTTACTGAGGTAGGCGATGGGCTGCAAACCGCGTCCGTGATCCTGCATTAGTACTGCTCCGACTGCTTGGTCACTAGCGTCTGCTTCCACCACGTAGTCCTTGTCTGGGTCCGGTAAGATGAGTACTGGCGCTGTAGTCAGTGCTGTCTGTAGCTGCTCCATGGCTTGCTGATGAGGAGTATCCCATTTGTAGGGCGTATCCTTTTTCAGTAGGTCGGTCAGTGGCGCTGCTATCTTAGCGTACTGTGGCACGAACCTGTTGTAATAGTTGGCGAAGCCTAGGAACTGCTCCAACTCCTTCACGTTCTCCGGTAATTTCCACTTCTTGACGGCTTCGATCTTCCGCGGGTCCACGTGTACGCCCTCGACACTCACCATGTGCCCGAGAAACTGCACCTTCTTCAGGGCGAAGTCGCTCTTCGACAGCTTCACGTAGAACTTGTTTTTCCACAGGATCTCAAACACCTTCCGTAGATGCTCCACGTGCTCCTTCATGTTCCTGGAGTATATGAGAATGTCGTCCAGGTACACCACCACGCATTCGTCCAACAGGGGCCGTAAGATGTGATTCATCTCCGCCTGGAACGTTGCTGGTGCATTGCAGAGTCGGAACGGCATCACCAAGTAATCGTAGGAGCCGTATCTGGTACGGAACGCCGTCTTGTGGACCGAGTTGTCTGCCATCTTGATATGCCAGTAACTTGACCGTAGGTCCAGCTTCGAAAAGACTGTTGCACCACGCAGTTGGTCCAATAGGTCGTCTATGCGCGGTATGGGGTATTTGTTTTTAACTGTCTGTTTGTTCAGTGCGCGGTAGTCGATGCACATCCGTAAACTGCCGTCTGGTTTTTGAGTGAAGAGGACTGGTGCACCGTAGGGAGAGGTGGATGGGCGGATCAGTTGTCTGTCCAGTAGATACTCTATCTGTTTCTTCATGTCTGTCAGTTTGGTCGGACTCAGTCGGTATGGTGCACGTGAGACGGGTTTCACACCTGGTTCCTCCACGATCTCGTGCTCGTGGGTGCGTGCTGGAGGTACGCCTGCAAGTAGTTCGTCGGGCATTATATCCTTGTACTGCTCCCAAACCTCCTTCACTGCTGCAGGTAGCTCCGTACTCAGCTTCTCCTCTGCTGCTGCCATAACCAGTGCTAAGTGACCCGTGTTACTCTCGTTCACCGTCCGTTCGAACTGTGCCAGTGTCGTTTCAGGAATGCTCCCTGTATCCGTCCAGCTTCGCAGCTCCACTCGTTTCCCGTTGTTGTAGATGCGCGCCTTCCTGTTGACCCAGTCGATCTCGGGGTTGAACCGCTTCAGGAAATCTCGCCCCAAGATGAAATCTAAACCCTTGATGTTCGTGATCGGCAACGTCGGCTTCCACCTTAGCGCCCCTATGTGCAGCTGCAGTGATTCTTCGCCGTGGATTGGAAGTTTCGTACCGTCCACCATCGTTGCCGTGAACTTGGTCTCCTCCGAAAATTCTCCAATTTTCTCCAACGTCCCGCGGTCGCACACCGAGTGGGACGCACCACTGTCCACCATTGCCTGGAGGCGTCGCCCGTTGCAGATCACCTCGAGTAGTAGTGGTTTTTGCTGCTCCGAGTAACCGTAGATGGTCTCACTTATAGGATCGTAGGGTACGTCGAATAGATCATCCCTCAGTCCTGCGCTCGAAGCTGCTGACTCCATATCAGTTTCCAACTGAGTAGGGTTAGAAGGATTTATCCGAGGCCGGCTTAGCTTCGTCTTGGCCTGGAACCTTCCCATAAGCCTTTGCAGCTGTGTAGGCTTCTCCTGTGGGCAATGGGGAGCCTTCACACTATGCTGCGGGGAGAGAATATTAACTCCTTGGAACGCACGACCCTTTTCAACGCTCCGGAGTGGTTTGCCCAACTTCTTAGGTACCTGAATAATATCTGAAGGCTTTTTCTTGGCCTCGAAATCTCCCCTGAATTTTTTAAAGGCTTGAAAACCTCGAGAGGGAATATTCTTACTCTCGGAGGTGTTCGGCTGGAGTTTCCCGGTCGGTGCAGAGTCTTGTTTCGCGGAGCCTCCATTTGTCTCGGCGATTTCCCCTGTTGCCGGCCGGTCGTGGCGTTTTAAATTCGCGCCATCGTGTCCTCCTTTTTTTGCCATCGTGGATGTCGCACTGTTGTTGCCCTGTAGCTCCGCTCGTGCCTTCCTCATTTTCCAACACGACAAGAGTCGATGTCCTGCTGCGCCGCAAAATTTGCAGTTCTCATATTTTGTCGGCCGCTGCTTCGCGTCGATCTTGTCGATATCCATTGGGTCGACGGTCGTGGGTGGTGCCGATCGCTTCGTGCCAAATGATCGGTTCGGCACGTGGCGTGGTGTCTCGGGTTCGCCTCGAGTCAACGCATCGAATCTCTCTGCTACACACACCATGTCGCGGTAGTTGTTGTAGTTCGCGGCAATCGCCTGTCGGCGGACTTCCAGTTTTAGCCCCCAGTATACGCTTGGATTTTTTCTCCTTCGGTCAGGTCGGTAATTCGGTTGAAGAGGCTCTCCATCTGTTGTGTGTACTGTGTTACACCGCCGAACTGTTTATGCCGATGAATCTGCTGCCGCGCCATGTAGCTGGAGTTGATTGGTTCTAAACGTTGAATTAAAGCTTCCGGAAACTGCGTCCATGACCCCTCGCCTCGGACCTCGTTGCTATTGTAAATCCACTCGAGCGCCGGGCCTCGTAACAGTACCGCTGCGAGCCGAATCCGCATTGCATTGTGTGTTGGGGTCGTACAGCCAACGGCCTCGAAGTAAATTTCGAGGGTCGCAATGAATCGACGGACGTCGGTGTCTCTCGCATTCGGATTGAACGTCTCCGGTAGCCTCGAACGTGCCGCCTCAAGATTCACTGTATCCGCTGCCGCTGCTGCTGGGTGAAGTGTTGGTGTCGCCGCTGCTGCTGCTGACGTCGCTGCTGCATTCGCCGCTGCGTTCGCTTCTGCCGTGGCGGCTGCTGACTGGTTCGCAAGAAGCGCCTCTATTCACTGGAGTGCCGCTCGCGTCTGATCCAAGCCGGTGTGTAACTCCGTAATTTTTCGTATGGAATTATCACCATTTTCCTCCATTTGGCGATTTACAAGATGATTTGCGACGAAAATAATTGAATTCCAGGCGCTAGTAATTATTGCGATGATTCAACTGTAGAAATGACGAGCGCTGATTCTGTAGGTCGCGTAATTCTCCCTTAGTAGAAATTCGTGTCCGATCTCGGCTGTTGAGAAGAAATTCGATCCGACGCTCCAAATTCCAACTTTTTTGGACGAAATTCTCAGGGCCGTTGAGATTCGAATCGATCCGACGGTCGAAATTCCAACCTTTTCGCCATTGGACCTGAGGAGTGTTCGAAAACCGGTTCGAGGGGGATGTTAAAAAATAGCGCGGAACTGGTTTACGTACCCGTAATCGGCGCTTTTCCTCGTCGCCCCCGCGGTTTTAAAAGCTAAGTTTTAGCAGTCGAAAAACTTCGCGTCTAAACAGGCTCTGATACCAAGTGTGAGGATCTATGATCGAGCTCAGGAAAGAGAGTTTGAATTGAATGATCCACCTGGGTACAAGACGAGGCTATATATAGGCTCGACACAAGGCCAGTTACCCAGGTGTTACGCGAATGTTCTGAGGGTCGCGAAGCGCCCCGAACAGAACCTTTCCGAACTCAGTAGAAAGCAATTCGGTGGGAATAGGCTTGAGTTCGGTACACGTAACCTGGTTCGGTGCTATAACTATAATAACATATAGGAATGCACCTAACCTAGGAAATCAAGCATATCTATACATGATAAATAAAACCCAAGCTAGATATAGCGTAATAAAGTCTAGGCAAGCTAGCAAAGCCAGCATAAGCCATCGTACTGTCACAGACTTCGAGATACCAGCCCGCAGACGCCTGCGCCATCGCGACCTCGACGATGTTCGCGTGCATCCGCAGAACTCGTCCAGCAGGTTACCCGGTCAACCTGGTCGACCACCAGGTGCTTCTGGTCGACCACCACAGCCTCTGGTGGACCACCGGGTCCCTCCGGTTGACCACCATATCCCTCTGGTTGACCACAGCTCCCGTCGAGCTACCCCTTGGTCAACGGACCCCTTCCGTTGACCAGAACAGCCAGCGGTTGTCGCCGAGCTCCCCTCGTCGACCGCTGCTCACTTGTCAGGTCGACGGACTGCTCCGTCGACCTCCCGGTCGAACTGCAGGTCGACGGACTGCTCCGTCGACCTCCCGGTCGAGCTGCAGGTCGACGGACTGCTCCGTCGACCTCCCGGTCGAGCTGCAGGTCGACGGGCTGCTCCATCGACCTCCCGGTCGAGCTGCAGGTCGATGGGCTGCTCCGTCGACCTCTCGGTCGAGCTGCAGGTCGACGGGCTGCTCCGTCGACCTCCCGGTCGAACTACTCCTCCTTGTCGACGGCCCACCCGTCGCCCAGACTGGTCAGTCAGCTGTCAAGCTCCCTGGTCGACAGCAACACCACAGCGGTCCCCTGCAGCTCGACGAAGCCTGTCGAGCAGCTCTCCCACTGTGAATAGTCGGTTGCTACTCCCGTACATCCGACCAAGACGTCGGCATTGCCCAAGCGAGGGCGGGGCCAACACCCTATTCATGTTAACATCGGCTGCACCTCCCACACACCCGACCACGAAGTCAGTTTTGCCCAGGCGAGGGCGGGGCCAACTTCCTTCAACAAGTGGCTACACACGTTTATGAGAGAACGCGAGGACAACGGCTCCTAGGTGCTAAGGGGTGTGGGTCGCTTTGAGTGCAAAAATCAAAAGTTGATTTCTCTGGGTGCGAAGATGTGCGGTCCGAAAGAAAGTGGCTGTGAATACCAAGTGTTACGGGTGCAATTGAGCGTGACAGCGAGGATTGCGCTAGGTGTCAAATGAGTACAAAGTACGAGCGAAGGCATGAGCAAATACTTATACGCGAAACATGCAAACGGTAACGCGGGCGAGCAGGGCAAATTTTTGGATTTTGACCAACCCTTATTATCAGTGTGCCACAAGCTCAGAAACCTTATTATCAGAGTGACCCCTTGTAAAAAAACTTTCCCATCAGTGTAAACCTAACTTTCTAAAAAAACGCCCTGTCGCATCAGTGTACGTTAGAGAGAAAACATGTTCATTACTTTTCAACAAAACACTCAATACAGAATTCAGTCATCATCATCAGACATGCCACAAGGGTGTGAGTCGTGGTCACTTTCCTCCTCTGACTCTGGTGCTTTCAGTTTCCCCTTCCGATCCACAGGTGTCGCGTGCGCAACAGACTTTGCCGGCCGACGGGTCTTCTGCTTGCGCCAGATGTCCACCACGTCTGGCCAGACGTATGGGTACTTGAGCATGTGCAGCGTCATGAGGTCGCCAAGTCGTGCGTGGCAAAGGGAGGTGCGCATCCAGCTCTTGATGATGTTCTGGCGACTGAACCCCCTCTCACACTCCACTGTGCTCAGGGGCAGCACTGTGTTTTGGTCCTCTGCCCTCCCCCCTTCTCTTCTTCCGTCAAAGAATTCCTACTTCTATGAGTTTACTTCCACTCCTCTATCTCGATGCAATTTCCTTTGCCCACCACGTTCCAAATTCACCTCATCCACCTCCCCTCCCCCGTTTTTTGTCTACCCCGCTGCCATTTTCCGTGCACCTTCCGCTTCCCATGTTTTCAGCCCCCCTCCTCCCTTCCCCTCACTTCCTCTCCCGTGCCTCACTCGTCACAGGGTGAAGGGTCCCCTCGACTTCCCATGTATCGTGTACACAACTTAATTCTTTCTTTGCCCTATCTTGTGTTTCCCTACTACAGGCCGCCATCTGGGGGTTTGCACTCGGGCTAAGTGACGTTGGTAACCTGTATCGTGCCATTCTTGTTGAAGTCATGCACGCATGGGAGTTGGGTGTTTTCTTACACATTGTTTCATGCATTCGCAACATCTTCAAGGGAAATCGTAAGGTGTTGGTTGAGCTTGATGACGCACTTCAATCGGTTCATGGTAACACCCGCATATCTGGTTTTCGTATGCCTGGGACGGATAAGGGAGAGTACTTTTCAGGTGGCTCAAACTTCCAGGCGTTCGAACATCGCGCTGTCATGCAAGTGATATGCATTGTTCTCAGCATGGTTGCGCTCGTGCCCCAAGAATTCATCGATGCGGTAGCGGCGTTTGTTGATTGCTACATGTTGGGGTGTCGGCGCTGGTACCACACGGAGGGCACACTTGATGAATTGCAACGCGACATTAAGAAGTTAGTAGACCTATCCCTTGCATCCCCCCACCTGCTTTGCTTCACTGCTCCCCATGCGAGCCATTGTTCCCTCACGACTCTTCCCTTGCATCCCCCCACCTGCTTGGCTTCACTGCTGCCCATGCGAGCCATTGTTCCCTCACGACCCTTCCCTTGCATCCCCCCACCTGCTTTGCTTCACTGCTGCCCATGCGAGCCATTGTTCCCTCACGACCCTTCCCTTGCATCCCCCCACCTGCTTTGCTTCACTGCTGCCCATGCGAGCCATTGTTTCCTCACGACCCTTCCCTTGCATCCCCCCACCTGCTTTGCTTCACTGCTGCCCATGCGAGCCATTGTTCCCCCACGACCCTTCCCTTGCATCCCCCCACCTGCTTTGCTTCACTGCTGCCCATGCGAGCCATTGTTCCCTCACGACCCTTCCCTTGCATCCCCCCACCTGCTTTGCTTCACTGCTGCCCATGCGAGCCATTGTTCCCCCACGACCCTTCCCTTGCATCCCCCCACCTGCTTGGCTTCACTGCTGCTAATGCGAGCCATTGTTCCCTCACGACCCTTCCCTTGCATCCCCCCACCTGCTTGGCTTCACTGCTGCTAATGCGAGCCATTGTTCCCTCACGACCCTTCCCTTGCATCCCCCCACCTGCTTGGCTTCACTGCTGCCCATGCGAGCCATTGTTCCCTCACGACCCTTCCCTTGCATCCCCCCGCCTGCTTGGCTTCACTGCTGCCCATGCGAGCCATTGTTCCCTCACGACCCTTCCCTTGCATCCCCCCGCCTGCTTGGCTTCACTGCTGCCCATGCGAGCCATTGTTCCCTCACGACCCTTCCCTTGCATCCCCCCACCTGCTTTGCTTCACTGCTGCCCATGCGAGCCATTGTTCCCTCACGACCCTTCCCTTGCATCCCCCCACCTGCTTTGCTTCACTGCTGCCCATGCGAGCCATTGTTCCCTCACGACCCTTCCCTTGCATCCCCCCACCTGCTTTGCTTCACTGCTGCCCATGCGAGCCATTGTTCCCTCACGACCCTTCCCTTGCATCCCCCCACCTGCTTTGCTTCACTGCTGCCCATGCGAGCCATTGTTCCCTCACGACCCTTCCCTTGCATCCCCCCACGTGCTTGGCTTCACTGCTGCCCATGCGAGCCATTGTTCCCTCACGACCCTTCCCTTGCATCCCCTCACCTGCTTTGCTTCACTGCTGCCCATGCGAGCCATTGTTCCCTCACGACCCTTCCCTTGCATTCCCCCCCCAGCTTGTCATATCTGCTTCTAGATGCCAGCCCTTGGTCCCTCATTTCTTATCCCTTTATCCTTCCCTCAATCTGTCGCAACATATCATACATGATCACAGATTGATCCGCCAGCTGAAAACGGTATTTGGTGCTCAACAAGCCAACGAGTTCAACCTCACTAAAATACATGACATGGCTCACCTAGTGGATGACATCGTGCGATCGGGGGTACCCGTACATTACAATGCGAACATGTTCGAGTATCTCCATCAACCACTAGTGAAGCGTGCTTACAGAGCCACCAACAAGCGGAACGCGGAACCACAAATTGTGCAACATGATGTTCGGTCGCACATGCTCCGCTCTCTGGAGGCTGCTGATTCCAACTCTGTGGATGGTCCGCATCGAATGGTGGCTCTTCAAGAGGTGTGTATGAAATTGGCAGCATTGTTCTGGTTTTGGAAACCCACCACTTCACTGCCCTACATATTCTGGCGTTTTGGTTCCATGTTGTCCTATGGTATCACTTTGTTTTCTCTCACTCCAAACTAACCTCGTGTTCACGCCCTTGCTACTATGGCAGGCCATTGGGAACGGTGTTAACACCTTTGCTGCTGGTTCTTTCAACGTGAACTGGCGGCTGGACTGGTGTGATGCCTCGTATGCTTGGAAAGAGCATGTCGCTCTTGCCCCTGGAGACATGACTAGATTGAAAACACTTCTGGGAAGTTTAGAGGAGGGGGGGACGAAGGTAAGCTCGACGATACATGTGAAGAAGGGGATGGCAATACCAGGGGACGAGGACTTCACTAGATACTCTAGTCAGGCCCATTACGTGCGTGCGATGCCATCATTCATGGACTTGCCCTGGTTCAGTGATGTGGCTGTGCTTGGGGAAGAAGGTGAAAAGAAGGTCATGTGGTATGCTAGACTGTTATGCTTGTTTGTCGCCGACGTTTTCACAACAGAGCGCGACGAGGTTGAGCAGCGAGAGTACGCTTTCGTGCGCTTCTACAAGGTCACAGACGAGGAGCACCGATCTCACTGCCCCGTGCTTACTTGGGATGATGCGGGAACTGAATACCACTTGATTGATGCAGAGACCGTTCTCCGTGTAGCTCACATTGTGCCTCTTGGTGATGGGCGCTTCCTCCTCAACAAATTCAAGTTCTATTGAGCTATGACTGAATGTGCATTCATTTGGTGTTGGATTGTTCCCTTGTATGTGCACCCAAGCACCTAGATGCTGACTCACCAGTAGTACTGGTGCTACTACCATGGCGAGCCTCCTCATTTAACTCACTGATCGAATAAGTTTGGTGTGGGCCTTCAAGATATTTGTTCGCACTGATGTATTGTTACATGAGAAACACGTTTGATTACCCATATTGATGCCACAGTCCAGCTAGATTGACTCGTGTTATTGCCAAACATTCAAACAACACTATGTTTTAATTTGTGTTCAGTTTCATCCTTGGCAATTTCAACCCTTTTTAAAGGCATTAACAAATTGTCGTCTTTGACTACACTGATTTTACTGAAGGTTCATGTACTCGATATCATTCACCTGACCAATCCAGTTTGCACAGTTTACAGTCACAGCCTCGGTTTCTCGAAGAGGCTGCAGCGTGTCGCGACGAATCCGTGCTGGCAGTTGTGCTTCACGAATCACTTCACCACCAATCTCTGGCCTCCCAATCCAGCAGGGCGATTTGCGACACTGTTTCTGCAGCACGTACTGGTGCTGGCAGAAATCCGCTCGCTGCCAGGGTGGAACTGAACTTGAACACGATGAATGTACAGTACCCGCTGACATATCTGCGTTTCTGCGTTTCGCCATTTACTGTACCTCGGATGCAACTCTGAATCTTGTCAAACTGCCCGGATGTGCATTCCGTGAGCATCATGTTGGATTGCCCACACTGTTGGGCGGTGGGTGTCTGTTGAGCTGTCATGGCTGGTTGCTCACACTGCAGAAGGAACGGTGGGTCTCTCTGCTGAGTTGTCACTTTTCCGTTCAGGCAGTGCACCTTGCTCCTTAGCTGTACAAACTGTGGGAAACTTTTCGCTTCCCGGTCAGTCGCAGAACATGTCATTTTCATGTTCATATCGGTTTTATTTTGCTCCTAAAACCAGTCGCCGAAACTCGAACTGCCAGAACCAAAGGTTAAGGGCACTAAAAAAACATTGAACATTGAATCGGAAGGGAGTGGTGGAGGCGATTCACTGTCGAAGCAAGCCCCGGCTGCTGCTGTCGAAGGCTCCTCGGAAGGAGACGGGGAGAATGCGCCTGGTTCACAAGAGCAACTCATTGTTGCTGAACCTGCTGCGATGCAAGTTGAAAAAGGTGAGTGAGTCATGGTTATTGGTTATTGTGCTGTGCCGCGCATAGTCGTTCTACAAACCTGAAAATGTTACTGTGTTTTTTTTTTAACTACTCCAGAACAGGTTCCAGCCTCCGAACGCAACATCTTTCACAGAGAAGCGAACAACGTCAGACCCAGCTCCGAAACGGAGCTCCGCAACGCCGTTCGTAAGCTTGGAGAGACGCTGAATCGCTTGGAGAATCGGCTTGCTGCCTCGGATAGGAGTCAACGGGAGATGATGGACATGCTTAAGGAGCTGATGATCCACGTGATCAAACCACCTTGGGCTGACGAGGCTAAGATAAATGTACCTACGCTCTCTCCACACCTTTTCGCACAGTTTTAATGTCTTTGTTATTTATTCGATTTTAAACACTATTCTTGTTTTTCTGCTGCAGGCGACAATAAGTGATGTTGTGGACATGTTTCTCAACGGGCCTAAGTTGTCAAAGAGGATGATTTATCCTTTGGAAAGGGACTACAAGGCGGAGGTCATTGCTGACCTCGACGTGCTAGACAAGGAGCTTCATGATTTCGAATCCTTGTGGTGCAATGGTGGGCTGGGTGCTAAGATTGTTACCCAAGGTAGCAGTCGTAGGGGAAGTTGAGTACCAAGTTTCGTGAAGTGACTTACCCCCTTCTGTGTGACATTCTTGGGGTGCGACTTCCCAACACAGCAGAGGCGCGGCGCAAGTATGCCTCGGATAACTGGACTGGTAACTGTTTGAAATGTGTTTTGTTTACACTACAGCTTAAACAGTGCTGACCAAAATTGTGTTTTACCATTGCAGAGGATTATGGCGTTCCATGGCATGTTCTTGACGGAACTCCATTTTCCAGCGTTGCGTTTTACGAGGCGGCTGCCTCGTGGTACAAGGATGAGCCAGCTGTGGTTGCGCTCACCATCGATCAGATGTGCTACATGTTTCTGGCGGTGAGTTAGTAATATTATCAATTGGGTTTTTGGTTTTATGTTGTGACGAGTGCCTTCCTGGTTGTAATTATCATGCTTACAGCCGTTGTGTTCGTATGATCTCATGCTATGATATGTGTCTTTCAGGTGGAGCACAGCATGCTCACAGAGAGGCCCAGCTTGTCTCCCGACAGCACCATCAACATGAGGGAGATGGACAAGAGGCATGATCAGATTTTAAAGTGGCTCAACAAAGCTGGGATCAGATCTGAGAGTGGGTTTTTTGACCTGGGTGGTGTTGCTATGAAGGATTGGAATGATGATAGTTTGGAGCATCCTAGCAATGGTAATAGCAATGTGTAATGAGATATTCTGAGTAGCATATGTTTAATGATCATATATATTTAAGGCTGATTCTAAATTTTAATTCCGAAAGTTGATTGACCAAACGCAATAAATATTTTGAGGCTGGGTCATATTGAATATCGTACAGTTAACTGGATGTATCAATTTCAATATTGAGTCGGGTGTGTTTTAGTGAGTTATTACAATCTGGAGCAAATCCCAATGGTTACCAACATGAACCGTTACTATGACAAACTCGAGTGCTAAAAAAGAACCCAACAATCTTGGACGCGATTCCAGTTTTTTTCCCGAAAGGTTTCGTCTAAAGTTCTGACAGGAGGACGAATTGTGGTAACGTGTCTTTCGAAACTGGCAACACATGAAGAGCCTCCAGTAGTTTTCCCGCAGATTGGGCGACAGCGTATCCCCAATATCTTCGGAGTACCTGCCACGCGATTCTGTTGACCCACAATCGCGCCTAGCCTATTGCGAGGGATTTCCCAACACACAACACTCCAGCAAACAGCCGAAGTATTACCAGAAATTTCCGAGAGTAGTATGTCCTTCGTCTGATGTCCCTAAGTATGAAAATTATCGTGCGTACTAGAGCGTTCCCGAACTATGTTGCGCAGCGTTGACGACGGATTGGCTCGTGTGCAGAATAGCTCTTCACGTCAATACGTTGATAGAGCACGTTAACTTGTTAGAGAGCTTCAGAAAATATTTCCACTAGAAAGGATTAATCCAAGCAAGCACAAGCAAGCATTTTATATATTCGCCCGACACACAAGCAAAGGAAAGCATAAAGGAGTCCGAAGGCGAAGTCTCTAGATTCAGGCACGTTGTACTTGAAAGCGGTTGCACAACTTCTTAGGCTATTGCCTTTGTCTCCATGTTGTAAATAAAGTGCACTCCTGGCAATTGCCCTGCTGACTCTTCACATGAACATGTGTGGCTCCCATGTGGCTCCCATAAGCCTCACATGAAGTTCATGCGAGTTTACAGCTGTAAAACGGATTTAACCGTTTGATGACGCGAGCAACCGAATTGCACCTGCGGCAAAATCATTTCGTAATGCAGCGTGCCTTTCTCGAGAAATTTCGAGTTCGCCACGTCATAAAAGACGAGACTCAAGATTCAGTTATCCAACTGAAATCTCGAGTCAATCCCGAGCACCCTCCGGGATCCCTCAGCACCCCCCGAAACACACACGCACCCCTGAGGGGCGCAATCATGCACGACCAACTTTTCGGTCGTGCTGTACAGTGCACGGACGTGCGCTGTACTGCGCGGGACAGGGCGATCATTCGCCCTGTCCTGTTGCGATCATGGGCCCTGCCACGCTCGCAACAGTGCCAAGGCACATGCGCGAGCCCTGAGAGGGCACGCGCGAGATCTGGACCCCACGCGCGGTCCAGATTCTCGTGTACCTTTTTACCTTGACTAGGGCGAAAGTCAACACCCCCCTAGTCAAACTATCGAGCCCCCCTTTGCCCCCCGGTACACCACTCGCTCGCATGGGACACGCATGAAACATGAAAAACAAATGGGAATTTCATGGGAAGCGCATTTGAGGCTCATTGGAGCTTCATGAGAGCTTTCATTTGAGCTTTCATGAGAGCTTCATTTGAGCGCGTCATGGGAGCCTCATTTGAGCGCTTCATGAGAGCTTCATTTGAGCGCATCATGTGAGCCTCATTTGAGCGCTTCATGAGAGCAGTGAACACGAAACTGAAAATGCA
This sequence comes from Closterium sp. Naga37s-1, assembly GCA_947471745.1. Lineage (NCBI taxonomy): Eukaryota > Viridiplantae > Streptophyta > Zygnematophyceae > Desmidiales > Closteriaceae > Closterium > Closterium sp. Naga37s-1. Next base: position 2,380,213 of record CANJKZ010000830.1, read on the forward strand.
CAAACACAAAATGCAATTACAAATGAAAACGAAACACACAAAATGCAAGGACGAATGCGCACAGAACACACACAAAATGCGCACACACAAAATGCAAAATGAAATGACAATTCTCACGCCACAAATTAACTTCAAACAAAACTCCCCATTTTCTTTTACCGTCGTCGAATAGGCGGTAGGTTGACGTGCAATTTAAGTATTTGCACCTAACAATAGTCATAGGTACAGGGGCCTAGCTATGATTTCGAGGCACCTGATGGATCAGACAGGGCCGAATAGATTTCAAAAGACCATATCTGGCCAATGGAAACACTGGTTTCTAGTTTCTGTATGCAAGTGGGACACAAACCAGGCTCGCTCTTGATCTGTCAGAGCAGATTCGCCCTGAAACAGCTAGGTCGACCTATTGCAGGAAAAATGCTACCCGTCACAGTAAAGGTTCTGCCTCACACAAAAGATTTTTAACTATCACGGCATATTCTTTTAAAAATCACGGTACACCAGCTTCTTTCAATTTCATATGAATCAAAAATTACATTTCTGATGAATTAGATGGAAACAAAAAATTTGTTTCTACTCAATCAGATAAAAAGAAATTCATCTAGAAAATCATATTGGACAGTAAAAATAGTTGTTTTACATTCCAAGAAATTACAAAGTCCATAGCTACAGTAGCGAGTCAAGTTTTAGTGAGTATCGCTTCACTACGGTCATCACCCGGATATAAGGCATTGTTGAATAGAAGACAGGGGGTGTCTTTAAAACGGGTGTCTGTTATAAATGGGTATTCCAGACACCTCTAGGTGTGTACGAGTTACGGCATTGTCTACTAAACAGTACCGTAGTAGGGTTTAGGGGTAATCTTATAACAAGGGGTACCTTCTAAACGATTTCTTGTCCATTTATAAGACTTATTGCCATACCCCGGATATTCCCCTAGGTCTATGTTACACCCAAGTGCTTATAATCATACGAGTAGGCTTATAGCTTGGTGCCGATTAATAGCCCACCCTAAATTTGAATCACCTTCATATAAGCGCACCCAATGAATTTTTACTCAAATCTATGTTTTTTTCTAGTGAATTCACCACTAACGCGCCAAGAGCAATCGTCGCTGACGTTCCTTGCGAAACCTTCCCTGGCCCACCTGGCGAAATTGGCACAGGCGTGCACGTGTTAGCAAAATTTCAGCACGTGTTGGCAAGGAACAAAACGAATCAACTGCACGTGTCAATTCTACCCTCACCTGGAAGCAATCCGCTAAACAGCTCATTGTTTGCCGCAAGCCACTCGAGTGTCTTCAACTCGCGCTGGTCATCTTTGGATGGCCACGATTCAACTTGAAACAGCTTCACGCCGCCCAACTGCTGCAAGTCCCACATGCGGTACTTCATTCTCGCGACGATTTCCTTTGCGAAACCCGTGCACAGCTTCTCTCAGTCAGCAAGCGTGCCCCAAACTTGTGTTTCTTGATAGGTGTCTCGCTCAGCTCGAACTTGTGTGATGTCTGCCGCCCCTCCGCGTCAATCCCTTCAACCACCACCGTCCTGTTGTCACCTCCATGCTCTTTGATGAACTTGGACAACAGCTTGCTGACCCCACCGCCAAATGTCTCGCCGTACTGGATATACCTGTGCGCGATGATGGTGATCGTGTGGTCGACTTCCTTGGCCACTTGTGTGATGTCCACCTGCCACACACCAAGCCCGTCGCAGAGGTCAGACACAAAAAGTTTTGACAATACCAAACTTAAACAGGTACGCAAACACACTTGCCTTGCGGTGCTGGAAGAAGCGGTTGAGGGAGTTATGCACGGCAAGAATGTCTGCGAGAAAGTACAGACAGGAATGGAATTTGAACGTTTGCACTGTTGCAGCAATCTTGTGCTTGTACTCCAAAATCATGACGATCGCCGCCCCGAACACTCTGCATAGCCGCGCTATAGCGTCTCCCCGCGATAGCCATCTGACGTTGAACAGTCCTTGGTGTTCGGGGTTTGTCTTGTGTATCTCTTGTTGCAGCTCCTTGAACCTCTCGTACCAAATGTTGGAACGGCAGATGATCTCCCCCACAGCACGCACAGCAGCATCGATCATGTTAAGGTCGGGGAAAGCCTTCGCAACATCCTTGACCACCAAGGCTTCACTGCAGCACACCAAGAAGGAAGATTAGTAACGCAATAAGAGGTGATGTACTTCATCGCGTTAGGCTAAATTCACACTCATTAAAGCAGAGCTTACCGATGCGCTACGCAGTGACATCCGACGAGATGCGGCACGCGCTCTTGCAAGCGGCTAACCAAGCCGCTCTTCTCCCCCGTCATCACGGAAGCTCCGTCGGTGCCGATGCCGGACACACGCTTGATGTCCACGCCAATCGACTCCAGGTGGCTTTCGAGCACGGTGAACAGCGAGGACGCATCGCATTTGTGGACCGTCAGCAGCGCCAAAAATTCTATGACGGACACGCCGTGCTTGAGGAACGTGGCAAACACAATCAAGTGTTTGCCACGAGCGCGATCCATGCTCTCGTCGCAGGTCAGGCCGACGAAAGGTGAAGCGAGAAGATGCTGCAGCTGCTGCGTTTTCTGGAACTTTGCCATCGCCGACGCCATTTCGTTGAATCTGTACCTGCGACAAGCCGAGGAAAAGGTATCTTTAGGAAAAGGTCTCGTAACAACCTCAGATGCAGCCAAAGCGTTCAACCCAAACATGCATACACTTACTGCGTGATGTACACGCCATAGGACTGGAGCGGGATGTCCTCGACTCCCTCCTCTGCAAGGAAGCCTATGAGCTTCGGGAACATCGCGATCGGCGCTTCATGGTCGCAGATAAACTCCACGCCGCGCATGAGACGTGTAAGCCGCGCGCCCTCCTTGTCGGTGTTGGCGAAATCGTCGATCCGCTTCTGCTTCTCGATCTCCGCCATGAGCGTCCGCTGCCGTTTCATGGCTTTGTCGTGGCGGCCGCTCATCTCGTGACAGCGCATCGATCCGAGCTGCAGATCGCGTCCGAACTTCGCGTCGTCTTTTCCATGCTCCACGCAAATGCTGCATCGAAGAATTGGCAGGCCCTCCTCGTTCTTGTCAAGCAGCAGCCAGTCAAACCTCGGCAGCCACTGCGTGATGTATAGCTGCTGCGCCTTTAGAAACTTCTCCTCAGCCTTCTCGGCGTCGGTGAGTTCACGGGACGCACGCTTCGGAGTTTGGACAGGAGCGGGAGGCGGAGTCGGTTTCGCAGGGGGCGTGCCGAACAGTAGGACGGCTTGCGCGTAGCGACGCCGCTTCTTCGATGCTGCAGACGATGACTCACCGACCTCTGTGACGCTGACAGTGGCGGGAGCACTGTCTGGCGCGACGGCATTAGAAGCAGACGGAGTGTGAACAGGCTCTTTCTCATTGCTGCAAGCAGACGGGTCTGCAGTGCCTACAGGCGGAGGGTCCGCATGTAGCGCTCGCAGAAAATCCAGGCCTGTCCGCGCGGGCGGATCCTTTGGTGGCTCGTCATCAGCCTCACCATCGTCAGTCTCTGCTGGAGCCATGGCTCCTCTTGTGTAGCGGAAGAAAGGCCTACGTAGCCTAACTGTGCGTGTGTTCTCTGGTCTTGCAATGTGAAACCCCAAACGTGTTCATGCCCCCAACCCAACCCTTTCTCGCCTCTGTTTCCTACCGTGCACGCAAACGAACTGCAGAGCCAGCCACAGTCGAGTAAGGACCGCGGTGCCCAGTGGGCTAGTGGGCACCGACTTTCTGCTGCAGTCAGCCAAGTTTCCAGCTAACCCGGCCTTGTCATGCCAAACAAACAGACCGAGTTGCGTCGGTGGCGCTGCCTAGAAAGAAACTGTAAACGTGGCCAATGGTGGCCCACGGTGTGCCAGCACATGAGTTGTCAAGGCCGACATTCCGGCTTAGACAGTTGCCTCTCGGGAATCCCAGGTTACGGGAAAGGGGGGGTGGGTGTACTAGGGGGCGGGGGGGGGGGGGGGGGGTAGGATACCCGGTACGGGGTAAAACCCGTTACGGGAATCGACAACCCTTAGACATCAGTGTGCCTTACACAAATACTCTGGCACATCAGGGTAAACCTAACACCCTAAAAATCTACCATAGGCCATCAGTGTGACCATCAAAACCACCCTGATTATCAGGGTATCAGGGTGATTTACACTGATAAAATTAGCCCTGGGTGCGAGCTAGCTAGTGCTAGGCTGGTATCGAGGTTCTGGCTAGTCCCGAAGCCAGACCAGCAGTGCATGGTTTGGTAAAACAGTGCGCGCGATGTTGACGAAGCCCCGTTAGCAGTAATGGGCGAACAACACCTGCTGCTGTACGCGATGTTTGAAGAACGCAGTAAGGAACGGAGAAAGTACATTCTATTTGACAAGAAGTAGCACATTCCTAAATAAATCTTGAATTTTAGTGCAATGTTGTTGGCGGGAAGGGATGATGTTGTTGTCGAATTATATCCGTTGTATCAAAACGTGCGGATTATCAAGGCCTACGATACTCTGGTATGTCTGCTCAATGGTATTGGTTGCGATTAGGTTTCACAATTTTGATTGGTTGTTACTGTGCTTTGGTTGGCTGTGATGGCTTTGATCAGAGTAGTGGAATCGTGTTCGGTTCGGACGGATTTCAGCCTTGGCGACTTTGGAAAATGTTGGGGGGATGTTGGGTAGTTGTGAGGGAGTTCAGTGAGGTATCGTCGTTGTTCCTGGTAACCTAGTCTCGTGATTTAGTTTGGGTTGGAAGGGATCACGATTTTTTAGACGGCTCCTTCAGCCTGCTTCGGCGGTTCGCTTCCCGGGGCCTGTTTGTATAAGTGGTTCGTTACTCCTAGGCCTGCATCGTGTGGCTGGTTTTCTTCGCAAGCAACTGGAAAGTCGCAGCTTTCGCACGTGATGATAACCAGGTTCGCTTCTCGGCCGTGCGAGTCGGTTCTCCATCACGCGCGAGACTCGCACGGCCAATGGAAACGCGTTGCCCCACCACTGCTGGAACGCAGCCTTCCTCCTGTCCCGCTTCCCAGCAATTCTTCAGCTCCGTCCAACTGTCTAGCAACAGTGATCCACGGCATACTCGATATGCCGCGTTTCCTGCCAGGCCAGCGTTTTTTTTCCGCTGTGAATGACCTACTCTTGCGATGCGAGTGCTGCGGCGGGAAGAGTGGGTTGCAACGGTCCCGAGACGTCGTACTTCTAGTTGTTCCGTTGAACGAGTATTTTGCACGTACGCGTTACTCGTCGTCTCGTGTCTCCTTCGAGTATGTTACTCATCGCCCCACGCTCCTCCGAAAAACCTGACGGACGATCCATTCGCCCCCCTCGTAACCAATCCCGTCGCCGACATTACTGGCGCCGGCGGTTGTGCATCAGTTAGAAGTCGCAGTGACCTTTCCTTGCCTCAGGCTCCTCCCAGTCAACCGCGTGGCGAACTCACGATGATGAGCGACAACTGCGTGACGGCCTTGAGAAACTTCCACGATCACTCCGTCCCGAACGGCCACAAGCCGGCGCTGACTCCGCCGCAGCGGCGTGCTGCAGCCGCGTGCAGAAGGGAGCTGCTGAACGCGCTGCGGCAGTGGGCGACAGCAGCGAGGCGGAGAGAGGCCGAGGCCGCCTGTCAGTGGCCCACTCCCGGAGGGGAGTCGCAGAATCTGTGGACGAGGCCCCACTCTCAGCTCACCCGCGAATTCCAAATCCCTAATATCCTTGCTGATAGCCACGCTGACAGCCCTGCTGCTGCTGCCGCTGCTCCTGCCGCTCCTGCTACTTCTGCTACTGCTAATGCTCCCGCTGCTGCTCCTGCTCTTGCTGCTGCTCCAGCAGACTCCGCCGCGCTGCTGTGCTCCGCGGCCTGGCGGCGGGCGGCGATGGCGCGAGCTGCGTCGAGCGCGTTCGTGGCGAGGGCGGTGAGGCGGAACCTGACGTCGCTGGCGCGGATAGAAGCGGGCGTGGATGCTGTGTGCCGCGGGGTGCGCGAGGTGGAAGGCAGCCTGGTGGGCGAGTTTGGTGACAAGGGTAGCGCGGGAGGCGAGGGTGGCAAGGTGCTGGCAGCTGAAGCAGGAGGAGCAACAGGAGCAGGATCAGGGGAAGAAGGAGCAGGAGCAGGAGCAGCTGCAGGAGTAGGAGCAGGGGAAGAAGGAGCAGGAGCAGGAGCAGCTGCAGGAGCAGGAGCAAGAGCAGGAGCAGGGGCAGGAGCAGGAGCAGGAGCAGGAGCAGGAGCAGGAGCAGGTCCAGGAGCAGGAGCAGGGGCAGGAGCAGGAGGAGAAGTCGCAGCTGCAAAGCGTGGCACGTGGCCTGAAGCGTGCTGGCCTGTGCCGCACATGCCCTTCTCCGATGTCATGGTGCTCCCTCTTTCCTCGCCCTACTGTCTTCCTAAGGCTTCTTTCCAACTGAACAAGCAAGTTTTCTCACTTCGCCCCCAGCCCCGCCTCTTCCCCTCCCCCTCCCTCTCCTCTCCCCCTCCCCCCCCCCCCCTCCCTCCTCAATTCCTGCTCTCTCTATCCCCTCTCCCCCTCCCCTGCCCCAATGACTGCTCCCTTCGCCCTCCACCAGGGAGCATGAGATCTACTGTGATAGAAATTCACTCCACCAATTCCACTCCCCCCCTCCCACTCTCCTCCCCCCTCCCCAGGCCACCAGAGCGAGTAAGTTCCTCGTGTTTGCCTACTCCAACGAGCAGCTCTCCAGCACACGCGCTCACCTCGCAGAGGCTGCCCGCTTCGCTCAAGCCACCAACCGCATCCTCGTGCTGCCCAAGGTACCACTTGCGTGTTGCTGGCCAAGGTACCACTTGCGTGTTGCTGGCCAAGGTACCACTTGCGTGTTGCTGGCCAAGGTACCACTTGCGTGTTGCTGGCCAAGGTACCACTTGCGTGTTGCTGGCCAAGGTACCACTTGCGTGCTGCTGGCCAAGGTACCACTTGCGTGTTGCTGGCCAAGGTACCACTTGCGTGCTGCTGGCCAAGGTACCACTTGCGTGTTGCTGGCCAAGGTACCACTTGCGTGTTGCTGGCCAAGGTACCACTTGCGTGTTGCTGGCCAAGGTACCACTTGCGTGTTGCTGGCCAAGGTACCACTTGCGTGCTGCTGGCCAAGGTACCACTTGCGTGCTGCTGGCCAAGGTACCACTCCGTTTGTAACGCCTGCAGGCTCACACGAAGGGCTGAAAGGCAACCAATGCGCCTCTCTGTAGAACTCCACTTTGTCATTCCCTTCCTCCCGCCTCCCCCGCTCCCCCTCTCCCTTTCGCCCTATCCCCCTCTCTCCCTCCTCCACTTCCTCACATCGCAAACACCCCAGTGCAGTCGCAGCCGCCTCTCACTGGCCCGTGACCTGCCCCTCTGCGCCTACTTCGACCTCTCTCGCCTCGACGCCCACTGGATCTTGCCCGACCTCTTCCTGCTCCTTGCTAGAGCCGCTCTCAACCCTCCCTTTGCTGCTGCCGCACCTGGCACCAGCCCTTCCGTGGCCTTCATGCACCTACAAATGCAGCAACTATGGCGCACACCTTTCAGTCAAAGCAAGTACCATTGGCCAATTCTTGTCCCATTCCAAGTGCCAACTCACGTTTCGTTTAACACGGCAATCCCTTCCCTAGTCCCGCTCTTCTCGCTCCCGTTTGTTAGCCATTCGCTCCATTCCATGGCAGAGCATCCAATAATATCTGCTTGAGAATGCATAACGGAACACACAGTTTTGTTGCCCTCGGTGCAGGGTCTCTGGTGGACATGCTGAGTGAGCTGATGGTGTATGGCATGGGCCATGCGCCGGCAAGACGCAACACTGTTGACATCGCCATGCCGGTCAACAGCAGAGCAGTTTTCCACCAGTTGCATCAGTGGTGCGTCATTCCATGCCGACTACCTACCATCTGCATGACCCCTTTTGTACTTTCGGTTGCCCATGATCCATGCTTTGAATGATCTTATGGATATGATAAGTCCACCCAATTGCCGTCTGCTGTGCTGCATCCTTTGTACAACTCCTCCACGCCTGCAGGCGGCACACGGACGTGCTGGTGTGGGTGAAGAGCACCTTCGGTCTGGTGGACTTCAAACCTCCTACAGAAGCCATCTCCTTCCACATGCTTCCGTACAACCGAGCATGGCACGCCAAGGCACATCGAGCTATGGCCCAACTGCCCCGCCGGTACATTGCGGTGCACTGCCGCTCCGAGTTCATCGCTTTCAACCTGGTAAGCTCATTGCCTTCAACCTGGTAAGCTCATTGCCTTCAACCTGGTAAGCTCATTGCCTTCAACCTGGTAAGCTCATTGCCTTCCACCTGGTAAGACATTGCCTTCAACCTGGTAAGCTCATTGCCTTCAACCTGGTAAGCTCATTGCCTTCAACCTGGTAAGCTCATTGCCTTCAACCTGGTAAGCTCATTGCCTTCAACCTTGTAAGCTCATTGCCTTCAACCTGGTCAGCTCATTGCCTTCAACCTGGTAAGCTCATTGCCTTCAACCTGGTAAGCTCATTGCCTTCAACCTGGTAAGCTCATTGCCTTCAACCTGGTAAGCTCATTGCCTTCAACCTGGTAAGCTCATTGCCTTCAACCTGGTAAGCTCATTGCCTTCAACCTGGTAAGCTCATTGCCTTCAACCTGGTAAGCTCATTGCCTTCAACCTGGTAAGCTCATTGCCTTCAACCTGGTAAGCTCATTGCCTTCAACCTGGTAAGCTCATTGCCTTCAACCTGGTAAGCTCATTGCCTTCAACCTGGTAAGCTCATTGCCTTCAACCTGGTAAGCTCATTGCCTTCAACCTTGTAAGCTCATTGCCTTCAACCTGGTAAGCTCATTGCCTTCAACCTGGTAAGCTCATTGCCTTCAACCTGGTAAGCTCATTGCCTTCAACCTGGTAAGCTCATTGCCTTCAACCTGGTAAGCTCATTGCCTTCAACCTGGTAAGCTCATTGCCTTCAACCTGGTAAGCTTATTGCCTTCCACCTGGTAAGCTCATTGCCTTCAACCTGGTAAGCTCATTGCCTTCAACCTGGTAAGCTCATTGCCTTCAACCTGGTAAGCTCATTGCCTTCAACCTGGTAAGCTCATTGCCTTCAACCTGGTAAGCTCATTGCCTTCAACCTGGTAAGCTCATTGCCTTCAACCTGGTAAGCTCATTGCCTTCAACCTGGTAAGCTCATTGCCTTCCACCTGGTAAGCTCATTGCCTTCAACCTGGTAAGCTCATTGCCTTCAACCTGGTAGGCTCATTGCCTTCAACCTGGTAAGCTCATTGCCTTCAACCTGGTAAGCTCATTGCCTTCAACCTGGTAAGCTCATTGCCTTCAACCTGGTAAGCTCATTGCCTTCAACCTGGTAAGCTCATTGCCTTCAACCTTGTAAGCTCATTGCCTTCAACCTGGTAAGCTCATTGCCTTCAACCTGGTAAGCTCATTGCCTTCAACCTGGTAAGCTCATTGCCTTCAACCTGGTAAGCTCATTGCCTTCAACCTGGTAAGCTCATTGCCTTCAACCTGGTAAGCTCATTGCCTTCAACCTGGTAAGCTCATTGCCTTCAACCTTGTAAGCTCATTGCCTTCAACCTGGTAAGCTCATTGCCTTCAACCTGGTAAGCTCATTGCCTTCCACCTGGTAAGCTCATTGCCTTCAACCTGGTAAGCTCATTGCCTTCAACCTGGTAAGCTCATTGCCTTCAACCTGGTAAGCTCATTGCCTTCAACCTGGTAAGCTCATTGCCTTCAACCTGGTAAGCTCATTGCCTTCAACCTGGTAAGCTCATTGCCTTCAACCTGGTAAGCTCATTGCCTTCAACCTGGTAAGCTCATTGCCTTCCACCTGGTAAGCTCATTGCCTTCAACCTGGTAAGCTCATTGCCTTCAACCTGGTAAGCTCATTGCCTTCAACCTGGTAAGCTCACTGCCTTCAACCTGGTAAGCTGTGTGGATGTAAGATCGAGTTCAAAAAATAGATTATGGATTTTTGGTACAACTACTTGACTAATATAGGCACGACACAAGGCAGATAACCGGGATGTTACTATAAGGTACCAACCCCCGGGAACCGTCGAAAACAAAATCTTCCCGATTTCGGTAGAAGAAATTCGACGTATATCACGCGTACGCAAAGTCACGCGGAAACAACCGAAATGAGGCAGAACTCGGTGCAAGCAAAAGAAACAAACTAGGAAATAAGCATTGAAATGAAAATCGAATGTAGTTCAGTTGAAAATGGACGGGGTGCTCTCACATAAGCTCATTGCCTTCCACCTGGTAAGCCTTCAACCTTTCTAAGCTCATTGCAACCTTGCTGCTTCCCTAATCCCACCTCACCCATCTTGTAGGGGCACAGGCTAGCAAAAGTCGGCTACAAATTGGAGGCGGGTGTGCTGGAGGGGCTGATGACGGGGTGCATGGAGGCGGCGCGCGACCTCATCAACGGCATGAAGCGCCGCCACAACATCTCCGCCGTCTTCATCGCCGCCGACGTGCCGTTTGACGACAAGGCGGGCAGCGTGGTGTGGTTGGACTCGTGGAACGAGACCACGTGGAAGTTCCAAGGGGCGGAGAAAGAGAGGGCGCTACAGGCCCCGCGGGAGAAGCTGCAGTGGCTGAGGGAGCAGGTGGCGGGCACAGTGATGGTGGACGAGCTCATGCCCGCCGTCAACCGCTACGACCCCAGTCAGTGCACTTTGGTCTGGTGGGTGCCTGCTTGGGTGGCTGTTCAGGTGGCTGCTCTGTGGCAAGCTGTACCTGGCAAGGACTTTGTCCTACGTCCCTTCTCCTACGTCCCTTCTCCTATGTCCCTTCTCCTTTCTTTCTCCCATATTATTGTGCCATGCCAACCCTCGTCCCCTTCCACGCACCTCCTCTTCCTCTATTGCCCTCTACCACTTCCTTCCGCCCCCTCGTTTTTTCTGCCCCAACACAGGCATCGTGGCCATATTGGACAAGCTGCTGTGTGCACATGCCCATGTGTTCCTGGCTGGGTCCATCCTATGCGGGGGGGCTCGTTCGTTTGAGCTGGACATCAGCAACCACAGATTTCACTTCAAACATACTCTCCACGACAGATGGTTCTCAAATGTCAGATTGCCGGATTAAATGTATCTGGGTACTGTTGGCGTGTATAGGCCTTTGTAGGTCATATATATTGTTATTTTTTTTCTCTACCAGCATACTGTAAGAGCCAATATACCGGAAGGCCCCAAATATAAGCGCATGGCTATTATAAGTGCATGCGCTTCTATTTGGAGCACTGTGCTTATTGTCGGTCCTCATCTATATTTGTCATTTTATAAGTGCATGTGTTGGAATAACCAACGATTATTATAACATTCCCGAAGGCAGCGCACTTCGCGCATCGCTTCATAGCGAGGCAGCGCACTTGTACCAATATCGCATTAAGCTTGTATAGAGCACGCGGCACCCCGAAAGCCACTCGAAGGTCGACAGTCGCAGTTAGTCAACGGTCGCGTCTGTTGACCGTCCAGTAACCGTACTCGGTGGTTACACGATGCACGGTAACTCTCGAGTATAGCAATAACGCGATTACTGTAGCAATGCAATACAGTTAATAAGGGAATGTACCCATCAGACCAGTTGCTAGCTAGGATTGCTATTTATATCCTTGTACTCCTATCTTTAGTCATCTTGTTTTCTTTCAAACTATTACAAAAACTCTCTATCTTCTCACAACTTGCCAAGACTTTTCCTATCCACTACGATTCTTGGTTACATCAACATGGTATGAGAGCCACAGTGGACTATAAGATCTGCCAAGTTCCTGTTCTTCCTAGAACAACCCTTTATAAACTCGTCCATTATAAATACCTGTTACAAGTCTGCACCACTATGGCTCCTGAAGGAAAAGCTACTGCAGACTCTCTAGGCCCACTACCAGCAACGACTAATGCGCAATCAGCGGTGACCTCCGTCAGCGCTGCCATCGTTGAGCAACTCGTTGCTCGCATCAACGTTTTTGAGAGCCATCAAGCAATGAGCATCGATGGCTCAAGCTACGCAAGAGGAGTTGCTGGACTACCTCTACCAGGAGAAGACCGGCGCGTCAACCCCGAGAGATCATTCACCTTTGACAACCGTAAAGCTTCAGCTCATGTGCACGACCGTCAACAACGCTCACAGTCAGAAGCGATTGCAACCATGCAAACAAAATTTGTTATGACATCAAATCTGAAGACTTCAAATAAATTCGACGGAAATGATTTTGAAACGTGGAGTTTCGAATTTGAACTCCTCGCAACGGCCGCGCAGGTCTGGATTACTACGACGGGAGCTTACCTTCCAACGGACAGAACTCTCCAGGAGAAGAACCAGTACTACCACGAGTCCCTTTTCACATACATGCTCTTCTCCAGAATCTTTCCCCCGTTGAGCAGCTTGGCATCCGCTCCTTCATATAGGAGTGCGCTCCTGCGCAAGTGTCTTGGGAGCACCTGTGCAATTCATACATGACAACAGATCCAGTAACCATGAGTCGCCTCCTCAGCGGGGAGAAAGCAGGACCGTATATCAATCGGTGTCCAAATCTGTGAGACCAATTCAAGAAGTGTGGTAACGTCTACGGAGAGACTCTACCACGGTAGTGAGCTAGACTACGGGGGTTGGCATGAAATATTATGAGTGACTGTAGCTTTGTTTAGTTCCTTAGCGTATGCACATACACAGGACAAGTTGGCAAGAGTTTCCACTAGCAAAGCCAAAATTACAGAATGAATGAACAAGAAATGACAACAATGACTACATCAGGCATATAGCAACTCTGCAGCTAGCCTGGTCGACCGCCAGCACAGCTTGGTCGACCGCCTGCCAGCGTTGCGTAGAGGAGCCGCGCCAGCACTGCAGAAGGGCGACCTGCCAACTTAGCAGGTCGACGGCATGCCAACGCTGCAGCAGAGCGGCTGTCCAGCATTGCCTCATAGAAGACAGCAGTGCACATGCTTGCAGGTGCGCGCAGACGATTGGCCCGACTTGCATCGGTGTGCATCCATCGGCTGTTGTCTGCGCCTGACGATTGACCCCTCCGTAGACCAGAACTCTCAGCTGTTGTCGCCGAGCTCCCCTCGTCGACGACTCCTCACTTTGTCAGGTCGACGGACTGCTCCGTCGACCACCCGATCGAATTGCTCTGCCTGGTCGACGGCCCACCCGTTGCCCATCCCAGTCAGCTGCAGCTGTCGAGCTCCCTGGTCGAGAGCAACACCACAGAGGTCCCCTGCAGCTCGACGAAGCCCGTCGAGCAGCTCTCCCACTGTGAACGGTCGGCTGCTTCTCCCGTACATCCGACGAAGTCACCGGCGTTGCCCAAGCGAGGGCGGGGCCAACACTCCTCTCCCGTTAATACTCCCCTGCCGCGCTCACGCTTGGGCCTCCAGCCCACACGGCGGAGAAAACTCGTCCTCGGCGTGCACCCCACACACAGCACGCCGTCACCGCACCAGCCGTGCAGAAGGGCACGGCACCTACTACTGCACATCATCGTCGCCGTCGCCGCCATCGACCAGACGAACTTGGCAGATGGCGACAGAACACCGGTTGAAAGCCGGAAAATGCAGCCCTTTCGTCAGGAAGTCTGCCGACCGCTCGGTGGTCGGGATGTACTTCAGCACGAACTTCCCGCACCTCACCATGTGCTGCAGCCAGGCATAGCGTCGCTCCATGTGCTTGAGGTTGCCCGTCAGCCCCAAGCCCTCAGCGACCATGATTGCCGACTTGTTGTCCACGCGGATGATGGTCGGCTTCCCAACGTCGAGCAACTTGAATTGTGCAAGGAGGAAGCGAAGTCGACGCCCTTCCTTGCCCGTGTCTGTGGCTGCGACGTACTCCGACTCGGTCGAGGAGAGCGTCGCGCACTTGATGCGCTAACTCGACGAGGAGACCGCGGCCCCTCCGAAGACGAACGCGTAGCCACCCGTGCTCGTCCGATTCTGCTTGTCGCCCGCGTCGTCGACGTCCACATAGCCGATCAGCTCCAGCGACTCTGGTCCACCGCCGAACTCCAAGGCGATGTCACGGGTGTCAGCGAGGTAGGCGAGGCACGCCAATGCTGGTCGCTCCTCACCGTGGGGCCGCTCCCCAGCTTGCTGCAGGCGAAGGCGATGTCCGGCCTCATCGTTGTCGCCGCGAACTGCAGCGAGCCAACCTTCTGCCGGTACTCCTCCTCCTCGCGCTCCTGCGCCTCCTCGTCGTAAATGTCAGCTCCGTATGTGTGTCGACCGAGACCAGCGTCTTCGGGATGCGCCCGGTCTGGTTTTCGTCGATGAAGCGCCTATGCAGCTTGTCGACGTAGTTCTGCTGGTGCAGCCATAGCTTCCTCGCCGGCCTGTCGCGCACGATCTCCAGCCCGAGGTACTTCACGACCGGCGAGATCTCCCGCAGCTCGAAGGCGGCCTCCAGCAGCTCCTTCTGCTTCTTCAGCATCGCAATGCTGCTGTTAGCGGCGAGCAGGACCAGCACCCAGCAGGTCACTCCGTCGTCGCCGACCTTGAAGTAGAGCACCGTGTCGACCTGGCTCTTCTTCCAGCCAGCGCCCTGCAGCACGCTGTCAAGAGCCCTGTACCACAGCAGCGGCGACTACTTCAGCCCGTACAGGCTCTTTAGCAGCTTGCACACCAGGCCGGTCCCGTCATCGAAGCAATCCGGCGGGTACCTGTACAGCACTCGGTCAAACTTGCTCTGCAGGAAAGCATTCTTCATGTCGAGCTGCATCAGGTTGAGGTCGGAAACAACGACGATGCTGAGGAAGATCCTCAGCATGACGTAACTGCTCGCCGGCGAGTACGTCTCGTCGTAGTCGGCGCCATACACCTGCGTGAAGCCCTTCACGACCAGCCTCGCCTTCTCGCGCTCGACGGTGTCTTCGATGCGGTACTTGGTCGTCAACACCCACCGATTCTTCATGATGTTCACCCCGTGTGGGCGTTCGACCAGCTCCCATGTGCCCATGCTGATAAGACTGCGGATCTCCTCGTCCATGGCGGCCTTCACCGTTTCGCCCTTCCATCTCACCAGCGCCTCCTTCACCGTCATCGTAGCCATGTCCCAGCGGTGTTCGGGGTCAGCATATACATCGGGGTCGAGCTCCGGCAGGTCGACGTCATCTAAAGCGTCGTCGTAGAGCAGGTCATCGTCGGCGTCGTCGTACACCGTGGTGAAAGCAGCTAGGGGAAGGCAAGCATGGAAGACTAGCCGCTCCGGCGGCTTCCGAGTTCGACCTTTGCGTCGCAGCTCAGGCTTCTCGACCGGAACCTCCACTACATCGCTGTAGGTGGACTCTTCTCCTGCCGAAAGCCCCCCTTCCTCGTCGACTTTCACGTCGTCGACCAGCTGCTTCGACCCTTCGACCGGCTGCTCACCTCCTGCTGACTTCGATAGCTCCCCTGTCAACCGCCCCGGCTGCTGTTCCCCTGTCGACTGCACCCCTGCTGTGGCCTCCTTTTCGACTGGCTCCCCTGTCTGCGGCTCCCCTGTCGTCGACAGCCTCTCATTGACCAAGAAGAGCTTGGCGCCTTGTCGGCCGTCGGCGATGCCACTGGCTGGCGCCCCAGGCGACGCCTCAAGGTTCCCCTCATCGCTGGTGGCCGACACAGGTGTCGACTCAGACTGATCTGCGACGGGGGTGGGAGGAGCAAGAATAGGGGGAGGAGGAAGAACCTCCACGACATCCTCAGCAACAGGCTCGTCGACCTCGCCGAGCAGCGGGACCGGTACCGGTGAGGTGTCTGTCGGCGGGTGTGCCTGCGTCCGCCCTGACGCCGGCCCATACTTCACCTTCCACACCTCCAGCCACAGCGTCTCGTAGAAGATCACCTCGACGGACGTGACCACCTTGTTGTCGGTCAAGTCCAGCACCTCTTAGCCCTTGCTCTCCTGCGACACACCCAAATGAAGCTCCCAACGAGCTTTCGGCGCCAGCTTCCCACCGCGCTGCTGCTCGGGAACCATGAACTGCACCATGCAGCCCCACACCCGCTCCAGCGTGAAGTCGGGCTTCTTCCCGGTCAGCAGCTGGTACGGAGTCGTCCCCGGCGGCGTCGTTGACTGCTCCAAGCAGTTGCGCACCCAGACAACTTGTCGGAGAGCGACGTGCCACTAGTGGTGCTGCACGCCCATGTGCAGCAGCATCGTCCACACGGACTCGACGACCATGCGCATCTCCCGCTCAGCCATGCCGTTCTGCTGCGGAGTGTAGGGGCACGTCAGGTCGTGGACGATGCCCTTCCCATCAACGAAGCTAGTGAAGTCCTTTCCGAGGAACTCCCCTCCCCGGTCTGAATGAAGTGACAGCACCGACTTCTTCGTCTGCCGTTCCACTAGATCTCTGGAACTCCCTCAGCACATCGCTCTTCTTAGCGACCGGCATTGCCCACACGAACCGAGTGTGGCGATCCTTCAGCAGCAGAAAGTACAAGCTGCCATCCTTGGCAGCCACTCAAAACGGCCCGCACAAGTCAATGTGCACGAGAGCCAGTGCCTCCTCGGCGTCCGAGCCCTTGTCGGGGAAGGTGCGCTGCGTCAGCTTTCCTCCGACGCACGAGACACACGGCGGGTCTGATCCGGTCGACGATGTCAAGCCCAGTAACAACTTCATGCTTCGCCGAGCTCTTGATCGTGTCGACGCCGACGTGTGCGAGCCTTGCATGCAACCGGTCAGGGGTCGACTTCATCGCTGAGACTATCGTCCGCAGAGCTACCACCTCGGTCGACGGTGCAGAGGACTCGTCCAGTGTAGCATGCTCGACCGAGCACCTCCCGGGTCGCGGCAGCGTGCAGCATCTCGTCGCCGTCGCCCTATAGCTGCACTCCGCTCTCCTTCAGTTGGCCAGCTGACAGCAGGTTCGCATGGACTCCCTGAACGTAAAAGACGTCTGGGATGAGGACCCGCTTCCTGGCCTCCCCTTGCAGAGCGACGGTTCTGCGACCCTCGACAGGCTGCAATGCCCCATTGAATCCACGCACGTGCTTCACCCCGTCGCTCGGCGCCATGTCAACGAAGACCGCCTTCGTCCCCATCAGGTGGTGGGAGCAACCGCTGTCGAGCAGCACCGCCATCGGGTTTGCCTGCACAGCTGCCGCCACCGCTTGGAAGTCATCGCCAGCCTCCGGCGCCAGCGAGACTGTCAGCTCCACCACGCCGACCATCAAGCACGACGCCTCCCCGTCGCATCGGCCCTTGTCTGGAGATGTTGACGTCCTTCGTTGACGACGTCTTCTTCGACGTCTGCTTCTCCTTGCACGACTTCTCATCTCGACGGGGACGACGGCTGGCCGATCGACTGCGGTCTCCCTTGTTGTCGTCCTCGTCGCTGTCATCGCGGTCGGGGCACTCGAAGGAGAGATGGTCGGGGTCGCCGCAGATCCAGCACTCCCGCCGTCGACCACCACCTCGTCGACCCTTGTCCCGCGTCGACCGCTTCTCGTCGACGTTCTTCGTCGACCGCCCACCTCCGCTACCACCTCCGCCCTGCTTCCCGCGCTGCCCTTGCTGCTGATTCAGCTTCGTCGATGCAGCGTAGTTTGCCTGCGGAAGGAGCTCTGTGGGCTGTTCGGCCTCCTGCATCGCCTCATCTTGGAGGATGTAGCTGGTGAAGGAGTCAACGTCGAGGGACTCGCGTGTGTGGGGCACCATCGTCATCCTCTCCATAAGGTTGTAGCTGCGCGGCAGGCCCTTAAAGACATGGGTGATGTAGGACGCCATAGAGTATTCGGCGCCTGCCATCCGCATCTCAGCCAGGATCCGTCGAGCATGGTTGCAGTAGTCCGTCGCCGACTCCTGCTCGCTCATTCGAATGTGTGTCATTTTCTCCTCCTACTGCCTGATGTACATGTCGTCCTTCACCCGGTACGTTGACAAGATGAAGTGCCGTGCTTGGTGACCAGCATCCAGTCGCTCTCGATAGCTCCTGAGCGCTAGCTGCACCACCGACGAGCAGCACCTCGAGATGACCATGAAGGTGAGCAAGTGAGCAGCACGAAACTCCCCGCGCAGCTCGACATCTTCCTCGGGCGGAATGGGCACGGTGCCGTCAGCGAAGCCCTTCAGCCCGGTGACCTCCAGCTGAGTTTCTATCGACTACCTCCAGGTGATGAGGTCCCGTTGACCTTGCAGGGGTGTGACGGGGCCGGCGAAAACTTGAAGTAGCCATACGCCAGTATGTTCCCGCCCGCCATGACGTGCGTCGTCGCCGAAAACCCTCCACCGCTTCGTAGAGGAGAGCGACGTCGACCATCGACGTCAACACGCGAGTTGCCTGCAGCCGCCGTCGACCGCTGCACTCGCACCTGACTCATGTCAACGCCACCGTCGACCTTGATCACCCCTCTCTGCTTCGTGCCATCATTGCCGCTGACTCGTGCACCGCCGTCGACCTCGTCGGCGACGCCACCTTCGTTTCGTACTGGTCGAGGAGATGCAGAACGAGAAGGGTGCTCGTCGCCCACTGCGCCCGGATGCCAAACTCGACGATTGCCCAGGGGATCGTCCCGTATACGCCATCCTCAGTGCGTTTCCGCGCATCAGCAAAGCGTGCCTCCAAGGTGTCCGCTACCCCCGCATCAACTACGGGGTCGACCATGGTGACTAACGCAGCTGCTGGCCTACGAACGACTTAGTGGGTGCAAAATTCGGCTCCTATCTGACGGTAATTTGCGGGGCCGCCCACGCTCACCGCACCACGCGAAGAGACACTCTACAATGGTAGTGAGCTAGACTATGGGGGTTGGCACGAACTACTATGAGTGACCGTAGCTTTGCTTAGTTCCTTAGCACTTGCACATTCACAGGAGAAGTTGGCAAGAGTTTCCACTAGCTAAGTCGAAATTACAAAATGAATGAACAAGCAATGGCAACAATGACTACATCAGGCACCTAGCAACTCCGCGCCAGCACTGCAGAAAGGCAACCTGCCAACATAGCAGGTCGACGGCGTGCCAACGCTGCAGCAGAGCGGCTGTCCAACGTTGCCCCGTAGAAGACAGTAGTGCGCACGCTTGCAGGTGCGCGTAGACGATTGGCCCGACTTGCATTGGTGTGCATCCGTCGGCTGTTGTCTGCGCCTGACGAGCCACATCGACTTCGGGATACCAGCCCGAAGTCGCCTTCATCACTGCGACCTCGACGGCGTCCGCGTGCCCCGCAGAACACGCCGAGTAGGTTACCTGGTTGACCGCCAAGTGCTCTGGTCGACCCCCAAGTGCTCTGGTCGACCACCAGGTGCCTCTAGTTGACCACCAGGTGCCTCTGGTCGACCACCAGGTGCCTCTGGTAGACCACAACTCCCGTCGAGCTACCCCCTGGTCGACGGACCCCTCCGTCGACCAGGATTGTCAGCTATTGTCGCCGAGCTCCCCTCGTCGACCACTGCTCACTTGTCTGGTCGACTGTTTGCTCCGTCAACTACCCGGTTGAACTGCTCCTCCTGGTCGACGGCCCACCCGTCACCCAGCCCAGTCTGCTACAGCTGTCGAGCTCCTTGGTCGACAGTAACACCACAGAGGTCCCCTGCAGCTCGACGAAGCCCGTCGAGCAGCTCTCCCACTGTGAACGGTCGGCAGCTTCTTCCGTACATCCGGCCAAGTCGTCGGCGTTGCCCAAGCGAGGGCGGGGCCAACCTTCCTCTCCCGTTAACAATGTCTCCGATGACATTTTTGTCTCTATAGTCCTTAATGGATTAGGATCAGAGTGGCAGTAGTGCGAGTCATTTCTTTGCGCTGGAGCAACCATTTCCGAATCTGCCCTCTGTGCCACACTCCTCTCCAAACAAAAGGAGATTGAACTGTACAACGAGGGAAACGGAAAAATGGAGAAGTTAGTGTTTTTCGCTGGAGCAACTAGAGGGGAGTCACACGAGAAGAAGTGATTCTTCTGCATGAAGTCAGGTCACACCATGGATCGATGTTACCAATGAAAGGCTCCTAACGAAAGGCGCAGTAGCAACTCACCTGGTCAACAACCTTCGGTGCCTCCTTGAAATCCAGCACGACAGCGACAATGTCGCCACCTTCGGTCGCAAGTACTTCACAAAAAATTGAGTTGCATGGCACGTCGCAGAGGCATTCGCTACTACGGCGGAGTACAATACCCGCCAATTGCTCTGATCGAGCCAATCACTCCGAGCCCCAACAATGACCTGACACTTAGTCCCTGGATTGACAGGCCAACCAATCTCTCACCTAACTTTGAGTTGCCTCCGAGCATACCAGAGTCTCCTCCAGTTTCCCCGCAAGGCACGAAAATGATATTTTACCTTGTTGCATTGATGTTGACCGCATCGTCACTCCAAAGATCGCCATCATCGCGCGACGAAGCCGTGACAACTTCAACACGTGGTAGCAGAAGCTGATATGGGCAACGCACGCCGTGCCCTCAAGGACTATCTTGTCAAGCAGAGTGTATCTCATGCCACCCAGCTTTGAGGGGGGGACGTGTGAGAGTAGGACGGCTTATGCCAGCTATGCATGCTTGCCTTTACTTTATTACGCTATTTCTAGCTTAGGTTTATTTTATGCATGCATGAATTGCTTGATTCCCTATGCTAGGTGCTTTCCTATATTTAATTATAGTTATAGCACCGAGCTGGGTTGTGTGCACCGAATTCTGGGCTTTTCGGTTGCCACCGAATTGCCTTCTACCGAATTCGGGAAGGGTCTGTTCGGGACGCTTCGCGATCCTCGGAACCTTCGCGTAACACCTGGTTACTGGGCCTTGTGTCGAGCCTATATATAGCCTCGTATTGTACCCAGGTGATCATTCAATTCACATTCTCTTTTCTGAGCTCGATCCTAGATCCTCACAACTGTGAACGGTCGGCTGCTTCTCCCGTACATCCGACCAAGTTGTCGGCGTTGCATAGCGAGGGCAGGGCCAACACTCCACTTAGGGATGAGCAATTTCTCGAACGCCTGTTCGGTTCGCCTCGATTTTTTTTGCCCAAATTGTTCGGGGCGAACATGTTTGGTGTTCGGCCGAACATGTTCGCCGTTCGCCAATGACATTTGGCGACGGGTTGTCGAACACGAACGCGTTCGTGTTCGAATTGGGGGCCCCGCGAACACCAAAGTGTTCGCGTCAAAATTGGCCGCGACCAAATTGAGGTCGCGGCTGTTTTGTGTTTGAGCTCATTTCGTGATCTCAAACTCAAAACGCCTTTAGCGCTTAGCTCTCCCTCACACAACCGCCATAGTCTTGCGGTGTTAGTAGCCATCGCACACCGTTCCTTAACATCTACACGAACATTTCATCTAGGGTAGTCCGTAGTGTAGGGTGTTTTCCTCAACATTAAGGTTGAGTAGCATAGGGATCAAGCACCTAGAGGTCAAGGCTCTAGTTGTAGGGACGGGCGTTTCACAAACCCACACGTAACCTGGAATTCAATTAGGACCGTGCTACACGTGGCACGGGACCGTTCCTTTGGGGGGGGTTAGGGTTTTAGGGCCGAGGGCGGAGTTATGGCTTCCAGCCAACATGGATTTGCAGAACGAGGTGCAGGCAGCGCTCAGGGCGGTACACCAGGTTCTCCACCACGACTTATGCAGGGGCGAGTAGGGGATGGACCTGCAGGAGCCAGCACTTGTTTCGTCGGGGGGTTTCTTTCCGTAGCGGCGGCGACATCCCGTCACTCTTTCCGTTACGACGGCCCTCGACCCCCTCCTTCGGGGCAGATGCAACTGGAGAGTGGCAGTGAGGAGGAGGATGAGGAGGAGGAGGGTGAGGGCAAGGAGGATGAGGACAATGAGGGGAGCGGGGATGACAGTGAGGCCGGGTGGGAGCTAGAGACGCATGGCGGTGGGGAAGGGGGGGATGATGATGAAGACCATGAGATGGAGATGAAGTATTGGGGTGCTCGGCGTAGGTCTAGCAGATTCTCCCCTTTAGGTCGGTGCAGGTACTGTGCGAGCTGGCTTGTGACGTAGGAGAGATCCGGCCGGCACATGACTGCGACAAACAGGAGACACCCCAGCTACTGCTGATAGAGCCAATGATCTTCGGTGGAGAGCAGTGTGGTGTCGGGTTCATGATTAGGAGGAGGAGTGCGAAAGGGGGTGGTGAGGTTGATCGGGCGATTGCGAATTTCATCGCACGTGTTTCCGTGTACTTAGCGACGGAGAGGTGGATGGAGGCACCGGATTGGGTGATGTTGAGACCCATGAACTGCGAGACGTTGTGGTTGATCGTTACTTCGAGCTTCTCTTATTATCTGCTTCGAAGCGATCGAGCAGTTCCGTGTCATCCCCAGTGTAGAGCAGGTCGTCGACGTAGGCGATGAGCAGGATGCACTGTTCGCGTGATTCCTTCCTGACCATGCCTTGGTCGTGTGGTAGCTGGACGAAGCCACTTTCAAGGAGAACAGTGTGCAGGTACTCCTGTCATAGGTGAAGTTCTTGCTTGATGCCGTAGAGGGATTTTTGGAGGAGGCAGACGGCGCCATCACTTTCTTCGAAGGCGTGTGGTTGCTCGACGAAGATAATGGCGTGGACGAGTGCATACAAGAACGTACTGCCGACGTCGATCTGTCGGAGCGGACGCTGCTTGACGGCTGCGATGCAGATGAGAATGCGGACCGAGGTGTGCCGTCCGACAGGGCGCAAAGGTCTGGTCGTAATCCACCATGTGAATTTGCTCAAAGTCGCGCACCACCTATCTCGCCTTGTATTTATCATTTAATCCGTCTGCGAGCGTTTTAATCCGGAAGACCCAATTGCCGCTGAGTATCTTCCTCCCCTTTGCAGATGATCGGAGAACGAGCTTCCAAGTTTCGCGGCGCTTCAGTGCCACTACTTCTGCTGCCATGGCTGCCTTCCATTTTTTGCTGTCGGGGCCAAACAAGGCTTGGCGCACGGTGGTAGGTTCCTTGGGGGAGGTGTGGCGAACTGCGACTACAAGCCCAAGGATGCGGAGGCCAGTTTTGTTGGTATCTTCGTAGGCGAGGCGATCGTAATCGTGGGCGCTGGTTACTTCGACGACGTCGTCGTCGCTGTTAACAGGAGTGGAGTGTTGGCCCCGCCCTCGCTTGGGCAACGCCGACAACTTGGTCGGATGTACGGGAGAAGCAGCCGACCGTTTACAGTGGGGGAGCTGCTCACGGGCTTCGTCGAGATGCAGGGGACCGCTGTGGTGTTGCCGTCGACCTTGAGTGCCCGACGGCCTTTTTCTGCAGGGCAGGTCGATGAGGTGGCTCTCGACCTGCACAAGACTGTCACGGGGCTGGAGCCGTCAACGAGGGAGCTCTACAGCTGCAACTAACTAGGCTGGGCAACGGGTGGGCCGTCAACCAGGAGGAGCAGTTCGACCGGGAGGTCGACGGAGTAGTCAGTTGACCTGACAAGTGAGCAGCGGTCGACGAGGGGAGCTCGGCGACAACATCTGATAGTTCTGGTCGACGGAAGGGGTCCGTCAACCACGGGGTAGCTCGACGGGAGCTGTGGTTGACCAGATAACCTGGTGGTGTCCAGGTCGACCGGGTAACTTGCTCGACGAGTTATGAGGCACGCGAACGTCGTCAAGGTCGTCCTGGCGAAGGCAACTCCGGGCTGGTATCCCGAATTCGATGTGGCTCGTCAGGCGCAGATTAGAGCCGACGGATGCACAACGATGTAAGTTGGGCCAATCGTCTGCGCGCACCTGCGAGCGTGCACACTGCTGTCTTCTACAGGGCAACGCTGGACAGCCGCACTGCTGCAGCGTTGGCACGCTGTCGACCTGCTATGTTGGCAGGTCGCCTTTCTGTTCTGCTGGCGCGGCCCCTCTATGCAATGCTGGCAGGCGGTCGACCAAGCTATGCTCGCGGTCAACCAGGCTAGCTGCAGGGTTTGCTAGGTGCCTGATTGTATTCCTTTTGTCATTCCTTGTACAACCATTCTGTAATTCCAACTTTGCTAGTGGAAACTCTTGCCGATTTCTCCCGCGAATGTGCAAGCACTAGGGAACTAAGCAAAGCTACGATCACTCCTAGTAGTTCGTGCCAACCCTCGTGGTCTAGCTCACTACTGTTGTAGAGTGACTCTCTGCATGGTGCGGTGAGAGTGGAGCGCCCTGTAGTTTACCTTCAGATAGGAGCCGAATTTTGCACCTACTAAGTCGTTCGTAGGCCGGCAGCCGCGATAGTCGCCATGGTCGACCCCGTTGTAGAAGCGGGCGTAGCGGACACCTTGGAGGCACGTTTGGCTGATGCGCGGAAACACATTGAGAATGGCGAGTACGGGACGATCCCCTTGGCGATCGTCAAGTTTGGCGTCCGTGCGCAGTGGGCGACGGAGCACCCTTCCCGTCCTGCATCTCCTCGACCGGTACGAAACGAAGGTGGCGTCGACGACGAGGTCGACGGCGGTGCACGAGTCAGCGGCAACGATGGCACGAAGCGGAGAGGGGTGATCAAGGTTGACGGTGGCGTCAACAGGTTTCAGGCGCGAGTGCAGCGGTCGAGAGCGGCTGCAGGCAGCTCGCGTGCCGACATCGATGGTCGACGTCGATCTCCTCTACGAAGCGGTGGAGGGCTCTCGGCGACGACGCACGTGACGGCGGACGGGATTGCACCGGCGTATGGCTACTTCAAGTTCTCGCCGGACCGGATCACCGTCGCACCGCTGCAAGGTCGACGGGACCTCATCATCTTGAGGAAGGTGTTAGAGACTAAGGACGGAGTCTATGAAGATTAGGTGCCAAAAAATTCTCAAAATCGTTGGTCCCTATTTCTGGACAGAATAGTTGCGCTCACAAGAAACGCCGTCGACAAAAAGTGCACTGTCAAAACTTCACCAAACTCAGATATGTTGTAGCCCTACTCCGTGGCTACAATTCCCAAGTTGAAACGTATCAAGAGGTGAAGTAAATCTCGACTTATCAATTTCGGCGCACAAGGGGGTATGCTGCCATAAGAACTTAACTCAATCACAAAGTACACACAAGTTCACACAAGAGAATTAAAGTAGCACTAAACCAAGTGGAAGGGATGAGGAGGACGAGAGGGAAGGTCCCAAGAGAGTCCCCAACCAAGGAAACCCCATGCCATACAATTCCCTTCCCCATAGGCAACCCAACTTTGACCTTTGTCACTATCCCAACCTCCACAATCCACCTCAACCCAACTTGGCCACACTTGCCAACCTGGTTTGGTTTCTCCCAACCATTTGGCAGCAACTACAGTAGAAAAGACGAATTTCCCAACCCCCAAAAGTCTGTACCCCATATTGAGTCAACCCCACAACTTCCCATAGTCACCACAACCAAATATCAAAAGCATACGAACTCCAACGTTCGTAACTTTCTTGTTCGTGCTCCGATTGAAGCGATACTTGGTTCGTCGGAAAGCTCTTGAGCAGAGGAGTCACTTCAGATATCTGCTCAAGCCAAATAACATTCACACACACTCAGAAAAACCAAACCGCACAAAACACAAATTCTTGCACACACTCACAACACGCATGCAACGCACGAACATATGATGGGAGGCAGACAGACGTGAATGCGAATGGTAGCATCACTCAACAAACTCCCCCTCTGGCTGCCAACCATCATCCCACATGCCATAGTTCAAGCATGCACCCTCAATGCACACTCATCCCAGCAAGCTTCATGCCCTTCCAATGCTCAGATTCAGCCAGGCGCTTGGTGAGAATGTCAGCCGTATGTCCGGCACCTTGTGGAGCACCTTGCTCCTCCTGCTGCTGCGGCTGTTGCTGCTGTTGCTGCTGCTGCTGCTCCTCCACCTCAGGTTCTCCCCCATCCTCAGTCACCCCAGAGATCTCATTCTCAGAGACAGAAACCTCCACTTGCCTCGAAGGCCGCTGCACCTCATCGGCCTCGACAATTAGCGGTGTCGTAGGAAGCTTCTGCTGCTGCTGCTTCCACTCCTTGTAGTACAAGGACTCAAGGAACTTCACATCCCTTGACACAGTCAGCTGCTGGCTGGTCAAGTCCCAAATCAGCCAGCCCTTGTGATCCTTAGCAAGCCCCAAGTGCACACCCCATCTCCCAGAAGCTTCCAGTTTTCCCCTCTTCTCCTTAGGCACATGAAACACCACCATGCACCCAAAGGCTCTCAGCATGTTCACAGCTGGTGCACTCCCATACCACTTGGTGTAGGGGACCCACTGCTTGTCCCCCACAGTCGCCAGCACCCTATTCTTCACAAGGGCGACCTGCCGCAGTGCAGTTACCCAAAACGGATCCGGCAGCCCTACACGCCCAAGGAGAGTGCGAGCACCTTCCTGCAGGGTCCGGTTGAACCGCTCAGCCACACCGTTCTGCTGAGGGTTGTAGGGCACCGTGAGCTGATGCTGGATCCCCTTCTTCTTCAGCACCGCCTCAAAATCAGCGCCAATGAATTCTCCCCCGTTGTCAGTGCGGATCACCTTCACCTTATGTCCGCTCTCCCTTTGAGCTCTCGGCATCCACTCCTTGAGAACAGCCGCTGCCACCTCCCCCTTAGTCTTCAGAGGGTAGACCCACACCGCACGCGTGTGGTCATCCACAATGGTCAAGAAGTAGCGGCTGCCCGAGAGAGAAAGGGCCCTCGTGGGGCCCACCACATCCATGTGCACACGCTCGAGCGGTGCCTTGGCTGGTCCCGTGCTGTTGCTGAAGGGAAACTTCGTGAACTTCGTTTCAAGGCATGTAGGGCAGCTCCCAATCTCCTTCGCTTCCCCCTTCACCTCCAACCCCTTCAAGCACCCATCCTTTACCAACTTCTGCAGCATAGGAATGTTCACATGGCACAGCCTCTCATGCCACGTCTCCCAATCAGCCTCACCACTCCCAGATGAAGCCTTTGCCCATGCAGCTGTCGCATCCACACCAGCAAGCACCTCACCATGTGGCTGTTGTGGCTGCTGCACCTTCTTGACTGCATCCAGGGCCCCAGCAGTTGGTGCAGTCTCCTCTCCTCCCGCAGTTGCTTTAGCCGCTGCCGCTGCCTTTGCCGTTGCTGGTGGTTTCCCCTTCCAAGGGATGATGGGCAGCTACCACAGGTCCTTGATGCAGCTGCTCTTCTCCTCCAAGTTCCACAGCAGCAACTTCCCAAGCTTTGCACAGCAGCTGGTTGGCCCGAAGGTAACTTCAGCCTTGCTCTTCTGCAGCCGGCGCACAGAAAGAAGGTTAGCGGACAAACCTTCAACCAACAGCACATTCCCAAGCCCCACAAGCTCTCCATTGGCTCCCATCACCTTGGCATTCCCAACACCAATCACAGGGAGCAAAGCACCTGAAGCGGCAGCCACAAACTTGATCTTCCCAGGAGGTTTTACCTCATCAAGCAAATCTGCCCGTGGGGTCATATGACTCGTGCAACCTGAATCGATCACCCAGTGAGTGAGGGGGTGCATCACAACCTTCCCAACTGAACCCACATCACCCCCACTCCCTTGCACATCCTCAACCATGAGGAACATCCCAGGGTCGGCTTTACCTTGTGCACCATCACCTTGTGCACCTGAACCTTGCACAGCGCCACCGCGTGCACGTTCACCACTTGGCGGCTTCATGCCTGGAGGGGCCCATCCCTCAGGCCGGCTGAAACACTTGAACCACGGGTGTCCAGCCTTCTTGCAGTACCAGCACGCACCCTCCATTCGGGTGCTCCCCCTGCCACCAGAGCTCCCATGCCCCTCATTGTAGTCACCTCGGCCTCTCCCTCTGCCAAAGCCTCTCCCACGGCCTCGGCCTCTCCCTCCCCCTCTTCCTCTGCTGCCTCCTGTAGCTCCATACCCCTCAGCAGTTTTGTTGGCAGCACCACCTCCCGTGTGGCGTCTGCGGAAGTCCTCCTGCAGAATCCGCTGCCGTAGCCACTCAGGCGTCCATTTGTCCTGCTGAACATTGAGGGTGGGGATGAGGTTGTCCCACGAGTTGTCAAGCACCGAGATGATCTTGGTGCACTGTTGCATCTGCGACACTTCGCTGCCCGCCGCTGCCATCCTCGCATAGGTGTCCTTGATCTTGTCAAGGACCGGTTTCACATCATCTCCCGGTTTCATGGAGAGGGCAGCCAACTCCTTCTCCAACACAATCACCATCGGCAGCGTGTTGGGCTGAATCACGTCGCGTAGCAGCTTCCATGCCTTCGGTCCGGAATCATTCAACTCCACCAAATCCTTGATGTGCTGGAACATGTCGTTGTTGACCGATTGGAGGATGAGGTCGTAAAGCACCGCGCTCTTCTCAATCCACTGATCGCGGGCATCTCCTTCCCCCGGCATCTTCTCCTCTCCCATTGCAATTTTCAGGAGCTTGTAGCGCTTGAAGGCGCTCCGCATCCGCCCGCTCCATTCCTCATAGTTGGAGCCATCCAAAGCTTCGATCTTGGATGGGGGCGGTTCACTCCTCTTCTCAGCTGCATCTCCACTCCCTTGATTCATCTCCTCTGCTCCCAATCAGAGGTTTCAGCTCCCCCCTTTGCTGGTCACAATGTAGATCCACACAATCTTCACAAGTGTCGGCGCCAACGAAATTTCGGCAGAGTTTCCCCTTAGCGGAAGTCACATCCAACCTCCAGAACTCCACTTAGGCACGCCCACAGGCCATGGTGGGTCTAGGAGGGTCTTCACACTTCAGTAGACTCCTCACAGGGTCCTTAATCAGCTCTGATACCACTTGTTAGAGACTAAGGACGGAGTCTATGAAGATTAGGTGCCTAAATTTCTCAAAATCGTTGGTCCCTATTTCTAGACAGAATAGTTGCGCTCACAAGAAACGCCGTCGACGAAAAGTGCACTGTCAAAACTTCACCAAACTCAGATATGTTGTAGCCCTAATCCGTGGCTACAATTCCCAAGTTGAAACGTATCAAGAGGTGAATTAAATCTCGACTTATCAATTTCGGCGCACAGGGGGGTATGCTGCCATAAGAATTTAACTCAATCACAAAGTACACACAAGTTCACACAAGAGAATTAAAGTAGCACTAAACCAAGTGGAAGGGATGAGGAGGACGAGAGGGAAGGTCCCAAGAGAGTCCCCAACCAAGGAAACCCCATGCCATACAATTCCCTTCCCCATAGGCAACCCAACTTTGACCTTTGTCACTATCCC
This sequence comes from Closterium sp. Naga37s-1, assembly GCA_947471745.1. Lineage (NCBI taxonomy): Eukaryota > Viridiplantae > Streptophyta > Zygnematophyceae > Desmidiales > Closteriaceae > Closterium > Closterium sp. Naga37s-1. Next base: position 2,409,219 of record CANJKZ010000830.1, read on the forward strand.
AACCTCCACAATCCACCTCAACCCAACTTGGCCACACTTGCCAACCTGGTTTGGTTTCTCCCAACCATTTGGCAGCAACTACAGTAGAAAAGACGAATTTCCCAACCCCCAAAAGTCTGTACCCCATATTGAGTCAACCCCACAACTTCCCATAGTCACCACAACCAAATATCAAAAGCATACGAACTCCAACGTTCGTAACTTTCTTGTTCGTGCTCCGATTGAAGCGATACTTGGTTCGTCGGAAAGCTCTTGAGCAGAGGAGTCAATTCAGATATCTGCTCAAGCCAAATAACATTCACACACACTCAGAAAAACCAAACCGCACAAAACACAAATTCTTGCACACACTCACAACACGCATGCAACGCACGAACATATGATGGGAGGCAGACAGACGTGAATGCGAATGGTAGCATCACTCAACAGAAGGCGATATAACCTCTGCTGGAGGTTGCCGGGCTGAAGGGCTTCGCCGACAACACCGTGCCAATTCCGCCTGTGGAGAATGTCGAGTTGCGTGCTGCTCACTTGCTCACCTTCATGGTCATCTTGAGGTGCTGCTCGCCGGTGGTGCAGCTAGCGCTCATGAGCTGTCGAGAGCGACTGGATGCTGGTCACCAAGCCTGGCACTTCATCCTGTTGACGTACCAGGTGAAGGACGACCTGTACATCGGGCAGCTGGAGAAGAAGATGACACACATTCGAATGGGCGAGTAGGATTCGGCGACGGGCTACAGCAACCGTGACCGACGGATCCTGGCTGAGATGCGGATGGCGGGCGCCGAATACTCTACGACGTCCTACATAACCCACGTCCTCAAGGGCCTGCTGCGCAGCTACAATCTCATGAAGCGGATGACGATGGTGCCGGGCACACGCGAGTCCCTCAACGAGGACTCCCTCACCAACTACATCCTCCAAGATGAGGCGATGCAGGAGGCAGAACAGCCCACGGAGCTCCTTCCGCAGGCAAGTTACGCTGCACCGACGAAGCAGAATCGTCAGCAGGAGCAGCGTGGGAAGCTGGGCGGAGGTAGTAGTGGAGGCGGGCACTCGGTGAAAGACATCGACAAGAAGAGATCGACGCGGGAGTGCTGGATTTGCCACGACCCCGACCATCTCTCCTACGAATGCCCCGAACGCGATGACAACGATGAGGACGACACCAAGGGAGGCCGCGGTCGATCGACCAGTCGTCGCCCACGTTGAGATGCAAAGCCACGCAAGGAGAAGCAGACGTCGAAGAAGGACGTCGACAACTCCAGCGGAAGGCCTCGTGCGTAGTGGAGCCGACAGTCTCGTTGGCGTCGGAAGCTGGCGAGGACTTCCAGATGGTGGCGGCAGCTGTGCAGGCAAACCCGATGGTGGTGCTGCTCGACAGCGGTTGCTCCCACCACCTGATGGGGACGAAGGCGGTCTTCGTCGACATGGCGCCGAGCGACGGTGTGATGCACGTGCGTGGATTCAACGGGGCACTGCAGCCCGTCAAGGGTCGCAGAATCGTCGCTCTGCAAAGGGAGGCAGAGAAGCGGGTCCTCATCCCCGACGTGCTCTACGTTCTGGGCGTCCAGGCGAACCTGCTATCTGCTGGCCAGCTGAAGGAGAGCGGAGTGCACCTGCATGGCGACGACGACGAGATGCTGCTTGTCGCTACGACCGGGGAGGTGCTCGGTCGAGCACGCTACACCGGACGAGTCCTCTACACCGACCTTCGCCCCTGCTCGACGCGATCGCCGTCGACCGAGGTGGTGGCTCTGCGGACAATCGTCTCAGCGACGAAGTTGACCCCTGATTGCTTGCATGCGAGGCTCGCACACGTTGGTGTCGACACGATCAAGAGCTCGGCGAACCTTGAAGTTGCTATTGGGCTTGACATCACGCCGTCGACCGGAGTAGACCCGCCGTGTGTCTCGTGCGTCGGAGGAAAGGTGGGGCGGCACACCTTCCCTGCCAAGGGGTCGGACGCCGAGGAAGCACCGGCTGTCGTGCACATTGACTTGTGCGGGCCGTTTCGGGTGGCTGCCAAGGATGGCAGCTTGTACTTCTTGCTGCTAAAGGATCAACGCATTCGGTTCGTGTGGGTGATGCTGGTCGCTAAGAAGAGCGACGTGCTGCGGGAGTTCCAGAGGTGGCTGGTGCTGGTGGAACGGCAGACGAATCAGTTGGTGTTGTCGCTTTGCTCAGACCGGGGAGGGGAGTTCCTCGAAAAGGATTTCACAAACCTCGTGAACGGGAAGGGCATCTTCCACGACCTGACATGCCCCTACACTCCGCAGCAGAACGGCATGGCTGAGCAGGAGATGCGCACGGTCGTCGAGTCCATGCGGACGATGCTGCTGCACATGGGCATGCACCACCACTGGTGGCACCTCGCTCTATGACAAGCTGTCTGGGTGCGCAACTGCTTGGAGCGGTCGACGACGCTGCAGGGGACGACTCTGTACCAGGAGCTGACCGGGAAGAAGCCCGACCTCACGCTGGCGTGGGTGTGGGGCTGTATGGTGCAGTTCATGGTTCCCAAGTAGCAGCGCGGTGGGAAGCTGGCACGGAAAGCTCACTGAGGGCTTCACCTGGGTGTGTCGCAGGAGAGCAAGGGCTGGGAGGTGCTGGGCCTGACCGATAACAAGGTGGTCACGTCGGTCGAGGTGATCTTCTACGAGACGCTGTCGCTGGAGGTGTGGAAGGCGAAGCATGGGCCGTCGTCGGGGCGGACGCAGGCACACCTCGACGGCGACGGGTCGACGGGCACCTCGACGGCGACGGCTCTCTTGCTCGCCGAAGTCGACGAGCCCGCTGATGAGGATGTTGAAGAGGTTCTTCCACCCGCCATGTTCTTGCTCCTCACTCCCCCGTCGCCGATCGGCCTGCGTCGACACCTGTGTCGACCACCGGCGATGAGGGGAGCCTTGAGGCGTCGCCTGTGGCGCCGGCCGGTGGCTCGCTGGCGGTTGACAAGTCGCCAAGCTCGTCGACCAGGATGGGAAGCCGTCGATAGCAGGGGAGCAGTAGATAGGGGAGCCGGTCGAACAGGAGGCAACAACAGGGGTTCAGTCAACAGGGGAGCTGCCGAAGCCAGCAGTTGGTTAGCAGCTGGTCGACGACGAGGACGTCGACGAGGAAGGGGAGCAGTCGGCGGGTGAGGAGTCCACCGACAGCGACGTGGTGGAGGTGCTGATCACGAAGCCTGAGCTGCGATGCACAGGTCGAGCTCGACGGCCGCCGGAGCGGCTGAGCTTCCACGCCTGCCTACCGCCACCTGCCTTCACCACGGTGTACGACGAGGTCGATGACGACCTGTTGTACGACGACGCCGAGGAGGATGAAGAGCTGCTGGAGCTCGAACCCGACGTGCATGCCGACCCCGAACACTGCTGAGACATCGCCACGATGATGGCGAAGGAGGCGCTGGCGAGCTTGAAGGGCAAGGCGGTGAAGGCCGCCATGGAAGAAGAAATCTGCAGCCTCATCGGCATGGGCACATGGGAGCTGGTCGAACGCCCACGAGGGGTGAACATCATGAAGAACCGCTGGGTGTTGACAATCAAGTACTGCATCGACAACATCGTCGAGCGCGAGAAGGCGAGGCTGGTTGTGAAGGGCTTCACGCAGGTGTACGGTGCCGACTACGACGAGACGTACTCGCCCGCGAGCAGCTACGTCACGCTGAGGATCTTCCTCAGCATAGTTGCCGTCCTCGACCTCAACCTGATGCAGCTCGACATGAAGAACACTTTCCTACAGAGCAAGCTCGACCGGGTACTCTATATGTACCAGCCGGAATACTTCGATGATGGGCGGTCGAGTCCCGAAGACACCGGTCTCGGTCGACGCCTACACTGAGCTGACGTTCGACAACGAGGAGGCAAAGGAGCGCGAGGAGGAGGAGTACCGGCAGAAGGTTGGCTCGCTGGAGTTCGCGGCGACGACGACGAGGTCGGACATCGCGTTCGCCTGCAGCAAGCTGGGGAGCGGTCTCACGGTGAGGAGCGACCAGCATTGGCACGAGGTCGACCGCTGCCTCGCCTTCCTTGCTCACACCCGCGACACCGCCCTGGAGTTCGGTGGTGGACTAGAGTCTCTGGAGCTGATCGGCTATATGGATGCCGACGACGCGGGCGACAAGTAGAAACGGACGAGCACGGGCGGCTACGCGTTCGTCTACGAAGGGGCCGCTGTCTCCTGGTCGAGCTCGCGCATCAATTTCGCGACGCTCTCCTCGACCGAGTCGGAGTACGTCGCGGCCACAGACGCCGACAAGGAGGCGCGTCGACTTCGCTTCCTCCTTGCAGAATTCAAGCAGCTCGATGCTGGGAAGCAAACTCTCCTCCGTGTGGACAACAAGTCGTCTATCACGGTCGCTGAGGGCCTGAGACTGACGGGCAACCTCATGCACATGGAGCGATGCTACGCGTGGCTACAGCACATGGTGAGGCGCGGGAAGTTCGTGCTGAAGTACATCCCGACCACCGAGCAGCCGGCTGACTTCCTGACGAAGGCATTGCACTTTCCGGCTTTCAACCGGTGCTCTATTGCCATCGGCCAAGTTCGCATGGCCGACGTCATCGACGGCGACGATGATGTGCAGTAGTAGGTGCCGTGCCCTTCTGCACGGCTGGTGCGGTGACGACGTGCTGTGTGTGGGTGTACGGCGAGGACGAGTATTCTTCGTGGAGTACTGCCGTTTGGGCTGGAGGCCCAAGCATGAGCGCAGCAGGGGAGTGTTAACGGGAGTGGATGAGCAAAGGGCGACCTCGAACATGTTCGAGTTCGCCCCCTGTCGAACATCGCATTCTACCTTACCGGACAGGGTTCGGTTCGGCGAACGATTTGGGCGAAAACAGGTGTTCGCCGTTCGCCCTAGGGGGCGAACGAATTGTTGCAGCAGGTGAACTCAAACATGTTCGAGGCGAACATGTTCGAGTTCGCCAAGAGGGAAATTCGATATAGTCTCAGAGGTAATAAAAGCGGATTGAAGGGTCAGGATGATAGAAAGGGGTTTGCAGGGTGTATATGTGTTCATGCAACGCACCCAGAACTACAACACTATCATGTTTGCGTAACGAAATGTCAATGTCAAATAAATTCCTACGCCTGAGCGCCACTGCTACTGCCAACAACACCATCCTCCCCACCAGCTGTGTCGTCAGCCTCCACACCCTCCTCCTCCTTCACCTTCTCCTCGTCCTCGTCGTCGTCCTCCTCCGCCCCCTCGCCTTTAATGACGAACTCTGGTGGTGCGACGCCTCTCGATCGGCGGCCCTCGCCTATCCTCTGGCCAGGGTGTGAACTGTACCATGATCTGAGAATCATGACAGCTCGCGTCCTCTGAGAGGCCAGGCGGTGCCGCTTCCAGGAAATGAGGTTGCGGCCAAGGGAGAACACGCGCTCGCTCGAAGCGGACGTGGCAGGGATGGCGAGATAATCCCGTACCATGTGCCTTAGCGTCTGCATGTTGGTGGCGGTGTGCCAGTACTCCAACGCTGTCACGTCGTACCGCACCCTCTCGGACAAGTACCTGCTAACCTCGTCATCCTGCACCATCCCACCCCTCCCTGACTCTTGGCTCGCTGACAGACGCGCCGCAAGTCGTCGGCGACTATAGGGAGAAACTGCGCGTCATCGTCGTCATCCGCCTCGTCTCCCTCCTCCTCCTCCGTCACGGGGGCAAGTGGGGTCGGCCGGGGAGCAAGCTCTGCAGCCCGGGCCTGGTACTCGGCCACGCGGTCGCGTACCAGCTGGACCACCTCGCCAGACGCGGGACGCGGCCTCACCCTCCGGTCGGTCTCGGGATGCAGCTTCTCCCAGTGCGCATCGTCTAACTACACCGACTTCATGGAAGGGTCCAGGAAGGTGGCGATCCACAACTCGTTGCTGGACATGTAGGCATACTTCCTCAAGAGACCCAGTGCCGCCTCGATCATCGGCTTTCGCGTAGCCGATGGCCCCTTGGCAAGGTGCGACTCCATAGCGTCGATCAGGCCGTTGTAGTACGGCACCACCATCGCCACTGTAGGGTACGCTGCCCCCTCAACTGCCTTTGAGACTTTGGCGAATATGCTGAGGAACGTCTTGATAGCTTGCAGAGTCTCCCAGTCTGCGTCCGTCAGGCGCATGCTCTCCACCTTCTTCTTGTCGGCCTTTGACAAGCCCTGTCGGGTAGAGGGTATGGTTTGGCGGGTGGTAAGAGGGAAACCGGGGTTATTGAGGATGTTGGGGTCCGGTAACATCCAAGCTCGACCAACAGTGTTGTGTAGAAGTGGGAAAGCACAACACCCTGACATAACCACACATTAAACCCCACACACAACACCTATCACACCTGTGTCTGGGCAAAGAAGACAGTGATGGGGTTCTGCAGAACCCCAGCTCGCTCGACCATGTCGTGGGTCGACCCCCAGCGCGTACTGTCCTGCACCAGCTTCAACGCCGGCTTCGGTTTGGCGGGGTTGGCCTGCGTGTTCAAGGTCCGTTGTAGGCCCAAGAACTTCTCTGAGTGCTGCGGCGAGAAGCCAATCTACGACGCCATCTCTCTTGGAATCTTCAACAACTTGCATATGGAATCCACAGCGAGAGCTGCCTTCACTGCAAGGTTGATCACATGTGCCAAGCACCTGCGCACGGAACACAACATTAATGGCAGAGAGAAGGGGAAGTGTGAGTACACATTGTCAGAGCGAGCCACAAACCCATACCAGACCCCACACACCCTACAGCTCAAGCCGCACTGGCCCACCCCCTCATACAATCACAAGTTGTCCATGCGGGAACAACACGCCCACACTCACACACAACCAGCCCACGCACACTCACGCCCACACTTACCGGAAGTGCATGCGCGAGTTGTGGAAGCACTGACCACCACCCTCCTCCAACATCCGCTTGAAGGCGGCAATGTTGCTAGAGGCGTTGTCTGTTGTGAAACCAGGACAACGCCCCTCCAACCCCCACTACACCATCGTCTCCTCAACCACCCTCGCCATCTCCTTGCCCCCACGCCACCCGTGCATCTCGCGGAACTCAAGCACAATTGTGCGCAGCTGAAAGTTCTCGTCTATCCAGTGACCTGTCACCACTAGCCATGCCTTGTTGTTGGGTGCCGTCCACATGTCGATGGTGAACGACACCTTGCACCCCAACTCCCCCTCCTTCGCCAGCATCTCCACTATGGCAGACTGGAGAGCGGCTGCCGCAGAGACCACGGTGTCGCGGGATACCGTCCAGTGCGAGGGGATGAAGTTCTTCTGCGCACGGTTGCGGTTTAGCAGGATCAATAGCTCCCGAAACTGGAGGGGAAAAGAGACAACGAGGGAGAGGGTTGTTAACGTCAAGGGGATGGGTTTGAGAGAAATAGGCACACGCTTACAATCAAAACACCAAATGGTCCACCACTTCCACATACTGCCCAATCTCCTTCATACATCATGCATGGGATGAGGGGCACTCACAGCCTCGGCCTCGACGATGCGGAAGGGGAGGTCGCAGGTGACCACCAGCTTGGCGATCGCCTGCCGTAGCTCCACCGTGGTCAGCTTGGTAGTCATGAACCGCTCGATCCCGCCTGACCCCTGAGCTCCATCAGACGCCTTCCATTTCTTCTTGGCGAGATGCGGCCAAGACTTGGCATGCGGCCACCGATCGACGTAGCCATCCGGCACACCCTTGTAGCCCCCACGAGGAAACGTCTCCCTCGGCAAGTGAACGGACAGGGTGTGGTAATGGTGATGCCACACGTGCATGTGCGCTGTGTGATAGCTCTCAAAGTGCCGCTCGCCGGGTGTTGTTGTGGATTGCTTCCACGAAATCCTGTTAGTGCAAATCTTGCACTGACGCTTCTCGTCTGACCCTTTCAGTACGAACATCTGTACTTGCCACCCTGGTTTCCTATTACCCTTGCCAGTCCCCTTACTACTCTCGGACCCTCCGTCCTCGTCTAGGAACTCCGGAGCGATTACTCCCGCTCCCTCAACTTGTTCGCCCTCTTCCTCCGATTCGGCCACGCAATGGACGCGGGCTTCCTCCCCACCTTAACCCCCACGCTCCCTCCGCCTTCACCCACATGCTGTGAGGCCGCCTCTGTCGCCGCCCCTCCACCACCCTCTCCCACCTCCTCCTCCACCTCCTCTAGCTCCAACCACTCTCGACGTCAGGCTCATCTACGTGGCTAACTTAACAGCTACCCTATTACTTCACGGCTACGTAGACGTGCATCATGCGGGAGATGTTGACAATAGACTTTCCCGCACAGGCTTCATTTTTCAACTCCAACCTGCTGGACGTGTCTCTTGGAACTCCCGAAAGCAGGAGCTCTTCTCTCTTTCGTCAGGCAAAGCTGAGGTCATCGCCAGCAACGCAGCTGTTCGCAAAGGGTTGTACCTGATGGAGCTCTTGCAAGAAGCGAAAGTGACGATGAACGGGCACTTCACGTTAATGTGCGATAATTAGAGCTCGACCAAAATCGCGAACAAACCTGGCTTCGTGAACCGCACGAAGCATATCGCACACCGTTACTTCTTTGTCAAAGACGAGATCGACAAGGGCAAAGTCAAACTCACGTATTGCCCAACTGGTGATATGGCAGCTGATTTCTTGACGAAGAAACTGCCACGTCAGAAGTTTCAGAACTGCTCCGACCTCTAGGGGATCTCGAAGAAATTCCACGTGGCTCACCTTCATGAATGAAGGGGGGTGTTGGAATAACCAATGGTTATGACAGCATTTCCGAAGCCTTCACGTAGCGCATTTCCTCGTATCGAGGCATCGCACTTGTACCACTATCGCATTAAGCTCATATAGAGCTCGCGGCAGCTCGAGAGTCACCCGAAGGTCAACAGTCGCAGGTAGTCAACGGTCGCGACTGTTGACCACCCAGTAACCGTACTCGGAGGTTACACGATGTAACTTGGTAACTGTCGAGTGGAGCAATAGTCGCGGTTACTGTAGCAATGCAATGCAGTTCATAAGGGAATGTACCCCGCAGAGTACCTACATGGCTAGCTAGGTTTGCTACTTATATTGTTGCACACCTATCTTAGAATCATCTTGTTCTATAGGAATCTCTTCTGCTGACGCGCTGGGTGAGTAGCAGGAGGGAGGTCGTGGGATCCATGTGGGATCCATGTGGGATCCATGTGGGATCCATGTGGGATCCATGTGGGATCCATGTGGGATCCATGTGGGATCCATGTGGGATCCATGTGGGATCCATGTGGGATCCATGTGGGATCCATGTGAGATCCATGTGGGATCCATGTGGGATCCATGTGAGATCCATGTGAGATCCATGTGGGATCCATGTGAGATCCATGTGGGATCCATGTGGGATCCATGTGGGATCCATGTGGGATCCATGTGGGATCCATGTGGGATCCATGTGGGATCCATGTGAGATCCATGTGGGATCCATGTGAGATCCATGTGAGATCCATGTGAGATCCATGTGGGATCCATGTGGGATCCATGTGAGATCCATGTAGGATCCATGTAGGATCCATGTGGGATCCATGTGAGATCCATGTGGGATCCATGTGAGATCCATGTGGGATCCATGTGGGATCCATGTGGGATCCATGTGGGATCCATGTGGGATCCATGTGAGATCCATGTGAGATCCATGTGGGATCCATGTGGGATCCATGTGGGATCCATGTGAGATCCATGTGAGATCCATGTGGGATCCATGTGAGATCCATGTGGGATCCATGTGGGATCCATGTGAGATCCATGTGGGATCCATGTGGGATCCATGTGGGATCCATGTGAGATCCATGTGGGATCCATGTGAGATCCATGTGGGATCCATGTGAGATCCATGTGGGATCCATGTGGGATCCATGTGAGATCCATGTGAGATCCATGTGGGATCCATGTGGGATCCATGTGAGATCCAAGTGAGATCCATGTGGGATCCATGTGGGATCCATGTGAGATCCATGTGGGATCCATGTGGGATCCATGTGAGATCCATGTGGGATCCATGTGGGATCCATGTGGGATCCATGTGAGATCCATGTGGGATCCATGTGAGATCCATGTGAGATCCATGTGAGATCCATGTGGGATCCATGTGGGATCCATGTGAGATCCATGTGAGATCCATGTGGGATCCATGTGGGATCCATGTGAGATCCATGTGGGATCCATGTGGGATCCAGGTGAGATCCATGTGGGATCCATGTGGGATCCATGTGGGATCCATGTGAGATCCATGTGGGATCCATGTGAGATCCATGTGGGATCCATGTGAGATCCATGTGGGATCCATGTGGGATCCATGTGAGATCCATGTGAGATCCATGTGGGATCCATGTGGGATCCATGTGAGATCCATGTGAGATCCATGTGGGATCCATGTGGGATCCATGTGAGATCCATGTGGGATCCATGTGGGATCCATGTGGGATCCATGTGGGATCCATGTGGGATCCATGTGGGATCCATGTGGGATCCATGTGAGATCCATGTGGGATCCATGTGGGATCCATGTGGGATCCATGTGGGATCCATGTGGGATCCATGTGAGATCCATGTGGGATCCATGTGGGATCCATGTGAGATCCATGTGAGATCCATGTGGGATCCATGTGGGATCCATGTGGGATCCATGTGGGATCCATGTGGGATCCATGTGGGATCCATGTGGGATCCATGTGGGCCAGGAGAGGCAGCTGCGTCGCTGCCGCATTTACGCGCTCCCAAATGAAGGCGGAGCGGAGCATTGAATGCCAGTGAGGACGAGGTGGAGGGATGGGCGTCCAGATAAGTCCAAGCAGCGACGCTTGGTATGAATGCCTCTGCCAAGCCAGGGATGGCGACGTCAAATTGCAGCAATGCCAAGTGTGATTTCGCTCCTGCTGATGTGAGGAAAGGGGTCACTTTCCTAATGAGGAGGTGAAGGCATGCACTGACAAGCGGCGTGTATGATTTCCTCTGCCCCGCCCGGGATGGCGACACCACATCGCAGCGATGCCAAGTGTGTTTTTGCTGCTACTGGCTCAAGGCGGAGGTGCTGCATTGAATGCCATTGAGGATGAGGTGGTCTAAATGGGCGTCCAGGTAGGTTCGAGCAGCGTGTATAATTCCCCCTGTCGCGCGAGGGATGGCAACGCCAAATTGCAGCGATGCCAAGTGTGATTTCGCTGCTGCTGACGCGAGGAAAGGAGCCAATTGAAGGCGCTGAACGCACTGAAGGCATACGCCGACAGTGGTAGGGCGCCAGGCCCGCGGCAGGCCTCCAGGTGGTGCCACTTGCAGGCTTGGTGATCGCTAGCAGTGCGAGGCAGTTAGGAGGGCCGACGCTCTGCAGGAGAGACGCTCCGCAGGAGATCAGTGTTCAGGAGGGCGTGGAGATGGGTGAGGACGCCCTCTTTTGTTTTAAGTAGGCTCAGAACACGCTCTGCAGGAGAGACGCAGGTGTGCCGCGCAGCCCCTCAAACAGGTATAGACGCCCAGGTAGAGCATTGTTGACGGAGGCGTGACGATGGGTGAGGACGTCCTCTTTCTTTTGTGACAGCGGCGTCACGAATGATAGCAGATCTCCAGGTGACAGCACAGCACCTGCGTTCGTGAGGGAGGAGTCACGAATACCTGGGCTCAAAGGTGGCTCCTGATGGGCCTGCCCTGCCCCTTCTCTGTCTGTGCACTGGGCAATGATTCTGCAGATGGTTGGGTTTTGAGACGTCTCAAAACCCAACTCATATCACTCCCCTACTCTGTTTGTACACTGCGCAATGTTTCTGCAGATGGTTGCTGGCGTACCAGCTGGATGCTCCGCCACCCAACCTGGTGCTCAGATCTGGCCAGGTGTCGTCAGGTGCTCAGATCTGGCCAGGTGTCGTCAGGTGCTCAGATCTGGCCAGGTGTCGTCAGGTGCTCAGATCTGGCCAGGTGTCGTCAGGTGCTCAGACCTGGCCAGGTGGTCAGGTGTCGTCAGGTGTGTGGCGCATCTGCTGCAGCGGTGTAGAGGGAGCCCCTGTCTCCCGTTTGAAACTGGTCCAAACGTTTGGCGGTTGCTACCCAAATCCGGTTTTCTGGCAGAGCCGACCCGCAGTGTGAGTCTAGCAGAGCTGACCCATGCCGCGTCGCCATCAGGGTCAGCGGCCAATTGGATGAGTGGGGGCAGAAGTCAGGACGCGAAAATATCGCGGATGTAACCGGGTGGATGTCGGGCGGGGGGGAGGGGTTGGCGGGAGTCACCAAGTACTGTCAGGTCCCGTCCCGCGACGTCTGAGAAGATATTTTGGCTTGAATCTAGTTCTCCAGGTGGGGCGAAAACTGGGTCAGGGATGGGGTGGTTTGGAATTGCACGGTGCGACTTCAGATCTGTTTTGCAGGCGAGCCCCTTCTGGGTCAACCTCATCACAGGAGGTAGACTCCGAAAGCCCCTCAATCGGGGTGTATAAGATTCGTCCGGTTCCTCTCCCAGATTAGAGTGCTCACCACCCACGTCCCTTAGGCATGTGTCCAGCCGTATCCTCCGCTGCACAGCCCCTCTGCGCAACCCCCCTCTCTCCCTTTCCTACCCTCCCCTCACTCCAGATCAGAGTGCTCACCACCCATGTTCCTCAGGCATGTGTCCAGCCGTATCCCCCGCTGCACAGCCCCCCTGCGCACCCCCCGTCTCTCTCTTCCCACCTCTCTCTGCTCTCTCTCACCTCACTCCAAGCCCTTCCTTGCTCAGCCCTTCTCCTCCCGTCACCCGGTTTTCCTACTAGCTTCTCTTTTCTCCCCCCTTGAAATCCTCCCTATCATCCCCTTTTCCCCACTGCCTTTACTCCTCTCCCCATCCTCCTTTTTTCTCCCCCTTACCTCCCCCCCTGCCACAGGCCTTCCCCATAGTGGGGGCGCGCTACAGCTATCTTGACTGCCCGGAGCGAGTGGAATTTGACCGCTGTGCTGCCTGTGGTAGGGCGCTTCAACCACCACACAGTGCAGCTGCAGGTTTAACAACCCAGCACCCCACCCATGCTGCAGGTGCGGTGGAATGTATGAACAGGTTGACTCGTCCCAACCCATTCCGACCCGTCTCAACCCATCTCAACCCGTCTCAACCCATCCCAACCCGTTTCAACCCGTCCCGACTCGTCCCAACCAGTCCCGATCCGTCCCAGCCCACGCTGACCCCTCCCAAGCCACGCTCACCCGCCCATGCCGTCCGGGACTGACCTGAACTGACTCGGACCGGGTACGGGTCATAAAGCTCTGTGTCGGGCCCATGTCAGAGGGATGGGATGTCCAAACTTGAGAGTAGAAGTTGGTGAATGCAGGTGAAAGGGGCTGTCAGGCGCATGATGAGAGCAGGCAGGGCACACATTTGGGGCAGGGCAGAAAAAACTCACATCTGCTGCACGACACAGAGATTGGTTTGTGCGGCAAATTTGGTCTCTACTTCCTTAGTGCTAGTTAGACCCTCCATTTGAGCCAACAATGTTTTCACTACAATTGAAGCCAACTCCTTCAATCTTGCTCTCCTCGCAGCCCACTGTTTCAGGATCAACGGGTGCTCATACACAGTGGCCCAACTGTGCAAGAACCATGTCGCCAGTGGGCGGTTTTACCTGATTGCCAGGCCCATACATCGAAACACTAAGCTATCATGTTAACTCTGAAGGATAATAATGAGCACACCTGGGGTCTGCGACATCCAGACCCCAGAAGCCGTTCCACTCGGCTTCACGCATCTGCGAACCAGTTTGGGCACAATCTCATGAATTGCGTGAACATCACCACCTCACACACCGTAAACCAATCCCTTACACTCAACATCGCCCACGCACCAACGCCTTGCACTCTTCCTTGACAGGTCAACAAGCATCCTCGCTGTCAAAGTCCACACCACCCTTATTGTGGTGTGTACTCCTCACTGCACTCCCCACTGCACTCCTCACTGCACTCCTCACTGCACTCCTCACTGAAAAAAAAATATACCACCCGGGTGTTATCATATGCCTTTTTGGGTTGCGTAGCAACCCTTTATATTTGGTTTCACATTTTGGGGATATCATTTCAACTGTGATTTTCCATGCACTCTTTGGAGCACCTGTTTGAACTTTCTCAAATTGTGTTCAAACGGATGCCTCAAAGAGTGAATATAAACCACTCTTGAATGATATCCCTAAATGTGAAACCAAATACTATGGACGTGCGTATCATGTTGAAACCATGAACTTGTTCGACCGTCCCAGCATCATCGATTAATACGGCGGATGGTACGGCCGAGCATAATATTCTGGCTTCAACATGATTGTACAGATGAACAACAAAGTATGAAATGTGGGTGGATGCTACAAAGTGAATGTTAAAATGCATCATGCAACAACAGAGGTTGATGGGGTCGTTGAAACAGCGAAAACACGCTGTCCCATAGACGATTAACAACCTCTAATTGCATACATGACACATGCTAACACCACACTTTGAAACACACATCCCACAAACACGAATGCAAACATACGTAAAAAAACGTTCAACCCACATACGGTAACCGACAACCCACGCAACTCCACATCGAAACAAACACAACGAGAAGACATGAACACACACCCGCACGGCACACACACGCATACACAAATAGGATTGAGAGCAGACAAGCATAACAAAGAGTTGCAATAAGTTAATTATTATCAATCACTGCTACCTTGTCCCCACTTCCTCCCCCTTTCTGCCTTCCTTCTTCTCCTTCTACCATCAAAATCTCCTCCCACCCTTTTCCACATTGTCTTCTCTCTCAAATTCCCCTCAGTGCTCCCCACGACGCGTCTTGCACACCTTGCAAAACAAACAGGTCAAGTAGAAAATGAATTGTAGTCGGAAAACGGAGTGAATTAATCAATTACGAGCACGCACTTGATTTTGAAATGGAACTTGAAAAGCAAGTATGGGCTGAAATGTGATAAGAACAAAAGGAAACCGAATTTTACGACTCACAATCGTGGTTTGAAGCATAGATCCCCTGGGGTCACGCACACCACGCTGGTGTGCAGCAAGGCTCCAGCGAGCAAGGTGCATTGGTGCAACGAGATGGGCATCACCATGCTACAAGGAGCCAGAGAGTTGCACCAAGGCACCGGCAGAGGAGCAAGCGGGCTGACGTAGCAAGGCGTGAGCTCACTGCAGCAAGGCGTGAGCTCACTGCAGCAAGGCGTGAGCTCACTGCAGCAAGGCGTGAGCTCACTGCAGCAAGGCGTGAGCTCACTGCAGCAAGGCGTGAGCTCAATGCATGAGCTCATTGCAGCAAGGCGCCAGCGCGCAAGGCGCCAGCTCGCAAGGCGCCAGCGCGTCAGGCGCCAGCGGGCAAGGCGCCAGCGGGTAAGGTGCCAGCGCCCAAGGCGCCAGCGCGCAAGGCGCCAGCGCGCAAGGCGCCAGCGCGCAAGGCGCCAGCGCGCAATGCGCCAGCGCGCAAGGCGCCAGCGCGCAAGGCGCCAGCGCGCAAGGCGCCAGCGCGCAAGGCGCTAGTGTCAGAATAGTAGCGAGAATTAGGAGCCATAGCTAGGGTTTACCTAGCTAGGCAAGAGAGAAATGAACAAAAGAGAGGTTGAACTAGCAACAGTTGGGATACAAATAGGAAACCCTAAGGGGCCGTACTCACTATAGAGTACCCCACTGCAGGCTAGACAAGCATTATAATCTGACACACCCCCATAGTCAAAGTGGGGTATAATCAGTAGAGCAAACAGTCATAGAGCAGGTTCACAAGTGCAAGCAAAGCTAGAGGCATTCACAAAGGGCAAGTGAGGAGGAGGAGGCGGGACTGTAAGAGGAGAGGAGATAGGAGGCGACGGCTGAAGCTGCAGACACACGGGCAACAGGAGCGGCTGGCACAGTGGCTACCGGGACAGCGCCCCGGACTACTGGAGTAACTGGCTCGGCGGCTACGAAGAGCGGCAGGAGCAACGGACCCACGGGCGACAGGCGCAGCAGGCTCTCTGGGCTACCAGGACAGCGCCCCGGACTACAGGTGCTGCGGACGACAAGACGGCTACCTCCGCTCAACCTCCCCCGACCGTCCCACACCCCTCTCACACACCCCCTGCTGAAACCCTAGCTCCACTCCCACGGCACCCCCCTTAAACCCTAAACCCTCGGCTCCCACACACCCACCCCCCTCAGCGGCAGCTGCAGCAGTGGGAGACGGAGGAGGAGGAGGAGCTGGAGGTTACCCACACCGGTCACCCCCATGCCCGTCACCCCCAAACCCTAACGCAGGCAGGAGCGCGGGAAGCAGCAGGGGCTGTTCACGGAGGGAAAGGGAGGCGGCGGGGGGTCTCCTGGGCGCCACGAAGGAGCAGGGCGCGGGTCCCCCGAGGGCGCCACGGCGGGTGACGGGAGGGGGGCCGCGCACGGGCCCCCGAGGGCGGCTCGACGGGCGACGAGAGGGGCCGCGCGCGGGCCCCCAAGGCGCCGCGACGAGGCGACGGGAGGGGGCGGCGCGCGGGCCCCCAAGGCGCCGCGACGAGGCGACGGGAGGGGGGGCGACGCGCGGGCCCCCAAGGTGCCGCGACGAGGCGACGGGAGGGGAGGACGCGCGGGCCCCCAAGGTGCCGCGACGAGGCGACGGGAGGGGCCGGCGCGCGGGCCCCCAGGGCGCCGCGACGAGGCGACGGGAGGAGGGCGACGCGCGGGCCCCCAGGGCGCCGCGACGGGCGACGGGGGGGCAGCGCGCAGGTCCCCGGGGGCGCCACGATGGGCAACGGGAGGGCAGCGCGCAGGTCCCCCGGGGGCGCCGCGACGGGCGACGGGGAGGGCAGCGCGCAGGCCCCCTTGAGGGCGCCTCGACGGACGGTGAAACCGCGACGCGCCCCGAGCGCGTGGCGGGCAGAAAAAGCCGCCACGCGCTCGGAGCGCGTGGCGGGAAGAAAAATGCAGCGCCGCGCACCACGGGGCGCGCGACGGACAGTACGGCAGCGGAAGCAGTTGGTGGGCCCGTTAAGCTAGGCGGCAGGAACATGCTCGCTCTAGATACCATGTCAGAATAGTAGCGAGAATTAGGAGCCATAGCTAGGGTTTACCTAGCTAGGCAAGAGAGAAATGAACAAAGGAGAGGTTGAACTAGCAACAGTTGGGATACAAATAGGAAACCCTAAGGGGCCGTACTCACTATAGAGTACCCCACTGCAGGCTAGACAAGCATTATAATCTGACAGCCAGCGCGCAAGGCGCCAGCGCGTTAGGCGCCAGCGCGTTAGGCGCCAGCGCGTTAGGCGCCAGCGTGTTAGGCGCCAGCGCCCGCAAGGCGCCAGCGCGCGTCAGGCGCCAGCGTGTTAGGCGCCAGCGCCCGCAAGGCGCCAGTGCGCGCCAGGCGCCAGCGCGCGTCAGGCGCCAGCGCGCAGGGCGCCAGCGCGCAGGGCCCCAGCGCGCAGGGCGCCAGCGCGCAAGGCGCCAGCGCAATGCTAAAGAGGAAACCAATGGGAGCGCAATGCTAAAAGGAAACCAATTGGCACAGAGAACTTACGAAGAAAGTAGAAAATAGGAATTCTCGGAGGGAGGAGGGAGGTAATAGGTTCGGAAAACGTAAACGCACCTGAGACAACGGCGCCTCAGAAAACAACGCGCGGTCGGGCAGAAACCCGCACTCACGCTCGTGCACCCACCAGAGGCGACAGCGGGAAGGGAGGGAGAGGCGACGGAGAAGAGGAAGGGAGAGGCTATGACGGGGTGGGAGGCAGAGGCGATGCAGGATAAGGAGCGGCGATGGTGGTTGAGAGGCAGGCAGAGGAGATGGTGGGGAGTGAGGGAGAGAATACAGTGGGACGGGAGGAGAGGCGACGGCGGGGTGTTACGAGATCAGAAAAGCTAACATGGTAGGTAGGCAAGACGGCAGGAACCAAAGTAGAGCAAGAACCAAGAACAAGAAAACAAGAATCAAGAACCAAGAATGAAGAAGAGAGGAGCGTCGAATTTGGTTTGACAGGTGTGCAAAGGAAGAATACAACTGTTACTCGTTAGAAGAGTGGATATGTTTTGTTCAGTTACAAATTGTCACATTGTAAATATGTTTGTACCGCTAATATGCTACCTTGTCTGCATGATGTTTATAAAATGGGATTGTTGCATCAAACCACTCAAAACTTGTCACCAACAGATATCCGAAACAGGTTGCATTATTTCTGCTGGTAACATGATTGGTGTGCAAAAGAAGAAGACTGAACACCACAAACTCAAAATGTTGCGACTGCAGTGAATTCAACTGAAACGAGAAACACAGTGCCACTGGGTTCAGTTCACTCCGAAAATCCTCCATGCAAGTTAGCACTCGATGTACTGTATTGACGAAGCAGAAATGAGCAGGCAGTAACAAGCAGAGACAGTAACAGTAACTTGATAGCGCAATATAATAAGAAACAGCAACACAGTAGATGGAGGTAAAAAAATTTCCCTATTAATAATCGGAAAAATATAACCATTCTCCAAATTGTTCCCTGGCAATAATCCATACATTTTCATGCGTACCAATACATATATATATATATATTTTTTTTTTTTTAAGTAATATGACATTGATAAATAGATTTACATAAGTATGATACATTATTCACCACCCTAAATGTTTCTTATACGAGAAATATAACCCTACGCAACCCTTACGACGTAAACGTCGAATCTTGTTTTTTTTTTTTTTTTTTTGAACACTACGGTTGATACTGAAGTTCGGGTTTTGCTTTTGGTGAGCACGAAGCCAGCTAAATACTGTTATTAGCCTAAAATGCTGTCAGGTGGTCTTGACCAGTCAGTGCAAATTCGCCTCTCACAGAAGATTCGCCCCTGACGTAGCAAATTCGCGCCCTGACATAACAGATTCACCCCCTGACGTAGAAAATTCGTCCCCTGACACTGTAAATTCGCCCCCTGACGCCTGAGATTTTCCGAAATCCACCACCCTACAATGCAAAGTCGCACCCTAGCATGGGAAATTCACATGGAAAATACCACTACAGGGGAATGGGGGGGGTCTTATACTGATCACCCTACGAAGGTGGGGTATAACGAATTCGAGGCTTGATAAAGCACCCCCTGTCGAAATATGTTTACATATTTTATAACTGCTTCTAGTTGTAGTGTAGGCATTATGATTTCCTGCTTGTGGTGCACCTCTCCTTGCATGTTTCTCATCTATTTGTACTTGCAATTCTACAGTGCAACCACTCTTTTGTGCTACTCTCCCTCCTTCCTCTTGACATTCACCTAGGCTAGGGTTTCTCCTAAGCCTTGATTCACCTACTACTTTGACATGGTTTCAGAGAACTTAAGCTACTAAGACCTAATGGGCCCACCGTTAGCTTCCGCCTATGCGCCACTTTTCTGCCCGTCGCGCACCCCGGGCGTGTGGCGGTTTCTGCTCGTCGTGCGCCCCGGGCGCGCGGCGGTTTCTGCTCGTCGTGCGCCCCGGGCGCGCAGCGGTTTCTACCAGCCCCGTGCCCCAGCGCGACCTGCTGCCCCGTGCCCCAGCGTGACCTGCTGCCCCGTGCCCCAACGCGACCTGCTGCCTGCGGCCCAGCGCGACCTGCTGCCGCAGCGTGCTACAAAAGTGGGGGGGGTGGGTTTGGGGTGGCGGGTGTGAGCACCCAGCTGCCGCTCCTCCTCCTCTCTCTCTTACTGCCGCACCTGCCGCTGTGGGGGGGGGGGGTGATGGGGTGGCGGGCTTCTGGACGCCATGTGAAGGATTGAGCAGGGACCACCTGTCAGAAACTAACGAGCAGGAATGAATGCATTGATCAGAAATGTGGTACAAGTACTAACCCTAATTGGGTTGTACCCCATATAGGCTACCCCACTACATCCTACACAACATAAGCAGCATTATAGTTTGACACACCCCCATAGGCAAAGTGGGGAGAACAAGGGGTCACAAGACAGTCAAGAAAAGCAAAGCAAGCTCAGGGTGGATCACGAAGTCACCACACACTCTGAGCACAAGCAAATGGCCACAAGGCCAGTTCACATGCAGAGTTATATATGGGAACAAGAAGTACAGTGATCATAACCTAGCAAGTGTATGCATGCAGGTACAAGTATATAGAACACAGTACAAGCAAAGTCACGAAGTGAGCAAGTGAGGGAAGTAGGCACAATGCCTATTACAGTACCGAAACGCTGATAATCACGAGGCTGAAGTGCCTTGGTGAATATATCAGTAATGTTGGCCCGAGTGGTCACGTAAGCAAGACGAAGCCGACCACGCTGCTGCATCTCTCGATCAAGGAAGTAACACAAAGCGATGCACTTTGTCCTGTTCTCCAGTCTGTGCTCCTGAAGGCAATCATAGCCTTGTTGTCTACGTACAGAACTGGAGGAGAACTAGGCAACTCTCCCAAGTCGGTCAGCAGGTAGGTGAGCTAGCGTAACTCCTCTGCAGCCATGGCCCCTGCGTAGATCTCAGCCTTACAACTAGAACTGAGAACATAAGACGAGTGTGTAGACCGCCAAGAAACAGAACCGGAGCCAAGGCTGAAAGTGTAACCCTGTGTCGATCGCTGCGTAGCCAAGTCGTCAACCCAAGAAGCGTCTGCGTGACCAGTGAGAACAACTCGACTCCGTCCTCCAAGCACGAGCCCTATGCCCGACGTACTGCACAAGTACCGTAACACCCTCTTAGCGGCCTTCCACTGCTCTGGTCGGTGTCTTCCGGGTGCAACGTAGTATGCTAGGATGCTAAGAGGGTAAGCAAGGTCAGGTCGAGTGCAGGTCATCAGGTACATGAGGCAGCCCACAAGCTCTGTATACGGGCCACTCGGCTCTACGGACTCGTCCGACGGTGGAGCTGAGAACGAGTGATCGGTAGGCAGAGGAGTGAACTATGGCAATGACCAAGTGAAGCCGAATCGCTGAAGGACCTGCTGCTCCATGTGTGACTGAGTCAGGGTGATGGTGCGGTGTGGTCCCGAGTGATCTGCAAGCCAAGATAGCTGCGCAGCTCACCCAGGTCTGTGCACGTGTGTCTCTTCTCCAGCTCCGACTTCACTAGAGTCAGTGCCTCAGTGTCAGCAGTGGCAAAAGCCAAGTCGTCAACGTACACGAGGATGTAGAACGGCGGCAGCGAAGTGTCGGTGCACAGAAACAACGACGGGTCAGCAGTCGAAGGAGCAAACCCAAGAGCCGCAAGTGTCATCCTCAGTGTGTCGTGCCACTCACGAGGCGCCTGGCGGAGACTGTAGACTGGCCGCCAGAGGCTCAACTGGGTACCTGCAGGAAACGACCCAGTAAAGCTAGGTGGGCGGCGCAGCCAGATCTCCTCGTGTAGGCTGCCCTGTAAGAAAGCTGTGCTGAAGTCAAGTGAGTGAAGCTCGTAGTCACGCTGAGCGGCGACGTGCAGTAGCACCCGAACAGTTGTCATCTTTGGGGTAGGGGAGAAGGTCTGGAAGAAGTAAACTCCTTGTCGCTGACTAAAGCCTCTAGCAACGTAACGAGGCTTGAAGATAGGCGGAGAACCCGGCGGCCGCTTCACCCTGAAAATCCACATGCCATCAACTATGTTCGCCCCAGGAGGGGGAACAGCGTCGACGTAAGTGCTTGTGGACTTCCAGGATGCCATCTCTGCGTCCATGGCTGACTGCCACTGAGAGGAGTAGGGACCCGTAATTGCCTCTGCGTAAGAGCCCAGGGTCGGGATGTTAGGAGCATCCGGGTCTCCCTCAGGTGCAAGCAACATGGACAAGAGATGAGGTACAGCAGCTGCTAAACACTAAAAGTCCTCATGCCTGTCCTCAAGGACGTCCGTGCCAAGAGCACACTCACCCCCGACGGACGGAGGACAGACAGACTCAGACTCAGCAACAAGACTAGCGGCGTAGTCGAGACAACAAGCAGCAGCAAAGTCAACAAGCTCAGCGACTGGGGCAGACGCAGCAGTGGACTCAAACGAAGGGTCGGTGACAACAGTGGCTAGGAGATGCGTGATAGTAGGACTGGCTGCACGAACTAAGTCAGACTCAGGGTCCGGACCGTCAGGAAGAGAGGACGCAGGAGGAGACGGCAGGGGAACTCGCAGTGGAATAGAGGAAGGACGAAGTGTCATACTGTGAGTGCCGGGGACAGGAGGAGGACGCGGATGCGGAGTACGACGACCAGTGCGACCAGCGCGAACAGGCGAGGCAGGGCGAGACGCAGGCTCACTACGCTCTGTAAGAGAGTCTGTCTGCTCAGTGTAAGGAGAAGGAGCAGGCAGTGGGGATTCTGGCTGTAGCTGTGGCTGCGACTGGTCAGGCGGTGGACACAGAAAGGGAGGAGTAAGGCCAGTAGAAGACGGGAGACTAAGAACCTGGCGAAGTGTCGAGCCAGGTGGCAGTAGAGACGACGGCGACGGCGGAACGAAAAACAGTCTCCGCTGCACAGTGCCTCCAGCACAGTACCGATAGCTCCCGCACCCCCAACGCCAGCAGCACCACCAGCTCCAGCAGCTCCAGTACCTCCAGTACGAGCACCTCCGGGACCAGCAGCTACAGCACCTCCAGCACCTCCAGCACCAGCAGCACCACCAGTTGCAGCAGCTCCAGTACCTCCAGCACCAGCAGTACCACCAGCTTCGGCAGCTCCAGTGCCTCCAGCACAAGCACCTCCAGGACCAGCAGCTCCAACGCCTGCAGTACCTCCAGCACGAGCACCTCCGGGACCAGCAGCTCCAGCACCTCCAGTACCTCCAGTAGCAGAAGCACCACTAGCTCCGGCAGCTCCAGAGTCTCCAGTACGAGCACCTCTGGGGCCAGCAGCTCCAGCACCTCCAACAGCAGCAGCACCACCACCAGCTCCAGCAGCTCCAGTACCTCCAGTACGAGCACCTCCGGGACCAGCAGCTCCAGCACCTCGAGCAGCAGCAGCACCACCAGCTCCAACAGCTCTAGAAACTCTACCTCCAGCACCTCCTGCACTAGCAGCACCACCAGCAACGGAAGCTCCAGTGCCACCAGCATGAGCACCCCCGGGACCAGCAGTGCCAGCATCACCAGCACCTCCAGCACCAGCAGCACCAGTGCCTCCAGCGCCAGCGCCTCCAGCGGCATGGCCTCCAGCTCCAGCAGAGCGACTCCGAAGGCGGGTGCGTCAAGCGTACCACTCGCGCAGCTGCTGTGGTGAGAGAGGCTCCCGTAGTGTAGACGCATAACCCCTAGGCTCAGCATCTCCAGACTCAGCACCCCAGGCTCCGCACGCTCAGACTCAGCACCCCCAGGCTCCGCACGCTCAGGCTCAGCAACCCCTAGCTTCAAACCCGCAGGCTCAGCACCCCCAGGCTCCGCACGCTCAGGCTCAGCACCTCCAGGCTCCGCACGCTCAGGCTCCGCAACTGCAGGCTCAGCACCTTCAGACGCAGCACCCCGAGCAGCACTAGAGTCACCAGTGACCTCGACAGGCTCAACCAAGGGGTTTAGGGTTTAGCGTTTGTCCTTCGGTCGTCAGATTTGCTTGGCCTCCGGATTCTCCGGCCATCTTGGTCTTGGAGCGTGTGCCGCTTCGCCAAATCTTGATTCGGCGAATTTCACGGAAGTGTAGTTGCAAAGAATCCCTGAGTAGCTCTCATACCATGTTAGAATCCCAAGTGGGACTTAACGAAGGATCGCTCAGGGTTGATCGCAGGGTAGTGTTGCAGCGAAAGTAGTGAACTCAGGTCAGAGTGAATGTAAATGACTGAGATTGATAATAGCATGCATACATCGAGTTTATATAGGAAACACAAAGGAATACGAAACGACCTAGACTAGCCATGTACTCTAAGGGGTACATTCCCTTATTGCAGCGTAGTTAAAACCGTGCGGCGCGGGAACCTGTTTCAAACATGTTCCCGCTCGTTTCAGTTCAAATGTTTCTGCCTGCATCGGTCTTCATCAGACGGTTACCAGCGTCGCTTCGACTCTTCTGACTCCTCGAC
Source organism: Closterium sp. Naga37s-1 (assembly GCA_947471745.1). Taxonomy (NCBI): domain Eukaryota; kingdom Viridiplantae; phylum Streptophyta; class Zygnematophyceae; order Desmidiales; family Closteriaceae; genus Closterium; species Closterium sp. Naga37s-1. The sequence continues at coordinate 2,433,073 of CANJKZ010000830.1, forward strand.
TTCGTACTCGGTAGAGTCGGCTCCTGCAGCATACAGGAATGCCTTATCAATAATCTTAATATCGTAACACACTGCGCGTGGTGTAACTACAATTCTCCCTACAAGCAATTATGGGGGCGTGTCGAAATATGTTTACATATTATATAACTGCTTGTAGTTGTAGTGTAGGCATTATGATTTCCTGCTTGTGGTGCACCTCTCCTTGCATGTTTCTCATCTATTTGTACTTGCAATTCTATAGTGCAGCCACTCTTTTGTGCTACTCTCCCTCCTTCCTCTCGACATTCACCTAGGCTAGGGTTTCTCCTAAGCCTTGGTAATCCCCCTGTATTAGCTACCCGGGGGTGTTGTATTTTAGGGGGGTCTTTTATCCGGGGGAATACGGCAGTGACTTGGCTGCATGGTACTTCCTCACCAAGAAGCTACAACGCCACCCGTATCAGTACTTTGTGGGCTTCTTTGGCGTAACCAAACGAGCGAGGGACTGATCTGTTTCCTTCATGAATAAAGGGGGGTGTTACGATACAATAAGTAGTACTAATACAAAAACAAACTCTACAACACAGTAAGAAGCAGAGCAACTGCATCTGATTCAAAAGTATAATGCCAAGGACAGCTAGAACATGTTGGTCACTAGAGTGTCGAACACTTACTAAGCCATTTACTATCTGGATCTAGATTAATCGTAAAGAGAATATACTCTTCCATAGTACATAGCCATCGATGATTTTCTCCATTCCTTTGTATAATTGAATAAATCCTTGTGTCGTTTACATTTGCTTGAGTAGGCTCACAAACCACGAAGATATATTCTGGTGCCACACTCTTTTGATCAATACCATACAGGATCCTTTAGCACGATACCTTCTCATGATGACATACACATTTACGTGCGCACATCTTTGGCAAAATATGGCTGATTTTGTTAGCAAAATTGCCGCCTTGACCCCAAACTCTGGTACAAAAAATGTAGGTTTCCTACACGGGCAGTCACAAAGTCGGGACTTATCACATTTCGTCTCTGGCCGGGTTGGGTCTTGTTGACAGCTATAACGTTATGCGGAAGCGATTAAAGCTTGAACTACAAACTTAACTTGGCAACACTTAACATCACTTGCAGCCCTTCGAGTGTGACAGCTTGTCACCTCCTAGCCAAGGGCGTAGAAAACAGCAGGTGAGTAGTTATGACTTGCTCAGCTTGCAGGATGAGCAAACTGGTCGAGAAGAATTTCGGCAGCACCAAGGTAATATTTCTACTCACGTTAATACGAAGTAGTAGAGTGCGAGCTTGGAAAAACGCGAATGCATTGGATTAAATTTCGACAAGTACAAGCACACATTTATATAGATTCTACGCATAGGCAGGAGCAAGTTGAAAAACAGTTGTTTAACCAGCTCACAGGATTTCGCCACGCTGTATCTTGAAAACAATTGCACGACTCCTTGAGCATTTGGCTATATCCTCCTCTTGTTAAAACTGTCTTCAAACTGTACTTGTAACAGTTGCCCCTGCTGACTCAAATGTGTGCACTCATGAGACTCGCATGTGGCTCCAATGTAGCTCCAATGTCTTCATGCGAGCTCACAGTTATATAACGGTTTTTACCGTTTGAAAAACGGAGTAACCGATTTGCACCTGTGTCGAAATGATTCCGCAAAGCGAAATGACGTTCGCGAGAAATTTCCCGTCCCGTGAGTAAACTCGGAAAACAGTTTTTCAACTGTAAATTCCGAGCACCCCTCATGCCACACGCACGATCGAGATTTTTTCTCGGTCGTGCTGTACAGCGCGGCATGATCGAAATCATGCGCGTGTACAGTGCAGGACAGGGCCGAAATGGGCCCTGTCCTGTTGCGATCGTGTAGTACAGTGCACGTGCAACAGAACGTGGCACACGCTTGAGCCCTGAGGGGCCACACGCGCGTATCAGGACCCACACGCGGTCCCGATTTTCGCACCCTTTGACTCGCGCGAAACAGTCAAACAGCACCCCCCTTGAACAGTCAAACATTCGAGCCCCCCAGCACACCATGTGAAAAGTAGAACGAGGATGAATGAACTATGAATGAAGTGAGTACATATGGGAAACCCTAATTGGGTTGTACCCCCTATGGGATACCCCACTATAGCCTACACAACAGCATAAGCTATATATATGTTCTGACACACCCCCATAGGCAAAGTGGGGGAGAACAAGGGGTCACAAGACCAGTCAAGCAAAGTAGAGCAAGCTCAGGGTGGATCACAAAGTCACCACACAGTCCGAGCACAACGACAGGGCAACAGGGCAGGAGTACACATATATATATAGAGCTAGACAAGCAAGAGCAGGAATATATATGTGACAGTACAAGCAAGGTCAAGAAGAGAGCAAGTGAGGCAAGACAGGTACAAGACCCAGCTGGGTGCAGAAGCGCTGATGGTCACAAGGCGCAAGTGCCTTGGTGAACACATCAGCAGTGTTGGCCTCAGAGGCCACGTACGCAAGTCGCAACTGACCACGCTGCTGCAGCTCACGAGCAAGAAAGTAACGGAGAGCAATGTGCTTCGTTCTGTGCTCCAAGCGCTGCTCTCGACACAAGGCCAGCATGGCCTTGTTGTCTACGTACAACACTGGAGGAGAACGAGGCGGCTCTCCAAGGTCAGTCAGCAGGTAGGTGAGCCAGCGAAGCTCCTGTGCAGCCATGGCCCCGGCGTAGATCTCAGCCTCACAACTGGAGCTGAGAACAGAGGACGAGCGAGTAGCCCGCCACGAGACAGAGCCGGAACCAAGACTGAAGGTGTAACCCTGCGACGACCGCTGTGTAGCCTGGTCGTCTGCCCAAGAAGCGTCCGCGTGCCCAGTGAGGACCACTGGACTCCGCCCTCCAAGCACTAGCCCCATGCCCGACGTACTGCACAAGTAGCGCAACACCCTCTTCGCTGCAGCCATGTGCTCTGGTCGGTGTCTCCCAGGAGCAACATAGCGTGAAAGAATGCTAAGAGGGTATGCAAGGTCAGGTCGTGTGCAGGTCATCAGGTACATGAGGCAGCCAACAAGCTCTGGGTACGGGCCACTCGACTCTACGGACTCATCCGAAGGCAGAGCTGAGAGCGAGTGGCGAGTAGACAGAGGAGTGGCCTGAGGCGAGGAGTACGTGAAGCCGAAGCGCTGAAGGACCTGCTGCACCATGTGTGACTGAGTCAAGGTAATGGTGCGGCGTGCTCTGTCCCGAGTGATCTGCAAGCCAAGGTAGCTGCGCAGTTCACCCAGGTCTGTGCACGTGTGTCTCTTCTGCAGCTCGGACTTCACGTAGGCTAGTCCAGCAGTGTCAGCTGTGGCAAAGACCAAGTCGTCGACGTACACGAGGACGTAGAACGGCGGCAAAGAAGTGTCGGTGCGCAGAAACAACGACGGGTCAGCAGTAGAGGGAGCAAACCCAAGAGCCGCAAGCGTAGTCCTCAGTGTGTCGTGCCACTCACGCGGTGCCTGGCGGAGACCGTAGACTGGCCGTCGGAGGCTCCACTGGGTGCCAGGAGGAAAAGTCCCAGTGAAGCCAGGTGGACGGCGCAGCCAGATCTCCTCGTGCAGGCTACCCTGCAAGAAAGCAGTACTGAAGTCAAGAGAGTGGAGCTCGTAGTCGCGCTGAGCGGCTATGTGCAGCAGCACCCGAAGAGTGGTCATCTTCGGGGTGGGAGAGAAGGTCTGAAAGTAGTCAACTCCCTGCCGCTGACTGAAGCCACGAGCGACGTACCGCGCCTTGAAGACAGGTGGAGAGCCCGGCGGCCGCTTCACCCTGAAGATCCACATGCCACTGACGATGTTCGCCCCAGGAGGGGGAACCGCGTCAACGTAGGTGCCTGTGGACTTCCAGGACGCCATCTCTGCATCCATAGCTGCCTGCCACTGAGAGGAGTAGGGACCCTCTACGGCCTCCGCGTAAGAGCGCGGAGTCGGGATGTCTAGTGCATCCGGGTCTCCCTCAGGGGCAAGTAGTACGGACGCGAGATGAGGTGAAGCAGCAGCCAGACACCTGAACTCCTCCTGCCTGTCCTCAAGGACGTCCGTGCCAAGAGCACACTCACCCCCGACGGACGGAGGACAGACAGACGCAGACTCAGCAACAAGACCGGCAGCGTAGTCTAGACGACAGCGAGCAGCAAAGTCGACGAGCTCAGCAACAAGCGCAGACGCAGCAGTGGACTCAAAAGAGGGGTCAGTGACGACAGTAGCAAGGAGACGTGTGACAGCAGGACTGGCAGCACGAAGAGAGTCCGACTCCGGGTCAGGAAGAGCAGGAAGAGAGGACTCAGGAGGAGAAGGCAAAGGGGCACGCAGAGGAGCAGTGGACGGACGCAGAGACATCCGGTGCGTGCCAGGGACAGGAGGAGGACGCTGACGCGAACCACGACCACTAGTGCGAGCAGCACGGACAGGCGACGCAGGGCGAGACGCAGGCTCACGACGCTCAGCAAGACCTCCAGTAGGACCAGTGTAGGGAGAAGGAGCGGGCAGTGGGGAGGCCGGCTGTAACTGTAACTGTGACAGGACAGGCTGTGGACACTCTAAGGGAGGAGGAGGACCAGTAGAAGGCGGGAGACCAAGAACCTGCTGAAGGAGCGGAACGAAGTACGGTCTAGGCCGCGCGGCGACTCCAGACACAGCAGGGACAGCACCAGTACCCCCAGCGGCAGCACCAGCGCCAGCAGCACCTCCAGCTCCAGGACCTCCAGCAGCACCAGTAGCACCCCCAGCAGGACCGCCTCCAGGACCGACAGCAGTAGCCTCAGCGCCAACGCCCTCAGCAGCTCCAGCTCCAGCACCTCCGGGACCCGCGGCACCAGCACCCTCAGCAGCCGAAGAACCTCCAGCTCCAGCAGCACGCCTCCAGCGCCGGGCAAACCACTCGCGCAGCTCCTGTGGAGAGAGGGGCTCCCGCCGAGGCGAAGCACCCGGAGAACCGCCAGGTCCCGCACCGCCAGACGCCACAAGGGGAGGTCCAGTGGCCGCAGGCTCCGCAGCTCCAGGCTCAGCACCTCCAGACGCAGCACCCCCTGGCTCAGCACCCCCAGTAGCAGCACCCCACGGCTCAGCACCCCCAGACTCCGCACCCCCAGGCTCAGCACCCCCAGTCGCAGCACCCCCAGGCTCAGCACTCCCAGACTCCGCACCCCCAGGCTCAGCACCCCCAGTCGCAGTACCCCCAGGCTCAGCACCCCCAGACTCAGCACCCCCAGGCTCAGCACCCGCAGCAGGACCAGAGTCACCAGCAACCTCGACCGGCTCGACTGCGTCTACCTGGGACACACCTGAAGGGGCAGGACCCTGAGGGGGAAGGGGGTCTACCGGGGGGGGACCTGGCACAAGGAAGTGCGGTGGCGGGGGGAGGGAAGGAGTGCGGTAGGGGAAGAGGCGGTAGAAGGGGACTGACTCGTCGAACGTGACGTCCTGGGAGGACAGAACACGACGAGAGGAGGGGTGGTAGAACTGCCACCCTGGAGCGTCAGGGGGGAAGCCGAGGAAGACACAGGGAGCAGCACGAGGGGACAGCTTGTCCGCAGACAAGTCGCGGACAAACGCCCGAGATCCCCAGACACGGAACGCAGACGCATCGCCGACCTTCCCCGTCCACAGCAGAGCTGGGGAGGTCTCCGGCCGGGAGACCCTGGGGTGAAGGTTGATCTGATGCGCCGCGTACCGAACCGCAAACGGCCACAGAAAATGGGGGGCAGCCGCATGCATCATGGACGTACGAGCGACGTCCATGACCATGCCAATGCGGCGCTCAGCAATCCCATTTTGCTGTGGAGAGTCCGGAAGCGTAAAGGTCTGGCGGATGCCTCGTGCACGACAGTAGGCTCGCAGAAGGCCAGAGGAGAACTCTCCACCTCGGTCAGAGTGCAGACGCAGAACAGGAAAGTCCGAGCCGAAGCTCCTCCTGAGCTGGAGACGAGCTGCGCGGATCCAGTCGATCAACACCTCAGTGACATCACCCTTGCTGCGCAAGGGGAAGACTGTGGTGTAACGCGAGTAGTCGTCAACCACCAGCAGGAAGTAGCGCTCGTGACCCTGCCCACGGACGCGGGCGGGGCCCCACACGTCCATGTGAAGCGTCTGCAGAGGAGCCTCTGTCGGGGGAAACTGAGAGGAGTGAGGGGCAGCCCGGAGCCGCCCCTCGACACAGGGGACACAAGAAGGTCCGGGTCCCGAAGGGAGGGGAGGGAGAGACCGGGGAAGACCAGAGACAAGGACACGGGAAGCCATGCCCCGAAGACGAAGCAAGGAGGGGTGGCCAAGACGGTGGTGCCACAGGAGAGTCTCGTGAGACAGGCGGCGACACGAGCAGGGGGCAGACTCAGGACCAGACCTGGACGCAGCAGCAAACACCTGACCCGACGCAGCTACCTGGCCAGACGCAGGGACAGGAGGAGACGCAGTGGTCAGTGTGTAGAGACTCGACCCTGGCCGACGCGAGAACGTGGCCAGGTGTCGGCCTGTGCGGGCATCCGAGCAGTGGGTCACCCGCTGACTCGCAGGAGTAAACTGGTGAACCCCCGCATCCTGCAGGTCAGCACCACTCACCAAGTTCGTCGAGAACGAGGGGAGGTACAGACCAGACAAGGTGCCCGAGGGGGCAGCCGGACACGGGAGGACAGTGGAGAAGTGAGAGAGGACAGGACCCCCAGAGGGGTCAGCCAGGGAGACTGCAACCGGCCGGCCAAGCGGCGTGAGTGTGGTGCGGTCTCGAAAGAAGGAGCGAGAAGCCCCTGAGTCAAGTGTGAAGGTGAGGGAGGCCGAAGCCGACGCAGTACCTGAGAGCGCAGCCTCACCAGTACCTGAGAGTGCAGACGCACTGGCACCTAGAGCAGCAGCCGCAGAAGTACCTGGCGCAGCAGTACCAATGCCCGGGTCGGGCGGGAAACACTGGTAACAGTCACCCTCCTCACTAATAGTCACAGCATACATGGCAGCAAGGATAGCATCAAAGTCAAGATCAAAGACAGCTACGCCAGCCCTAGACAGCTCTCCCCAACGGGGAATCTCACTGGCCTCGGGGAACTGCTGACGCCAAGCGTCCGTCAGGCGGGCAAAGCAGCGCTGAGTGGGGTGCGCACCCCCACACTGCTCACCCGCTCGGTCACCGGAACGAAGGACGTAGGTGCATGGACCAAAACCCCCACCCCGCTGACGCTGCGTGTACCACTCACGGAGCTGCTGGGGCGGGGGGATGTCCCGCGAACGCTGCTGCTGCTGCTGCTGCTGCTGACGCTGGCCACCACCAGGGCCGCTACGCTGCGGGGCACCACCCCGACCAGCTCCACCCCCTCCGCCACCGCTGCCTCCACCTCCACCACCACCGCTGCCTCCGCTCCCACCGCTGCCGCCACCGACGCCTCCTCCTCCGCTGCTGCCACCTCCACCACCGCCCCCGCCACCACTCCCACCGCCACCCCCACTCCCTCCTCCGCCTCCACCGCCTCCTCCACCGCCCCCGCCAGCTCCACCCGCGCCCTTGCCCCCCTTGCCCCTGCCAGGGCGGCGTCTCCCGCTAGGGGCAGACGCCGCGCAGACCGACTCAAGACCAAGCAGGTCGGCAGCAGCAGCAGAGGCAACAGAGGGCAGCAGGGGGGAAGGAGAACACCCCTCAAAGATGGGGGTGCGAGGGTCACCACGAGAGGCTCCTACAGCGACGATGCTCTTCTCCGCCGCCAGGAGGGACTTCTCGAGGAGGTCGACAGTGAGAGTGGTGGGACAGACCGAGAGGTAGTGGTCCCTGACTACGCGAAGGGAGTCAGGGAGGCGTGTGACGATGTAATAGAGAGTGATGTACATGGGGGGGGGGTTCTTGGCGCAGAACTCAGCAGGAAGGGCGGCGCGGTAGCGAGTGTCACTAGTGCGGAGGTGCGTAATGAGGTCAGCGACAGTGGGAAAGGCAGCAAGGTCAGGAAAGAGGTACGGTAGCATGAGGCGGCTCAGGGCAGCAGTGGCAGGGGAAGAGTAGCGCGCAACTACAGCGTCGTACAAGGTCTGAGCACTCTTGTACTGACTAAAGTGCGCGCGCTCAGTGGTAGGCAGGTGGCGACGCACAGCAAGACGTGCAGCAGCATCGCGGGTGGCCCACTGAGAGCGAACAGTGGGGTCAGCATCAGTAGCAGGGGCAGGAGAGGCGCCAGAGGTGAGGTCAAAGAGGGAAAGACCGTCCGCCCTATCGCACTGTAAGAACAGCTGCAGGTCGTCGACCCAGACCTCAAAGTCAATGGCTCGACCCTCAGCGTCAAAAGCGAGGACGCTAGGGGTAGCCATGACGACGACAGACGAGCAGTGCAAGCAGTAGGGGAAGGGCACGCAGTGACAGTGGGGCTGTGCTCACCGGGCAGGGCAGGTCGGGCGGCCCGGCAGTAGGGCGGCTCGGCTGCTCAGCGGCTCGGCGGCAGTGCGGCTCGGCGCCCGGGCGGCTCGGCGGCAGGGCGGCTCGGCTCCCGGGCGGCTCGGCGGCAGGGCGGCTCGGCTCCCGGGCGGCTCGGCGGCAGGGCGGCTCGGCTCCCGGGCGGCTCGGCGGCAGGGCGGCTCGGCTCCCGGCGGTTCTGCTGCTAGGCGGCTCCCGCAGGTAGGGCGGCGGTTGGGCCGCAGGTAGGGCGGCGGTCGGGCCGTAGGTAGGGCAGCGGGCTGGCCGCAGGTAGGGTGGCGGGCGGGCCGCAGGCAGGGCGGCGGTAGGGCCGCAAGTAGGGCGGCGGGCAGGCCGCAGTTAGGGCGGCGTGGGGCCGGGACGGGCGGCGCGCGGGCGTCGAGGGGCCGGGACGGGCGGCGCGCGGGCGTCGAGGGGCCGGGACGGGCGGCGCGCGGGCGTCTAGGGGTCGGTCCGGGTGGCGCGCGGGCGTCTAGGGGCCGGGACGGGCGGCGCGTGGGCGTCGAGGGGCCGGGACGGGCGGCGCGCGGGCGTCTAGGGGCCGGGACGGGCGGCGCGCGGGCGTCTAGGGGCCGGGACGGGCGGCTCACGGGCGGCGAGGGGCCGGGACGGGCGGCGCGCGGGCGTCGAGGGGCCGGGACGGGCGGCGCGCGGGCGTCGAGGGGCCGGGACGGGCGGCGCGCGGGCGTCTAGGGGCCGGGACGGGCGGCGCGCGGGCGTCTAGGGGCCGGGACGGGCGGCGCGCGGGCGTCTAGGGGCCGGGCCGGGCGGCGCACTGGCGTCTAGGGGCCGGGACGGGCGGCGCGCGGGCGTCTAAGGGGCCGGGACGGGCGGCGCGCGGGCGTCTAAGGGCCGTGACGGGCGGCTAAAGGGGCCACTAGGGGCCAAGAGAGAGGGGAGCGCGACTCGGGTAGGGGCAGAGTGCGCTCCGGGCAGGAAAAAAAACGGTGGGCCCTAGGAACAGTTCCCACGAGGGAACCTGCTCGATACCATATGAAAAGTAGAACGAGGATGAATGAACTATGAATGAAGTGAGTACATATGGGAAACCCTAATTGGGTTGTACCCCCTATGGGATACCCCACTATAGCCTACACAACAGCATAAGCTATATATATGTTCTGACACACCACTCACTCACATAAGCCTCGTATGAAATATTCGAGGCATATGGAACTTCAATGAGCCTCGCATAAATCATTCGAAGCTCGTCCATATGAGCCTCGCATGAAATATTTCTCATGTGACTTACATGCGAACTCATTTGAGTTTCATGAGGGCCTCATTTGAGACTTCGTGGGAGTCTCATTTGAGCGCATCATGTGAGCCTCATTTGAGCGCATCATGTGAGCCTCATTTGAGCGCATCATGTGAGCCTCATTTGAGTGCTTCATTGGAACAGTGTGTCAGAACTATACTCTAGGCTGTAGTGGGGCACTCCTTATGGGGTACAGCCCTGTTAGGTTTTGCCCATACAAACCTTGTACTGTTCTCATTCTAGTCATTCCTTGTTCTAATTCTCACATGGTATAAGAGCAGGTTCCCTAGTGGGAACGTTTTTTTTAGGGCACACCACGAACTTTTTTTTTCTGCCCTACCCGAAGCGCACTGACATGCCTGCCTGCCCCGTTACGCGCCTTGCGCCTGCCTACCCGCACCTTAGAGCGCCTGCCCTGCATGCGCCTTCGAGCGCCTGCCCTACCCGCGCCCTCGAGCGCCTGCCCTACCCGCGCCCTCGAGCCCCTGCTTGTCGCCCTGCCCTGCAGGCCGCGCACGGGCCTGCCCTGCACCCGCGAAGCCGCCCCTGGACCCCGCGGCGCTGCCCCTGGACCCCGCGACGCCGCCCCTGGACCCCGCGACGCTGCCCCTGGACCCCGCGACGCCCCTGCGGGACCTGGGCGTCGCCCCTGCTCGTCGCGACGCCCCTGGACCCTGCAACGTCACTGCGGGACCTGGGTGTCGCCCCTACTCGTCGCGACACCCCTGCGGGACCCGCGCGGCGCCGCTCCTGCTCGTCGCGACGCCGCTGCGGGACCCGGGCGTCGCCCCTGCTCGTCGCGACGCCCCTGCGGGACCCGCGCGGCGCCGCTCCTGCTCGTCGCGACGCCGCTGCGGGACCCGGGCGTCGCCCCTGCTCGTCGCGACGCCCCTGCGGGACCCGCGCGGCGCCGCTCCTGCTCGTCGCGACGCCGCTGCGGGACCCGGGCGTCGCCCCTGCTCGTCGCGACGTCCCTGCGGGACCCGCACGGCGCCGCTCCTGCTCGTCGCGACGCCCCTGCGGGACCCGGGCGTTGCCCCTGCTCGTCGCGACGCCCCTGCGGGACCCGCGCGGCGTCGCCCCTGCTGGCCGCCGCGCCCTGCCTCATCTGCGGCCCGCCCGCGCCCTGCCCCACCCCGTGCCCGCCCTTGGGGCGGCCGCCCCTGCCCTGCCCTGCCGCCGTCGCGTCTGCAGCAGCCGACGCGGCCCCGCCGTAGCCGCTGTCGCGGCCCTGCCCCGCCGTTGCCGCTGTCCCGGCCCTGCCCAGCCGTAGCCGCAGTTGTGCATGCAGCCGCCGTCGCGGCCCCGTCGTAGCCGCCGTCGCGGCCCCGCTGCATCCGCCCGTCGAGCGCCTGCAGCCACCCGCCGAGCGCCGGACCTGCCCTACCCGTGCCCGTTGAGCGCCTTCCCACCGCCGCCGGTGGCATCTGCCCTACCCGCCTCTGGTGAGCACCTGCCCTACCCGCACTGCCCGCGCGCCTGCCTTACCAGCGTGCTGCCGCGCGTGCCGCGCCTGCCTGCCAACCGAGCCGCGCCGCTCGGCCGAGCCGCGCCGCCCTGCCCTACTGAGCCGCGCTGCTCTGCCCTGCTGCTACTGCTGTTCCAGCTGTCACTCCTACTACTGCTGCACTGCCACTCCTGCTGCTACTGGCGGTGGCCAGATGCAGCTCCAGCGACGTCCGCGTGAGTCCCTCACGCCTCAGCAGCTTCGTGAGTGGTACGCTAGTTGGGGTTGTAGGGGTGGCCGTGGTGGGAGTCGCCCTGGAGCGGGTAGTTCGGGAGCTTCTTGTAGTGGCCAGGTGCAGCTCCAGCGACGTCCGCGTGAGTTCCTCACGCCCCAGCAGCTTCGTGAGTGGTACGCTAGTTGGGGTTGTAGGGGTGGCCGCGGTGGGAGTCACCCTAGAGCGGGTAGTTCGGGAGCTTCTTGTAGTGGCCAGGTGCAGCTGCAGCGGCGTCCGCGCGAGATCCTTTCGCCCCAGCAGCTTCGTGAGTGGTACGCTCAGAGTAGAGGGTCACGGAGTACTGCTCGCTGCCCGTACGTCATTCGCACAGGTGCTTGGGCTGGTCAGCCTTGCTGGACGGTTGGTCACACAGAGTCCCGCTGCTTCTCCTGTCTGAGCGACGCCTGGTGTACAGAGTTTGGCGACGACGCTGAGCTCCCCTCCTGGCTGGAGCTGCTTAGGCAGAGGGTAGATATCTTTGCTCTTGACTATGATGCTATCCTCACTGCCATGTATGCATTGCCTACTAGTGCTGAGGGTGCCTGTTACCTCTGTGTGCCGCCTGACCCAGGTATAGAGTCTGCTGCTCTAGGTGCTGGTGAGGCTGCTGCTCTAGGTGCTGGTGCGTCTCCTGCTCCAGGTGCCGGTGAGGCTGCGACTCTAGGCGCTAGTGAGTCTACTGCTCCAGGTGCTGGTGAGTCTGCTCTCTCTGGTACTACGCCTGCTGCGGCCTTGCACACCTTCACGCTTGACTCAGGAGCTTCCCGCTCCTTCTTTCGCGACTGCACCACACTCACGCCGCTCAGTCGGCCGGTGGCAGTCTCTCTGGCTGACCCCTCTGGGGGTCCGGTCCTTGCACACTCCTCCACGGTTCTGCCGTGTCCGGGAGTCCCGTCTGGCTCTCTGTCTGGCCTCCACCTCCCCTCGTTCTCCACGAACTTGGTGAGTGGAGCTGACCTTCAGGGCGCGTGGGTTGACCAGTTCACTCCTGGAGGTCAGCGGGTGACCCACTGTTCGTGCACTCGGACGGGCCGGCACCTGGCCACGTTCACCCGTCAGCCTGGGTCGAGCCTGTACACCCTGACTACCGTGTCTCCTCCGGTTGCTGAGTCTGGTCAGGTAGCCGCGTCGGGTCAGGTGTTTGCTGCGGCATCCTGGTCTGGTCCTGAGTCTGCCCCCTGCTCGTGTCGCCTCCTGTCTCACCAGACTCTCCTCTGGCACCACCGCCTTGGTCACCCCTCCCTGCCTCGTCTCCGAGGCATGGCCTCCCGTGTCCTTGTCACTGGTCTTCCCCGGTCTCTCCCTCCCCTTCCCCCGGGGCCAGCCCCTACCTGCGTTCCTTGCGTCGAGGGGCGGCAGCGCGCCGCTCCTCACTCCTCCGAGTTCCCTCCGACGGAGGCTCCCCCGCAGACTCTTCACATGGACGTGTGGGGCCCAGCCCGCGTCCGTGGACAGGGTCACGAGCGCTACTTTCTGCTGGTCGTTGACGACTACTCGCGCTACACCACCGTCTTCCCCTTGCGCCGCAAGGGTGAGGTCACTGAGGTGCTGATCGACTGGATCCGCGCTGCCAGTTGTCAGCTCAGCGAGAGTTTCGGCTCGGACCTTCCTGTTCTGCGTCTGCACTCCGACAGAGGTGGAGAGTTTTCCTCCAACCTTCTGCGAGCCTTCTGTCGTGCGGAGGGCATCCGACAGACGTTCACGCTTCCAGCCTCTCCGCAGCAAAATGGGATTGCTGAGCGCCGCATTGGCATGGTCGTGGACCTCGCTCGTACGTCCATGATCCATGCGGCTGCCCCCCATTTTCTGTGGCCGTTCGCGGTTCAGTACGCTGCGCATCAGCTCAACCTCCAGCCCCGGGTCTCCATGCCGGAGACCACACCTAATCTGCGGTGGACGGGGAAGGTTGGCGATGCGTCTGCGTTCCGTGTCTGGGGATCTCGAGCTTTCGTCCGCGACTTGTCTGCGGACAAGCTGTCCTCCCGTGCTGTTCCCTGCGTCTTCCTTGGCTTCCCCCCTGACGCGCCTGGCTGGCAGTTTTACCACCCCACCTCGCGCCGTGTTCTGTCCTCTCAGGACGTCACGTTTGACGAGTCGGTTCCTTACTACCGTCTCTTCCCCTACCGCACTGCCCCCCTCTCCCCCCGGCCACTCTTCCTCGTGCCAGGTCCTCCCCCGGTAGACCCCCTCCCCCCTCAGGGTCCTGCCCCCTCAGGTGTGTCCCAGGTAGACGCAGTCGAGCCTGTCGAGGTAGCTGCTGACTCTGGTGTTTCTAGGGGTGCTGAGCCTGAGCGTGCGGAGCCTGGGGGTGCTGAGTCTTGGGGTGCTGAGCCTGGGGGTACTAAGCCTGGGGTTGCTGAGTCTAGGGGAGCCTGTGGGTGCTGAGCCTGCGCGTGTGGAGTCTGGAGGTGCTGAGCCTGGAGGTCCTTCGGGTGCTTCGTCTAGGCAGGAGCCACTCTCTCCACACCAGCTGCGCGAGTGGTTTGCTCGGCGCTGGAGCCGTGCTGTTGGAGCAGGTGGTGCTACGGGCGCTGGAGGTCCTGCTGCTGGAGCTGGAGCTGCTGGAGGTGCTGGAGCTGGCGGTGCTGCTGGAGCAGGTGCTGCTGGAGGTGCTGGAGCTGGCGCTACTGGAGCTGCTGGGGCTTCTAGTGGTCCTGCTGGAGCTGGAGCTGCTGGAGGTGCTGGAGCTGGAGGTGCTGCTGGAGCCGGTGCTCTTGGGGGTGCTGGAGTTGGCGCTAGTGGAGCTGCTGGAGGTGCTGCTGGAGCTGGTGGTGCTGCAGGAGTTGGAGCTGACGCTGGGGGTGCTGGTGCTGTCCCTACTGGTTCTGGAGGCGTTGCGCGGCCGCGGCCGTACTTCGTTCCGCTTCTTCAGCAGGTTCTTGGTCTCCCGCCTTCTACTGGTCCTGCTCCTTCCTTAGAGTGTCCACCGCCTGTCCAGTCGCAGTCACAGTTACAGCCTGCCTCCCCACTGCCTGCTCCTTCTCCTTACACTGGTCCGACTGGAGGGCTTACGGAGCGTCGTGAGCCTGAGTCTCGTCCTGCGTCGCTTGTTCGTGCTGCTCGCACTAGTCGTCGTGGTTCGCGTCAGCGTCCTCTTCCTGTCCCTGGCACGCACCAGATGGCTCTGCGTCCTTCCACTGCTCCGCAGTGTGTCCCTCTGCCGTCTCCTCCTGCGTCCTCTCTTCCTGCCCTTGCTGACCCGGAGTCTGACTCCCTTCGTGCTGCTAGTCCTACTGTCACGCGTCTCCTGGCCACTGTTGTCACTGACCCTTCTTTTGAGTCCACTGCTACGTCGGCCTTAGTTGCTGAGCTTGTCGACTTTGCTGCTCACTGCCATCTAGACTACGCCGCTAGTCTTGTTGCTGAGTCTGATTCTGTCTGTCTTGCGTCCGTCCGGGGTGAGTGTGCTCTTAGCACGGACGTCCTTGAGGACAGGCAGGAGGAGTTCCAGTGTTTTGCTGCTGCTTTACCTCATCTCGTGTCCATGCTGCTTGCTCCTGAGGGAGACCCGAATGCACCAGACATCCCGACCCCGCGCTCTTACGCAGAGGCGATAGAGGGTCCCTACTCCTCTCAGTGGCAGACAGCCATGGACGCAGAGATGGCTTCCTGGAAGTCCACAGGCACCTACGTCGACGAGGTTCCCCCACCTGGGGTGAACATTGTCGATGGCATGTGGATTTTCAGGGTGAAGCGGCCGCCGGGTTTCCGCCTGTCTTCAAGGCGCGTTTCGTGGCCCGAGGCTTCAGTTAGCGGCAGGGAGTTGACTACTTTCAGACCTTCTCTCCCACCCCGAAGATGACCACTCTTCGAGTGCTGCTGCACGTCGCCGCTCGGCGTGACTACGAGCTTCACTCTCTTGACTTCAGCACAGCCTTCCTCCAGGGCAGCCTGCACGAGGAGATCTGGCTGCGCCGCCCACCTGGCTTCACTGGGTCGTTTCCTCCTGGTACCCAGTGGAGCCTCCGGCGGCTAGTCTACGGTCTCCGCCAGGCGCCCCGTGAGTGGCACGACACACTGAGGACTACGCTTGCGGCTCTTGGGTTTGCTCCTTCCACTGCTGACTCGTCGCTGTTTCTCCGCACCGACGCGACTCTGCCGCCGTTCTACATCCTCGTGTACGTCGACGACTTGGTCTTTCCTACTGCTGACACTGCTGGACTGGCCCATGTGAAGTCGGAGCTGCAGAAGAGACAGACGTGCACAGACCTGGGTGAGCTGCGCAACTATCTTGGCTTGCAGATCACCCAGGACAGAGCACGGCGTACCATTACCTTGACTCAGTCACACATGGTGCAGCAGGTTCTTCAGCGCTTCAACTTCACGTACTCCTCGCCTCAGGCCACTCCTCTGTCTACTCGCCACTCGCTCTCAGCTCTGCCTTCGGATGAGTCCGTAGAGCCGAGTGGCCCGTACCCAGAGCTTGTTGGCTGCCTCATGTACCTGATGACCTGCACTCGACCTGACCTGGCATACCCTCTTAGCATCTTGGCATGCTATGTTGCTCCTGGGAGACACCGACCAGAGCACATGGATGCAGCTAAGAGGGTGTTGCGCTACCTGTGCAGTACGTCGGGCATGGGGCTCGTGCTTGGAGGACGGGCTCGAGTTGTCCTCACTGGTCACGCAGACGCTTCTTGGGTTGACGACTTGGCTACGCAGCGGTCGTCACAGGGTTACACCTTCAGCCTTGGTTCCGGCTCTGTTTCGTGGTGGTCTACCCGCTCGTCTTCTGTTCTCAGCTCCAGTTGTGAGGCTGAGATCTACGCTGGGGCCATGGCTGCACAGGAGTTACGCTGGCTCACCTACCTGCTGACCGACTTGGGAGAGGCGCCTCGTTCTCCTCCAGTTCTGTACGTCGACAACAAGGCCATGATTGCCTTGTGTTAGGAGCACAGACTGGAGCACAGAACGAAGCACATTGCTCTGCGCTACTTCCTTGATCGAGAGTTGCAGCAGCGTGGTCAGCTTCGTCTTGCTTACGTGGCCACTCGGGCCAACAGTGCTGATATCTTTACCAAGGCACTTCAGCCTTGTGATCACCAGCGTTTTTGTACTATGTTAGGTCTTGTGCCTACCTGGCCTCACTTGCTCACCTCTTGACTTTGCTTGTACTGTGATCTATATATTCCTGCACCTGCATGCTTACACTTGCTAGGTTGTGATCACTGTACTACTTGTTCTCCTCTTTATATAACTCTGCATGTGAACTGGCCTTGTGGCCTTTTGCTTGTGCTCAGAATGCGTGGTGACGTCGTGATCCACCCTGAGCTTGACCTTTGCTTTGTTATTTTGCTTGTCCCCCACTTTGCCTATGGGGGTGTGTCAGAACTATACTCTAGGCTGAAGTGGGGCACTCCTTATGGGGTACAGCCCTGTTAGGTTTTGCCCATACAAACCTTGTACTGTTCTCATTCTAGTCATTCCTTGTTCTAATTCTCACACAGTGAAAACGAAACTGAAAATGCACAAACACAAAATGCAATTACGAATGAAAACGAAACACACAAAATGCAAGAACAAATGTGCACAGAACATCGCAAGATGAAAATGAAAAATGTGCACACACACAAAATGCAAAATGCGACGTAGGCGGCTGGTTGACGTGCAAAAATAAATATTTGCACCCAACAGGTCTTACCGGGCCGAGGTTTCCAAATGCCCTGGCCGGACCTGGGGGCGGGTCAGGTACAAAACATCCCACTTTCGCTCTCGCTCTACGCAGATCGATGCTGTCGGTCGTCAATCTGCGCAAATCGACGATATCGCCAGCTGATCTGCGCAGATAAGAGATTTCGCTTGGCAATCCGCGCAAATCAGCACTTTCGCCCGCCGATAAGTGCAATTGGGCGATTTCGCTCACCTAAGAAAATTCAAGCGTTTTGCTCGCTGATCTGTGCTGATCGGCAATTTCTCTGGCCGATCTGGGAAAATCATGATTTTTTCCTGTACATTTCTGAGCCTAGACACCGCTTTGTTGCCAGCAAATGTTTAACAAAAAATATCCCCTACCAATCATCACCACACTAAATCAAGACCCAACCTCTACCACACACCCTTTACAGACCTCTCGACATTGAGCTCAGCCCAGCCCCAGTGGCCCACAGCACATACCCCCCTTCGTGCCTCCGTACCCCCCTTCGAGTCAAGACCCTACTCGACCCAGCACGCTCTCAAGAATCGGGTCACGAGTCGACCCGACCTGTCCGGATATGCATTTTGGAATTGTCGACCAGGCCTCATGCTCAAGCCTACTCCCATCCCAGATTCAACGAGAACCACAAATTTGTCGAACTGGGTGTGCTACTCAAGCTGGTCTGGCCAATTAGAGTCGAACATGAATCTGACTACTTCGAACCAAAGTGCGATTCGGTTTTCACTCATGCTTGTCTATCTCCCAACATGATCATGTCATACCCAATTAGACTAATTGTGTGTATTGCTAATGATCAGTCTAAGCTTGAGCAGAGGAACAATTAAACATGTCATTATTTTTTGCCTTTGATGTTCGGGTCGAACATATTCGTGTTCGGTTCGTTGGGGTTGTCGAGGTGCGTCGAACACGCACATGTTGTGTTTGACATTGGTTGCGACGGGTACAATTGTTTTGGTTGCGACAGAGATAGTTTGGTCGATAGGACATTTTGATCTCGCCAAGGGCCCAAATGGAGCTGCGGACGATGTCACCAGCAGCAAGTCGTCGCAGAGAGGGTCAACCGCACTTTCATGACAAAATTACGTGCCCTCATGAACCAATCCGGCTTACCCAAGAGGTATTGGTCGTACGCCATGAACCACGCCGTGCGCTTGCACAACCTTCTCTCCACCACGGCGAACAGGGGAAATCTCTCCCCACACATGAAGTGGACCGGGACAAGGGGAGATACTTCTATGCTGAGGGTCTGAGGATGCATGGTGCAGTACCGGCTGACATCCGCCACCATCGGGAAATTCACCCAGCGCGCGCGATGGGGAGTTCATCTGGGGCTCAACCACAAATACAAGGGCTGGTTGGTCCTAGACATTGACACCAACAAATTCGTACCTGCGCGCGACATTCTATTCTACAAGTGACTCACCCTGCAGCAGTGGATCGAAGACCAGCGCGGCAACGTCGCTCGCGCCTAGGCCAACAACGGCCGCAGCTTTGCATCACAAGAGGTCAAGGCACTCGCAGCAGCACTTGACCGCGACCCCGCCAACGAACATCTTGGCGTACCTCCTCGCCCGCCAGACGACGACGACGATGATGACAGCGACGACGCTCCCGCGCCTGGACCATCACGCCGCCGCACTTCGCGCAGCAGCCCTACACCCACTCACGAGAGCGATGATGACGATGTGGTGGAAGTCACCGCTTAGGAAGCCGAAGGGGGCTCCAACGTCACAGATCTTCAACTTCTCGGCTTGCTCACAGCAACCACCACCGCCCCCCGCATCATCGAGCCTAAGAACCCGCGCCAGGCCCTCACAGGACCACACGCTAAGGAGTGGCATGCCGCCATGGACGCGGAGCTAAAGGCGCTGGAGTCACGCGACACATGGGTTCTAGTCGATCGTTCTGCAGTGAAGGGGAGGAGGGTGTTAAGCGGCAAATGGGTCTCCAGTCCCAAAACTGCCACCGACGGAACTATCGAGCGCTTCAAGGTGTCAAACATTATATGTTTAAATTGTGTAGGCTATAGTGGGTTTAGCCTTAGGGGGTACAACTTTGTTAGGGTTTCCTACTTGTATCCCCCTCCTACCTAGTTTCATCCATTCTCGTTCACCTCTACTTTACAACATGGTATCCGACGCCTAGGTCAGGACCTAGGACCGAAGTTGGTTTGGGCCCACCGTTCCACCGCGCCGTCGAGCGCCCCTTCTCGCGCCGTCGAGCGCCCCTTCTTGCGCCGTCGAGCGCCCCTCCTAGCGCCGTTGAGCGCCCCTTCTAGCGCCGTCGAGCGCCCCTACTAGCGCCGTCGTGCGCCCTAGTGGCCGCCGCCCGTAGGCTGCCCATCGCCCGTAGGCTGCCCGTCGCCTGCCGTCGCCCGTAGGCCGCCCTTACGCTGCCCGTACGCAGCCCGTAGGCCGCCAGTACGCCGCCCGTAGGCAGCCTGTACGCCGCCCGTAGGCCGCTGCCGTCCGTAGGCAGCCCGTAGGCAGCCCAGTGGCGGCCCGTACGCCGCCCGTAGGCCGCTCACGCGCAGGCCGTGACCCGCGCGCCGCGGCTACTTCACGCCGACGCCTGCAGCCCGCCGGAACCCGTGCGCGTCGCCCCCCTGCCCCTTCGCGACGCCCTTACGGGACCCGCGCGTCGCCCCCGCCTCGTCGCGACGCAGCTGCGGGACCCGCGCGTCGCCCCCGCCTCGTCGCGACGCAGCTGCGGGACCCGCGCGTCGCCCCCGCCTCGTCGCGACGCAGCTGCGGGACCCGCGCGTCGCCCCCGCCTCGTCGCGACGCAGCTGCGGGACCCGCACGCGTCGCCCCTGCCTCGTCGCGTCGCCCCCGCGCGCGACCCGCGCGTCGCCCCTGCTCACCGTGGCGCCCTGCCCTACCCCGCGCCCGCCCTTGGGACGGCCGCCCCTGGCCCCTAGAGCAGCCGCACCTACAGCAGCCGCCCCTGGCCTCTGGAGCAGCTGCACCTACAGCCGCCCCTGGACCCTGGAGCAGCCGCCCCTGCAGCAGCCGCCCCTGGCCACCTGGAGCAGCCACCACAGCAGGAGCCGCCCCTGGACCCTGGAGCAGCCGCCCCTGCAGCAGCCGCCCCTAGCCCCTGGAGCAGCTGCCACTGCAAGAGCCGCCCCTGGCCCCTGGAGCAGCCGCCCCTGCAGCAGCCATCCCTGGCCCTTGGACCAGCCGCCACTGCAAGAGCCGCCCCTGGCCACTGGAGCAGCCGCCCCTGCAGCAGCCGCCCCTGACCCCTGGAGCAGCTGCCGTCGCGGCCCGGCCCCGCCCTGCAGCAGCTGCCGCGGAGCTCCCTGCCGCGGCCCAGCCCCGCCCTGCAGTTGTAGCGGCCCCACTGTCGCCACCGTCTTGCGCCTACCGCGCCGACCACTGGTGAGCATTACCCTGCCCGCACTGCTACCACTACTACTGCTGCTGCTGCCTCTACTGCTCCTACTGTTACTGCTGTTACTGCCGCTACTGCTGCTACTGCTGCTCCTGGCGTGGCCAGATGCAGCTCCAGGGCCGTGCGCGTGAGTCCCTCACGCCCCAGCAGCTTCGTGAGTGGTACGCTAGTTGGGGCTGTCGGGGTGGCCGTAGTGGTAGTCGCTCTCGAGTGGGTCGTTCGGGAGCTCCTGGTAGTGGACAGGTGCAGCTGTCGTGTCCTCTTTCGCCCCAGCAGCTTCGTGAGTGGTACGCTAGTTGGGGCTGTCGGGGTGGCCGTAGTGGTAGTCGCTCTGGAGTGGGTCGGTCGGGAGCTTCTGGTAGTGGACAGGTGCAGCTACCGTGTCCTCTTTCGCCCCAGCAGCTTCGTGAGTGGTACGTCAGTTGGGGCTGTCGGGGTGGCCGTAGTGGTAGTCGCTCTGGAGTGCGTCGTTCGGGAGCTTCTGGTAGTGGACAGGTGCAGCTGCCGTGTCCTGTGAGTGAGGCTGCCGCTCTAGGTGCTAGTGCGTCTGTTGCCCTAGGTGCTGGTGAGGCTACCACTCCCGGTACTCGCGTGTCTGCTACCCCAGGTGCTGGTGAGGCTGCTGCTCTAGGTGCTAGTGAGTCTGCCCCCCCTGGTACTGAGTCGACTGAGGCACTGCACACCTTCACACTGGACTCAGGTGCTTCTCGCTGTTTCTTTCGTGACCGCACTACCCTTGAGCCGCTTGCTCGGCCAGTTGCTGTCTCTCTCGCTGACCCCTCTGGGGGTCCGGTCATTGCGACCTCCTCCACTGTCCTTCCTTGTCCTGCGGTCCGGTCGGGCACACTGTCAGGTCTCCACCTCCCCTCGTTCTCTACGAACTTGGTGGCGGGTTGTGCGCTCCAGGACGGGGGTGTTCACCAGTTCACCCCTGCCTACGAGCGCGTGACACACTGCACGTGTGCTCGGACGGGCCGTCACCTGGCTACCTTCACTCGGCAGCCGGGGTCGGACCTGTACACACTGACCACTGAGTCCCCTCAGGTAGCTGCGTTTGCGTCTGCGTCAGGTCAGCTGTCGGCCCCCTGCTCGTGTCGCTCTCTGGCGCACGAGACCGTCCTCTGGCACCACCGACTTGGTCACCCGTCCGTGCAGCGCCTTCGTGCCATGCACAAACGGTACCTTGTCTCTGGTCTTCCCAGGGTTCTCCCTCCCCTCCCACCCTCGCCTGCTCCTCCCTGTCTTCCCTGTGTCGAGGGGCGGCAGCGCGCCGCTCCTCACTCCTCCTCGTTTCCCCCGACAACTGCTCCCTTGCAGACGCTCCACATGGACGTGTGGGGCCCAGCCCGCGTCCGTGGTCAGGGTCAGGAGAGGTACTTCCTGATAGTTGTTGACGACTACTCGCGCTACACCACGGTCTTCCCCTTGCGCACCAAGGGTGAGGTCCCTGATGTTTTGATCCCTTGGATCCGCGCTTCTCGTCTCCAGCTCAGCGAGCGTTTCCACTCGGACTTTCCTGTCCTGCGCTTGCACTCTGACAGAGGTGGTGAGTTCTCCTCCGACCTCTTGGCAGCCTTCTGTGCGGAGCACGGCATTCGCCAGTCGTTCACGCTTCCGGCCTCTCCACAGCAGAATGGGGTTGCTGAGCGCCGCATTGGCTTGGTCATGGAGGTCGCTCGTACCTCCTTGATCCATGCGGCTGCCCCCCACTTTCTGTGGCCGTTTGCGGTCCGCTACGCTGCGCATCAGCTCAACCTCTGGCCCCGTGTCTCCGTTCCGGAGACTTCGCCGACACTGCGTTGGACGGGAGAGGTTGGCGATGCGTCACGCTTTCGGGTCTGGGGATCTCGAGCTTTTGTCCGCGATACGTCTGCGGACAAGCTCTCCTCCCGCGCTGTTCCTTGTGTCTTCCTTGGCTTTGTCCCGGACGCGTCTGGTTGGCAGTTTTACCACCCCACCTCGCGCAGTGTCCTACCTTCTCAGGACGTCACGTTCGACGAGTCCGTCCCCTACTACCGCCTCTTCCCCTACCGCACTGCCCCGCTTCCCCCCCCGCCTCTCTTCCTCGCGCCAGGTGCTGCTGTGGTAGACCCCCTCCCCCCTCAGGGTGCCGCTCCCTCAGGTGTGTCCCAGGTAGACCCGGTTGAGCCTGTCGAGGTAGCTGTCGACTCTCGTCCTGCTGAGGGTGCTGAGCCTGAGCGTGCGGAGCCTGGGGGTGCGGAGCCTGGGGGTGCGGAGCCTGGGGGTGCGGAGTCTGGGGGTGCTGAGCCTGGGGGTGCGGAGCCTGCGGGTGCTGAGTCTTGGGGTGATGAGTCTGGAGGTGCTGCGCCTGGGAGTGCTACACCTGGAGGAGCTCTCTCCTCACAGCAGCTGCGTGAGTGGTACTTACAGTACTGCAGCCTCAGGAGAGGTGCTTCTGGAGCTAGGAGTACTGCTGGAGCTGGGGCTAGTGCTTCCCCTCCTAGGCGGGAGCTACCCTCTCCCCAGCGGCTCCGAGAGTGGTACGCACGGCGCTGCAGTCTCCGGAGTGGCGCTCCTAGTGTCGCGGACCCTGGAGCTGGAGGTGCTGCTGCTGCTGGCGGTGCTGCTGGTGCTAGTGGAGGTGCTGCTGGTGCTGGAGCTGCTGGAGGTGCTGCTGCTGGCGGTGCTGCTGGCGCTGCTGGAGGTACTGCTGGTGCTGGAGCTGCTGGAGGTACTGCTACTCCTGGAGGTGCTGCTGGTGCTGCGGACCCTGGAGTTGGAGCTGCGGCTGGTGCTGTCAATCTTAAACAGCTGCTCGGTCGAAAATGTTGTCGGTGACGAAATCCCACTGCTGACAACTCCGAAAAATATCCTGGGTAAACCTTGTCGAAGCCCGTCGGAGAATTTCCGCGATGAAAACCTTCTTGTTGTCCTTTTGTTGTGACTGCTGCTGCAGCATCTCCAGCGACTACCACCTCGAAAACACCGTGGCCCTGTTTGACTGGCGCATCAAGCACAGGCTCGGGCACCGGCTACAGTAAAGCGGGCTCCTTCGAAGCCTCTAAGATAAGTGGACAACTTATCAAGGCTCGGGATAGGCGCATGAGCTCCGAAGCGAACTGGTGCTTGGTGCCTGCCGAACAGCACTTTTGGCCCCCGTTCTTGGAACCAAATGTTGCGTTTCCGGAACCATCCTCTCCTGGCAAACCGACGCACCACTGATGCGCGCATAGTGCGTCGTGAAGAGCTTGCACCATGCGCGCACCAACTGATGCGGGGCAGTACCAGCTGATGCGGGGCAGCATAGAGGTAGTGGTTTCATAGAGGTAGTGGTTTCCCCTCCTCGAAAATGTTTCCTCCTTTCCCTGCAAGCATGGGGGCAGCCCTCACACGTGTGAGGCGAAACACGACATACACCTTCCGTGAGTTCACGACAATTTGACAAACCCCAAACCACTTCGGTCTCATTCGAGCACCTTACCCGTACCTGAGCTGGTTTCCGAGCCTAAAAGCCGATGCGCCAGTCGAACAGGGCCATTCGTGTGGCAGCATTGAAATTTCCTGACTGTTGCAGCATCTCAGCTGGCAGCAGCTGCCACCTGCTTCGTCGTTGGCGCGAACGTGTTGACGTGTTTGTCGGGATCGGATAGTTAACCCATCGTATTATTTCCACAGTCATGACCTCGGATCGTTTGTAGTTTGTCATCGAAAGTCCTTCGCGAAAATAGCGGAATCGTCGTAGCACATTAGCGATGTTCGACGAGAAGGGCGGGTCACGTAACTGACCGGTTGTCAATCTCGAAACTCAATTGAAGGCTCGAACTCAGGTCCTAATGAAGTCAACACCACCGGCGACTTTGTCGTAACTCGCCGAGGCGTTTGTTGTGATTCTCCGAAAACTCCAGAGCAGGGGCGAAAAACAGCTTCTGCTCCTCCCCCTAACCTCGCAAACATTTTTTTCAAAGTTCAACTTGGACTGCTGATGACGTCAGTTAACTTGGCGACGTTGTCGTGACTCGCCGAACTCTCCCGGGCAGGGGCGAAAAACAGCTGTCGCATCTCCCACCCTTCTGTAGCAAAACGGTTTCCTTGTGTTGTCGCTAGTACCCCCGAGCAGCTTCCGAATTGTACGGCTACTTTTCACGACGACTGCTTTCGCGCGCTTAATTAAGCACCGCTGCAATTCTGATGTGGGCACGGATACTGTCGACGACCCCGCCGACTCCGTTAAGACTCATCCTTGGAACTGCTCGTGGCACCCGCAAATGCCGGGAATAAAGCCACCCTCGTAAAATCTTGGTCGCCTGCAGGTTGTCCTCCAAAAGAACCGGTGTTCCTAGCACGCCCACCCGGTCACCATTTTTATTCGTGCCATTAACCACCCGAGCGACCCACCAACAGGAGGTGCTTTTTTGGCATGGAACCAAGTACTTATGGACCGATTTTCATGGACCCTAGCGCGCATCATCGCCGCAGATCTCGCCGCGATGCAGGCAAGTGCGGGAGGCTCGGGAAAGACGCCATCGACTTGCAAACACAGTCGTTTTGTAAGCACGCTGGCACGGCGAAGCACAAGCTGGCGATGGCGAGACTCACATCTAAGGAGGAGTGCGGGGCGAGGCAGCCGCAGATCGACCAACATCGCGCCGCGGTTGACGGTAAGAAGCTGCGCGTCGTCGCCCTTCTCTACTCGTTGCAGTTCATCAGCAGGTCCGACGCGCCCATGGGGATGTGGGTGAAACTGGTGCGTTACTTGGCGGAGAAAGGGCGTGCAGAGCTTCCCGAAGAAGGGGTACGGCACCTATTACACGACGTGAGTGCAACTGCCGTACGCTTTTCTTATACATCGGTGTGTTTTTTTTTATCCTCACTATTATGTTACTGACTATTGTTTTCATGTGCAGATACGGCTTCGGTGAGCTGACGCAAGCGACTGCGACATGGCTCCAGACAACCCAGCTGGATCATGTTCTGTCGTCGCCCTTCGTCGGCATCTCGATTGACGAGAGAACAGATAGGTGCAGCGGGAAGCACATGATCCTATTCATCACCTTCATCCGTGAAGGGAGTTATTCACTGTGGAGAAGGCCGACGCCGCTTCTCTTATGGGCGTTCTTTGATCACACCTGCAGGCAGTCGGGGTCGACCTTCAGCGCATTGCCGGCATTAGCACTGACGGCGCGTACGTCATGATGGGCAACAAGTCCGGCCTCACGACACGCCTCCGCCTGCACATTCCCCATTTGGTGTCATCCCACTGCATCAGGTATTTGAGTGTTTGTGCATAGGGTTGCCGTGGTTTATTTTCCTCTTGTTTACGTTCACGACTAACTAATGTTTGCGCCTTGTTGAATGGTTAGGCACTGGCGGCTAAAGCAGCCGCCGAGAAGATTCCCGCCTTCAACGTTATCGACACGGTGATTCGCACTGTGGCAGAGCATCTCGGGCGGTCTGGGCCATGGCACCAGCGCTTCATGGGGCTGCAGGAACTCTTCACTTCCACCACACCGGAGCTGCAAGGGATCCATGCCGTCCGTTGGCTTTTGCGGGGCGACGCAGTGCTCAGGCTTGTCGCTGTCCTTCCGGCTCTGATATGTTGAAAGAGTGGGACGCGAAGCTCTATGCGCTCGTGACGAGCTACAGGTTTCACTTCCTCCTGTTTTTCATAGCGGATGTGCTTGAACAGCTCAACATCCTGAACAGGGCCTTCCAGCACAAGGAGGTGAGCTCTAGCATAGTGGTTTGTTGTCATTATTCATTGGAGTGTTGGTCTGCCAGATTCCTGCTAGCTGACCTTCAGCAGTCACTAACCACCTTCTCTCTTGTTTATGACCAGCTTGACTATCCCAGCGTGCATGCGCAGATCAAGCGTACAACGTCCCACATCGAGAGCCGCTACGTCGATTGCGGAGATGACTTTGGTGGCGGCGTAAGCGAGCCGCTGTCCCCCTTAATCGTGGGTCCATGGGTCCAAAGGAAACCGGGAGGTGAAGGTCGAGGGGGTTGACTCGGACGACCGACCTGCACGCTTCACCTTCATGCTGCATGAGGACGAGCTGGAGGAGTTCGAAGGGCCCGGGACACACGATGACTGCGTGGACGTTTGCACGGAGTTCGCCGAGCTGATCGTCCACCAATTGCTGCATCGGCTTGGCGACCTGGATGGGATGTCTGGGGCTAGGCTTTTCACCCCCGACGAGTACCCGCTCGAGCGAGGAGAGAGGAACCGCAGGTGCCTTGAGTGGCTACAGTCGCTTGTGACTCTGTTCAAGGCCGACCTGACGGATGAGATCCTGCCTTGTAAGCCTAATGTTGTGGATTTTATATCCTGCTACACCGTTGCTCCGTTTGTATTATGTGTGATGCTTCAATGAATGTTTGTATTTGTTTTGTCAGCTTGTTTTTATGTTATACTTCTTCCTACCCCGCCAGGAATTGACAAGCGCCACGCAGAGAAGGAGCTGCGCATGTTCACCTCGGTGCTTGCAGCATCTACCAAGAGCGAACGCAGTTTCCACGCGGGGCTCACTGCCATGCTCAAGAAACCCGACTGGTGGGACAACTACCCCAACCTGGTGCTTTTGTGGGTGGCGGTAGCTGTACTGCTGCTGAGCACCATGGAGTGCGAGCGGGGGTTCTCCCGCCATAACATCATCAAGTCGTGGAAGAGGGGCGCGCTTAAGGATGCACGCATGGGGGACCTGATGTGCATGAGTCTTATGGATTACGACCCCAAGTGGGATGAGATCGTAACCATCTGGAGGAGCTACAAGAAGTGCAAGCCCCACAGCAACGCTCCACTCCCGCTTGCAGGATAACAACAGAGCAAGAAGGGTAGGGAGGCATATGAAGTGATGAAAGTAGTTAACATAGAGGATGAATGATGTAATTGACAGCGATGATGATGATGGCTTTGATGAGTAGGATTAGTAGGATGCCAACAGTGTCAAAGATAGCAGGAAGAAAGATAGAACAAGGAAGAGGGTTTGCACTAGCAGGCAGTTGAGTACATATAGGAAACCCTAAATTGGGCTATACTCGCTACAGGGGACCCCACTGCAGGCTAGACAAATACAACATTCTGACACACCCCCATAGCCAAAGTGGGGTGTAATCAGCACAATAAGCAGGTAGAGCAATAGTTCACAATGATAAGCAAAGCTAGAGGCTATCACATAGGGCAAGTGAGGAGGAGGAGAGACTATGGGGGCGAGAAGATGGGAGGCTATGGCTGAAGCTGCAGACACACTGTAGCGGCTGGCTCAGTGGATACCGAAGCAATGGCCCGGAACTCAAGAGTAACTGGCTCCGCGGCTACGCCGAGCGGCTGGAGCAACTGACCCACGGGCGACTGGCGACTACCGGAGATTGTAGCCTCCGGACTACTAGCGCTGCGGACGACAAGACGGCTGCCTCCACTCAACCTCCCACAGCTGTCCCACACCCCTTTCACACACCCCCTGCTGTTCCCCTAGCACTGCTCACACGCCACCCCCCTAGTACCACTCCAACGACTTCCACACATCCACCCCCCCTCAGCGGCAGCTGCAGCAGTGGGAGACGGAGGAGGAGGAGGAGCAGGGGACGGCGCACACACCCGTCACCCCCATACTCGCCACCCCCAAACCCTAACACAGGTAGCACGGGGCGGGAGCGAGTGCACGCACGGCAGGGCAGGTGCGCGCGGGCCTGGCGCAGGCTGAACGGGCCGCGCATGGGCCTGGCGCAGGTCGTACGGGCCGCGCGCGGGCTGTACGGGTCGCGCGCGGGCTGTACGGGTCGCGCGCGGGCCTGGCGCAGGTCGTACGGGCCGCGCGCGTGCTGTACGGGCCGCGCGCGGGCCTGGCGCAGGCCGTACGGGCCGCGCGCGAGCTGTACGGGCCGCGCGCGGGCCTGGCGCAGGCCGTACGGGCCGCGCGCGAGCTGTACGGGCCGCGCTCGGGCCTGGCGCAGGTCGTACGGGCCGCGCGCAGGCTAGACGGGCCGCGCGCGGGTCCCAGGGGCGCTTCGACGGGTGACGGGGGGCGACGCGCTGGTCGACGGGGCAGGAAACCGCCGCGCGCCTCGGGGCGCACGGCGGGCAGAAAACCGCCGCGCGCCCCGAGCGCGCGGTGGGCAGAAAACCGCCATGCGCCCCGAGCGCGTGGCGGGAAGAAAAAACGCCGCGTGCCACGGGGCGCGCGACAGACAGGACAGCAGCGGAAGCTAACGGTGGGCCCAAAGGCCAGGAGCGTAACCGCTCTGATACCATGTCAAAGATAGCAGGAAGAAAGATAGAACAAGGAAGAGGGTTTGCACTAGCAGGCAGTTGAGTATATATAGGAAACCCTAAATTGGGCTGTACTCGCTACAGAGTACCCCACTGCAGGCTAGACAAATACAACATTCTGACAAACAGAGCCCTGATATATAAGTAGTATTAGGGTAGTTCTAATTGTGAAGGCTAAGCAAGCAGAAGTTGTATGTATGTAGGCCTGTCTAATGTACGTAGTTCAAACAGAAACACACCTAAAACAACAACCACACTTCTCACTGGTGTTGCTTCTGAATGTTCAGACTCTTTTTTTTTATGACACTCTAAACTTTCAACCTTTTTTTTTAACAAACTCTGAGAGTTTTAGACTAAAACTGTGATAGAGTCTGACGAATCAGACAGGCTAAAAACGAGTCTGAGGGCCGGCGTGTCACGCTTCACCTCGCGCCTCGCGTAGCTCGGTGTTTTCCGCCCTCAGGCGTTCGACCTCATTAGACACCGTCTGCATGTTGATCCGCATCATTTGGAACTATTGGAGAGTATGTTTCAACGCATCCTGGTCCATATTGTCCAGGCTTCGTCGGACGGACACGGGAAGACTAGCAATATATATATCTATATGTATATATGTATGTATGTATACGTATACATATTTTTTGTTTCAGGCGCGAGCGCTGATGTAGTCAGAGTGGAATTATTGTATCTATTTCACAGACCGACCGCTTCCCAGCCCACTGAGTCTATTGCCTCCCTTCCACAAATTACCCCGGAAACGCGAAGATAAACTAGGAAAGTAGCTATGATATATACCAAATGTTATCAGTTGTATAAAGAAGAGTGCGCATGAACGCAATATTGCGGAAGTGATTACAACCACTGAGCGAGTTGTTACGAATAGTAATCACTGAAACATTACTGCGCACTCCTCAACGCAGCAAACGAAGCACGCACTACCGAGGTTGAAGACGAAAGGGCGGAAGTGACGCGAAAGGTCGCACAGTTACGAAAGCATCTGGACCGTTGGGCAGACAGCATCAGGCAGCAGCAGTGGCGAGGATTTTGCCTGAACAGTTTCGTAACTATCTGGAGTCGCACGGTTGAAGTTCGCTGTAATAAAGGAATGTACCCCTTAGAGTACATGGCTAGCTAAGTCGATTGGTATTCCCCTGTACTGTTATTTATAGTGCTGTATTTGCATGTTTTTATTATCTCAAGCATTTACATTCACTCTGCTATTGAAGTCAAGGGCCCACCACCACCGAAATCAGTAGTGTGCAAACCTTCCTGAGGTGATCCTACCTACGATCAATTTCTGATCGCAACATGGTATGAGAGCGACTCAGGAATCCTTCGCACTGTCAACTCCGAAACTTTCGGCGAACGAAAAGTGGCGTCCGGCACACGCTCGCGTGTAAGAATGGCCGGAGGATCTGGTGGTTAGACGAATCTGGCGGCTGAAGCACAACCCAACCGGGCTGCGACGAGCGAGGAAACGACGACGATTTCTTCCGCCGTTCTCGCACAACTGCTTCAGCGACTCACCAGCTTGGACCAAGGACTCCAAACATTGCGGAATGGCGATGCGGGAACTTCTTCCCAACCCTCTCAACCGGCCTCAAACTGCCAAAATTCCACCCGCACACTTTCTCCCTGGACACAAATGGCTCAACACCCAAGACTCCCCGTCCCAGCGAAGAAGCAATTCTCTCTGCGCAATCAATGTTTATGAGCATATAAAAAATAAAGACAAGTGTGTGCTTCGACGGCAGAAACTTCTATACTTGGAGCTTCGAGCTGGAGCTGTTGCTACAAAACGCGCAGATTTTCCATTATTTCGACGGGAGCTACTCGGGACCCACTGAAGACACCGACGACGCTAGGGCAAAATACTACAACGAGTCCCTGATGGCGTACGGCGTCTTGCTGCGCAACATGTCGCCGGCGAAACAACTGAAGATTCGATCATACCAGACTACGTCTGTTCCTGCCCTTGACGCTTGGCGCCACCTAAACGGAGTCTATCAACCAAAGGACTCGGTTTCTTCGAGCCGCCTACTCCAGCAGCTACTGGAGACGAAAATGGCCACTGGGGAGAAAGTCAACAGCTACATCAACCGCTGTCGGAGCCTTCGCGATTAAATCGCGAAGGGTTGGGAAGCAACATTTCCGAAGAAATTTTCATGAACATTGTGCTTCAGGGGCTCGGCCCAGAGTGGCGGCCCTGCAAGGCGCTTCTCCGACAGCAGGGGGTCATCTTGGAGGCCGCCCTATGCGCCGCCCTCCTCGTCGAACAACGGGATATGGACCAGCATCGACCAGCGCCGCGATGAGAGAGAGAACGCCTCGCCTTCTACGCCGACAACACAGAAGAGCGACGGCCGCGGCGCCTCTACTACAAGCTTTGCATAAATTTTGGGCATCTGGCAGATCGATGCAAATCCCGTTCTCGCCCTCGCCAGGCCAATCCGAGCACCTGGTCAGGCCGACAAGACGCACGGAACGATCCGCGTCCAGCCCAGGGGTATCAACCCCTTCCGCGCAACCTGAACCCAACGGTTCAGCATCAACAGCAGCAGCCGCCACAGCCTGCTCCCGTCCGCAACATCATGGGAAACATGACAATGACAAGCAGATCGCGTCGTCCGCGAGCGCGCTCACTGTCACCTGAGCCGGCGCCTCACCCAATCGGAGCGTTCTCGAACAACAACACGTTCAGCACGCGCCACGACTTCAGCGACGATGATAACTAGGACTGGAACCTCCCAGTCCCGCTGCTTGAAAGTCCCCCGCACGTACCTGATATGCGGCCGGCACCAATTGATTGGATCGCGCGAGAGCAATTCCTCAAGGTCAACACACCACACATCGTTACCCCGCGACTGGCGCTGCTCGCACGTAACGACAACAGGCACTACAACACATGGTACCTGGAGCTGCTGTGGATAGCACATGGTGGGCTCCGAGTGTTACATATCCAACGCCGTCGCCACCCCCGCCGTCACCTACGTCACCGTGGCGAACAACACCCGCCTGCGCGCAAGGCATCGTTGTGCTGAAGGCACGTGGGAGCAGAACGCACATCACACTGAATGATGTGCTGATCTTACAAAACCTGCGCTTTAATCTCCTCTCGGTGGCGCAACTCATGGATTGCGGAGTTGACCTCAGCACCGACCCTGAGACGCGCGACATTTTGCTTCACTTCACGATGCCGAACAAGACACGCAGGCAGATCGGACGAGCGCACTCCGAGAACGGAGTATATGTCCTCAGCACCGACCCCGAGACGCGCATCAGCAGCAGGGCGTAGCCGAGCGCACCAATCGCACGCTCATGACGAAGGTGCGCGCGCTGATGAAGCAGTCGAAGCTTCCGCCGATCTACTGGACGTACGCGATGCACCATGCCGTGCGGGTGCACAATCTGCTTTCAACCACCGCAATCATCGGCAACCTCTCTCCACATGTGAAGTGGACTGGGACCAAGAGTGACACCTCCATGCTCCGCATGTGGGGATGTATGGTCCAGTACCGCCCGCCAACGTCAACTATCGGGAAATTCAAGAGCCGCGCGTGCTGGGGAATCCACCTCGGCATCAGTCACGAAAACAAGGCGTGGCTCGTCCTGGATCTTCTGAGTCAGAAGACAAAAAACGCGCGCGACGTCATCTTCTACGAGCGCCTCTTCCTCCAGCAGATTCGCGAAGATGAGCAGACGAACGCGAACCGCGTTTATGCCAATGACGGACACAGCTATGCCACGCCAGAAGACGAAGCTCCTGCGGCCATCCTGGAACAAGATCCCAGAGGTGAATTCACTCGAGGCGATCGTCGCGACAACGACGATAACGACGACTCGTCCGAAGGAGGAGCGGGCGCAGTAGGAGGCGCAACAGGAGGAAGCGGAAGCGGCGCGGCACCACCAGCGCCACCTGAGCCAGAGAGTGACGACGATGACGTGCAGGAGGTCTTTCTGCAGCATCGCCACGGCAGCACCGTCACCGGAATGCAACTCCTCGGACTTCACACCGCCATTTCATCGGCACCGCGCGTGTGAGAGTACGACGGCTTATGCTGGCTCTGCTAGCTTGCCTAGACTTTATTATGCTATATTTAGCTTGGGTTTTATTTATCATGCATAGATATGCTTGATTTCCTAGGTTAGGTGCATTCTTATATTTTATTATAGTTATAGCATCGAACCAGGTTACGTGTACCGAATTCAAGCCTATTCGGTTTCCACCGAATTGCTTTCTACTGAGTTCGGGAAGGTTCTGTTCGGGACGCTTCGCGACCCTCAGAACATTCGCGTAACACCTGGGTAACTGGCCTTGTGTCGAGACTATATATAGCCTCGTGTTGTACCCAGGTGAATCATCAATTCAAACCCACTTTTGTGAGGATCTAGGATCGAGCTCAGAAAAGAGAGTTTGAATTGAATCACCTGGGTACAACACGAGAGAATATATAGGCTCGACACAAGGCCCAGTAACCAGGTGTTACGCGAAGGTTCCGAGGGTCGCGAAGCGTCCCGAACAGAGCCTTCCCGAATTCAGTAGAAGGCAATTCGGTGACCACCGAAAAGCCAGAATTCGGTGCACGCAACCTAGCTCGGTGCTATAACTATAATAAAATATAGGAAAGCACCTAGCCTAGGAAATCAAGCAATTCATGCATGCATATAATTATCCTATGCTAGAAATAGCATAATAAAGTAAAGGCATAGCTGGCATAAGCCGTCGTACTCTCACACGCCCCCCCCTCAAATCTGGGTGGCGTGAGATACACCCTGCTTGACAAGATAGTCCTTGAGAGCACGGCGTGTGTTGCCCATATCAGCTTCTGCAACCCAACTGTCCTCAGTGGGGTCGTATCCCTTCCAGCGTATCAGGAACTCGAGGGTCTTGCCGCCGCGGCGTCGATGAGAGAGAACGCGCTCCATGTCATACTCAGGTTCATCCTGGATGAGAACAGGTGGTGGTGGCGGTAGCTGCCGTCCCTGGAACTGTTGGTTGGGGTCCTTGTAGGGCTTCAGTAGCTGGACATGGAAAGCGTTGTGAAGCTTCCATGTATCTGGTAAGCGCAAGCGGAATGTAACAGGTGTCACCTGTGCCGCAACGAGAAAAGGACCACAGAAGCGAGGCCGGAGTTTGGATGGGAGGTGAGACAGGTTCAAGTTGCGCGTGTCAAGAAACAACTGATCTCCGACTGCTACTGAGTGATCTCGTCGCTGTCGATCGGCATACTGCTTCTGGGAGTTCTGCATCGTGGTGAGACATCGCTGAGTCTTCTCCCATAGCTACTGCATGGTGGTGACGAAGTCGTGTGCGGCTTGGACATGTGCCGGTGTGGTTGGCTGCTGTGGTGTGAGTGGTTCCCGTCCGTAACACAGGAAGAAAGGAGTTTTCCCTGTGGCCGCATGTGACGCGTTGTTGTAGGCGAACTTTAGGGTCGGTAACTGTGTGTCCCAGTGGCTGACGTCGTCTTTGCAAGCTGTGCGCAGTAACTGTTCAACCACTTGATTGAGTCGCTCTGTCTGTCCGTCAGTCTGTGGGTGGTATGCTGAGGACATCGCAAGTTTGGTCCCCAATAATCCCATGAGCTCCTTGCAGAACTTACTCGTGAATTTGGGGTCTCTGTCTGAGATGAGTGTAGCGGGGATGCCGTGGATGGTGATGATGCGGTCGAAGAAGAGTCGAGCCGTTGCTTCAGCTGTAGCTGTGGCGTTGGTCGATATGAAGTGACCCATTTTGGAAAACTTATCGATTACCACGAGGATGGAATCATGTCCTCGTGAGGTCGAGGGAAGTCCCATTATGAAGTCGAGGCTAACGACCTGCCATGGCTGCTCCGGTACGGGTAGAGGCTGAAGTAACCCTGCTTTTTTCTGCTTGCTACTCTTCATCCGCTGGCACGTGTCGCAAGAGGCGACGAATTGCTGCACGTCTGCTGCCATCCCGGGCCAGTAGTATTACTTTGCTATCCCTGCTAACGTCTTGTTGCTCGCGAAATGTCCCGCGTAAGGTACGTCGTGAAACTCCTCCAAGAGGATCTGCCGTAGCGGGGTGTAATTCGGTACCCAAATCTTTCCTGAACCCTTCCTTATAGCTAAGTCTTTCTCCCACTGTAACAGCTTCTTAGTCTGTGCTGTAGCGATCTCTGCGTCCACCGAGTATCCATGTTGGAATAGACCCTTGAGCAGAGGGTTCATCCCGTCGAGCTGGATGCCTGCTACATGACCGGGGCGGCTCAACGCGTCTGCTTTGTTTTGTCGCCCGGGTTTGTAGACGATGTAGTAATGGAAGTGAGTTTCCATGAAGTCCATCCACCGTACGTGTCGTCATGAGAGCGTCGGCTGCGACTTCAGGTATTTGAGACTGCAGTGGTCAGTATAGACTGTAGTCTTGGCTCCTTCTAGGTAACACCTCTACGCCTTGAAGGCTACGACTATTGCTAAGGCTTCCTTGTCGTGGATGGGGTAGTTCAGTTCTGCTCCGTGTAGCTTCTTACTGAGGTAGGCGATAGGCTGTAACTCGTTCCTGTGGTCTTGCATCAGTACTGCTCCGACTGCCTGGTCACTAGCATCTGCTTCCACCACGTAGTCCTTGTCTGGATCCGGTAGGATGAGTACTGGCGCTGTAGTCAGTGCTATCTGTAACTGCTCCATGGCTTGCTGATGAGGGGTATCCCATTTGTAGGGCGTATCCTTTTTCAATAGGTCGATCAGAGGCGCTGCTATCTTAGCGTACTGCGTCACGAACCTGTTGTAGTAGTTGGCGAAGCCTAGGAACTGCTGCAACTCCTTCACGTTCTCCAGTACTTTCCACTTCTTGACGGCTTCGATCTTCCGCGGGTCCACGTGTACGCCCTCGGCACTCACCATGTGCCCGAGAAATTGCATCTTCTTTAGGGCGAAGTCGCTCTTCGACAGCTTCACGTAGAACTTGTTTTTCCGCAGGATCTCGAACACTTTCCGTAGATGCTCCACGTGCTCCTTCATGTTCTTGGATTAGATTAGAATGTCGTCCAGGTACACCACTACGCACTCGTCCAGCAGGGGTCGTAAGATGTGATTCATCTCCGCCTGAAACGTTGCTGGTGCGTTGCAGAGTCCGAACGGCATCACCAAGTATTCGTAGGAGCCGTATCTGGTACGATCGCCGTCTTGTGGACCGAGTTGTCTGCCATCTTGATCTGCCAGTAACCCGACAGTAGGTCCAGCTTCGAAAAGACTGTTGCACCACGCAGTTGGTCTAGAAGATCGTCTATGCGCGGTATGGGGTATTTGTTTTTTATTGTCTGTTTGTTCAGTGCGCGGTAGTCGATGCACATCCGTAAACTGCCGTCTGGTTTTGGAGTGAAGAGAACTGGTGCTCCGTAGGGAGAGGTGGATGGGCGGATCAGTTGTCTGTCCAGTAGATATTCTATCTGTTTCTTCATGTCTGTTAGCTCGGTCGGACTCAGTCGGTACGGTGCACGTGAGACGGGTTTCGCACCTGGTTCGTCCACGATCTCGTGCTCGTGGGTGCGTGAAGGAGGTACGCCTGCAGGTAGGTCGTCGGGCATTATATCCTTGTACTGCTCCAAGACCTCCTTCATTGCTGCAGGTAGTTCTGCGTTCGGCTTCTCCTCTTCTGCTGCTGCCATAACCAGTGCTAGGTATCCCGTGTTACTCTCGTTCACCGTCTGTTCAAACCGTGCCAGTGTCGTTTCAGGAACGTTCCCTGTATCCGTCCAGCTTCGTAGTGCTATCCGCTTCCCGTTGTTATAGATGCACACCTTCTTGTTGACCCAATCGATCTCGGGGTTGAACCCCTTCAAGAAATCTCGCCCCAAGATGAAATCTAACCCTTTGATGTTCGTGATCGGCAACGTCGGCTTCCACCTTAGCGCCCCTATGTGCAGCTCCAGTGATGCTTCGCCGTGGATGGGAAGTTTCGTACCGTCCACCATCGTTGCCGAGAACTTGGTCTCCAATGTCCCGCGGTCACACACTGAGGTAGATGCACCGCTGTCCACCAGTGCCTGGAGGCGTCGTCCTTTGCATAACACCTCGAGGAGTAGTGGTGCCTGCTGCGCTGAGTAGCCAAAGAGGGTCTCATTAATAGGATCATAGGGTACATCAAAATGAATACCATCCCTATTTTCTACACCTGACTCAGCACTTTTCGCTTCCAACTTCACCTGGGGGGTAGGAGGATTCTTCCGAAGCTTGTATAACTTCTCAGGAGCCTGGAACTTTCCTCTAAGCCTTGCCAGCTGTGTAGGCTTCACCTGTGGGCAACGGGGAGCCTTAACACTGTGCTGCGGGGAGAGAATATTAACTCCACGGAACGCACGACCCTTTTCTACGCTCCGTAGTACTTTGCCCAACTTCTCAGGTACCTGAATAATTTCTAAAGGCTTTTTCTTGGCCTCTAAATCTCCCCTGAAATTTTCAAAGGCTTGAAATCCATGAGAAGCAATATTTTTCGTTAGAGTATCTTTATATGATACTTTGAACGAATTCTTACTTTCGTGGATGTTCGGCTGGAGTTTCCCGGTCGGTGCAGAGTCTTTTTTCGCGGAGCCTCCATTCGCCTCGGCGATTCTCCCTGGTGCCGGCCGGTCGTGACGTTTTATATTCGCGCCATCATTTTCTCCTTTTTTCACCCGCTCCGAAGTCGCCACGTCGTCGCCTTTTCCTGCTTTTCGGATCTTTACGCAATCGCCAGGTCGATCCGCGGCTACTGGCGATTCCCGTTTTTTTACTTCGGGGGTGCTCCACTGTTACCGCCCTGCAGTGCCGCACGTGCCTTTTTCATTTTGTAGCACGACAAAAACTGATGCCCTGCTGCGCCGCAAAATTCACATTTTGTCGGCTGCTGCTTCGCGTCGTATTTGTCGATGTCCATCGGTTCGGCGAACGTGGGGGGTGCCGATCGCTCCGTGTCGAATGTACGGTTCGGCGTGAAACGTCGTGTTTTGGGTTGACCTCGAGTCAATGCGTCGTATCGCTCGGCAGCACGCACGATGTCGGCGAATCTCCAATTTTAACCCTTCTGTGTACGCCTGGATTTTTTTCGACTTCGGTCAGGTCGGTGATGCGATTGAACAGGAGCTCCATCTGCTGCGTGTACTGTGCTACACTACTGTATTGCTTGTGACAGTGTATCTGCTGCCGCGCCATGTAGGTCGTATTAATGGGTTCGAAACGTTCGATGAGGTCTGCCCGAAACTGCTACCACGTTTTCTCCCCGCGGGCCACGTCAGTGTAGTAGATCCACTCCAATGTCCGTCCACGTAACAGTGTCGCTGCGAGCCGAATCCTTGCTGCGTCGTGTGTCGGGGTCGAATAGCCAATGGCCTCGAAGTAAATTTCGAGGGTTGCCACGAATCGTCGAACGTCGGATCCTTTTGCGCTGGGATCGAACGCTTCGGGGAGCCTCGGGCGTGCTGCTTCGAGGTTCGGCGACAGTGGTGCCATCGGTCCGTGAGATGTCGGTGTCGCCACTGCTGCTGGTGTTGTTGCTGCTACGTTCGCTGCTGCTGCGGTGGCGGCTCCTGGTTGGTGTGTCAGAAGGGACTCGAGTCGTCGGATCGCCGCCTGCGTCTGCTCCATGTCGGTGCGGAGGCTTGCGATGTCGCGCGTGGTCGCGTAGTTGTCGCCTTGGCCCTCCATGCCTGACATTGCGCGTTCGAAAAAACCGAAACGAGGGGGAGCGAAAAACACGGAACCGGTTTTACGTACCCGAAATCGATGTTTAACTGCTTCGCCCCCGCGGTTTTTGAAGACTCGGTTTTTAGCGGTCAAAATTGAATCACCTGAGTACAACACGAGGCTATATATAGGCTCGACACAAGGCCCAGTAACCAGGTGTTACGCGAAGGTTCCGAGGGTCGCGAAGCGTCCCAAACAGAGCCTTCCCGAATTCGGTAAAAAGCAATTCGGTGACTACCGAAAAGCCAGAATTCGGTGCACGCAACCTAGCTCGGTGCTATAACTATAATAAAATATAGGAAAGCACCTAGCCTAGGAAATCAAGAAATTCGTGCATGCATATAATTATCCTATGCTAGAAATAGCATAATAAAGTAAAGGAAAACAAGCATAGCTGGCATAAGCCGTCGTACTCTCACAACTTTTCTGAGCTCGATCCTAGATCCTCACACTTGGTAATCAGAGCCTGTTTAGACGCAAAATTTTTCGACCGCTAAAACCTAGCTTTTAAAACCGCGGGGGCGACGACGAAAAGCGCCGATTACGGGTACGTAAACCAGTTCCGCGCTACTTTTTAACGTCCCCCTAGAACCGGTTTTCGAACACTCCTCAGGTCCAGTGGCGAAAAGGTTGGAATTTCGACCGTCAGATCGATTCGAATCTCAACGGCCCTGAGAATTTCAACCAAAAAAGTTGGAATTTGGAGCATAGGATCGAAATTCTTCTCAACGGCCGAGATCGGACGCAAATTTCGCTTCAGGGAGAATTACGCGACCTACAGAATCAGCGCTCGTCATTTCTACAGTCGATTCGACTCACAGTAAGACGACCAGCGCCTAGAATTCAATTATTTTCGTCGCAAATCTTCCTGTAAATCGCCAAAATGGAGGAAAATGGTGATAATTGCGTACGAAAAAATTACGGAGTTACACACCGGCTTGGACCACACGCGAGCGGCACTCCAGCGAATAGAGGAGCTTGTCGCGAACCAGTCGGCAGCCGCCATAGCAGCAGCGAACGCTGCAGCGAATGCAGCAGCGACGGCAGCAGCAGCAGCGGCGACACCGACACTTCACCCAGCAGCAGCGGCAGTGGCAACAGTGAATCTTGAGGCGGCACGTCCGGGGCAACCGGAAACGTTCAATCCGAATGCGAGAGACACCGACGTCCGTCGATTCATTGCGACCCTCGAAATTTACTTCGAGGCCGTTGGCTGTACGACCCCGACACACGATGCAATGCGGATTCGGCTCGCAGCGACACTGTTACGAGGCCCGGCGCTCGAGTGGATTTACAACAGCAATAAGATCCGGGGCGAGGGGTCATGGACGCAGTTTCGGGAAGCTTCAATTCAACGTTTCGAACCAATCAACTCCATCTACATGGCGCGGCAGCAGATTCATCGGCATAAACAGTTCGGCAGTGTAACACAGTACACGCAGCAGATGGAGAGCCTCTTCAACCGAATTATCGACCTGACCGAAGGGGAAAAAATCCAAGCGTATACTCAGGGGCTAAAAATGGAAGTCCGGCAACAAGTGATTGCCGCGAACTACAACAACTACCGCGACATGGTGTGTGCAGCAGAGAGATTTGATGCGTTGATGCGAGATCAACCCGAAACACGACGACGCATGCCGAACAGATCATTCGGCACGGAGCGATCGGCACCACCCACGACCGCCGACCCGATGGATATCGACAAGGTCGACGCAAAGCAGCGGCCGACAAAATATGAGAACTGCGAATTTCGCGGCGCAACAGGACATCGACTCTTGGCGTGTTGGAAAATGATGAAGGCACGAGCGGAGCTGCAGGGCAACAACAACGCGACATCCACGATGGCGAAAAAAGGAGGACACGATGGCGCGAATTTAAAACGCCACGACCGGCCGGAAACAGGGGAAATCGCTGAGACAAATGGAGGCTCCGCGAAACAAGACTCTGCACCGACCGGGAAACTCCAGCCGAACACCCCCGAGAGTAAGAATATTCCCTCTCGAGGTTTTCAAGCCTTTAAATAATTCAGGGGAGATTTCGAGGCCAAGAAAAAGCCTTCAGACATTATTCAGGTACCTGAGATGTTGGGCAAACCACTCCGGAGCGTTGAAAAGGGTCGTGCGTTCCAAGGAGTTACTATTCTCTCCCCGCAGCATAGTGTTAAGGCTCCCCATTGCCCACAGGAGAAGCCTATACAGCTGCAAAGGCTTAAGGGAAGGTTCCAGGCCAAGACGAAGCTGAATCGGCCTCGGATAAATCCTTCTAACCCAACTCATGTGAAAACTAATATGGAGTCAGCAGCTTCGAGCGCAGGACCGAGGGATGATCTATTCGACGTACCCTACAATCCTATAAGCGAGACCATCCACGGTTACTCGGAGCAGCAACAACCACTACTACTCGAGGTGATCTGCAACGGGCGACGCCTCCAGGCACTGGTGGACAGTGGTGCGTCCCACTCGGTGTGCGACCGCGGGACGTTGGAGAAAATTGGAGAACCTTCGGAGGAGACCAAGTTCACGGCAACCATGGTGGACGGTACGAAACTTCCCATCCACGGCGAAGCATCACTGCAGCTGCACATAGGGGCGTTGAGGTGGAAGCCGACGTTGCCGATCACGAACATCAAGGGATCAGATTTAATCTTTGGGGCGAGATTTCTTGAAGCGGTTCAACCCCGAGATCGACTGGGTCAACAGGAAGGCGTGCATCTACAACAACGGGAAACGAGTGGAGCTGTGAAGCTGGACGGATACAGGGAGCGTTCCTGAAACGACACTGGCACGGTTCGAACGGACGGTGAACGAGAGTAACACGGGTTACTTAGCACTGGTTATGGCAGCAGCAGAGGAGGAGAAGCCGAGTTCGGAGCTACCTGCAGCAGTGAAGGAGGTCTTGGAGCAGTACAAAGATATAATGCCCGACGACCTACCCGCAGGCGTACCTCCAGCACGCACCCACGAGCACGAGATCGTGGAGGAACCAGGTGCAAAACCCATCTCACGTGCACCATACTGACTGAGTCCGACCGAACTGACAGACATGAAGAAACAGATAGAGTATCTACTGGACAGACAACTGATCCGCCCATCCACCTCTCCCTACGGTGCACCAGTCCTCTTCACTCCAAAACTAGACGGCAGTTTACGGATGTGCATCGACTACCGCGCACTGAACAAACAGACAGTAAAAAACAAATATCCCATACCGCGCATAGACGACCTACTGGATCAGCTGCGTGGTGCAACAGTCTTTTCGAAGCTGGACCTACGGTCGGGTTACTGGCAGATCAAGATGGCGGACAACTCGATCCACAAGACGGCGTTCCGTACCAGATACGGCTGTTACGAATACTTGGTGATGCCGTTCGGACTCTGCTGGACGAGTGCGTAGTAGTGTACCTGGTCGATATCCTCATCTACTCCAAGAATATGAAGGAGCACGTGGAGCATCTGCGAAAGGTGTTCGAGGTCCTGCGGAAAAACAAGTTCTACGTGAAGCTGTCGAAGAGCGACTTCGCCCTGAAGAAGGTGCAGTTTCTCGGGCACATGGTGAGTGCCGAGGGCGTAAACGTGGACCCGCGGAAGATCGAAGCCGTCAAGAAGTGGAAAGTACCGGAGAACGTAAAGGAGTTGCAGCAGTTCCTAAGCTTCGGCAACTACTACAACAGGTTCGTGCCGTAGTACGCTAAGATAGCAGCGCCACTAACCGACCTACTGAAAAAGGATACGCCCTACAAATGGGATACCCCTCATCAGCAAGCCATGGAGCAGCTACAGACAGCACTGACTACAGTGCCAGTACTCATCCTACCGGACCCATACAAGGACTACGTGGTGGAAGCAGACGCTAGTGATCAAGCAGTCTATCGCCTACCTCAGTAAGAAGCTACACGGAGCAGAACTGAACTACCCCATCCATGACAAGGAAGCCTTAGCGATAGTCATAGCCTTCAAGGCGTGGAGGCGTTACCTAGAGGGAGCCAGGACTACAGTCTATACTGACCACTGCAGTCTCAAATACCTGAAGTCGCAGCCGACGCTCTCACGACGACAGGTGCGGTGGGTGGACTTCCTGGAAACTCACTTCCACTACGACATCGTGTACAAGCCCGTGCTACACATCAAAGCAGACGCGTTGAACCGCCCCGGTCATGTAGCAGGCATCCAGCTCGACGAGATGAACCCTCTGCTCAAGGGTCTATTCTAACATGGGTACTCCGTGGACGCAGAGATCGCTACAGCACAGACTAAGAAGCTGTTAAAGTGGGAGAAAGACTTAGCTGCAAGGAAGGGCACAGGAAAGATTTGGGTACCGAATTACGCCCCGCTACGGCAGATCCTATTGGAGGAGTTTTACGACGTACCATACGCGGGACATTTCGGGAGCAACAAGACGTTAGCAGGGATAGCGAAGTATTACTACTGGCCCAGGATTGTAGCAGACGTGCAGCAGTTCGTCACCTCATGCGACACATGCCAGCTGATGAAGAGTAGCAAGCAGAAAAAAGCAGGGTTACTTCAGCCTCTACCCGTACCGGAGCAGCCATGGCAAGTCGTTAGCCTCGACTTCGTCACGGGACTTCCTTCGACCTCCCGAGGGCATGACGCTATACTCGTGGTAATCGACAAGTTCTCTAAAATGGGTCACTTCATTCCGACCAACGCCACGGCTACTGAGAAGAAACAAGGAATGAGAATGACTAAGGGAAAGTTGGGTACAAATGCAAACCCTAGAAATCTGTACCCCATATGTGCTACCCCACTATAGCCTACAGTAGCTCTGTCATATAAATCTGACACACCCCCATAGGCAAAGTGGGGGAGAACAAGGGGTCACAAGACCAGTCAAGCAAAGCAAAG
The DNA here is from genome assembly GCA_947471745.1 of Closterium sp. Naga37s-1. Lineage (NCBI taxonomy): Eukaryota > Viridiplantae > Streptophyta > Zygnematophyceae > Desmidiales > Closteriaceae > Closterium > Closterium sp. Naga37s-1. The sequence goes on from CANJKZ010000830.1 coordinate 2,476,268, forward strand.
CAAGCTCAGGGTGGATCACAAAGTCACCACACATTCTGAGCACAAGTTCAAGGCCACAAGGCCAGTTCACATGCAGGATTACATATACATATAAGGCTAGACAAGCAAGAGCAGGTGTATATATATATGCAACAGTACAAACAAGGTCAAGGGGTGAGCAAGTGAGGCAAGGTAGGCACAAGGCCCAGCTGAGTACAGAAACGCTGATGATCACAAGGCGCAAGTGCCTTGGTGAAGATATCAGCAGTGTTGGCCTGAGAGGCCACGTACGCAAGCCGTAGCTGACCACGCTGCTGTAGCTCACGAGCAAGGAAGTAGCGGAGAGCAATGTGCTTCGTTCTGTGCTCCAGTCTCTGCTCTCGACACAAGGCCAGCATGGCCTTGTTGTCTACGTACAGCACTGGAGGAGAACGAGGCGGCTCTCCGAGGTCAGTCAGCAGGTAGGTGAGCCAGCGAAGCTCCTGTGCAGCCATGGCCCCGGCGTAGATCTCAGCCTCACAACTGGAGCCGAGAACAGAAGACGAGCGGGTAGCCCGCCACGAAACAGAGCCGGAACCAAGGCTGAAGGTGTAACCCTGTGACGACCGCTGCGTAGCCTGGTCGTCAGCCCAAGAAGCGTCTGCGTGCCCAGTGAGGACCACTGGACTCTGCCCTCCAAGCACAAGCCCCATGCCCGACGTACTACACAAGTAGCGCAACACCCTCTTTGCTGCAGCCATGTGCTCCGGTCTGTGTCTCCCAGGAGCAACATAGCGTGCGAGAATGCTAAGAGGGTATGCAAGGTCAGGTCGTGTGCAGGTCATCAGGTACATGAGGCAGCCAACAAGCTCTGGGTACGGGCCACTCGACTCTACGGACTCATCCGAAGGCAGAGCTGAGAGCGAGTGGCGAGTAGGCAGAGGAGTGGCCTGAGGCGAGGAGTACGTGAAGCCGAAGCGCTGAAGGACCTGCTGCACCATGTGTGACTGAGTCAGGGTAATGGTGCGGCGTGCTCTGTCCCGGGTGATCTGCAAGCCAAGGTAGCTGCGCAGTTCACCCTGGTCTGTGCACGTGTGTCTCTTCTGCAGCTCGGACTTCACGTGGGCGAGTCCAGCAGTGTCAGCTGTGGCAAAGACCAAGTCGTCGACGTACACGAGGATGTAGAACGGCGGCAAAGAAGTGTCGGTGCGCAGAAACAGCGACAGGTCGGCAGTAGAGGGAGCAAACCCAAGAGCCGCAAGTGTAGTCCTCAGTGTGTCGTGCCACTCACGCGGTGCCTGGCGGAGACCGTAGACTGGCCGCCGGAGGCTCCACAGGGTGCCAGGAGGAAAAGACCCAGTGAAGCCAGGTGGGCGACGCAGCCAGATCTCCTCGTGCAGGCTGCCCTGCAAGAAAGCAGTGCTGAAGTCAAGAGAGTGCAGCTCGTAGCCGCGGTGAGCAGCTATGTCCAGCAGTACCCGAAGAGTGGTCATCTTCGGGGTGGGAGAGAAGGTATGAAAGTAGTCAACTCCCTGCCGCTGACTGAAGCCACGAGCCACGTAACGCGCCTTGAAGACAGGCGGAGAACCCGGCGGCCGCTTCACCCTGAAAATCCACATGCCACTGACGATGTTCGCCCCAGGCGGGGGAACCTCGTCAACGTAGGTGCCTGTGGACTTCCAGGAAGCCATCTCTTTGTCCATAGCTGCCTGCCACTGAGAGGAGTAGGGACCCTCTATCGCCTCCGCGTAAGAGCGCGGAGTCGGGATGTCAAGTGCATCCGGGTCTCCCTCAGGGGTAAGCAGTACGGACACGAGATGAGGTGAAGCAGCAGCCAAACACTGGAACTCCTCCTGCCTGTCCTCAAGGACGTCCGTGCCAAGGGCACACTCACCCCCGACGGACGGAGGACAGACAGACTCAGACGCAGCGACAAGACAAGCAGCGTAGTCTAGACGACAGCGAGCAGCAAAGTCGACGAGCTCAGCAACTAGGGCAGACGCAGCAGTGGACGCAAAGGAAGGGTCAGTGACGACAGTAGCAAGGAGACGCGTGACAGTAGGACTGGCAGCACGAAGAGAGTCCGACTCCGGGTCGGGAAGAGCAGGAAGAGAGGACTCAGGAGGAGAAGGCAAAGGGGCACGCAGACGGACGCAGAGACATCCGGTGCGTGCCAGGGACAGGAGGAGGACGCTGACGAGAACCACGACCACTAGTGCGAGCAGCACGGACAGGCGACGCAGGGCGAGACGCAGGCTCACGACGCTCAGCAAGACCTCCAGTAGGACCAGTGTAGGGAGAAGGAGCGGGTAGTGGGGAGGCCGGCTGTAACTGTAACTGTGACAGGACAGGCTGTGGACACTCTAAGGGAGGAGGAGGACCAGTAGAAGGCGGGAGACCAAGAACCTGCTGAAGGAGCGGAACGAAGTACGGCCGAGGCCGCGCGGCGACTCCAGACACAGCAGGGACAGCACCAGTACCCCCAGCGGCAGCACCAGCGCCAGCAGCACCTCCAGCTCCAGTACCTCCAGCAGAACCAGTAGCACCCCCAGCAGGACCGCCTCCAGGACCGACAGCAGTAGCCTCAGCGTCAAAACCCTCAGCAGCTCCAGCTCCAGTCGTACCCGTAGGCCCAGCAGCTCCAGTACTCCCAGTACGAGCACCTCCGGGACCCGCGGCACCAGCACCCTCAGTAGCCGAAGAACCTCCAGCACCAGCAGCACGCCTCCAGCGCCGGGCAAACCACTCGTGCAGCTCCTGTGGAGAGAGTGGCTCCCGCCGAGACGAAGCACCCGGAGAACCTCCAGGCTCAGCACCGCCAGACGCCACACAAGCAGGCCCAGCTCCCTCAGGCTCCGCACCCCCAGGCTCAGCACCTCCAGGCGTAGCACCCCCAGGCTCAGCACCCCCAGGCTCAGCACCCCCAGGCTCAGCACCCCCAGTAGTAGCACCTCCAGGCTCAGTACCCCCAGGCTCAGCACCCCCAGTAGTAGCACCCTCAGGCTCAGCACCCCCAGGCATAGCACCCACACGCTCAGCACCCCCAGCGTCAGCACCCCCAGGCTCAGCACCCTCAGCAGCACCAGAGTCACCAGTAACCTCGACAGGCTCGACTGCGTCTACCTGGGACACACCTGAAGGGGCAGGACCCTGAGGGGGGAGGGGGTCTACCGGGGGGGGACCTGGCACAAGGAAGAGCGGTGGTGGGGGGAGGGACGGAGTGCGGTAGGGGAAGAGGCGGTAGTAGGGGACCGACTCGTCAAACGTGACGTCCTGGGAGGACAGAACACGGCGAGAGGTGGGTGGGTAGAACTGCCACCCTGGCGCGTCAGGGGGGGAGCCAAGGAAGACGCAAGGAGCAGCACGAGGGGACAGCTTGTCCGCAGACAAGTCGCGGACAAACGCCCGAGATCCCCAGACACGGAACGCAGACGCATCGCCAACCTTTCCCGTCCACAGCAAAGCTGGGGAGGTCTCCGGCCTGGAGACCCTAGGGTGAAGGTTGATCTGATGCGCCGCGTACCGAACCGCAAACGGCCACAGAAAATGGGGGGCAGCCGCATGCATCATGGACGTACGGGCGACGTCCATGACCATGCCAATGCGGCGCTCAGCAATCCCATTTTGCTGTGGAGAGTCCGGAAGCGTGAAGGTCTGGCGGATGCCTCGCGCACGACAGTAGGCTCGCAGAAGGCCAGAGGAGAACTCTCCACCTCGGTCAGAGTGCAGACGGAGAACAGGAAAGTCCGAGCCGAAGCTCTGCCTGAGCTGGAGACGAGCTGCGCGGATCCAGTCGATCAACACCTCAGTGACATCACCCTTGCTGCGCAAGGGGAAGACTGTGGTGTAACGCGAGTAGTCGTCAACCACCAGCAGGAAGTAGCGCTCGTGACCCTGTCCACGGACGCGGGCCGGGCCCCACACGTCCATGTGAAGCGTCTGCAGCGGGGCCTCTGTCGGAGGAAACTGGGAGGAGTGAGGGGCAGCCCGCTGCCGCCCCTCGACACAGGGGACGCAGGTAGGGCCAGGCCCCGGAGGAAGGGGAGGGAGGGACCGGGGAAGACCAGAGACAAGGACACGGGAGGCCATGCCTCGGAGACGAAGCAGGGAGGGGTGACCAAGGCGGTGGTGCCAGAGGAGAGTCTCGTGAGACAGGAGGCGACACGAACAGGGGGCTGACTCAGGACCAGACCTGGACGCTGCAGCAAACACCTGACCCGACGCAGCTACCTGACCAGACGCAGTGACTGGAGGAGACGCAGTGGTCAGGGTGTACAGGCTCGACCCCGGCCGACGGGTAAACGTGGCCAGGTGTCGGCCAGTCCAAGCGTCCGTGCAGTGGGTCACCCGCTGACTCGCAGGAGTGAACTGGTGAACCCCCGCATCCTGTAGGTCAGCACCACTCACCAAGTTCGTAGAGAACGAGGGGAGGTAAAGACCAGACAGGGTGCCAGAGGGGGCCGCCGGACACGGGAGGACAGTGGAGAAGTGAGCAAGGACAGGACCCCCAGAGGGGTCTGCCATAGAGACCGCAACTGGCCGGCCAAGCGGCGTGAGTGTGGTGCGGTCTCGAAAGAAGGAGCGAGAAGCCCCCGAGTCAAGGGTGAAGGTGTGGGAGGCCGAAGCCGACGCAGAACCTGAGAGAGCAGACTCACCAGCACCTGAGGGAGCAGACGCACCTAGAGCAGCAGCCTCGCTAGCACCTAGAGCAGCAGCCTCACCAGTACCTAGAGCAGCAGTCTCAATGCCCGGGTCGGGCGGAAAACACCGGTAACAGTCACCCTCATCACTAATAGTCACAGTATACATAGCAGCAAGAATAGCATCAAAGTCAAGGTCAAAGACAGCGACACCCGCCCTAGACAGCTCACCCCAGCGGGGGATCTCAGTGGCCTCAGGGAACTGGTGACGCCAAGCGTCCGTCAGGCGGCCAAAGCAGCGCTGGGTGGAGTGCGCACCCCCGCACTGGTCACCCGCGCGGTCGCCGGTGCGGAGGACGTAGGTGCACGGACCAGTACCCCCACCCCGCTGACGTGCAGCGTACCACTCACGGAGCTGCTGAGGGGGGGGGATGTCACGAGTGCGCTGATGCTGCTGCTGCTGCTGCTGCTGCTGGCGCTGACCACCACCGGAGCCGACCCTCTGCGCAGCGCCACCCCGACCAGCTCCACCTCCTCCGCCGCCGCCTCCTCCACCACCGCTACCTCCGCTCCCACCGCCACCGCCGCCGCCGCCTCCGCCTCCACCGCCGCCACCGACACCTCCACCCCCACCACCACCCCCACCGCCACCCCCACCCCCTCCACTGCCTCCACCGCCGCCTCCACCGCCCCCGCTAGCTCCTCCAGTGCCCCTGCCCCCCTTGCCCTTGCCAGGGCGGCGTCTCCCGCTAGGGGTAGACGCCGCACCGACCGACTCAAGCCCAACGAGGTCGGCCGCAGCAGCAGAGGCAACAGAGGGCAAAAGGGGGGAGGGGGAACACCCCTCAAAGATGGGGGTGCGAGGGTCACCACGAGAGGCTCCTACAGCGACTATGCTCTTCTCTGCTGCTAGGAGGGACTTCTCGAGGAGGTCAACGGTGAGAGTGGTGGGGCAAACTGAGAGGAAGTGGTCCCTGACTACGCGAAGGGAGTCAGGGAGCCGGGTGACTATGTAGTAGAGGGTGATGTACATGGGGGGGGGGTTCTTGGCGCAGAACTCAGCAGGAAGCGCAGCGCGGTAGCGAGTGTCACTAGCGCGGAGGTGCGTAATGAGGTCAGCGACTGTGAGAAAGGCAGCAAGGTCAGGGAAGAGGTACGGTAGCATGAGGGGCCGCTAGTAGGTGGCGGGGCCGCAGGTAGGTGGCGGGGCCGCACAGGTAGGTGGCGGGGCCGCAGAGGGCGGCGACGAGCCGTAGGGGGCCGTGAGGGGCCGCGAGAGGGGTCGTAAGGGGCGTAAGGGGCCGCGCGAGGGGCCGTAAGGGACGGCGCGAGGGGCCGTAAGGGGCGGCACGAGGGGCCGTAAGGGCGGCGCGACGGGCGCGACGGGCCGTAAGGGCGGCACGAAGGGCCGTAAGGGGCAACGCGACGAGCCGTGAGGGGGCCGCTAAGGGCGACGCGACGGGGCCGTGAGGGGCCTAGCGAGGGCGCGACGGTAGGGGGAGCACACAGGGCGCGACTCGGGCCTGAGCGAAGCGCGCTCCGGGCAGGAAAAAAAAATTTCGTGGTGGTGGGCCCTAGGAATCGTTCCCACTAGGGAACCTGCTCAATACCATGAGAAGAAACAAGGAATGAGAATGACTAAGGGAAAGTTGGGTACAAATGCAAACCCTAGAAATCTGTACCCCATATGTGCTACCCCACTATAGCCTACAGTAGCTCTGTCATATAAATCTGACAGCTACAGCTGAAGCAACTGCTCGCCTCTTCTTCGACCGCATCATCACCATCCACGGCATCCCCGCTACACTCATCTCAGACAGAGACCCCAAATTCACGAGTAAGTTCTGGAAGGAGCTCATGGGATTGTTGGGGACAAAGCTTGCAATGTCTTCAGCGTACCACCCCCAGACTGACGGACAGACAGAGCGACTCAATCAGGTGGTTGAACAATTACTGCGCACAGCTTGCAAGGACGATGTCAGCCACTGGGACACACAGTTACCGACCCTAGAGTTCGCTTACAACAACACATCACATGCGGCCACAGGGAAAACTCCTTTTGTGAGGATCTGGTTTAGGAAAGATGAATCTATTGAATGAATCACCTGGGTACAAGGCGAGGCTATATATAGGCTCGACACAAAGGCAGTAGCCCTGGTGTTACTAGGAGGTTCCGCGGGTCGCGAAGCGTCCCGAACGGGTCCTTCCCGAATTCGGTAGAAGGCAATTCGGTGGCAACCGAAAAGCCTAGAATTCGGTGCACTCAACGTAGTTCGGTGCCTATAACTATAATATTATAGTAAAAGCAACGAACATAGGAAATCTAGCAAAAGCAAGCAAAACAAAACAAAGCTAAGCTAGATAATGCATAATAAAGCAGAATCAAGCTAGGAAATCATAGCAAAGCCGTCGTACTCCCACACGTCCCCCCCTCAAAGCTGGGTGGCGTGAGATACACCCTGCTTGACAAGATAATCCTTGAGAGCACGGCGTGCGTTGCCCATATCAGCGTCTGCAACCCAACTGTCCTCCGATGGGTCATATCCCTTCCATCGTGTCAGGAACTCGAGCGTGTTGCCGCGTCTGCGTCGATGAGCGAGCACTCGTTCCACCTCGTACTCTGCTTCATCCTGTCCGAGAACAGGTGGTGGTGGCGGGAGCTGTCGTCCTGTGAACTGTTGGTTGGGGTCCTTGTAGGGTTTCAGCAGCTGAACATGGAAAGCGTTGTGAAGCTTCCATGTAGTACGTAAGCGCAAGCGGAATGTTGCTGGTGTCACCTGTGCCTCAACGTGAAAAGGACCACAGAAGCGAGGCCGGAGCTTGGATGGTATGTGAGACAGGTTCAAGTTGCGCGTGTCGAGAAGCACCTGATCTCCGACTGCTACGGTGTGATCACGTCGCTGGCGATCGGCATACTGCTTCTGGGAGGTCTGCATCGTGGTGAGGCGTCGCTGAGTCGTCTCCCATAGCTGCTGCATGGTGGTGACAAAGTCATGTGCGGCTTGGACGTGTGCCGGTGTAGTTGGCTGCTGTGGTGTAAGTGGTTCCCGTCCGTAGCACAGGAAGAAAGGAGATTTCCATGTGGCCGCGTGTGAAGTGTTGTTGTAAGCGAACTCAAGGGTTGGTAACTGTATGTCCCAGTGGCTGATGTCGTCTTTGCAAGCTGTGCGTAGTAACTGTTCAACCACCTGATTGAGTCGCTCAGTCTGTCCGTCAGTCTGGGGGTGGTATGCTGAAGACATTGCAAGCTTTGTCCCCAACAATCCCATGAGTTCCCTCCAGAACTTACTAGTGAACTTTGGGTCTCTGTCTGAGATGAGTGTAGCGGGGATGCCGTGGATGGTGATGATGCGGTCGAAGAAGAGGCGAGCAGTTGCTTCGGATGTAGCCGTGGCATTTGTCGGGATGAAGTGACCCATTTTAGAGAACTTATCGATCACCACGAGTATAGCGTCATGCCCTCGTGAGGTCGAAGGAAGTCCCGTGATGAAGTCGAGGCTAACGACTTGCCATGGCTGCTCCGGTACGGGTAGAGGCTGCAGTAACCCTGCTTTTTTCTGCTTGCTGCTCTTCATCCGCTGGCACGTGTCGCATGAGGTGACGAACAGCTGCACGTCTGCTGCCATCCGGGGCCAGTAGTAATACTTCGCTATTCCCGCTAACGTCTTGTTGCTCCCGAAATGTCCCGCGTATGCCACATCGTGGAACTCCTCCAATATGATCTGTCGGAGCGGGGCATAGTTCGGTACCCAAATCTTTCCCGATCCCTTTCTTACAGCTAAGTCCTTCTCCCACTGTAACAGCTTCTGGTTCTGTGCTGTAGCGATCTCTGCGTCCACGGAGTACCCATGTTGGAATAGACCCTTGAGCAGAGGGTTCACCCCGTCGAGCTGGATGCCTGCTACATGTCCGGAGCGGCTCAACGCGTCTGCCTTGTTGTGTAGCCCAGGCTTGTAGACGATGTCGTAGTGGAAGTGGGTCTCCAAGAAGTCCACCCACCACACCTGTCGTTGTGAGAGCGTAGGCTGCGACTTCAGGTACTTGAGACTGCAGTGGTCAGTGTAGACTGTAGTCTTGGCTCCCTCTAGGTAACACCTCCACGCCTTGAAGGCTGTGACTATCGCTAAGGCTTCCTTGTCATGGATGGGGTAGTTCAGTTCTGCTCCGTGTAACTTCTTACTGAGGTAGGCGATGGGCTGCAAACCGCGTCCGTGATCCTGCATCAGTACTGCTCCGACTGCTTGGTCACTAGCGTCTGCTTCCACCACGTAGTCCTTGTCTGGATCCGGTAGGATGAGTACTGGCGCTGTAGTCAGCACTCTCTGTAGCTGCTCCATGGCTTGCTGTTGAGGAGTATCCCATTTATAGGGCGTATCTATTTTCAGTATGTTGGTTAGTGGCGCTGCTATCTTAGCGTACTGTGTCACGAACCTGTTGTAGTAGTTGGCGAAGCCTAGGAACTGCTGCAACTCCTTCACGTTCTCCGGTACTTTCCACTTCTTGACGGCTTCGATCTTCCGCGGGTCCACGTGTACGCCCTCGGCACTCACCATGTGCCCGAGAAACTGCACCTTCTTCAGGGCGAAGTCGCTCTTCGACAGCTTCACGTAGAACTTATTATTCCGCAGGATCTCAAAGACTTGCCGCAGATGCTCCACGTGCTCCTTCATGGTTTTGAAGTAGATTAGTATGTCGTCCAGGTACACTACCACGCACTCGTCCAGCAGGGACCGTAGGATGTGATTCATCTCCGCCTGGAACGTCGACGGTGCATTGCAGAGTCCGAACGGCATCACCAAGTATTCGTAAGAGCCGTATCTGGTACGGAACGCCGTCTTGTGGATCGAGTTGTCCGCCATCTTGATCTGCCAGTAACCCGACCGTAGGTCCAGCTTCGAAAACACCGTCGCACCACGCAGTTGGTCTAGAAGATCGTCGATGCGCGGTATGGGGTATTTGTTCTTGACTGTCTGTTTGTTCAGTGCCTGGTAATCGATGCACATCCGTAAACTGCCGTCTGGTTTTGGAGTGAAGAGAACCGGTGCGCCGTAGGGAGAGGTGGATGGGCGGATCAGTTGTCTGTCCAGTAGATACTCTATCTGTTTCTTCATGTCTGTCAGTTCAGTCGGACTCAGTCGGTATGGTGCACGTGAGACGGGTTTCGCACCTGGTTCCTCCACGATCTCGTGCTCGTGGGTTCGCGCTGGAGGCACTCCTGCAGGTAGGTCGTCTGGCATGATATCCTTGTACTGCTCCAACACCTCCTTTACTGCTGCAGGTAGCTCCGAGTTCGGCTTTTCCTCCTCTGCTGCTGTCATAACCAGTGCTAAGTAACCCGTGTTACTCTCGTTCACCGTCCGTTCGAACCGCGCCAGTGTCGTTTCAGGAACATCCCCTGTATCCGTCCAGCTTCGCAGCTCCACACGTTTCCCGTTGTTGTAGATACGCGCCTTCCGATTGACCCAGTCTATCTCGGGGTTGAACCGCTTCAGAAAATCACGCCCCAAGATGAAGTCTAATCCCTTGATGTTCGTGATCGGCAACGTCTGCAGCTGCAGTGTTGACTCGCTGTGGATGGGAAGCTTCGTACCGTCCACCATCGTTGCTGTGAACTGGGTCTCCTTCGATGATTCTCCGATTTTCTCCAACGTCCCGCGGTCGCACACCGAGTGGGACGCACCACTATCCACCAGTGCCTGGAGGCGTCGCCCGTTGCAGATCACCTCGAGTACTAGTGGCTGCTGCCGCTCCGAGTAGCTGTAGATGGTGTTGCTTACAGGGTCATAAGGTAGATCGAATGTATCATCCCTTGGTCCTGCGCTCGAAGCTGCTGACTCAGTTTCTAACTTAGCAGGGTTAGGAGGATTTATCCGAGGCCGATTGAGCTTCTCTAGGGCCTGGAACCTTCCCCTAAGCCTTTGCAGCGGTGTGGGCTTTGCCTGTGGGGAACAGGGAGCCTTTGAACAGTGCTGCTGGGAGAGAATATTAACTCCTCAGAACGCTCGACCCTTATTAGCGCTCCGGAGTAGGGTCCCCATATTACCCGGTACCGGTTTAATTTGTGACTCTCCCTGAATAAAGGCTTGAAACCCACGAGAAGTAATATTCTTACTTGTCGGGGTGTACGGCTGGAGTTTCCCAGTCGGTGCAGAGTCTTGATTCGCGGAGTCTCCATTTGTCTCGGCGATTTCCCCTGGAGCCGGCTGGTCGTGACGTTTTGAATTCGCGCCACCATATCCTCCCTTTTCCGCCCTCTCCGAAGTTGCTACGTTGTCCGTTGTCTGCTTCGGGGGTGCCACACTGTTCTTGTCCCTCAGCTCCGCACGTACTTTCTTCATTTTCCAACACGCCAAGATACGATGTCCTGTAGCGCCGCAAAACTCGCACGTCTCATTTTTTGCTAGCCGCTGCATCGCATCGCCCTTGTCGTTCTCCATCGGGTCGGCAGTCGTGGGTGATGCCAATTGCTCCATGCCACTATTTGGCTGGTTGCGTCGTGTTCCGTAGTAGCTACTGTTCATCGCGTCGAACTGTTCGATCAGTGCTGCCCGGAACTGCGCCCACGTCCCTTCGCCTTGGACTATTCTATTGCGAATCCACTCTAGAGCTGGGCCTCGTAACAGTGCTGCTGCGAGCCGTATGCGCAATGTGTCTTGGGTGAGGGTCGTGCATCCAACGGCTTCGAAGAATTTTTCTAATACAGCTACAAATCGGCGGACGTCGCTCCCTTTTGTGCTAGGATCGAACGCCTCTGGTTGCCTCAGCTTCTCTGCTACGAGGTTAACTGTAGCTGCTGCCGTTGTCGCAGGTACAATTGTCGGTGTCGCCGCCGTCGCTGCTGCTGCTGCTATGGCTACCGATTGGTTCGCTAGGAGTTTTTCGAGTCGTGGGAGCGCCGCACGTATCTGCTTATGCTCAGCACGTAACTCCGCGATTATTTCTATAAAGAAATCTCTATTTCCTCCCTTTTGGCGATTTACAGAAAGATGCGCGACGAAAATAATTGAATTCTGGGTGCTGATCGACTTACTGCGAATCGAATCGACTGTAGAATCGACGAGCTCGAATTCTGTACGTCGCGCAAATCTTCCCTAGGCAAAATTCGTGTCCGATCTCGGCCGTTGAAGAAAAACTCGATCTGACGGTCGAAATTCCAACCTTTGCGGGCGAAACTTTCTGGGCCGTTGAGATTGAAATCGATCGAACGGTGGAAATTCCAACCTTTTCACCACATTCCTGAGGGGGACTTAGAAAAAATCGCGCGGAACTGGTTTTACATACCCGTATCGGCGCCTTCGTCGTCGCCCCCACGGTTTTTAAAGGCCGGAACTAAACGGTTGAAGACCTCGCGTGTAAACCCGCTCTGATTACCAAGTGTGGGGATCTGGTTCAGGAAAGATGAATCTATTGAATGAATCACCTGGGTACAAGGCGAGGCTATATATAGGCTCGACACAAAGGCAGTAACCCTGGTGTTACTAGAAGGTTCCGCGGGTCGCGAAGCGTCCCGAACGGGTCCTTCCCAAATTCGGTAGAAGGCAATTCGGTGGCAACCGAAAAGCCTAGAATTCGGTGCACTCAACGTAGTTCGGTGCCTATAACTATAATATTATAGTAAAAGCAACGAACATAGGAAATCTAGCAAAAGCAAGCAAAACAAAATAAAGCTAAGCTAGATAATGCATAATAGAGCAGAATCAAGCTAGGAAATCATAGCAAAGCCGTCGTACTCCCACACCTTTCTTCCTGTGTTACGGACGGGAACCACTTACACCACAGCAGCCAACCACACCGGCACACGTCCAAGCCGCACATGACTTCGTCACCACCATGCAGCAGCTATGGGAGAAGACTCAGCGACGACTCACCACGATGCAGACCTCCCAGAAGCAGTATGCCGATCATCAGCCACGTGATCACTCAGTAGCAGTCGGAGATCAGGTGCTTCTTGACACGCGCAACTTGCACCTGTCTCACCTACCTCCCAAGCTCCGGCCTCGCTTCTGTGGTCCTTTTCTCGTTGAAGCACAGGTGACACCAGTTACATTCCGCTTGCGCTTACCAGATACATGGAAGCTTCATAACGCTTTCCATGTTCAGCTACTGAAACCCTACAAGGACCCGAACCAACAGTTTCAGGCACGGCAGCTACCGCCACCACCACCTGTTCCCATACAGGATGAACCCGAGTACAAGATTGAGCGCGTTCTCACTCATCGGCGCCACGGCTGCAAGGCCCTCGAGTTCCTGATACGCTGGAAGGGATACGACCCCACTGAGGACAGTTGGGTTGCAGAAGCTGATATGGGCAACGCACGCCGTGCTCTCAAGGACTATCTTGTCACGCCACCCAGCTTTGAGGGGGGGACGTGTGAGAGTACGACGGCTTATGCTGGCTTTGCTAGCTTGCCTAGACTTTATTATGCTATATCTAGCTTGGGTTTTATTTATCATGCATAGATATGCTTTATTTCCTAGGTTAGGTGCATTCCTATATTTTATTATAGTTATAGCACCGAACCAGGTTACGTGTACCGAACTCAAGCCTATTCGGTTTCCACCGAATTGCTTTCTACTGAGTTCGGGAAGGTTCTGTTCGGGACGCTTCGCGACCCTCAGAACATTCGCGTAACACCTGGGTAACTGGCCTTGTGTCGAGACTATATATAGCCTCGTGTTGTACCCAAGTGAATCATTCAATTCAAACCCACTTTTCTGAGCTCGATCCTAGATCCTCACAGCGCGTCATCGAGCCAAAGAACCCACGACAAGCACTCACGGGACCTCACAGCAAGGAGTGGCGCGAGGCGATGGACGCGGAGTTCAGGGCACTCGAGTCACGCGACACCTGGGTGCTCGTCGACCGTGCAGCAGTAAAGGGAAGAAGGATTCTCTCTGGCAAATGGGTTTTCGTGTGAAAATCGCATCTGACAGTACGATCGAACGATTCAAGGCGCGCTGGGTCGTGTGTGGTTACGACCAGAGGCACGGGATCGACTTCGATCAAACGTTTGCGCCGGTGAGCCGTCACACCTCCGTCAGAATCCTCCTCGCCATCGCTGCCGCATGACATCTGCCGCTCTGACAAATCGACGTGAAGAACGCGTTTCTGTACGCGTTAGTAGATGTTGTGATCTACGTGGAGCAGCCTCACACATACGGCAAAGGGGACTCGCGGGTTTGCCAGCTTCGGAAATCCCTCTACGGGATTAAACAGGCGCCGAGGCTCTAGCAGCAGTATCTGCACAACATCCTACTCGAAATTGGGTTCAAGCAATTGCCTCACGACCCCGGGATGTATCGCCGCGATTTCCGCGGCGAATATATCTTACAAACGGTCTACGTCAACGATCTTCTCTACACAGGGTCAAGCAACGAATTACTTAAGCAGTTCGAGAAGAATCTCGCGGGGCGCGTCGACATTACCTGCAACCACGACGTGAAGCAGTTCCTCGGACTTAACATCTCCTACTCGCCGGAAGCCATTCATCTCTCAGCAGCGAAGTACGTAGAGGAACTTGGCAAGCAGTTCAACATTGCACCTGCACCGCTCTTTACCCCTTACCGCACTCTAGGACCCAACCACAAGCCTGACAAAAAAACCCTGTCCCCTGCTAGGCTTCAGACTTATCAGCAGCAGTTGGGATGTCTTCTCTTCGCCTCTGTCACCTGCAGGCCTCACCTCTCGTACATCGCGAGTCAGCTGGCTCAATACTCCCGCAAACCAACGGCCGAAAATCTCTTTGATCTCCAGCAGGCGCTTCAATTCTTCATTTCCACGCCCAATGTCGGGTTTGCTACTCCACTATCCCAACCTCATCGTTCAAACTCATCGGCTACGTGGACGCCGATCATGCTGCTGACCCCGACAATCGACGGTCCAGGACAGGTTTCCTTTTCCGCCTCGAGCCCAGCGGCCCCATCTCCTGGAATTCACAGAAGCAGGAGCTGGTTGCCCTATCATCGGCGGAAGCTGAGTTCATCGCAGCGACAGCAGCTGTTCGCGAAGGTCTCTACCTTCAGGAGCTGCTGCAGGAGGCGAAAATTCCAGCCTCGCCGAATTTTCGCCTGCACTGCGACAACCAGAGCGCGATCAGAATCGCAAACAAACCTGGATTCGTCAACCGCACCAAGCACATCGCGCTGCGGTACTTCTTCGTCAAGGACGGGGTTGACAAGGGCAAGGTTGACCTGACCTACTGCCCGACAGGTGACATGGCAGCAGACTTTCTCACAAAGAAACTGCCACGTCAGCAGTACCAGCATTGCTCCGAACTCAGCGGGGAAGTCAAGCGGGTCAGGACCTGCTACGGCCACGAGTGAAGGGGGGTGTTACGAATAGAAATCACTGAAACATTACTGCGCACTCCTCACCGCAGCAAACGAAGCACGCACTACCGAGGTTGAAGACGAAAGGGCGGAAGTGACGCGAAAGGGCACGCAGTTATGAAAGCATCTGGACCGTCGGGCAGACAGCATCAGGCAGCAGCAGTGGCGAGGATTCTGCCCGAACAGTTTCGTAACTGTCTGGTGTCGCACGGTTGAAGTTCGCTGTAATAAGAGAATGTACCCCTTAGAGTACATGGCTAGCTAAGTCAATTGGTATTCCCCTGTACTGTTATTTATTGTGCTGTATTTGCATGTTTTTATTATCTCAAGTTTAAGGAATTTTCCCGAATTCCTTACCGGGTTTGACTGCTTCGCGTACAGCCCGATTTTCGGACTTTGCACGTTCGGCCGATTTCAACGCTGCCGAGGCTCCTCGCGTCGCCTTCGTCATTTTCGCATCGCCAAACCTGCACCCAACCTTGCTCGTCCGAGGTTCCCTCCTAGCTAGGCTAGTCCCTACATTAGTCTGTGCCTTTATTGTATTCTCAGATCATTCAATCACGGTCTCGTTATTCGTTTACCTGCGCACTCTCTTTCCGAGGGTAATTTGGTGGCACGGGTGTGGCTGGTTTAGTAACTACACGACGGTTGGCCGCAGGGATTGTTAATTCAATCCTGCCCGACTCCGATAGTTCGTGTTTTCACTTGCCTGAAGGCCACGGAGACCCGATTGCCCACCAGACGTAGCGCTAGGCACATGGATCAGGAGGCGGTTAACAGGTTGATGGCGCAAGTGGCAGAGATGCAGGAGGGCATGAAGTCGTTAATGGCGGAAGTGACAACACTGCGTGAACAAAACGCCGAGCTGCGCCAGACGCGAGGTGAAGCGCGTCAGGTGTCGCCCGATGTCGAAGGCGAGGGCAACAGTCAAGCGGTGAGCAATCCCTTGGACGCGCTCACACGTGACTTCGAAGAGGAAGATAGGCAGCGAGCGGCAGCAGCACCAGTTGCAGTAACGACGATCAAGATAAAACCCGTCAACCCACCCCCGTTTAATCCTACAGACAAGACGGTTAC
The DNA here is from genome assembly GCA_947471745.1 of Closterium sp. Naga37s-1. Taxonomy (NCBI): domain Eukaryota; kingdom Viridiplantae; phylum Streptophyta; class Zygnematophyceae; order Desmidiales; family Closteriaceae; genus Closterium; species Closterium sp. Naga37s-1. Next base: position 2,492,272 of record CANJKZ010000830.1, read on the forward strand.
AGTAAAGGGGTGGCTGTTCGGGGTCGATTTTTTCTTCACTGCAGCAGGAGTTAATGACGATGCCACGCGTATTAATTACGCGGTTTCGCTTCTTCGAGGTGCAGCGCTTGAATGGTGGCGCCGAACCTTGGAAACGGGGACGCCGACAGGTGTGACGCATGCGGCAGACGGGACCTCAATAGTGACTAATCAAGTGGCACAATCAATCTTCGGAGTGACCACGATACGCACGTGGAAGGAGTGGGACGCAGCCTTACAAGATCGCTTCGAGCACGTATCCGCCTCGGAGCAAGCTCGCATGAAGCTGCGTGCATGGTCGCAGATGGCTTCTGTCCAAGACTACACGGCGTCATTTATGGGCCTCGCCGACCAAGTTGATGACATGTCGGAAGCGGAGCGGTTGATAAATATATTAGCGGCCTCAAATACGAGATACAGTACGAGGTTCGCAGGGGCCGCCCGACATCATTTCTTGAAGCAGTACGGCTGGCGGAGTCAACAGATGCGCTGATGCAGTACGCGAGAGCAGCTTCCAGGGATGGAAACCGCTTTCGTGGCCAGACCCATCGGGCCACGATCAACGCCGTCCATACACCCGACCGCCCTTCTAAGGGACCGTGTTACCGGTGTGGGAAGACGGGTCACTACATGAAAGGCTGCCACGAGGAAACGCCGCTGACGGGGAACGACAGGAAGGAGCAGGGAAATGGGAAGAGTCAGTAATTAGCGGGCCCTTTACTGACTGTGCTCCGTCGGCCGAACCCCACCATCCCCACCGAGTAGTGGTTCCGATTCATGCAATCGATCGCACTCGGCCGAATAACGGGGATAATCATGTGGACCACCCTGTGCTGGTCGCTGGCAAGGTGTTCAAAAATAACTTAAAAATGTTCGTCGATGGAGGGGCCAGCCATAGCCTCTTCAACTTGGCGAGCACAAAAAAATGCAAGCTACAACTTGACAGGTGTCTGCCCGAAATTGACGCCCGCCTCATGGATGGGACGCCTCTGGCGATAACGGAAGAAACACAGACAGTCAGGATCGAATGCGGCGACGATTTCGGCTTCAGCACGAAGTTCCTCGCGACGACACTGGACGGCTGCGAAGTGCTGCTGGGACGTGATTGGCTGCGACGGCACAACCCCGTCATCGACTGAACAACGGGATTGTGCAGCATCAACAGGCACGAGGGGCTAATTAAGCTGCCTGCATGGACACCTGACTACATCCAAGCCCCGTGCATCAAAGCTATCACTATAGCTCGCCACTTCAACAGGGGCGCGCAGCTGTTCGCTGTTTGCTTACGCGAGTTGGCAGTTGACACCGACGGAAAGGACATCGAGAAGCTGTGTGCAGCTGTACCGCCGGATTTAGCGGAGCTGATTCGGAGGTACCCCGACCTTTTCCCCAACGACCTGCCACCTGGACTGCCACCCGAGAGACCTGAGGACCACAAAATCCAGCTGGAACCTGGAGCGCAGCCGACTGTTCGGACACAGCGGCGGTTGATTCAGCCGGAACTCGAGGAGCTGCGAAATCAAATTGACGCACTGTTGGAGAAAGGGTTCATTCGGGCCAGCAGATCTCCCTTCGCAGCACCGATCCTGTTCACTCCGAAGAAAGACGGCGGGCTTCGCATGTGCATCGACTATCGCGCGCTGAACCGGGTCACCATCAAGTCTCGCTACCCAATCCCACACACTGACGACCTCCTCGACCAACTTCGTGGCGCTCGTTATTTCTCGAAGATTGACTTACGTGGCGGTTACCACCAGATTCGAGTCTCCGCCGACGACTGTCACAAGACTGCGTTTCGCACACGCTACGGGAGTTACGAATTTACAGTGATGCCTTTCGGCCTCACGAACGCGCCTTCGACATTTCAACTCACCATGAACAGGGTTTTTCGGGATCTTCTAGACCGATGTGTCATCGTCTACTTGGACGATATCCTGATTTTTAGGACACGGGAGCAGCATCTCCGCGACCTCGACGCAGTATTTAAATGGTTCCAGGAGAACCGACTCATCACCAAGGGCTCTAAGTGCGAGTTTTTTAAGCAAGAGTTGGAGTTTTTGGGGCACGTCATCTCACGCGACGGTATTAAAATCGACCCGGCGAAAATCAAGACCATACACGAGTAGAAGTCCCCGACGAATGTCATAGAACTGCAGAGTTTTCTGGGGTTCGTGAATTACGTCAGGCGGTTTATCCCGAATACGGCGGGGATAACCGGCCCGCTGACCGACCTACTGCACAAAAACATGAATTTTGTGTGGGGGGAGCAGGCAGAAGCGGCTTTTCAGGAACTCAAGATTTTTCTCGTTACCCCTCCTGTGCTGCACATCGCCGACCCATCGAAGTCGTTCGAAGTCGTAACCAACGCCTCTGATTTCGCCATCGGAGCTGTGCTACTCCAAGATTTCGGGAACGGGCTGCAGCCGATAGCCTACGAATCACGCAAGCTGCAGGCAGCCGAACGCAACTACCCGATTCACGACAAGGAGATGCTCGCCATTATTCACGCATTCAAACTGTGGCACTGCTATCTAGTGGGCGCCGACGTCACTGTTCGCACGGACCACAAGTCCCTACAGTACCTGCCTAACCTCAACCCGTGACAAATTCGGTGGCTAGACTACATGGAGAGCCACTTCACCTACCGCATCACGTACAAAAAGGGGGCGAATAACATCGCCGACGCCCTGACCCGACCTACAGTACAATCCGCTGCAGTACTCATCACCCACTCGAACCCATTACTTACCGGACTATTCACCCACGGCTACACTACGGACCCATTCTTCACGACTGGAAATCATCAGCAGGCCACGACGCAGAAAGGGGATTATTCCCTAAAAGCCGGAACCGACCGGATTTGGGTTCCCGCTTACAGGCTGCTGCGTGAACTCCTTATCCAGGAGGTCCACGATTCGAATTTCTCCTGACACTTCGGGGTTGATAAAACCCAGAAATTACTGCACCGTCAATATTACTGGCCTGACTCCTCTAACGACGTGCAGCGATATGTGTCCTCATGCAGGGTGTGCCAAGCCATGAAATCGACACGTCAACGACCAGCTGGGCTGCTGCAACCCCTCGAGCCACCCGAACGACCGTGGCAGCAAGTGACAATAGATTTCGTCACGGGGATGCCATCTGGGCCGTCCGGCAACGACGCTGTGCTCGTCGTCGTCGATCGCTTCACGAAGATGGCGCATTTTGCCCCTTGCCGAACAACAATCACAGCCGAAGAAACTGCGCGCTTCTTCATCTCAACAGTCGTGCGACTGCACGGAATTCCCTCGGCGATCATCAGCGACCGCGACCCGAAGTTCACATCGAAATTTTGGAAAGAGACATGAGCGCAGTACGGCACGAAGCTACAATTCTCATCGGCATACCACCCACAGACGGACGGCCCGACCGAGCGAACCAACCAGACCATGGAGCAGCTGATACGGACAAACTGCCCCGACCCTGCCCGCTGTGAAGACTCGCTCGCCATGTTGGAGTTCGCCTTCAACAACGCCCCGTCCAGCACGACTAATCACTCCCCGTTTTTCCTGAATTACGGGATGGATCCGACGGTCCCTACAGCGACTACTATCGACAACCCGGTCCCGAGGTCACAAACCTTAGTGATGGAACTTCAAGAAGTCCGCGAAAAAGCAGCAGATGCAATTCGCAAGGCGAATATCACTTCTCGAAAATACACCGACCTTCTACGACGGGAACTCGTCTTGACAGTTGGGCAACTAGTGCTCCTTGACACGAAGAACCTACACCTGCCCGGCCCGTCGAAACTACGGCCACGATTCTGTGGACCCTTCAAGATTATCAAGATGGTGACACCTGTCACTGCGAAGCTGTTGCTACCCGACGACAGGCGCATTCATGACACCTTCCACGTCAGCCTGCTTCGAAAGTTCGTACCAGCCACGACCGACATCGCGAGGCAACAAGCTGCCCCAACTGCACGACCTGTCCCGGAGCCGACTCTTGACCCTTCAAATATTCTGGCACATCGGGTTCGCCTTGACGCAGCTGGTCGCCACGTGGATTTCCTCATCCGTTGGACTGATCGCACCAGTGAAGACGACACGTAGGTGCACTCCGACTCGCTGGACGCCTCGTCACTTGTTCGTGATTATTTGGCGCGCAGGCGTGTTTCGGATATTGACCGCCTTTCTTATTTGCTTCGCGTACAGCCCGATTTTTGGACTTTGCACGTTCGGCCGATTTCAACGCTGCCGAGGCTCCTCGCGTCGCCTTCGGCATTTTCCCATCGCCAAACCTGCACCCAACCTCGCTCGTCCGAGGTTCCCTCCTATTGGGCTGAGAAAAGCCCTTATGATCTTTGCAAGGCTAAACTCTGAGTAGGAATGTTGTGGTTGCGGAAGCGTGTTTTAATGATAAGTATTGAACCACCTTGCGCTAGTATGTGAGGGCAAGATCGATTAATTAAAACAAAGAGATACAATGTTTTTATAAGAGTACAAGGAATATGAAGAGATACAGCTAATAACCGTTTTACTGTTGCTGTTGCGGTTCGATACAGTGACGACTCGGGCAACTGCTCAATAACGAGTCAGTTGTTTGTCCTTGCTGTCGCGCTGTATTTGTCAGGTCAAGGGTCGCTGACCTTTGACTTTCGTGTAACCTCCAGCAGTTACTTTTCTTCTTCAACCTCCGATGGTTGACTCGCCGAAGAATCGTTGTACTTCACTTCGTTTACGACTTAGTGTTTCGACACAACAGAAGCGCTTAAATCACTTGTTTCCAACACTCCCCTTCGCTTCTGGAGTGTCGTTGTTGGTGACGTGGCCTTGTCCAGTCAGCAGCATGCAGTACTCGAACTTCTGCTTTCCGAGCTTCTTGGTCAAGTAATCAGCTGCCATCTCGGACGTGGGGCAGTAGGACAGCTCGAGTTTCCCCTTCTCGATTTCGTCCTTCACGAAGAAATATCGTAGTGCGATGTGCTTCGTCCTGTTCGCAAATCCGCTCTTGTTTGCTACGCAAATCGCTGACTGATTGTCGCAAAACAGGGAGAAGCTGGGTAACTGGGCCAGCTTCGCCTCTTCCAGCAGTTCGCGAAGGTACAGTCCTTCCTTGGTGGCTGAGCAGAGTGCAATATATTCTGCTTCAGCCGAGGAGAGAGCAATTAGTTCCTGCTTGCTCGATTGCCACGAGATGGGCTCGATAGGCTCGAGTCGGTAGATGTAGCCGGTGCGCGAGCGCCTGTTGTCAGAGTCGTCAGGCTGTAGTGGGGTAGATACTATAGGGTACAACACTTCTACGTTTCCTACTTGTACCCACATGTTTCCTAGTCAATTCATTCCTCATTCTTCATATGGTATAGAGCGGGTTCCCTAATGGGACCGTTTCTTCCTAGGGCCCACCTTCGAAATTTTTTTTTTAGCCTGCCCTAAACGCGCTTTGCGTCCTGCCCTGAAATTTCGTGGCCCCTTAGTGGCCTGCCCCTTAACGGCCCCTTAGTGGCCCCTTCGCGGCCCCCTTAGCGGCCCCCCCCTTCGCGGCCCCTTCACGGCCCCTGTCGCGACCCCTTAGCGGCCCCTCGCGGCCCCTCTTAAGGCCCTTTGCGGCCCTTCGCGGCCCCCCCTCACGGCCCTTCGCGGCCTCTTCGCGGCCCTTCGCGGCCCTTCGCGGCCCCTTCGCGGCCTCTCCGCGGCCCCTCCGCGGCTCTTCGCGGCCCCTTCGCGGCCCCTCCGTGGCTCTTCGCGGCCCGCCGTAGCCGCCCTGCCGCCCCGTCGTCGCCGCCCCAGCAGCAGCTGCCGTCGAACCTGCTGCCGCTGCCGCTTCCGCCACGGCCGTTCGCCGCCGCCGCTACTGCCGTGACAGCCGCCGCCGCTCCTGCCGTGAAAACTGCCGCCGCTACTGCTGAGACAGCCGCCACCGCCGCTGCCGTGACAGCCGCCGCCGCCGTTCGTCGCGGCGGCCGCCGCCGTCCCGGCCCTGCCCTTTACACCGAGTCGCGGCCCTGCCCTGCCGCCCTGTCGCGGCTCTGATCCTGCCGGCGCACCTCGGCCCTGCCCCACCACTTGCGGGGCTCTACCCACCCGCCCCTGGTAAGCGCACCGCCGAGCCGCGCCCCTCCTGCTGCTGCTACTGCTAGCCTGCTTCTGCTGCTGCTGCTGCTGCTAGCCTGCTGCTGCTGCTGTCATGGCTAGTCCCAACGTTCTTACCTTTGGTGCTGAGGGTCGAGCGGTAGACTTTGAGGTCTGGATAGATGATCTGCAGCTTTTCCTGCAGTGCGATAGAAAGGATGGCCTCTCACTGTTCGATCTCACGTCTGGCGCCTCTGCTGCCCCTGCTGCCGATGCTGACAGTACTGTTCGCTCACAGTGGACCACACGCGATGCTGCTGCCCGCCTTGCTGTGCGTAGTCACCTGCCGTCCACTGAGCGCGCGCACTTTAGTCAGTACAAGAGTGCTAAGACCATATACGACGCTGTAGTTGCACGCTACTCCTCCCCTACCACTGCTGCCCTTAGTCGCCTCATGCTGCCGTACCTGTTCCCTGACCTCGCCGCCTTTGTCACAGTCGCTGACCTCATTACGCACCTCCGCACTAGTGACACCCGCTACCGCGCTGCGCTTCCTGCTGAGTTCTGCGCCAAGAACCCCCCCCCCCATGTACATCACCCTCTACTACCTAGTCACCCGCCTCCCTGACTCCCTTCGATCGGTCAGGGACCACTTCCTCTCCCTTCGCCCCACCACACTCACTGTTGACCTCCTCGAGGAGCGCCTCCTAGCAGCTGAGAAGAGTATAGTCGCTGTAGGAGCCTCTCGTGGTGACCCTCGTGCCCCCTTCTTTGAGGGGTGCTCCCCCGTTCCCCTTTTGCCCTCTGTTGCCTCTGCTGCTGCTGTCGACCTTGTTAACACCGAGTCGGTCGGCGCTGCGTCTGCCCCTAGCAGGAGACGCCACAACGGCAAGGGCAAGGGGGGCAGGGGCACTGGAGGAGCTGGCGGGGGCGGTGGTGGTGGCGGTGGAGGCGGCGGAGGGGGTGGGGGTGGCAGTGGGAGTGGTGGCGGGGGTGGGAGTTCCGGTGGCGGCGGTGGAGGCGGAGGCGGCAGCGGCGGTGGCGGTGGGAGTGGAGGGGGCGGCGGTGGCGGCGGTGGCGGCAGCGGCGGTGGAGCTGGTCGAGGTGGCTCCGTGCAGCGGGGCGGCTTCGGTGGTGGTCAGCGCCAGCAGCAGCAGCGCACTCGTGAGACCCCTTCCCCCCAGCAGCTTCGTGAGTGGTACGCTACGCGTCAGCGAGGTGGGGGTGTTGGTCCCAGCGCCTACGTCCTGCGTACCGGCAACCGCACTGGCGAGCCGTGCGGCGGCCCGCACACCACCCAGCGCTACTTCGGCCGCCTGACGGACGCTTGGCGTCTCCAGTTCCCTGACGCCACTGAGATCCCTCGCTGGGGCGATCTGCTTAGGTCGGGGGTTGCTATCTTTGATCTTGGTTATGATGCTATTCTTGCTGCCATGTATGTTGTGTCTACTAGTGATGAGGGTGACTGTGACCTGTGTGTTCCGCCTGACCCGGGCATTGAGGCTGCTGCTCTAGGTGCTAGTGAGTCTGCTGCTCCAGGTGCTGGTGAGTCTGCTCTCTCAGGTACCACGTCGGCTCAGGTTTTGCACACCTTCACCCTTGACTCGGGTGCTTCCCGCTCCTTCTTTCGAGACCGCACCACACTCACGCCGCTCAGTCGGCCGGTTGCAGTCTCCCTGGCAGACCCCTCTGGGGGTCCTGTTCTTGCCCACTACTCCACTGTCCTACCGTGTCCGGCGGCCCCCTCTGGCACCCTGTCGGGTCTTTACCTCCCCTCGTTCTCTACGAACTTGGTGAGTGGTGCTGCCCTGCAGGATGGGGGGGTTGACCAGTTCACTCCTGCCAGTCAACGAGTGACCCACTGTACGTGTGCTCGGACGGGCCGACACTTGGCCACGTTTACCCGTCAGCCGGGGTCGAGCCTGTACACACTCACTACCGAGTCTCCTCCAGTTCCTGCATCTGGTTTGGTAGCTGCGTCGGGTCAGGTGTTGGCTGCAGCGTCTCGGTCTGGTCCTAAGTCTGCCCCCTGCTCGTGTCGCCTACTGTCGCACCAGACTCTCCTCTGGCACCACCGCCTTGGTCACCCCTCTCTGCCTCGTCTCCGAGGCATGGCCTCCCGTGTCCTTGTCTCTGGTCTCCCCCGGTCCCTCCCTCCACTCCCCCCGGGGCCTGCCCCTACCTGCGTTCCCTGCGTCGAAGGGCGGCAGCGCGCCGCTCCTCACTCCTCCGAGTTTTCTCCGACAGAGGCTCCGCTGCAGACTCTCCACATGGACGTGTGGGGCCCCGCCCGCATCCGTGGACAGGGTCACGAGCGTTACTTCCTGCTGGTGGTTGATGACTACTCGCGTTACACCTGTTATAGTCACAATAGGCTTGAATGTGCCTAAAACGAAAGATAGAGAGCACAGACGGATTTCTGCACAGCGGCTTCAAACGTTGATAGCGTTCTGCTCACAGCTGCAAATGACTTGATTCAAATTGGATCTGGAGCGTCTTCACGTCGTCTACAATTAGCAATTTAGATTGCACGATTTGATAAAGAATTGACGACACAGCGTCGGTTTGAACGAACGGTACTATGGCAGCCACTATAGTCTTAGAACACAAGATAGGAAGAGTTACGAGTTGGGAATGACTCCCAGCTCCTACAAACCCCAAGAGCCGAGGTACAGTGATGTGGAACAGTGCCACACTGTCCCCAACCACGAAGGGTCTCGAAACTACCCTTCACTAGGGCCTACACCAAGTGAAATGTTACACTACACAAAGTAATGTAACTATCTTCAATATCTTGAGGTGTACCCTTTTGGCAAGCTTCGAAATCACTTGAGGCTTGACACCAAGGCTCGGGCTCTTCATCACAAACTCATCCTTGAGTTCTTGATGGGTCTGCTGCACACACCTGCGACACGCCGAACGTTCGACACAGGACAAAATAGAAACCGCGCACGACAAAATAGAAACCGCGCGCGAGACACAAACGACCGCGTAACACGCGTCTAGCGATAACTCGCTATTGACTCGACACACACACTCGACATCATGACTCAACATTCACACACAATTATAAGCATGAAATATATATTATCCCATGCCCTCATACCATTCCATACACACACACATTCACGCACACGGACAACAAGCCGAGTGCAAACCGTAGGGTTGCACCAACAACACCACAGTCTTCCCCTTGCGCCGCAAGGGTGAGGTCACTGAGGTGTTGATCGACTGGATCCGCGCTGCCCGTCTCCAGCTCAGAGAGTGTTTCGGCTCTGACTTTCCTGTTCTGCGTCTGCACTCCGACAGAGGTGGGGAGTTTTCCTCCGACCTTCTGCGAGCCTTCTGTCGTGCGGAGGGCATCCGCCAGACGTTCACGCTTCCGGCCCCTCCACAGCAAAATGGGATTGCTGAGCGCCGCATTGGCATGGTCATGGACGTCGCTCGTACGTCCATGATCCATGCGGCTGCTCCCCATTTTCTGTGGCCGTTCGCGGTTCAGTACGCAACGCATCAAATCAACCTTCAGCCCCGGGTCTCCTTGTCGGAGACCTCCCCTACTCTGCGGTGGACGGGGAAGGTTGGCGATGCGTCGGCGTTCCGTGTCTGGGGATCTCGAGCTTTTGTCCGCGACTTCTCTGCGGACAAGCTGTCCTCCCGTGCTGTTCCCTGCGTCTTCCTTGGCTTCCCCCCTGACGCGCCTGGTTGGCAGTTTTACCACCCCACCTCGCGCCGTGTTCTGTCCTCCCAGGACGTCACGTTTGACGAGTCGGTTCCTTACTACCGTCTCTTCCCCTACCGCACTGCACCCCTCCCCCCCCCGCCGCTCTTCCTCGCGCCAGGTCCCCCCCCGGTAGACCCCCTCCCCCATCAGGGTCCTGCCCCCTCAGGTGTGTCCCAGGTAGACGCAGTCGAGCCTGTCGAGGTTGCTGTTGACTCTGGTGCTGCTAGGGGTACTGAGCCTGCGGGTGCGGGGTCTGGGGGTGCTGAGCCCGAGCGTGCGGGGCCTTGGGGTGTTGGGTCTGGGGGTGCTGCGCCTGGGGTTGCTGAGTCTGGGGGTGCTGAGCCTAGGGGTGCTGAGCCTCGGGTTGCTGAGTCTAAGGGTGCGGAGCCGCAGGGTGCTGGGCCTGCTCGTGTGGAGTCTGCTGGTGCTGGGCCTGGAGGTCCTTCGGGTGCTTCGTCCCGGCGGGAACTACCCTCCCCACCGGAGCTGCGCGAGTGGTTTGCTAGGCGCTGGCGTCGTGCTGCTGGTGCTGGTGGTGCTGCCGGAGCTGGAGGTTCTACTGCTGCTGGAGGTGCTGGCGCCACGGGTCCTGGAGGTGCTCGTACTGGGTGTACTGGAGCTGCTGGACCGGGTGGTGCTACTGGAGCTGGAGCTGCTGGTGGTGCTGGAGCTGGCGGTGCTGCTGGAGTCGGTGCTGCTGGAGGTACTGGAGCTGGAGCTACTTCGTCTTCCGGTGGTCCTGCTGGAGCTGGAGCTGCTGGCGGTGCTGGAGCTGGGGGTGCTGCTGGAGGTGCTGCTGGAGGTGCTGGAGCTGGAGGTGCTGCTGGAGCCGGTGCTCCTGGGGGTGCTGGTGCTGTCCCTGCTGGTTCTGGAGGTGCTGCGCGGCCACGGCCATACTTCGTTCCGCTCCTTGAGCAGGTTCTTGGTCTTTCGCCCTCTACTGGTCCTGCTCCTCCCTTAGAGTGTCCACCGCCTGTCCAGTACGAGTCACAGTTACAGCCCGCCTCCCCACTGCCTGCTCCTTCTCCCTACAATGGTCCTACTGGAGGTCTTGCTGAGCGTCGTGAGCCTGCGTCTCGTCCTGCGACGCCTGTTCGTGCTGCTCGCACTGGTCGTCGTGTTCCGCGTCCGCGTCCTCCTGCGGTCCCTGGCACGCACCTGATGGCACTGCGTCCTTTCACTGCTCCAGTGCGTGTCCCTTTGCCGTCTCCTCCAGAGTCCTCTCTTCCTGCCCTTGCTGACCCAGAGTCTGACTCCCTTCGTGCTGCCAGTCCTACTGTCACGCGTCTCCTGGCTACTGTTGTCACTGACCCTTCCTTTGAGTCCACTGCTGCGTCTGCCTTAGTTGCTGAGCTTGTCGACTTGGCTGCTCACTGTCGTCTAGACTACGCAGCTAGTCTTGTTGCTGAGTCTGAGTCTGTCTGTCCTCCGTCCGTCGAGGGTGAGTGTGCTCTTAGCACGGACGTCCTTGAGGACAGGCAGGAGGAGTTCCAGTGTTTTGCTGCTGCTTTACCTCATCTCGTGTCCATGCTGATTGCCCCTGAGGGAGACCCGGATGCACCAGACATCCCGACTCCGCGCTCTTACGCAGAGGCGATAGAGGGTCCCTACTCCTCTCAGTGGCAGTCAGCCATGGACGCAGAGATGGCTTCCTGGAAGTCCACAGGCACCTACGTCGACGAGGTTCCCCCACCTGGGGCGAACATCGTCAGTGGCATGTGGATTTTCAGGGTGAAGCGGCCGCCGGGTTCTCCGCCCGTCTTCAAGGCGCGTTACGTGGCTCGAGGCTTCAGTCAGCGGCAGGGAGTTGACTACTTTCAGACCTTCTCTCCCACCCCGAAGATGACCACTCTTCGGATGCTGCTGCACATAGCCGCTCAGCGCGACTACGAGCTTCACTCTCTTGACTTCAACACTACTTTTCTACAGGGCAGCCTGCACGAAGAGATCTGGGTGCGCCGCCCACCTGGCTTCACTGGGTCGTTTCCTCCTGGTACCCAGTGGAGCCTCCGGCGGCCAGTCTACGGTCTCCGCCAGGCGCCCCGTGAGTGGCATGACACACTGAGGACTACACTTGCGGCTCTTGGGTTTGCTCCTTCCACTGCCGACCCGTCGTTGTTTCTACGCACCGACACCTCTTTGCCGCCGTTCTACATCCTCGTGTACGTCGACGACTTGGTCTTTGCCACAGCTGACACTGCTGGACTTGCCCACGTGAAGTCCGAGCTGCAGAAGAGACACACGTGCACAGACCAGGGTGAATTGCGCAGCTACCTTGGCTTGCAGATCACCCGGGACAGAGCACGGCGCACCATTACCCTGACTCAGTCACACATGGTGCATCAGGTCCTTCAGCGCTTCGACTTCACGTACTCCTCGCCTTAGGCCACTCCTCTGTCTACTCGCCACTCGCTCTCAGCTCTGCCTTCGGATGAGTCCGTAGAGCCGAGTGGCCCGTACCCAGAGCTTGTTGGCTGCCTCATGTACCTGATGACCTGCACTCGACCTGACCTGGCATACCCTCTTAGCATCTTGGCACGCTATGTTGCTCCTGGGAGACACAGACCAGAGCACATGGCTGCAGCGAAGAGGGTGTTGCGCTACTTGTGCAGTACGTCGGGCATGGGGCTCGTTCTTGGAGGGCGGAGTTCAGTGGTCCTCACTGGTCACGCAGACGCGTCTTGGGTTGACGACTTGGCTACGCAGCGGTCGTCACAGGGTTACACCTTCAGCCTTGGTTCCGGCTCTGTTTCGTGGCGGTCTACCCGCTCATCTTCTGTTCTCAGCTCCAGCTGTGAGGCTGAGATCTACGCTGGGGCCATGGCTGCACAGGAGTTACGCTGGCTCACCTACCTGCTGACTGACCTGGGAGAGCCGCCTCGTTCTCCTCCAGTTCTGTACGTAGACAACAAGGCCATGCTGGCCTTGTGTCGGGAGCACAGACTGGAGCACAGAACGAAGCACATTGCTCTTCGCTACTTCCTTGCTCGTGAGCTGCAGCAGCGTGGTCAGCTGCGCCTTGCTTACGTGGCCTCTCGGGCCAACACTGCTGATATCTTTACCAAGGCACTTATATGCTATAGTCTATCTAGGCTGTAGTGGGGTAAATACTATAGGGTACAACACTTCTAGGTTTCCTACTTGTACCCACATGTTTCCTAGTCAATTCATTCCTCATTCTTCACAGCCAGCGTGGTCAGCGTCGACGTAGCCGATTAGCTGAGGCGTCATGGTTCCGGTCTTGTGGTAGGTTAGTCCGATCGTCGGGGTGCTGACGAGGTAGTGCAGTGCGCGATCGAGCTCCGCCATGTGCTCTATTTCGGGTTTCTTGAGGTAGGTGGCGAGTTGGCTTGCGGAGTACGAGAGGTCCGGTCGACAGGTGACGGCTGCGAAGAGCAGACACCCTAGCTTTCGTTGGTAGTCGCGTATGCCGGCGGGCTTGAGCAGAGCAGAGGCTTCCTTGTGACTTCTGGCGGTGTAGCGATATGGTGTGGAGATAGCAGTTGGGATGAGTCCGAAACGTTTAGCGATGGTGTCGGCGTATTTTGTGGCGCTGAGGTAGATCGCGTTTTCTTCTTCTTGGATGTTGAGGCCGAGGTATTGTGTTACGGCAGACGAAACCGTGAGCGTGAGGTCCTGCTGCAGCTCCCCTTCGAACCAGGTCGTGATGCCGTCGGTCGAACCGATGTAAAGCAGATCGTCTACGTAGACGATGAGTAGCATGTAGTCAGTGCCCTTCGTGAGTCGGTACATGCCCTGGTCATGCGGTAGCTGGCGGAATCCGATACGGATGAGTCGAGCGTGTAGATACTGCTGCCACAGTCTCGAAGCCTGCTTGATGCCATATAGAGACTTTAGTAGTTGGCAGACTTGGTTAGGATCTCCGTTGGAGCCGTGTGGTAGCTCGACGAAGATCTCAGCGTCGACAGGTGCGTAGAGGAAAGCATTGGCGACGTCGATTTGGCGTAGCTTCTTCTTCTTCATAGCGGCTATTGCGAGAAGAATTCGCAGAGAGGTGTGTCGGCTGACCAGCGCAAATGTTTCGGTGAAGTCCCGTCCGTGCTCTTGGTCGAAGCCGCGTACCACCCAGCGCGCCTTGAACTTGTCGATGGTGCCGTCTGCTTTGGTTTTCACACGGAAAACCCATTTTCTGGTGAGTACCGTTTTTTTACGAGCCACGCCAATGGGAACGATTTTCCAGGTGTTGCGTTCTTCCAGCGCCTTCAACTCCCTGTCCATGGCTTCGCGCCATTTTTCCTTATGCTCCCCCCCCAGAGCCTGCTGAACCGTGGCAGGCTCCTTAGGTGGCGCTGAGCCGTGGACTGCGGTGACGAGGCCAAGTATCTGTGGTCCGCTCTGTGTGTAGCGGGGGAGAGTTGTATCCTCGGGATAAGCTGCTTCGTCACCTGCTTCTGGATCGGGTAAAAAATTGGGTCCTATGCGTTCGGCTTCGTTGGTGTTGACTCGGGCGGGTGTAACGTAACCAGTGTCGGCGAAGTCGTAGAAGACTTCTGCGTTGATGCTCTCGCGAGGGTTGTCGTCGTCCATTGGGATGTCCACCGAGCAGTAGGGGAAGAGGTCCGGCTTCTTCCGAAGCTCCGTCCATGGTCTGCTCATCCAAGTCAGCTTCATCTTCTGCCGAAGCGAGAGCTCGGTACCCACGAAATCCGCCTGTGACATCCCGTGAGGTTTCCAGGTTGTACAAGTATGTTGGAAGAGTGAGACGTTCGTAGAAGATGACATCACGTGCTGCCACTGTTTCCTTTGTGTTGATGTCGAAAACCTTCCATGCGTTGTAATGTTCTTCGATGCCCAGGTGTAGTCCCCATTGTGCGCGTTGGGAGAATCGACCGGCGCGTGCAGCTGGGGGTCGCTACTGTACCATGCAGCCGAACACTCGTAACATTTTTTTGTTGCCCAATTTCCTTGTCCACAGCAGATGTGGTGATGCGTTGTTCGGGAGCGATGATGACGAGAGCAAGTTGTGCAGTAGGACAGCATGGTCCATCGCCTCAGGCCACTGGTGGTTGGGTAGCCGCATGCCACGTAGCAGTTTGCGCACGGTGTTCTGGAGGGTCATGTTCATCCTTTCTGCCACACCTTGCTGTTGATGAGCGTAGGGAAGGGAGAGGAGTCTCTTGATGCCTCTTTCTGCCAAGTATTGAGTGAACCTCTGTGATGTGTATTCTCCTCCCCCGTCTGACTGGAAACTTTCCAGCTTCACTCCTGACTCTCGCTCTGCTACTGGAAACCAGGCGACGAAGGCTTCGAAGGCCATGTCACGACTCGGAAGGTTAAGGTGCCAGACGTATCGTGTGGCGGCGTCGATGAAGGTGATAACGTAGTTGTACGCTCCTTGACCGGGCTCGCAATTGTACAGTATATCGCTGTAAACCTTCTCCAGAGGTGCGTATGCCGGTGCACTTGGGTTGTGGTGAGGGACGAAAGGCCGATGCGGTAAGTCGGCTTCAGGGCAGGTGAGGCATGTTCCTCGCACTCGTTGAAGTTCTCTTCTGTCGGGTAGGAGTAGGGAGTCTTTGTCGAGTACGCCTGGTCTTATCGTGTTATTTAACGTCGTGTTACTCGGGTGTCCCATTCGTGCGTGCCAGATGTCTTCACCAGCGCGATGTCCGGGTGAGCGCGTGTACAAGTCGGAGTTGGTGTAAAAACCGGCGGTGAAGTTGGTGCTTCTATGGACTTCTCGTTGAGTGGGAGTCAACTGCTGCGCAGGAGTCGGTGGAGTATCGTCGTCGATTGGGGCTGGTGCTGTTGAAGGACCCGCGATTGGTGTCGTGATCGGTGTTGTTTCTGCTGCTGCCGATGTTGTCTCTTCTGCTGCCGATGTTGTTTCTGCTGCTGCCGATGTTGTCTCTGCTGCTGCCGATGTTGTTTCTGCTGCTGCCGATGTTGTCTCTGCTGCTGCTTGTTGAATTGTTGCTAATGCTCGTGTTCGTTCTGCCTCAGGTACCGTGCTCGAGTACCAAAAACCGCCGGGGCCGAAGCCGGGATCGAGATCAGGTGGGTGTGTCCAAGAAGTGAAGTTGACGATGGCGTCGCTGTCGGCGGTGCCGAGATCTGGAACGAAGTCGAGGACGAAGACGTTGTTCTTCAACACTGCCTTCCCGATGTAAAGTCCGCCTTTCCCGTGATACAACTTGAACTCCTGGGTGGTGCTGTCTGCTTCGAGGTGAATGCCTTTCGCCATCAACTGACTGACACTCAGTAGGTTGTAGCCGAGTCCCTCCGCTATTAAAACTTTTAACATTTGCTGTATGACGTTGGTCTCTCGTGACTGAAGTTGAACTACGCCATGTCGTCGTGTGCGCAGGTTCTGATTGTTGGCGACGGTGATGACGACTTCGCGCTGAAGTTGATGTTTGCATTGAACGAAGCGACCTAAGGAACACATATGCTGTCCGCGGCAGCTGTCCAAAAACCAAGTGTCTTTCCCGGACGGCTCGCTCTGGGCGATGGCTGCGTATGTCGGATTCGGCTCCAGTGTCTCGCGGCGAGGAGTGCTTTCGTCAAGTTGTTCTTCTGGTGAGTACTACGGTGGTGACTCAGTGATGCAGGAGTCTGACAGTCTCGCCATGCAGCTCACGATGTTTCTTGTCCCTTGTGCAGGTTGCGTTGTTGTCGTTGACTGTCGCAGACTTGGACAGTGTGTGCGGGGATGTCCGGACGTCTTGCAGATATGACAGAATGGTGGTACGTGCTGCTGCTGCTGTTGTTTATTCTGTCGGTTGGAGTTGTTGAAGCGCCTTTGGGTGTGGAATGCGAAATCTAGTACTGATGTCTTTCTCTTGTGTTGTTCCTCGTGCATGTCCATGTCTTGTTGTTCGGCGTGGATTTCGGCGCAGAGTGCCGCTTCGGAGATCTTCCCGTGAGCTCGGAGTATGGCGCGGGTGGAGCGCCACTGAGGACCAAGGCCAGAGATGACGACTGTGACGAAGGCTTCTTCAGATATCGATCCTCCGCATCGAAGGAGTTTGTCGCGCAATTCGCGACAGCGGCTGATATACGCCATCCCCTTTTCGTCTGGTTTCATTTCCACTGTTGTCAACTGTGCCATTAACCGACTCTGATTGACGCTGTCTGTTGCTTGATAGAGGTTCTTCAAATGGTTGTACGCGAGCTCGGCGGAGTTGCCGTATCCCCGATAAGACCGGATGTTCTGCTGCTGGTTTGGAGTTATGTTCCTCAACAGGATTGTGTATGCCATCATTGACTGATACGTGTACTGCTGCTTGTCGTATTGCGTTCCGTGTGTTGGGTATGGCAGGGACCCGTCGAAAAATCCGAGAATCTGCCCGCCTTCCATCATCAGCTCAAATTCGAATGACCAGGTATAGAAGTCCTTCCCGTCGAAAGGTGTTGATGTCTTAAGTTTCAAAACGTGCGCGAACTGTGATTGAACCTGAAGTGCATCCAATGTTTTCTCCTGTCCAGGTTGAGGCTGCTGGTGCGGCATGAAGCTGATCGAGCCGCGTTGAGGCTCGTACGGAGCGACGGTGTGTTGCTGCTGGTTTCCGCGCGCATAGGATGAACCCTCGAGGCTCATGGGCGTAACGTCGTTGTTGTTGTTGCTGATGTTTGACTGCGCAGGTGCCGTTTGTTGATGGACATGAAGGAGAAGAATTTCTCCATCATGCTTGGGTCGAAGCCTGTCGCTTGATTCGCGGGAGTCTCAGTAGATTCAGCTGCTGGTCTTGTTGCTGTACCTCCCTCTGTCTGCAGGCCAGAGGCAGGAGGTGGAGTAGGAGTAGTGCCGGGAGAACCGTTAGAGGAGCTTCGCTCCTTCTGCATTGCCATGCCTTCTGATGTTGTGGGTTTGGAAGCAGTTGAGTTTGCCCTGATAGCTCTCATACCATGTTGGGCTGAGAAAAGCCCTTAGGTTTTTTGCAAGGCTAAACTTTGAGTAGGAATGTTGTGGTTGCGGAAGCGTGTTTTAATGATAAGTATTGAACCACCTTGCGCTAGTATGTGAGGGCAAGATCGATCAATTAAAACAAGGAGATACAAGGCTTTTATAGGAGTACAAGGAATATAAAGAGATACAGCTAATAACCGTTTTACTGTTGCTGTTGCGGTTCGATACAATGACGACTCGGGCAACTGCTCAATAACGAGTCAGTTGTTTGTCCTTGCTGTCGCGCTGTATTTGTCAGGTCAAGGGTCGCTGACCTTTGACTTTCGCGTAACCTCCAGCAGTTACTTTTCTTCTTGAACCTCCGATGGTCGACTCGCCGAAGCTTCGTTGTGCTTCGCTTCGTTTACGACTTAGTGTTTCGAGTCCGACACAACAGAAGCGCTTAAATCACTTGTTTCCAACACCTCCTAGCTAGGCTAGTCCCTACATTAGTCTGTGCCTTCATTGTATTCTCATATCATTAAATCACAGTCTCGTTATTCGTTTACCTGCGCACTCTTTTACAACTCATAACATCAAGCATTAACATTCACTCTGCTATTGAGGTCAAGGGCCCACCACCACCAAAATCAGTAGTGTGCGAACCTTCCTGAGGTGATCCTGGCTACGATCAATTTCTGATCGCAATATGAGTAATGAGTCCAAGTACAGATATAGCGAATGCTAGGTAGGTTGAGGTCGCGGGATCGCGTATGGTTGGGTGCAGGTTCGGGATTAGGAAAGCAGAAGGCGATGCGAGGGACGTTCGGAGGGCGAGGTCATCGGACCGGGCCTGGAACTCAGAAAGCTGGACTACTTGTACGCGCATAGAGTGCCTGAGTATAAAATTCTTTACATATAGCTTTTTTTAGGAACTTTTATACAAAAAGACACATTCTAATATCATCGCGATAACGCAACTGCTGCAGCTTGTGGTAGAGCTTCCAGTCCTAGTCCTTCGCTCAGCCCATCATCACTTGTGGTCCACGTGGCAATGAGGTGTGTACATGCCCTAGTTCCCTTCACTTCGCACAGCCAAGTTATCATCACTTGGCCAAAACCCGCACCCTTGATTGGTACGTATCACACTGTGTTGCCCTGCCCACCGCCCACTGACTTCCTCTCTACTTTCCTCATCAGCACGGACTGCATTTCTTGGGACCAAGATCACCCATTAGCGAGTTCGCTATATTGAATTCACTTACCAATGAGTACCCTATGTTTCCGAATGTTGACATCGCTGATCTGCTGTGGAACGCCTGCGAGGTTTCAAGTGGTGAAGGGCATCCCGCTGCGCCTGAAGTTATACGATGCTGCGAGAATCTCGAGAAAACCGGCTACCAACAGCTACTACAAGCCTCGACGAGCGAGCGTTTCCTGCCGGCCACCGCCGGGCGCGAACTCTCCGCGTGCACGACTGCAGGAAAGCTAACAGTGCCAGTGGCGAATGACCTAGACTTGCTATGACTGATGCACGAGTGTCGCGGGAATCAAGCCGGGTTTCATTTATGGCTTCTATATCCCCAGCGAGACTCGGCGCTACTACCAGTGGCTCCGTAGGTCGAATATTGCGCTCGTTCGCGCTACTGGTCGTGCTCTCGTGCCTCATTGGAGTCTGTTACCATCAACTCATCGCACCGTCATCGCCCGACGCTCCTTACGCCTTCCACAGTACCGCTGCAGTCCGCTATCGCCCCTCTAGTCTCCCTCTCGAGAAACTGACCGACTCGTGCGTGACGGCCATGAGAAAATCCCTCGCTCTCTCCTCCCCGCCCAACGGTGACGGCCCCGCCGCGCTGACTCCGCCGCAGGAGCTCGCCGCAGCGGCGGCGTGCAGAGCGGAGCTGCGGAATGCGCTGCAGCAATGGGCGGCGGAAGCGGGGTGGAGAGAGGCCGAGGTGGACTACCAGGCTGCTGTGCCGCCGGAGCTGCCGAGCCCGCACGCTCAGCTCACACGGGAAGCTCACAGCCCCGCTAGTCCCCCTGATAGCCGCCATACCGCCGATAGCCCCAGCAGTACCACTAGTACCAGCGACAATGACGGCACCAGTACCGTTGACGAAACCCTGAACGCTCCTGCTGACTCTGTCAGCCCTGGCAGTGCTACTGCTGCCGCTCCTGCTCCTGCTCCTGCTGCTGGTGCGGCTGTTGGTGGTGCTGCTGCCGCTCCTGCTCCTGCTTCTGCCGCTGGTGCGGCGGTTGGTGCTGCTGCTGGCGCTAAGGTTGCTGCTGCTGCTGATGGGGGTGCTGCTGCTGCTGGTGGCGGTGTTGCTGGCGCCGCCCCAGAAGACTCCGCCGCGCTGCTGTGCTCCGAGGGGTGGCAGCGGGGGGCGATGGCGCGAGCAGCAACGAGCGCGAACGTGGGGAGGGCGGTGAAGCGGAACGTGACGTCGCTGGCGCGGATAGAAGCGGGTGTGGATGCTGTGTGCCGCGGGGTGCGCGAGATAGAGGCCCGGCTGAGCGGCGAGTGCAGCGACAAGGGGAATGGGGGCGACGAGGACAGGACGGCGGCAGTGACAGCAGAAGAAGCGGCTGGAGAAGCAGGAGCAGGGGCAGGGGCAATAGGAGAAGCAGGGTCAGGGGCCGGGGCAGGAGCAGGAGCGGAGGCAGGAGCAAGAGCAGGGCAAGCAGGAGCAGGAGGGGAGGGAGCAGCAGCAGCAAAGTGCGGCACGTGGCCTGAGGCGTGCTGGCCTGTGCCTCACATGCCCTTCTCCGATGTCATGGTACTCCCCTTGTCCTTCCCTATCCTCCTCCCCTTTTCCTCCCCCTGCCCTCCTCCCCTATTTTTCGTCTTAACCGCCTCTTCCTTATCTGCCCTCAGTCCACGAGAACACGCAAGCTTCCTCACGTTGCCCACTCCAACAAGCATCTCTGTGTTCCCTCCTTCCCCTTTTCCATCCCACACATGCATCACGGCTCACCTGCCCGGGTTTCCACATAGATCAGCAGCTCTCAGTACTCCCTTGCGCCCCTCTTCCCTCCCTCCCCTCTTCTCCGCTCCCACTCTCTCCATTTCACCTCCCCAGGTCCACCAGGGCGCGAGCATTGCTGAGAAGTCTAATCCCTCCTTCACCTGCCCCATTTCCCACTGCCTGCATTCCAACCCCAGTCCACCAAAGGGCGCAGGTTCCTGGTGTTCGCCTACTCCTTGGAGCAGCTCTCCAATACGCGCTCTCACCTCGTCGAGGCTGCTCGCTTCGCCCAAGCCACCAACCGCACGCTCGTGCTGCCCAAGGTGATCCTCTTGCTGCCCAAGGTGATCCTCTTGCTGCCCAAGGTGATCCTCTTGCTGCCCAAGGTGATCCTCTTGCTGCCCAAGGTGATCCTCTTGCAGCCCAAGGTGATCCTCTTGCTGCCCAAGGTGATCCTCTTGCTGCCCAAGGTGATCCTCTTGCTGCCCAAGGTGATCCTCTTGCTGCCCAAGGTGATCCTCTTGCTGCCCAAGGTGATCCTCTTGCTGCCCAAGGTGATCCTCTTGCTGCCCAAGGTGATCCTCTTGCTGCCCAAGGTGATCCTCTTGCTGCCCAAGGTGATCCTCTTGCTGCCCAAGGTGATCCTCTTGCTGCCCAAGGTGATCCTCTTGCTGCCCAAGGTGATCCTCTTGCTGCCCAAGGTGATCCTCTTGCTGCCCAAGGTGCTACTCCCTTGCTTCCCAAGGTGCCACTCCCTTGCTTCCCAAGGTGCCACTCCCTTGCTGCCCAAGGTACCACTCCCTTGCTTCCCAAGGTGCCACTCCCTTGCTGCCCAAGGTGCCACTCCCTTGCTTCCCAAGGTGCCACTCCCTTGCTGCCCAAGGTGCCACTCCCTTGCTTCCCAAGGTGCCACTCCCTTGCTGCCCAAGGTGCCACTCCCTTGCTTCCCAAGGTGCCACTCCTTTGCTTCCCAAGGTGCCACTCCTTTGCTGCCCAAGGTGCCACTCCCTTGCTTCCCAAGGTGCCACTCCTTTGCTTCCCAAGGTGCCACTCCTTTGCTTCCCAAGCTACCACTCCCTTGCTTCCCAAGGTGCCACTCCCATGCTTCCCAAGGTGCCACTCCCTTGCTTCCCAAGGTGCCACTCCCTTGCTTCCCAAGGTGCCACTCCCTTGCTTCCCAAGGTGCCACTCCCTTGCTTCCCAAGGTGCCACTCCCTTGCTTCCCAAGGTGCCACTCCTTTGCTTCCCAAGGTGCCACTCCTTTGCTTCCCAAGCTACCACTCCCTTGCTTCCCAAGGTGCCACTCCCATGCTTCCCAAGGTGCCACTCCCTTGCTTCCCAAGGTGCCACTCCCTTGCTTCCCAAGGTGCCACTCCTTTGCTTCCCAAGGTGCCACTCCTTTGCTTCCCAAGCTACCACTCCCTTGCTTCCCAAGGTGCCACTCCCATGCTTCCCAAGGTGCCACTCCCTTGCTTCCCAAGGTGCCACTCCCTTGCTTCCCAAGGTGCCACTCCTTTGCTTCCCAAGCTACCACTCCCTTGCTTCCCAAGGTGCCACTCCCATGCTTCCCAAGGTGCCACTCCCTTGCTTCCCAAGGTGCCACTCCCTTGCTTCCCAAGGTGCCACTCCTTTGCTTCCCAAGGTGCCACTCCCTTGCTTCCCAAGGTGCCAATCCCTTGCTTCCCAAGGTGCCACTCCCATGCTTCCCAAGGTGCCACTCCCTTGCTTCCCAAGGTGCCACTCCCTTGCTTCCCAAGGTGCCACTCCCATGCTTCCCAAGGTGCCACTCCCTTGCTTCCCAAGGTGCCACTCCCTTGCTTCCCAAGGTGCCACTCCCTTGCTTCCCAAGCTACCACTCCCTTGCTTCCCAAGGTGCCACTCCCATGCTTCCCAAGGTGCCACTCCCTTGCTTCCCAAGGTGCCACTCCCTTGCTTCCCAAGGTGCCACTCCTTTGCTTCCCAAGGTGCCACTCCCTTGCTTCCCAAGGTGCCACTCCCTTGCTTCCCAAGGTGCCACTCCCATGCTTCCCAAGGTGCCACTCCCTTGCTTCCCAAGGTGCCACTCCCTTGCTTCCCAAGGTGCCACTCCCTTGCTTCCCAAGGTGCCACTCCTTTGCTTCCCAAGGTGCCACTCCCTTGCTTTCTTAAGGTACCACCCACTTGTTTCCCAAGTGCCATTCTGCACATTCCTCTTCACCCTCTCTGATGTCTTCCACTTCTTCTGCTTATGTTTCCCGCCCTCTCTCACCCCTCTCCCCAAATCGCGCTCATGGCAGGGCAGTCGCAGCCGCCTCGCACTCGCACGTGCCCTGCCCCTCTGCGCCTACTTCGACCTCTCTCGCCTCGATGCCCACTGGATCTCGCCCGAATTCTTCCTGCACCTTGCTAGAGCCGCTGTCACCCCCCCCTTTGCTGCTGCTGCAGCTAAAGCCGGCCCTTCCGTGGCCTTCGTGCATCTGCAGACCTCCCAAATATGGCGAATGTCCTTCACTCAAGGCAAGTCACAGAAGCCGGAGCATGTTCCAAGTTCCTTCTGCAGATGTAGCAAGTACTAAATTCCATCTCTAGATGTTTCCATTGTCGTTGCAATTTGTAGTCATGCTCTTCTCACTCTCATTCATCGACTGTTTTATTCCATAGCTACCCATGATCTGACATTCATTTTGCAAGGGAAAAAAAAAACACTGTATTGCACCGTGGTGTGCAGGGCCTCTGGCGGACATGCTGAGTGAGCTGATGGTGTATGGCATGGGCCACGCACCCTCGAGACGCAACACTGTTGATGTCACCTTGCCGGCCAACAGCAGCGCAGTTCTCCAGCAGTTGTATAACTGGTGCGTCATTCCATGTTCAGTGCCTTCTTTGTGTCCTCTTTCCGATATAGAGCATCATGAGTGCATGGCCCTTCCAGGCATCCTATAGGTCTGTCGTATTAAAAGGGGTTCAAATCTGTGTGTCTCATGACATATCTGCTTCTATGATGGGTGGAAACTCATTGTCTGCTGGAAGCTAAATGCCTTTGACTTAGAACGTCTTCTTTCAGAGTCTCCTGTGAAGCAAGCCAAGCTGGGTGTTTTTTAAAATTCTCCCACACTGCATGCCATCCTGCACACCATAGCATTGCACAGCGTGCCACTGTTCCAGCACCCCCCTTTTCAGCAAACGATTTGCCTTTCCTTCTGCCCACTTGTGCAGGCAGAACAGGGACGTGCTGGTGTGGGTGAAGACCACATACGACCGAGTGGACTTCCACCGTCCCACAGATGCCATCTCCTTCCAGATGCTTCCATACAGCCAGGAGTGGCACGCCATGGTGCATCAAGCCATGGGCCACCTGCCCCCACGGTACATTGCGGTGCACTACCGCTCCGAGTTCATTGCCTTCAACCTGGTGAGCTCATTGCCTTTCAACTCGCGAGTTTGTGGCGGGCTGGATAGTGGCAGCGCTTGAAAAAAAATGAAGTTGCCTTCCACCTCGTGAGTTCATCGCCTTCCACCTCGTGAGTTCATCGCCTTCCACCTCGTGAGTTCATCGCCTTCCACCTCGTGAGTTCATCGCCTTCCACCTCGTGAGTTCATCACCTTCCACCTCGTGAGTTCATCGCCTTCCGCCTCGTGGGTTCATTGCTTTCCGCCTCGTGCTCACATGGCCGGCTGGATGGTGGCAGCACGCAACTCATGACGCTGATCACCATTTGATAACATTTTGCTTTTTGGCATGACCAAATTGTCTCTCGAAAAATTCGCACCTCACTGGTCTCCTAATCCCACGTCACCTACCCTGCAGGCGCACAAGCTAGTGCAAAGAGGCTTCAAGGTGGAGGCGGGTGTGCTGGAGGAGCTGATGACGGGGTGCATGGAGGCGGCGCGCGACCTGATCAACGGCATGAAGCGCCGCCACAACATCTCCGCCGTCTTCGTCGCCGCCGACGTGCCGTTTGACGACA
Source organism: Closterium sp. Naga37s-1 (assembly GCA_947471745.1). Classification (NCBI taxonomy): domain Eukaryota; kingdom Viridiplantae; phylum Streptophyta; class Zygnematophyceae; order Desmidiales; family Closteriaceae; genus Closterium; species Closterium sp. Naga37s-1. The sequence goes on from CANJKZ010000830.1 coordinate 2,516,832, forward strand.
AGGCGGGCAGCGTGGTGCGGTCGGACTCGTGGGGAGACACCACGTGGATGTTCCAAGGGCAGGAAAAGGTGCTGGAGGCCCCACGGGAGAAGCTGCGGTGGCTGAGGGAGCAGGTGGCGGGCACAGTGATGGTGGACGAGCTCATGCCCGCCGTCAACCGCTACGACCCCGGTCAGTGCACTTTGGTCTGGTGGGTGGGTTCTAGGGTGGCTGCTTGGGTGGCTGGCTGGCTGCTGGAGTGGCTGCCTGGGCTGCAAGATTTGAGTGCCTGAGATTTCCCTCGCTGTGCCATGCCATCTCAACCCTCACGCACCTCTTATTCCTCTCTTGCCATCTACTCTCCCTTCCACCCGCTATGCCGCCCGCCTTTCTATGTTCTCCCACTCGCTCCCTTCCGTACATGCAGGCATTGTTGCCATATTGGACAAGCTGCTGTGCGCGCATGCGCACGTGTTCCTGGCTGGATCCATCACATGTGGGGGAAGCCGCGGCTTTGAGCAGGACATTACGCAACACAGGAGTCAATTCAACAAGACCCTCCCCCATAGATGGGTTTCACGGACAGACAAGCTTCTATGGCAATCAAACGGCACCTCTGCAGGTGTAGGATAAGGAAATCTGGTTATTGTTGGCTTATAGCTCTTATAGGCTTATACACCTTAACATATGTCATTGCCCCATATATGATAGTGTCGAATCTAAGGCAAATGTGTCTTTTATTGGCATGTGCTGATGCTGGCAGCAGGGCACGAGGGTAATGGGGCAGGGAACGAGGGTGGTGTGAAGAAAGGCTTTAACATGCCTGCTTTTAAGCGCCCTTCCCAAGTGCGCCCCACGCCTGTGCGCCATCCCCCTGTGCGCCCTCCTGCTGTGTAGTGTTGTGTAATGCTGCTGCGGGGGAAGCCGCGGCTTTGAGCACAGAATTCAATTCAACAAGACCCTCCCCATAGATGGGTCTCACGCAGGCCCTCAGATTGGTTTGAGGGTATGCTGATGGATCAGCGTGCCCCTGCCAACCAGGTGTCCAAATCAGCGTTGGTGGTTTTCTTTATACTGATACTGTCAGTGTAAAAATTCTTAGTAAACTGAACCTGCAGTGTAAAAAAAACCAAAAAAGCAGTGCAGATGCAACAGTGCATGGATGGATGGATGCAATGCAATGCAACCAAAGTTACCACCATTGTGACAGACAGCACCAATGGCATGATCTGGCTGAATCTACCACTAACTAACTAGCTCATGTCATGTCATCATCAGAAGAAGAAACGCTCGCATCATCACCACTGCTGTTACTGGCATCATCATCATCACTCTCACTGCCATCGCCTGCAGAACCATACATGCCCTCGTCTAGCTCCTCCTCCTCCACCTGCACCACCCGGCGGCCACTCCGCTTAACAAACTTGGCCGTGGCCCGCTCCATCTGTGGCGCAGCTTGCTCCTTGCGCTTGCTGGGGCGCCTTTTCCTGGTGCTCCGCCAGATGTCCACCACCTTATCCCACTCCATGTTGTAGTCGAGCAGACTCATCGCCAACAAATCTCCCAGCTTGGCGTTGCAAAGACTCGTCCGGCGCCACGACTTGATCACATTCTGGCGGGAAAACCCGCGCTCGCACTCGACTGTGCTGAGCGGCAGAACAGCGACCGCAGCCCACAGACGGACTAAGTTGGGGTAGCTCGTCTGCCAGTCGCTGGTCTGCAAGATGGCCTTCAAACCTGCGTGAAAGGGCTGCTCTTCCTTGGGGGCAGTGGAGAGCACCGGCAGGAACGTGCGCAGCTCCCCTCGTGCTGCACGCTTCAGGACACCTGCCAAACGGGAGAGCACAACTGGGTAGAACGTCAAGCTCTCAGGATGGGAATAACGCAACCACGGAAACGGCAATGCATACACGCAGGTCAGTGCGGTTCTGTTTCTAACTCACCAGGCAAGATCGTGTCCCGGTTCTTGGCCTGAAACAGATGGACAAGGCCGTGCAGGTGCTCCTTGCACTCTGCGTCTCTTGCCTCGACGCCCCTCGGCCACGAGCGGGGCATGAAGAGCTTCGCCCCGTTCAAGCGCGTCAGGTCTCCCAAGCGCAGCTCGAGGTTGTACACCAGCTCGCGGGCGAATGAGCGGCAGCAGGTGTAGCAGCCTTGCATGTCCCCGCTGCTGGTGGTGTATCCCTTCACTGCCTCCTCGTGCAGCTGGAACTTGTGTACCCGGGGCTGACCCTCCTTGTCCACACCCTCCACAGTCACTTCACGGCAGTCAGGAGAGGCGTGCCGCGCGAGGAATGCAGACAGCAGCTCGCTGGTCCCACCGCCAAACTGCTGGCCACAGTTCAGGTACCTCTGCTCCATGTAGATGATGGTCCGCCTCACCTGGGAGTGCACTGCAGTGAGGCCAACCTGTTGGTAGGGGGAGAATTGGTACACCGAAACAAAAGATAAGAACCTGGGAGAAGAAGAGAACTGAACAACGTAACTCAACAACTCACCTGACGCTTCTGGAATAGCAGGTTGAGCGCGTTGAGTGCCGTGTGCACATCTGCCAGGAAGAACAGGAAGAAATGGAATTTGAACGACGTCACCAAGTGGTACATCGCCTTGTCCGTCTCCTCGAGCATAACGATGACAGCAGGCAGAACGCGGACGAAGCGTGCGATTGCATCGCCGCGACTCAACCAGCGGACGGAATGGATCCCCTGGACCTCGAGGTTGGTATGCGTGAACTCTTCCTGCAGCTCCTTGAATTTGCGGTTGTAGTTGCTGGATCTGCCGAGATCTTCCGCCAATGCGCATGCGCGGATAACCGCGTCGATTATGCCAAGCTCGGGTAGTGCCTTAGCTGCCTCCTTTGCAGCAAGCGCTTCCCTGCCACGGGTAGAACAGCACAGGTGGGGGTGTTAGAATTCGCACTGCGACATACCACGTTGCACATCTCACACCGCAACAACACCACCACAGCAACAGTTTACCTGTGTGCGATGCAGTGAGAAGCCACCACGTGCGGTATCTCCAGTCGAAGACGCCCAACGAGGCCCGTGTCGTTGCCTATCATCACAGGTGCCCCATCGGTGCTGATACCCGCCACCTTCTCCAGCGGCAGGCTGATACTGTCAAGGAATCCCGTGAGCTTAGCATAAAGAGATGCTGCATCACACTTCTCGATGGAGAGGTTAGTCAGAAACTCTGTGGTGACGGCATGATCATGCAAAAAGGTTACAAACACAATCATGTGCTTGCCTTTGACGCGGTCCGTACTCTCGTCGCACGTCAGACCAATGAATGGACTCGAATCAATGAAGTCCCTCTGGCGCGAACGAAGGTATGTCGCTATTGCGGCGGTGATCTCTTCGAATCCGTACCTGCACGGATTTCAACGCGTGTGGTTAGTGAAAGATTCATGTATATCACAACCCGCCACCGATATGTACTAGAGCAGTATCACTTACGTCGTGTAGTAGGCACCATAACTGCTCTTTGGGAAGCCCGGTGTGCCACGCTGCGATAGATGTTGGACGAGGTCCACGTACATCTCGATCGGGGCGTCTGACTTTGCGATGAAGAGTGCCGTCTCAAATAGCGAGAGCAGGCGCTCCTTCTCGACGTCTTTCACCTTCGCATTGTCGTCAATCCGGCGGTTAGCTTTGAGCGCCGCCTCGGCTGTCCTCTGTCTGCGCAGTGCGCGGCGGTGCTTCCTTGTGCGCTGATGCTTCCGCATTGCCTGGGTCTGCACATCGGTCGCCCCTTCTCCTTTGGCGCCGAAGTTCGTGCCCGTACCGCCGTGCGCAATGCAGACCGAGCACTTCATTGACGGAAACCCTGCACTCGTCTGACACAAAACAAGCCATGGAAAATCGTCAGACCACTGTTTGTTGAACATTAATAAGGCATCCTGGTATTTCTCCTCGGCTATGTCGGGCAGTTCTGTTTCGGAGGTAACCTCAACCGCGGGCGCCTTCTGTTTACGCTGTCGGGCCTTCGGGGAGGAGTTCCCCGCACCAGACGTTGGCGTAGATTGACTCACACCCCACTGGATCTTTGTTTGGCGGTACGTCACTTTGATACCCCTTTTGAGACGGGGGCCGACGCGAGTAGTTCCGGTAGCGACAGGACGTCACTTCCGTGTGGGTTCGGGAGCGGCAGGAGTTGATGCGGCAGCGTCAGGAATTGATGCAGAAGCGGCAAGAGTTGATGCGGCAGCGACTTGAGGTGATGTGGCAGCGACAGGAGGTGATGCGGCAGCGACAGGAGGTGATGCGGCAGCGCCGGCTTGCGTGGAACACTCTCCCTGCATCCAGATGGTAGGTGCCTCAGGGCCCGAGGAAGGGAAAACAACGGTAGGAGCTGATGGCGAGACTAACGCGGGAGCAGCTGAAGCGCGTCATAGGAAGTCTAGGCCAGTAAGGGCGGCTGGCTTCGTGGCTGGGACGGATTCGGGGTTGTCACCTGCGGGCGTTGGATCCGCCATGGCTGCTCAGCTGTGCTGAGCGTGCCGAGCTTGAGAGGGAAGCTACTGCTGCTTGGGCTCGATCGTCACTTCCTGCAGGACGAGTGCAGGAACATAATGAGGGAGCAGATGGGGGCCCTCTCCCGAGCCGCCATGGCGAGGGATCGTGGTCCTGGGTTTCCGTCCTTCCAGGCAAGATGACAACACCCCCACCCCACTGCCATATTTTATGGCGTGTTGGCGTGGACCCTGCCACAAGTGGTGTGTTGTCTGTGTTCTCATTGGGCAGTTGTGAACTAGGTTCATCGTACTCTGGTGTGATGGCTTCCACCGAGGCAAAATGGTTCGGCGCGCACAGCTGTAAGTACAAGGCATGTGAAAATATTCCAAGTGTATGGGTGGGGTGGGGTTTCGTCAATCACGGGAAGGTTCAGTCTGTATCCGCGTCGCGAACTCCCCCCCCCCCCCCCCCCCCCCCCGCGGTCAAGTCCGTTTCAGTGTGACTCGCTGAAGTATACTGATTCGTCAGTGTTACTTGTTCTGAAACACGCAAAAGGGTCAGTGTGGCAGGATTACAAATACTGAAAAAACAGTGCAAAATTGAGGACTATACTGATTTTCCAGGGAAAACGGAAATCAGAGCTACAAAATCAGCGTAATCAGCGTGTTTTACGCTGATATCTGAGGGCCTGGTCTCACGGATAGACAAGTTTCTATGGCAGTCAAATGGCAGCCCTGCACGTGTAGGGTAAGGAGATCTGAGTACTGTAGACCATAGCCTTTTGTATACTAGGAGATATGTACTCCTACTTCAGTCTTACCTGCCATCGGTCCGTATAAGATAATGTTGAAACTAAGATTGTTGAGCATTGTAATTGGGGCCCATTTATGCAAATACGTGGTAGTTTACTGTTTAAGGGTGGTTTATGTTACAATGTAATGAATGACTAAAACAGAAAGTACAAACAAGATATATGCAAAACCTAACCCTAGTGCAAGTACAAAATAACACAAGGGAGAACACCTAGACTAGAACTACACAAACTATAGAATTATAGTTTGACACACCCCCATAGTCTAGGTGACGGTAGTCCTGTAGAAACAACAAGAGCAAGCAATGGTCACAAGACCAGTCCACAAGAACAAGACAAATCTAAGGGTGGAGCTCAAAGTCACCACACACTCTGAGAGCAAGCAAGGGGCCACAAGGCCAAGTATATAGTAAATATATAGAGATGCAAGAGTACAAGACATGCATGACAAGCATCTCTAGGCCGTAGACTGGTCGATGCAGCTGCCACTGAGTCCCAGGTGGGAAAGAGCCAGTGAAGCCAGGCGGGCGACGCAGCTAGATCTGCTCGTGCAGGCTCCCCTGAAGGAACGCGGTGGAAAAGTCCAAGGAGTGCAACTCGTAGTCGCGCTGGGCTGCAATATGCAGCAACACCCGAAGGGTACTCATCTTCGGGGTGGGAGCGAAGGTCTGGAAGAAGTCCACACCCTCTCGCTGACTGAAGCCTCTCGCCACATATCGCGCCTTGAACATACGTGGTGATCCAGGCGGCCGCTTCACCTTGTAGAGCCATCGGCCACTGACGACGTTCGTCCCAGGTGGTGGGACTGCGTCGACGTAAGTGCCTGTGGACCTATAAGATGCCATCTCTGCCTCCTCAGCTGCTATCCAGTACGAAGCCCAAGGTCCCGAGACCGCCTCGGCGTGAGTGCGAGGGATCGGGATGTCAAGGGCGTCTGGATCCCCCTCAGGGGCAAGTAGCATGGCGCAGAGATGAGGAACAGCGGCCGCAAGGAAACCAAGCTCGAACTGCCTGTCCTAGAGGACCTCCAAGGGAAAGACAGGAGCACCCCCAGTGGACGGAGAACGAGCAGGGCCACTCACCACGTGAGCGGCGTAGACAATGCGGTGGGAAGAGGCAAAGCCAGCGACAGTGGTAACAAGAGCTGAGACAGACGACAGAGGTGCAGTCGGGTGAGTGACCAACGCGGACAAAACACGGGAGACGACAGGACGGGAGGCACGGAGGTAGACGGACAACGGGTCGTGAAGCACAGTGAGGGACGACTCAGGGGGCTGTGGAAGGACAGGAGGAGGTGGAACATGAGAGCGAAGAACAAGGTTGAACGGACCGTCTGAACGGTAACGGGACCGACGACGCTCTGGGGACACAGCACGACTGAGGGGAGAACGAGGAGTCCACTGGGACGACGAAAGGGACTCAAGAGGGGGAACAGAAGGGGACAGTAGGGGACCACGAACAAAGCGTGCAGGTGCTGGGTCGGGGAGGTCGCGTAGTCACAGTCGCTGCTGCTCCGCCTCCTCTGGGGTCTGCTGCGACGATACCGGCCCCTGCCGCTGCTCCTGTGGCTCCGCCTCTGCCCTCTCCTGCCGCGACTGCAGCGGCACCCGCTGCTGCGACCGGAACTCCTGCGCTACCCTCTCCTGCTGCGGCCGTGACTCCTCCTCTACTCTCTCCTGCTGGGTCTGTAACTGCACCTTCTGCTGCGGGTGGGACTCCTGCTCTACCCTCTCCTGGTGCGGCCGTGACTCCTCCTCTACCCTCTCGTGCTGCGGCTGTGACTCCTCCTCTACTCTCTCCTGCTGCTGCTGCTGCTGCTGCTGCTGCTGTGCCCTCTCAAACCGCTCACGCTCCTCCCTCTCCAACCGAAGGAGACGCTGCTCACGTGTCAGGAAACGTACAGTGCGCGGTGTAGGCGCCACAGTGCCAGTGCCTCCAGCTCCAGCACCCCCTGAACCAGCACCTCCACCACCGACACCCTCGGGGCCTCCAGTACCTCCCGCAGGAACACCCGCAGGCTCCGCAGCAACCGGCCGCAGAGAAGAACGAGGAGGAAACTGCGGGACGGACGGGAAGCCAGGGGGTGAGGCGGGGCGAGGCCGCCGACTCGAGGCTGTCGTGTCCTCCGCAGGAGTGACCTCCACACCCACAACCCCTGCACCCCCAGAGCCGACACCACCAGCTCCTGTAGCCCCAGTACCCTCACCCTCCGCAACTGCACCTCCCGCACCCCCAGACACGACAGGGACTGGACGCTGCGGGGGGGACGACTGTGGAGTGACGTGCGACACACCTGACGGGGCAGGACGCGAAGGGGGGGGGGCTACCGGGGCGACTGGGGGGGGCTCAAGGGGGAGGAACAGCGGGGGGGGAAAAACCTCAGTACCTCGGTGGGGGCGACTCCTGTAGTAACAGACAGACTCATCGAACGTGACGTCCTAAGAAGCAAAGAACCCGCAGGTGACCGGGTCGTTAAACACCCAGCCGGAGGCGTCCAAAGGGAAGCCAAGAAAGACGCAGGCACGAGTGCGCGGAGACAACTTGTTCGCGCCAGGGGCGCGAACGTGAGCCAGACAACCCCAGACGCGGAAGTCAGCTGCTACGCCATGCAAACCTGACCAAAGAGAGACCGGCGTCACCCGTGGCCGTGCGTCACTGGGCCACAGGTTCAGCTGGTGCGCGGCGTAGCGGACTGCCTGAGGCCACAAGAAATGAGGGGCACTGGCATGGCACATGGAGGTCCGGGCAACCTCCATGACCAGGCCGATGCGACGCTCGGCTACCCCGTTCTGCTGCGGTGAGGCTGGTAGCGTGTACGACTGAATGACTCCCCGACCCTGACAGAACGTCTCCAAACGAGTGGAAGAAAACTCACCACCACGGTCCGAGTGTTGGCGAAGCCCACACAGGCCCTGGGCACCACCCCACGCTAGTAGCCACGGCTCCAGGACGGTAGGCACGTCGGCCTTCCGTCGCAAGGGGAAAACCGTGGTGTAGCGGGAGTAGTCGTCCACCACAATCAGGAAGTAGCGCTCCTGACGTGGTCCAAGGACCGGGGAGGGGCCCCAGACGTCCAAGTGCAGGGTCTGGAAGTAAGCTGTGGTGGGGGGGAACGAGGAGGAGTGAGGGGCAGCGCGCTGCCGACCCTCGACGCAAGGAGTGCACAGCGGCGCAGGCGAGCGAGGAAGCGGGGCAAGCGACTCTGGGAGACCTAAGACCAGACGGTAACGTGCCATCCTACTGAGACGTGGGAACGACGGGTGACCTAGACGGTGGTGCCAGAGGACAGACGGGTGGGTGAGGGAGCGACAGTCGCACGGGGGGGTGTAGTAACCTGTAAGAAAACCTGAGGGAGCCGCCGGACACGGGAGAGTGGTGGTGCTGCGAGCAACTACACGTCCCACAGAGGGGTCAGCCAATGCGACAGTGACTGGAGTGCGGAGTGGTGTGAGGTCAGTACAGTCGCGAAAGAAACAGCTCGACGCTCCAGAGTCTAGGGTGAAGGAAAGCCGTGCAGTCTGTGGGGTCGCACCCGAACCAGCTACAAAGGCTGGTGCTAGACTAGTGGTAGCTGCAGCTCCTACACAAAGACCCTCAGAGGCGCCTGGACTGGAAACAACACACGCACCAAGACTGGAAACACAAGTCTCTACTCGTGCAGCCGGGAACAATCCTAGACCAGGCAGGTGAGACTCAACTGGTGCAGCAGTGCGCTGGCGAAGACGCGAGGGCCAGTGCGGTGTAATAGCGTGAGGACCAAAACGCTCATGGTGGAGGTCGTCGAGTCGACGGTAGCAGCTGGACGCAGAGTGGTCAGGACTCCAGCAGGTAGTGCCAGCACCAGGGCTTGTCAGGGCCCGCTACCCGCAGGGGCCGACGTCTCGCCCACTGCCAGCTAAGCCACTGCTGGGGGCGCCACACTTTGGACCCGCAGGTCCCCACTGCCGGGAGTGCTGCGGCTGGCCCTGCTGCTGTAAAACTCTAGTACACGCCATCTGAGGAGCTAGATACGGGGGGGGTTGCGCTGGTGGTAGCCTAAGCTGCTGCTGGTGCGCTGGGGGCAGCCTATGCTGCTGCTGGTTCTGCTGGGGGCAGCCTACGCCGCTGGTGGTTCTGCTGGGGGCAGCCTAAGCTACTGCTGGTTCTGCTGGGGGCAGCCTACGCTGCTGCTGGTTCTGCTGGGGGCAGCCTACGCTGCTGCTGCTTTCGCTGGGGGCAGCCTAAGCTGCTGCTGGTGCTCTGGGGGCAGCCTATGCTGCTGCTGGTTCTGCTGGGGGCAGCCTACGCTGCTGGTGGTGCTGCTGGGGGCAGCCTAAGCTGCTGCTGGTTCTGCTGGGGGCAGCCTACGCTGCTGCTGGTTCTGCTGGGGGCAGCCTACGCCGCTGGTGGTTCTGCTGGGGGCAGCCTAAGCTGCTGCTCGTTCTGCTGGGGGCAGCCTATGCTGTTGCTGGTTTTGCTGGGGGGCAGCCTAAGCTGCTGCTGGTGCTCTGGGGGCAGCCTACTATGCTGCTGCTGGTTCTGCTGGGGGCTCTGGGGGGGGGGCAGCCTACGCTAGTACGTGTGCAGTGCGGTTCTGCGCAGTTCTGTGCGGTTGTGTGCGGTTCCAGGGGAGCTAGCACGGGTGGAGCGCGGTTCTGTGCAGTTCCAGGGGAGCTAGCACGGGTGGAGTGTGATTCTGTGCGGTTCTGTGCGGCTCTGTGCTGTTCTGTGCGGTTCTGTGCGGTTCTGTGCGGTTCTGCGAGTACGGGTGGTAGACTCTGGTTTCCAGGTGTTGCTAGTTGGTGGGGCTGAGGGTAACTGGTGGGGCGGCGGGTGAGGCAGCTCGTGGGGCAGCGGGTGTCAGGTGGGGCGGCGGGTTTCAACTCGTGGGGCGGCGGATTTCAGGTGTGGTGGCGGTTTCAACTCGTGGGGCGGCGGATTTCAGGTGTGGTGGCGGTTTCAGCTCGTGGGGCGACGGGTGACTGGTGGGGCGGCGGCTAACAGATGGGGCGGCGGGTAAGGCAGTGGTAAAAGGGTGGGGCAGCGTTTAAGGCGGCGGGTAACGGGTGGGGCGACGATTTGCACGTGCGCGCGGCTGCTGCTGTGCGTGCGTGCGACTAATGACGGGACAGCGGGGCCCGCTATCGAAAGGTCCGCGGGGCCCGCTATCGAAATGGTCGCGGGGCCCGCTATCGAAATGGCCGCGGGGCCTTCTAACGGTCAGCCGCGAGGCGCGCCCGTAAATCGACGGGCGACGGATGACGGGGAGAAAACGGGCAACGCGCGACTGGGGGAAACGGACGACGGGCGACGGCGGGGGGGGGGGGGGAACCGGGCGACGGGCAGGCTAAGCGCGCTACGGGCGACTATCTAGTACGGGGCGCGTCTAGGTGGGCCCATAACTTAGTCGAGAGAATTTCCTAAGGGGAAAAATCTCGCTAGGGTGAACCAAGCTCAATACTATGTTACAATGTAATGAATGACTAAAACAGAAAGTACAAACAAGATATATGCAAAACCTAACCCTAGTGCAAGTACAAAATAACACAAGGGAGAACACTTAGACTAGAACAACACAAACTATAGAATTATAGTTTGACAGTTTACCCTAAATAGTGCCCCCAACTTCATCCCAACCTTATCGTCATCCAATCCCTCTGGGATTCCTTAGATTTCCTTTCCGGGTTGCCTCTTTGTGGGGGACTGGTCAGCCTGGGGGGGGCGTTTCCTCCAAACGGCGCTTGACACCACCTTCACGCCCTCAGAGGGAGGGCAGAGAGGGCCTGCATCTGGACCAGGCCTCCCTTCCCACCACCCTTGGGGGCCGCGGCATCACTGACCCAGCTGCCGAAACCGCATCCTGCTAGACTGCCTGCCACTGGCCCTAGCCCTGGCTGCTGCGTCCCTCCTTGGCAACCTACTGCACCGCCGGCGCCCGCCCGCCCCACTTGCAACGCCATCTTACCGCCCTGGAGGACAGCCAACTCTCCGCTGCAGCTGACCTCTGCGAAACAAAGCTCTGCCGCGCCGCGGACCCACCCAGTCTACAGCGTGCAATATACTCGAAATCCACTTGGCCCGCTTTGCCGACCTTCTTGCCGGCAGCCGCCAGATGCACCCCAACCCGCTTTTTGGGCACTCCCAACGCAACGACTGCGCTCGCTGCTGGGGCCAGGTGCTGGGGACTGGCTTCACGCGCTCCCTTTCTCCCTTTCACACACTCCAGCTCTCACCAGCTCACTTCCCCACCGCGGTGGCCTTCCGACTCGGCCAACACCCGTACCCGATCCTCCAACACTGTGACTGCCGCTACAAAACCAATCTCAGCGGGGTTCAGCGCCCACAAGGAGACAAACCAGTTTACCATCACTCTGGCTCTCACCAGCTTACCTCTCCATCGCAGTAACCTTCCGACTCGGCCTCCCCCGTACCCGGTCCCCCAAACCTGTGACTGCCGTGACAAAAACCAATTCAGGCGGAGTTCATCGTCCACAAGGAGACAAACCAGGTTACCTCGGCGGTCAACAGATTCGCAGATCTTTCTATCCGGCACCCGGAATCTGCTTTTGATGGTGGCGGTGTGCCTCTGCGAAGTCAGCAACCATCGCTGACCCAATTTCCGAGCAAGACCCTCTCGTCCACAAGGGGACAAACCACTTTACCTCGGTGGTCAACAGGTTCGCTGACCTTTCTATCCGCCACTCCGGAATCTGTTTCTGAGACGACTCAAAAGCAGAAGCGGTGGATCTCTAAACACTGCGAAGGAGGGAGTGCTCGATGGAAGCAAACCTGTGACGGTTTCATGTCGTCGCTGCTCGCGCCTGTCAGCACGCCTCTTACCGCCGTGGAAGTTGCAGCAGAACGGTTAGTCTTCAACAGGGGGATACTTCTCAACGGGAAAACGCCGGTCGGAGGGCAGAAAGCCGCTAAGGGCCTGTGGGAGGTGCGCCTAGGTGACCTCGTTGTGCCTGCGGCTGACGGGGGGGTGGTAGCCAAGAGTGAGGAAACCCTAGCAAGGTCGCTGGGGGGCTTGGGGCCTGCTCAGCTGGCTCTGAAAGGCCTTGCTGCAGCACCTGAGAACTGGAGAGATCTCCTGCTGGCCTCGTCAGAAGGGAACCACGGCGCAGAAGCGGGGAGAAGAGCAGCGGGGGTTCCGGGGGCAAAGCTGTTCCGCACACCTATTTTCCACCTCGGCCAGATCGCCCCGCTAAAGCAACTGCGGTTAGCCTGGAGAAAGTAGGGCTACTCGGAGCGGCGGAGGGAAAAGTGGGCCAACTGGTGGGAGGGGGAAATTGCCTGGAAGCGGGTGTCGAAGATTCGGGACTCGCTCACCACGCCTAGTCGCAAGCGGGATGTTTCAATCAGGGTACACAATTTTAACCTCCAGGTGGGAGAAAGGTTGGCTTTCCTCAGCTCGAAGCCAAAGTGTCGGTACCGTAAGGAGGAAGAGACGCTGGAGCACTGTCTGTTTGAGTGCCCAACGATTCAGCCCGTGGTTGGGGCTTTGAGAACGGCCCTTCGGATGATCAATCCTGGGCGCACTAACTCCTCGCGGGGGGGCCTCCTTTTCAAACGGGCGGCGTCCAGCTCAGCGTTTCCGGAGGCAACGCTAACTGCCATCACTATTCATCAGCTGTGGGTCAATCGAGAGGTGTGGTGTGAGTTAGCTTTCCGGGACCGAAAATTCCGGTTGAGGCGGGTTCTGTGGAGGATTGAGGCGGCCTTTCGGCTGCATCGAGAATTTTCATGAAACACGCGGGAGAGAAGCTGCAAAAGGACAGCGCATCCGGGCAGAAAGTGGCACGTGGAGGGGGGCGCATTCAGGAGATAAGACTGTTGGACCGCATCAAGGACAGAGACGCCAGGAAATGGACGTGGAAGGCTGGTTTCGCGGAGGCCATCTGGACACGGCCGAAAAGGGGCGGCATCAGGTCAGGGCAGCTACACTGAGGCGGGTTTGCACCCGGCCTCCAAGCGCAGTTACGACTGTTCTTGATTTGTACACTTGCCTTTTTCGGTGTATATTATATTTCAATTACCAAAAAAAAAAAAAAAAAAAAAAAAAAAAAAAAAACGGTGGGGCTCTGTGACTGCAGCATCACCGCCACAAGGAGGCAAACCAGCCTACCTCGCTGGTCAACAGGTTCGCTGACCTTTCTATCTAACACCCGGAATCTGCTTCTGAGTCGACTCAGGAGCGGTGTGGCTCTGTGACGCCACCAACAAACCAGTTTACCGCGGTGGTCAACAACTCGGCTGATCTTTCTACTCGGCACCCGGAATCAGGAGCGGTGTGGCTCTGCCAAGTCACCAACCATTGCTGACCCAATCTTCGAGCAACACCCCTTCCCTCGCCTGGGAGGACATTGGCTAGGCTGGGCCGTTGCCGCTGCTGCACGGTCTATGGAGAGCCTCCACCGGCCACCCATTTGCCAGGAATGGTTATGGTGCGACCTGGTCAGCTTGCTCCCGGAAGGGCACTGGCCGGGCTGCTGTCACTACCGGTTGTGTTTGGACTAAGGAGAACCTTTACTGGGTTCTTCGCCATGGGCGTCGCGACATGTGCTGGGCACACACAACTCTGCTGGCAGAGCCACCGCTGCTGTCCGGTCTAAGGAGTGCCTTTACCGGCCACCCATCCGCCAGCAATGGGTTGGGTTGTTCGCCATGGCCGTCGAGACATATGCCCGCATCCCTGCTGGGGTCCTCAACTTCTTGCGCATGTGATGTGCCAAGAGTCATCACAATGCATCGCATTGGCGCTGAGTTGGCAGCCAGGCGCCATCACAACCCGCCATCACAATGTGCCTCCAGATTCCGAGGCACTAAAGCTGTGCCACCAGAACCGCCAGAGGAGGGCTGTGGAGACAGTTTGTGGCCGTGGCTGGTGGCCGCAGAGCACGAGCCAATGGCTGCTCTGGCTGTGCCCTTTGCTAGGAGACCAGCTACTTGCTTTGCCAATTACCTGTATGTTATGTCGATGACTAGTACAGCGGACCATTTCATGAAGAGGAAAGAGGAAGAGGAACGAGAGGAGGGAAGAGGAAAGAGAGGGAATGAAGGGGAAGGAGAGGGAATGAAGGGGAAAGAGAGGGAATGAAGAGAAGAGAAGGATTGAATAGGAAGCCCAGACCAGACTGCTGTCGCTCTGCCCTCTGCCGCCCCTCTGCCCTCTGCTGCCCCTCTGCCCTCTGCCGCCCCTCTGCCCTCTGCTGCCCCTCTGCCCTCTGCCGCCCCTCTGCCCTCTGCTGTCCCTCTGCCCTCTGCCGCCCCTCTGCCCTCTGCCGCGCCGCTGCCCTCTGTCGCGGGGGGCGTGGAGGTCAAGATGGTGCCCCATGGCCCTATCCTCCTCCTCCTCCTCCTCCTCCTCCTCCTCCTCCTCCTCCTCCTCCTCCTCCTCCTCCTCCTCCTCCTCCTCCTCCTCCTCCTCCTCCTCCTCCTCCTCCTCCTCAGCGACGTCTCTTTGGCGCGCTGCACCACCACCACTTCCCCCTGGTGTCGTGTCAGCATCATGCATGGAAGGGCTGGATGGAAGGACGAGACGGCGCCCATGGCCCCCTCCTCCTCCTGCAGCATGTCCCTGCCCTGAGGCGCGCACGGTAGTCGGCAGGGAAGGCAGCGGAGAGGAAGCGGTGCAGCAGCCATCCAGCACACCCAATAGCCCCTCCCCTCTCGCATCCCCTACACCTCCACCCTCGCTCTTGCGCCCTACACCTCTGCTCTGGGGCTTTGCCTCTGCCTCAAGCCATGGGGGCGAGGAGGGCGAGAAGGTCCCCATGGCGCGCCCCTCCACTCCCCATGGCGCGCCCCTCCACTCCCCATGGCGCGCCCCTCCACTCCCCATGGCGCGCCCCTCCACTCCCCATGGCGCGCCCCTCCACTCCCCATGGCGCGCCCCTCCACTCCCCATGGCGCGCCCCTCCACTCCCCATGACGCGCCCCTCCACTCCCCATGGCGCGCCCCTCCACTCCCCATGGCGCGCCCCTCCACTCCCCATGGCGCGCCCCTCCACTCCCCATGACGCTCCCCTCCACTCCCCATGACGCGCCCCTCCACTCCCCTTGCGCGCCCCTCCACTCCCCTTGCGCGCCCCTCCACTCCCCTTGCGTGCGCCAGCTCTGCTCTGGGGCTCTGCCTCTGCCTCTGCCTCCGCGGTAGTCGGCGGGGAAGGCCGCAGGAGGAAGCGGTGCAGCAGCCAGCCAGCACACCCCGGGGAAGTGCCAGCAAAGTGCCTGCGAAGGCGCGGCGGCAGTGCGGCACATGGGGCACATGCGGCACATGGGGCACATGGGGCACATGGGGCACATGGGGCACATGGGGCAGCGGGAGGTTGCTACACATGACAGCAGATTAAAGGCTCCTGCCGTAGGGCGCAATGCAAGAGCACCAGAAGTACAACATGTGGCCGCATGCTGAATGGGGGTGGGGAAGCCGGGGAAAAGGAGGGGGGAGAGAAGACGGAAGTGGGAGAGGAGACGGAAGAGGGAGAGGAGAGGGAAGAGGGAGAGGAGTGGGAAGAGGGAGAGGAGAGGGAAGAGGGAGAGGAGAGGGAAGAGGGAGAGAGGGAAGAGGGAGAGGAGAGGGACGAGGGAGAGACAAGGGAAGAGGGAGAGACGCGTGGTGAATAAGTGTGGCCTGGACCAGGGACACGTGTGCCCCCATAACATGGCATGGCATGGCATGGCACGGCACGGCACGGCAGGTATGGCATGGCATGGCATGGCATGGCATGGCATGGCATGGCACAGCATGGCATGGCATGGCATGGCACGGCATGGCACGGCATGGCATGGCATGGCATGGCATGGCATGGCATGGCACGGCATGGCACAGCATGGCATGGCATGGCATGGCACGGCACGGCACGGCAGGTATGGCATGGCATGGCATGGCATGGCATGGCATGGCATGGCACAGCATGGCATGGCATGGCATGGCACGGCATGGCACGGCATGGCATGGCATGGCATGGCATGGCATGGCATGGCATGGCATGGCACGGCATGGCACAGCATGGCATGGCATGGCATGGCACGGCACGGCACGGCAGGTATGGCATGGCATGGCATGGCATGGCATGGCATGGCATGGCATGGCATGGCACAGCATGGCATGGCATGGCATGGCACGGCATGGCACGGCATGGCACGGCATGGCATGGCATGGCATGGCATGGCACAGCATGGCATGGCATGGCACGGCATGGCATGGCATGGCATGGCATGGCATGGCACAGCATGGCATGGCATGGCATGGCATGGCATGGCATGGCATGGCATGGCACAGCATGGCATGGCATGGCATGGCACGGCATGGCACGGCATGGCATGGCATGGCATGGCATGGCATGGCATGGCATGGCACGGCATGGCACAGCATGGCATGGCATGGCATGGCACGGCACGGCACGGCAGGTATGGCATGGCATGGCATGGCATGGCATGGCACGGCATGGCATGGCATGGCATGGCACGGCATGGCATGGCATGGCATGGCATGGCATGGCATGGCACGGCATGGCACAGCATGGCATGGCATGGCATGGCACGGCACGGCACGGCAGGTATGGCATGGCATGGCATGGCATGGCATGGCATGGCATGGCATGGCACAGCATGGCATGGCATGGCATGGCACGGCATGGCATGGCATGGCATGGCACGGCATGGCATGGCATGGCATGGCATGGCATGGCATGGCATGGCATGGCATGGCATGGCATGGCATGGCACGGCATGGCATGGCATGGCATGGCACGGCATGGCATGGCATGGCATGGCATGGCATGGCATGGCATGGCATGGCATGGCATGGCATGGCATGGCATGGCACGGCATGGCACAGCATGGCACAGCATGGCACAGCATGGCATGGCATGGCATGGCACGGCACGGCACGGCAGGTATGGCATGGCATGGCATGGCATGGCATGGCACGGCATGGCATGGCATGGCATGGCACGGCATGGCATGGCATGGCATGGCATGGCATGGCATGGCACGGCATGGCACAGCATGGCATGGCATGGCATGGCACGGCACGGCACGGCAGGTATGGCATGGCATGGCATGGCATGGCATGGCATGGCATGGCATGGCACAGCATGGCATGGCATGGCATGGCACGGCATGGCATGGCATGGCATGGCACGGCATGGCATGGCATGGCATGGCATGGCATGGCATGGCATGGCATGGCATGGCATGGCATGGCACGGCATGGCACAGCATGGCATGGCATGGCATGGCACGGCACGGCACGGCAGGTATGGCATGGCATGGCATGGCATGGCATGGCATGGCATGGCACAGCATGGCATGGCATGGCATGGCACGGCATGGCATGGCATGGCATGGCACGGCATGGCATGGCATGGCATGGCATGGCATGGCATGGCATGGCATGGCATGGCATGGCATGGCATGGCATGGCACGGCACGGCATGGCATGGCATGGCATGGCACGGCATGGCATGGCATGGCATGGCATGGCATGGCATGGCATGGCATGGCATGGCATGGCATGGCATGGCATGGCACGGCATGGCACAGCATGGCACAGCATGGCACAGCATGGCATGGCATGGCATGGCACGGCACGGCACGGCAGGTATGGCATGGCATGGCATGGCATGGCATGGCACGGCATGGCATGGCATGGCATGGCACGGCATGGCATGGCATGGCATGGCATGGCATGGCATGGCACGGCATGGCACAGCATGGCATGGCATGGCATGGCACGGCACGGCACGGCAGGTATGGCATGGCATGGCATGGCATGGCATGGCATGGCATGGCATGGCACAGCATGGCATGGCATGGCATGGCACGGCATGGCATGGCATGGCATGGCACGGCATGGCATGGCATGGCATGGCATGGCATGGCATGGCATGGCATGGCATGGCATGGCATGGCATGGCACGGCATGGCATGGCATGGCATGGCACGGCATGGCATGGCATGGCATGGCATGGCATGGCATGGCATGGCATGGCA
This sequence comes from Closterium sp. Naga37s-1, assembly GCA_947471745.1. Lineage (NCBI taxonomy): Eukaryota > Viridiplantae > Streptophyta > Zygnematophyceae > Desmidiales > Closteriaceae > Closterium > Closterium sp. Naga37s-1. The sequence goes on from CANJKZ010000830.1 coordinate 2,535,057, forward strand.
TGGCATGGCATGGCATGGCATGGCACGGCATGGCACAGCATGGCACAGCATGGCACAGCATGGCACAGCATGGCATGGCATGCTTCCACGTGCGAGGTGAGGCCTCTGTACTGTGCGGCTGCTCTCAAAGACGGGTTTCATGGCGCGATGACTCTGCTGTACGGCACCACCACTCGGTACCGCACTGTGCCGTGATCCAGCGTCGCCGTGGACTTCTGAACCACACTGAACCGGACAGAACAGTCGCTCTAGCTCTTGCTGATTCGTAGAGTTTCATCGCAAAGAGCCCTGAGGCCACTGCTGCTGAGTTTCCGAGGCGCCTCAAAAAGAACTCAGGGGCCACTGAGTGTTTCCGACAACACTTAGAATGTCGAGGGCGGGTTCCTATCCTAGCTGGCCCGAGCCAGACTAAGGCTGCCTGCCTGACACACGGTGGTTGGCCAATGCGGCCGCCAGGCAGTAGTAGAGAAGGAGAGGGCGGCATGTGCTTAGCGAGCGGGAGTGATGCTGTCCGCAGGAGAGAAGGGAGCAGGGAGGAGGGAGCAGGGAGGAGGGAGCAGGGAGGAGGGAGGACGGAGGAGGGAGGACGGAGGAGGGAGCAGCAAGGAGGGAGCAAGGAGGAGGGAGCAGGGAGGAGGGAGCAGGGAGGAAGGAGCAGCAACAGTTGCGCGAGCAGGGAGTTGTGAGGTGACAATGAGGACAACTTGAACATCCCACCGACCCGGGATGATGTCAAGGGGACAAGCAAGGGTGGTTGAATATCAGCACGTCACGGAATTCATGACACCCGCCTTTTTGGAGTCAGTCAATCCGACTTTTTCCCGCACAGTCGTTTCGTATCGTTGAGAAAATGGCGCCGGAAGCGCTCCGTCAAGCTCGGGTTTTAGGATGATACGTCGAATTCACACAGTTGACGGCAGAAACGCACCGTTATGGGTCCTGGGTCGCACAGGCGGGTTCAACCGCAGCGGAATCAGCCGTGCATCGCGGCTGCAGGTGTTTGTTTCGCTGTCCAGTAAAGCTCCATAAATGTTGCAAATGTGTCGATGTAGTATAATGGTCAGTATCTCCGCCTGTCACGCGGAAGATCCGGGTTCGATCCCCGGCATCGGCGATTCGGTTATGTTCGGGCGTGTTCTGCAGGCTATTGACTCCCCCCACGGAACCTGCCTGTTGGCTTCTAGCAGCTAAATTTTGGGCGGCAAACGTCTGGCTGCCCAAAAATTCAAGTCAGGGGAGCAACCTCACGACGGGAGAGCATAGGCTGCAGAACAGGCCACTTGGGGGACAGACTCAAGAAGACGGAACAAACCTCAAGCCTTCATGCTCTGGCAACTGGATAATCTAGCCTATCCATTGCCCATCCATCCCAAATGGTGGAATGACGACGGGATAGCTTAGGGCTAAGGCACGGGGTGAACCCAAACATTGCTCCACAAATGGGACAAACCCATCTGTCAAAACACCCTGGTGCGCTGAATGTGGCTGAGCAAAAAAAAACCGATCGAACTGAACTCGTCATTCAGCCCATCACCTTTTGTGGTACACTTTTTACCTAGAGCAGGAACCGGCCCCAAATGTTTTTGCATTTTTAAGGTTTACGGGGTGTTGCCCGGAACCTGCAGCAACCACCAGCGCCCCAGGCGCTACCCCACTTCGCCAGCAACGCCAACCGCCGCCACCTCCGCCGCCCCTGCTGCTGTGGGGGGGAGGTTGAAGGGTGAGGGTGGGAGGGGGGGGAGGGGCAGCCGTGACCAAGCACTCCCGTCGCTCCCCGCGCTGATGTGGATGAAGAGACTGGTTGTCCACTTACGCCCCCCCCCTTTCCTCCCCTCCTCTCCTCTTCCTATTCTCTCGTTGCTCCCTGCTCACCTCTCTCTCCTACCAGACCACACCCTGCTACCCACTCTCTCACACCCGCTTCTCTCATACCCTCCTCTCTCCCACCTTCCTGTGCACCGGAACCAGCTGCTAACAACCTCCCTCTCCTCTCCCTGCTCGCTCTCCTTTCTCCTCCGTCACCTCCTCCCTCCTTTCCGATTACCCCTGTTCCTCGTCCTCCCTCCCTTCCTTCCCTCCTTTGTCTCGCATGCTCGCTGCTTCCCATGCGCCCAGCACCCACCATCCCACCCCTCTCATTCTCACCCCTCTCATTCTCACCCCTCTCATTCTCACCCCTCTCATTCTCACCCCTCTCATTCTCACCCCTCTCATTCTCACCCCTCTCACCCCTCTCACCGTCACACTTCTCACCCTCACCACTCTCACCCCCCTCATCCCTCTCAACCCTCTCACCCCTCTCAACCCTCTCCCCCCCTTTACCCCTCTCACTCCTGTGATCCATACCACCCCTCTCATCCTCGCGCCTCCCCTGCACCCTCTCCCCACAAACTCCATCAACCTAATTCTCCTCTCAATTCTAAGCATTCTGAGTCGCCCTGTCCCATCTGCCTCTCTCCTGCTCTCGCCTCTCTCTTGTCGCCTCTCTCCTGCTTTCACCTCTCCAGTTCACACTCTGTTGCTTGCGGTTCTGCAGGGCGGCAGGGAAGAGGGCGGAGAGGGCGGCATGCAGCGGCACACATGGCTCCACTCGCCTCGTTGGCTGCACTGCCCCACACTGCACACACCGCCTGCCGTCCCTCCATGCCTCACCCACAGCAGTACTGGCATAAGCAGCAGCAGTGGTGGTAGCAGCACCAGTGGCACCACCACCACCACCACCACCACCATTTGCAGCGACCTCAGCAGCACACGCAGCAGCAAGGACGGAGTGGGGTGGGAGAGTGCATGGAGGGAGGGTGAGCGGCAGGGGGGTGGGTGCCGGGAGGGTGTGGGGTGGGATGTGATGAGGCAAGGAGGGGGAAGAGTGGCGAAGGGGAAGGGGAGGAGGGGAGAAGGAGGGAGCAGGGGGGGGAGGAGGTGTGGGGAGGGGGGCGAGAAAGGGCGTGCAGGGGAGAGAGGAGGAGAGGATGGATGGTTGGGTAAATAACGAGGTTTCTCAAAAGGGTGAGAGAGGGCATGGCGGATAAAGGTGTGGGACGTCAAGAGGGGGCATGAAGGGGGATGGCTGAGTATCTACCGAGAATTTAGAAAGGACGAGACGAGAAGGGGCATGCAGGTGGATGCGTTGACTCATGAGGGCGGGAAAACCAGAAAGTTTGGAGGGTGTGTAAGTGGAGGGCGTGTGAGCGGAGGGTGTGTGAGTGGAGGGTGTGTGAATGAAGGTTGGGACGGAGGATATGAGAGGGGTAACCTTACAGTTGACTGCACTTGACCCACCATCACCGCACTGGACGCGCTTGACCCACCATCCCTATGGCGCGCCCCTCCTGCGCAACATCAGAGTGGAGCGCTGCACCACCATTCCCCCGCACAACCAGCTCCACACCATCTGCCCATCTGCACCACCATTCCCCCGCACTACCAGCTCCACACCATCTGCCCATCTGCACCACCATTCCCCCGCACTACCAGCTCCACACCATCTACCCATCTGCACCACCATTCCCCCGCACTACCAGCTCCACACCATCTGCCCATCTGCACCACCATTCCCCCGCACTACCAGCTCCACACCATCTACCCATCTGCACCACCATTCCCCCGCACTACCAGCTCCACACCATCTGCCCATCTGCACCACCATTCCCCCGCACTACCAGCTCCACACCATCTGCCCATCTGCACCACCATTCCCCCGCACTACCAGCTCCACACCATCTACCCATCTGCACCACCATTCCCCCGCACTACCAGCTCCACACCATCTGCCCATCTGCACCACCATTCCCCCGCACTACCAGCTCCACACCATCTACCCATCTGCACCACCATTCCCCCGCACTACCAGCTCCACACCATCTGCCCATCTGCACCACCATTCCCCCGCACTACCAGCTCCACACCATCTGCCCATCTGCACCACCATTCCCCCGCACTACCAGCTCCACACCATCTGCCCATCTGCACCACCATTCCCCCGCACTACCAGCTCCACACCATCTGCCCATCTGCACCACCATTCCCCCGCACTACCAGCTCCACACCATCTGCCCATCTGCACCACCATTCCCCCGCACTACCAGCTCCACACCATCTGCCCATCTGCACCACCATTCCCCCGCACTACCAGCTCCACACCATCTGCCCATCTGCACCACCATTCCCCCGCACTACCAGCTCCACACCATCTGCCCATCTGCACCACCATTCCCCCGCACTACCAGCTCCACACCATCTACCCATCTGCACCACCATTCCCCCGCACTACCAGCTCTGCCTCAAGCAGGGAGGGCGCAAGGGGGGGAGGAGGCGCAGGGGACGCGGGGGGGGACGCGGAGGACGCGGGGGGCGTGGAGGGCGACAAGGTGCCCATCGCCCCCTCCTCCTCCCAGCAAGTCCCTCTGGAAATCTGCACCACCACTCCCCTCCATGACCAGCTCTGCCTCAAGAGCGGAGGGCAAGGAGGGCGACAAGGTGCCCACAGCCCTCGCCCCCTGGCGCCGAGTCAGCGTCAAGCATGGAGGGCAATAAGGACGAGAAGGCGCGCCCATGGACCTCTCCTCCTCCAGCAGCACGTCTCTTAGGCGAGCTGCACCACCACAGCTTCACCCTGGCGCCGTATCAGCATCATGCATGGAAGGCGCGGGAGGGCGTAAGAGGCAGGGGGGGCACGGGGTTCAAGATGGTGCCCACAGCCCTCTCCTCCTGAAGCACGTCCCTCTTTGGCGCGCTGCACCACCACCACTCCCCCCTGGCGCCATGTCAACGTCAAGCATGGAGGGCAAGGAGGGCGAGAGGGCGCCCCATGGCCCTCTCCTCCTGCAGCACAGCACGTCCCCCTTTGGCGCGCTGCACCCCCACCACTTCCTCCCCCCGGCGTTGTGTCAGCGTCATGCAGGAAGGGCGAGAAGGGCGAGACAGCGCCCATGGCCCTCTCCCCGTGCAGCACGTCCCTGAGGCGTGCGCGGAAGTTGGTGAGGAAGGTCCTTATGGCGGCGAGGAAGCTGTGCAGAAGGCGGCAGACCCCAGGGAAGGTTGTTGGGCTTGCAGGGGGGCTAGAAGGGCTTGGGGAAGAGATGTGCGCGGTGCTCTGCGGGGAAGGCAGCGGAGAGGAAGCGGTGACGCAAGCAGCACACTCCGGAGGATTCTAAAATATAAGTGCGCGAACGCAGGCACGATGCAGCAGGCACAGGAAGCCCCCCCCGTGTCACAGCGCAAAGGCCCTGTGTGGAGAGGAAGCGGTGCAGCAGCCAGCAGACGGAGGGGAAGTGCACGAAGGCGCGGCGGCACATGGGGCAGCGGCTCTCAGCGGCTCTCAGCAGCTTGCTGTAGGGCGTCATGGTGCGATGCAAACAGCAGAAGCAGAACACGTGCCCACACGCTGATGAGGTGGTGGTGGAGGGGGGGGGGAGGGGGAGTGAGGGAAGGGGGAAGGGGGGCTGTAGGGCGTCATGGCACCGTGCACGCACCAGCAGCAGGCAACACGCAGCCGCACGCTGATGGGGGAAAAGTGCCGGGGGGGGGAGAGGGGGAAAGGGGGGGGAGAGGGGAAGGGAGAGGTGGGTGGTTGAGAATATTGGCAGCAGGGCAAGGCTCTCGCGATGCACGCAGGAGAAGAAGAACACGTGGCCACACGCTGAGGGAAGAAGGGGAAGTGGGGGAGAGGTGGGAAGTGCGGAGGAGTGGGGAAGGGGAAGATGGAGAGGCGGTAGGGAGTAAGCATGGCAGCAGCACATGGCGCGGTGCACGCAGCAGAAGACGAGGAGCATGGCGCGGTGCACCTCGTTTTGAGTCGACTCAAGAGTAAGCATGGCAGCGGCACATGGCACGGTGCACGCAGCAGAGGCAGAACACGTGGCCCATGCTGAACAGGGTTATGGGGGGGTGTGGGAAGGGGAGGCGAGGCAGGGTGGTGAGTGGGAAGGAAAGGCACGCATGTATACGTGCATGTCTGGACGCGCGAGGCCTCTGCACAGCGGCTAGCAGCTCTCGGAATAGGCCGTCTCGGCCCCATCCATGTTTCTGTATGGCCCCACCGCATTGTGCCGTGATCCACCGCCTCCGAGGTCGGCTTTACCGCATTGCACCGCACAGAACGTACAGATACCAAAAGGCGTTCAAGCTCTCCCTGGTTCATCAAAACCTAACGGCGAAACGCACGCTAGCTCTAAGGCCATTAATGTTACCTACCCGGTAAGGGCCCTTATGTTTCCAGCAACACTTTAGTGAATCGTGGAGTGGCGGTTCCTGCCTGGCGTGGTTTCATTGCAGTGGGGTATGGCTATTTGACACAAGTGACAAGTGAGCGGCAGATAAGCAGTCCGTTGCTAACAGAGGAGCAGGGAGCAGGGAACAGGGAGGAGGAAGAAGGGAACAGGGAGGAGGAAGAAGGGAACAGGGAGGAGGGAGGAGGGAGGAGGCAACAAGCAGCAGGGAGCACGGAGCAGGGAGGAGGGAGGAGGGAAAACCAACAGTTGCGCGAGTAGGGAGTTGTGAGGTGACAATGAGGACAACTTGAACATCCCACCGACCTGGGATGATGCAAAGAGGACTGGCAAGGGTGGTTGAGTCTCAACATGGCATGGGATTAATGCGCGTCACAGAATTCACGACACCCGCCTTTCTGGAGTAACTCAATCCGACTTTCCCCGCATCAGTCGATTCGATTCTGAACGTTGAGAAAATGGCGCCATAAGCGCTCCGTCAAGCTCGGGTTTTAAGAGGATACGTCGAAAGCGCGCAGTTGACGGCCAGAAACGCACTGTTGACGACGGGCTTGAAGACCAGACCGCGGCACATAGGACAAAGAAGCCGTCCGCTGAGAGGTCAACGGTCGCGGGTCGCACAGGCGGACGGTTCGACCGCTGCAGAACCAGCCGTGCATCGCGGACCGCAGGCTGTGCATTTTATATATAAACAAATTTAACTGCAGATAAGGGCGGGTCCAGCGCGTACGTTTACAGGTACTATACAGTTCATTCGTAGTGGTTTGAAAAGATATCAGGCGGTGCACAATGGTTTTGAAATCGCACTGTTTTGAACCGTGACGCAATACGTATTACCGTACTCCATGAACTGTAATGTACGGGCCCTAACCGTGTCGATGTAGTATAATGGTCAGTATCTCCGCCTGTCACGCGGAAGATCCGGGTTCGATCCCCGGCATCGGCGGGACATCTTTTCGGCTGGTAAACACTTGTGAACCTCTCTTCTTATGAACCTCTCTTCTTTACCCATTTGTTTTGACCACCCCTGGTCGCTCATACAGTATTATCATGATCATTAGACATACAGCATTGCAATGGAGTGCTGCATACCTTTGTCTTTTTGTGTTTGGTCAAAAGCTGAGTCAGATTAGTGATATTGTACCAGCATTAGAAACAGATTTCCGAAACCAGGTGCCAGATGTGCAGGAAATCTAGGACATCCTCATTTCAAGCTCCCAGAAATGTAGGCACGTTCTTCCAGAAAATCAAGCGCAGTAGTCAGCACTCTGAAACTCATTACACTCAACCACGCGGGCTGAATGACGTCCATCCAGCATTCTCAAGTAGAATCACTCAACCCGATGCTGCCTTCCCATCACTGCCAGCCTGAAAAGAGAGATAAGAGGTGAGGAATGAACGAGAGGTGAGGGGTGAACGAGTGGTGAGGGATGAACGAGAGGTGAGGGATGTACGAGTGGTGAGGGAGTGGATGATTAAGTGTTAGCACCATTGATGATCGTGCAAAAAAAACCACGAGTGAGCATGCTTATGCATCATAAAAAAACACAAACGTGCATGGGTAGACACATCAGTAATGAATGGACCGTTAACGAGAGGAGAAACAGTGGGGCGGGATAGAACGGGTTGAAGGAGCGGATGGGGAGGGGGGAGGGGGGTGGAGAGGGATGGTGGGAGAGAGAGAGGGAATGAGAGAGTGTGTGAGAGGCAAGGAGAGAAGACGATTTCTCACAGCAGAGCGAGCACGGTCAAGGGACTTGGCGGGAGACTTGGATGGAGAGGCGAATCAAGCAGAGCCCGGCAAGGGAGGGGAAGGAGGGCTCACAGGAGAGCGAGAACGCTCGGGGGACTTGGCAGGGGACTTGGATCGAGAGCGCGAGCGCGAGGGCGACTTGGAACCACTCTTCTTAGGCTGCATGGGAGCAGGGAAAGGGAAATGAGGGGGGGGAAATTGGGGGGGGGGGAAAGAGGGGGGGGGAGGGGGGTGTGCAGTCTGGTTGAGAATGGACGGCAGCAAGAGGGCGACTTGGAGCCACTCTTCTTGGGCAGCAGAGGGAGGGGTGGGGGGAAGGGGGGTGAGACGAGGGGCGATGTGACGAGGGAGGAGCGAGAGGGCGACTTGGAACCACTCTTCTTAGGCTGCAGGGCAGCAGGGAAGTGGAGGAGGGTTGTGGGGAAAGGGTGGCGGGGTGTATTCTGGGTGAGAATGGACAGCAGCAAGAGGGAGACTTGCAGCCAGTCTTCTTGGGCTGCATGGGAGCAGGGAAGTGGAAGGGAGGCAAGGGGGGGGGAGTCTGGTTGAGACTTGCAGCCAGTCTTCTTGGGCTGCATGGGAGCAGGGAAGTGGAAGGGAGGCAAGGGGGGGGGAGTCTGGTTGAGACTTGCAGCCAGTCTTCTTGGGCTGCATGGGAGCAGGGAAGTGGAAGGGAGGCAAGGGGGGGGGAGTCTGGTTGAGACTTGCAGCCAGTCTTCTTGGGCTGCATGGGAGCAGGGAAGTCGAGAGGGATGGGCGTGGGTGAAGGGGGAGGGGGGAGGGGGGAGGGGAGGAGGGAGGGAAGGGGGAGGAGATCAGGGAGGAGGGGCTGTAGGTGTAGACTGGGTGAGAATGGACGGCTGCAAGAAAGAGGGAGACTTGCAGCCACTCAAGATGCATGGGAGCAGGGAGGAGGGGGTGTAGGTGTAGACTGGGTGAGAATGGACGGCTGCAAGAAAGAGGGAGACTTGCAGCCACTCAAGATGCATGGGAGCAGGGAGGAGGGGCTGTAGGTGTAGACTGGGTGAGAATGGACGGCTGCAAGAAAGAGGGAGACTTGCAGCCACTCAAGATGCATGGGAGCAGGGAGGAGGGGGTGTAGGTGTAGACTGGGTGAGAATGGACGGCTGCAAGAAAGAGGGAGACTTGCAGCCACTCAAGATGCATGGGAGCAGGGAGGAGGGGGTGTAGGTGTAGACTGGGTGAGAATGGACGGCTGCAAGAAAGAGGGAGACTTGCAGCCACTCAAGATGCATGGGAGCAGGGAGGAGGGGGTGTAGGTGTAGACTGGGTGAGAATGGACGGCTGCAAGAAAGAGGGAGACTTGCAGCCACTCAAGATGCATGGGAGCAGGGAGGAGGGGGTGTAGGTGTAGACTGGGTGAGAATGGACGGCTGCAAGAAAGAGGGAGACTTGCAGCCACTCAAGATGCATGGGAGCAGGGAGGAGGGGGTGTAGGTGTAGACTGGGTGAGAATGGACGGCTGCAAGAAAGAGGGAGACTTGCAGCCACTCAAGATGCATGGGAGCAGGGAGGAGGGGGTGTAGGTGTAGACTGGGTGAGAATGGACGGCTGCAAGAAAGAGGGAGACTTGCAGCCACTCAAGATGCATGGGAGCAGGGAGGAGGGGGTGTAGGTGTAGACTGGGTGAGAATGGACGGCTGCAAGAAAGAGGGAGACTTGCAGCCACTCAAGATGCATGGGAGCAGGGAGGAGGGGGTGTAGGTGTAGACTGGGTGAGAATGGACGGCTGCAAGAAAGAGGGAGACTTGCAGCCACTCAAGATGCATGGGAGCAGGGAGGAGGGGGTGTAGGTGTAGACTGGGTGAGAATGGACGGCTGCAAGAAAGAGGGAGACTTGCAGCCACTCAAGATGCATGGGAGCAGGGAGGAGGGGGTGTAGGTGTAGACTGGGTGAGAATGGACGGCTGCAAGAAAGAGGGAGACTTGCAGCCACTCAAGATGCATGGGAGCAGGGAGGAGGGGGTGTAGGTGTAGACTGGGTGAGAATGGACGGCTGCAAGAAAGAGGGAGACTTGCAGCCACTCAAGATGCATGGGAGCAGGGAGGAGGGGGTGTAGGTGTAGACTGGGTGAGAATGGACGGCTGCAAGAAAGAGGGAGACTTGCAGCCACTCAAGATGCATGGGAGCAGGGAGGAGGGGCTGTAGGTGTAGACTGGGTGAGAATGGACGGCTGCAAGAAAGAGGGAGACTTGCAGCCACTCAAGATGCATGGGAGCAGGGAGGAGGGGGTGTAGGTGTAGACTGTGTGAGAATGGACGGCTGCAAGAAAGAGGGAGACTTGCCGCCACTCAAGATGCATGGGAGCAGGGAGGAGGGGGTGTAGGTGTAGACTGGGTGAAATGGACGGCTGCAAGAAAGAGGGAGACTTGCCGCCACTCTTATAAAGATGCATGGGAGCAGGGAGGAGGGGGTGTTGGTGTAGACTGGGTGAGAATGGACGGCTGCAAGAAAGAGGGAGACTTGCAGCCACTCAAGATGCATGGGAGCAGGGAGGAGGGGGTGTAGGTGTAGACTGGGTGAGAATGGACGGCTGCAAGAAAGAGGGAGACTTGCAGCCACTCTAGATGCATGGGAGCAGGGAGGAGGGGGTGTAGGTGTAGACTGGGTGAGAATGGACGGCTGCAAGAAAGAGGGAGACTTGCAGCCACTCAAGATGCATGGGAGCAGGGAGGAGGGGCTGTAGGTGTAGACTGGGTGAGAATGGACGGCTGCAAGAAAGAGGGAGACTTGCCGCCACTCTTATAAAGATGCATGGGAGCAGGGAGGAGGGGCTGTAGGTGTAGACTGGGTGAGAATGGACGGCTGCAAGAAAGAGGGAGACTTGCAGCCACTCAAGATGCATGGGAGCAGGGAGGAGGGGGTGTAGGTGTAGACTGGGTGAGAATGGACGGCTGCAAGAAAGAGGGAGACTTGCCGCCACTCAAGATGCATGGGAGCAGGGAGGAGGGGGTGTAGGTGTAGACTGGGTGACAATGGACGGCTGCAAGAAAGAGGGAGACTTGCAGCCACTCAAGATGCATGGGAGCAGGGAGGAGGGGGTGTAGGTGTAGACTGTGTGAGAATGGACGGCTGCAAGAAAGAGGGAGACTTGCCGCCACTCAAGATGCATGGGAGCAGGGAGGAGGGGGTGTAGGTGTAGACTGGGTGAGAATGGACGGCTGCAAGAAAGAGGGAGACTTGCCGCCACTCAAGATGCATGGGAGCAGGGAGGAGGGGGTGTAGGTGTAGACTGGGTGAGAATGGACGGCTGCAAGAAAGAGGGAGACTTGCCGCCACTCTTATAAAGATGCATGGGAGCAGGGAGGAGGGGCTGTAGGTGTAGACTGGGTGAGAATGGACGGCTGCAAGAAAGAGGGAGACTTGCCGCCACTCTTATAAAGATGCATGGGAGCAGGGAGGAGGGGCTGTAGGTGTAGACTGGGTGAGAATGGACGGCTGCAAGAAAGAGGGAGACTTGCAGCCACTCAAGATGCATGGGAGCAGGGAGGAGGGGGTGTAGGTGTAGACTGGGTGAGAATGGACGGCTGCAAGAAAGAGGGAGACTTGCCGCCACTCAAGATGCATGGGAGCAGGGAGGAGGGGGTGTAGGTGTAGACTGGGTGAGAATGGACGGCTGCAAGAAAGAGGGAGACTTGCAGCCACTCAAGATGCATGGGAGCAGGGAGGAGGGGGTGTAGGTGTAGACTGGGTGAGAATGGACGGCTGCAAGAAAGAGGGAGACTTGCAGCCACTCAAGATGCATGGGAGCAGGGAGGAGGGGGTGTAGGTGTAGACTGGGTGAGAATGGACGGCTGCAAGAAAGAGGGAGACTTGCCGCCACTCAAGATGCATGGGAGCAGGGAGGAGGGGGTGTAGGTGTAGACTGGGTGAGAATGGACGGCTGCAAGAAAGAGGGAGACTTGCCGCCACTCAAGATGCATGGGAGCAGGGAGGAGGGGGTGTAGGTGTAGACTGGGTGAGAATGGACGGCTGCAAGAAAGAGGGAGACTTGCCGCCACTCTTATAAAGATGCATGGGAGCAGGGAGGAGGGGCTGTAGGTGTAGACTGTGTGAGAATGGACGGCTGCAAGAAAGAGGGAGACTTGCAGCCACTCAAGATGCATGGGAGCAGGGAGGAGGGGGTGTAGGTGTAGACTGTGTGAGAATGGACGGCTGCAAGAAAGAGGGAGACTTGCCGCCACTCAAGATGCATGGGAGCAGGGAGGAGGGGGTGTAGGTGTAGACTGGGTGAGAATGGACGGCTGCAAGAAAGAGGGAGACTTGCCGCCACTCTTATAAAGATGCATGGGAGCAGGGAGGAGGGGGTGTAGGTGTAGACTGGGTGAGAATGGACGGCTGCAAGAAAGAGGGAGACTTGCAGCCACTCAAGATGCATGGGAGCAGGGAGGAGGGGGTGTAGGTGTAGACTGTGTGAGAATGGACGGCTGCAAGAAAGAGGGAGACTTGCCGCCACTCAAGATGCATGGGAGCAGGGAGGAGGGGGTGTAGGTGTAGACTGGGTGAGAATGGACGGCTGCAAGAAAGAGGGAGACTTGCCGCCACTCTTATAAAGATGCATGGGAGCAGGGAGGAGGGGCTGTAGGTGTAGACTGGGTGAGAATGGACGGCTGCAAGAAAGAGGGAGACTTGCAGCCACTCAAGATGCATGGGAGCAGGGAGGAGGGGCTGTAGGTGTAGACTGTGTGAGAATGGACGGCTGCAAGAAAGAGGGAGACTTGCCGCCACTCAAGATGCATGGGAGCAGGGAGGAGGGGGTGTAGGTGTAGACTGGGTGAGAATGGACGGCTGCAAGAAAGAGGGAGACTTGCCGCCACTCTTATAAAGATGCATGGGAGCAGGGAGGAGGGGGTGTAGGTGTAGACTGGGTGAGAATGGACGGCTGCAAGAAAGAGGGAGACTTGCAGCCACTCAAGATGCATGGGAGCAGGGAGGAGGGGGTGTAGGTGTAGACTGGGTGAGAATGGACGGCTGCAAGAAAGAGGGAGACTTGCAGCCACTCAAGATGCATGGGAGCAGGGAGGAGGGGCTGTAGGTGTAGACTGGGTGAGAATGGACGGCTGCAAGAAAGAGGGAGACTTGCAGCCACTCTAGATGCATGGGAGCAGGGAGGAGGGGGTGTAGGTGTAGACTGGGTGAGAATGGACGGCTGCAAGAAAGAGGGAGACTTGCAGCCACTCAAGATGCATGGGAGCAGGGAGGAGGGGGTGTAGGTGTAGACTGGGTGAGAATGGACGGCTGCAAGAAAGAGGGAGACTTGCAGCCACTCAAGATGCATGGGAGCAGGGAGGAGGGGGTGTAGGTGTAGACTGGGTGAGAATGGACGGCTGCAAGAAAGAGGGAGACTTGCAGCCACTCAAGATGCATGGGAGCAGGGAGGAGGGGCTGTAGGTGTAGACTGGGTGAGAATGGACGGCTGCAAGAAAGAGGGAGACTTGCAGCCACTCTAGATGCATGGGAGCAGGGAGGAGGGGGTGTAGGTGTAGACTGGGTGAGAATGGACGGCTGCAAGAAAGAGGGAGACTTGCAGCCACTCAAGATGCATGGGAGCAGGGAGGAGGGGGTGTAGGTGTAGACTGGGTGAGAATGGACGGCTGCAAGAAAGAGGGAGACTTGCAGCCACTCAAGATGCATGGGAGCAGGGAGGAGGGGGTGTAGGTGTAGACTGGGTGAGAATGGACGGCTGCAAGAAAGAGGGAGACTTGCAGCCACTCAAGATGCATGGGAGCAGGGAGGAGGGGGTGTAGGTGTAGACTGGGTGAGAATGGACGGCTGCAAGAAAGAGGGAGACTTGCAGCCACTCAAGATGCATGGGAGCAGGGAGGAGGGGCTGTAGGTGTAGACTGGGTGAGAATGGACGGCTGCAAGAAAGAGGGAGACTTGCAGCCACTCAAGATGCATGGGAGCAGGGAGGAGGGGGTGTAGGTGTAGACTGTGTGAGAATGGACGGCTGCAAGAAAGAGGGAGACTTGCCGCCACTCAAGATGCATGGGAGCAGGGAGGAGGGGGTGTAGGTGTAGACTGGGTGAAATGGACGGCTGCAAGAAAGAGGGAGACTTGCCGCCACTCTTATAAAGATGCATGGGAGCAGGGAGGAGGGGGTGTTGGTGTAGACTGGGTGAGAATGGACGGCTGCAAGAAAGAGGGAGACTTGCAGCCACTCAAGATGCATGGGAGCAGGGAGGAGGGGGTGTAGGTGTAGACTGGGTGAGAATGGACGGCTGCAAGAAAGAGGGAGACTTGCAGCCACTCTAGATGCATGGGAGCAGGGAGGAGGGGGTGTAGGTGTAGACTGGGTGAGAATGGACGGCTGCAAGAAAGAGGGAGACTTGCAGCCACTCAAGATGCATGGGAGCAGGGAGGAGGGGCTGTAGGTGTAGACTGGGTGAGAATGGACGGCTGCAAGAAAGAGGGAGACTTGCCGCCACTCTTATAAAGATGCATGGGAGCAGGGAGGAGGGGCTGTAGGTGTAGACTGGGTGAGAATGGACGGCTGCAAGAAAGAGGGAGACTTGCAGCCACTCAAGATGCATGGGAGCAGGGAGGAGGGGGTGTAGGTGTAGACTGGGTGAGAATGGACGGCTGCAAGAAAGAGGGAGACTTGCCGCCACTCAAGATGCATGGGAGCAGGGAGGAGGGGGTGTAGGTGTAGACTGGGTGACAATGGACGGCTGCAAGAAAGAGGGAGACTTGCAGCCACTCAAGATGCATGGGAGCAGGGAGGAGGGGGTGTAGGTGTAGACTGTGTGAGAATGGACGGCTGCAAGAAAGAGGGAGACTTGCCGCCACTCAAGATGCATGGGAGCAGGGAGGAGGGGGTGTAGGTGTAGACTGGGTGAGAATGGACGGCTGCAAGAAAGAGGGAGACTTGCAGCCACTCAAGATGCATGGGAGCAGGGAGGAGGGGCTGTAGGTGTAGACTGGGTGAGAATGGACGGCTGCAAGAAAGAGGGAGACTTGCCGCCACTCTTATAAAGATGCATGGGAGCAGGGAGGAGGGGCTGTAGGTGTAGACTGGGTGAGAATGGACGGCTGCGAGAAAGAGGGAGACTTGCAGCCACTCAAGATGCATGGGAGCAGGGAGGAGGGGGTGTAGGTGTAGACTGGGTGAGAATGGACGGCTGCAAGAAAGAGGGAGACTTGCCGCCACTCAAGATGCATGGGAGCAGGGAGGAGGGGGTGTAGGTGTAGACTGGGTGAGAATGGACGGCTGCAAGAAAGAGGGAGACTTGCAGCCACTCAAGATGCATGGGAGCAGGGAGGAGGGGGTGTAGGTGTAGACTGGGTGAGAATGGACGGCTGCAAGAAAGAGGGAGACTTGCAGCCACTCAAGATGCATGGGAGCAGGGAGGAGGGGGTGTAGGTGTAGACTGGGTGAGAATGGACGGCTGCAAGAAAGAGGGAGACTTGCCGCCACTCAAGATGCATGGGAGCAGGGAGGAGGGGGTGTAGGTGTAGACTGGGTGAGAATGGACGGCTGCAAGAAAGAGGGAGACTTGCAGCCACTCAAGATGCATGGGAGCAGGGAGGAGGGGGTGTAGGTGTAGACTGTGTGAGAATGGACGGCTGCAAGAAAGAGGGAGACTTGCCGCCACTCAAGATGCATGGGAGCAGGGAGGAGGGGGTGTAGGTGTAGACTGGGTGAGAATGGACGGCTGCAAGAAAGAGGGAGACTTGCCGCCACTCTTATAAAGATGCATGGGAGCAGGGAGGTGGGGCTGTAGGTGTAGACTGGGTGAGAATGGACGGCTGCAAGAAAGAGGGAGACTTGCAGCCACTCAAGATGCATGGGAGCAGGGAGGAGGGGGTGTAGGTGTAGACTGTGTGAGAATGGACGGCTGCAAGAAAGAGGGAGACTTGCCGCCACTCAAGATGCATGGGAGCAGGGAGGAGGGGGTGTAGGTGTAGACTGGGTGAGAATGGACGGCTGCAAGAAAGAGGGAGACTTGCCGCCACTCTTATAAAGATGCATGGGAGCAGGGAGGAGGGGCTGTAGGTGTAGACTGGGTGAGAATGGACGGCTGCAAGAAAGAGGGAGACTTGCAGCCACTCAAGATGCATGGGAGCAGGGAGGAGGGGGTGTAGGTGTAGACTGGGTGAGAATGGACGGCTGCAAGAAAGAGGGAGACTTGCAGCCACTCAAGATGCATGGGAGCAGGGAGGAGGGGGTGTAGGTGTAGACTGGGTGAGAATGGACGGCTGCAAGAAAGAGGGAGACTTGCAGCCACTCAAGATGCATGGGAGCAGGGAGGAGGGGCTGTAGGTGTAGACTGGGTGAGAATGGACGGCTGCAAGAAAGAGGGAGACTTGCAGCCACTCAAGATGCATGGGAGCAGGGAGGAGGGGGTGTAGGTGTAGACTGTGTGAGAATGGACGGCTGCAAGAAAGAGGGAGACTTGCCGCCACTCAAGATGCATGGGAGCAGGGAGGAGGGGGTGTAGGTGTAGACTGGGTGAGAATGGACGGCTGCAAGAAAGAGGGAGACTTGCCGCCACTCTTATAAAGATGCATGGGAGCAGGGAGGAGGGGGTGTAGGTGTAGACTGGGTGAGAATGGACGGCTGCAAGAAAGAGGGAGACTTGCAGCCACTCAAGATGCATGGGAGCAGGGAGGAGGAGGTGTAGGTGTAGACTGGGTGAGAATGGACAGCTGCAAGAAAGAGGGAGACTTGCAGCCACTCAAGATGCATGGGAGCAGGGAGGAGGGGGTGTAGGTGTAGACTGGGTGAGAATGGACGGCTGCAAGAAAGAGGGAGACTTGCAGCCACTCAAGATGCATGGGAGCAGGGAGGAGGGGGTGTAGGTGTAGACTGGGTGAGAATGGACGGCTGCAAGAAAGAGGGAGACTTGCAGCCACTCAAGATGCATGGGAGCAGGGAGGAGGGGGTGTAGGTGTAGACTGGGTGAGAATGGACGGCTGCAAGAAAGAGGGAGACTTGCAGCCACTCAAGATGCATGGGAGCAGGGAGGAGGGGCTGTAGGTGTAGACTGGGTGAGAATGGACGGCTGTAAGAAAGAGGGAGACTTGCAGCCACTCTAGATGCATGGGAGCAGGGAGGAGGGGGTGTAGGTGTAGACTGGGTGAGAATGGACGGCTGCAAGAAAGAGGGAGACTTGCAGCCACTCAAGATGCATGGGAGCAGGGAGGAGGGGGTGTAGGTGTAGACTGGGTGAGAATGGACGGCTGCAAGAAAGAGGGAGACTTGCAGCCACTCTAGATGCATGGGAGCAGGGAGGAGGGGGTGTAGGTGTAGACTGGGTGAGAATGGACGGCTGCAAGAAAGAGGGAGACTTGCAGCCACTCAAGATGCATGGGAGCAGGGAGGAGGGGCTGTAGGTGTAGACTGGGTGAGAATGGACGGCTGCAAGAAAGAGGGAGACTTGCAGCCACTCAAGATGCATGGGAGCAGGGAGGAGGGGCTGTAGGTGTAGACTGGGTGAGAATGGACGGCTGCAAGAAAGAGGGAGACTTGCCGCCACTCTTATAAAGATGCATGGGAGCAGGGAGGAGGGGGTGTTGGTGTAGACTGGGTGAGAATGGACGGCTGCAAGAAAGAGGGAGACTTGCAGCCACTCAAGATGCATGGGAGCAGGGAGGAGGGGCTGTAGGTGTAGACTGGGTGAGAATGGACGGCTGCAAGAAAGAGGGAGACTTGCAGCCACTCAAGATGCATGGGAGCAGGGAGGAGGGGCTGTAGGTGTAGACTGGGTGAGAATGGACGGCTGCAAGAAAGAGGGAGACTTGCAGCCACTCAAGATGCATGGGAGCAGGGAGGAGGGGCTGTAGGTGTAGACTGGGTGAGAATGGACGGCTGCAAGAAAGAGGGAGACTTGCAGCCACTCAAGATGCATGGGAGCAGGGAGGAGGGGCTGTAGGTGTAGACTGGGTGAGAATGGACGGCTGCAAGAAAGAGGGAGACTTGCAGCCACTCAAGATGCATGGGAGCAGGGAGGAGGGGGTGTAGGTGTAGACTGGGTGAGAATGGACGGCTGCAAGAAAGAGGGAGACTTGCAGCCACTCAAGATGCATGGGAGCAGGGAGGAGGGGGTGTAGGTGTAGACTGGGTGAGAATGGACGGCTGCAAGAAAGAGGGAGACTTGCAGCCACTCAAGATTCATGGGAGCAGGGAGGAGGGGGTGTAGGTGTAGACTGGGTGAGAATGGACGGCTGCAAGAAAGAGGGAGACTTGCAGCCACTCAAGATGCATGGGAGCAGGGAGGAGGGGCTGTAGGTGTAGACTGGGTGAGAATGGACGGCTGCAAGAAAGAGGGAGACTTGCAGCCACTCAAGATGCATGGGAGCAGGGAGGAGGGGCTGTAGGTGTAGACTGGGTGAGAATGGACGGCTGCAAGAAAGAGGGAGACTTGCAGCCACTCTAGATGCATGGGAGCAGGGAGGAGGGGGTGTAGGTGTAGACTGGGTGAGAATGGACGGCTGCAAGAAAGAGGGAGACTTGCAGCCACTCAAGATGCATGGGAGCAGGGAGGAGGGGGTGTAGGTGTAGACTGGGTGAGAATGGACGGCTGCAAGAAAGAGGGAGACTTGCAGCCACTCAAGATGCATGGGAGCAGGGAGGAGGGGGTGTAGGTGTAGACTGGGTGAGAATGGACGGCTGCAAGAAAGAGGGAGACTTGCAGCCACTCTAGATGCATGGGAGCAGGGAGGAGGGGGTGTAGGTGTAGACTGGGTGAGAATGGACGGCTGCAAGAAAGAGGGAGACTTGCAGCCACTCAAGATGCATGGGAGCAGGGAGGAGGGGCTGTAGGTGTAGACTGGGTGAGAATGGACGGCTGCAAGAAAGAGGGAGACTTGCAGCCACTCAAGATGCATGGGAGCAGGGAGGAGGGGCTGTAGGTGTAGACTGGGTGAGAATGGACGGCTGCAAGAAAGAGGGAGACTTGCAGCCACTCAAGATGCATGGGAGCAGGGAGGAGGGGGTGTAGGTGTAGACTGGGTGAGAATGGACGGCTGCAAGAAAGAGGGAGACTTGCAGCCACTCAAGATGCATGGGAGCAGGGAGGAGGGGGTGTAGGTGTAGACTGGGTGAGAATGGACGGCTGCAAGAAAGAGGGAGACTTGCAGCCACTCAAGATGCATGGGAGCAGGGAGGAGGGGGTGTAGGTGTAGACTGGGTGAGAATGGACGGCTGCAAGAAAGAGGGAGACTTGCAGCCACTCAAGATGCATGGGAGCAGGGAGGAGGGGCTGTAGGTGTAGACTGGGTGAGAATGGACGGCTGCAAGAAAGAGGGAGACTTGCAGCCACTCAAGATGCATGGGAGCAGGGAGGAGGGGCTGTAGGTGTAGACTGGGTGAGAATGGACGGCTGCAAGAAAGAGGGAGACTTGCAGCCACTCTAGATGCATGGGAGCAGGGAGGAGGGGGTGTAGGTGTAGACTGGGTGAGAATGGACGGCTGCAAGAAAGAGGGAGACTTGCAGCCACTCAAGATGCATGGGAGCAGGGAGGAGGGGGTGTAGGTGTAGACTGGGTGAGAATGGACGGCTGCAAGAAAGAGGGAGACTTGCAGCCACTCAAGATGCATGGGAGCAGGGAGGAGGGGGTGTAGGTGTAGACTGGGTGAGAATGGACGGCTGCAAGAAAGAGGGAGACTTGCAGCCACTCTAGATGCATGGGAGCAGGGAGGAGGGGGTGTAGGTGTAGACTGGGTGAGAATGGACGGCTGCAAGAAAGAGGGAGACTTGCAGCCACTCAAGATGCATGGGAGCAGGGAGGAGGGGGTGTAGGTGTAGACCGGGTGAGAATGGACGGCTGCAAGAAAGAGGGAGACTTGCAGCCACTCAAGATGCATGGGAGCAGGGAGGAGGGGCTGTAGGTGTAGACTGGGTGAGAATGGACGGCTGCAAGAAAGAGGGAGACTTGCAGCCACTCAAGATGCATGGGAGCAGGGAGGAGGGGCTGTAGGTGTAGACTGGGTGAGAATGGACGGCTGCAAGAAAGAGGGAGACTTGCAGCCACTCTAGATGCATGGGAGCAGGGAGGAGGGGGTGTAGGTGTAGACTGGGTGAGAATGGACGGCTGCAAGAAAGAGGGAGACTTGCAGCCACTCAAGATGCATGGGAGCAGGGAGGAGGGGGTGTAGGTGTAGACTGGGTGAGAATGGACGGCTGCAAGAAAGAGGGAGACTTGCAGCCACTCAAGATGCATGGGAGCAGGGAGGAGGGGCTGTAGGTGTAGACTGGGTGAGAATGGACGGCTGCAAGAAAGAGGGAGACTTGCAGCCACTCAAGATGCATGGGAGCAGGGAGGAGGGGCTGTAGGTGTAGACTGGGTGAGAATGGACGGCTGCAAGAAAGAGGGAGACTTGCAGCCACTCAAGATGCATGGGAGCAGGGAGGAGGGGGTGTAGGTGTAGACTGGGTGAGAATGGACGGCTGCAAGAAAGAGGGAGACTTGCAGCCACTCAAGATGCATGGGAGCAGGGAGGAGGGGGTGTAGGTGTAGACTGGGTGAGAATGGACGGCTGCAAGAAAGAGGGAGACTTGCAGCCACTCAAGATTCATGGGAGCAGGGAGGAGGGGGTGTAGGTGTAGACTGGGTGAGAATGGACGGCTGCAAGAAAGAGGGAGACTTGCAGCCACTCAAGATGCATGGGAGCAGGGAGGAGGGGCTGTAGGTGTAGACTGGGTGAGAATGGACGGCTGCAAGAAAGAGGGAGACTTGCAGCCACTCAAGATGCATGGGAGCAGGGAGGAGGGGCTGTAGGTGTAGACTGGGTGAGAATGGACGGCTGCAAGAAAGAGGGAGACTTGCAGCCACTCTAGATGCATGGGAGCAGGGAGGAGGGGGTGTAGGTGTAGACTGGGTGAGAATGGACGGCTGCAAGAAAGAGGGAGACTTGCAGCCACTCAAGATGCATGGGAGCAGGGAGGAGGGGGTGTAGGTGTAGACTGGGTGAGAATGGACGGCTGCAAGAAAGAGGGAGACTTGCAGCCACTCAAGATGCATGGGAGCAGGGAGGAGGGGGTGTAGGTGTAGACTGGGTGAGAATGGACGGCTGCAAGAAAGAGGGAGACTTGCAGCCACTCTAGATGCATGGGAGCAGGGAGGAGGGGGTGTAGGTGTAGACTGGGTGAGAATGGACGGCTGCAAGAAAGAGGGAGACTTGCAGCCACTCAAGATGCATGGGAGCAGGGAGGAGGGGCTGTAGGTGTAGACTGGGTGAGAATGGACGGCTGCAAGAAAGAGGGAGACTTGCAGCCACTCAAGATGCATGGGAGCAGGGAGGAGGGGCTGTAGGTGTAGACTGGGTGAGAATGGACGGCTGCAAGAAAGAGGGAGACTTGCAGCCACTCAAGATGCATGGGAGCAGGGAGGAGGGGGTGTAGGTGTAGACTGGGTGAGAATGGACGGCTGCAAGAAAGAGGGAGACTTGCAGCCACTCAAGATGCATGGGAGCAGGGAGGAGGGGGTGTAGGTGTAGACTGGGTGAGAATGGACGGCTGCAAGAAAGAGGGAGACTTGCAGCCACTCAAGATGCATGGGAGCAGGGAGGAGGGGGTGTAGGTGTAGACTGGGTGAGAATGGACGGCTGCAAGAAAGAGGGAGACTTGCAGCCACTCAAGATGCATGGGAGCAGGGAGGAGGGGCTGTAGGTGTAGACTGGGTGAGAATGGACGGCTGCAAGAAAGAGGGAGACTTGCAGCCACTCAAGATGCATGGGAGCAGGGAGGAGGGGCTGTAGGTGTAGACTGGGTGAGAATGGACGGCTGCAAGAAAGAGGGAGACTTGCAGCCACTCTAGATGCATGGGAGCAGGGAGGAGGGGGTGTAGGTGTAGACTGGGTGAGAATGGACGGCTGCAAGAAAGAGGGAGACTTGCAGCCACTCAAGATGCATGGGAGCAGGGAGGAGGGGGTGTAGGTGTAGACTGGGTGAGAATGGACGGCTGCAAGAAAGAGGGAGACTTGCAGCCACTCAAGATGCATGGGAGCAGGGAGGAGGGGGTGTAGGTGTAGACTGGGTGAGAATGGACGGCTGCAAGAAAGAGGGAGACTTGCAGCCACTCTAGATGCATGGGAGCAGGGAGGAGGGGGTGTAGGTGTAGACTGGGTGAGAATGGACGGCTGCAAGAAAGAGGGAGACTTGCAGCCACTCAAGATGCATGGGAGCAGGGAGGAGGGACTGTAGGTGTAGACTGGGTGAGAATGGACGGCTGCAAGAAAGAGGGAGACTTGCAGCCACTCAAGATGCATGGGAGCAGGGAGGAGGGGCTGTAGGTGTAGACTGGGTGAGAATGGACGGCTGCAAGAAAGAGGGAGACTTGCAGCCACTCAAGATGCATGGGAGCAGGGAGGAGGGGGTGTAGGTGTAGACTGGGTGAGAATGGACGGCTGCAAGAAAGAGGGAGACTTGCAGCCACTCAAGATGCATGGGAGCAGGGAGGAGGGGGTGTAGGTGTAGACTGGGTGAGAATGGACGGCTGCAAGAAAGAGGGAGACTTGCAGCCACTCAAGATGCATGGGAGCAGGGAGGAGGGGGTGTAGGTGTAGACTGGGTGAGAATGGACGGCTGCAAGAAAGAGGGAGACTTGCAGCCACTCAAGATGCATGGGAGCAGGGAGGAGGGGGTGTAGGTGTAGACTGGGTGAGAATGGACGGCTGCAAGAAAGAGGGAGACTTGCAGCCACTCAAGATGCATGGGAGCAGGGAGGAGGGGGTGTAGGTGTAGACTGGGTGAGAATGGACGGCTGCAAGAAAGAGGGAGACTTGCAGCCACTCAAGATGCATGGGAGCAGGGAGGAGGGGCTGTAGGTGTAGACTGGGTGAGAATGGACGGCTGCAAGAAAGAGGGAGACTTGCAGCCACTCAAGATGCATGGGAGCAGGGAGGAGGGGGTGTAGGTGTAGACTGGGTGAGAATGGACGGCTGCAAGAAAGAGGGAGACTTGCAGCCACTCAAGATGCATGGGAGCAGGGAGGAGGAGGTGTAGGTGTAGACTGGGTGAGAATGGACGGCTGCAAGAAAGAGGGAGACTTGCAGCCACTCAAGATGCATGGGAGCAGGGAGGAGGGGGTGTAGGTGTAGACTGGGTGAGAATGGACGGCTGCAAGAAAGAGGGAGACTTGCAGCCACTCAAGATGCATGGGAGCAGGGAGGAGGGGGTGTAGGTGTAGACTGGGTGAGAATGGACGGCTGCAAGAAAGAGGGAGACTTGCCGCCACTCTTATAAAGATGCATGGGAGCAGGGAGGAGGGGGTGTTGGTGTAGACTGGGTGAGAATGGACGGCTGCAAGAAAGAGGGAGACTTGCAGCCACTCAAGATGCATGGGAGCAGGGAGGAGGGGGTGTAGGTGTAGACTGGGTGAGAATGGACGGCTGCAAGAAAGAGGGAGACTTGCAGCCACTCAAGATGCATGGGAGCAGGGAGGAGGGGGTGTAGGTGTAGACTGGGTGAGAATGGACGGCTGCAAGAAAGAGGGAGACTTGCAGCCACTCAAGATGCATGGGAGCAGGGAGGAGGGGCTGTAGGTGTAGACTGGGTGAGAATGGACGGCTGCAAGAAAGAGGGAGACTTGCAGCCACTCAAGATGCATGGGAGCAGGGAGGAGGGGCTGTAGGTGTAGACTGGATGAGAATGGACGGCTGCAAGAAAGAGGGAGACTTGCAGCCACTCAAGATGCATGGGAGCAGGGAGGAGGGGGTGTAGGTGTAGACTGGGTGAGAATGGACGGCTGCAAGAAAGAGGGAGACTTGCAGCCACTCAAGATGCATGGGAGCAGGGAGGAGGGGCTGTAGGTGTAGACTGGGTGAGAATGGACGGCTGCAAGAAAGAGGGAGACTTGCAGCCACTCAAGATGCATGGGAGCAGGGAGGAGGGGGTGTAGGTGTAGACTGGGTGAGAATGGACGGCTGCAAGAAAGAGGGAGACTTGCAGCCACTCAAGATGCATGGGAGCAGGGAGGAGGGGCTGTAGGTGTAGACTGGGTGAGAATGGACGGCTGCAAGAAAGAGGGAGACTTGCAGCCACTCAAGATGCATGGGAGCAGGGAGGAGGGGGTGTAGGTGTAGACTGGGTGAGAATGGACGGCTGCAAGAAAGAGGGAGACTTGCAGCCACTCAAGATGCATGGGAGCAGGGAGGAGGAGGTGTAGGTGTAGACTGGGTGAGAATGGACGGCTGCAAGAAAGAGGGAGACTTGCAGCCACTCAAGATGCATGGGAGCAGGGAGGAGGGGGTGTAGGTGTAGACTGGGTGAGAATGGACGGCTGCAAGAAAGAGGGAGACTTGCAGCCACTCAAGATGCATGGGAGCAGGGAGGAGGGGGTGTAGGTGTAGACTGGGTGAGAATGGACGGCTGCAAGAAAGAGGGAGACTTGCAGCCACTCAAGATGCATGGGAGCAGGGAGGAGGGGGTGTAGGTGTAGACTGGGTGAGAATGGACGGCTGCAAGAAAGAGGGAGACTTGCAGCCACTCAAGATGCATGGGAGCAGGGAGGAGGGGGTGTAGGTGTAGACTGGGTGAGAATGGACGGCTGCAAGAAAGAGGGAGACTTGGAGCCACTCAAGATGCATGGGAGCAGGGAGGAGGGGCTGTAGGTGTAGACTGGGTGAGAATGGACGGCTGCAAGAAAGAGGGAGACTTGCAGCCACTCAAGATGCATGGGAGCAGGGAGGAGGGGGTGTAGGTGTAGACTGGGTGAGAATGGACGGCTGCAAGAAAGAGGGAGACTTGCCGCCACTCAAGATGCATGGGAGCAGGGAGGAGGGGGTGTAGGTGTAGACTGGGTGAGAATGGACGGCTGCAAGAAAGAGGGAGACTTGCCGCCACTCTTATAAAGATGCATGGGAGCAGGGAGGAGGGGGTGTTGGTGTAGACTGGGTGAGAATGGACGGCTGCAAGAAAGAGGGAGACTTGCAGCCACTCAAGATGCATGGGAGCAGGGAGGAGGGGGTGTAGGTGTAGACTGGGTGAGAATGGACGGCTGCAAGAAAGAGGGAGACTTGCAGCCACTCAAGATGCATGGGAGCAGGGAGGAGGGGGTGTAGGTGTAGACTGGGTGAGAATGGACGGCTGCAAGAAAGAGGGAGACTTGCAGCCACTCAAGATGCATGGGAGCAGGGAGGAGGGGCTGTAGGTGTAGACTGGGTGAGAATGGACGGCTGCAAGAAAGAGGGAGACTTGCAGCCACTCAAGATGCATGGGAGCAGGGAGGAGGGGGTGTAGGTGTAGACTGGGTGAGAATGGACGGCTGCAAGAAAGAGGGAGACTTGCAGCCACTCAAGATGCATGGGAGCAGGGAGGAGGGGCTGTAGGTGTAGACTGGGTGAGAATGGACGGCTGCAAGAAAGAGGGAGACTTGCAGCCACTCAAGATGCATGGGAGCAGGGAGGAGGGGCTGTAGGTGTAGACTGGGTGAGAATGGACGGCTGCAAGAAAGAGGGAGACTTGCAGCCACTCAAGATGCATGGGAGCAGGGAGGAGGGGCTGTAGGTGTAGACTGGGTGAGAATGGACGGCTGCAAGAAAGAGGGAGACTTGCAGCCACTCAAGATGCATGGGAGCAGGGAGGAGGGGGTGTAGGTGTAGACTGGGTGAGAATGGACGGCTGCAAGAAAGAGGGAGACTTGCAGCCACTCAAGATGCATGGGAGCAGGGAGGAGGAGGTGTAGGTGTAGACTGGGTGAGAATGGACGGCTGCAAGAAAGAGGGAGACTTGCAGCCACTCAAGATGCATGGGAGCAGGGAGGAGGGGGTGTAGGTGTAGACTGGGTGAGAATGGACGGCTGCAAGAAAGAGGGAGACTTGCAGCCACTCAAGATGCATGGGAGCAGGGAGGAGGGGGTGTAGGTGTAGACTGGGTGAGAATGGACGGCTGCAAGAAAGAGGGAGACTTGCAGCCACTCAAGATGCATGGGAGCAGGGAGGAGGGGGTGTAGGTGTAGACTGGGTGAGAATGGACGGCTGCAAGAAAGAGGGAGACTTGCAGCCACTCAAGATGCATGGGAGCAGGGAGGAGGGGGTGTAGGTGTAGACTGGGTGAGAATGGACGGCTGCAAGAAAGAGGGAGACTTGGAGCCACTCAAGATGCATGGGAGCAGGGAGGAGGGGCTGTAGGTGTAGACTGGGTGAGAATGGACGGCTGCAAGAAAGAGGGAGACTTGCAGCCACTCAAGATGCATGGGAGCAGGGAGGAGGGGGTGTAGGTGTAGACTGGGTGAGAATGGACGGCTGCAAGAAAGAGGGAGACTTGCCGCCACTCAAGATGCATGGGAGCAGGGAGGAGGGGGTGTAGGTGTAGACTGGGTGAGAATGGACGGCTGCAAGAAAGAGGGAGACTTGCCGCCACTCTTATAAAGATGCATGGGAGCAGGGAGGAGGGGGTGTTGGTGTAGACTGGGTGAGAATGGACGGCTGCAAGAAAGAGGGAGACTTGCAGCCACTCAAGATGCATGGGAGCAGGGAGGAGGGGGTGTAGGTGTAGACTGGGTGAGAATGGACGGCTGCAAGAAAGAGGGAGACTTGCAGCCACTCAAGATGCATGGGAGCAGGGAGGAGGGGGTGTAGGTGTAGACTGGGTGAGAATGGACGGCTGCAAGAAAGAGGGAGACTTGCAGCCACTCAAGATGCATGGGAGCAGGGAGGAGGGGCTGTAGGTGTAGACTGGGTGAGAATGGACGGCTGCAAGAAAGAGGGAGACTTGCCGCCACTCAAGATGCATGGGAGCAGGGAGGAGGGGGTGTAGGTGTAGACTGGGTGAGAATGGACGGCTGCAAGAAAGAGGGAGACTTGCAGCCACTCAAGATGCATGGGAGCAGGGAGGAGGGGGTGTAGGTGTAGACTGGGTGAGAATGGACGGCTGCAAGAAAGAGGGAGACTTGCAGCCACTCAAGATGCATGGGAGCAGGGAGGAGGGGGTGTAGGTGTAGACTGGGTGAGAATGGACGGCTGCAAGAAAGAGGGAGACTTGCAGCCACTCAAGATGCATGGGAGCAGGGAGGAGGAGGTGTAGGTGTAGACTGGGTGAGAATGGACGGCTGCAAGAAAGAGGGAGACTTGCAGCCACTCAAGATGCATGGGAGCAGGGAGGAGGGGGGTGTAGGTGTAGACCGGGTGAGAATGGACGGCTGCAAGAAAGAGGGAGACTTGCAGCCACTCAAGATGCATGGGAGCAGGGAGGAGGGGGTGTAGGTGTAGACTGGGTGAGAATGGACGGCTGCAAGAAAGAGGGAGACTTGCAGCCACTCAAGATGCATGGGAGCAGGGAGGAGGGGGTGTAGGTGTAGACTGGGTGAGAATGGACGGCTGCAAGAAAGAGGGAGACTTGCAGCCACTCAAGATGCATGGGAGCAGGGAGGAGGGGCTGTAGGTGTAGACTGGGTGAGAATGGACGGCTGCAAGAAAGAGGGAGACTTGCAGCCACTCAAGATGCATGGGAGCAGGGAGGAGGGGGTGTAGGTGTAGACCGGGTGAGAATGGACGGCTGCAAGAAAGAGGGAGACTTGCAGCCACTCAAGATGCATGGGAGCAGGGAGGAGGGGGTGTAGGTGTAGACTGGGTGAGAATGGACGGCTGCAAGAAAGAGGGAGACTTGCAGCCATTCAAGATGCATGGGAGCAGGGAGGAGGGGGTGTAGGTGTAGACTGGGTGAGAATGGACGGCTGCAAGAAAGAGGGAGACTTGCAGCCACTCAAGATGCATGGGAGCAGGGAGGAGGGGGTGTAGGTGTAGACTGTGTGAGAATGGACGGCTGCAAGAAAGAGGGAGACTTGCAGCCACTCAAGATGCATGGGAGCAGGGAGGAGGGGGTGTAGGTGTAGACTGGGTGAGAATGGACGGCTGCAAGAAAGAGGGAGACTTGCAGCCACTCAAGATGCATGGGAGCAGGGAGGAGGGGCTGTAGGTGTAGACTGGGTGAAAATGGACGGCTGCAAGAAAGAGGGAGACTTGCAGCCACTCAAGATGCATGGGAGCAGGGAGGAGGGGGTGTAAGTGTAGACTGGGTGAGAATGGACGGCTGCAAGAAAGAGGGAGACTTGCAGCCACTCAAGATGCATGGGAGCAGGGAGGAGGGGGTGTAGGTGTAGACTGGGTGAGAATGGACGGCTGCAAGAAAGAGGGAGACTTGCCGCCACTCTTATAAAGATGCATGGGAGCAGGGAGGAGGGGGTGTTGGTGTAGACTGGGTGAAAATGGAGAGCAGCGAGAGGAAGACTTGGAGCCACTCTTGTTGGAATGCGATTGGAAGCAGGAGGTGGGGGGGTGTAGTTTGCGTGAAAATGGAAGGCAGCAAGAGGGGAGGGAAGGGTAAGGGAAGGGCTGCAAGGAGGAGATTTGGACTTAGAGCAGGATCGGGAGCGTGAACTAGAAACATAGCGGGAGCGCGAGCGTGAGCAAGAGCATGAACAGGAGAGGGATCGCTCGCGGCGACGAGGTGACATGTAACTTGACGTACCGATCGCGAGCGCGATTTGGACTTGGAGCGGGAGCGAGAACGTGAACCCGAGGCAGAGCGGGAACGCGAGCGTGAGCGGGACCGGGATCGCTCGCGGCGACGAGGTGACCTGCTGCGGTCGCGACCCGTCTTGCTCTCCTCACGCACCTGATGCGACCCATGAGAAAGGGGTGGGAAATGAAATATAGAAGATAAGGTGAAGGGGTGACCGGCCCGTCTTGCTCTCCTCACGCACCTGTTGAGATTAGGCATGCGAGAGAGTGGCGCAAAAGGTGCGGACCAAAAATTACAACCAGAAACAATGTGCTGGTCTGTTGAATGCTGAAGCACGGGAAGGGCAGGAGGAAGGAGGGTGCAGTGCGGTGCATGTGGGTTAACGAGCATTGTGTGACGTAGGGGGCTTGTGTAACGATAGTGATCGTGTGTATGGAGTGCTTATTCGAATCGAAAAGCAAAACAGGTTGGTGGCTAAAATGAATGGATGCACGTTCCGGAGTGGCGCAGGTTGAATGAATGGTGCCTTGATTGAATACGTGTGGGCGAGAAGGTTCCTGAGGTTTTCTTTGACTCGGCCACCTCAGAGGATTATGAATGGAGCTGGAAAGGACTCAAAAGTCATACCAAAGGCAACCAGACCCTATCCAGCTCGGCCACCTCAGAGGGTTGTTATGAAATGAGCTGGAAAGGACTGGGAGCGGATTTGGGACTCACTCGAATGTAGACGCCGCGGGAGAAGGGGTTCTTGAACTCAGAGTCGTCTAGCTTGCGGATCTGGTGTGATGGAGAGAGGTACACGGGGGTGGGGGAGGGGGGCGGTAAAGGGGTGTAAGGCCTTTGAGCCACGGGAGAAGGGGTTCTTGAACTCGGAGTCGTCTAGCTTGCGGATCTGGTGTGATGGAGAGAGGTACACGGGGGTGGGGGAGGGGGGCGGTAAAGGGGTGTAAGGCCTTTGAGCCACGGGAGAAGGGGTTTTTGAACTCGGAGTCGTCTAGCTTGCGGATCTGGTGTGATGGAGAGAGGTACACGGGGGTGGGGGAGGGGGGCGGTAAAGGGGTGTAAGGCCTTTGAGCCACGGGAGAAGGGGTTCTTGAACTCGGAGTCGTCTAGCTTGCGGATCTGGAGGTGTGGTGAAGAGGGGCGGTAAAAGGGGTAGGTAAGGGGTCAAGGCTTTGTGAGCTGACTCAAAATTAACCTCGCTATCGAACTCAGAGTCGTCTAGCTTGCGGATCTGGTGGAGGGAGGTACAGGGGGGAGGTGCAGGGGGGAGGTGCAGGGGGGAGGTACAGGGGGGAGGTGCAGGGGGGAGGTGCAGGGGGGAGGTGCAGGGGGGAGGTGCAGGGGGGAGGTAAGGGGGGAGTATAAGGGGGAAATAAGGGGAGAAGTATTGGGGGGAGGTATGAGGGGGGGGGGGGGGGGGGAGAGGGGGTAAGGCTTTTGAGCTGGCTGAGAATTAACCTCGTTTTTCAACTCAGAGTCGTCTAGTCTTGCCCCAATACCCAGCTGCCTTGACTCACTGCGCCCACCCAACTGCCTTACTCACCAGCTGTCCGACTCACCCAGCTGCCCCGCCCACCCAGCTGCCCCACCCACCAATGCACTGCACCCACCCAGCTGCCTGACTCACCGCATACTTCATGTCCTCCTCGTTGCTGTAGTCCACTATGCCCATCATGCCTGTGCAGGGGGGGAAGAGGAGGGGGAGGGAGGGAAGGCAGGGCGGACGCATGGGCTGTGAGGCGGATAGAGGCATCATACTTCACTGCATTGCATGCACTACTCGTTGCTGTGATCCACTCTGCCCATCATGCCTGCGTGGGGAAAGGGGAAGGGAGGTGGATGAGGGAGGGACGGCGGGAGGGAGTGGCGTCTGGGTTGTGTGAAGGATAGAGACATCATACTCCACTTCATGTCCTCCTCGTTGCTGTACTCGACTATGCCCATCATGCCTGTGATGGGGAGAGGGGGAGAGAGAGGCATGGGGGTTGTGAGCAGGATAGCTACAGGATAGGGAGGGAGGGAGGGAGAGAGGGAGGGAGGGAGGGAGGGAGGGAGGGAGGGAGGGAGGGAGGGAGGGAGGGAGGGAGGGAGGGAGGGAGGCAGGGAGGCAGGAAGGCAGGCGGGGTGGGGGAGGGTAGGCGAGGGAGGGAGGCAGGCAGAACGGCAGGCAAGCAGGGAGAGGGAGGGAGGGCGAGGGAGGGAAGGTGGTGTGCAGGTTGCTAAGAGAGCGAGAGGCGAAGGATAGGGCCGGGGGGAGTTTGAACGCCTCGAAGCTCAAGAATGAAAGACGAGTGATAGGGAAGTGGAGGAATGGAATGGCTGGAAAATCATGTACCGAGTGCAAAGCTAAGTTGGAAAAGTCGCCAGCCTGGGCATGCGTACAGCGTATATACGTAGACGAATATACGCTATACGCAATACGCACGTACATTCGTTCGGAAAACTCCGGGCTGCCCGGCCAAAAAAGAAGAAAAAGTTCGCGCACGAAATTAGAAAATGCGTCGCGACACACATTGTGCGCACGATTTTGCAAATGCGACGTCAAATTGTTCTCACATCAGAACAATTCGTCGACCCCACCAACACACAAATTTGACAAGGGGACATTCAAATCAACCGCATTGCACCGTCCTTTACCCCGCGACTCCAACTCAGCTACACGAATGTCTCCAACCAGCCTACCTCAACCCTCATCGAGGACAAGAAGGTAAGTCCCTCCCAACCCTAAACATTCACATCAGTCACATCGTCCAACTCTCTTTCTCCAGTTCTCTCGATCACCCGCAACTCTACGATGACGCCCCCTACTGGCACTGGTACTCCCGTGAGTGCGACTAATGAGGTTCCTAGTGCCGCCTGACCGGAAAAAAGTTTTACCTGCCCGGGCAGCGTATTTTACACGTATTCTTGAGTCACCCATTCAGCGCATCCCATATTATATGCAAGCGTATATACGCTTGCGTAATACGCTGGGCGCGACTTTTCCAACATAGGTGCAATGGGAGGAGTAGGGAAGGAGCATGGGAGGAGTGGGGAAGGAGCATGGGAGGAGCGGGGAAGGAGCATGGGAGGAGCGTGGAAGGAGCATGGGAGGAGTGTGGGAGGAGCATGGGAGGAGCGTGGGAGGAGTATGGGAGGAGCGTGGGAGGGCAAGCGTGTGTGGAGGCAACGCATCCAACATCCAACCTTCCCCTCTCATCCACCTTCCCCCTTTCATCCAGCATCCACCCTTCCCAACTTTATCCAGCATCCACCCTTCCCACCTTCATCCCAACTTCTTGACCCATCGTTGCCCAACCATGCCCACCGTTGCCCACCCATGCGTACCGTTGCCCACCCATGCGTACCGTTGCCCGCCCATCCCACCCATGCTTACCGTCCCTCTCCTTGAAGACTTGCGCGAAGCACACGTCGCCCGCACGCCGCATGTGGTCCTGCGGATTGGGCACGGGAGCGGAGGCGGGAAGGGGGGGAAGCGGAAAAGGGAGGGGCGGCAGGGGCGGGGGAAGGGGAGGGAAGAGGCGAGGAGCGATGGAGGGGGTGTAGTGTAGAGAGAACGAGGGAAGACCTGTGCGAAGCACACGTCACCCGCACCCCGCATGTGGTCCTGCGGATAGAGCACCGAGGGGAGGGGGAAGGGGGAGGGGGGGCAGGGGCGGAGGGACGGGGAAAAAGAAGAGAGGAGCGATGGAGGGAGTGTAGCGAGAACGAGGGAAGAGAAACACAGGGTTGCAAGAAGCAGGAGAGGAAAGGAATCTGTTGGTGTCCAAAGGGAAAGGCGGGTGATGGGCAAAGGTAGCGAAACAGCGATGACGAAAACGGGGCCAGGGGAGAGAAGAGTAGACGGGAAGGGCGGGGGACACGGGAGAGAAGAGCAGCGCATAGGCATTCGGGGAGGGGAATGTTGATGTTACTTTTGAGAGTTTTCAAAAGTAGCAGCGACGAAGAAAGAGGGGCCAGGGGAGAGAAGAGTAGCACATGGGCATTCGGGGAGGGGAAGGGCGGGGGACACGGGAGAGAAGAGCAGACGGGAAGGGCGGGGGACACGGGAGAGAAGAGTAGCGCATGGGCATTCGGGGAGGGGAATGTTGATGTTACTTTCGAGAGTTTTCAAAAGAAACAGCGACGAAGAAAACGGGGCCAGGGGAGAGAAGAGTAGCGCACGGGCATTCGGGGAGGGGAAGGACGGGGGACACGGGAGAGAAGCACGATCGTATGCGAGGGCATGCAAGGGGACGCGAGGGCATGCGACGGGATACCCAGGGGATGCGAGGGGATGTAAGGGCGTGCGAGGGGTGGGGATGTGAGGGCATGTAAGGGCATGTGAGGGCATGTGAGTGCATGCGAGTGCATGTGAGTGCATGCGAGTGCATGTGAGTGCATGCGAGTGCATGTGAGTGCATGCGAGTGCATGCGAGTGCATGTGAGTGCATGCGAGGGCATGCGAGTGCATGCGAGGGCATGTGAGTGCATGTGAGTGCATGTGAGGGCATGCGAGAGCGTACCTTGAGATCTTGCCAGGAAGCGGAGGTGGGGAGATTCTTCACAATGACTGTGGCGGGCAGGGGTCACACAGTACGCACACGATACAGGCATGCGTTATAAGCACAATACGGGCATGCATTATAAGCACAACAAGTTACGACCAAGCACAGTGAACGTAACAAGCGATGGCGGAATAACGAACGCACAAGCCAGCCTATTCAGAGTGAACTCAAAGAGCCTAACTGCATTGACTAGCGAATCAGCCAGCGGTAGAGCCTGCAAGTCTGATAACAGAACTCCAAGCAGAGTCACACAACCAACCGACTCACCGCGGTACTCTGTTCGCCGCGACGGTCCGCGCTGAAAGTCCCCCCCCCCCGCCCCCCCCCCGAACCCGCCCCCTGCTCCGCGGCCGCCGTGCGCGAGCTCCACGCGCAGGCGGTTGCCGTCAAAGTCGTACCCGTCGCGCCCGCGGATGGCGTCCTCCGCGTCCCGGGGGTCCGCGAACTGGCGAAGTGTGGCGAGGTGTGGCGAAAGGGAGATGCGGGGCAGGGTTACACGGGAAGAGACGGGAGGGGTGGGTAAGGGCAGCAGAGGGGGGAAGGGGGAAGGGAAGGAAGGGGGCGTGACAGGGGAAGAGGAAGCGAGCTCCACGCGCAGGCGGTTCCCGTCGAAGTCGTACCCGTCCCGCTCGCGGATAGCGTCCTCCGCGTCCCGGGGGTCCGCGAACTGGCGAAAGGGAGATGGTAAGAGGGAGGAACAGGATTACACGGTGCGAGAAAGAAAGGGAGGGATGGGGAAGTGTAGGGGGAGAGGAGCAGGGGAAAGAGGTAAAAGCGTGAGGGCGGGAAAAAGAAAGGACGGGGGGGAAGGGGGAGAAAGAGGGCGAAGGGCTGGGGGAAGAGCGGGTTGACTTTATACACACGCAAACAGTTTTTCCCACGCGCCCACTCCCGCCCCCACACCCGCCCCCACCCCCGCCCCCACCACTCCCGCTTCCAATCCCTCTCCTGATCCCGCTCCCACCCACGATCCCGCTCACCTCCACGAACGCGAAGCCAGGGGGCCGGGGGGGAAGCTTGAGCTCAATATCGAGGATCTTGCCGTACTGCACAAGGTAACGAGAGGCAAACACACGATATGCAAAAGATTCAAACGACAACGATAAGGAACGAAACACAACGGAAACTTACTACGAAAATCCTCAGACGTGCGTTTAGAAAAGTGTACATCATGCAACCATGCAACCCTTTGCGAGCACATCGGCATATCCCCGTTATAAAAACATCCGACTACCCCCGAGAAGCCAGCACCTTGGCGAAAAGGTCCTCCACTTCGCTCTCGCGCGTGTCGCCGGGCAGGTTGCCCACATACACAGTGCGGTGCGACCGCCCGCTCATGCTGCTCGACATGCACGGTCGATTCGACGGTCGTCGTCGACACCACGGATTCTGGTCAGATCTGAGTCGGAGGGAAGTGAATGGGACGAGACACACAGGATTTCCGCATGTAAGCTTTTCAGGAATAAAACAGAATCGTTAGGGTTGCCCGGAACTGCTATGCGTATCATGGATCTCGTACAATCTTCCCTTCCCGCTCAAGCCACAGTCACCACCAGAATGTGATAAGAAACGGGAGAGGGGAAGAACGAAAGAAGAAGAACTTTCGATTGGCAATGCGAAACATCTCAGGTTGAGTCAGGCACCTCATATAGGACCCCTTACCTCCTCACAAGCTATTGCTACCTCAGACCCATTTACCCTTACGTCCGCACATGTATTTGCGACCTCGTATCTCTTTACTGTACCCTTAAATCCTCACAACTACTTGCAATCTCAAATCATTAAAAAAACCATTACACTACATACTCAGAACCTCAAGATCTATTACAACCTCGTATCTTAATACGAGACACACGCTATGACGGCCCGCTGCAGGATACAGACGCGCACTGCTTTTCCCCTTGCGCCTACCGCTGTATGACTAACCCAACTTCCGACATTGATCCAGACGACAACACGATGACAGACAACACACGAGCTATTTCCGCTTGCTTCGCTTTCCAAGCTCTGATCGACGTACGCTAGACACACGGGTCGCCTTCCCTTTCGTACGCTAGACAATCGAACTGCATTAAATAGTGCATATTTCGCCCTAACGAAAGTAAGATGCTCGTCCGGGGAGGGGAGTAGCAAGGGAGGGTTCAGACCGCATGGAAGACGGCTCGAAGCCCCCCTCCTTATCGCTCCCTCCTTAAGCTCCCTCCATATAAGATCCAATGCTCCCTCCAAATAAGGTCCAATGCTCCCTCCATATATGATCCAAGCTCCCTCCATATAAGGTCCAATGCTCTCTTCCGATATAAGGTCCAATGCTCCCGCCATTTAAGGTCCAAGGCTCCCATCCGATACAGTCCAAAAGCTCCCTCCACTAGCCGTCCATCTGTACCAGATCGACGGCGTGCGTGACATATTGCAAACACAAACCGTCCTTCCCGCCTCCCCCATTACTAGATAGAGCAAGAACAGAAAATTGACTAGCATGCATCAGAAAGCGCAAGGGACGAAGAGTGAACATGACGAACAGCAGTACCCTTGACGTAAGAAAGCGGGACAACGAACAGACAGCAACATGTCATGATATCAACCTATCGACGCTTTCCTCGGGGAATCTAATCAGCAATTAAAAGACGAAAAATCACCTCGTAGAACTTCAAAGTTGCGAATCCTTTCCTTGGCACGTGAGTTCGGGATGCCCAGACGCACCGGAACCTTGCTCTGAAATCTGAAATCGTGACTCACGGACGCTCTTTGAAAGGTTGGGGGAGGTGAGACAGCAAACGAAGAGAACTAGGGTTTGGGCAGCAGGGGGAGTTGCTCTGGCGTAGAGGGAGTGAATGGTTGAGGTTGGGAGCTATTCGCACAGCACAACATAGTTTTTCGCCTCGCTCCAGTTTCGCCTTCGCTTCATTTCGTACCAACAAAGATATATTTTGCATTGTTTGCATTTGCGGGCTGGTTGCACTGTCGAGCCAAGGCAGGCGAACACATTTCGCATGTGCGAAAACAAAAACGACAAGCTGCTGGTTGGCGAATGTAAAAAACCTGTAACCAACCCACGCAGAAGAATTTCTAGGGGGATGGTGGAATCGCTCATATGGGCAGGTCCAGCGCGTTCGTTGTTCATCCGTCGTGGCGCAAGACGATTCCAAACGGTGCACTGCGGTTATCATGCTTCACCGTTTTGCACCGTGACGCAACAAGAGTAACCGCACAGAACGAACCAATTACAAACGCGCTGGACCCGCTCTAATGGAAAGGTACCCTCTCTGCTCAATATAAGCACAGTCGTCTCGCCAAACATAGTACGAGACACTCAATCTTTTGTGCTGAGCACAACGCAGCTTCGGCATCTGCGAAAGTCTCTGTCACGTGCGCGCGAAGAGCGCCAGCATATCCATGTGGTCCGCTCGTCCTTCTGAGAGACTTGCGAGCTTCACGCGATCTTCTTGTACGTGCGCAGCCTTTAGTCTAGACTATGGAGACTATTTAGAGTCTTAGTAACAAGCATATGAAGCTCTGGCCCCAACTGTGTGAAGGAATTTGCTGGAAAACGCCAAGGCAGAAAGTTCAAGTAATTTCATTGAAGAAGGCATGCAAAAACAGAAAACACAAAGCAAGTTATAAGCAAAAGGATTTCTGATTTCGCCCTCGCGCCACGCCTAATTTCGAGCTGAGTTGTACTCGGCTCAATTTCCAAATCCAACCATGCACCGAACGCGCCTCGAGTTCGAATCAGACTTCCTTGGACGCGCCTTTGACCCGGCGTGACTTCTCTTCACGTCGCTTGGAATCTCGACATTTCAGCTGTTTTCTTCTCCATTTCTGCACACTTCCCCTCCTTCTCTTCGATTCCCACTGCAGGTCGCGCCGCTACCGTGTTTCTCCTTCCACCGTCCCAACATAGGTAGCTCCTCTTCTTCTTAGGTCCTCGCTTTCCCTTAGTCACAGCTCGTCAAACCGAATTCTTCTTAGGTCGATGTAGATCGCGTTAGGTCGTTCTAGGTCATGGTTAGCCAACCACCTTCAACAGATCTCTCCTCGCCCATCTCACATACTGCTCACCTCGCCAAGTCACTTTCGGCGGGCCCGCCCTCTCACGTTCGGGGTTCCGCCATTTATCCTCCGGGGAGTCGCCAGTTTCACTATCGCCGCGCCCATCTCCTTTCTCACGGCGAATGTTTGCCCTCAGTTTCTCCCCGGATCACCCTTCCCAGACCGTCCACTCAGTTCCCCCCCCCCCTGCTTCCCCTCATCCCCCCCCCCTGGTTCCCCTCATTTTCCCCTCATTTCCCCCCTGATTCCCCTTGTTTTCCCCTCATTTCCCCCTTGCTTCCCCTCACTTCCCCCCACCTTCCCCTCGTTTCCCCCCCTGCTTCCGCTCATTTCTCCCCCTACTTCCAATCGTTTCTGCTCTGCTTCCCCTCAATTTCCCCCTCCTTCCCCTCGTTCCCATCCCTGCTTCCCCTCATTTCCCCCCTGCTTCCCCTCATTTCCCCCCTGCTTCCCCTCTTTTCTCCTCCTGCGTCCCCTCATCCTCCCCCCCCCCCCCCCCTCTCCTTCCCCTCATTTCCTCCCGTGCTCCCTATTTCTCCCTCTGCTGCCCCTCATTCCCCCCCCTGCTTCCCTTCATTTCTCCGCCTCCTTCCCCTCATTTCTCCACCTGCTTCCCTGCCTTTCCCCCCCTGCTTCTGCTCATTTCCTCCCCTCCTTCCCCTTATTTCCGCCCCTGCTTCCGCTCATTTCCTCCCCAGCAACCCCTCGCTTCCCGCCCTACTTACCCTCATATCCCACACCCCCCTTTCCCCTCATTTCTCCTCCTCCTTCCCCTTTCTTCATCCCCTGCTTCCCCTCATTTCCCCCCCTCCTTCCCCTCGTTTCCTGCCCTGCTTCCCCTCATTTCCGCCCCCTGGTTCCCCTCATTTCCCCCGTGCTCCCTATATCTCCCTCTGCTTCCTCTCGTTTTCCCCCTTTCTTCCCCTCATTTGCCCCCTTGCTTCCCCTCGTTTCCCCTTCCCCTCATTTCCCCCCTCCTCCTCATTTTCCATCAGTTTCCACTTCACCTGTCCTGGATTTTACCAACTTTTCTCTCCCAGCGCTGCATCTCCTCCCTTGTCTCTCTCCCCTCTTCCCTGTCTCCTCTCCCTCTCCCCTCTCTTCCTATCTGCTCCTTTGTCTCTCTCCCCTCTTCCTGTCTCCACTCCCTCTCCCCTCTCTTCCTATCTGCTCCTTTGTCTCTCTCCCCTCTTCCTGTCTCCTCTCCCTCTCCCCTCTCTTCCTATCTGCTCCTTTGTCTCTCTCCCCTCTTCCCTGTCTCCTCTCCCTCTCCCCTCTCTTCCTATCTGCTCCTTTGTCTCTCTCCCCTCTTCCTGTCTCCTCTCCCTCTCCCCTCTCTTCCTATCTTCTCCTTTGTCTCTCTCCCCTCTTCCTGTCTCCTCTCCCTCTCCCTTCTCTTCCTATCTGCTCCTTTGTCTCTCTCCCCTCTTCCTGTCTCCTCTCCCTCTCCCTTCTCTTCCTATCTGCTCCTTTGTCTCTCTCCCCTCTTCCTGTCTCCTCTCCCTCTCCCCTCTCTTCCTATCTGCTCCTTTGTCTCTCTCCCCTCTTCCCTGTCTCCTCTCCTTCTCCCCTCTCTTCCTATCTGCTCCTTTGTCTCTCTCCCCTCTTCCCTGTCTCCTCTCCCTCTCCCCTCTCTTCCTATCTCATCCCCCTTCCCTCTCCCCTCTCTTCGAATGGTCTTTGTATCAAATCCAAACAATACACG
Source organism: Closterium sp. Naga37s-1 (assembly GCA_947471745.1). Taxonomy (NCBI): domain Eukaryota; kingdom Viridiplantae; phylum Streptophyta; class Zygnematophyceae; order Desmidiales; family Closteriaceae; genus Closterium; species Closterium sp. Naga37s-1. Next base: position 2,573,772 of record CANJKZ010000830.1, read on the forward strand.
ATGCAGGTAGGTGGAAATGCAATCAAATAGCACTAAACCAACTGACCGACTAACCTACTAACCTCTTTGCCTGCTTTCTGTCCACTTTCGTCTAAGGGAGCTCCAGCGCCGCCTCCAGGATGCCAAGGCAGTCTCTTCCCTCTCTCCCCACTCTCTCTCCCGCTATTTCCTATCCCCTCCCTTCCCTCTCCCCCCTCTTTCCTATCTTCCCCTTCCCTATATGCTTCCTTCCCATTTCCCCTGTTCTATCCCCGCTTCACTTCATGGCATGCCATCACAGCCTATGCTTTAATCACAATCTTTTTCATGAAGCAGTGCCTATGGTTCCTTCATGTCACGCCATCTTGCCATTCTCTTCCAGCCCCCTCCCAACTTCGTCACACTCTCTCCCTCTGGTTATTTGAGTGACTGCGCAGACATGATTGTTGAAAGGAAAACGTGGGGCGGCAGTCTGGGCTTCCAGTGGCGGTGGGGGGCGGCTGTAACACGTGTGGTGGTGGGGGGCGGCTGTAACACGTGTGGCAGTGGGGGGTGGCTGTAACACGTGTGGTGGTGGGGGGCGGCTGTAACACGTGTGGCAGTGGGGGGCGGCACGAGCCGCTACGAGCTGCTAAGAGCTGCTAAGAGCCGCTAAGAGCTGCTAAGAGCCGCTAAGAGCCGCTAAGAGCTGCTGCCCCATGGTGCGCATGCGCACCGTGCCATGTGCCGCTGCCATGCTTACTCCTTACTGCTCCTGGTCTGCTGGCTGCCTATGATGGATTTGACGCGCTCAGCGTTTTGACTCTGAGTCAAAACGCTAGCATTTTGACGCTATTGACGCCCCTGTCCGAGGGGTACCCCCCAGTTTGACGCGCTGGTGGCGTGCAGGCAAAAAACAATCCCGGACAGGGGTAAAAAAACTGGGAACAGGGGGGTTAGTAAGAGAGGTTCGGAGGGGGGGCCCGGGGGGGTGGGGCAGGAGTTGTAGGACACGTTCGCGCAAATGCCAAGAGCGAACCTTTGACATTTGTTTTCCTCAAAACGCCGCGTTGACGCTAGAAAATTTCTGAATTTGGTGTCACATCCATCATAGCTGGCTGCTGCACCGCTTCCTCTCCACCGCGTTCCCCGCCGACCACCGCGCACGCCACAGAGACGTGCTGCCGGAGGAGAGGGCCATGGGGCACCTTGTCGCCCTCCTTGCCCTCCCCTCTCGAGGCAGAGCTGGTTGTGGAGGGGGATGATGGTGCAGATGGGCACCTTGTCGCCCTCCTTGCCCTCCCCTCTCGAGGCAGAGCTGGTTGTGGAGGGGGATGATGGTGCAGATGGGCACCTTGTCGCCCTCCACGCCCCCCGCGCCATCTCTGCGTGAGGCAGAGGCAGAGACAGAGACAGGGGCAGAGTTTGGGAGCAGAGCTGGAGCAGCAGCTGTTAGTGGCTCTTTCTTGCCATGCGCAGAGCCAGAGGGACGTGCTGGAGGAAGAGACGAGAGGAGAGGGCCATGGGCACTTTCTTGCCCTCCGCGCCCCCCCCCGCGATCCCTGCGCCCTCCTCCCCCCCTTGCACCCTCCCTGCTTGAGGCAGAGCTGGTAGTGCGGGGGAATGGTGTGGAGCTGGTAGTGCGGGGGAATGAGAGGGGTGGGATGGTGGGTGCTGGGCGCACGGGAAGCAGTGAGCGTGCGAGACAAGGGAGGGAAGGAAGGGAGGGAGGACGAGGAACAGGGGTAATCGGAAAGGAGGGAGGAGGTGACGGAGGAGAAAGGAGAGCGAGCAGGGAGAGGAGAGGGAGGCTGTTAGCAGCTGGTTCCGGTGCGAGAGGAAGGTGTGAGAGAGGAGGGCATGAGAGAAGCGGGTGTGAGAGAGTGGATAAGAGTGAGGGGAGCAGGGGGCGATGAGAGAACAGGAAGAGGAGAGGAGGGGAGGAAACGGGGGGGGGGGGGGGTGAGTGGACAACCAGTCTCTTCATCCACATCAGCGCGGGGTGCGACGGGTGCGGGGTGAGTTGACTCGCGTTGACTTGCAATGAGTTTCAGTGCAGCGAGCTGCAGGCGAGGAGTAACACAAAGAGAGAGGCAACGAGGCAAGCCAGCTTCATCCACATCAGTGTGGGGTGAGACGGGTGCAGGATGAGTTGACTTGGGTTGACTTGAGTTGACTTGAATTGCATTGAATTGCATTGACTTGAGTTGACTTGAATTGCATTGACTTGAGCTGACTGAAGTTGACTGGAGTTGACTGGAGCAGGGTTTAGGGACAGCTCAAGAACGGTTGGAGTGCTTGGTCACGGCTGCCCCTCCCCCCCCTCCCACTCGTGCATCACCCCTATGGTATCCCCTCGTCATTCCACCATTTGGGATGGATGGGCAATGGAAAGGCTAGATTAGCCAGTTGCCAAAGCATGAAGGCTTGAGGTTTGTTCCGTCTTCTAGAGTCTGTCCCCCAAGTGGCCTGTTCTGCAGCCTATGCTCTCCCGTCGCGAGGTTGCTCCCCTGACTTGATTTTTTGGGCAGCCAGACGTTTGCCGCCCAAAATTTAGCTGCCAAAATGTGGTCACGCTTGAACATCATCATATCGCCGATGCCGGGGATCGAACCCGGATCTTCCGCGTGACAGGCGGAGATACTGACCGCTTTATTTACAATGTATATGTGTACAAAAGATACAGACGGATTTGAGCATCAGGAGGCTACCTAACTAGCAATGGCCCAACTGCAATCCTAGGTTGAGACCCCCAATGAGGTCTCAAGAACCAACACCAAGGTACGCAAAGTCAGCCAAGGAGGGTGGGGTGGGATCTGGTGGGGCGGAGGGTGTGTCAACACTGTAACGAATTTGTGTCCGACGGCAGATGGTTCGAGCCTGCTCACGCTGGTGCACCAAGGAAATCCTCTTGAAGTAGCTAGTCTCGAAGAGCTCTGGAATCAGGTCAGATGCACCACCCATGTCACGAAGTCGAGTCGCCCCTCGTCTGCTGCAGTCTTTGATGAAGCTGAGAAATGCCGTGCTGAAGCAACCGAAGGTTTCAAGAACGAGAGGAAGAAGCTTCACGTCTGGGCGGTTTTGTAAGGAAGATGCATACAGGGTCCGCTTCTCAGTTTCGCGAGCAGATGCAGCTGAGCCGATTACTGATGCAGTCTTGGAGTTTGGGGGACCATGCTGCGGGTCTGCAACTGAACAGCAAGCAAACACCTGCAGCCGCGATGCACGGCTGATTCCGCTGCGATTGAACCCGCCTGTGCGACCCAGGACCCATAACGGTGCTTTTCTGCCGTCAACTGTGTGATTTCGACGTATAATCCGAAAACCCGACCTTGACGGAGCCCTTCCGGCGCCATTTTCTCAAGGATCAGAAACGACTGTGCGGGAAAAAGTCGGATTGGCTGACTCCAAAAAGGCGGGTGTCGTGAATCCCATGCCGTGCTGAAATTCAACCACCCTTGCCTGTCCTCTTTGCATCATCCCAGGTCGGTGGGATGTTCAAGTTGTCCTCACTCATTGTCACCTCACAACTCCCTGCTCGCGCAACTGTTGCTGCTGCCTCCTCCCTGCTCCCTCCTCCTTGCTCCCTCCTTGCTGCTCCCTCCTCCCTGCTCCCTCCTCCTTGCTCCCTCCTTGCTGCTCCCTCCTCCCTGCTCCCTCCTCCCTGCTCCCTCCTCCTTGCTCCCTCCTTGCTGCTCCCTCCTCCCTGCTCCCTCCACCTTGCTCCCTCCTTGCTGCTCCCTCCTCCGTCCTCCCTCCTCCCTGCTCCCTCCTCCCTGCTCCCTGCTCCGGTTCAGTGTGGTTCAGAAGACCACGGCGACGCAGGATCACGGCACAGTGCGGTACAGAGTGGTGGTGCCGTACAGCAGAGTCATCGCGCCATGAAACCCGTCTTTGGGAGCAGCCGCGCAGTACAGAGGCCTCACCTTGCACGTGGAAGCATACCATACCATGCCATACCATGCCATACCATGCCATACCATGCCATACCATGCCATACCATGCCATACCATGCCATACCATGCCATACCATGCCATACCATGCCATACCATGCCATACCATGCCATACCATGCCATACCATGCCATACCATGCCATACCATGCCATACCATGCCATACCATGCCATACCATGCCATACCATGCCATACCATGCCATACCATGCCATACCATGCCATACCATGCCATACCATGCCATACCATGCCATACCATGCCATACCATGCCATACCATGCCATACCATGCCATGCCATGCCATGCCATGCCATACCATGCCATACCATGCCATACCATGCCATACCATGCCATACCATGCCATACCATGCCATACCATGCCATACCATGCCATACCATGCCATACCATGCCATACCATGCCATACCATGCCATACCATGCCATACCATGCCATACCATGCCATACCATGCCATACCATGCCATACCATGCCATACCATGCCATGCCATGCCATGCCATGCCATGCCATACCATGCCATACCATGCCATACCATGCCATGCCATGCCATGCCATGCCATGCCATGCCATGCCATGCCATGCCATGCCATGCCATGCCATGTTATAGGAGCACACGTGTCCCTGGTCCAGACCACACCACACTTATGCGCCACTCCCTCTTCCCTCTCCTCTCCCTCGTCCCTCTCCTCTTCCCCCTCCTTTTCTCCGACTCCCCCGCCCCCATTCAGCGTGCGGCCACGTGTTGTGCTTCTGGTGCGTGTATCGCGCCATGACGCCCTACAGCGACTGCCCTGCTCTGCTGCGAAGTGTAACAACTTCCCGCTGCCCCACGTGCCCCATGTGCCCCATGTGCCCCATGTGCCCCATGTGCCCCATGTGCCCCATGTGCCCCATGTGCCCCATGTGCCCCATGTGCCCCATGTGCCCCACGTGCCCCATGTGCCCCACGTGCCCCACGTGCCCCACGTGCCCCACGTGCCCCATGTGCCCCATGTGCCCCATGTGCCCCATGTGCCCCATGTGCCCCATGCCCCATGTGCCCCATGCCCCATGTGCCCCACGTGCCCCATGTGCCCCACGTGCCCCATGTGCCCCACGTGCCCCATGTGCCCCATGTGCCCCATGTGCCCCATGTGCCCCATGTGCCCCATGTGCCCCATGTGCCCCATGTGCCCCATGTGCCCCATGCCCCATGTGCCCCATGTGCCCCATGTGCCCCATGCCCCATGTGCCCCATGTGCCCCATGTGCCCCATGTGCCCCATGTGCCCCATGTGCCCCATGCCCCATGTGCCCCATGCCCCATGTGCCCCATGCCCCATGTGCTACACTGCCGCCGTGCCTTCACGCACTTTGCTGGCATGTCACCGGGGTGTGCTGTGCTGGCTGCTGCACCGCTTCCTCTCCGCCGCCTTCCCTGCCGACTACTGCGGAGACTGAGGCAGAGGCAGTGGCCCAAGAGCAGGGCGAGGGTGGAGGTGTAGGGGAGGCGAGAGGGGAGGGGCTATCGGGTGTGCTTGTTGCCTGCTGCACCGCTTCCTCTCCGCCACCTTTCTCGCGGACTACCGCGCACTTCCCTTCCCCACGCCCTTCTCACCCCCTGCATTCCCCACGACCTTCCCCGGGGTGTGCTGTGCTGCGTGCTGCACTGCGTCCTCTCCGCCATAAGGACCGTCCTTGCCTCAGGGACGTGCTGCAGGAGGAGAGGGCCCGTCTCTTGCAGGGCGCCGTCTCGTCCTTCTTGCCCGCCCTGCATGATGCTGACACGGCGCCATGGGGGAGTGGTGGTGATGCATCGCGCCAGAGAGGGATGTGGTGCAGGAGGAGAGGGCTATAGGGGCGACTTTTCGCCCTCCGCGCCTTCCATGATTGAAGCTGACTCGGCGCCAGGGGGAGTGGTGGTGGTGCAGCGCGCTTTAGAGGGACGTGCCTTCTCGCCCTTCTTGACGCTGACTCGGCGCCAGGGGGAAATGGTGGTGGTGCAGCGCGCCAGAGAGGGGCGTGCTTGACGAGGAGAGGAGAGGAGAGGAGAGGGCCATGGGGGCGCCGTCTCGTCCTTCTTGCCCTCTCTGCTTGATGCTGTCTCGGCCCCGGGGAAAAGTGGTGGTGGTGCAGCTCATGGCCACGGCGCCAGGCCAGGGAAGAGACGTGCTGCAGGAGGAGAGGGCCACGGGGCACCATCTTGACCTTCGTGCCCTCTGCGGCAGAGGGTCCGGGGCAGCAGAGTGGGGCGGCAGAGTGGGGCGGCAGAGTGGGGCGACAGAGTAGGGCGGCAGAGTGGGGCGGCAGAGGGCAGTGGGGCGGCAGAGGGCAGTGGGGCGGCAGAGGGCAGTGGGGCGGCAGTTTGGGCTTCCAGTGGCGGTGGGGGACGGCTGTATCACGTGTGGTGGTGTATATGAGAGCTGGGGCATGGCGAGGGGGGAGAGGAAGGGGAAGGGCGAGGAGAATTGGGAGAAAGGGGGTGGAGGAGCGGGGGTGGAAGGAGGGAAGGGGCGATTGGAGAAAAGAGAAAAGGCGAGTGGTGTAGGGTACAGGAGGGCGGTTGAGTGCAGAGGAAGTGTTTCTGTGAACTGACAGCAGCAGTTCTTATGTGGGTGGGTGGGATGGGTGGGATGGGTGAAAAGTGGTGGAATGGACAAGAGTCTTGAGAGGGGTGAGAGTGGTGAGAAAGGTGAGAGGGGTGGGTGGGATGGGTGGGATAGGTGAAAGTGGTGGAATGGACAAGAGTCTTGAGAGGGGTGAGAGTGGTGAGAAAGGTGAGAGGGGTGGGTGGGATGGGTGGGATGGGTGGGATGGTTGAAAGTGGTGGAATGGATGAGAGTGGTGAGAGGGGCGAGAGGGGTGAGAGTGGTGAGAAAGGTGATAGGGGCGGGTGGGATGGTGGTGGAATGGATGAGAGTGGTGAGACGGGTGAGAAGGTTAATAGGGTTGAGAGGGGTGGGGTTGGTGGGTGTGAGACAAGGAGGGGAGTTGAGGGTCGAAGAGGAGCAGGAGAAGTGGAAGAGAGGGAAAGGAGAGTGAATGGGGAGGGACGAGGGAGTCAATGTTGCTATTGTGTTAAAAATAGAGTCCAAGTCTCATCGCTTGCGCAAGAAGTTGAGGGGCAAAGAGGAGCAGGAGAAGTGGGAGAGTGACGGTGGGGGAAGGAGAGTGAGTGGGGAGAGACGAGGGAGTCAATGTAACTATTTCAAGAACTCTGGAGTCCAAGTCTCATCAGGTCCGATCAAGCACACTTGCTGAGAACACTCTATAGCGGGAATAGGCCCAAGCATTGCACGGCTCAAGGGCCAACATGCGTGAAGAGGAGGAGCAAAAGTGGCTGATGGGTGGCCGGTAAAGGCTCTCCTTAGACCGGGCAGTAGTGGCAGCAGCCCAGCCAGTGTCCTTCTGGGCGAGGGGTCTTACTCGGAGATCAGGTCGGTGATGGTGGCGTCGCAGAGCCACACCGCTTCTCAGTAGCAGATTCCGGGTGCCGGATGGAAGGATCAGCGAACTTGTTGACCACCGCGGTAAACCGGTTTGTCTCCTTGGGGACGATGAACCCCGCCGAAATTGGTTTTGTCACAGTTTTGGGGGATCGGGTACGGGGGAGGCCGAGCCGGAAGGTCACCGTGGTGGAGAAGAGAGCGGGTTGGGAAGTGATGGCGAGAAAGAAAGCAAGAGCAATGGCGAGGTGAGCTGAAGGGATGGGTAGCATGTCCTCCAGAGTGGCGAGGCGGCGTTGCAAGGGGGCCAGGCCCGATGTGTTAAGGTGGAAGTGTGGGAAGAGGAGGGCTAGCTCCAGGTTTAGGTGGCCTAGAAGGTCGCCAAGGAGGGATGCAGCAGCCAGGGCAGAGGAGAGGCAGCAGGATGCGCTTTCGGCAGCCATATCAGTGATGTCGAGGGCCCCACGGGCGGTGGGAAGGGAGGCCTGCGAGCCTTCTCTGCCCTCTTTCTGGGGGTGTGAATGTAGGAGCCAGGACGGAGGAGAGGTAGCAGGATGTGCTTTCGGCAGCCGGGTCCAAGGGTGGTGGGAAGGGAGGCTTGGTTCAGATGCGGGCCTTCTCCGCCCTCCCTCTGGGGGGGTGAAGGTGGCAGGCGTCAAGCGCCGTTTGGAGGAAACGCTCCCCCCAGGCGAACGACTTTTGAGACATCTCAAAAGTCCTCTGCCCTCCCTCTGAGGGCGTGAAGGTGGTGTCAAGCGCCGTTTGGAGGAAACACTCTTTAAAAAAACCCTCTTTGGAGGAAACGTGACGCACCGGCGTCACGTTTACGCGCTTCCAAATGAAGGCGGAGCAGGCTGCTTCGGGGCCCACGGGGCTACCCAGTATGCAGAGGCCTTGTGCACGGAGCGTGATCCCCTTGATCCACGGATGGTTGGTAGGCAACCTTTTTTGAGGCACCTCAGAAATCGTCGGGGCCCACAGAGCTACCCAGTATGCAGAAAGACGGCCAGGTAGAGCAGTGCTGACGAAGGCGTGAAGATGGGTGAAGTCACGAATGTGCCCAAATCCTTTTGCACCACCACAAATGCGGTGGTTCCTGACAGGCCTGCCCCTAATCCTTTTGCACGCTGGGCAATGATTCAGAGGAGGTCGTTCAGGCAAATGGTTGGTGGTGCGACCAGCTGCATGCTCTGCCACCCAGCCTGGGAGGGGCAGGGAGGAGGACGGGAGGCGAGAGGAAAGGGCGAGCAATGTCTCCTCTGAGTTGGGGCTGCCTGGGGTGGCCTCCAGTGGATGTAGGCCACCCTGGTTAGCCCCAGCTCAGAAGAGACACGTGTTTCACGTGAGGACACCACTTAGCGTAAGTTTGACCACGTGTTCAGATCTGGCCAGGCGTTGTCAGGTGCTCAGATCTGGCCAGGTGTTGTCAGGTGCTCAGATCTGGCCAGGTGTTGTCAGGTGTTCAGATCTGGCCAGGTGTTGTCAGGTGCTCAGATCTGGCCAGGTGTTGTCAGGTGCTCATATCTGGCCAGGTGTTGTCAGGTGCTCAGATCTGGCCAGGTGTTGTCAGGTGCTCAGATCTGGCCAGGTGTTGTCAGGTGCTCAGATCTGGCCAGGTGTTGTCAGGTGCTCAGATCTGGCCAGGTGTCGTGAAGTGCGTGGCGTGGTGGAGGTGGAGAGCTGGCAGCATCTGCTGCGGCGGTGTAGGGGGAGGCCTGGTCGGCCGCTCGAAACTGGACGATACGTATTGAGCACCACCCACGTCCCTTAGGCATGTGTCCAGCTGTATCCTCCGTTGCGCAGCCCCTCTGTGCAACCCCCCTCTGCACTCTTTCACTACACTCCAAGCCCTTGTTCCCCCCTTCTCCTCCGCTTACCCGGTTTTCTTCCTAGCTTCTCTCTTTCCCCTCCTGGTATCGTCTCTCTTATCCCGCTTTTCCCACCCCCCCACTGCACCCCCCACCAGGCTTTCCCCATAGTGGGGGTGCGCTACAGATGCCTTGACTGCCCGGAGCGAGTGGGCTTTGACCTCTGTGCCGCCTGCTACAGCTGCCCGCCGCCTGTGGTGGGTCGCTTCAATCAACCGGCGCCATGTCAGCATGCACCGCGTGGTGGAGGTGCGGCAGCCGGACAGCATTCTTCACCACATCTTTCAATCGCGTGGTGAGTCTCGAACAATTACCGTTAGGTGGCTTTCAATGGGATCTCAATTGAATCCCATGAGATGCCTTTGAGACGTCTCAAAAAGAGATGCGTGTGGTTGGAACCTCCTGTTAAGGCGCCTTTAAGGTCCCATGAGGTGGCACTGGACATACCCTTGCGCATTGGAGCTCACACCGTGTAGTGGCTCGCACCGTGTAGTGGCTCGCACCGTGTAGTGGCTCGCACCGTGTAGTGGCTCACACCACGTAGTGGCTCACACCGTGTAGTGGCTCACACCGTGTAGTGGCTCACACCGTGTAGTGGCTCGCACCGTGTAGTGGCTCACACCGTGTAGTGGCTCGCACCGTGTAGTGGCTCCCACCGTGTAGTGGCTCGCACCGTGTAGTGGCTCACACCGTGTAGTGGCTCGCTCCGTGTAGTGGCTCACACCGTGTAGTGGCTCACACCGTGTAGTGGCTCGCACCGTGTAGTGGCTCACACCACGTAGTGGCTCACACCGTGTAGTGGCTCGCACCGTGTAGTGGCTCACACCACGTAGTGGCTCACACCGTGTAGTGGCTCACACCGTGTAGTGGCTCGCACCGTGTAGTGGCTCACACCACATAGTGGCTCACACCGTGTAGTGGCTCGCACCGTGTAGTGGCTCGCACCGTGTAGTGGCTCACACCGTGTAGTGGCTCGCACCGTGTAGTGGCTCGCACCGTGTAGTGGCTCGCACCGTGTAGTGGCTCGCACCGTGTAGTGGCTCGCACCGTGTAGTGGCTCACACCACGTAGTGGCTCACACCACGTAGTGGCTCGCACCGTGTAGTGGCTCGCACCGTGTAGTGGCTCGCACCGTGTAGTGGCTCACACCGTGTAGTGGCTCGCACCGTGTAGTGGCTCACACCGTGTAGTGGCTCGCACCGTGTAGTGGCTCACACCGTGTAGTGGCTCGCACCGTGTAGTGGCTCGCACCGTGTAGTGGCTCGCACCGTGTAGTGGCTCACACCACGTAGTGGCTCACACCGTGTAGTGGCTCGCACCGTGTAGTGGCTCACACCGTGTAGTGGCTCGCACCGTGTAGTGGCTCGCACCGTGTAGTGGCTCGCACCGTGTAGTGGCTCACACCACGTAGTGGCTCACACCGTGTAGTGGCTCGCACCGTGTAGTGGCTCACACCGTGTAGTGGCTCCCACCGTGTAGTGGCTCACACCACGTAGTGGCTCACACCGTGTAGTGGCTCGCACCGTGTAGTGGCTCACACCGTGTAGTGGCTTGCACCGTGTAGTGGCTCGCACTGTGTAGTGGCTCGCACCGTGTAGTGGCTCACACCACGTAGTGGCTCACACCGTGTAGTGGCTCGCACCGTGTAGTGGCTCACACCGTGTAGTGGCTCCCACCGTGTAGTGGCTCGCACCGTGTAGTGGCTCGCACCGTGTAGTGGCTCGCTCCGTGTAGTGGCTCACACCGTGTAGTGGCTCACACCGTGTAGTGGCTCGCACCGTGTAGTGGCTCACACCACGTAGTGGCTCACACCGTGTAGTGGCTCACACCGTGTAGTGGCTCGCACCGTGTAGTGGCTCACACCACGTAGTGGCGCACACCGTGTAGTGGCTCACACCGTGTAGTGGCTCGCACCGTGTAGTGGCTCACACCACATAGTGGCTCACACCGTGTAGTGGCTCGCACCGTGTAGTGGCTCGCACCGTGTAGTGGCTCACACCGTGTAGTGGCTCGCACCGTGTAGTGGCTCGCACCGTGTAGTGGCTCGCACCGTGTAGTGGCTCGCACCGTGTAGTGGCTCGCACCGTGTAGTGGCTCACACCACGTAGTGGCTCACACCACGTAGTGGCTCGCACCGTGTAGTGGCTCGCACCGTGTAGTGGCTCGCACCGTGTAGTGGCTCACACCGTGTAGTGGCTCGCACCGTGTAGTGGCTCACACCGTGTAGTGGCTCGCACCGTGTAGTGGCTCACACCGTGTAGTGGCTCGCACCGTGTAGTGGCTCGCACCGTGTAGTGGCTCGCACCGTGTAGTGGCTCACACCACGTAGTGGCTCACACCGTGTAGTGGCTCGCACCGTGTAGTGGCTCACACCGTGTAGTGGCTCCCACCGTGTAGTGGCTCGCACCGTGTAGTGGCTCGCACCGTGTAGTGGCTCGCACCGTGTAGTGGCTCGCACCGTGTAGTGGCTCGCACCGTGTAGTGGCTCGCACCGTGTAGTGGCTCACACCACGTAGTGGCTCACACCACGTAGTGGCTCGCACCGTGTAGTGGCTCGCACCGTGTAGTGGCTCACACCGTGTAGTGGCTCACACCGTGTAGTGGCTCGCACCGTGTAGTGGCTCCCACCGTGTAGTGGCTCGCACCGTGTAGTGGCTCCCACCGTGTAGTGGCTCGCACCGTGTAGTGGCTCGCACCGTGTAGTGGCTCGCACCGTGTAGTGGCTCACACCGTGTAGTGGCTCACACCGTGTAGTGGCTCGCACCGTGTAGTGGCTCGCACCGTGTGGCTCGCACCGTGTAGTGGCTCGCACCGTGTAGTGGCTCACACCGTGTAGTGGCTCACACCGTGTAGTGGCTCGCACTGTGTAGTGGCTCACACCACGTAGTGGCTCGCACCGTGTAGTGGCTCACACCACGTAGTGGCTCACACCACGTAGTGGCTCACACCGTGTAGTGGCTCGCACCGTGTAGTGGCTCCCACCGTGTAGTGGCTCCCACCGTGTAGTGGCTCGCACCGTGTAGTGGCTCGCACCGTGTAGTGGCTCGCACCGTGTAGTGGCTCACACGTGTAGTGGCTCACACCGTGTAGTGGCTCGCACCGTGTAGTGGCTCACACCGTGTAGTGGCTCGCACCGTGTATCCATCTCATGTGTGTGCATCTCATGTGTGTCCATCTCATGTGTGTCCATCTCATGTGTGTCCATCTCATGTGTGTCCATCTCATGTGTGTCCATCTCATGTGTGTCCATCTCATGTGTGTCCATCTCATGTGTGTCCATCTCATGTGTGTCCATCTCATGTGTGTCCATCTCATGTGTGTCCATCTCATGTGCGTCCATCTCATGTGCGTCCATCTCATGTGCGTCCATCTCATGTGCGTCCATCTCATGTGCGTCCATCTTATGTGCATCCACAGCTCATGGCGCTGCTGATGGCAATGATAGGGGGTGAGGAGAGGACGACCATGTGATTCTAATTGACTATCGTTCGTTGCTAAAGTGACCTCGCACACTGCAGCTCTTCTACATAACCAGTGTGACCTGATCACAACAACAGCCGGCAGTTTTCCGAAAGATTGGTACACTATCTTCATTGGCGGCGCATGAGGACAAGTGGGATGAGCCTCAACTGGAGGAGATATGGCGGACGTGGTCGGCAGGTTCAGAGGAAGAATGGGTGGACGTGGTCGGCAGGTTGTTGGTGGTTTGTGTGCGACGTACTTCTGTGTGGAGCACTTTAGCAGTTTAGTTGGGCCCACCAATTTGGAAGGTGAGTGTGTGGGTAAGGGAATATGGAAGGTCAGCTGGTTCGAAGTTGGAGAAGTGGGCGAGGAGGGATAGCTGGTGTGGATGGTGGAGGTACTGAGTTTGCGTGTTTCTATGAGATGCCAAGGGGTGTGGGGCACAGAATGAGGTGTAGGTCCAGGTGCTCAAACCATACCTGCACCCACGCCCTACACAACCCCCATCATAACCCATCACCCCCGCACCATTGCACCTGCACCCTAGCTGGATGTTTATCGCACTAGACGATGCTCTAAAAAAAAAAAACATAAAACCTCTAAGGAACCTGGAATCGATTTCGTTAGGGATCAACCCTAGACACGGGAACCTGCCAGGTATTTAGGGTCGTTGCTTCCCGGGTCGTATTCGTTTTTGATGGGGTATAAATATTTTCTGCCCGTTTTTACTAAGAGTGGTATGTATCCACCCAGTTTGGTTTGGCCACGTTTTCAGTTTGCTCTCCGGCAGTGCGTGGCAGGGGTGAAATTTCCGTCAGGGCGACGTCAGGTTGTACAACCTTCTGTACACCTACTGCGGTTAACTTTGTTTCAACACGGTGCAGAGCGGTACGAGGCGAGAACCGCTTTTTACCGTGCTGGACCATCCTGATCCACAAGACAAGATCTGTAAACGCGTGAGAATTGTATAACCTGACTTCGCCCTCAGTTACTGTAATGATACGGGTGGCAGAGTCTGTACAAGTCTCTGTTGCAGCACGGGTGTACAGTGCCGTAACAATGTTGAGATAGCACAATGAACACACTTCCAAGGTAAAAGAGATTGCACCTGAAAATGGCCCGTGTGAGTCTATGGCGACATGATGCCCTAAACCCGCCAATTAGGTCGATGATACTGTCAGGCCGAGAGCTGACAGGCCTTGTTCGCGCCACCTTGTTTGAAATTAGCGAATCGCGAGCAGGTTCCGATAACCGATCGGAAGAGCGGTGAGCACATACGATCAGATCGATCGGTTCACAACACGCGGAGTCTGAACTTTTGAACATGGTTGGTGTGTCAGAGCCCCTTGCCGCCAGCTGAACGCAAAATTGAACAAATGATGCGTGCAATGAAATTGCGGGACGAAAGGTGGAGGGATCGCAGTTTAGGTTACAAGAGAAAGATATCGCGATAGGAAATTTTCCAAGTGTCCAGCCGCGTGCCGCAGTTGTTCTCTCACGTCACCCTTGGTAACTTGTTTGCGGGAAAGCGTTATCGACCGGGATTCAACACAGCCCCCCGCACGATACCTTTTCTATCTGGATCTCGCATCCAGATGACGAATCTGAATTTAGTTTAGTATCTGCACGTAAACACCACTGATCACGTCGTCACTTTTAATACGCACCGTCGCTCTGCATCTGGCTGCGAAGTTGCTACCGCATTCAACGTCGTATTGCTCGCCTGCTCGCCGCGGAGTCGCTCCAGCGATCCCCATCTTTAGCCATCGCGCTTCGGTGAGCGCATGCACTCTCCGAGAGTCTCGCTTATTGCTTCCCTTCGCGCTGCAGAATCGCTCTTGCGATAGCCTCTTAGTCGCTCCGCATCACTAAGAACATATCTTATGTCCAGACTTGTTACCAGGGGCAGAGCCTGCCGCGGGAATTCCGTCAAAAGCTTGCATGCCGGACTCACGGTAGGTTACCCACGCTTTTTCCTCACGCCTATAATCATGCTTGCACGCGCTCAGGCTCAGCGCCCCTCATCTGCTGCAGTGTTTCGAGGTTCGTAGGGGACTGAGTCGCGACTCACGGAGACAAATCGAGTTGCGCGTGCAACGACGGCCCACGGGCCTTTCTTTCCTCCTCCAAGACTTCTTTCTCATGCATCATCGTCAGTGGCAGCATTTTGCTGATGAGGCAACTCACTCTCTCAAAACCACTCTCTCATACTAGTGGTAGAAACGTTCCAGCAATTCTATTGTTGGTATTCGTGCGTAACATATCGTGTGAAACATATCGTGTGTATTATTGGTTATCTCTGAGATACTGTGGAGGCACGTCCGACACCGCCGCTAATGCCGCCGCCAAACCCAACTCTGATGCAGCCACGAGCATGGCTTGCTCGCTAACGCTCTCTTCCACTTACTCCACTGCACGACGCGGTAGCGCTCTTGCCAGACACGCACCGTCCCTCCGCAACCCGCTCCGGGGTTCACTGCCTCGCTACCCTTGCGCACACCACCTTGCTGCCCTTCGTTTTGCACACGTGCTACCATTCCGCACTCCCCAGTGCCGCCGTAACGCCCTCTCCCCACCGAATCGCGGCCTCTATTTCAAGCTGACATAAAGCTGTGCTAACTTCCGCTATCTTCCTCGCTCGTTCCGCCATCGCCTTTGCTCCCATTCTCTTCACATCCCATTTCCATTAGCTGAGAGGATCAGGCTTTCTCCTTTTCGACGTCGGGCCGCTTTTTGGTGAGCTCCTGCTCGTTCGCTTCTTGATTCGCCGTCGCCTGATCCTCTCTGCCGTCGCCTGATCCTCTCTGCCGTCGCCTCATCCTCTCTGCCGTCGCCTCATCCTCTCTGCCGTCGCCTCATCCTCTCTGCCGTCGCCTCATCCTCTCTGCCGTCGCCTCATCCTCTCTGCCGTCGCCTCATCCTCTCTGCCGTCGCCTCATCCTCTCTCCCATGCCTCACTTGCTCTCTCTCCCATGCCTCACTTGCGCTCTCTCCCATGCCTCACTTGCGCTCTCTCCCATGCCTCACTTGCGCTCTCTTCCATGCCTCACTTGCGCTCTCTCCCATGCCTCACTTGCGCTCTCTCCCATGCCTCACTTGCGCTCTCTTCCATGCCTCACTTGCGCTCTCTCCCATGCCTCACTTGCGCTCTCTCCCATGCCTCACTTGCGCTCTCTCCCATGCCTCACTTGCGCTCTCTCCCATGCCTCACTTGCGCTCTCTTCCATGCCTCACTTGCGCTCTCTCCCATGCCTCACTTGCGCTCTCTCCCATGCCTCACTTGCGCTCTCTCCCATGCCTCACTTGCGCTCTCTCCCATGCCTCACTTGCTCTCTCTCCCATGCCTCACTTGCGCTCTCTCCCATGCCTCACTTGCGCTCTCTCCCATGCCTCACTTGCGCTCTCTTCCATGCCTCACTTGCGCTCTCTCCCATGCCTCACTTGCGCTCTCTCCCATGCCTCACTTGCGCTCTCTTCCATGCCTCACTTGCGCTCTCTCCCATGCCTCACTTGCGCTCTCTCCCATGCCTCACTTGCGCTCTCTCCCATGCCTCACTTGCGCTCTCTCCCATGCCTCACTTGCGCTCTCTCCCATGCCTCACTTGCGCTCTCTCCCATGCCTCACTTGCGCTCTCTCCCATGCCTCACTTGCACTCTCTCCCATGCCTCACTTGCGCTCTCTCCCATGCCTCACTTGCTCTCTCTCCCATGCCTCACTTGCGCTCTCTCCCATGCCTCACTTGCGCTCTCTCCCATGCCTCACTTGCGCTCTCTTCCATGCCTCACTTGCGCTCTCTCCCATGCCTCACTTGCGCTCTCTCCCATGCCTCACTTGTGCTCTCTTCCATGCCTCACTTGCGCTCTCTCCCATGCCTCACTTGCGCTCTCTCCCATGCCTCACTTGCGCTCTCTCCCATGCCTCACTTGCGCTCTCTCCCATGCCTCACTTGCGCTCTCTTCCATGCCTCACTTGCGCTCTCTCCCATGCCTCACTTGCGCTCTCTCACGTGCTGCCACGTCTCGCACGCCTCTGATTCTCTCACTCCGTCGTTGCCTTTCGTTGCTGCTTCTACCCTCTCTTCCGTGCTACAGTGCCTCTCTAACTCGTTTTTGTTGCGCTCTCACTCTTTATTCTCATTCCGAGCTCCAACCCTTGCGTTGTTGTAACTGCCACAGTCACATGCCCTTGATCATTCGCAAGCGGAACTCTCGCGGAATCGCGAGCGCTGCGACTCTTCTGCACACCCTCAGGAATCCCGTTCTCAGTGCAAAAACGCCCCTATACTGCCCTTCCCCAACCCGACAACTTTCTGATGGAATCCGCACCTCTCTGCTTCCCTTTTGCACACCCTTCCTGTCCTCTCACTGACGCCCCGCTCACAACGCCTTGTTGCTCCCATCTGGCTCATCTGTCTTCAGGTGGAGAAGGGCGATCATCTCTGTCGTCCATCTTCTTGCGTCAGTGGTGCCCTGCTGCACGCACCTGTTCCCCTTTTCTTCCCTACTTCTATTTTCGTACGTGTCCTCGGTTCTTTTCTACACGTGTCACTCCTCGTCACTTGCATGGTTTCCCTGCATGTCAGAAAAAGTTTAGTGCAGCTGTTTTCCCGTTTAATGAACAGTTTTTGGGTTAGGGGGGACTGGAAAGAGGTCGTTTCTGTTCTCGCTTCAAAACAGCTGATCGTTTTCTTGCATCTGTGTGAGAACGCGGCAGGCCCTGTAACCCGCCGTCTCGCCAACGCGCCGGCAGTACTATGGCAGACGATAGAGAGTGGCTGCCGCCGCGGCGGCGGCGGCGGCGGCAGCAGATCCCAGAAGCAGCCCAGCCCCGTCCCAGGCGCAGGGCATTTCTCGCGGCTTGTGCCGCTATCCGTGCTCTGGCAAGAAATCCTCGGTCGCCGCCGCCGCTACCTGCGTGGTATTTTTGGTATCTGCTGCAGCCAGGCGGGGGAGCAGCGCCGGCCTCGTTTGATGTCAGCTCTGTCACTACAGCCGACTGCAGCAATCTAGTGACCAGCGCTCCAGCAGGAGCGACAGCAGGAGCGACAGCAGCAGCAGCAGCAGCAGCAGCAGCAGCAGCAGCAACAGCACTAGGAGAAGCGCAGGCACAACCACCAACACCACCAGCAACATCGGCAGCAGCAGTAGCAGCAGCAGCAGCATCAGAATCAGCAGCCGCATCAGTGCATCCGGCAGCAGCAGCACCGTTGCCAGCTTATTCTAGAACAGCAGAGGTCGCAGCTATGATGGCAGCCTTTTTAGCAGGGGTAGCAGCAGCAGTAGCAGCAGCGATAGCAGCAGCACCACCACCAGGGGCAGCAGCAGAAGCAGCAGCAAAAGGAGCAGGAGCACCAGCAACATCGGCAGCAGCAGTAGCAGCAGCAGCAGCATCAGAATCAGCAGCCGCATCAGTGCATCCGGCAGCGGCAGCACCTTTGCCAGCTTATTCTAGAACAGCAGAGGTCGCAGCTTTGATGGCAGCCTTTTTAGCAGGGGTAGCAGCAGCAGTAGCAGAAGCAGCAATAGCAGCAGCACCACCACCAGGGGCAGCAGCAGAAGCAGCAGCAAAAGGAGCAGGAGCAATAGCAACAGCAGCAGAAGCAGCATCAGCAACAGCTGCAGCAACAGCACCAGCAGCAGCAGCATCATCATCAGTAGCATCCACAACACAGGCACAACCACCGTCACCACCAGCAACAGCAGCAGCACCACCACCACCAGCGGCAGCGGCGGCAGCAGCAGCAACAGCAACAGCACCAGGAGCACCAGCAGCAGTGACAACAACAACAACAGCAGCACTAACGATAACTCCACCCGTAGCTGCAGTGTCAGCGTCACCACGACGACAGGGAGGAGAAAATGAGAGAGACGCGGTTGTTGTGGATGGTATAGAAAAGGCAGGGGAAGAAAGGGGGCAGCAGTTGTTTCATGCTGGACTGAAGGGATGTGGAGTGGACTCCAGGTGAGTGAAGCATGTTGGCACTTAGCTTTTTCCATTGTGGTATCAAAACTTGCTGTTTGTGAGTTGAAGCTTTCTTGGGTTTAGCAATGTAAGTTGGTTCTGGCTTAAGTATGCTGCTCCTTGTTCTGCTTTGGTTTCTGCTGCATGACAGTTCTGCTGGCAAGAGACCAAGGAGGTCTCGTGGATCAGGGAAGGAGTTGAGAGGAGAAGCAGCAGCTGGGGTTGGTGGAGTGGGGGGAGTAGGTGGATTAGGGGGAGTGGGGGGAGTAAGCGGAGTTGGGGGAGTTGGGGGAGTGGGGAGAGTAAGCGGAGTTGGGGGAATGGGGGAAGTAAGCGGAGTTGGGGGAGTGGGGGGGGTAAGTGCAGTAGGGGGAGTGGGGGGAGTAAGCGGAGTTGGGGAAGTGGGGGGAGTAAGCGGAGTTGGGGAAGTGGGGGGAGTAAGCGGAGCTGGGGCAGCCGGCGGTGGTGGGTGTGGCTCAGTGGGGGGCGAGGGTGGTGGGCGTGGCTCAGAGGCCGGTGGTGCAGGTGGTGGAGGTGCGGTTGCTGCAATGGGCGCACTCTTGCCCGCCCCTCCGGCTGCTCTTGCTGCCGTTGAGGGTGTTGGAGGTGGCTCAGTGGGGGGCGAGGGTGTTGGAGGTGGCTCAGTGAGCGGCAGCGGCGTACAGGGAGCAGCAGCAGCAGCAGCAGTAGCAACAGCAGCGGCAGCAATAGCAGCAGCAGCAGCTACAACAGCAGAGGCAGAAGTGGCAGAAGTGGCAGCAGAGGCAGAAGTGGCAGAAGTGGCAGAAGTGGCAGCAGAGGCAGAAGTGGCAGAAGTGGCAGAAGTGGCAGCAGAGGCAGCAGTGGCAGCAGCAGCAGAAGAAGCAATGACACCACCAACATTGGCACTAGCAGCATCTGCAGCACCAGTTGCAGTAAGGCCAGTGCCATCACAAGCGCCAGCACTAGCACCTGCAGCGGCATCAGCAGCAGCAGCAGCGGCAGCAGCACAAGCAGCAGAAGCAGCAGCAGCGGCAGCAGCACAAGCAGCAGAAGCAGCAGCAGCAGAACCAGTACCAGCACCGGCAGCAGAAGCAGCAGCACCTGCACCAGCGCGAGCAGAAGCAACAGCAGCAGGAGCAGCACTACCAGCAGCAGCAGGGGGCAGGACACCGCCGGAGCCTGCAGTCGTCACGACGAGCAGGGGGCAGGACACCGCCGTGCAGAGGGGGGGAGGGGATGCAGCCAATAACCAAATGGCGAAGACCGTCAATCGTATGGATGCCTTTCTGGCGTCCGAAGCGGGAGCCGATGACAGGCAACGGGAATATGTCAATCGGGTCGTGAACGCGGAGGTGGCGGCCGCGGTGTCGGACGCGACGGCAGGCATAAGGGAGGAAATCAAGAGCTTGAAAGCATTCCTCAGGAACGGGATCGACGCGCAAAGAGCGGTGATGCGGCACAAATCCTCTGTCCGCCCACAGTCGCTCGTGCGACGACGGCGACTCGTAACGGCCACTCGGACCTCCGGGCTGCGTGTGCGGCCGGCCGCCGTCCGCTCCCTACCCCCCCTCCTCCAGGGTCCCAGAGCGACAAACACCCGTGCAACGAGGTGGGCCGCGGGTGGCCAATGCGCGAACGACCGTGGGACGGTGTGGGCGGAGGGGGCGGCTGTCAGCCCCCCTCCTCCCCATCATTCTCCTCCTCCTCCTCCTTCTCCTCCTTCTCCTCCTCCCCCTCCTCCTCCAGCCACCCTGCTGCCGGCACCAGGTTTGCCCCTTTTGTCCGACAACCCGGGCACGTCGGTAGGGGACTCGGCCGCAATTCGCGTGTACCAGCGGCGTCACACAGTTCCCCGTCCCACTGTACCCGCCAACGAGAACATCCCCACCGGAGGACATGCCGATTCCATTCCTATGCCGTCCCCGGGTGCCGCGTCCCCACAGGAAGAAGATCTTTCTCGGAAGCGGACGCGTGCCAGCATGGAGTCCCCACCAACGGCCCGCAAGCGCCCGCGGACGGCACGGGCGGGTGGAACGGAAGACCGTGCCGTGCGTGTGGCCGAGGAGGCAGTGGAGAGGGAGAGCACGAGGGTGGCCCGCATCCAGCAGCTGAGAGCGGCCGGCATCCAGCAGCTGGAGAGCGGAGAGTGCGCGGTAGCCACCGTTGGTGGGCAGACATGGGACCTAGGCTCGCACGAGGAGAAAGGGAACGTCGCGTACATCCTGTCGATGGCGCGGACGGTGTTCGGCGAGCCGGTCGACGACTTGCGTGGGATGATCAAAGCCAGCAGGAGGCCCGTGTGGGAAGCAGACTGGGAAAAGGCGCACTGCATCCCGCCCGGCCTGTGGGCGGTCATGCATGGACACACGCTCACGTGCAATGTGGCCAGGTGGGTTCGGGTGGTGCACAGATGGGTTTGGGGTGGTGCACAGTTGGGTTTAGGGTGGTGCACAGGTGGGTTTGGGGTGGTGCACAGGTGGGTTTGGGGTGGTGCACAGGTGGGTTTGGGGTGGTGCACAGATGGGTTTGGGGTGGTGCACAGATGGGTTTGGGGTGGTGCACAGATGGGTTCGGGGTGGTGCACAGATGGGTTTGGGGTGGTGCAGAGATGGGTTCGGGGTGGTGTACAGGTGGGTTCGGGGTGGTGTAGGTGGGTTTGGGGTGGTGCACAGGTGGGTTTGGGGTGGTGTACAGGTGGGTTCGGGGTGGTGTAGGTGGGTTTGGGGTGGTGTACAAGCGGGTTTGGGATGGTGCACAGGTGGGTTCGTGTGGTGCACAGATAGGTTCGGGGTGGTGACCAGGTGGGGTCGGGGTGGAGACCAGGTGGGTTTGGGGTGGTGCACGTCAGTACCTCATTGCCCTCTTTTCCCAGATGTATATTCGCATGCACGGCTGACGGGATGTGGAACCGTGTTTTGTCTCTTGCAGGTACCGCGCGGTTTTGAAGCGTTTCGATGCTTCGGCGGGCGACGAGGAGAGCGTGGTGTTGGGCATCTGCGCGGCCATTGGGACTGTCGCCGCCTCGTTTGAGAAGCTCGGCCGTTCAGCGCTGGCGGCATCATGCGCGGCGGTGTGGGGCATCTGGCGTGGAGACAGCACCGACTGCGCCGTGGAGCGCGCTGTTGCAGCGGCCGAAGCCGTCCGTGCAGCGCCGCCGCGGGTGAGGCTCTGCAGGCGCGTGATCGGCGCGGTGTTGGGCACTTTGGGTAGCAGATCCGGCGAGCTCCGGGGGATGGCGCTGTCCGACCCGGACGGGCACTGTGCGCGGGTGATCGAGCAAGCGCGGGGCGGCTCAGGCCTGGCGACGAGGTATGATAGACACGCCAAGGAGGTGGCGACGGTGATGATTGACACGCTCGGGCTGTGGTCGGATTGCTCCGCCGCTGCAGGTCCTTTGGTGGAGCGCGGCTTCGACGTGCCCCTCACTGCCGAGAGGAAACGCATCCGCGTAGAGTGGAGGAAACGCATCTGCGAAGCGGCAGCACCAGCACCAGCGCCAGCAGTAGCAACAGCAGCAGCATCACCAGCACCAGCAGCAGCAGCAGCAGCAGCAGCAGCAGCACCAGCAGTAGCAGCAGCACCACCACCACCACCAGCAGCAGCAACAGCAGCAGCACCACCAGCAGCAGCAGCAGGATAAGAGGGGAATGGGATGGGGACAGAGGGGGAAGAGGTGGAGGGAAGAGAGTGGAGAGTGGGAAGAGGCGAGTGGGGACTGATATGGTGAGGGTGACAATGGTGAATACAGTGGTAGAGGGTCAAGCTGGATTAGAGGCGAAAAGAGGGATAATAATAGAGGCACGAACATGGGAAGGATGAGTGAAGCAGCTGGGGGCGCCAATAGAGGCAGGAAAGTGCAGGAAAGCAGAAGCAACAGCAGCAGTAACAGCAGCAGCAGCAGCAGCACCAGCGCCAGCGCCAGCAGAAGCAACAGCAGCAGTAACAGCAGCAGCAGCAGCAGCAGCAGCAGCAGCAGCACCAGCGCCAGCAGAAGCAACAGCAGCAGCAGCAGCAGCAGCAGCAGCAGCAGCAGCAGCAGCAGCAGCAGCAGCAGCAGCAGCAGCAGCAGCAGCAGCAGCAGCAGCAGCAGCAGCAGCAGTAGCAGCAGCACCACCAGAGCAGCACTAGCAGCAGTAGCAGCAGCAGCAACAGCAGCACCACCACCACCACCACCACCAGCACCAGCAGCAGCAGCAGCAGCAGCAGCAGCAGCAGCAGCGGCAGCAGCAGCAGCAGCAGCGGCAGCACCACCACCACCAGCAGCAGCAGCACCACCACCACCAGCAGCAGCAGCAGCAGCAGCAGCAGCAGCAGCAGCAGCAGCAGCAGCAGCAGCAGCAGCAGCAGCAGCAGCAGCAGCAGCAGCAGCAGCAGCAGCAGCAGCAGCAGCAGCAGCAGCGGTACCAGCATCAACAGCGATACATGCCCCTCACTGCCGAAAGGAAACGCATCCACGAAGCGCGGATGAAGAGTCATGGTCAGGGCTCTTGCTAGGATTTTGGCCTGTCTGAAAAAAAATGTGGAAAAAAATATATCGACTGATGCAAAGACGAGCAACCTTGTGTGGTCCGAATTTCCATTAAAAAAAAAACGTGGCCCTTCGTCTGATTTTGTGGACGAAACTTAGGTAGACACTTGTCCAATTTTAGAGGAGAATTTCTTCTTCTGCTTGTAAAGGTATCAGTAGCTCGGCATCAGGAATTGGACACTGACCTTCGCTACAAATGTCAAAAACAGGGGCTAAGGCATTTCTGGCAGTCACCATTAACGTACCGATAACACATACCAAAGCAAGGCATGTTGAAGTGATGGTTAACCGAATGTGGACACTTATGTAGGTACCATACCAACAGATCCGTGGTTCAATAGACATGCAAGCTTATTACCATACATAATTTACATGTTAGGGCTCAACTAAAGTGAGTCCCTTGCAGACCACACGCGTGATTCAAATCAAATCTGATACTTGTCAATGTTTGGGACATCCGTCCTTCCACTCTCCCTCTGTCAACCTGCTCTCCCTTTCTGGCACTCGGCACGAGTGGCTTGCATACAGCAACTTGAGAAACTGAGGCAGCTTGGCTTCTGCCCTCTTGCTTGGTGCTAATCCCAGGGATGCTACTAACGCAGTGTTTACTGTAGACGGACAGCCGGCTCCACTCTCGTTAGTAATACCTCCAGTTGCAGTTGTCCCCCTGTTGCTGGTTTCACTTTTGCCACGTGGTGTGACTACAGCAGGAGTGAGTGAAGAGGGGTTATCAACGATAGCCTTCCTCCTCTGAGGGTTGCACGGTGTAGGGGATAGCAACTGCTGCAGCCAGCCAATAACACCAACACTGCTGCTGCTGCTGCTGCTGCTGGTGCTGCCAGTGGTGCCGCTGGTGCTGTCAGTGGTGCCATCACCGGGTGGTATGTGGAACGTGGAAGGCGGGGCAGTGGAGGCAGGAAGAGAGCACCAGGCGCCTGGTGTGATGCTGTCAGGCTGCCACTGCAAAAGCTCCCTGCAAGCACAGGAGGGAGGATGAGAAGAGGGAAGGGTGGGGAAACGGAAACAGGAAGATGGGTGTATAGAAGGATGGAAATAGGGAAGATGGGCGAGGGGGGATGGGGGTATGGAAGGATGGGAAGAGGTGAGATGGGGCAAGGTGAGGGAGTGTCAATGTGGTAACAACCCGCAATGAATCGTCATGAAGAGAGTCTAGAGGTATTCACTTGTCAATTCCAGAGTAGTCAACTCCAGAGTAGTCAACTCCAGAGTAGTCAACTCCAGAGTAGTCAACTCCAGAGTAGTCAACTCCAGAGTATTCAACTCCAGAGTAGTCAACTCCAGAGTAGTCAACTCCAGAGTAGTCAACTCCAGAGTAGTCAACTCCAGAGTAGTCAACTCCAGAGTAGTCAACTCCAGAGTGGTCAACTCCAGAGTAGTCAACTCCAGAGTAGTCAACTCCAGAGTAGTCAACTCCAGAGTTCTGTGGATGTACAGTACCCATTCCTTCAAATATAATGACTTGATGAAAAGAAGGATGCGTAAAGGGAAGATGGGTGAGGGAGGATGAGGGTATGGACTGATGGGAAGAATGGGGTTACGTAAGGCAGAGAATTCGAGCTCCCTGTGATGAGAGTGTATAGAGGGAGTGTAGAGATACACTTGAACTGTCTGAACTAGTCAAAACTAGAGTTCCCTGAATCTGCAGAACCTGAACTAGGCAGAGGAAGGATAGGGAGGAGCAATGGCGTAGCTCCTTGTGATGATTAGCTTGGAGAGAGTCTTGGGGTATGTACGTGGAGTGTTGACTGAAATGAGTGGGCTGACTGAGACGAGTGGGTTGACTGAGATGAGTGGGTTGACTGAGATGAGTGGGTTGACTGAGATGAGTGGGTTGACTGAGATGAGTGGGTTGACTGAGATGAGTGGGTTGACTGAGATGAGTGGGTTGACTGAGATGAGTGGGTTGACTGAGATGAGTGGGTTGACTGAGATGAGTGGGTTGACTGAGATGAGTGGGTTGACTGAGATGAATGGGTTGACTTTTATTGACCGGATTCCCGTGCTCGACTTGGTCTCGCACCTGTCGATCCTATCCAGTGTTGGCGAGTCGCGAGAAAACTTCCTGGCAAAGAGGAAGGCGCGAAAATATCACGGATGTAACAGGGTGGATGTCTTAGGCGGGGGTGGATAGGCGGAAGTCGTGAAGTACTGCCATGTCCCATCCTGCAACGTCTGCAAGGATCTCGAACATTGTGAGTCGACCCATTATATATCCACAACTCGACGGGAAGTGACTTCAGACCTTTTTTGCGTGAGAGCCCCTTCTGGATCGCCCTTATCACTGGAGGTAGACTCCTAAAACCCCTCAATTGAAGGGTATACGATTCGTCCGTTTCCTCCCTGCTCACCACCCATGTCCCTTAGGCGTGTGTCCAGCTGTATCCTCCGGTGCACCACCCCCCTGCGCAAGCAACCCCCTTGTCTCCCAGATTCGTTTCGTATGTTTCCTCTGCTAAACCAGTGTGCTCACCACCCACGTCCCTTAGGCATGTGTCCTGCCGTATCCTCTGCTGCACCGACCCCCTGCGCGACCCCCCTCTCTCCCTCCCCCCCCCCCCCTTCTGCACCCTCTCACCTCACTCCACGCCCTTCCTTGGAGCAGGCAGCGCAACACATCTGAGGCAGAGCGGGTAGAGTCAGACACATGTGCTGCACCAGACACAGAGATTGGTTTGTGGGGCTGGTTGGTTTCTACCTCCTTCGTGCTAGTTGGACCCTCCATTTGAGTCAACAGTGTTTTCATTACCACTGAAGCCAACTCCTTCCATCTTGCTCTCCCCCCACCCTACTGTTTCAGGATCAACGGGTGCTCATACAAATTGGTCCAATTGTGCAAGAACCCTGTCGCCAGTGGGCAGTTCTACCTGATTGCTAGGCCCACACTTACATTGTGTTTTTGAGGCGTCTCAAAAACACATTGTATGCACGAGGATCAACGGGTTCTCATACAAAGTGGCCAAACTGTGCAATAACCCTGTTACCACTGGGCATTTCGACCTGATTGTCAGGCCCACAGTTCGGAGCACTAAGCTATTAGGTGAACTCCAAAGAATAATAATGAACACACTTGGGGTCAAGGCAGTGGTCAACTCGTTCCTTGGGGTTAACCATCCATAGCCCTCCTTGCTTCCTTGCTGTATACATCAGCTTGCGACTACCCCAGCGTAAACTATTGCTCCACATTTTCCTTATTCCCTAGGACAGAGTTCTGAATTAGCTTCTTCACCCTACCCTATAGCAGGTCCACAGATGAAAAACCTGCGCCTTCAAATGAGGGGGGCCACATAACTATTGATGATTGTTACTCTGGATGTTTTCGATATATATTTCGACTGCCTCTTCACAAACTCTCTGGCCGTTCTCTCGAACACTCTCTGGACGAATTTCTGATTAGTTGTTTACCCTCTTCCACAGCTTGTCCGCAGGGGATAAACCTGCGCCGTTGGATGAGGTGGACAATGTAACTATCAATAATTGCTGCTCTGGATGTTTTCAACGTATATTTTGGCTGCCAGTTCACAAAGCCCCTGGCCGTTCTCTCAAACACATTCTCTGAGGTCCCTTATGCACTCCTGCATTCCGACACCCAGACCCCAGAGGTCGCTCCACATCCTCCGGCTTCACCCATCTGCGAACCAGTTTGGGCGCAATCTCATGAATTGCGTGAACATCACCACCCCATACACCGTAAACCAGTCCCTCAGACAACATCGCCACCCCACACACTGTTAACCAGTCCCTCAGACAACATCGCCACCCCACACACTGTTAACCAGTCCCTCAGACAGCATCGCCATCCCACACACTGTTAACCAGTCCCTCAGACAACATCGCCACCCCAAACACTGTTAACCAGTCCCTCAGACAACATCGCCACCCCACACACTGTTAACCAGTCCCTCAGACAACATCACCACCCCACACACTGTTAACCAGTCCCTCAGACAGCATCACCACCCCACACACTGTTAACCAGTCCCTCAGACAACATCACCACCCCACACACTGTTAACCAGTCCCTCAGACAACATCACCACCCCACACACTGTTAACCAGTCCCTCAGACAACATCACCACCCCACACACTGTTAACCAGTCCCTCAGACAACATCACCACCCCACACACTGTTAACCAGTCCCTCAGACAACATCACCACCCCACACACTGTTAACCAGTCCCTCAGACAACATCGCCACCCCACACACTGTTAACCAGTCCCTCAGACAGCATCGCCATCCCACACACTGTTAACCAGTCCCTCAGACAGCATCACCACCCCACACACTGTTAACCAGTCCCTCAGACAACATCACCACCCCACACACTGTTAACCAGTCCCTCAGACAGCATCGCCATCCCACACACTGTTAACCAGTCCCTCAGACAGCATCACCACCCCACACACTGTTAACCAGTCCCTCAGACAACATCACCACCCCACACACTGTTAACCAGTCCCTCAGACAACATCACCTACTCAATCTGCACCAACGCCTTCCCCTCTTCCTTGCCAGGTCAACAAGCATCATCTCTGTCAAAGTCCACATCACCCCGGTTGCGGTGTGTACTCCTCACTGCACTCCCCACTGCACTCCCCACTGCACTCCCCACTGCACTCCCCACTGCACTCCCCACTGCACTCCTCACTGCACTCCTCACTGCACTCCTCACTGCACTCCTCACTACCACGATACAATTCCACCACCAAGGTCCTCTCGATGTTGGCCCAACAAATCTACCACCACCAACGCGACTGTCTGCTCTTGCAGCCGTCGCGCAGAACCCCAGCAGCCCCACGCCCCCATCCTCGCAGCAAGCGTGTCTCTCTGCTCCGTGCTCACTGCTCAACCCCACTGCATCTGACTCTCTCTCTTCCTCTTCAGCTTCGTCACCCGGCTCATGATTTTGTTAAGAGAGGTGTTGCTGATGATATGTAGGCTTGTACCTTCCACTTTGTAGGGATTTCCGTTTAAAACAGATGTTAGGTCTTGTTACAATCCAAAGTGGGACTTAGCGAAGGATCGTTCAGGGTTGATCGCAGAGTGGTGTTTGCAGCGGAAGTTTGAATCTCAGGTCAGAGTGAATGTAAATGACTGAGTTGATAAAAGCATGCATACATCGGGTTTATATAAGAGTACAGAGGAATACGAAAAGACCTAGACTAGCCATGTACTATAAGGGGTACGTTCCCTTATTACAGCAATTTCAAACCGTGCGGCGCGGGAACCCGTTTTGAACCTGTTCCCGCTCTTTACACTTCAAATGTTTCTGCCTGCATCGGTCTTAATCAGACGGTTGCTGTGTCGCTTCGACTCTTCTGACTCCTCGACTTCGTACTCGGTAGAGTCGGCTCCTGCAGCGTACAGGAATGCCTTCTCATGTAATTTCATATCGTAACACTCCCCTTCATTCCTGGGCGTAGGAGGAGCTGACTCGCTTGACTACTCCGGTGAGGTCAGAGCAGTGCTTGTACTGCTGACGTGGCAGACGCTTGGTTAGTCTTGTACACTTTTTGTTTTAGCAATATTGGTCAACTTATAACAAAATCCACAGTGTAGCACAACTTGCTTCCCTCCAGCTTGGAGCTCGGAGCACAATTTCTTCTTTGAGCTTTTTTAACTGCAGTTGGCTGGAGGTGTGAGTAGCGAGGGCTAGGGAATAGTGTGCTCTGCAGGCTTTAGCTGATTCGCATTCACTCAGTGACTCGCAGAAGGCTGCTCTTGCCCCGCCTGCATGGACGGGTGTGTGGTGAGCCATCTGGTTGGTGGAGTACCGACTGCTGCCATGGACATGCATGGGCAGAGGGGACACGGAGAGGGGTGGGGATGGGTGAAGGGAGAGAGAGCTGCAAGGGATTCTGCGTTGCTAGAACAAAGGAGAAGAACAAAACAGGTGATTCTCAAGAGAAGGAATCAGAAGTGACACCGTGATGGACGTGGCTGGACAGCAAGAAGACAAGGCAGAGGAGAGGAGGAGAAGGGACAGGGCATAACAGATGGGGGTAGGTGGGGAGGCAGGTGTAAGTTGAGGGGGTTAGGGTTGGGATGGGGATGGGGAGGAAAATCACAAGGGGGAGATGATGAAGGCCAAGAGGGAGGAGGAGGAGGAAGTGGAAGGGGAGGAAGGGGGAGGGGAGGAGGAGGAGGGGGGGGGAGAGGAGGAGGAGGAGGAGGCGGAGGAGGAGGAGGAGGAGGAGGAGGAGGAGGAGGAGGAGGAGGAGGAAAAGAAGAGGAGGAGAGAGAGGAGGAGAATGCAAGGGAGGAGGAGCAAGCGAAGGGAAGGTGGGAGAGAATTTGGTACCTTTGATTGCTTTTGGTACCTTTGATTGCGTTTGTGAACACATCTTTCACACTCACATGCTAGACACACGGAGGGGTTCGGGGGGGTGATGGTCGGTCGTCCTGTTGCTCCTGCTGCCGCTGCTGCTGTCGGTCCCGCTCGTGCTGCTGCCGGTCCCGCTCTTGCTGCCGCTGGCGAAGGATGGCGAGGCATTTGGCTACATCCATGAAGGCACTGAAATAGCCTTCAAACACCAGCGGCCGAAAGTTGTGCAAACGAATGGTGCCTATATCCTGCCGCAGCACGTCCCAAAATGCATCAGCCAGCTCCTTTGTGAGCAAGTCTTTGTGCACCAGGTTCAGGTCCGACGCTGTGAGGTACTGGTACAGGTGCCAGTTGGCGCTGGGGTTTCGCACCAGAAACAGCAGCTCTCGCGACCTTGCTGCCTCTTCCTTTGAATCGGATAGCATGAGCGTAACCTGGAAATCGCTGCAATCCCGATGCAGAAAAGCTCGGATGTACTTCCCGTTATCGCCCACCAATGGGTATTGGCGGTTCTCGAGTTTTTGAGCGGGCGGCTTGAGCAGGATGTGGTGAATGCCCGTCCAGTGACGCAGCTCGAAGGACATGGTACCTGAAGCAGCGTGCAGAGAAGGAAGGGGGGGTGGGGGAGGGGAGTCGAGATGGGGAGAGGGGAGGGAGTGAGGACGACCAAGGAATCTCAGAGGACGAGGCAGCGGGGGACTCTGATGCACAGTGCAGGGAGAGTGCAACAAGGAAGGATTCCGAAGGAAGAGGGGGATAGAGGATTTAAGGGGGGGAGGGAGGTGGTTTGGGGGGGCGGAAGAGGGGGGAAAGAAGGATGGGGGGGAAGAGGGGAAGATGGGGATGGGGGTGAGGAAAGGACAGCCACGGAGTCACACGGGTGTAAGGAGAGTGAGGATGCAGCTGTGAGAGAAATAGCAGATACAGCAAGAAAGGAGTTTCTGGGGAGAAGAGGCAGCAAGACCAGAGACATTGGTGGGGACATGGCAGCAAAGGAGGTTCTGGGGAGAAGAGGCAGCAGTGCAGTGATAAGAGGCAGGGGAGGAAAGCAGAGGAGAGGAGCAGAGGGAGAGGAGGAGCAGAGGAGGAGGAGAACAAACCTTTTGCATCGGTGTGGGGTGGTTTCCTTCTAGCTTTCCACCGCTCATCCGCTGAAGTGGGTGAAATGGGAGAAGTATGAGGGAGGAAATGAGGGTGTAGGGCGCAGCGAAGTGATGGTAGGATCAACAGTGGAGGAGAAAAAGGGGAGCACGGAGAACGAGGGGAAGGCATAGAAGAGAATGAGAAGATGACGCAAAGAGGCAGGGAGGCGGTTTTTTTAGTCGAATCCAGAGTCACAGCGAGGCTCGTACCTTGTTCCACCTGCTCGTACCTAGTTCCACCTGCTCGTACCTTGTTCCACCTGCTCGTACCTTGTTCCACCTGCTTGTACCTTGTTCCACCTGCTCGTACCTTGTTCCACCTGCTCGTACCTTCTTCCACCTGGTTGTAGATATTTTCACCAGTTGCCGCGTGGACTGGTGGATTCTGTTGGACATTAGGGGAAGGCTGCAAGGAGAACGAGGTTGAGGGCAAGGGTAGGCAAGTAGGACAGAGAAAGTGGGATAGAGCAAATGGGATAGAGCAAGTGGGATAGAGCAAGTGGGACAGAGCAAGTGGGAGAGAACAAGTGGGGCTGAGCAAGTGGGGGAGAGCACGGTTGGTGAATTTCGACAGCACAGCATCTGCTCCCCTTCTTCCTGCGCCCCTTGCTTTCCCCTTTCCTGCCTTCTGTCCTTGCTAATTCCCTCATCCTCTCTTATTCCCCACACTGTTTCTCCTCCCCTTCCTCCTGCCTGCTCCCTCTTGCTCATCCCTCACGTCGCGCAGTTGCCATCCCTAAAAAAAAATATTGAGGTTGTGGGTGGAATTTCGACTATTGAGGCGCCTCAAAACGCGAGAGGCTGACCTGGTTCTTCCTGAAGTTCGTTCTATACGTGTCTTGATCCTCGCGCCACGTCTCTCCGGGTACCTGCGCCTGGGTTTTTCGAATACGTTCCTGATTGGCCGGAAGAGGGTGGGAAGAGGAGGAGATGGGGTGAAGTGGGGTGGCATGTTAGTGCATGTGGGATGGGTGAGCAGGCGGCACAAGAAACAACCAGGCAACAAGAAGCAAGCAAGCAATAAGCAACAAGCAGTGCAACGAGCAACAAGCAACAAGAATTGAGCAACTAGCAAAGTATGCGACTAACACATGTCAAAGAGTGGGCCAAAATGGAGCGCACCAACGCTGCCACCACAGTAGGCAGGGGAGGGGTGGCAGTGGCAGGACAGCATGCAGCAGCACAGCAGTGAAAACCACGTGCTAAGCTGCACGCACACTGGAAGCATCACAGAAATACCATGGGGGAGACTGTGCGAGTACACACCAGTAGCCCTTGGCGGAGCCCATCCAGGGAGCGACCCGCATCGCGCAATAACATGTCCTCCTCCGCTGGAGAAGCAGCCTGCTGGGCACGACGCTGTGGTGGTTGGGACATGTGCAAGGGACATGGGATCGGGACACATGCAAAGGACACGTGCAAAGCAAAAAGGGAAGCAGTCTGCTGGAAGCTGGAGACTTAGTCAGCTGGAGACTCTATGGTGATTGGGACATGTGCAGTGGGAAAGAGGGACACGGAGGGTGTCGAGAGGCAGAGGCGTCAAAATAGCGAAGTGAGCAATAGAAATTGGTGCACTGGGTGTAAACCTTCTGTGCAGATGGTGGGTTCACATGCAATAGTGCAGATGGTGGGTTCACATGCAATAGTGCAGATGGTGGGTTCACATGCAATAGTGCAAATGGTGGGTTCACATGCAATAGTGCAGATGGTGGGTTCACATGCAATAGTGCAGATGGTGGGTTCACATGCAATAGTGCAGATGGTGGGTTCACATGCAATAGTGCAGATGGTGGGTTCACATGCAATAGTGCAGATGGTGGGTTCACATGCAATAGTGCAGATGGTGGGTTCACATGCAATAGTGCAGATGCAACAACTCACAGTGAACTCGCCAACAATATCGGAGTCCGGTGGAAACGGCCTGCAGATGGAATGTGGGGGAGACGGGAGAGGCAACAACAAAGAACACGTTTTGAGGGCCGCGCATGCAAGATGCCTTGCAGGACTGGTATGGCCGGTATGGCAACAGGATGAGTAGAAACAGGATGTGCAGCAGTGAGAAACGACTACGTAGGCTGGAACATAAACTAGATAAAGGAAAGGACTGGTGTGGTGTGGCTTAGGTGCAACAACGACCCGGAAGCAGGTTGTTCTGCAAACTATGAGGTTTAGATGATTTCAGGAGGATACAAATTTGCATGCCACCACCAAGTACCCATCTCTTCTCTCTCATCTCCCTCCTCTCTCTTTCCCCCTCTCTGTCCACACACACCACTTTCCGTTCTCATCCATTCCCTTCCAAGCCTTTCAATCCTGAACTTCCCCTTCTGGCAGCTTGCCAACTCGACTCGACTTACCGGCGTGCTGTGTATTGGGTGGACGCCGACGAGCTATTCTCCAAGTAGTGCTGCCGTCTGGGCTGGCGGCCCAAGCGTGAACGCAGCAGGGGAGTATCAACGGGAGTTGTTGTTGGCCCCGTCCTCGCTTGGGCGGAGCCGACCTCTGGGTCGGGTGTGAGGAGTGCAGCTGACCTGCAACAGTGGGCGAGCTGGTCGACGGGCCTTGTTGACCTGCACAAGGGCCACTACAAGGGCGTCGACTTTGGGAGGGCGCAAACTTTGGCTGGTCGACTTGGGAGGTCGACCAGTGGAGGGCGTCGACTTGGGTGACGCCGACCAGGGGAAGCCGACTGGGTGTGGTTGGCTGACAGGTGTACTGGTCGACCTAGAGTTGGTCGACCACGTGGGTTGTCGACCTGGAGTTGGTCGACCAGGGGAGTGGTCGACATGGTGTGGTCGACATGAGATGGTCGTCGACCTGGGCGGTCGACGGGCCTGGGATGACACACCTGGTCGACATGGTTGCCTAGTCGACCAGGTTACCCAGACGACGAGGTCTGCGAGGTTCGCGACTATCGCCCAGGTAGATTGGCAAAGTCGACCTGCGGTTCGGTGGCACGTGGTCAACAGGACTCCTCAGGTGCAACCGTCGACATGTGGTCAACTTGACACCTGCGCAATGTGCGTGGCGGTGCATGTGGTCACCGTCACTTTGCACCTGCGAAATAGGTGCGCGCACATGAGCACGTGTGGTGACATGTGGTGGCCTGTTGTTGGTGTGCTGGCACGCCAGCCTTGCAGGTCGACTGAGGACACTTGAGGTCGACCAAGCTGGCATGTCACCTTCGTGCTGAGCTGGTGGTCGACTTGTATGCTAGGCTTCTGGTGTAGTCTACCTTGCCAATCTAGTTGCTACCATTGTTCTCAACTTTTGCTAGTGAAACTCTTGCGGTTTTGCCTTGTGAACGCACAAGTGCTAGAGAACGAGTAAGTGAACGAACGCAGAGATCCCTCCACCCCGTGCCTAGCCCGTAGTCTAGCTCCCGTTGACAGAGTTATCTCCGCATAAATTTTATATCGCACGACCCCTTGCGTCGAAGCACAAGACTTTGGCGAATGCCATAGCGAAAGCTAGTTGGGCATAGGAACGGCTGGAGCTATAAACAACTGGAAACAGCTGGAGCTAGGGACCCCAGACTCAGAAATGCTTGCTAGGATCCAGTGCATAGGTAGTCTTGGAACAGTCGAGCCATAACAAAAAAACCTAAGGCGGTAAAAGTGGCCAGATTTTAGGATCGCCTATGAATATCGATTTGCACAATCGTTCTTGCGAATCGAGCGGTGAAACGGTTTGCGGCCGTCGGTTTTACAATCGGCAAAGCAAACTGGGCAGGATGTTCCGCATGGTGCGCAAAAGCTCATCGCTAAACACGGCGCGCGGGCTGGCGACGGGCGATAGGGAGCTAGTGGTTAGCGGTTGTCTGGCTAGGACGGGCTGTAGGACGAACGGAGCTGGGTAGTTCGGCGGGCTAGGTTCCTAGGAACTTCCTAACGATGATACAATCTCAGAATGTAACATCGGAATGAAATGACTAGCAAGGGTTGAGATACAATTAGGCCTGTACCCTATACAGAGTACCTCAGTGTAGCTTAACATACAAATATATCATTTGACAAAAAGGTTGTGGAGACATTAACCATTAAATTTCTGTCAATTCAGGGTGACCCTATGTAATGCCCGAATGTGGGAGTTACCCCATATACTTCGCAATTGTCAGAACCTCCAAAAAAATCGACAATTTAGTTTGGTCGTTCCCATCTTCCACGCCTTTAGAAAGTAGCATAGAACCGCTTGTACTGGTACTGTAACTAGGTTGGTTGTTTGTTACTCTCAATCAGAACTTCGCGCACAGATTTTTCGTTTCGCGAGATTGTCGACCATTCCCCCAAATTATGCCATCTTTCCTACCTTCAGATAGACATTCTCTTCGCGCGCAGTCTCTGTACATCTCGACGATTACTGAGCGAAACATAGAACAAGGTTCCTTGTAACCACTAAGTGTCAGCGCAAGGCAGACTGGGGAACGTTTGTGAAGTCTTTTGCTACGCGACCAGCTCAATCGATTTCAATACAAACCTGTTACGCGCGCCAATCAAGACTACTGCCCCAACCAACCTACCGACCTTTGAAACCATGAATGTCGGCTACAGTACAATGGCTGTGATGTCCGCCTTGAAAGACTCACTGTTATGTTGGTCACCTGGTCACCGACCGTGCACCCATTCGGGGACTTCGTGATGTCCGCTAGAATGACTTTCTTTAGAGCTCTTAGCATTTCACGTAGCCCGAGTTCAGTATGCACTCATAAGCCAACAAGGTTGAACTTTAGAACTCTTGGCATTCCAGACTGCGGCTTTGAGAAACGACAGGTATCGCAATTTGTCTTGTTCAACTCTCCTTCTCTCGACCCCTGCGAACAGTCCCCAGCATGTCGTCTCACTTATTCGACGCCGTCGTCGCCCACAGCGATCCCGCCGCGCATCTCGCCCACCCCGCCTCCGCCCCACTCTCCCATCCCCGCCGGACCTCGCCGCGTGCCGTCCCGCCGCCGCGCGAGGCGCACCACCTGCTCGTCTTGGAGGGCTCGCGCTTCACGTGCGTCAGCGCGCCGCTCTCGCTCTCGCTGCGCCTCTGCTTCCAAGACCACAGCGCCAGGGGTACCGCCGCCGCTGACTGCTCGGACTACCATCAGCACGCCGAGCAGCGCGCGCAACTGCTCGCGCCGCCCTTTGACGGCGGTTCCCCTGATATCTCTCCCGAAAGGCGGGGGAACGCAGCCTTGGGCGAGTCCACGGGGATAGGCCTTGGCGCAAGGCAGGAGGCGGAGGAGGCGGAGGAAGCGGAAGAGGCGGGGGATGCGTGCTGCGAGCGGGAGGGGATGCACGTGCACGCGCACGTGCATCATGGCGACGCGATCACCGAAGACGTGCTGCTCGAACCGGTGCGTGCTGCTCGAACCAGTGCGTGCTGCTCGAACCGGTGCGTGCTGCTCGAACCGGTGCGTGCTGCTCGAACCAGTGCGCGGTCCAGCCCACCCGTGAGGGAATGACGTCGCTGCTGCCTTGCCTCGCCGTCGCCCTTGCCCTTCCCATTCCCACCTTGCACTTCCCATTCCCACCTTGCCCTTGCCATTCCCACCTTGCGCTTGCCATTCCCCCCCTGCGCTTGCCATTCCCACCTTGCCCTTCCCATTCCCACCTTGCGCTTCCCATTCCCACCTTGCGCTTGCCATTCCCACCTTGCCCTTCCCATTCCCACCTTGCCCTTCCCATTCCCACCTTGCGCTTCCCATTCCCACCTTGCGCTTCCCATTCCCACCTTGCCCTTGCCATTCCCCTCTTGCGCTTGCCATTCCCACCTTGCGCTTGCCATTCCCCAATGCGCTTGCCATTCCCCCCCTGTGCTTGCCATTCCCCGCTTGCCCTTCCCATCCCCCCCTCGTGTTTCCCATTCTCCCCTTGCGCTTGCTATTCAATGCCAAGTTTCTGCTAGCCTAGTCAACCACACTGCCCGTCCCTTCGCCTTCCCCCGTTATTGTCACACTCCACAGTGCCTGCACGAAGGTGTTCTGTCGCCCTGCCTGCGCCCCTCCCCCGCCCCCTCTCCCCGCCTCCCCTCTCTCTCCACCGCATTTGGCGGGCAGCGGGGGAATGACGCGGTGAGGAGAGAGGGGGAGGAGGTGAGGGGGTCAGTGACGGAGGGGCATGGCGGCGCAGAGGAGCAGGGCGAGGGGGGGTGGCACGTGCATGCGGAGGGGTGTGGGCATGGTCGCATAGCGCATGGCGACCACCTGGACTACCTCATGCCGCTCCTCGATGGCTCCTTCCTGCTGCACCACGCGCATCACCTGCCCCATGCGCCCCACACGCATCGCTCACCCCCCCATGTGCATGCAATGCGTGATGAGCACGGGCATGGTGATGAGCACGGGCATGGTGATGAGCACGGGCATGGTGATGAGCACGGGCATGGTGATGAGCACGGGCATGGTGATGAGCACGGGCATGGTGATGAGCACGGGCATGGTGATGAGCACGGGCGTGGTGATGAGTCCCATGTGCAGGGGGAAGCACATGATGGCCATTCTGGCGATCCTGCTAACCTCGCCACCCATACCCACGCCCATGCTCATTCCCACGCCCGCGTCCATACCCATGCCCATGCCCATCCTAGTTCAGACTCTCATCCCCATGCAGCAGCAAGGGCATATGGCCATGGCATGGCAGCAGGGCCATCCGTGAGCCATCCCGTGCAGCCCCATCCCGTGCAGCCCCATCCCGTGCAGCCCCATTCCCATGGATCCACACCGCCTTGCGCCTCCTCGCCTGCCTGTGGAAGCAGCTGCAGCGCTGCCAGCCACAGCAGCACCCCGCATGCTGCGCACTCTGCCAGCACCACTGCCCCGCACACTCACCCCGCTGAGTCGCACAGGCATGACGCACCGGCAGCCACATGCGGTTACCACGTGCACGAGCACGGGCGGCTGGTGAGGGTCGGCGCTGCCACGGGGCTGCTGAGGCGGCGCGTGGGCAAGCAGCGTGTGGAGGTGTTTGATTATGTGCGCCATGCACCCACCCCCGCCCACACACCCACGTGTGCCCGCAGCTGTGGCAGTGCGGCAGCGGGATGCTGCTCTGATGCCATCTGTGCCTACACTCGGTTGCCGTCCTGTGATGAATGTGATTATATGGAGGGCAACGAAAGAGCAGTACAGATGGGGGTGAAGCGGCGTGATGGTGGAGCGGAGGAGCAGGCAGGTCCGTGTGGGGGAGGTGCATCTGCACCTCCAGCTGCCGGCTCTGCTGCAGCTGCAGCGAGTCTGCTTGACGCTGACGTGGCACAGGTGGTGAAGAGTCAAAGGGTGCAGGCAAAGGCAGCTTCTCTGATTGGCTGTCATGCACCGATGGCAGTGATGGCAAGTGAAGAGCAGCCCCGTGGCAGTGAACAGTCCACAGGCAGTAAGCTTCATGAGAAAGACGATCATGGCGGCTGCAGTGGCAGCAGCGGCCATCACAGCAGGCACAGTCACACTCACGCTTGCATCACTAGCCATGCTGCTGCTGCTGGCAGCGCTGATGGTGTTGAAATCAGCAAGGCAGCAGTGGGAGGGGCGACGGGGTGTGGCGGGCAGGGCTGCTGCAGTCAAGCAGGGGGCACTGGGAGTGCAGGCGAGATGGTGGTGCTGGTGGGTGGGGGTGACAGGGAGGGGGACGGAGAGGAGACAGAGGTAGTGGGCGAGTGGATGGTCAGAAAGCCGTCTCGATTTGTCTGGTGGTCAACCAGTGTGTGCAAGCGAGCAGTCACTGCCATGGCCAGCGCAGCAACCAAGGCCTTCCAAGGTGCCCTGCCGCACAGCAATGCTTCCGCCCCTGCTGCTGCCCTTCCTGGTGCTGGCGGGGCAGTGGTGACGTCACGGGTGGACGTGTTGGGGCTGTGCTGCACGGCGGAGGTGGCGGTGGTGCAGCGAGTGGTGGAGGCGCTGCCAGGCGTGCTGCACATGGCCGTCTCCGTGCCCACCAGGACTGTCCTCGTGCGCCATCACACCTCCCTCACCTCCACTGCTGACATCGGTGAGTGCGTGCTGCATGGGTGCGGTGAGTGCCGAGGGTGAGTGGAAGTCGTTCTGGTCGTGACCAACAGTGAGGCAACCATGCATCCCCCACACCTCCTCTCCTGCACCTGCGACTTCCCTCTGAAGCATGCAGCCCCAACCCCTCCTCTCCTCTCCTCCCACTCCCTCCACCTCCTCCCGTCGTTTCCTCCTCTCCTGGCGTCCCACCAGTGGCGGCGCTGAACGATGCCCATTTGAATGCCAGCGAGCAGCAGAGGGGCCGAGTGCGCGTGGCGTCGTCGGTGCCGTCGCCCTTCACACTGCTGTCGGGCGGGCTGCTGCTCGTGTCCCTCTTCCACTACCTCCTCCCCCCCCTCCAGTTCGTCGCCCTCGTCTCCATCGCCGCCGGCCTGCCGCCCATTCTGCTCAGCAGCCTGGCGGCGCTGAGGAGGTTCATACTCGATATAAACACACTCATGGTCATTGCAGGTGAGCTTTTGTAACAAACAGCCATCAGGCTGTGCTTGTATTCCTGGCTTGGAGGCTCACAGGGGTCATTGGAGGCATGAGGGATTTGAGAGGCGCCTCTGTGTGTGTGGCGCATCCTATCCCTGCGAGTGTTCCTGCCTAGCGAGTGTCCATGCCTAGAAGTAAGTCCGTCGCTCCCTGCTTAGCATCCCTCCCTGCCTGAAGCCTGTCCATGCATAGAAGTTTGCGCATTTGAGTCCCTTGTGTGACACCGCACACATGCCATGCCTCCAATGCTCCTTCTCCTTTATCTCCCCCCCCCTTTCCCAATGGGCCTCTCATGGGCTGCCAGTGGCTGGCGCAATAGCCATTGGCGAGTATGTGGAGGGCGCCTCTGTCGTCTTCCTCTTCTCCCTCGCCCACTTCCTTGAAGCGCGCTCCACTGATAAGGTGGGTGGCCACTGGATAGGCGGACTGTTACCGGAATGGCACCAGATAGGGTGGCAGGATCCCTCTCTTACTCTCTCATTGCATTCCTCCCGCTACCAACCTGTTTGCTCCCAACCCAGTTTTTATCCACAGTTCCCTTTGTCCTCACGCCTGTGTTACCACCTGGCCCATGCGTCCCCTTCGCCTAATGTGTCCCCCGTGGCCCCATGCAGCCCCCCACACATCGACCACATGTCAGCAACCCCCTCTTTTGCCTCCCTCTTGCCTCCCCTGCCTGTCCCCCCCTGCCGCCCCCTCAGGCGCGGGTGGCCATCCAGGCGCTCATTGACCGCGCTCCACAGACCGCTGAACTCGCCGCCACGGGCGAGCAGGTGGGGGAGGGGGGAGGTGGGGGTCGGTGGAGGGGAGGATGTGTTGGATGGGAGAAGCAAGGTGGACGAAGGCGAAGGGCTCAGCCTCTGGGTGGTTGAGATGGGTACGGTGGTGCACAGAAGAGTGGTGGGGAATGGGGGTGATAGGGCTGGCAGCAAACAAGAGTGCTGTGCTGCAACGTGGTGCACAACAGAGCAGCACCCACACTCCACTCAAGTGCCCCCAAAAAGCCCCTCCCTCCAATGCAATCGCGTCACTGTAGTGGAGAGCAGAGCAGGCAGCGCCCCATGCACCCACCCTCACGAGTCATGCCCCTCCAATCCAACCCCACGCTGTGCCGCTCGCAGGTGGCGGTGGAGGAGGTGCCCGTGGCCACGCTGCTCGCAGTGCGCCCAGGCGCACTCGTGCCGGTGGATGGAGTGGTGCAGAGCGGTGCGAGCAGCGTGGATGAGAGCAGTCTGACAGGCGAGTCGCTGCCAGTGTTCAAGGACGTGGGCGCACCTGTGTGGGCCGGCACCATCAACACCACAGGCCCGTGCTGCTCTGCTCTGCCTCCTCACCCCCCCGAGCTAACCAACCAAGCATGCTGAAACGTCACCCCTTCTCTCTCACTCCGCCAGCCATCCAACCACACTCAACCACCACCCTTCTCTCCACCTCGGCCATGCATCTGTCACCCTGCCTCCCAATCGCGCCCTAGCACGTGCCCTCCTTTCTCGCTCTCATTTCACCATGCCATCCATGCCTCTTGCTGTCAGCCCCACCATGGCCTCTCCAATCAATTCTGCCTGCACCCATGTCATCTGCCCCACTTCCTGTCATCCTCCCACCGCCCCTCTCACCGCCTGCCCCCGCCAGGCTACTTCACCATGAGAGCCACGGCGCTGGCGTGCGACTCAGCAGTGGCGCGCATGGTGGCGCTCATCCAGGCAGCGCAGGCCAACCGCTCGCCCTCGCAGCGCCTCGTGGAGTCGTTCGCACGCGTCTACACGCCCACCGTCGTGCTCTCTGCGCTGCTGCTCGCCCTCGTGCCGCTCGCCGTGCCCTCCGCCGACCACCTCTACTTCTTCCGCCTCGCGCTGCTGCTGCTCGTCGTCGCCTGCCCGTGCGCCCTCGTGCTCTCCACGCCCGTCGCCGCGGTGTGCGGCATCGCGCGAGCAGCAAAGGACGGGGTGCTGGTGAAGGGCGGGGCGCACCTGGAGATGCTGGGGCGCGTGCGGGCGGTGGGCGTGGACAAGACGGGCACGCTCACGCATGGCCGCTTCCAAGTGGTGGGCTTTGAACTCGTGGACGGCGCTACCTGCACCAAGCACCAGTGCCTTGAGTGGTGAGCGACTCGCTGCAGACAAGAATCACTGTTTCTCTTGAACGAGTGCTGGGGTTCGTCCTAGTTGCGTTTCCAGCTGCTATCATCCCACTCGATGCCCTGCCCCTCGTATAGCCTCCCCTTTGCCGTCTCTCTTTCCTCGTTCATGAGCCTGCTTGTGGTCCCACCGTCTCCCTGCTATGCACCGTTTGTCTCTCCATGGGTGCAGGCTGGCAGGCGCGGAGAGGCAGTCCAGCCATCCCATGGCGTCCGCCCTGCTGGCCTACTGCCGCCACCACGGCGTTGAGTCCAACGGGCCGCTGCCGGCTGCTGCTGCATGCGTCCCTGTAACAGCAGCAGGCTGCGCATACCCCCATTCCACGTGCTCCCGTGCTGGTGCAGGCAGCAGCTGGGGCGACTTGGGTTGTGGAAGCAGCAGCAAGATGGGTAGAAACGGCTGTAGCACATGTAGCACACGTGCTACTGCTAATGGTGGATGCAGCAGGCCACACGTCACATGCATTGCGGCTGCTGACACATGTGGCATGCCAGATGGCGCATGTGCCATGCTGGGTGGGGCATGTGAAGACAATGGAGGGTCATGTGGAGGCAGTAGGTCACATGGCATGGTTGCAGCCAGCAAAGGGTGCTGTACGGCGTCTCATTGCCAAGACAGACAGCAAGGCACTGCTGCAGAAACCGATGCAATCTGTACCGAGGATGCGACTGAAGGGGGGGTTGGACTGGCAGCAGGAGGGACAGAGGGTGGCAGGGAGGGAGGGGGGGCAAGTGGGTTTGAGACGGTAGCGGGGGAGGGCGTGGAGGCGGTGGTGGAGGGCAGGCGTGTGCACGTGGGCAACGAGAGGATGGCGCTGCGCCTCGGGTGGGCACATGGTGAGCTCCTCGATCCTTACCCACCCATTTGCCCTCCCTCTCTTGAACAATGGCACCCAAACATGCAGAGCCCATTCATTTGCTCATCTTGTTCACATCTCTGCACGGGTCTCCCTTGGCACCATTGGGTTTGCCAGCTCTGCCATTGCGTGGCCACTGCCTGCTCTGTCACTCACATGCCTTCACACATGGCAGCTCTCCTCGCCGGTGTGTGCTCCAGCTCTCCCCACTCATGCCCCAATGCCACAGCTCCCTCCCTCTCTCCCCTCCCCACCCCCAAACCAGCCTGCCCCACCCACCCCACCCAACCATCACCCCCTCGTTATTTTCTTGCTCTGCCTCAATCTCAAAGCTACACTCACCTGCCTCCCTGTGGACGGCCATCGCAACGGGTTCACCTCTCTTCGCCCTCTCCCACCCTCCCACATCCCACCAGCCATCGCCCCCGCGCTGCTCTCCCACTGGCTCAGCCTCGGAGCCACGGTGGTGTGGCTCGGCGTGGACGGCCACCCCAAGGCAGTGATTGCCGCAGCTGACTCGCTTCGGGCCGAAGCTGCGGAGGCGGTTGGGCAGCTGGTGAGGGGACTGGGGCTGCACATGGCCATGCTGACGGGCGACAATGCGGGTGTTGCCACTGCAGTGCAGCAGCAGGTGCGAACAAGGGGGATGTTGGGTTTGAGCGGAGAACGGGGGGGAAAGAGGGAAGAGGGAAGGGGGATGTTGGGTTTTAGTCTTGGGGCTTACGGAGGAGAAACTGAGAGGCGGTTGTGGGGGTGTGGGGGGGGAGGAAGTGAGGGGAATGAAAAGGGGAGGAGGTGTATTAGAGCAGCAGACGCAAGGGTATAGCTGAGTTGGGAATCGTGTATGTAGATGAAGATGTATTGTTGGGACGCGCTGACTGGAAGAACGGAAACCGACAGCTGAACATGGAGTCTTTGGGAAGCGATTCTCCACATGTTGCTGACATGGAGTAGTGACATATGAGCCTTCCTCCAATATTTGTGTTCCCATTTTTTACTCTTAATCCAATTCCCCTCCCTTCCGTCCTCCCCTCCCCTTGCTGCTCTTCTTCCCTCCCCCCCTCCCTCTCTCCCTCACATCCACTTCATCTCGCCCTCTCTCCCTCCTTCCCTCTCTTCCGCTCCAAAACCCCTCTCCCTTGCGCCCTTCTCCCTTGTCGTCAGCTGCACCCAGCAGTGGAGGTGCTGTCTCAGCTGCTACCGGAGGGCAAGGTGGCGGCCATAGCAGCACTCAAGGCGGCCCACGGCGTCACCTGCATGGTGGGGGACGGCATCAACGACGCACCCGCCCTTGCAGCCGCTGATGTCAGCATCGCCATGGGCACCATTGCATCTGCGTCAGCCATGGAGGCCGCTGACGTGGCGCTGATGTCAGACGACCTGCGCCAGCTGGCGCGGACGTTTTTGCTAGGCCGGGCAGTGCGGTGGGTGGTGGCAGAGAACGTGGTGGCGTCGGTGGTGGTGAAGGGCGTGGTGCTGGGGCTGGCAGTGGCTGGTAGGGCGCACCTCTGGCTGGCTGTGCTGGCCGATGTGGGCACGAGCCTGGGAGTGGTGGGGAACTCTCTCAGGCTGCTGAGGAAAGGCACAGTGGATGGGTGCTGGTG
The DNA here is from genome assembly GCA_947471745.1 of Closterium sp. Naga37s-1. Lineage (NCBI taxonomy): Eukaryota > Viridiplantae > Streptophyta > Zygnematophyceae > Desmidiales > Closteriaceae > Closterium > Closterium sp. Naga37s-1. The sequence goes on from CANJKZ010000830.1 coordinate 2,617,482, forward strand.
GTGGGGGGGAGGATGGTGGTGACTATGGTGGTCACTGTTCAAGTCTATGCCCTATGGGTGCATGAAATTTGGTTACAAAATCGGTTGTAGCCTCTGAACTGGTGTAATTTATTGACCTTTTCTTCCCACTTTCCCCGTTGAGATGTAAACTGCTGAAATGCACTTCAAACCTACCGTCAGCCCCCGGATATAACCGCCCATGGGATTATAAAAAAACACGTTACCGTAAGCCCCCGGATATAAGCGCATGCCTCGGATGGCGCTTATAAAAGGATGACGGCGCTTATATCCGGTCCTCGGTTATAAGCCCACCCCTGAAGGCGTACGGATTATAAGCGCCACCCTCTATTTTGTTTTGCTATAATTATACTGAAATCGTTGTAACGAAACTCACATTTTCCATTCCCACATGATTGAATTTCGAAGCCCTTCACCTTGCTCGGCTCAATGCCTGCGCGTCCAGTCAGAATGAGCTGTCGGCAGCGTAAGTTGACTCATTCTGACTGTGTGTGTTGGCAGGGAATCATTCCCTGCCAACTGGCGCGAGATTCTCAATTCCAACTCTGTATAGTTTCGACCAGGGCCCTAGATATCAGACTTTGGAGTCTGATTCAGAGTCCGTTCAGACTTTTTTTTTTTACCTAGTCTGAACTCAAAGAATTTTTTTATGCACCCTGTCTGATTTTTCAGAGTTTTTTTAACTGACTAGTCTGAAATTTCAGAGTAGTCATAGTAGTGCATGCTGAGCCTCAGACTTGTATCGGGGATCCACTCTGAAACCAGTTATACAGGGGTTTCTGCCAGCCTGAATGAAAGGTTATCGGAACGAAACTTCCTCAAAACTTCTTTTCCTCCGGATGAAACTTCACTCAAGCTCGCTGCAGCAACGTTTAAGGCGCTAGAACGCCCTTCGTTTTCGTAGTTTGCCTCACTGTCACTCAAGCTCGCTGCAGCAACGTTTAAGGCGCTAGAACGCCCTTCGTTTTTGTAGTTTGCCTCACCGTCACTCAAGCTCGCTGCAGCAACGTTTAAGGCGCTAGAACGCCCTTCGTTTTCGTAGTTTGCCTCACCGTCACTCAAGCTCGCTGCAGCAACGTTTAAGGCGCTAGAACGCCCTTCGTTTTCGTAGTTTGCCTCACCGTCACTCAAGCTCGCTGCAGCAACGTTTAAGGCGCTAGAACGCCCTTCGTTTTCGTAGTTTGCCTCACCGTCACTCAAGCTCGCTGCAGCAACGTTTAAGGCGCTAGAACGCCCTTCGTTTTCGTAGTTCGCCTTGCTGCTCGCTCGAGTAAAGCAGCAGAACTCACTACTCACCGCTAAGGAGCGAAAACAGCGACCTTGCACCTTCTTTTGTACTGTAAATACGCGCCGCGACTTGCATGCATACACTAAAACTGCGAGAAACCCTACGCGCGACTACCCTGACAGTGCTACGGACGAAATTCGAATCGTGCTACTACTCTGACAGTGCTTCTCCACGTCGGCACCTCCCTTAGCTCACTCGACAGACTCACTAGCGTCCGACGCGGAGAGGAGTTCCTTCGGCGACGGCGTGGTTTTTGCTAGTAATCGAGCACTGGGGGACAGCACGACGCCTGCCTACACCTGTTTCTACCCCCAACGACGACTGGCACCTTCGCGAATTTCCCCACCCTCCCAACCTGCACCTTCCACACACGACTCCACTTCCACGTGTTTCAATTTGCGCAAGCACCAGCACGTTGCACCTTGGCAGCAGCGCGATCGGCCCCAACTACCCACGGAAACCTCTTCTGCACTGCATGATATCTCGTTGCTGCATCCGCGCTACTACCTCTCCCAAAACGCGAATTTGACACACTTGTTAAACCGCTAACTGCACAACATATGAATCTTTCTAATCCACTTCCTCACCATGGCAAACCGTAAGCGGGACAGGACGCCTGAAGACCGGGACCCACACCCCTCTCGTCCTCCTAACCGCTCGCGTTCATCCCCACCTTTTGCAACCCTACCGATTCAACAGCCACCTTTACGCCCACGTCCGTCATCCCTCCCTACTGACTCTGCCACGACACACCGTTCTTCGTCATTGCCAGAATCAGATACTCCACAACCCCCAGCCTCTTCTTCTCAACACCCTAAGTCATCAGCCCCACCACGCTTTGTTTCAGAACAACAGAAGACCGTACTTCATAAAGTCCTTACAGAAGCCTTAGCCTCCTCCTCCCAAGAGCACGCTTCTCGCCAACCTGAACCTGCAGCTGCGCAAACTTCACAACCTCCTCCTTCTGCTCCTCCTCCTGCTTCGACATCTGCTCCGCATCCTGCTGCAGCTCTTCTTCTTCTCCTTTGCCCACTTCGGTCCCGACCCCAACATATTACTGCAAAACCTGTAATCGTAACTTTGCCAGCTCGGGTGGTCTTACTCGCCACCTCTCTGCTTGTTCCCGCAACAACACAACGCGTCAGCAATCAGTCCGCCCTCCTCCTCCTCGTGCCACTACTACTCCCTCCTCCTCTACAGCACCCCCACCGATATCTCAACAGACTTGGGACGCTGTCGTAACCTGGGACTGGGGGACGTTCTTCAGTCCCACTGTCACCCCAGGCACACTGTTGCGTCGGATTCCGCCGCGAGCTCGCCTGCTGGTCTTGGATGCTTTACTCATACCACTTCGCCGCCTTGCCATCTTCCCCCAAGATCCTGCTGCTCATTTCGTCCTCCTTGCTTTCCCCCGTCTGGTGCTTCGCTCTTCCATTTCTCCTGCCTCACAATCAGCCACAGCAGCATGTGCAGCCTTTGCACGTCGTTTCATTCAAGGCGACTGGCTTTCTCTCTTCAACGAAGCTGTCGCTGCTGCCGTTCCAGCGTCTCGACCGCACAGTGTCTCATCCGCCCGGTCCACAGCCACGTTCGCCCGACTGAACCGAGCCAAACGATTCGCGCATTGCGGGGACTGGTCGCGTTCCCTTGCCGCTTTAGAAGCTGGCGAGCTTGCCCCACAGACCCCTGAAACTGTTACTGCGCTTAAGGCCAAGCACCCTCCTGCTACCGAAGAACTTCCAGACTGGCTGCCCGACTTCTCGCCTTCGGAAGTGCCTCAGCTCACCATTCCACTTCTTCATCAGGCCTTGCGTTCAACCCGACGAGGCACAGCTGCTGGCCCTTCGGGGTGGCTTATCGAGCATCTTCGCGACACCTTCCTCTCGTACCAGACTCATCTGCCGCATCTTCTCCGCCTGTTCCAGAATTGGCTGCAAGGCGACCTCCCGCAAACAGTTCGACCTTACTTCACCGCATCCAATCTTGTTGCCCTCCAGAAGCCGCATGGAGGGGTCCGCCCCATCGCCATCGGCGAGATACTGCCGCGCCTGCTGTCCCGTTGCGTTACTCTTCACTTCAAGCAGCAGATCCGGGACTTCTTCCTTCCCTCCCTACAATTTGGGGTCGCCATCTCCGCAGGGATCGAGGTTATGGCCCATGCAGTCCAGTCGGCCCTCTCCCTCCACCCAGAGTGGGTTGTGCTGGAACTGGATGTTGCCAACGCCTTCAACTCCTTCAGCCGTTCCGCTATGTTCAACGCCCTGCGAGACTCCCCGTTCTCCAGCCTCATCCCTTTCTTCCGCCTCTTCTATGCCTCCCCCTCTTCTCTCCATTACCGCAGCGGCCCATTAATCGAGACACTGCAGTCATCATCGGGTGTTCGACAGGGTGACCCATGCGGGCCATTCTTGTTCGCCCTCACCCAGCACCTAGCCATTCGCCCCATCCAGCGTCAATCTCCAGCTCTTTTCATCACCTCCTACGCAGACGACACGTACATGGTCGGTCCTGCGCATGACGTGTTTCCTGCCTACACAGCGCTTACAGCCCGTCTCAATGACCTGGGCCTGAGGGTGCAACCATCAAAATGCTCCCTCTGGGCCCCTTTGGACCTCCCTTCGGACCTCACACCTCCATCAGACATCATCATTGCCCCTAACGGTCTCACGGTTGCAGGAGTGCCTATCGGATCGGACACCCACATTATCTCCACAGTTCGAGACAAACTGCACTCTTTCTCTTCATCACTGCCTCTCCTGCATGACCTTCATGATCCACAGACTGCCTCTCGCCTCCTTACTCTCTGCATTTCCGCCCGTCCCTCATTCCTCCTCCGCACAGTTGCACCATTTCCCGAGGTAGAAGAGCTTTACACTCACTGGGACAACACCTTGCTGGACCACTTTGTTCGCCTCATCGGCTCTGACTACTGGCCTCCTGCGTTTGACCACACTGCCACAGCACACCGACAGCCATTCCTTCCCATTCGCCTTGGTGGGTTCGGCCTCCGTTCTTCAGCTGCAACTGCTTCTCTCAGTTACGTGTGCAGCTGGGCACAGACAGTTTCACTCCTCTCGTCATGCTTCACCATTCATGGCTCCCCTATTTTCCGTCCCTTCATCGCTTCAGACACCATGGACCGCCTTGACCCATGCATTCCCACAGCCATGTCCAAACTTCATCCTACCATTCGGCAGCACTTCCCTACCTGGCCCGCACTTCACGCTGGCTATCCACAGAAGCTATATTCCTACCTTTCACAGCACTTGGAGGCTGTCATGCTCGAGCGCGTGCGATCCACAGTAACCTCTCCCCAACATTTGGCCCGTTTAACCTCCCTACAAGGGCCCCATGCTGGCGATTGGCTTACTGTGGCTCCATGTTCTTCGCATATGCAGCTGTCACCTACGGAGTGGTGTATTGCAGCCGCTATTCGTCTTGGCCTCCCCATTCCACACCTCACGACCACCCGCACATGCACTTGTGGCTCGGCATTCACAGACCCTTCAGTCGTCTCTCACGTCCTCCGCTGCCCATCCTCTAACGAACCTACCAGGGTCCACGACGCCATCAAGCTTGAGGTTCATCGCATCACGTCCGAGTTTGGTTACGTCGTACAGCTGGAGGACTCCCACCTTCTTTCAGGACGTCGCCCAGACATCAGCTGCCGTGATATCAGCTCTGGGACTACGTGGGCATTAGATGTTTCAGTTGCAGACCCGCAGCATGGTCCCCCAAACTCCAAGACTGCATCAGTAATCGGCTCAGCTGCATCTGCTCGCGAAACTGAGAAGCGGACCCTGTATGCATCTTCCTTACAAAACCGCCCAGACGTGAAGCTTCTTCCTCTCGTTCTTGAAACCTTCGGTTGCTTCAGCACGGCATGTCTCAGCTTCATCAAAGACTGCAGCAGACGAGGGGCGACTCGACTTCGTGACATGGGTGGTGCATCTGACCTGATTCCAGAGCTCTTCGAGACTAGCTACTTCAAGAGGATTTCCTTGGTGCACCAGCGTGAGCAGGCTCGAACCATCTGCCGTCGGACACAAATTCGTTACAGTGTTGACACACCCTCCGCCCCACCAGATCCCACCCCACCCTCCTTGGCTGACTTTGCGTACCTTGGTGTTGGTTCTTGAGACCTCATTGGGGGTCTCAACCTAGGATTGCAGTTGGGCCATTGCTAGTTAGGTAGCCTCCTGATGCTCAAATCCGTCTGTATCTTTTGTACACATATACATTGTAAATAAAGGGGCACCAGAATACACTACTTTGTCGACGCTATCACGAGAGTGGAATTTAATGGGGGCTTATTAAAACCCTTAAATTGTGAAACTAGATAGCCAATCGCACATGGCCAAAACGATTTTAGCGAATCGCACATGGCGAAAAGTGAATTGGTGCAAATGAAAGCCTTGTCACATATGAGTCTCGTACTTCAGCAGAACCGCACATCATTTCCCCTTGCCAAACCGAGTCAAAATCTCGAAGCTGCAACTTTAGGAGAAAATATTCCGCGCACATACGGTGTACACAGTTGAAAACTCTTGCTGCTGCTGCCAGTGCGCCCAGCACAGAAAAGTGCCGAGCTGCCAGGTCAGATGATTGTGAGCTTGCCACACTTGGCACTTGCACGAGGCCATTGTCTGATGCCCACACCTCGACCCTGACTGCTCAGTGTTCCTAAGGGCGGGTCAAAAGAGTACGTCCGATTGCGGTTCAAAGAGGTTTAGGCTTGATCCAGAGCGGTCTTATTTAAACACGAGATGGTTGAGTGGGGTTTTCTGCGAAAACGTGCAAAGTTTGACCTGCCCTAACTCTTGAAAAATGACCAATCAGAGTGCCCCATTTCTGGCCGCACAATTGCGTTGGTATGCTGTAATCAGCTTCAATGCTATTATAACTATGCTGTTATGAAACTGCATGAACATCTTAAAATTTGAAGTAACTCTGAGAGTTCAGACAAAAAAAGTTGTGCTTGTCTGAATTTTCAGACTAAAAAAAATAGGTAACTCTGACAGCCAGCCTAGGAAGAGGGGTGTACTCTGAGGCGTCAGACTACCTCAAAACGAATCTAGGGGCCTGGTTTCGACTCGATTCAAATTGCAAGAACGTGATCTACAATTTGGTGTAAGAAATACGCATTTACTAAATGGCATTATATAAGCGCCGGCGCTTATAAAAATCCTCGATTTATATGCGCACCCCCTGAAAAACAGTGTTTTTCTATACCCCCAGGGGCGCTAATACCGTATTATTCCGGCTATAGGACCCGGGGGACTTTCTACAAATGCAGAAAAAAATGCTAGGGTGGACATATAGTTGGCATACATTTTTTTAAGACCCGGGTGTGCTTATTTGTCTAACAATGTAATGGGATTTACCATGTACTGTTCGTTTTGGGGGGGGGGGGAGTCTTATATTCGGTAACGAAAAACACCCCTCGTATGGAAATCTCACGCGAGCGGCGCGTCAGATTTGTGTCAGAATTCACGTCTGACACAAAAATACAATGTCAGAATCGAAATCTGACGCATACAGCGTGTTAGAATTTGAAATAATGCCAATAAAAGCTGACGCGCAATTGCATTTACGACTACTGTATGTAAAAGGGGGGTCTTATATTGTTTAGGGGCAAAAGGGGGGTCCTCACATTTTGGTACCAAAATAAGAGTCCCAGTACCACCCCATAGAGAGTCCCAGGGGACCCTTTTACCGGCGGGTCCTATAGCCGGAATAATACGGTATCCGGGGGCTTACGGTAACACGTTTTTTATGCAGGGTCTACGTTATTATTATTTTTTTGTATGATTGTTTGGACTTCAGACGCATTTTGTATGGTTCATCTGAAGGCGTAGGCATGTTATTTTTTATCTGAGTTTTACGACAACGTTTTACTACTCACCTGATTTCTCATACAACCTTATACCGTTCGTCTGAGACAGTAGACGAGATTTTTCCCGTTTGAAACCGACAAATACTCCCACCTGCCCGGTGCCCACTATTCTCGACGAGTCATGCCACCCGCCGCGTTATCGGTCAGCCACCGCCAGGCTGTACGTTGCCTCTGGTCGGTGCTAACACCGCACGCCAAATGCAGAGTACTCACCCCCCTGGCACGAATCTTGCCAACTCGTTTGGCATATTCGTGCCAGTGCACGGCAGACAGCAGTGGGTGCAGCACAAACAGCACTCAGTGCGCGTCGAGGTCGGGTTTTGGTTGGCTTGGCATGGCAACCTGTCCAGTAGAGATGGGGACGTTCATGCGGCTCGGTTCGGACGCCCCCCCCCCCCCCTTACAGCTCGTGGGGTCCTTGCTTTTACCCCTGGGGCGACAGCAAGCCAGTGCGTAGTTCCACCACGATGGCTTCTGACTCTCGCACAGATGCCCCTCCTGCATCCACTCTAGATGCTTCACCCCCACCTTCCAGTGCGTTGCCACGCCCACGCACTGTTGATTTCCTTACTGGGGGTTGTTTCACCACAACTCTAGCCTCAGCTGCTCTTGTTGCTCCTTCGGTCGGTGAGAATGAGAAACCCACTTCACCCGAGCAGCCTTACCCTTTCGCGGAGATGGTCGCCGAGCCGTGGGTTCGGTTTTCCCCCGTTCAATCACCTCGCCCAACGTGCCACCCTGGGGGATCATCACCAGGTCGACCTGGCGTGCCTTATGCCATTCTTCTTCAGCCACAATGAGAACTCCTTGCTCAAGAACTCTCCCCCTCGATCGGTGCGAATTGCCTTCACTAACCGGTCTTGTTGCCGCTCCACCATCGGCAACCAATCGGTCTTCATCGGCAACCAATCGGTCTTCACCGTTTCAGCCACGTCACTCTTCTTGGACAGCACGTACACCCAAGTCATCCGAGTGTAGACGTCCACAATGGTGAGAAAGTACTCAGCTCTAGCAGCTCCAAGCTTCAGGGGGCCCACCACGTCCATCACCACCTCATCAAGTGGTGCCTTAGCCGTTGCCTCCGAACTAGAGAACGGGTAACGGGTGAACTTGGCTTGCATGCACGTCGGGCAGCCAAGTACCTCACCGGGCTCCCCCTTCACACGTATGCCAGCAACCATCTCATTCTTCACTAGCTACTGCAAGATGGGCAGGGCCACATGCCCCATTCGCCGATGCAAGGTGAGCCAATCACACTCCCCCGTAGCTGAAGTCGGATTGGAGAATGCCGCACTCGCAATAGTGCCCCACACGTTCTCTCCGTACTCCTCCTCCGCTGCTGCCTTGGGGTTCTCCTCATCCTTGTGCTGCTTCTTGGCTGCTGCACCACTCTCCTTGTGTTCACCGAGCTTGCTGGTCACTCCAAGATTGCACTTCTTGGACTTAATCTCCTTAGAGTGACCGTTCGCGCCATCGCCGCTACCAGCCGCTTCACCCTTGGTGCTGATGCTTGCTGCCACTTGTCTCTCCATAGGCATGGGGACCACAGGGATTTGCCACATCTCGTTGTAGACATCCCTATCCTCGTGAAGGTCCCAAAGAATCCGCTCGCCAAGCCTCGCGGTGTAGGTCTTAGCTCCCTTCGAGCTCGTGTCCATGCCGGCCTTTTGCACTCGCCGCACGGAAATCAGGTTGGCAGCAAGGTTGGCCACCCAAAGCACGTTCTTGAGGCCCACCATCTTCCCATCAGCACCCTTGAACATGGCCTTGCCCATGCCTTTCACCTCTGCTCGCTGCCCCAAAACCGATGTCACATGCTTCACCGGTGACGGCTCAAGTTCGGTGAGCAAGTCCGCATGAGGTGTCATGCTATAGGTAACGCCACTATCAATCACCCAATTGTCCAGGGAGTGTAGGGTCACCTTCCCCACAGCTGCTGGCTCCTCAAAGCCTTCATCTTTTTCTGGACCAGCCGGTGCTTGCGTGGACACGAAGAAGAATTGGCCCAGAAAGCGATCGTCCCTCGACTCACTCTCGTTGCCGGCACTCTTCATACTTGCAGCACCACCTCCGCGACCGCCACGGCCTCCATGGCCTCTTCCTCTCCCTCCTCCTGCTCCTCTACCCTCTTGGCCTTGAGCAGGAGTCCATCCATCCGGGAGCTTGAAGCAATCGCGCCACATATGTCCGCTCTTGTGACAATAGTGGCACTCGCCGTCGAATCGGCCGCGACCGCGTCCGTAGCTCTTCTTGTCGCTGCCGTATCCGCCACTTCCGCGGCCTCCATTGAAGTTGTTGCTGCCAAATCTGCCTCCCCCTCGTCCTCTGCCCCTTCCACGGCCATACCCTCGGCCGATGCTTGCTGCCCCGGTGCCATCCGCACTCGTCAACTCACGGCGGCGGAAGTCCTCTTGAAGGATCGCTCGCTTCACGTCTTCAAGCGAGAGGCGGGGCAAGTCACGATTGAGGTTGATGATGAGCGAGGACCATGAATCTGGGAGTAAGGCCAGCAACTTGGTCTTCTTTTGGAGCTCAGTGTAGTTCAAATCAGCTCCCTCAAGCCGCGTCAACAAGTCGAAGAATTTCTGCACCCCTTCTTCAACCGCTTCGTCTTCTTCAATTCGTAGTGCCGCCATTTGCCGTTCCAACACCACCGCTACCGCCGCTGTTGCAGGAGCGTGTACACCCTTGAGAGCAGCCCATGCCTTTGGTCCCTTCTCTGGTTCACGCTGGAATGGCTTGATGTGACGGATTTGGCTGCTCCCCAACGCTTGCCCAAGTAGGAGATAGCCTTGTGCGCTCTTCCGCACCCACGGGCTCTTCTCCGGGTCGTTCTCGGGGCGCTTCTCCGTTCCTTCCATCACCTCCAGCAGGTCATAGTGGTCAAAGATGTTCTCCATCTTGAAGGACCATTCAGCAAAGTTTTCACCGTTGAACTTGTCAAGCCCAAACACCCTAGGCTCATCCCTAGGTGGGCCAAGACTTGGTTGCATGGGCGCCATGGCTGAATCACGGGGTTGGCCTTGAGCTTGGGCTTCTCCACTACCACCAGCACCTCTGCCACCCCTTTCCTCAGGTTCAGTCATTGTCGAAACTGCTCCAAGGGGCTCTGATACCACTTGTTATAGTCACAATAGGCTTGAATGTGCCTAAAACGAAAGATAGAGTGCACAGACGGATTTCTGCACAACGGCTTCAAACGTTGATAGCGTTGTGCTCACAGCTGCAAATGACTTGATTCAAATTTGATCTGGAGCGTCTTAACGTCGCCAACAATGGGCAATTTAGATTGCACGATTTCATAAAGAATTGGCGACACAGCCTTGGTTTGAACGAACGGTAGTATGGCAGCAACTATAGTCTTAGAACTCAACTTAGGAAGAGTTACGAGTTGGGAATGACTCCCAGCTCCTACAAACCCCAAGAGCCGAGGTAAAGTGATGTGGAAGAGTGCCACACTGTCCCCAACCACGAAGGGTCTCGAAACTACCCTCCACAAGGGCCTACACCAAGAGAAATGTTACACTACACAAAGTAATGCAACTATTCTCACTATCTTAAAGTTTACCCTTTTGGAGAGCTTCGAAATCACTTGATTCTTGAAACCAAGGCTCTGGTTCTTCAAGGTAAATTCTTCCTTGAGTTCTTGGAAGTCTGCTGCGCACACCTGCGACACGCCGAACGTTCCACACACGACAAAATAGAAAATCGCACACGACACGCAAACGACGACGTGACACGCGACTAGCGATAACTCGCTATTGACTCGACACACACATCCAAAATCATGCCTCATCATTCACACACTATTGTAAGCATGAAATATATATTATTTCATGCCCTCATACCATTCCATGCACACACGCATGCACGCGCACGGACAACAAGCCGAATGCAAACCGTAGGGTTGCACCACGATCAACACGCACAACGAGCTCCGGGAAGCTTGCATAAGCATGGCACATTATGCCGGTTTCATCGTGCATGGGGAGTCAGCAGCCTATTGTCCGGTAGAGGAGCAGTCGGCGGATATAACAATGCGGGATAAAAGCTCCGGGGAGGTTTATATCTGTGACGTAACCATCACGGATCCGATCAGCACTAGGGATCCCAAGGCGACGAAAGAGAGATAGAGAAAGAGAGAGAGAGAGAGAGAGAGAGAGAGAGAGAGAGAGAGAGAGAGAGAGAGAGAGAGAGATAGAGAGAGAGAGAGAGAGGCACCTAGTCCCTTAGTCCTTGGCCTCTCAGCCTCACCTGCCCCTAGTATTAAAGGCCTTGGCCCTTCGTCTTGAGCTCATCATTTGGTGTTGGTTTCAGTTCTTCCAACCCAGCGGCTCGCGCCGGCCGCCTTCGGCGGCCAACGCTCAACAGCGCAGCCTTCGGCTGCGCGCTAGGGACGGCAAGTCATAAGCAACAAGAAGCAACTATACGCAACTCCGCATACAACCATGGCAAGTCACACAAGCTACTAGGAAGACGAGTCTATGGAGCAGGAGGAGGCAGCAACTACATGCGATCCGCCTCAAGGGGACCGAGAATCCCAGTCAGGGACCTCCACATCACCCGTACTACCAATGAGCTTGCGCCGATCACGTCGGCTGTAGACCCTGCGCGCAAACAATGCCGTAGACCACGAACGACAGCATCAAGCTGGGCCACAGCCCCAACGGCTCCTCGCACGGGTGCAGCCAACACGGGCACCTGGAGGAGGGAGAGCTGCTCTGCCGCGTCAAGGCAATCCTCACGCTGGCCGTCAAGGAGGTGCCTCGGGGAGCCCGCGTCAGAGACGCGTGCGCCTGCACCTGAATCAGCAGGAGCGCACGTAGGCTCTCAGAGAGCCACCACACATGGCCAAGCGTCGCCTCTGGCACGCACACATGCGGGGGAAGAGCCTCTACTGTAGGGAAAGGAAAGTGAGAAGCGATAGCAGAGGGAGCAGCATCAGACAAAACCTCTAGGCCCGCCACAGGAGGCACCCGTGGCAGCCGAAGGTGCGCCCCAGGCTCGGAGGTTGACAGAGCAGGAGCAGGAGGAGGAGGAGCCACTGCAGGGGGTGCAGCCTCAGGAGGTGCAGCGGAGGAGGAGCCACAGGCGTGGGTGCGACATGCCGTGAGCTGCTCTGGCTTGCCTGCTCGGCCCTCTCCTCGAGCATCGCGGCCGAAACAACCCGCTGCACATCTGCAAGCGTCAGCGGTGGCTCATACATCCCACCAGCACCATGACCACGATCCCCCCTCTAGCCACCGCGACCGCCATGGTGGGCAGGCCCGTTCACCTGCGGATGGTGACGCCGAGGAGAATTACGACGGGGTTGCGACGACTCCTGTTATGTGATGCTATCATTTGCATTCACGTCTGTCTGCCTCCCATCATATGTTCGTGCGTTGCATGCGTGATGTGAGTGTGCGCAAGAATTTGTGTTCGGTGTGGTTTGAATTCTATGAGTGTGTGTGAATGTTATTTTGTCTGAGAAGATATCTGAAATGGCTTCTCTACCCGAGAGCATTCCGACGAACCAACGATCACTTCAATCAGAGCACGAATAAGAAAGTTACGAACGGTTGAAGTTCGTATGCTTCTTATATTTGGTTACAGCAACTCTGGGAATTTGTGGCGTGACTCCTTAAGGGGTATAGACCATTGGGGGTTGGGAAATTCATCACTTCTACTGTAGTTGCTGCCAAGTGGTTGGGAGAAGCCAAACCAGGTTGGCAAGTGTGGCCAAGCTGGGTGAGGTGCATGATATTGGTTGGGAAAGTGACAAATGTCAAAATTGGGGTGCCTATAGGGAGGGGAATTGTGTGACTAAGGGGTTTCTTTGGTTGGGGACTCCTTAGGGACCTTCCCTCTCGTACTCCTCATCCCCTCCTACCTGGTTTCTAGCTACTCTAATTCTCTTGTGTGGTTCTTGTAAGATAATTGTGATTGAGTTAAGTTTCTATGGCAGCTTACCCCCTAGTGTGCCGAAATTCATAACTCGAGTACGATTCAAATTGGGAAAGATAGCCACGGTCACGGGGTACAACATACTCGAGTTTGAGAACATCCTAACGGTGAACTTGTCGTCGACGGCGTTTCTTGTGAAGCCGAATTTCTTGTCTAAAAACTAGGTCCAACGATTTAGAGATATTTCGGCCCCTAATCTTCCTAGACTCCGTCCTTAATCTCTCTCAATGGTATCAGAGATGATTAAGGACTTTGTGGAGAGTCTACTGAAGTGTGAAGACCCTCCCAGACCCACCATGGCTTGTGGGCATGCCTAAGTGAAGTTCTCGAGGTTGGATGCGATTTCGGTTAAGGGGAAACTCTGCCGAAATTTCGTTGGCACCGACACTTGTGGAAATTGTATGGGAATTCAGTGTGGACAGCAAAAGGGAAGCTGAATCTTGTGATTGGGAGCAATGGAGATGAGTCAATGGAGTGGAGATGCAGCCGAGAAGAGGAATGAGCCGCCACCATCCAAGATCGAGGCTTTGGAAGGCTCTCACTATGAGGAATGGAGTGGGCGGATGCGGAGTGCGTTTAAGCGCTACAAGCTGCTGAAACTTGCAATGGGTGAAGAGAAGATGCCAGAGGAAGGCGATGCCCGCGATCGGTGGATTGAGAAGAGCACGGTGCTGTACGACCTTATCCTTCAATCGGTCAACAATGATATGTTTCAGCACATCAAAGATTTGGTGGAGCTCAATGACTCAGGACCGAAGGCGTGGAAGCTACTGCACGATGTGATTCAGCCCAACACGATGCCAATGGTGATTGTGCTGGAGAAGGAGATGGCTGCCCTATCTATGCGACCGGGAGATGATGTGAAGCCGATCCTTGACAAGATCAATGACACCTATGCAAGGATGGCAGCGGCGGGCAGCAACGTGTCGCAGATGCAGCAGTGCACCAAGATCATCTCGGTGCTCGACAACTCGTGGGACAACCTTATCCCCACCCTCAACACTCAGCAGGACCAGTGGACGCCTGAGCGGCTACGGCAGCAGATTCTGCAGGAGGACTTCCGCAGGCGCCACACGGGAGGTGGTGCTGCCAACAAGACTGCTGATGGGTATGGAGCTACAGGAGAAAGAGGGGGTGGGAGAGGCCGTGGCCGAGGGAGAGGCTTTGGCAGAGGGAGAGGTCGAGGTGACTATAACAAGGGGCATGGAAGATTTGGTGGTAGGGGGAGCACCCGAATGGAGGGTGCGTGCTGGTACTGCAAGAAGGCTGGCCACCCATGGTTCAAGTGTTTCAGCCGGCCTGAGGGATGGGCGCCTCCAGGCATGAAGCCGCCAAGTGGTGAACATGCACGAGGTGGCGCTGTGCAAGGTTCAGGTGCACAAGGTGATGGTGCACAAGGTAAAGCTGACCTTGGGATGTTCCTCATGGTTGAGGATATGAAAGGGGGTGAGGGTGATGTGGGCACAGTTGGGAAGGTTGTGATGCACCCCCTCACTCACAAGGTGATAGATTCAGGTTGCACAAGCCACATGACCCCACGGGCAGATTTGCTTGATGAGGTAAAGCCCCCTGGGAAGATCAAGTTTGTGGCTGCCGCTTCAGGTGCTTTGCTCCATGTGATTGGTGTTGGGAATGCCAAGGTGATGGGAGCCAATGGGAAGCTTGTGGGGCTGGGCAATGTGCTGCTAGTTGAAGGTTTTTTGGCTAACCTTCTTGCTGTGCGCCGGCTGCAGAAGAGCAACGCTAAAGTTATGTTCGGTCCAACCAGCTGCCCTGCAAAGCTTGGGAAATTGCTGCTGTGGGATTTGGAGGAGAAGAGCAGCTGCATCAAGGACCTATGGCAGCTGCCCATTATCCCTTGGAAAGGGAAACCACAAGCAACGGCAGCAGTGACGGCTAAAGCAACTGCGGAAGGAGAGAAGACTGCGCCAACTAATGGGGCCCTGGATGCAGTCAAGTAGGTGCAGTAGCCACAGCAGCCACATGGTGAGGTGCTTGCTGGTGTGGATGCGACAGCTGCATGTGCAAAGGCTTCATCTGGGAATGGTGATGGCGATTGGGAGACGTGGCACGAGAGGTTGTGTCACATCAACATCCCTATGCTGCAAAATTTGGTGAAGGATGGGAGCTTGAAGGGGTTGGAGGTGAAGGGGGCAGCAAAGGAGATTGGGAACTGCCCTACATGCCTTGAAACGAAGTTCACAAAGTTTCCCTTCAACAACGGCACGGGACCAGCCAAGGCACCACTCGCACTTGTGCACATGGATGTGGTGGGCCCTACAAGGGCCCCTTCTCTCTCGAGCAGCCGCTACTTCTTAACCATCGTGGATGACCACACGCGTGCGGTGTGGGTGTACCCTCTAATGACCAAGGGGGAGGTGGCAGCGGCTGTTCTTAAGGAGTGGATTCTGAGAGCTCAAGGGGAGAGCGGACACAATGTGAAGGTGATCCGCACTGACAACGGGGGAGAATTCATTGGTGCTGATTTTGAGGCGGTGCTGAAGAAGAAGGGGATCCAGCATCAGCTCACGGTGCCCTACAATCCTCAGCAGAACGGCGTGGCTGAGCGGTTCAACCAGACCCTGCAGGAAGGTGCTCGCACTCTCCTTGGGCGTGCAGGGCTGCCGGATCCGTTTTGGGTGACTGCACTGCGGCGGGTCGCTCTTGTGAAGAACAGGGTGCTGGCGACTATGGGGGACAAGCAGTGGGTCCCCTACACCAAGTGGTATGGGAGTGCACCAGCAATCAACATGCTAAGAGCCTATGGCTGTATGGTGGTGTTTCATGTGCCTAAGGAGAAGAGGGGAAAGTTGGAGGCCTTTAGGAGATGGGGTGTACACTTGGGGCTTGCTAAGGATCACAAGGGCTGGTTGATATGGGACTTGACCAGCGAGCAGCTGACTGTGTCAAGGGATGTGAAGTTCCTTGAGTCCTTGTACTACAAGGAGTGGAAGCAGCAGCAGAAGAAGCTTCCTACTACACCACTGATCATTGAGGCTGATGAGGTGCAGCAGCCTTCGAGGCAAGTGCAGGTCACTGTCTCAGAGGAGGAGATCTCTAGGGTGACTGAGGAAGGGGGAGAACCTGAGGTGGAGGAGCAACGGCAGCAGCAGCAGCAGCAGCAAGATGCTCCACCGCGTGCCCAACGTCCGCCAGACCGTCCTAGGAGGGATGTGCGCCCTCATAATAGGCTGACCTATCCTAGATTTGGAAAGCCAAAGTTGGTATGGGCTGGGAGTGTGGCTGAGCAGTATGATGAGGATGAGATAGCAAATTGCTACTGGGCGGCCGTCTCTGAGCCCAAGACGCTAGCTAAGGCACTGAGCGAGCCCGATGCTGAAAATTGGAAGCAGAGTGTGAAGGAGGAGTATGACTCTCTGCTGGAGAATGAGACTTGGGAGTTGTGTGAGCTGCCTCCTGGGAAGAAGGCAATCTCTTTGAAGCTGATCTTCGGGCACAAGTATGGTCCTGATGGGGAGCTGACCCGCTACAAGTCAATGCTTGTGGGTGCGGTGTTCTAGTAGACAAAGGGGAAGGACTTTGACGAGATCTTTGCTCCTGTGGGGAAAGGGACTACACTGAGGGTGATGTTGGGAACGGCTGCAATCCGCGGATGGAGGATCAAGCAGATGGATATCACAACTGATTTCCTCAATGGGATCATTTTGGAGGAGCTCTACATGCTACAGCCTGTGGGGTTGGATGATGGGAGTGGCAGGGTGTGCAGGCTCAAGAAGGCCATCTATGGCCTGAAGCAGGCTCCTCGTGCATGGTACCACAAGTTGGAAGAGACACTTCTAGCTAGGGGGTTCAAGAAGAGTGAATGTGACCACAGTCTGTTCCTGCTGCAACAGAAAAACGAGTTCCTCATGCTCTTGGTGTAGGTGGACGACATCCTTCTCTTCTCTGAGTCGTCTGCAATGATTGAGCGTATGGAAGAGATGCTGGAGATGCAGTTCAAGTGCTCAAAGATGGGAGATGTGAATTACTACCTTGGGATGCATGTGGAGAGAGACCTTGACAAGGGAGTGTTGAGGTTGCACCAGAGGAAGTACTGTGAGGGGCTGGTCGAGAAGTACGAGCTGTAGGATGGAGGAAAGCCAGCAACCCCACTACCTTCGGGTGTCATTGTGGAGCCTTGTGCTGATGAGGAAGTGGTGAGTGAGAGTGAAAGAAAGCTGTTTCATTCCATGGTTGGGACACACAACTATGCGGCTTACCACATGTGGCCTAACATTGCCTTTGCTACATCCAGGCTTGCCAGTGTGGTTTCACGCCCCAGCCATGAGCAGTTGGAAGTGGCCAAGAGGTTGGTCTGCTATGTGAGTGCTACAGCATCTGTGGGTTTGGAGTACAGTGCTGTGAGGCAAAGGCAGCAGTGGGGTGCTGCTCATTTGGGCAAGGGGGGATGCTCTTGACTTGCTACACCGACGCTAGCTTCAACTCAGTGAAAGTGGATGGCACTAGCATTGGAGGCTATGTGTGCCTGTTTGGAGGTGGTGCAATAAGCTGGCGCAGCAAGAAGCAAAATGAAGTGGGGCTGTCCTCGTGTGAGACAGAGTACATGGCCCTGCATCATGGGGCCAAAGAGGTGGTGTGGCTGAGGTGCTTGTTGGAGGAGATTGGAGTTGGTCAGAAGGAGCCGACTGTGATGTTCTGTGACAATGAGTCGGCAGTGAAGTTAGCCAAGAATGCATGTCTTCATGGGCTGACAAAGCATATCAGGCCTAAGTGGCATTGGGTGAGGAGGCTCTTGGACAAGGAGGTGTGGCTGGAGATTGTGATGACCCATCAGCAGGCGGCTAACATTCTCACCAAGCGCCTGGATGAACCAGAGCACTAGAAGGGCGTGAAGCTTGCTGGAATGAGTGTGCATTCAGGGTGCATGCTTGAGCTATGGCATGTGGGATGATGGTAGGCAGCCATAGGGGGAGTTTTTTATGTGATGCCATCATTTGCATTCACGTCTATCTGCCTCCCATCATATGTTCGTGCGTTGCATGCGTGGTGTGAGCGTGTGCAAGAATTTGTGTTCGGTGTGATTTGGATTCTCTGAGTGTGTGTGAATATTATTTTGTCTGAGCAGATATCTGAAATGACTTCTATGCCCGAGAGCATTCCGACGAACCAGAGATCACTTCAATCGGAGCACGAACGAGAAAGTTACGAACGGTTGAAGTTCGTATGCTTCTTATATTTGGTTACAACAACTTTGGGAATTTGTGGCGTGACTCCATAAGGGGTATAGACCATTGGGGGTTGGGAAATTCGTCACCATCACTGTAGTTGCTGCCAAGTGGTTGGGAGAAGCCAAACCAGGCTGGCAAGTATGGCCAAGTAGGGTGAGGTGGATGGCATGGGTTGGGAAAGTGACAAAGGTCAAAGTTGGGGTGCCTATAGGGAGGGGAATTGTGTGACTAAGGGGTTTCTTTGGTTGGGGACTCCTTGGGGACCTTCCCTCTCGTACTCCTCATCCCCTCCTACCTGGTTTCTAGCTTCTCTAATTCTCTTGTGTGGTTCTTGTGAGATAATTGTGATTGAGTTAAGTTTCTATGGCAGCTTACCCCCTAGTGCGCCGAAATTCATAATTCGAGTATGATTCAAATTGGGAAAGATAGCCACGGTCACGGGGTACAACATACTCGAGTTTGAGAACATTCTAACGGTGAACTTGTCGTCGACGGCGTTTCTTGTGAAGTCGACTTTCTCGTCCAGAAACTAGGTCCAACGATTTAGAGATATTTCGGCCCCTAATCTTCCTAGACTCCGTACTTAATCTCTATCAACTCCATCTCATCACGCGGCAACGGGGAGTGCGGACAAGAGGAACGATGATGGGGGGACGGATGACGCTGAGCCGGCGGGGCAGCAAGAGATGACGCGGGGGCCGGCGGCACCACGGGAACCAGGCCGGCGTTGGTGGCTGGAGGCGACTGGAGGCGACTGGTACCTTGCTTTCTTAGTCAAAGATCCCTTCTCGACTTTTCCTTCGACATTTACCTTGGCTACGGTTTCTCCTAAGCCTTGAATCACCAACTATTTTGACATGGTATCAGAGCCGGTCCTTCCTAGACCGCTCACTTTTTTGGGCCCACCACCTGCTGCCCTACGCGCCACCCTTGTGAGGCCCTTCTCTCGACATTAGGCCCCGGCCCGTCGCTCGTGCCCGTCGCCCCTAGGCTCCGGCCCCTGGCCCGTCGCTCGTGCCCGTCGCCCCTCGGCCGTCGCCCCTCGGCCCCGTCGCCCCTAGGCCCCGGTCCCGGCCCGTCGCTCCCGCCCGCCGCCCCTAGGCCTGTCGGCACCGTCGCCCCTAGGCCCGTCGCCCCTCGGCCCCGTCGCCCCTAGGCCCGTCGCTCGCGCCCGCCGCCCCTAGGCCCGTCGGCCCCGTCGCCCGTCTCTCCCCTAGGGAGTTCGCGAATGAGCCAGCAACGGCCGCCAGCGCCAGCGCCATTGCCAGCACCCGCTGCCCGTCGCCAGCCCCGTCGCCCGCCGCCCAGACGCCTGCGGACTCGTCGCCCAAGGCGCCGTCGCCTGCGGATCTGCCTCCCGCGGCCACGTCGCCCGAGGACCCATCGCCCACGGCCTCGTCGCCCCCTGCCTCGTCGCCCGAGGACCCGCCCCCCACTTCGTTCTCCCTCTCCCTGCTGCGCGTGCAGCAGTAAAGGAGGGGGGGGGGGAGGGAAGGGTGTTGGGGGCGCGGATAATGGAGGGTGAGGGGGTGGCAAGAGGGGTGCGGTTCCTGGGGGTGGCTGACCTAGGGGGTGGCAGGAGGGATTTCTGCAACGCCAGCCACCCACCACCTCCTCCTCTCTCTCTCCCTGCCGCACCTTGTGTTGGGAGGGGGGGGAGGTTAAGGGGGTGGCGGGAAGGGGATTTGCAGCATCAGCCCCCCCCCCCCCCCCCCCCCCCCCCCCTTCTCCTCCATCCCTCTGCTGCGGGTGCAGCAGTGGGGGAAGGGGGTCTGCAGCACCAGCCCCCCCCGCCCCCCCCCCCCCCTCCCTTCTCCTCCGTCCCTCTGCTGTGGGTGCAGCAGTGGGGGGGTGGGATCTGCAGCCCTGTGTGCCCCGCGCGCCCTGCTACCCTGCTGCCCTGTGCGCCCCGTGCGCCCTGCAGCCCTGCGCGCCCCGCGCGCCCTGCTGTCCTGCTGCCCTGCGCGCCCTGCAGCCCTGCGCGCCCCGTGCACCCTGCAGCCCTGCGCGCCCCGCGCGCCCTGCTGTCCTGCTGCCCTGCGCAGCCCCCCGCGGGGTCGGGATGTCTGGTCCAACCGGGTCTCCCTCAGGGGCAAGCAGCATGGCCACGAGATGAGGTACAGCAGCTGCAAGACACTCAAAGTCCTCCTACCTGTCCTCAAGGACGTCCGTGCCAAGAGCACACTCACCCGTGACGGACAGAGGACAGTCAGACTCAGACTCAGCAACAAGACTAGTGGCGTAGTCGAGACGACAAGCGGCAGCAAAGTCAACAAGCTCAGCAACTAGGGCAAATGCAGCAGAGGACTCAAACGAAGGGTCAGTGACAACAGTGGCTAGAAGACGAGGGACAATAGGACTAGCAGTACGAGCTAAGTCATACTCAGGTTCAGGAACGGCAGGAAGAGAGGGCACAGGAGGAGGCGGCAGGGGAACTCGCAGTGGAACAGAGGAAGGACGAAGTGCCATAATGTGAGTGCCGAAGACAGGAGGAGGACGCGGACAAGGAACACGACGACCAGTACGAACAGCGCGAACAAGCGAGGCAGGATGAGGCTCAGACTCACGACGCTCTGTAAAAGAGCTTGTATACTCAGTGTAAGGAGAAGGAGCAGGCAGTGAAGAGTCTGGCTGTAACTGTGGCTGCGACTGGTGAGGCGGTGGACTCAGTAAGCTAGGAGGAAGGCCAATGGAAGATGGGAGACTAAGAACCTGGCGAAGGACCGAGTCAGGAGGCGACAGAGATGACGGCAGTGGCGGAACGAAAAACGGTCGCCGCTGCATAGTGCCTCCAACACCAGTACCGCCAGCTCCAGTACCCCCAGCTCCAGCACCTCCAGCTCCAGGGTCTCCAGCTCCAGCGCCTCAAGCTCCAGCGCCTCCAACTCCAGTGCCTCCAGCTCCATCGCCTCCAGCGCCAGCACCTCCAGCTCCTGGGTCTCCAGCTCCAGGGCCTCCTGCTCCAGCGCCTCCAGCGCTAGTGTCTCCTGCTCCAGCTCCTCTAGCTCCAGTGCCACCAACACCACCAGCTACGGCAGCTCTATTACCCCTAGTACGAGCACCTCCAGGACCAGCAGCTCCAGCCCCTTCAATACCTCTAGCTCCAGTAGGAATTCCAGCACCTCCAAAACTAGAAGCTCCAGCGCCTCCAGCTCCAGTGCCTCCAGCTCCAACGCCTCCACCTCCAGGGTCTCCAGCTCCAGAGTCTCCAACACCACCAGCTCCGGCAGCTCCAGTACCCCTAGTACGAGCACCTCCAGGACTAGTAGCTCCAGCACCTCCAGCTCCAGTGCCTCCAGCGGGAGAGCCTCCAGCTCTTGCAGCGCCACTCCTAAGGCGTGTGCGCTGAGCAAACCACTCGCGCAGCTGCTGTGGTGAGAGAGGCTCCCGCCAAGGAGACAGTAGTGGCGAGGCACTCGCTGGCCCTCTAGCAGACGCAGTACCCCGAGGCTCAGCACCCCCAGACTCCGCACCCTCAGACTTAGCACCCCCAGGCTCCGCACCCTCAGACACACCTAAGGAAGCAGGACCCTGAGGGGGGAGGGGGTCTACCAGAGGAGGACCATGAGCGAGGAAGAGTGGGGGGGGGGAAGGGAGAGGGGCAGTGCAGTAGGGGAAGAGACGGTAAAAGGGAACCGACTTGTCAAACATGATGTCCTGAGAGGGGAGGACACGGCGCGAGGTGGGGTGGTAAAATTGCCAGCCAGGCGCATCAGGGGGGAAGCCAAGGAAGATGCGGGGAATAGCACGGGAGGAGAGCTTGTCCGCGGAAGTATCGCGGACAAAGGCACGAGAGCCCCAGACCCGGAACACTGATGCATCGCCAACCTTCCCCGTCCAACGTAGTGTAGGCGAGGTTTCCGGCAACGAGACACGGGGCCAGAGGTTGAGCTGATGCGCAGTGTACCGGACCGCAAACGGCCACAGAAAATGGGGAGCAGCCCCATGGATCATGGAGGTACGATCCACTTCCATGACTAAGCCAATGCGGCGCTCAGCAACCCCATTTTAATGCGGGGAGGCCGGAAGCGTGAACGACTGGAGAATGCCCTCCCCACGACAAAAGTCCCGCAAGAGGTCAAAGGAGAACTCACCACCTCTATCAGAGTGCAGACGCAGGACAGGAAGGTCCTCGCGGAACCGCTCTCGGGGCTGGAGACGGACTGCGCGGATCCAAGGGATCAAGACATCAGGGACCTGACCCTTGCTGCGCAAGGGGAAGACCGTGGTGTAACGCGAGTAGTCGTCAACAACCAGCAGAAAGTAGCGCTCGCGGCCCTGTCCACTGACGCGGGCTGGGCCCCACACGTCCATGTGGAGAGTCTGCAGGGGAGCAGTCGTCGGGGGAAACGAGGAGTGAGGAGCGGAGCGCTGCCGCCACTCAACACAAGGAAGGCAGGGCGGGGCAGGCGAGGGCGGGAGGGGAGGCAGAGACCTGGGAAGACCAGAAACAAGGAGGCAGGAGTGCATGCCATGAAGGCGTGGCAGGGAGGGGTGACCAAGGCGGTGGTACCACAGGAGAGTCTGGTGCGACAGGAGGCGACATGAGCAGGGGGGCGCTACCAAACCTGACGCGGACACCTGAGCAGACGCAGCTACTTGAGGAGGCTCGGTAGTCAGTGTGTACAAACTCGACCCAGGCTGACGAGTGAACGTGGCCAGGTGACGGCCCCTCGGAACAACTCCACCCCGACCGCCACCACCGCCTCCGCCACCACTCCCACTACCGCCACCACCACCGCCCCCACTGCTGCCACCACCACCGCCACCGAAGCCCCCACTCCCGCCACCACTCCCACCGTTGCCACCACCTCTGCCACCTTCACCGCCTCCACTGCCGCCACCACCACCACCCTCGCTGTCACCGCCACCACTTTTGACTCCCTTGCCCTTGCTGCTGCGGCGCTTCCCACTAAGAGCAGAAGCAGCCCCGACATCCTCAGGACCATGGATGTCAGCAGCAGCAGCAGAAGCGTAGAGGGGGGCAAGGGGGGAGGGGGAACACCCCTCAAAGAAGGGTGTGCGAGGAGTGCCACGAGCAGCACCTACAGCGACTACGCTAGTCTCAGCTGCAAGGAGGTGCTTGTCAAGCAGGTCGACAGTGAGTTCTGTGGGGTCAAGTGCGAGAAAGTGGTCCGTGACTGCGCAAAGAGAGTCAGGGAGGCGGGTGACTATGAAGTAGAGAGTGATGTTTATCGGGGGGGGGGGGGGGTTCCTGTCTAGGAACTTGGCTGGGAGGGCAGATCGGTAGCGAGCGTTGCTAGTGTGAAGGTGGGTAACCGGGTCCTCGACTGTGGCAAAGGCTGACAGCTCAGGAAACAGGTAGGGCAGTATAAGGCGGCCAAGAGCAGCAGTGTCAAGGGAGGAGTAACGAGCTACTACAGCGTCGTACAGGGCCTTAGCAGTCTTGTGCTGGCCAAAGTGAGTGCGTTCGGCTAACGGTAGGTGGGTGCGAACTGCTAAGTGAGCAGTTGCGTCACGGGTAAGCGACTGTGAGCGAGTCGCACTGTCAGCTGTGGCAGGAGGGGCGATAGAGGCTCCAGACGTGTGGTCAAACAACGAAACGCTGTCTCTAGAATCGCTGAGTAGGTACAGCTGTAAGTCGTCGAGCCACGTATCGAACTGGATCGGACGGCCCTCATGATCGAAGGTGAGTACACTGAGAGAAGCCATAGCGGGCAGAGCAGGGTGGCGCGCGACCAGCAGGGCAGCACGCAGGCAAGGCGGCGCGCGAGCAGTAGGGAAGTGCGCAGGGCAGGGTGGAGCGGCGCACGGCTAGGGAAGAGCGGCGTGCGGCCAGGGCAGGGCAGCAAAAATGGCAGGGCAGGGCGGCGGCCAGCAGGGCGGCGCGCAGGAAGGGCAGGGTGATGCGGCGGCCAGCGAGGCGGCGCGCGAGCAGCACGGCGTCGGCCAGCAGGGCAGCACACAGCAGGGCGGGCAGCAGCAGGGCGGCGCGGGCAGGAGGGCGCCGGCCAGCATGGCTGGCGGTGCAAGCAGTAGGGTGGCGCGCAGCAGGGCTGTGCGGGCTGCAGGGCACCGAACAGCAGGGCGGGCAGCAGTACAGCGGCACGCAGGTGCAAAGGGCGGCACGCGGGCTGCAAGGGGCAGCGAGCGGGCTGCAAAGGGCGGCGCGGCGGGCTGCAAAAGGGCTGCGTGCGGGCTGCAAAAGGCGGCACGGCGGCCATCAGGGCGGCGCGCAGGCAAGGCAGGGCGGGCAGCAGCCGGGCGGTTCGCGGGCAGGGCAGAGGGCGGCACGTGGGCTGCAAATGGCAGCGCGCGGGCTGCAAATGGCGGTGCGGCGGGCTGCAAAAGGCGGCGCGCGGGCTGCTAAGGGCGACGCGACGGCCAGCAGGGCGGCGCGACAGGCAGGGCAAGGCGGCAGGGCAGCGCGACTGTTGGGGTAGCGCTCTGTGGTGGGCCCTAAAGAAATCGGTCCTAGGACAGGACCTGCTCTGAAACCATGTCCGAATACTGAACGAGAATGAATGAACTATGAAAGAGTTGGGTACAAGTACTAACCCTAATTGGGTTGTATCCCTTATGGGCTACCCCACTATAGCCTACACAATGTAAGCACTAAAAGATTTTGATAGCTCTTCACTTGCTACACCAACGCTAGCTTCAAATCTGTCAAGGCGGATAGCACCAGCATTGGAGGCTATGTGTGCTTGTTTGGAGGTGGTGCAGAGAGCTGGCGCAGCAAGAAGCAAAATGAGGTGGGGCTGTCCTTGTGCGAGACCGAGTACGTGGCCCTTCATCATGGGGCAAAGGAGGTAGTGTGGCTGAGGCGTTTGTTGGAGGAGATCCATGTTGGTAAGAGGGAGCCGACTGTGATGTTATGTGACAACGAGTCAGCTGTGAAGTTGGCCAAGAATGCTTGTTTGCATGGGCTAACAAAGCACATCAGGCCTAAATGGCATTGGGTGAGGAGGCTCCTTGATAAGGAGGTGCGGGTGGAGATAGTGAAGTCCCAGTAGCAGGCAGCAGAAGCGGAGCATTGGAAGGGGATGAGACTTACTGGAATGAGTGTGCATTGATTGTACATGTATGAGCTGAGGCATGGGGAGTAGTGTTGGCAGCCAAAGGGGGATTTTATTATGTGATAATATCATTTGCATTCACGTATGTCTACCTCCCGTCCTATGTTCGTGCGTTGCATGCGTGGTATGTGCGTGCGTAAGAATTTGTGTTTTGGTGTGGTTTGGATTTTATGAGTATGTGTGAATGTAATTTGGCTTGAGCAGATATCCAAAATGACTTCTCTGATCAAGAGCTTTCCAACAAACTAAGGATCGCTTCAATCGGAGCACGAATGAGAAAGTTACGAGCGATCGAAGTTCGAAGGCTTTTGATATTTGGTTGCAGCGACTATGGGAATTTGTGGGGTGACTCTATAGGGGGGGTATATACCACTGGGGGTTGGGGAATTTTTTCACTTCACTGTAGTTACTGCCAAGTGGTTGGGAGAAACCAAACTAGGTTGGCAAGAGTGGCCAAGTTGGGTGAGGTGGATTTGGGAGGTTGGGAAAATGAGAAGAGTCAAAGTTGGGTTCCTTTAGGGAGGGGATTTGATGTGCTTATGGGGTTTCCTTTGTTGGGGACTCCCTTGGACCTTCCCTCTTGTCATCCTCATCCCCTCCTACCTGGCTTCTAGCTACTCAACTCTCTTGTATGGTTCTTCGGAGAATATTGAAGATTGAGTTAAGTTTCAGCTCCAGCATACCCCCTAGTGCGCCAAAAATCATAACTAGCGATTTACTTCACCTTTTTGTGCAATTCAGAGTTGTAATTTTAGCCATGGTCTAGAACTACAACGTTTCTAAAATTGGTGAATTTTTAACAGCGAACATATCGTTGACGGCGTTTCTGTCAATTTTTCTGTCTAGAATTACTCCAACGATTTTGAGTTATTTCGGCCCTTAATCTACATAGACTCCGTCCTTGATACTGACAAAAAAGTCACCGCGCAAATCTCTTCTTGTTTGTGTGAGAGACTGGTTTGCTATGTTCCTTATGTGTTATTCCCCCCCCCCCCAATCAGCGCCTGTACCAGCGCGCGAGAATCACATGTGTCAGTAAGAGTGCAGTCAAGGGTAGCCGGCACCATCATCCACGGGCGCTCTCGTCACACTTGTCTCAGTTGTCTCACTTGTCTTGCATGAGTTGCACAACCGCGATGGCTGCCATGTCTTGCTTTACATCTGCATTCCTGCTTATGATATAAAGGATTTGGCCTTGCCTACCAAATCCAATTTGGCTTTGCATGCGGGATCAAGTACCAACATCTCTGCTCTCCGCTCTTGCAACTTGAACAATGTCCTCAATACTGGGTTATTATGGAAACAAGGAACGAAACACATGCACCGGCGCACGATACCCCTACCAAAGAGGGAAGGGGGGAGAATTTGGGCTACACGCCATGTTTTAGCCTTGCGAGAGTAAGGGTGTGATTAGCATGCACTGTACTCGACGGTCTAGTGCAGGGCATATGAAAAGAGTAAATAATTGCAATCTTGGCAAGTCACTATATGCATCTAAATGCAGTACTTGGTTTGGATGGAGACGTGTACCTGCATGCGTTTGTGACCGGGTGCGTTGTCATGCCCACTCCTCCGTTGCCCATGCATCTGCAACACTAACATTGTCGGTATCTACATCAGCTGTTTAGTTACCAGAACACATGGTCCTCAATGTCGGCGCGGTAGCTGCGATCTGTACATCATGGTGCTTGTGCTGCTACTGGTTGTGTTCCTCTACTGCTACTTGCCGTCCCATGCGCTGCTCTGGTCCCTGCCTATGTGTCCTCTACATTACCCGCACAGGACCCGTCACACTCTGTCTCCGCCACCCAATGCAGTGGCATTTATGTTTATTGTGTAGGTGGTTGTGGTATTTTTCTCTAGCTGGTTGTGGGCTAAGGGCTTGGGCAAAATGTGGTTGCTAGACTTGTTCCGGGCTGGAATTGAACTCGCACCCAGCAAGCACCAACAAACCTTTGCTATTCACTACAACACCTTTGGTGTTGCTAGATTGGCACTTTGGGTTGTTGAGGATCGTTGTAGGGCGAGGGATGGGTTGGTAGGGTTTGACAAACTCGTCACTTTGCAGATCTGAAGTCTGACCTAAAGCCATTCCTAGATCTAATCCATGGCTGCCAAGTACTTCCACCAGGATACCCCGTCGCACTTAAATCACGATAGCGGTCGGCCTAGATCTTGGTTGAAGGCGTGCGTTACCATTCTGGAAATAAGAGATGAAGACATTTTCAATGCGTACCTGCTCATAGTTTATGGTTACGTGTGTTGCACGCAATGTTCCGACAAAGTCGGCAGACTTAATCTCTTGTGACGCTCTCTAGATTCGCACGCTTTCCATCGCACGCTCCCATGTGCTGCTTTGGTCCCTAGCTATGTGTCCTCTACATTACCTGCACAAGACCCATCACACTCTGTCTCCGCCACCCAATGCAGTGGCATTTATGGAGCTCACCTGGGTCCAGATGGGTGGTCATGCCATCGTTTGTACGATGATGGCAAGTACTGGTTGACATATCATGCGGTTCTTTGTCATTACCGACACCACATGCGTCGCACAACACATCACCGACACTGTCATACTCAGATCCCACTTGCCCGTACGTTGTAGTAACCGACGCATCAGATCAGGCCATTGGATTAGTTCTTCTTCAGGACCAGGGCCGCGGATTGCAACGGATCGCGTACGAGTTGCGTAAGCTTAGGGGAGCCGAGCTGAACTATCCGATTCACGACAAGGAGGCGCTTGCGATCTTCCATGCGTATAAGGTGTGGAGGTGCTACCTAGAGGGGGCAGAAAGTGTTATACGCACGGACCATTGCTCGCTTCGCTTTCTCAAGTCTTAGCCACAGCTGAGTCGTCGCCAGGCTAGATGGATGGAGTCTATGGAGGGAAGTTTCCACTACAGGATCGATTACAAGCCAGGCGTGCGCAACCCAACAGATCCACTCACTCGCCCTAGTTGCCAGCTTGCTAGCCTCACTGTCACTGCCGGCCATCCACTGCTCACAGCATTCTTCGAGAACGGTTATACAGTAGATCCAGCCTTCACACCGTAGCCGTCCGCAGGAGCAGAGGTGCAGGGTAGTGTCTACATTCAGAAGGGCCACACGGATTTGGGTTCCTGCCTACTGCCCTCTTCGACATCTCCTTCTTTCCGAGGCACACGATGTCGTTAGTGCAGGTCGCTTTGGAGCAGATAAGATGGCTAAGACGCTTAGTCGCACGTACTTTTGGCCAGGGCTTAAAGTAGTCGTAGAGGATTACATTCGCTTGTGCGACACGTGTCAGCGTACGACGTCCTCTTGCCAGTGCAAAGCAAGACATTTGCAGCCAATTCCAACGGCTTATCACGCACAGTTAGGGGTCACAACGCCATCTTCGTGGTAGTTGATAAGTTTTCTCGAGCAGCGCAATTCATCCCCACCCACGGCAAGGTCACAGCAGAGGAAGCCGCGACGTTGTTCGTAGATAATGTAGTTAGACTGCACGGGGTTCCGGATTCAATCAATTCTGACCGCGACCCTCGTTTCACTTCAAAGTTCTAGAAGCAGCTTTTCGCACTGTTTGGGACACTTAGCCATGTCGGCTGCGTACCATCTAGAGACAGACGGACAGACTGAGCGTGTGAACCAGACCTGAGAGCAGATCCTTTGCAGCATCACGATGCACGACGCAGCCGCATGGGACTAGAAGCTGAGTATGGCCGAGTTCGCATAGGCATGTCACCGTTCTTCGCGCTGTACGATCAGCACCCCAATATCCCCACTCATGTCGATCTCACACCCACAGTCCCTCATGCGGACAACTTCCACCAGCATCTCACCTTCATTCACCAGTCGGCTTCCCCTGGTCGGCGTCACCCAAGTCGACGCCCTCCACTGGTCGACCTCCCAAGTTGACCAGCCGAAGTTGGCGCCCTCCCAAAGTCGGCGCCCTTGCAGTGCCCCTTGTGCAGGTCGACCAGGCCCGTCGACCAGCTCGCCAACTGTTGCAGGTCAGCTGCACTCCTCACACCCGACCCCGAGGTTGGCTCCGCCCAAGCGAGGACGGGGCCAACAACAACTCCTGTTGTCCGGCCTTGTCGTCGTTGCCGCGAACTGCAGCGAGCCAACCTCCTGCCGGTACTCCTCCCAGCGATCCTGCGCCTCTTCGTCGTCAAAGGTGAGCTCGGCGTAGGCGTCGACCGAGATTGGCGTCTTCGGGGTGCGCCCAGTCTGCTCCTCGTCGAGGAACCGCCTACGCAGCTTGTCGGCGTAGCCCTGCTGGTGCAACCACAGCTTCCTCGCCAACCTGTCGCGGACGGTCTCCAGCTTGAGGTAGTTCTGCATCGATGAGATCTCGCACAGCTCGAAGGCGGCCTCTAGCAGCTCCTTCAGCTCCTTTGGCATCTCGGTGCTGCTGCAAGCGGCGAGCAGGTCGTCGACGTAGACCAGTACCCAGCAGGTCACCTTGTCGTCGCCGAATTTGAAGTAGAGCGCCGTGTCGACCTGGCTCTTCTTCCAGCCAGCAGCACACCGTCGAGAGCCTAGTACCACAACAACGGCGACTGCTTCAAGCCGTAGAGGCTCTTCAGCAGCTTGCACACCCGGCCGGTCCCGTCGTTGAAGTAGTCCGGCTGGTGCATGTACAGCACCCGGTCGAGCTTACTCTGCAAGATGGCGTTCTTCATGTCGAGCTGCATCAGGTTGAGGGCGAGGACGGCGACGATGCTGAGGAAGATCCTCAGCGTGACGTAGCTGCTCACTGGCGCATACGTCTTGTCGTAGTCGGTACCATACACCTGCGTGAAGCCCTTCACGACCAGCCTTGCCTTCTCGCACTTGACGGTCTCGTCGATGTGGTACTTCGTCGTCAGCACCCACCGGTTCTTCATGATGTTCAATCTCGGCGAGTGTTTGACTAGCTCCCGCGCCCTCATGCTGACGAGGCTGCGGATCTCCTCTTCCATGGCGGCCTTCACCGCCACGCCCTTCTGACAAACTTATACGCTATAGTCTGTTTAGGCTGTAGTGGGGTAGTTCATATAGGGTACAACACTTTTAGGTTTCCTACTTGTACCCACCTGCTTTCTAGTTCGGTCATTCATTCTATCAAGATTCTAACATGGTATTCTGAGCAGGTTCCCTCGTGGGAACGTTTTTTTTTTTAGGGCCCACCACGAACATTTTTTTTCCTGCCCAGCCCCAAGCGCGCCTCGCGCCTGCCTTACCTGCGCCGTCGCGCGCCCTTCCCTAGCTGGCCCGTCGCGGCCCTGTCTCAGCCGGCCCGTCCCGGCCCGTCGCTGGCCCGTCGCCACGCGTCGCGGCCCTGCCTTAGCGGCCCGCTGCGGCCCCGTGCTGCCTTTCGCTGGCCCGTCCCGGCCTGTTCCGGCCCGTCTCGGCCCGACCCGGCCCGTCCCGGCCCGACCCGGCTCGTCCCGGCCCGTCTCGGCCCGTCCCGGCCCGTCCCGGCTGAGAAGAATGAAGAACGAGGATGAATGAACTATGAATGAGGTGAGTACATATAGAAAACCCTAATTGGGTTGTACCCCCTATGGGATACCCCACTATAGCCTACACAACAGCATAAGCTATATAATGTTCTGACACACCCCCATAGGCAAAGTGGGGGAGAACAAGGGGTCACAAGACCAGTCAAGCAAAGCAGAGCAAGCTCAGGGTGGATCACAACGTCACCACACAGTCCGAGCACAACGACAAGGCCACAAGGCCAGTTCACATGCAGGAGTACACATATATATATAGAGCTAGACAAGCAAGAGCAGGTATATATATGTGACAGTACAAGTAAGGTCAAGAGGAGAGCAAGTGAGGCAAGACAGGTACAAGACCCAGCTGAGTGCAGAAGCGCTGATGGTCACAAGGCGCAAGTGCCTTGGTGAACACATCAGCAGTGTTGGCCTGAGAGGCCACGTACGCAAGTCGCAACTGACCACGCTGCTGCAGCTCACGAGCAAGAAAGTAACGGAGAGCAATGTGCTTCGTTCTGTGCTCCAAGCGCTGCTCTCGACACAAGGCCAGCATGGCCTTGTTGTCTACGTACAGCACTGGAGGAGAACGAGGCGGCTCTCCAAGGTCAGTCAGCAGGTAGGTGAGCCAGCGAAGCTCCTGTGCAGCCATGGCCCCGGCGTAGATCTCAGCCTCACAACTGGAGCCGAGAACAGAGGACGAGCGAGTAGCTCGCCACGAGACAGAGCCGGAACCAAGACTGAAGGTGTAACCCTGCGATGACCGCTGCGTAGCCTGGTCGTCAGCCCAAGAAGCGTCCGCGTGCCCAGTGAGGACCACTGGACTCCGCCCTCCAAGCACTAGTCCCATGCCCGACGTACTGCACAAGTATCGCAACACCCTCTTCGCTGCAGCCATGTGCTCTGGTCGGTGTCTCCCAGGAGCAACATAGCGTGCAAGAATGCTAAGAGGGTATGCAAGGTCAGGTCGTGTGCAGGTCATCAGGTACATGAGGCAGCCAACAAGCTCTGGATACGGGCCACTCGACTCTACGGACTCATCCGAAGGCAGAGCTGAGAGTGAGTGGCGAGTAGGCAGAGGAGTGGCCTGAGGCGAGGAGTACGTGAAGCCGAAGCGCTGAAGGACCTGCTGCACCATGTGTGACTGAGTCAGGGTAATGGTGCGACGTGCTCTGTCCCGGGTGATCTGCAAGCCAAGGTAGCTGCGCAGTTCACCCAGGTCTGTGCACGTGTGTCTCTTCTGCAGCTCGGACTTCACGTGGGCGAGTCCAGCAGTGTCAGCTGTGGCAAAGACCAAGTCGTCGACGTACACGAGGATGTAGAACGGCGGCAGAGAGGTGTCGGTGCGTAGAAACAGCGACGGGTCGGCAGTAGAAGGAGCAAACCCAAGAGCCGCAAGCGTAGTCCTCAGTGTGTCATGCCACTCACGTGGCGCCTGGCGGAGACCGTAGACTGGACGCCGGAGACTCCACTGGGTACCAGGAGGGAAAGACCCAGTGAAGCCAAGTGGGCGGCGCAGCCAGATCTCCTCGTGCAGGCTGCCCTGCAAGAAAGCAGTGCTGAAGTCGAGAGAGTGCAGCTCGTAGTCACGGTGAGCAGCAACGTGTAGCAGCACCCGAAGAGTGGTCATCTTCGGGGTGGGGGAGAAGGTCTGAAAGTAGTCAACTCCCTGTCGCTGACTGAAGCCACGAGCCACGTAACGTGCCTTGAAGACAGGCGGAGAACCCGGCGGCCGCTTCACCCTGAAGATCCACATGCCACTGACGATGTTCGCCCCAAGAGGGGGGACAGCGTCAACGTAGGTGCCTGTGGACTTCCAGGAAGCCATCTCTGCATCCATAGCTGCCTGCCACTGAGAGGAGTAGGGACCCTCTATCGCCTCCGCGTAAGAGCGCGGAGTCGGGATGTCAAGTGCATCCGGGTCTCCCTCAGGGGTAAGCAGTACGGACACGAGATGAGGTGAAGCAGCTGCCAGACACTGGAACTCCTCCTGCCTGTCCTCAAGGACGTCCGTGCCAAGGGCACACTCACCCCCGACTGACGGAGGACAGGCAGACCCAGACTCAGCGACAAGACTAGCAGCGTAGTCTAGGCGACAGCGAGCAGCAAAGTCGACGAGCTCAGTAACTAGGGCAGACGCAGCAGTAGACTCGAAGGAAGGGTCAGTGACAACAGTAGCAAGGAGACGCGTGACAGTAGGACTGGCAGCACGAAGAGAGTCCGACGCAGGGTCGGGAAGAGCAGGAAGAGAGGACTCAGGAGGAGAAGGCAAAGGGGCACGCAGAGGAGCAGTAGACGGACGCAGAGACATCCTGTGCGTGCCAGGGACAGGAGGAGGACGCTGACGCGAACCACGACCACTAGCGCGAGCAGCACGGACAGGCGACGCAGGGCGAGACGCAGGCTCACGACGCTCAGTAAGACCTCCAGTAGGACCAGTGTAGGGAGAAGGAGCAGGCAAAGGGGAGGTAGGCTGTAGCAGTGACCGCGACGGGACAGGCTGTGGACCCTCCAAGAGAGGAGGAGGACCACGAGAGGGCGGAAGACCAAGAACCTGCTGCAGGAGTGGAACGAAGTACGGTCGAGGCCGCGTAGCTACGCCAGAAACAGCAGGGACAGCACCAGTACCCCCAGCAGGAGCACCCGCTCCAGCAGCACCTCCAGTAGCTCCAGAACCTCGAGCAACACCAGGAGCACCCCCAGCAGTACCGCCAGTGGTAGTCTCAGCGCCAACACCCTCAGCAGCACCAGCTCCAGTCGAACCCGCAGGCCCAGCAGCTCCAGTACTCCCAGTACGAGCACCTCCGGGACCCGCAACAGCAGCACCCTCAGTAGCCGACGAACCTCCAGCACCAGCAGCACGGCTCCAGCGCCAGGCAAACCACTCGCGCAGCTCCTGTGGAGAGAGTGGCTCCCGGCGAGACAAAGCACGCGTAGAAACTCGAGGCGGAGGACCTCCAGGCGCAGCACTCCCAGGTCCAGCACCCCCAGGCAAAGCACCCCCAGGCGTAGCACCCCCACACTCAGCACCCCCAGGCTGAGCACCCCCAGGCTCAGCACCCCCAGGCTCAGCACCCCCAGGCTCAGCACCCCCAGACTCAGCACCCCCAGACTCAGCACCCCCAGGCTCAGCACCCCCAGGCTCAGCACCCCCAGCAGCACCAGAGTCACCAGTGACCTCGACAGGCTCGACTGCGTCTACCTGGGACACACCTGAAGGGGCAGGACCCTGAGGGGGGAGGGGGTCTACCGGGGGGGGATCTGGTACAAGGAAGAGCGGGGGCGGGGGGGGGGACGGAGTGCGGTAGGGGAAGAGGCGGTAGTAGGGTACCGACTCGTCGAACGTGACGTCCTGAGAGGACAGAACACGGCGAGAGGTGGGGTGGTAGAACTGCCACCCAGGCGCGTCTGGGGGGAACCCCAGGAAGACGCAGGGAGCAGCACGAGGGGACAGTTTGTCCGCAGACAAGTCGCGGACAAACGCCCGAGATCCCCAGACCCGGAACGCCGACGCATCGCCCACCTTCCCGGTCCACAGCAAGGCTGGGGAGGTCTCCGGCCTGGAGACCCTGGGGTGAAGGTTGATCTGACGTGCCGCGTACCTCACCGCAAACGGCCACAGAAAATGGGGGGCAGCCGCATGCATCATAGACGTACGAGCGACGTCCATGACCATGCCAATGCGGCGCTCAGCAATCCCATTTTGCTGCGGAGAGTCCGGGAGCGTGAAGGTCTGACGGATGCCTCGTGCACGACAGTAGGCTCGCAGAAGGCCAGAGGAGAACTCTCCGCCTCTGTCCGAGTGCAGACGCAGAACAGGAAAGTCGGAGCCAAAGCTCTGCCTGAGCTGGAGACGAGCTGCGCGGATCCAGTCGATCAGCACCTCAGTGACATCACCCTTGCCGCGCAAGGGGAAGACTGCAGTGTAACGCGAGTAGTCGTCAACAACGAGTAGGAAGTAGCGCTCGTGACCCTGCCCACGGACGCGGGCTGGGCCCCACACGTCCATGTGGAGCGTCTGCAACGGGGCCTCTGTCGGAGGAAACTGGGAGGAGTGAGGGGCAGCACGCTGGCGCCCCTCGACACAGGGGACACAGGTAGGGCCAGGGCCCTGAGGAAGGGGAGGGAGGGACCGGGGGAGACCAGACACTAGAAGACGGGAGGCCATGCCTCTGAGCCGAAGCAGAGAGGGGTGACCAAGACGGTGGTGCCAGAGAAGAGTCTCGTGAGACAGGAGACGACAAGAACAGGGGGCAGACTCAGGACCAGACCTGGACGCAGCAGCAAACACCTGACCCGACGAAGCGACTCTACCAGACTCAGTAACGGGAGGAGACGCAGTGGTCAGTGTGTACAGGCTCGACCCCGGCTGACGGGTAAACGTAGCCAGGTGTCGGCCTGTGCGAGCCTCTGTACAGTGCGTCACCCGCTGACGCGCAGGAGTGAACTGGTGTACACCCGCATCCTGTAGGTCAGCACCACTCACCAGGTTCGTAGAGAACGAGGGGAGGTAGAGACCAGACAGGGTGCCAGAGGGAGCCGCCGGACACGGGAGGACTGTGGAGAAGCGAGACAGGACAGGACCCCCAGAGGGGTCAGCCAGAGACACTGCAACCGGTCGACTCAGCGGTGTGAGTGTGGTGCGGTCCCTAAAGAAGGAGCGAGACGCCCCAGAGTCAAGGGTGAAGGTGAGGGAGGCCGAAGCCGACGTAGTACCTGAGAGCGCAGACTCACCAGTACCTGAGGACGCAGACACACGAGCACCTAGGGCAGCAGCGTCGCAAGCACCTAGGGCAGCAGCCTCACCAGGACCTAGAGCAGCAGTCTCAATACCCGGATCGGGCGGGAAACACCGGTAACAGTCACCCTCATCACTAATAGACACAGCATACATGGCAGAGAGAATAGCATCAAAGTCAAGATCATAGATGGCAACACCCGCCCTGGACAGGTCACCCCAACGAGGGATCTCTGAGGCCTCCGGGAACTGGTGACGCCACGCGTCCGTCAGGCGGCCAAAGCAGCGCTGAGTGGGGTGGGGACCCCCACACTGCTCACCCGCACGGTCGCCGGTGCGCAAAACGTAGGAGCACGGACCAAAACCCCCACCTTGCTGACGCGCAGTGTACCACTCACGAAGCTGCTGAGGGGACAAGGTGTCACGACCACGCTGCTGCTGCTGGCGCGAGCCACCACCGGAGCCACTCCTCTGCGAAGACCCGCGACCAGCACCACCTCCACCCCCGCCGCCTCCTCCGCCTCCGCCGCCTCCGCTACTGCCGCCGCC
This sequence comes from Closterium sp. Naga37s-1, assembly GCA_947471745.1. Taxonomy (NCBI): domain Eukaryota; kingdom Viridiplantae; phylum Streptophyta; class Zygnematophyceae; order Desmidiales; family Closteriaceae; genus Closterium; species Closterium sp. Naga37s-1. The sequence continues at coordinate 2,653,611 of CANJKZ010000830.1, forward strand.
TCCACCTCCGCCTCCGCCGCCGCCACCTCCGCCACCCCCGCTCCCACTGCCACCGCCGCCGACACCTCCGCCTCCACTGCCGCCACCGACTCCTCCACCCCCACCTCCACTCCCACCGCCACCCCCACTCCCCCCACTGCCGCCACCTCCACCTCCACCGCCCCCGCTCGCTCCTCCAGTGCCCTTGCCCCCCTTGCCCTTGCCAGAGCGGCGTCTCCCACTAGGGGCAGACGCCACACCGACCGACTCAAGACCAAGGAGGTCGGCCGCAGCAGCAGAGGCAACAGAGGGCAGAAGGGGGGAGGGGGAACACCCCTCAAAGATGGGGGTGCGCGGGTCACCACGAGAGGCCCCTACAGCGACTATGCTCTTCTCGGCCGCTAGGAGGGACTTCTCGAGGAGGTCAACAGTGAGAGTGGTGGGACAGACAGAGAGAAAGTGGTCCCTGACTACGCGAAGGGAGTCAGGAAGGCGAGTGACTATGTAGTAAAGAGTGATGTACATGGGGGGGGGGTTCTTGGCGCAGAAGTCAGCAGGGAGTGCAGCGCGGTAGCGAGTGTCACTAGTGCGGAGGTGCGTAATGAGGTCAGCGACTGTGGGAAAGGCAGCAAGGTCAGGAAAGAGGTACGGTAGCATGAGACGGCTCAGTGCAGCAGTGGCAGGGGAGGAGTAGCGCGCAACTACAGCGTCGTACAAGGTCTGAGCACTCTTGTACTGACTAAAGTGTGCACGCTCGGAGGTAGGGAGGTGGCGACGCACAGCAAGACGTGCAGCAGCGTCGCGCGTGGCCCACTGGGAGCGAACAGTGGCGTCGGCGTCAGCAGCAGGGGCAGTGGAGGCGCCAGAGGTGAGGTCAAAGAGAGAGAGACCATCTGCCCTATCGCACTGTAAGAACAGCTGCAGGTCATCCACCCAGACCTCAAAGTCAATGGCCCGACCCTCAGCGTCAAAGACTAGAACACTAGGGGTAGCCATGACCCTAGACGACTGGCAGCGCAAACAGTAGGGTGAGGGCAGTGCAGTGAAAGGGCGCTGTGCTCACCAGACTGGACAGGTCGGGCGGCCCGGAAGGAGGGCGGCGCGGCGGCTCGGCGGCTCGGCTGCCGGGCGGCTCGGCGGCTCGGCGGCTCCGCTGCTGGGCGGCACGGCTGCTGGGCGGCTCGGCTGCTGGGCGGCTCGGCTGTTGAGCGGCTCGGCTGCTGGGCGGCTCGGCTGCTCTGCTGTCGGGCGGCTCGGTTGTGCTGCTGAGGGGCAGCACGGCTCGGGCTGCTCGGGCGGTGCGGGCGGCTCGGGCGGCTCGGGCGGCTCAGCTCCTCAGCGGCACAGGCGGCGTGGGGACCGAGACGGCGGCGCGCGGCTGGGACGGGCGGCGCACGGGCGGCGTGGGGCCGGGACTGCGGTGCGCGGCCGGGACGGGCGGCTCACGGGCGGCGTGGGGCCGGGACGGGCGGCGCGCGGGCGTCGAGGGGCCGGGACGGGCGGCGCGCGGGCGTCGAGGGGCCGGGACGGGCGGCGCGCGGGCGTCTAGGGGTCGGGCCGGGTGGCGCGCGGGCGTCTAGGGGCCGGGACGGGCGGCGCGTGGGCGTCGAGGGGCCGGGACGGGCGGCGCGCGGGCGTCTAGGGGCCGGGACGGGCGGCGCGCGGGCGTCTAGGGGCCGGGACGGGCGGCTCACGGGCGGCGAGGGGCCGGGACGGGCGGCGCGAGGGCGTCGAGGGGCCGGGACGGGCGGCGCGCGGGCGTCGAGGGGCCGGGACGGGCGGCGCGCGGGCGTCTAGGGGCCGGGACGGGCGGCGCGCGGGCGTCTAGGGGCCGGGACGGGCGGCGCGCGGGCGTCTAGGGGCCGGGCCGGGTGGCGCACGGGCGTCTAGGGGCCGGGACGGGCGGCGCGCGGGCGTCTAAGGGGCCGGGACGGGCGGCGCGCGGGCGTCTAAGGGCCGTGACGGGCGGCTAAAGGGGCCACTAGGGGCCAAGAGAGAGGGGAGCGCGACTCGGGTAGGGGCAGAGTGCGCTCCGGGCAGGAAAAAAAAACGGTGGGCCCTAGGAACAGTTCCCACGAGGGAACCTGCTCGATACCATGAGAAGAATGAAGAACGAGGATGAATGAACTATGAATGAGGTGAGTACATATAGAAAACCCTAATTGGGTTGTACCCCCTATGGGATACCCCACTATAGCCTACACAACAGCATAAGCTATATAATGTTCTGACACCGGCCCGTCGCTGGCCCGTCCCGGCCCATTTGCCGCCTGTCGTCGGCCCGTTGCCGCCCGTCATCGGCCCGATTGCCGCCCGTCGCGGCCTCTGCCCAGCAGCCGCCCTGTTGCGGCCTCTGCCCTGCAGCCGCCCCCTGTCGCAGCCCTGCCCTGCTGCCGCCCCAGTCGCGGCCCTGCCTTCGCTGTCCGTCGCGGCCTCTGCCTTGCAACCGCCCAATCGCGGCCCTGCCCTACTGCCGCCCCTGTCGCGGCCCTGCCCTGCTGCCGCCCCTGTTGCGGCCCTGTCTTCGCCACCCGTCGCGGCCTCTGCCCTACTGCCGCCCCTGTCGCGGCTCTGCCCTGCTGCCGCCCCGGTCGCGGCCCTGACCTAAACAGCCAGCTGCGGCTATGCCCTGCACCCGCCCCTGGTAAGCACCCGCACTGCCCTGCCGCGCCGCGCCGCCAGGAACCGAGCCACGCCGCCCTGCCGAGCCTCGCCGCCCAGCCAAGCCGCGCCGCGCCACCGAGCCGCGCCGCCAAGCCGAGCCGCGCTGCTCTGCCATGCCGCGCTGCCCTTCTGCTTGCATTGGTTCTGCTGCCACACCACTGCAACTGCTGCTATGGGTAGCCCTACTGTTCTCACCTATGATGCTGAGGGACGTGCAGTTGACTTTGACGTATGGGTTGACGACCTGCAGCTCTTTCTTCAGTGTGACTCTAGGGATGGGGTATCCCTTTTCGATCACACCTCCGGTGTCTCTACTGCTCCTGCTGCCACTGCTGACAGTACGGTTCGATCGCAGTGGACCACTCGTGACGCTGTTGCTCGCCTTGCTGTTCGTAGTCACGTGCCGCCTGCTGAGCGCGCGCATTTTGGCCAGTACAAGACTGCTAAGTCTTTGTACAACGCTGTAGTTGCGCGCTACTCCTCCCCTGCCACTGCTGCCCTCAGCCGCCTCATGCTGCCGTACCTTTTCCTTGACCTTGCCGCCTTTGCCACAGTTGCTGACCTCATTACTCACCTCCGCACTAGTGACGCCCGCTACTGCGCTGCCCTTCCCACTGAGTTCTGTGCCAAGAACACCCCCCCCCCATGTACATCACCCTTTACTACCTAGTCACCCGCCTCCCTGACTCCCTTGCTTCAGTCAAAGACCGCTTTCTCTCCCTTTGCCCCACCGAGCTCACCGTCGACCTGCTAGAGGAGCGCCTCGCTGCAGCTGAGAAGAGTATCTTAGCTGTAGGTGCTTCTCGAGGCGACCGTCACACCCCTTTCTTTGAGGGGTGTTCCCTTGTCCCCCTTCTCCCCCCATTTTGTTCTGCTGCTGCTGTCGACCTCGTTGAGACTGAGGAGGTCGGGGCTGCGTCTGCTCCCAGTGGGAGGCGCCGCAACAGCAAGGGCAAGGGGAGCAAGGGTGGTGGAGGGGACGGCGGGGGCGGCGGCGGAGGCGTTGGAGGAGGCGGAGGGGGTGGCGGTGGAGGTGGGGGTGGTGCCGAGAGTGGGGGCTTCAGTGGCGGCGGTGGAGGTGGTGGAGGCAGCAGCGGAGGTGGTGGAGACAGTGGGAGCGGTGGTGGAGGCAGCACCAGCGGTGGTGGAGGTGGCGGCGGTGGTGGTGCTGGTCAAGGTGCAGCCGTGCAACGTGGAGGCTTTGGTGGTAGCCAGCACCAGCAGCAGCCGCGTTGCCGTGAGACCCCGTCGGCCCAGTAGCTTCGTGAGTGGTACGCTGGGCGTGGGAGGTCTAGGGGTTCTGGTCCCTGCACTTACGTTCTTCGCACCGGCGGGCGTCATGGGGAGACGTGCGGCCTGCCACACACTGCGCAGTGCTGCTTCGGTCGCCTGACTGACGCCTGGCGTGCCCAGTTTCCTGACGCTGTTGAGCTCCCTCGCTGGGGTGATCTGCTTAGGCAGAATGCTGCTATCTTTGATCTTGATTTCGATGCTATCCTTGCTGCCATGTATGCTGTGACTGATAGTGCTGAGGGTGACTGTTACCTGAGTGTCCCGCCCGACCCGGGCATTGAGGCTGCTGCTCTAGGTGCTAGTGCGTCTGCTGCTCCAGGTACTGGTGAGTGTGCTGCTCCAGGTGCTGGTGAGTCTGCTCTCTCTGGTACTGCACCTAGTGAGGCCTTGCACACTTTCACACTTGACTCTGGTGCTTCGCGCTCCTTCTTCCGCGACAGCACCACACTCACGCCGCTCAGTTGGCCTGTCGCAGTCTCCCTTGCTGACCCCTCTGGGGGCCCAGTCCTTGCGCACTCTTCCACGGTTCTACTGTGTCCTGCGGCCCCATTGGGCTTGCTTTCGGGACTCCACCTCCCTTCGTTCTCTACGAACCTGGTGAGTGGAGCTGACCTCCAGGATGCGTGGGTCGACCAGTTCACCCCTGGAGGTCAGCGTGTGACCCACTGCACTTGCTCTCGGACGGGCCGCCACCTGGCCACGTTCACCCGTCGGCCTGGGTCGAGTCTGTACACACTGACTACTGCGTCTCCTCCTATCACTGCGTCTGGTCAGGTAGTTGCTTCTAGTCAGGTGTTTGCTGGCGCGTCCAGGTCTAGTCCAGAGTCTGCCCCTTGCTTGTGTTGTCCTTTGTCGCACGAGACTCTCCTTTGGCACCACCGCCTTGGTCACCCCTCCCTGCCTCGTCTTTGAGGTATGGCCTCCCGTACCCTTGTATTGGGTCTCCCCCGGTCCCTCCCTCCCCTTCCTCTGGGGCCTGCCCCTACCTGTGTTCCGTGCGTCGAGGGCCAGCAGCGCGCCGCTCCTCACTCCTCCACGTTCCCTCCGACGGAGGCTCCCCTGCAGACTCTTCACATGGATGTGTGGGGCCCAGCCCGCGTCCATGGACAGGGTCATGAGCGTTACTTCCTGCTGGTCGTTGACGATTACTCGCGTTACACCACAGTCTTCCCCTTGCGCAGCAAGGGTGAGGTCACTGAGGTGTTGATCGAGTGGATCCGCGGTGCCTGTCGCCAGCTCAGCGAGAGTTTCGGCTCGGACCTTCCTGTTCTACGTCTGCACTCAGACAGAGGTGGTGAGTTTTCCTCCGACCTTCTAAGGGCCTTCTGGCGTGCGGAGGGCATCCGCCAGACGTTCACGCTTCTGGCCTCCCCAAAGCAAAATGGGATTGCTGAGCGCCGCATTGGTATGGTCATGGACGTCACTCGTACGTCCATGATCCATGCGGCTGCTCCCCATTTTCTGTGGCCGTTCGCGGTTCAGTACGTTGCGCATCAGATCAACCTTCAGCCCCGTGTCTCCTTACCGGAGACCACACCTACTCTGCGGTGGACGGGGAAGGTTGGCGATGCGTCTGTGTTCCGTGTCCGGGGATCTCGAGCTTTTGTCTGCGATACTTCCGCGGACAAGCTGTCCTCCCGTGCCGTTCCCTGCGTCTTCCTTGGCTTCCCCCCTGACGCACCCTTGTGGCAGTTCTTGGTCTCCCGCCTTCTCCTGGTCCTCCTCCTTCTTTACTGAGTCCACCGCTTGTCCAGTCACAGTCGCAGTTACAGCCGACCTCTCCACTGCCTTGTCCTTCTCCTTACTCTGGATCGACTAGAGGTGTTACGGAGCGTCGTGAGCCAGAGTCGCGTCCTTCCACTACTCCACAGCGTGTCCCTCTGCCGTCTCCTCCTGCGTCCTCTCTTCCTGACGGTCCAGACCCGGAGTTTGACTCCCTTCGTGCTGCTAGTCCTTCTGTCACGCGCTTTCTGGCCACTGCTGTCACTGACCCTTTGTTCGAGTCCACCGCTACGTCTGCTCTCGTTGCTGAGCTTGTTGACTTTGCTGCAGCCTATCGCCTAGACTTCGCCACTAGTCTTGTTGATGAGTCTGCGTCTGCGTCTGTCTGTCCTCCGTCCGTCGGGGGTGAGTGTGGTCTTGGCACGGACGTTCTTGAGGACAGACAGGAGGAGTTTGAGTGCTTTGCCGCTGCTGTACCTCATCTCGTGTCCATGCTGCTTGCCCCTGAGGGAGACCCGGATGCACCAGACATCCCGACCCCGCGCTCTTACGCAGAGGCGATAGAGGGTCCCTACTCCTCTCAGTGGCAGACAGCCATGGACACAAAGATGGCTTCCTGGAAGTCCATAGGCACCTACGTCGACGAGGTTCCCCCGCCAGGGGCGAACATCGCCAGTGGCATGTGGATTTTCAGGGTGAAGCGGCCACCGGTTTCTCCGCCTGTCTTCAAGGCGCGTTACATTGCACGAGGGTTCAGTCAGCGACAGGGAGTTGACTTCTTCCAGACCTTCTCCCGAACCCCGAAGCTGCTGCACGTCGCTGCTCAGCGTGACTACGAGCTACACTCTCTTGACTTCAGCACAACCTTCCTACAGGGCAGCCTGCACGAGGAGATCTGGCTGCGCCGCCCACCTGGTTTCATTGGGTCGTTTCTTGCTGGTACCCAGTGGAGCCTCCGGCGGCCAGTCTACGGTCTCCGCCAGGCACCCCGTGAGTGGCACGACACACTGAGGACGACTCTTGCTGCTCTTGGTTTTGCTCCTTCCACTGCTGACCCTTCTCTGTTTCTACGCACTGACGCTACTCTGCCGCTGTTCTACGTTCTCGTATACGTAGACGACCTCGTCTTTGCTACTGCTGACACGGAGGCACTCGCCCACGTGAAGTCCGAGCTGCAGAAGAGACACACGTGCACAGACCTGGGTGAGCTGACAAGCTATCTTGGCTTGCGGATCACCCGGGACAGAGCACAGCGCACCATTACCTTGACTCAGTCACACATGGTGCAGCAGGTCCTTCAGCGCTTCGGCTTCACGTACTCCTCGCCACAGTCCACTCCTCAGCCTACCAGTCACTCGCTCTCAGCTCCACCTTCGGACAAGTCCGTAGAGCCGAGTGGCCCGTATCCAGAGCTTGTGGGTTGCCTCATGTACCTGATGACTTGCACACGACCTGACCTTGCATACCCTCTCAGCCTTCTGGCTCGCTACGTGGCTCCTGGTAGGCACCGAAAGGTGCACTGGGATGCTGCGAAGAGGGTGTTGCGATACTTGTGCAGTACGTCGAGCATGGGGCTAGTGCTTGGAGGACGGGCTCGAGTTGTCCTCAGTTGTCACGCAGACGCTTCCTGGGTTGATGACTTGGCTACGCAGCTGTCGTCACAGGGTTACACCTTCAGTCTTGGCTCCGGTTCTGTCTCTTGGCGGTCTACCCGCTCTTCTTCGGTTCTCAGTTCTAGTTGTGAGGCTGAGATCTACGCTGGGGCCATGGCTGCACAGGAGTTATGCTGGCTCACCTACCTGCTGACCGACTTGGGAGAGGCGCCTCATTCTCCTCCAGTTGTGTACGTCGACAACAAGGCAATGCTTGCCTTGTGTCAGGAGCACAAACTGGAGCACAGAACGAAGCACATTGCTCTGTGCTACTTCCTTGCTCGAGAGTTGCAGCAGCGTGGTCAGCTTCGTATTGCTTGTTCCCCTTTATATAACTCTGCATGTTAACTGGCCTTGTGGCCATTTGCTTGTGCTCAGAATGTGTGGTGAATTTTTGATCCACCCTGAGCTTGCTGTGCCTTTCCTGACTGGTCTTGTGACCTCTTGTTCTCCCCCACTTTGCCTATGGGGGTGTGTCAAACTTATATGCTATAGTCTGTTTAGGCTGTAGTGGGGTAGTTCATATAGGGTACAAAACTTTTAGGTTTCCTACTTGTACCCACCTGCTTGCTAATTCAGTCATTCATTCTGTCATGATTCTAACACCATCTAGCTTGCCAGCGCCTCCTTCACCGTCATCGTCGAGATGTCCCAACGGTGCTCGGGGTCGGCGTGCATGTTGGGGTCGAGCTCCGGCAACTCTTCATCGTCCTCAGCGTCATCGTACGCCAGATCATCGGCGTCCACATCGTACACCGTGGTGAAGGCAGCGGGGACGAAGAAGTCAGGCGGCCTCCGAAGTTGGCCCGTACGCAGTGGTCCACCCTGGACTTCCACCACGTTGCTGTCGGTAGACTCCTCGGCCTCCCCTCCATCGTCACTATCATCGCTGCCCTCATTGTCCTGCTGCACCACGGTCGACGTCCTCGCCGACTGCTCCGCTGAAGTCGGATCCCCTGCCGACTACCCGGTCACCGACTGCTCCGTGGTTGGCGCTGCCTGCTCCCCTGTCGGCTGCTGCCGTGCCGCTGGCCCCTTTGCTGACTTCACCATTGTCGGCTGCACTTCCTCGATCTGCTCCTCCCTTGCCGGCGTCGACATCACTCTCATGTCTACTTGCTGGACGTCATGACGGCCACCGGCAATGCTCTTGTTCGGCGCCTCAGGCGACGCCCCAGTGCTCCCCTCATCGCGAAAGGCCGACCTCAGAGTCAGCCTACGCAGGTTGGCTACAAGGGGAGGGACAGGAGGGGCAGGGGAGGGGGAGGGATAGGAGACATCCTCGACATCCTAAGCAGCAGGCTCACCGACCTCGGCAAACAGAGGGAGCGTCGCCGTCGAGGTGTCCGTCAGCGGGGTGGTCGGCGTCCGCCCCGACGCCGGCCCGTGCTCCGACTTCCACACCTCCAACGACATGTTCTTGTAGAACACCACGTCCGACGTGGTGACCACCCGGTTTTCGGCGATGTCAAGGAGTTCCCAGCCTTTGCTCTCCGCGGACACGCCGAGGTGGAGGCCCCACCTGGCCTTCGACTTCAGCTTCCCACCACGCTGCTGCTCAGGGACGAGGAATTGCGCCATGCAACCCCACACACGTGCCATTGACAGGGCGGGCTTCGTCCCGGTGAAAAGCTGGTACGGCGTTGTCCCTGGCGGCAGCGCCGACTGCTCCAGGCGGTTGCGAACCCAGACGGCCTGCCGCAGAGCGAGGTGCCACCAGTTGTGCTGCACGCCCATGTGCAGCAGCATCGTCCTCACCGACTCCACCACCGTGCGCATCTCCCGCTCTGCCATGCTGTTTTGCTGCGGGGTGTAGGGGCAGGTCAGGTCGTGGATGATCCCCTTGCCATCCACAAAGTCGGTGAACTTCTTCCCGAGGAACTCCCCTCCCCGGTCAGAGCGCAGCATCTGCACCGACTTCTTTGTTTGTCGCTCAGCCACGGACAGCCACTTCGGGAACTCCAGCAGCACGTCCGACTTCTTGGCGACCAGCCTCACCCACACGTAGCGGGTCTTGCGGTCCTTCAGCAGCAAGAAGTACAAGCTGCCATCCTTGGCAGCCATGCGGAACGGCCCGCATAGGTCGATGTGCACGAGGGCAAACACGTCGGCGGCGTCGGAGCCTTGGTCGAGAAAGGTGTGTCGCGCCAGCTTCCTGCCGACGCACGAGACACACGGTGAGTCGGCGCCCAATGCCGACTTGAGGTCCAGCCCAGTGGCGACCTCATGCTTTGCTGACGTATGCAAGCCTCGCATGCAGCCTGTCCGCCGTCGACTTTGTCGCCGAGACAGTCGCCCGCAGGGCCACGATCTCCGTCGGGGGCAATGGAGACCTCGTCAAGCAGGGATGCAGGTCAATGCAGAGGACTCGCCCAGTGTAGGACGCCCAACCGAGGATGTCTCCTGCCGCCAAGACAAGCAACATCCCGTCGCCGTCCTCATGCAGGTTCACGCCGTTCTGCTTCAGCTGGCCGGCAGAAAGCAGGTTCGCTCGCACGCCCGGGACGTAGAGCCCGTCGGGGATTAGCACCTGCTTCCCAGCCTCCCCTTGCAAGGCGACCGTGTCCGGCCCTGGACGTCCCCTTGTATGCCTTGTCTGTTAGTGCTGAGGGTGACTACTACCTGTGTGTGCCGCCTGACCCAGGTATAGAGGCTGCTGCTTTAGGTGTTAGTGAGTCTGCTCTCCCTGGTACTGCGCCTGCTGAGGCCTTGCACACCTTTACGCTTGACTCAGGTGCTTCCCGCTGTTTCTTTCGCGACAGCAGCGCCCTCACTCCTCTCTCTGCACCTGTACCAAACGGACTAGCTGACCCCTCAGGGGGCCCTGTTTTTGACCGTGTCCGGCGGTTCCGTCCGGCTTACTCTTAGGTCTTCACCTCCCCTCGTTCTCTACAAACTTGGTGAGTACCGCTGCCCTCCAGGATGCGATGGTCACTACCACCACTCCTGGGGGTCAGCGTGTGTCGATCTGCACGTGTACACGGACGGGCCCTCACATGGCGACGTTAACCCGTCGGCCTGGGTCGAGTCTGCACACCCTGGCTACCGAGCCCCCTCAGGTAGCTGCGTCTGCCCAGGTGTCCGCGTCGGGCCCGGTAGCACCTCCCTGCTCGTGTCGCCTCCTGTCGCACCAGAATCTCCTGTGGCACCACCCCCTTGGTCACCCCTCCCTGCCATGCCTTCGTGGCATGCACTCCCGCCTCTTTGTTTCTGGTCTTCCCAATTCTCTGCCTCCCCTCCCGCCCTCGCCTGCCCCGCCCTGCCTTCCTTGCGTCGAAGGGCGGCTGCGCGTCGCTCCTCACTCGTCCTCGTTTCCCCCGACGACTGCTCCCCTAAAGACTCTCCACATGGACGTGTGGGGCCCAGCCCGCGTCAGTGGACAGGGCCGCGAGCGCTACTTTCTGCTGGTTGTTGACGACTACTTGCGTTACACCACGGTCTTCCCCTTGCGCAGCAAGGGTCAGGTCCCTGATGTCTTGATCCCTTGGATCCGCGCAGTCCGTCTCCAGCCCCGAGAGCGGTTCCGCGAGGACCTTCCTGTCCTACGTCTGCACTCTGATAGAGGTGGTGAGTTCTCCTCTGACCTCTTGCGGGACTTTTGTCGTGGGGAGGGCATTCTCCAGTCGTTCACGCTTCCGGCCTCCCCGCATTAAAATGGGGTTGTTGAGCGCCGCATTGGCTTAGTCATGGAAGTGGATCGTACCTCCATGATCCATGCGGCTGCTCCCCATTTTCTGTGGCCGTTTGCGGTCCGGTACGCTGCGCATCAGCTCAACCTCTGGCCCTGTGTCTCCTTGCCGGAAACCTCGCCTACACTACGTTGGACGGGGAAGGTTGGCGATGCATCAGTGTTCCGGATCTCCGATCACGCTTCCCCCAACTCCTCTTTCTCCCCCCACTCCCCCAACTCCCCCAACTCCTCTTACCCCCCCCACTCCCCCAACTCCGCTTACTCCCCCCACTCCCCCAACTCCGCTTACTCCCCCCACTCCCCCAACTCCTCTTTCTCCCCCCACTCCCCCAACTCCCCCAACTCCGCTTACTCCCCCCACTCCCCCAACTCCGCTTACTACCCCCACTCCCCCTACTCCAGCTGCTGCTACTCCGCTCAACTCCTTCCCTGCTCCACGTGACCTCCTTGGTCTCTTGCCAGCAGCACTGTCACGCAGCAGAAACCAAAGCAGAACACGGAGCAGCATACTTAATGCCAGAACCAAATGACATTGCTAAACTCAAAATGGTTAAGCTTACAAACACTTTGTGATGCTACCACAACGGAGAAAACTAGCTTTGTCAACGTGCCTCACTCACCTGGAGTCTAGTCCACATCTCTTGAGTCCAGCATGAAACAACTGCTGCCCCCCTTCTTCCCCTGCCTTTTCTATCCCGCCCACACCCATTTCTCTCCCATTTTCTCCTCCCTGTTGTGGTGGTGACGCTGACACTGCTGCTACGGGTGGAATTATCGTTGCTGCTGCTGGTGTTGTTGTTGCTGCTGGTGGTGCTGCTGGTGCTGTTGTTGTTGCTGCTGGTGGTGCTGGTGGTGCTGTTGTTGTTGCTGCTACTGCAGCCGCTGCTGCTGCTGGTGGTGGTGGTGGTGCTGCTGCTGCTGCTGCTGTTGCTGGTGGTGACGGTGGTTGTGCCTGTGCTGCGGATGCTACTGCTGCTGCTGTTGGTGCTGTTGCTCTTGCTGTTGCTGCTGCTGCTTCTGCTGCTGCTAATATTTCTGCTGCTCCTTTTGCTACTGCTTCTGCCACTTTTGCTGCTGCCCCTGGTGGTGCTGCTGCTGCTCTTGCTGCTGCTGATGCTGCTGCTACTCTTGTTGCTGCTACTGCTTCTGCTGCCCCTGCTAAAAAGGCTTCCATCATAGCTGCGTCCTCTGCTGTTCCAGAGTAAGTTGGGAACGGTACTGCCGCTGCCGGATGCACTGATGCGGCTGATTCTGATGCTGCTGCTGCGGCTGCGGCTGCGGCTGCGGCTGCTGCTGCTGCTGCTGCTGCCGATGTTGCTGGTGGTGTTGGTGGTTGTGCGTGCGACTCTGCTAGTGCTGCTGCTGCTGCTGCTGCTGCTGCTGCTGCTGTTGCTGTTGCTGCTGTTGCTGCGGCATCTTCAGGTGTTGGAGCTGGTAATGGTAATGTACCTACTGCTGCTGCTGCTGCTGCTACTGCTGTCGCTCCTGCTGGAGCGTTGGTCACTACAGTCGCGCTGCAGTCGGCTGTAGTGACAGAGCCGTCATCAATCGCTGCTCGCGCTGCTGGTGCTGCTCGCGCTGCTGGTGCTGCTCGCGCTGCTGGTGCTGCTCGTGCTGCAACTCTGGTTGGTAATTCATACCACGAGGCCCCCGCAGGTGGCGGCGGCGTCGGCTGTGTTGCGTGAGCAAAGAGAGCATCAAGTGCTGCGACAAATGCCACGCGCCTCGGACTCTGCGGACTCGGACGGCGCTGAGGACCCTGCTGCTCCAGCCGCTCCCACTGCCGCCTATCATCATCCGACGGCCGCCACGAGCAACTCTCTTCTGCCATAGTATGTCCTGCGCGCAACTACGGCAGATTACAGGACGAGACAGGGAGAAGAGGGAGGAGAGAAAAGCGGAGAGAGGATGAGGTGCCACGAGGAACTCTCTTCCACCATAGTATGGACCGGCGCGCTACTAGCGGGGTGGCAGTTTACAGAACGACCTGCCGTGTACAGACGCAGACGCAAGAAAACGATCAGCTGTTTTTTTAAGCGAGGGAAGAAACGACCTCTTCCAAGTCCCCCCTAACCCAAAAAGACTGCATGAAACGGGAAGACAGCTGCACTAAACCTTTTCTGACATGCAGGGAAGCCATGCAAGTGAGGAGGAGCAACACGTACGAAGATCGAAGAAGGGAAGAAAAGGGGAACAGGTGCGTGCAGCAGGGCACCACTGACGCAAGAAGATGGACGACAGAGATGATCGCCCTTCTCGACCTGAAGACCGAAGAGCCAGATGGGAGCAACAAGGCGTTGTGAGCGGGGCGTCAGTGAGAGGACAGGAAGGGTGTGCAAAAGAGGAGCAGAGAGGTGCCGTGCCGATTCCATCAGAAAGTTGTCGGGTTGGAAAAGGGCATTATTGGGGCGTTTTTGCACTGAGAACGGGATTCCTGAGGGTGTGCAAAAGAGCCACAGCGATCGCGATTCCGCGAGAGCTCCGCTTGCGAATGATCAAGGGCATGTGGCTGTCGCGGTTACAACAACGCAAGGGATAGAGCTCGGAGTGAGAATGGGAGTGAGAGCGCAACAGCAACGAGTTAGAGAGGCACTGTAGCACGGAAGAGAGGGTAGAAGCAGCAATGAAAGGCAACGACGGAGTGAGAGAATCAGAGGCGTGCGAGACGTGCAGCACGGGAGAGAGGGTGCAAGTGAAGCACGGGAGAGAGCGCAATTGCACCACAGGAGAGAGCGCAAGTGACGGGAGAGAGTGCAATTGCAGCACAGGAGAGAGCGCAAGTGACGGGAGAGGGTGCAAGTGAAGCACAGGAGAGAGCGCAAGTGAGGCACGGGAGAGAGCGCAAGTGAGGCATGGGAGAGGGTGCAAGTGACGGGAGAGAGTGCAAGTGAGGCACGGGAGAGAGCGCAAGTGAGGCACGGGAGAGAGCGCAAGTGAGGCACGGGAGAGAGCGCAAGTGAGGCACGGGAGAGAGCGCAAGTGAGGCACGGGAGAGAGCGCAAGTGAGGCACGGGAGAGAGCGCAAGTGAGGCACGGGAGAGAGCGCAAGTGAGGCAGAGGAGAGAGCGCAAGTGAGGCAGAGGAGAGAGCGCGATGCAGCAAAGGTAAGAGCGGTGCGGCAGCAAGGGTAGGAGCGGTGCGGCAGCAAGGGTAGGAGTGGGGCAGCAAGGGAGAGTCCTGAAATCTCACAATGGCGAGCGTATGGTGTGACGGAAGGTTTGCGATTTCGCATGGGGGTGCGGAGAGAGGATGAGGCGACGGTGAATCAAGAAGCGAACGAGCAGGAGCTCACCAAAAGGCGGCCCGACGTTGACTGACGGTGCGTGGATCCGCGGCGCGCAGGGGAGCAATACGCGAGGATGATCGTTGGCGCTTCCGGAGCGATTAGGCGAATCGACGGTGAGGGTATCTCTGGGCGGCAATGGAGAGAGAGCAACAGTAGCATGGGAGAGATGGAACAGCAGCGTCGGTGAGTGCGGGGAGGCAAAATGGCAGACAGCGTAACAGAGGCAAGATAGCTCCAGCGGGAAATTGGGGGGTCCCGCTATCGGGTAGGAAACCACTTGCTGGCGAGTGGTTTTCTTGTACAGGCATTTGCCTGGTTTCAGCGAGTGGTTTGCAAGTCTAGTGGCATCTAGCCTGCGATATGTTTTCGGTTGGGCCCATGACTGGCTGCCGAACCTGCACAAATGCTCGGGAAGTTTTGCACGATACAGTTGCGGACATTTGGGTTGTGTTCATTGGGCGCGACTTTTCTATCGATTCGATGTCACGTCAGCAAAACAGTCTCGATAAAATTTCGGTCGCGGAATATGTTTCAGTGTCAACAGTAATTTAGAAAAATAACGGGACTTCAAGTAAACACAAAATGAATATTGTCCTTGTACCGGAAATGACGATACAGAATTATTATTTATATTTGTTGGTAAGTCCGCGTGTAGTAGTATCAACTAAAATGTACATATAGTTTGGACGAATGAAACGTATTTACGTTCATTTACCCTATGTTCTTAACGAGGCCACAATAACTCTCTTTTGTTTCCACCAAAAATTAAATAAAACTGAAATTTCAAAATCTACATTTTATTGATGAAATTATGCCTACATTACATAACAAACCCTGTAGCTAATACAGCTCCTGCTGCACCTCGTTCTCGTTGTAAACCCTGCGATAAGAGGCCCTGGAGGTGAGGTCATCTCGGGTCAAATCCCCGAGCTCATCTGCTTCCAGCTCAGCTTCGGGAATCTCCTTCCATCCAACGATGCAGATGCTGCCAATGCTGACACAGTCGCCATCTCGTTCAACAGGCCCCTCGTTTATCCACCGCTGCACCACCCGTGCCTGCCTGGAGAAGGCTGACGGGTCCCCTGGCCGCTTGAACTGGGCCTTGCTGTGCGGATACCGAAGCTTGAAGCGCACCTGAAACGAGGGAATCGAAACCACTGTTAAGAAGCAGAATTTAAAAGATTCACAAACATAACCACCGTAGTTGGCTTACCGCTGCAAGGATAACCAGCAGCTGATCAGGAAACAACGCAATGGGTAGGGCGCCGTCAAATTCCGAGTCCCAAAGGGTTGCGCACTTAACAAACGCAGGGCTAGAAAAAGGTGACCCCTCCCACAAATGCCAATAGATTCCCAGCATCACTGCCAAGTGAAAAAAGCATCAGCTAAATGCAAGGCGCAACGGAATACAGGGGAAAACAGACTTAAAAAAACAACACTTACTGTCGGATTGGTCCTTCACGTAGGCAGCGCATAACTTAGCGAAGTCATCAATCTCAGAGAAAGTTAGCTCGCCCTTGTCGGTGCGCTTTGTCAGAATGTTATTGTTCTCTAGCCTGCAGTGGGGTACTCTATAGCGAGTACAACCCCCTAGGGTTTCCTATATGTATCCTGCTGCTTTCTAGTGAACATCCTCCTTTGCTTATTCTCTCTTGCCTAGCTAGGGCTTACCTAGCTATGGCTCCTACTCATTCCTCGTTTCATTTTCACATGGTATCAGAGCACTCACGCTCCTGGCCTGTGGGCCCTACTGCTGCTTCCGCTGCTACTCTGTGTGTTGCACGCCCCGTGGCGTGCGACGGATTTCTCTTCCCGCCGCGCGCTCGGAGCGTGCGGCGGTTTTCTGCCCGCCGTGCGCCCCGGGGCGTGCGGCGGTTCTCTGCCCGCCGTGCGCCCCGAGGCGCGCGGCGGCCTTCTGCCCCGTCGGTCCGCGCGTCGCCCCCGGGGGGCGCTTCGACGGGCGACGGGGACCAGCCCGTCGTCCCCCGTCGCCCGTCCTGGCCAGCGCGGGCTGCGCCAGCCCCGAGCGCGGCCCGTACGGGCTGCGCCTGGCCCGCGCGCGGCCCGTACGGGCTGCGCCAGGCCCGTACGGGCTGCGCCTGGCCCGCGCGCGGCCCGTACGGGCTGCGCCAGGCCCGCGCGCGGCTCGGGCCGCCTGCGCGCGGTTCGTCGGGCTGTGCCAGGCCCGTGGGCGGCCCGTTCCTCTCTGTCCCTGAGCTGCTCGCTGTCCCCCGTGCTTCTGACGGTGCCCCACCCCTACTGCTGCCCGTTCTCCTGAATTAGGGTTTGGGGGTGAGGAGTGTGGGGGTGGCGGTTGTGTGTTACTCCCCTTGCTCCTCCTCCTCCCTGGTCTCCCACTGCTGCAGCTGCCGCTGAGGGGGGTGGGTGTGTGGGAGCCTAGGGTTTAGGGTTTAAGGGGGGTGCTGTAGGAGTGGAGTTAGGGGTTCAGCAGGGGGTGTGTGTCGAGGGTGTGGGGCAGTTGGAGGAGGTTGTGTGGAGGTAGCGGTCGTGTCGCCTGCAGCGCCTGTAGTCCGTCGCCCTTGCTTCGGTAGCCAGTGAGCCTGTTGCACCAGTCGCCAGTGGGTCCGTTGTTCCTGCCGCTCGTCTATAGCCGCGGAGCCAGTTACTCCAGTAGTCCGTCGCCCTTGCTTCGGTAGCCACTGAGTCAGCCGCTCCTGTGCCCGTGCCTCTGCAGCTTCAGTCGTTGCCTCCCATCTTCTCTCCTTCCACAGTTCCTCCTCCTCCTCACTTGCCCTCTGCGACTGCCCCTAGCTTTACTTGTGCATGTGAACCTGCTCTAGGACTACTTGCTCTGCTGATTATACCCCACTTTGACTATGGGGGTGTGTCAGAATGTTATTGTTCTCTAGCCTGCAGTGGGGTACTCTATAGCGAGTACAACCCCCTAGGGTTTCCTATATGTATCCTGCTGCTTTCTAGTGAACATCCTCCTTTGCTTATTCTCTCTTGCCTAGCTAGGGCTTACCTAGCTATGGCTCCTACTCATTCCTCGTTTCATTTTCACACGCTTCTCCCTCATGAAGACACACGGAGCTCTGCTCAACGCGTAGACGCGGCACAAGCGGTAAATCTTGCCGATGCGATCGTTAAAACGCTCGCAAGCATCCTTCAGCTTTCCCTGGGACTTGGCAATCGCTCCCACCTGAATCCCTTCAGCCGACTCGGGGGTGTAGCCTGCATGCCCTGCACTCGAAGTAACACGTGTACTGATTAGTACATCAATGAATATTAAGGGAGATTTAACTCAACGCTGGAAAAACGTACTTATCAATGCATTTAGCATGTCATCAGAATCGGGATTGAGGTTAAGCGTCGCTTTCTTGAACAGGAACTCATCACAGGCGTCCTTGGTGTACTTCTGAAAGACGACGTAAGAGAGTCAGGACCAATGTAAATCGGTTACTTGAAGCATTAAAATGAAACCCGTACCTTCCAGTCGAGAGTCGACTGGTCCACTTGCGTTGACTTCTTAGCAAGGTGCGTTATAAGCACCAGAGCACTTTTTAGGTCGTCGGCGAGGCGACCATTCTCTTTCTGATAAACCCCGGCGATGGCCTTCTGAGCTTCAGCCTTATTTCGAAGCTCCTCATTCACATCGGGTTCGGCGCGCGCTTCCTCGTCGAACCGAGCGGCATCAGTTGCATACACACGCCCCGTCGCCCGAGTCATAAGCAACTCCATCGGGCTGCGGTCGTGGGTTCCTGTTGAGAGGGAACATTCGCGAGAGGCACGTTAGATTTGAATTATTTATGTTGTAACCAGGTTGTCAAGGGCACAAATGATTCAGAACACCAACAGACATACCTTCAGCAGCAGCAACTGTCCTGGCGGGGACAACAGCATCGGGAGCTGCATCAGCAGGAGGGAGACCACCGTCAGGAATAGCAGAAGGGGAAGATCCGGAAGCAACGGCAGCAGGGGAAGAACCGGCAGCAGCTGCAGCAGGGGAAGAACCGGCAGCAGCGGCAGCAGGGGATCCGGCAACAGCAGGTAAGGGACCGCCAGCAGCAGCAGCGAGGGGACCACCGCCGTTACGTTCGCCATCGGCGGCAGCGTTGAGTGCAGACTTCACCCCTGCTGCAGGTGCAGGGACGGTTTTCGAGGCTCCGCCTCGCTTGTTGACGTCATCGAGGCTCCGCCTCGCTTGTTTGGACCGTTGGCCGGTGCGATGGCGGCCCGGCGCTTGCTCGTCGGTCAGTTCATCATTGCTCTCATCTGCTAACAAAACAGGAACGCTTGTTAGATGATTGACATAACCTAATTGACATAACGGAATAGAAAACCAGCGGGCAAATACCTGCGGTAGAAGCGGTACCAATATACTTGTGATTGTCCTTGCTCTTCCGTGCCGGGAGCTGTCTAGTCTGCAGGGAACGCAAAGATTCCGGGACAAGGTCTCGAGCATTACCGCGTGCCATGACTGTGTAATTAATGATTGGAACCGAGTACCAGCGTGTAGCCAGCAAGATGCAGACATAGCTATTTATATGAAGTTGATCATGTGACATAAAAGGGGGTAAAATTGTTGGCGAATGAACTTCTAAACGAGGGTTCACGACACGCACCATGATTGGCTTTCACCGGATTCATTACCAGACGTGGGACCAAAGTCGCCTCGCATGGAGGCTCGGCACGGGTCGCGCAAATAGCGAATGAGAAAGAAGTCGGGCCTGGAGGTATGTTAAAATGAAGTTTGAAATTTCAAACTTTGAATTCCAGAACTGAGACACGCGGACAGAGCAGTTACCTTTTTCCTCTGCCAACGAGGAAGGGAAACGGGGGAGAGAAGGGGATGGGGTGGGGTTTCCGAGAATGTGAGTTGCTGGTCGTGGGATGGAGTGCGGTAGTTTGTTCAGTTCAGGCGCGCTGGCGTTCACTTTCATGAACAGCAGCAAGCTGAGGTGCGCTGGCGGTCCTTCTGGACCTCTGTCTTTTGTCTTTTGTCCGCTCGTGCTGTCACCACCACACATCCCACAGTTGGTCAACGTGGATGAGGATGGTTCTCGAAGGTGACGACGCTGTCCTGGATGGCGCGCAAAGTGCTGGCGCACATGGCAGTAGGGTGTTTCATTGGCTGATAATGGTAACGCTCGAACATGTTGCACACGTAAGTGTCTGGAGATGTCAGGTGCGGCAAAGTGAAGCCTCGCAATGCACCGACGTACAGCTGTGTTGCCCAAGCATCTTGCAAGTGTACAACTGGCCCCAAATGGCGTCAAATCTCGATGCAAATTTTGGGCAGCAAAATAGCCACAAGTTCAGTCACGTATCTGGACAGTTACATATCTGCAGGCTGCGGTTTTAAAAGTTCACACCCTTGCCCCATCCCGTTACCAACGTACTTACAAAAAAGTCAGAAGAAGTGCGGGATATTTTGGGGGTGGAGTGGGGGTGGGGGGGAGAGTAAGTGCGGGGGCGTTGTACACATACTAAAAATATACGGCATGTGCAGCTTCCCAATCTGACTCCGCATTGTTGGCGGAAACATCCGTCCAACGCGAGTCAACTGTTACGTGTGGGAACAATTTTGAAACTGGATAGGTACACAAAACTACATACGACATCGTGGCCTGGTGTTACTCAAAACGACAAACGACACCGTGGCCTAGTGGCCCCATTGCGACCATGAAATCAATGCGCACGCAAGGGACGAATCACGGAATGACAGCGCGTGATTTTTGCTGTTGACGTCAGGTGTGCTCGAGAGATTGAATGTGGCGAAATTGTAAACCCTTACGTTTTACATCGGTAAAATCAGTTGTGGTCGTGGTCGTAATGGGTAGTCAGCAGCAAGCATGGCGTGGTAATGACCCGCCGTTGACATTGTACCAATATACGTTAACACACACTTTCCAGTATAGTAAACACACAATACACACCCAAATTCATTATGTGCACAGTTCGGAGTAATTTGACAAACTTTTTAACAAAAACGCAGTTTGAGCGCTTTTTAATGTATTTAGAACAATGTAAACAACAGAAAAACACTTTCATTACCCATACAATGTCATTCTGGACCACAATAATATTTACAGGCATATAATTGAATATATACAATTGCTGCTACTACCATCTAAAGTGGTTTAGAACAAAGGTTGCCCTAGGATGCGACGGGTCAACGGTTTTGGGGACGACGTGACGCACACGCAAAATGCTCTCAACTGGCAACACCCCATAACCGCGGCGAGAAGGCCACCAGTTCAAGGTCTTCATGTCCATCGTCTGTGACTGTGGGAGGGATCCGTAATAACGACAAAATGCAAGCTTCTCCGAACACTGCTCCTCCCTGTCTTCCTCGTCCCCGACGCCAGGAATGCATACAGTCCATCGCAGTGTGAAAATAAGGAGAAGCTTTGCATGCCATACCACCTTCTTTTTCTCGTCATCCTCTCCCTCAATATCCACATCCGAAAACCAAGGGCCACCATGGAATGCTGGGGACGCTCGTGCATACTGTGGGTACCTGCTATACCTCGTGAAATCGTCGTCGGGTGGTACCGCAACACCTGAGTGCACCTCTATCATCCGAGCATAGTGTACCTCGTTGTCGCCGTGCTCTTCCTTAAGGTATGACACAATGCTATCCTCAAGAAGGTCAAAGTCTCCTGGGACGCTCTGCAAGTATGCCATGTATGTCTTGTTACGCCGCCCAAAATAAACTTTGCTGTCGTCCCCGTGACAGTAGCAACTCCCGTCTCAATGGCCTGCAGTTGTTATAACAAAGAGGGTTTACGCACAGGAAACAACAATACATAAGATGTATGGAAATGAAAACGCTATTACGATGACTGTGCAGTGAGAGAGAAAGTAGTACTTGTCAGCATAGTACAGCGGAATCGTCTGGATGAATACTAACATATCCATATCTTGCAAGGAAAGATAATAACACACCTGCTGAAGGGCGGCTGATCGTGCGTGAGCATCAGGAACATCATCAGAGGCGGTCATCCACTCGACCAGCTCTGATGTAAGGCAACGCCGTGTGATAGATGCTTCGGCGTTCCTCTTGTTAGAGGCTCTATACGGTCTCTTCATCAACGCCACGTGCACGTGCTCGTAGACGTCGGTGCAGTAGTGAATGGGAACGCCACGACGCCTGATGTCGTCACTAACGTGCAGCATCGCGTGAATCTTGGGAACGTTGAAGTTCGATGCTTGATCGTCCACCGTGAACTCATCCATCAGCATCGGAACAAGCCTGCACGTAACGCAACGGGTAGGTCATAGTGTTGTTGAACGTAGATCGCAAATAATACGGTGGAGAAACAACGCAAGCACAATATGGCATGCACATGGACACGAGCATGTATCGTACTCACGTGCTCGCTATCTTGTCAAGGTTCGCCAGGGAGGCGTCGGTGTGGTACGTGCGATGCCATGCCTCCCTATGCCACGTGCAGTACAGCTCCACTGCTCGAATTGTCCTCTCGTCAACTTTCGCCATCACCAGGAGCACTGGCAGCACCTGCATCACCGCCTGATGGTGGAACGCCTTGAAGGTGTTGCGGCCGCTGAAGTAGCCAGCTGTGTGAGCAGGAATCCGAAAGAACGACTGCCTGCTATACTTGGTGATCCGCTCGAGAGAAGCGTCGAGCTCCCGCAGGGTTGACTCACTCAGCTTCGACTTGAGACCGTCCAGGATGTGCTTGTATACGCCGAGGAGAGACATGTGCATGATGTCAGATGTGAGTTGTCGGTACGGGTTGCCGAAATCCGTGTCGCCAAAGCGTTGACCCCATAAGGCACTCTGCGATGCTCACGCACGCATGCATACGCACACATATATACACACACACACACGCACGCACGCACGCACGCACACACACACACACACACACACACATACCCACGCACACATACACACATGCGTACACACACACACACACACACATCCACGCACACATACACACATGCGTGCACACACATACACACACATACACACATACGTACACACACACACACCCACACACACACACATACACGCGCACACGCGCGCACACACACACACATGCACACACACACCCACACATACACACACACGCACACGCACGCACACACACACACACATGCGTGCACACACATACACACACATACACGCACAAACACACACACGCGCGCGCGCACACACACACATGCGCGCCCACACACACACGCACGCACGCACGCACACGCACACACACACACAGACACACACACATACACACACATACACACACATACACACACACACACACACACATATACACACACACACACACACATACACACACACACACACACACACACATACACACACACACACACACACACACACACACATACGCATGCATACACACACGCACGCACGCGCACACACAGAGAGACACACGCAAGCATGCACACACGCATAGCGGCACGCACACACACACCCACACAAGCACACACATCCGATTGGGTCTGTAGCTTTTCCAATGAACATGATATCAATAACAGTTTATGATTGCAAGACAAACAACAAATGGAACATACCTTAACGAAGTGTGTACTGTAAAGCTTTGTCAAGTCGTTGCGTGCCGTAACCCTCATCTCACGTTCCATCTCCATGACACGCTCCTTTTGTAGTTCTTCCGTTCGATACACCAGCGGGTACGCCATGTTGTTCAGCTCTTCCTTTGGAACGGTGCACCTGGGGCATGGAAAACGAGTCTTGATGCCGGACTTGGTGCCCGCCACTTTGCACTGCTCCGGATAGTTGCCAATGTATGCGTACATGAGCGGAAAGACCGTACGGCGAATGCCGTACGGGTCCGTCAGCTCCACACCTCTGCATGCACGACAACAAAGTTTCGATGCACAGATTTGAATAGCATCCAACATGTAACATATGCAGACCAAACATATCAAGAGCAAAGTGGTGGGGTGAAGGGGTCTTACTCGTTCTGGGCAATCTTCAAGTCCGCCATGATAAGATCCAAGGCCTGTTGGAATACTTCAAGCCGCCGCCGCTCTCCGTCTGCGTGCGTGAAGAAGCTCCCGTCGTCATCGGGTAGGAGAGCGCACAATCAATGCCCGTGGGGTTTCCATCGATTTCCCGGCGCAATGTTGGCTAAAGAGATGTACACCGGCCAACCCTTGAGTCCGCCATCAGTCGTAAGAGTTGTTTCGTCCGAATAGATGATAACCGCAGCGACTGCCTTGCCTGGATCAGTAGATGGTAGTTCACGCAGTACCTCCCGCCACCAACTCCCTGTCTCAGGGCCCTTGTAAATCCGTTTCGCCGGGTTGAAGTTCTTCGGAGGGCGCACAACGAAACCCTGCGCATTCGCCACGTTCTCGTACAAGCTAGTGACACACGTGAGCGCCGAACGCCGCCATAAGATCACGGGCTTCAAATCTCCCGCCTTCGTAAGATCCACCTGCTCAAACGGTTCAATGTTGGCCCCTGCCAGTTTCGCCTCTTCGTACTTGTCGAAGTCTGCCAGTGACTTGAGCGTTAGCCGGCCTGGGTTGCGCAGAACTTCGACGAGGATTGATATCAATTCCGTGATATCTACACGCGAAAGCCCGGATCCTCCAGCTGCCGTGCGAATGAAACGGTACGCACGAGCATCAATGTCAACCGCTGTAGCATCACACTCCGGGGCAAACGCGTAGCCTGTAGTGTCCTCGTTCATTTCAGCAGCGTCAGGCTGCTCATCAAAGCGGCTCGGCCCTGGCTGCGTTTCAGGGCGTGTGCGCTTGGTGCCTCGTGAAAGAAGACGGTTTGCAGCTGCTCGTAACCTTTCCACAGCTCCCCCTTGGCTAGAGTCATCTCTCAACCCCTCAGATGCTGCTTCTTCCACCCTGCTCTTGTGCTGTCCTTTCCTCATATGCCGTGCTTTCTGATGTGCAAATGAGAATGTAGCTACACATTGGGGGTAGAGGTCACACTTGAATGGTCTGTTGTCACCCTCCATACTGCACAAGATTCCAGCAGCCTTGCAGGGTATTTTTGCTCAATCAAATTCTGTATTACAGAATATTCGTACAGCACACCAACTCCAAGCTGCTGTCAGTCACTCTAACTACAGCCCCTACTTGTAGATTCGGCCTGGCAGCAGGGACCCTTTTCAGCAACCTTCTGCACACCTGCAGGAACACAACAAAACACATACAGAACATGTAAGAACCGCAGTAGACCACAAAACAAAACGGAAACAAAACAAAAGTTACAAAAACAAAAAACCATACAAGCAATATTCAAACCGGATTCCAGATTGGGTGTGCAGCCAGCAAACAAATCCTCACCAGGCAAAAAGAGTACGACTAGATGTTAGAAGAACAGCGGACCTCTTCGAAAGCAAACCTGCAGGCACGAAACAATAGTCTGAAATTATATACATGCATAGACAGTTCAGTCAAAGGGTGCAGCTGAACATGATTTACGAATTTCCAGGGACGTGGATTGAAATGATCACCAAGCAAAAGAGGTGATGCGCAATAAAACAATGTTTCTGTCGATAAAAAAAACAGAGAATACAATACACCAGCACAGGGTTGTGAAAGGAGAAAATACAAGTAAGCGATGCATAATTCCAACCGCGCCCGTCACATACCTGGAGACTAACAGATCGATCGTCGCAGGATAGGACACATCAGCGGGCCAAGAAAAAAACTCACGGGAAGTTGGGAGGGAATCTGTCGATCTGAGAGAGTAAAATGGGAGACAATTTTTCCAGAATGAGAAAATGGCCAGTATCCGAAGAGTACCCCTTGACTGGTTGATTGGGGAAAGGGAGAGGGAGGGGATGGAGGTAAGGGGAATGGGACCTAACATTGTTTTGAACCCAACCAAACTGTTTAGACTATTTCTCAATGCATTTCAAACCATGATAACCGCACCCCACCGCACATTTCTGCAGGCACACACGAAGAGATCTGGGCGAGGGTAGAAGTATTGTTCCCATTGGTTCAGAACCGAATGCGGCGACATTTGCCATACGTCAACCAATCCTGCCCTTGTGCGCTGGCAAGGGTCGTCGTCGCTCTCACTAGCGACAAGGTGACGGACGAGGCTACTCGCCAGCTGGAACTTCTTGTGACCCTGGTCAGCCAGTTCCCGCCCCATATGTACAGGTGGGGTGTACACCCCACCCAACCCAGGGTTCCGCTTCGTCTCCGCTAAAAATTACAACTGCGCCTCGGCGAACATATGCGCGAAATGGAGGCGTCGTGCGGAAACACCTGACACGCCCATATTTTCTTCGGCGAATAAATTACAGGTCGCGAACCCACCTGTTCTGTTTCGCGCATGCAAACTTTGCGTCACCTGCAAAAAACACATGCAACCTACCTGTAAGCACCAGGACAAACTTGACCGACCACAGTTGCACGTTGCGCTGGCGCCAGGGTCCACGCGCAACCAATCCGTGTGTGAGCACCTGGCAGGTGGCTGTCAGGTGTGGGAGGGTCCATACAGATTAGATTACACGGCCAAGATCAACCGATCATGTTTATTCCTCATCATGTACCGTATTCTCAGGCACTTAGAGTAAAAGTGCCAACCGCCCTCGAAAAGCAAGACCCTTGTGAGTAAGCTCACCCGAGTGTTTCGTTTGGGTTTATCCTACACAGTATGATAGTCGCATGACTTAAAAGTTATATATTAAGCAGTGCTGCAAGTTTCTCATTTTCCATGCAATACCTTCAACGATGTTCGCCACAAATAAATTCGACTGCCACCTAGTATCTACAGTAATTGTTAAATTTATTTTTATACATATCAATTTTCATGCATTGTATAAATAAAAATTCATAATTACGATTCACGCTGCACACTAAACCACTTCATATACACCAAGCTATGTCAGCTTGCACGCAATTGAACACGTGTCCATTTATCGAAGATAAAAGGCCTCACGGGCCACCGTGGCGGTGACCAATTTCGACCAACCATATCGTGCGTGCGTGGAGCTGCTAGACTGGCCGATATATTCTCTGGCACTTCCAAACCTGGGCCAAACCTATTTCTCGCCACCCATACCTCGGAAACAGGTACGACGCCTGCCAAATGTCGCACTTTCGGTCGGAAACACGCAAACAAAACGCCCACAAACCTTCGAAGTCGCAAACCACTGGCTAAAACCAATGGTTTGCAAGCTGAAGCGAGTGGTTTTCCCCAACTAGATGCTGGCGAGTAGCAATGGCTATTCCTTTTCTAGCAGCTGAGGCATGTAACTCCAGGAGGGAGGGGGTGTTGCACCCCATGAGACCATGGACGCTCACAGGCATTTGAACTTTGATGAATCCATACTCTCATAAATAACATAGGCTGCACCTCATGCTTGAATGGGTGAGTCTTGAACCGCTGCACCATGTGTGAGTGAGTCAGGTCCATCCAAGCAGGTGCAGGCAACCCAGCACCATCCTGCAGGTGCAGCTCATTAATAACATAGGCTGCGCCGCACCCTTTACATCGGTGAGTCTTTAACCGCTGCACCATGTGTGACTGAGTCAGGTCCATCCAAGTAGGTGCAGGTGCTGCTGCAGGTTTAACAACCCAGCACTCCACCCACCCCATCCGTCCCAACCAGTCCCGGCCCTTAACAACCCATCCCAACCCATTCCAACCCGTTCCGACTCGTCCCAACCAGTCCCGACCCGTCTCAACCCATCCCAACCCGTTCCAACCCGTCCCGATCGTCCCAACCAGTCCCGATCCGTCCCAGCCCACGCTGACGCGTTCCAAGGCCACACTCACCTGCCCATGCTGTCCGGAACTGACCCGAACTCACTCGGGCCGGTTCTGGGTCATAAGTCTCTATGTCCGGCCCATGTCAGAGGGATGGGAGGGATGTTTGAACTTGAGAGTGCAGGTGAAAGGGGCTGTCAGGCGCATGATGCAAGCAGGCAATGCAACACATGAGCAGAGAGTCTCAGACACATGTGATTCACCAGACATAGAGATTGGTTTGTGCGGCTAGTTTGGTTTTTACTTCCTTCGTGCTAGTTGGACAATGTAATGGCTTGTTTCTCCATTTGAGCCGACAGTGTTTTCATTATCATTCGAAGCAAACTCCTTCCATCTTGCTCTCCCCCCACCCCACGTTTCAGGATCAACGGGCGCTCATACAAATTGGCTCAACTGTGCAAGAACCCTGTTGCCACTGGGCAGTTCTACCTGATTCCTATGCCCACACTTACAACGTGTTTTTGAGACGTCTTAAAAACACATTGTATGCACGAGGATCAACGGGTGCTCATAAAAAGTGGCCCAACTGTGCAAGAACCCTGTTGCCACTGGGCAGTTCTACCTGATTGCCAGACCCACACTACACAGCACTAAGCTATCAGGTGAACTCCGAAGAATAATAATGAGCACACTTGGGGTCAATCCAGTGGTAAACTCATTCCTTGAGGTTAACCATCCACAGACCTATTTGCTTCCTTGCTGCATAGATCAGCTTGCGACTCCCCAGCATAAAGTCTTGCTCCACATTTCCCTTTTTTTCTATGACAAAGTTCTGAATTAGCTTCTTCATCCTCCCCCATGGCAGGTCGGCAGGGGATAAACCTGCGCCATCGGATGAGGGGACCATGTAACTATCAATAATTGCTGCTCTGATGTTTTCAACATCTGGCTCTGATGTTTCGATTGCCACTTTACAAACTCCCTGGCTGTTCTCTCAGACATTCTCTCCCTACTCCCTTCTGCACTCTTGCACTCTGACACCCAGATCCCAAAAACCGATTCACATCCTCGGCTTCACCCATCTGCGAACCAGTTTGGTCGCAATCTCATGAATTGCGTGAGCATCACCACCCCACACACTGTCAACCAGTCCTTCGGACTCAACATCAATCCGCACCAACGCCTTTCACTCTTCCTTGCCAAGTCCACAAGCATCCTCGCAGCAAGCGTGTCTCTCTGCTCCGTGCTCACTGCTCAACCCCACTGCATCTGACTCTTTCTGATGAGTGGTTTGACTGAGATGAGTGGGTTGACTGAGATGAGTGGGTTGATAGAGATGAGTGGGTTGACTGAGATGAGTTGGTTGACTGAGATGAGTGGGTTGACTGAGATGAGTGGGTTGACTGAGGTGAGTGGGTTGACTGAGATGAGTGGGTTGACTGAGGTGAGTGGGTTGACTGAGATGAGTGGGTTGACTGAGGTGAGTGGGTTGACTGAGATGAGTGGGTTGACTGAGATGAGTGGGTTGACTGAGATGAGTGGGTTGACTGAGATGAGTGGGTTGACTAAGATGAGTGGGTTGACTGAGGTGAGTGGGTTGACTGAGATGAGTGGGTTGACTGAGGTGAGTGGGTTGACTGAGATGAGTGGGTTGACTGAGGTGAGTGGGTTGACTGAGATGAGTGGGTTGACTGAGATGAGTGGGTTGACTGAGATGAGTGGGTTGACTGAGATGAGTGGGTTGACTGAGATGAGTGGGCTGACTGAGATGAATGGGTTGACTGAGATGAATGGGTTGACTGAGATGAATGGGTTGACTGAGATGAATGGGTTGACTGAGATGAATGGGTTGACTGAGATGAATGGGTTGACTGAGATATGTGGGTTGACTAGATTCTCTTGCTCGACTTGGTCTTGCACCTGTCGATCCTATCCAGTGTTGGTGAGTCGCGAGGAAACTTCCTGGCAAAGAGGAAGACGCGAAAATATTACGGATGTAACAGGGTGGATGTCTTTGGCGGGGGTGGATTGGCGAAGGTCGTGAAGTACTGTCAGGTCCCAAGAAGATCTCGATGGGAAGTGACGTAAGATCTGTTTTGCGTGCGAGCCCCTCCTGGATCGCCCTTATCACTGGAGGCAGACTCCCAAAACCCCTCAATTGAAGTATAAGATTCGTCCGTTTCCTCCCTCAGAGTGGAGTGCTCACCACCCCTGTCCTTAGGCGTGTGTCCAGCCGTTTCTCTCTCTCCCTTTCTCCTCATCTACGCTCTTTCATCTCACTCCAATCCCTTCCTTGTTCCGCCCTTCTCGTCCCCTCACCCGGTGTTCCCCCTACATTCTCTATCCTCCTCTCTTGATTTCCTCTCTCTCCTCCCCCTTTCCCCACCCCCTTCTCTCTACCCCCACAAGGCCTTCCCCAGAGTGGGGGCGCGCTCCAGCTGCCTTGACTGCCCTGGGCGAGTGGGCTTTGATCTCTGTGCTGCCTGTGGTAGGGCGCTTCAACCCCCACATGGTGCAGTGCCTGTTGCACTGCACCGGATATGCGAATCAGCGAGACTCTAACGATTGCTGTGAGAGGTGGTTCTAACTCACAGCAGATGGGACACCATGCACCGCATGGTGGAGTGGAGGTGCAGCAGAGGGACGGCGTGCTGTATTGGATATGTGAATTAGTGAGTCTCTAATGATTGTCGGTGAGAGGTGGTTCTAACTCACAGCAGATGGGACACCATGCACCGCATGGTGGAGATGCGGCAGAGAGACAGCGTGTTGCACTGCACTGGATACTCGAATTAGTGAGTCTCTAAAGATTGCCGGTGCGAGGTGGTTCTAACTCACTGCAGATAGGACAGCATGCACCGCAAGGTGCAGCTGCAGCAGAGGGACTGTGTACTGTAATGGATACCCGAATCTGTGAGCCCGGCTGTGCCTTCTCTCTCCTCCATTCGTGCACGGCGGTGCAGCAATGGCTATTCCAATTGTAGCAGCAGAGGCATTTGAACCTAGGAGGGATGGGGTGCTGCACCTATGCGACCATGGACGATCACAGGCGTTCAAACTTTGATGCATCCATACGCTAACACAGGCTGCACCGCATGTTTGAATCGGTGAGTCTTGTACCGCTGCACCATGCGTGACTGAGTCAGGTCCATCTGACCAGGTACAGGTGCAGGCAACCCAGCACCATCCTGCAGGTGCAGCTCATTTTTAACATAGGTTGTGCCGCACCCTTTACATTGGTGAGTCTTGAACCGCTGCACCATGTGTGACTGAGTCACGTCCATCCGAGTAGGTGTAGGTGCAGCTGCAAGTTTAACAACCCAGCACCCCACCCATGCTGCAGGTGCGGTGGAATGTATGAACAGGTTGACCCGTCCCAACCCATCCCGACCCGTCCCAACCAGTCCCGACCTGTCCCAACCCATCCCGACCCGTCGCAACCAGTCCCGACCCTTAACAACCCATCCCGACCCGTCCCAACCGGTCCCGACCCGTCCCAGCCCATCCCGACCCGTCCCAACCAGTCCCAACCCGTCCCAACCCACGCTGACCTGTCCCATCCCGTCCCAGACTGACCCGAACTGACTCGGGCCGGGTATGGGTCATAAATTTCTGTGTCGGGCCCATGCCAGTGGGATGGGATGTTCGAACCTGAGATGGGGCGGCAGGGTTCTTACGCAGCTGGGCCACTTTGGGTCATAAATCTCTGTGTCGGGCCCATGTCATACAAGGGAAAGGGGATGGGATGTTCGAACCTGCGAGTGCAGGTCGGTGAATGCAGGTGAAAGGGGCTGTCAGGTGTGTGATGCAAGCAAGCAGCGCAACAATCTGGGGCAGGGCAGAGAGACTCAGACACATGTGCTGCACCAGACTCAGAGATTGGTTTGTGCGGAAAGTTTGGACCCTCCATTTGAGCCGACAATGTTTTCATTACCATTGAAGCCGACTCCTTCCATCTTGCACAGAGGTTCTAACTCACAGCAGATAGGACATGTTTGGTTTGTACGGCAAATTTGGTCTCAACTTCCTTCATGCTAGTTAGACCCTCCATTTGAGTCGACAATGTTTTCATTACCATTGAGGCCAACTCCTTCCATCTCGCTCTCCCCCCACCCCACTGTTTCAGGATCAACGGGTGCTTATACACAGTGGCCCAACTGTGCAAGAACCCTGTCGCCACTGGGCATTTCGGCCTGATTGCTAGGCCCAAACTTACAACGTGTTTTTGAGACGTAGCAAAAACACATTGGATACACGAGGATCAAAGGGTGCTCATACAAAGTGGCCCAACTGTGAAAGAACCCTATCACGGCGGGCTTCTACCTGATTGCATGCCAGGCCCACACAACTCCCTGGCCGTTCTCTCAAACACGTTCTCCCTAGTCCCCTGTGCACTCCTGCATTCCGACACCCAGACCCCAGATGCCGCTCCACTCGGCTTCACCCATCTGCGAACCAGTTTGGGCGCAATCTCATGGATTGCGTGAGCATCACCACCTCACACACCGTAAACCATTCCCTTAGACTCAATATCGCCCACGCACCAACCAACGCCTTCCACTCTTCCTTGCCAAGTCCACAAGCATCCTCGCTGTCATCAAAGTCCACATCACTCCTGTTGCGGTATTTACTCCTCACTGCACTCCTCACTGCACTCCTAACTGCACTCCTCACTGCACTCCCCACTGCACTCCCCACTGCACTCCTCACTGCACTCCTCAGTGCACTCCTCACTGCACTCCCCACTGCACTCCTCACTGCACTCCTCAGTGCACTCCTCACTGCACTCCCCACTGCACTCCTCACTGCACTCCTCACTGCACTCCTCACTGCACTCCTCACTGCACTCCCCACTGCACTCCTCACTGCACTCCCCACTGCACTCCTCACTACACTCCTCACTACCACGATACAATTCCACCACCAAGGTCCTCTCGCTGTTGGCTCAACAAATCTACCACCACCAACATGTCAAACTATAATCATGCTTGTGCTGTGTAGGCTGTAATGGGGTAGCCCATAAGGGGTACAACCCAAATTAGGGTTAGTCTATGTACCCACATCCCTGTTTCAATGCATCATTCCTGCTGCTAGATTCTAACATGGTTTCAGAGCACTAGGTCTGTAGGACCGTTTTTTCGGGCCCACCTACCGTTGTGGTTACCACGCTACCCCACGTGTTGTCCAGTGCCTGCCTGCCTTGCCTTGTGACGTGCTGCGCTGCGCACGCCGTCCTGCAGCCCTCGTGCTACCTACTGCTGCCCTAGGCCAGCACGCCGCTCCTGCAGGCCCGTAAGACCCGCGCGCCGCCCCTGCAGACTCGTCAGGCCCGTGCGCCGCCCCTGCAGGCCCGTCAGGCCCGCTAGCCGCCCCTGCAGGCCCGTCAGGCCCGCGAGCCGCCCCTGCAGATCCGTCAGGCCAGAGCGCCGCCCCTGCAGGCCCGTCAGGCCAGAGCGTCGCCCCTGCAGGCCCGTCAGGCCTGCTAGCCGCCCCTGCAGGCCCGTCAGGCCCGCTAGCCGCCCCTGCAGGCCCGTCAGGCCAGCGAGCCGCCCCTGCAGGCCAGTCAGGCCAGGTCGCCGCCCCGCGCGACGCGCCCGCTACCCGCGCGTCGCGCTGCAGCCCCGCGCGTCGCGTCCGCTGCCCGCGCGTCGCGCTGCAGCCCTGCGCGTCGCGTCCGCTGCCCGCGCGTCGCGCTGCAGCCCTGCGCGTTGCGCCCGCTGCCCGCGCGTCGCGCTGCAGCCCCGCGCGTCGCGTTCGCTGCCCGCACGTCGCGCTGCAGCCCCGCGCGTCGCGTTCGCTGCCTGCGCGTCGCGCTGCAGCCCCGCGCGCCGCGCCCGCAGCTCGCACAGCGCGCTGCAGCCTCGCGCGCCGCAGCTGCCCCTGTTCCTCGCGGCTGCCCCTGGACGCCGCCCCTGCCTGACTGCCACCGTCGCTCCTGCAGCAGCTGCCACGGAGCGCCCTACTACAGTCGCGGCCCTGCCCTGCAGCAGCTGCCGCGAGAGCCTTCTGCCGCCGTCTGAAGGGATGGGGCTCAAGGGAAAGCTGAAACACATGGAGCGGCGCTACATGTGGCTGCAGAGCATGGTGAAACGTCGCAAGATGAAGCTGCAGTACATTCCGACTACCGAGCAGTCGGCAGATTACTTGACGAAAGCATTACATTTCCCTGCGTTCAACAGCTGCTTTGAGAAAGTTGGTCAAGTAAGGCTTTCGGCGAAGGGGAGCAGTGCAGAGGGCCCTCGCGACGAGGAATAGGTGCCATGACCTTTTTCATGGCTGGTGCGGTGGTGTGTGTGAATTGCAGATCTCTGCAATTCTTGTGTGTTTGTTTTTTTTTTTCTGCATGTTTGTTTTGTTTTCTTTCTTTCTGTTCTGTTCTGATGTGTGGTGTAGACGGTCAATTTCCTCTGCGACGACCAGCATGATCAGTGCAGGGGAGTGTTGAGGTTGCGCTGATCCTGCAGAAGGTCGTTGGGTTCTGCAGGGACACGAAATTCTGACGAAGCGGAAGTTTGCAGAGGACTGGGCGGAGCTCTGCGCTGCAGCAGAAGTATTTCGGGCAGAAGCGGAAATCTGCAGAGGAACGCGTGTCTGCAGAAATCGTGCCTGCAGAGGAGGGCGCATCTGCAGAAGCGGATTTCTGCAGAGGAGCGAAGTCTTCTACCAGCGAACCCCTCCGACGCAAAAGTGCGATCGTTTCGTAACTTTTGCGGAGGAATTTCGGAATTTCGGGACATTGAGAAATTGACCCCGCGGAACAGTGCGTGAAACTGGGCAAACAAATCTGGGGCGAAACTGAACCACCTGCACAGAATGAACCTGGCGCACGTTTTCGTAACTACGAAAACGTGCGTTACAGAAGTTGTTTAAAACAACCTGAACA
The DNA here is from genome assembly GCA_947471745.1 of Closterium sp. Naga37s-1. Taxonomy (NCBI): domain Eukaryota; kingdom Viridiplantae; phylum Streptophyta; class Zygnematophyceae; order Desmidiales; family Closteriaceae; genus Closterium; species Closterium sp. Naga37s-1. The sequence continues at coordinate 2,687,451 of CANJKZ010000830.1, forward strand.
GCTAAAACAACTACTTTTAGGTAGGTGTAAATTACCAACTAAGCACGTGTTGTAGTTTTCACCTGCCGACGCTGAGTTGGCAAAGCGCAGCTAAAATTAGTTATGTAAACGTTCTTGGGCGAACGTTCTCTGCATGGTTCATTGGTTGGGTAGCTTCTATTTCACCCCTCCTTGTATTCTATTTTTCATTCTATTCTAGTGAATTTTCTGTGTGTGCCAAAACTATGCCTTCAAGGACTTAGACAAATTTCTGTCTCCTTAGTGAACCACCAATATCGTGTCTACGCAGAAAGCATTCCGTAGAGCTCGTTCATCCGTTAGAGCAGAAATCTCTGCACGCCGCCCCTGCCTGACTGCCACCGTCGCTCCTGCAGTAGCTGCCACGGAGCGCCCTACTACAGTCGCGGCCCTGCCCTGTAGCAGCTGCCGCGAGAGCCTTCTGCCGCCGTCGCGGCCCTGCCCTGCAGCAGCTATCGCGGAGCCTCCTGCCGCGGTCGCGGCCCTACCCTGCAGCAGCTGCCGCGGAGCCTCCTGCCGCGGTCGCGGCCCAGCCCTGCAGCAGCTGCCGCGGAGCCGTCTGCCGCCGTTGCGGCCCCGCCCTGCAGCTGTCACGGCCCCGCCCTGCAGCAGCTGTCGCGGACCTGTCCTACCGCCGAGCGCTGGCCCTGCCTGCCACCGGTGAGCACCTACCTTGTTCGAGCGCTGGCGCCTGCCTGCCTGCCTGCCTGCCTGACTGCCGGCCTGCCTGCCTGCCTGCCTGCCGCGCCTGCCCTGCACGCGTTGTTGCTGCTACTACTGCTATCTGCTACTGCTACTGCTGCTACTGACAGTGGCCAGATGCAGCTCCAGCGACGTCCGCGTGAGTCCCTCACGCCCCAGCAGCTTAGTGAGTGGTACGCTAGTTGGGGTTGTCGGGGTGGCCGCGCTGCTACTGCTGCTACTGCTGCTACTGCTATTACTGCTGCTACTGTTGCTACTACTGCTACTACTGCTACTGGCGGTGGCCAGATGCAGCTCCAGCGACGTCTGCGTGAGTCCCTCACGCCCCAGCAGCTTAGTGAGTGGTACGCTAGTTGGGGTTGTAGGGGTGGCCGCGCTGCTACTGCTGCTACTGCTGCTACTACTGTTACTACTGCTACTGCTGCTACTACTACTACTGCTGCTCCTGGCGGTGGCCAGATGCAGCTCCAGCGACGTCCGCGCGAGTCTCGCACGCCCCAGCAGCTTCGTGAGTGGTACGCTCAGAGTAGAGGGTCTCTGAGTACCGTTCGCTGCCCGTACGTCATTCGCACTGGTGCTCGGACTGGTCAGGCTTGCGGGACGCTCAGTCACACACAGTCCCGCTGCTTCGCCCGTCTGAGCGACGCCTGGCGTACCGAGTTTGGCGACGAGGCTGAGCTCCCCGACTGGGTGGAGCTGCTTGGGCAGAGGGTAGATATATTTGCTCTTGACTATGATGCTATTCTCACTGTCATGTATGCATTGCCTACTAGTGCTGACCGTGCCTGTTACCTGTGCATACCGCCTGGCCCAGGTATAGAGCCTGCTGCTCTAGGTGCTGGTGAGGCTGCTGCTCTAGGGGCTAGTGTGGCTCCTGCTCTAGGTACTGGTGAGGCTGCTGCTGCAGGTGCTGGTGAGTCTGCTCTCTCTGGTACTGCGCCTGTTGAGGCCTTGTACACCTTCACACTTGACTCTGGTGATTCTCGCTCCTTCTTTCGCGACAGCACCACCCTCACGCCGCTCAGTCGGCCGGTTCCAGTCTCCCTGGCAGACCCCTCTGGGGGTCCAGTCCGTGCGACCTCCTCCACTGTCCTCCCTTGTCCTGCTGTCCCGTCCGGCACACTGTCGGGTCTTTACCTCCCCTCGTTCTCTACGAACTTGGTGGCGGGTTCTGCGCTCCAGGACGCGGGTGTTCACCAGTTCACCCCTGCCTACGAGCGTGTGACACACTGCACGTGTGCTCAGATGGGTCGTCACCTGGCTACCTTCACTCGGCAGCCGGGGTCGGGCCTGTACACACTGACCACTGAGTCCCCTCAGGTAGCTGCGTCCGCGTCTGCGTCAGGTCAGTTGTCGGCCCCCTGCTCGTGTCGCGCCTTGTCGCACCAGACCCTCCTTTGGCACCACCGCCTTGGTCACCCCTCGGTGCAGTGCCTTCGCAGCATGCACCGCCGTGTCCTTGTCTCTGGTCTTCCCAGGGTTCTCCCTCCCCTCCCACCCTCGCCTGCTCCTCCCTGTCTTCCCTGTGTTGAGGGGCGGCAGCGCGCCGCTCCTCACTCCTCCTCGTTCCCTCCCACAGAGGCTCCCCTGCAGACTCTCCACCTGGACGTGTGGGGCCCAGCCCGCGTCCGTGGACAGGGCCACGAGCGGTACTTCCTGCTGGTCGTCGACGACTACACGCGTTACACCACGGTCTTCCCCTTGCGCACCAAGGGTGAGGTCCCTGATGTTTTGATCCCTTGGATCCGCGCTGCTCGTCTCCAGCTCCGCAAGCGGTTCAGGACGGAGTTTTTCGTCCTGCGTCTGCACTCTGACAGAGGTGGTGAGTTTTCCTCCGACCTCTTGGCGGCCTTCTGTGAGGAGCACGGCATCACCCAGTCGTTCACGCTTCCGGCCTCTCCGCAGCAGAATGGGGTTGCTGAGCGCCGCATTGGCTTAGTCATGGAGGTCGCTCGTACCTCCATGATCCATGCGGCTGCCCCCCATTTTCTGTGGCCGTTTGCGGTCCGGTACGCCGCGCATCAGCTCAACCTCTGGCCCCGTGTCTCCTTGCCGGTGACCTCGCCCACACTGCTGTGGACGGGGAAGGTTGGCGATGCGTCGCGTTTCCGGGTCTGGGGTGCTCGTGCCTTTGTCCGCGATACCACCGCGGACAAGCTCTCCGCCCGCGCTGCTCCCTGTGTCTTCCTTGGCTTTGTCCCTGACGCGCCTGGTTGGCAGTTTTACCACCCCACCTCGCGCCGTGTCTTCCCCTCTCAGGACGTCACGTTCGACGAGTCGGTTCCCTTTTACCGTCTCTTCCCCTACCGCACTGCCCCTCTCCCCCCCCCGCCGCTCTTCCTCGCTCCAAGTGCTCCCCAGGTAGACCCCCTCCCCACTCCCGGTCCTGCTCCTTCAGGTGTGTCGCAGGTAGACCCTCCTCCCTTGATTGCCCCGGTTGAGGTCACTGGTGACTCAGGTTCTGCTGAGGGTGGTCCTGCTCGGGGTGCTACTTCTGGGGGTGCTGAGCCTGGGGGTGCTGAGCCTGGGGGTGCGGAGCCTGGGGGTGCTGAGCCTGGAGGTGCGGAGCCTGGGGGTGCGGAGTCTGGAGCTGCTGAGGGTGCTGGAGCTGGAGGTTCTGGAGCTGCTGAGGGTACTGGCGCTGGAGGTTCTGGAGCTGCTGCGAGTACTGGCGCTGGAGGTTCTGGAGCTGCTGCGGGTGCTGGCGTTGAGGTTCTGGAGCTGCTGCGGGTGCTGGCGCTGGTGGTTCTGGAGCTGCTGCGGGTGCTGGCGCTGGAGGTTCTGGAGCTGCTGCGGGTGCTGGCGCTGGAGGTTCTGGAGCTGCTGCGGGTGCTGGCGCTGGAGGTTTTGGAGCTGCTGCGGGTGCTGGCGCTGAGGGTTCTGAGTCTGCTGTTGCGCGGTCTCCCTGGAGTAGCCGCCTTCGTCCGCGTGTGCCTCTCACCTCACAGCAGCTGCACTACTGGTACGGTCGCCGTCAGGGTCGCGCTTCTGGAGCTCGAGGCTCTGCCGCTGGAGGTACTTCTGCTGTCGTCACTAGAGCTGGGAGTGGTGCTGGTCCCGGAGGTGCTCGTACTGGAGGTACTGGAGCTGCTGGGGCTGGAGGTGCTGCTGAGCCTGAGGGTGCTGCTGCTGGAGACCCTGGGTCTGGGGGTGCTGCTGCTGGAGACACTGAGGCTGGAGACCCTGGGACTGGAGGTGCTGGTTCTGGGGGTGTTGCTGCTGGTGGAGCTGGTCCTGGAGGAGCTGGCGCTGAGGGTTCTGGAGCTGCTGGAGGTGCTGGAGCTACTGGGGGTGCTGGAGCTGCTGGTGCTGGTGGCACTGCACAGCCGCGCCTGTTCTTCGCTCCACCGTCTCCGTCGTCTCAGCCACCGCCTGACTCTGTGCTTCGCCAGGTTCTTAGTCTCCCTTCGTCTACTGGTCTTCCGTTACAGCCTGGCTCACCGCTGCCTGCTCCTTCTCCTTACACTGAGCAGACAGGGGGTTTTACTGAGCGTCGTGAGCCTGCGTCGCGTCCTGTCTCGCCTGTCCGTTCTAGTAGTTCCGGTCGTCGTGTTCCTCGTTCGCGTCAGCCGGCTGTCCCCGGCACCCACCTCGTAGTTCGTCGTCCTTCCTCTCCTCCGCAGCATGTTCCCATGCCGTCCCCTCCTGCGTCTTCTCTGCCCACCGTTCCTGAGCCTGAGTCTGACCGCACCCGTGCTGCTCACCCTACTGTCACGCGTCTGCTAGCCATAGTTGTCACTGACCCGTCGTTTGAGTCTGCTGCTGCGTCTGCCTTTGTTGCTGAGCTTGTTGACTTTGCTGCTGCCTGTCGTCTAGACTACGCCGCTAGTCTTGTTGCTGAGTCTGAGTCTGTCTGTCCTCCGTCCGTCGGGGGTGAGTGTGCTCTTGGCACGGACGTCCTTGAGGACAGGCAGGAGGACCTTGAGTGTCTTGCAGCCGCTGCGCCTCATCTCGTGTCCATGCTGCTTGCCCCTGAGGGAGACCCGGATGCTCCAGACATCCCGACCCCGCGCTCTTACGCTGAGGCGATCGCGGGTGAGTACTCCTCTCAGTGGCAGTCAGCCATGGACGCAGAGATGGCATCCTGGAAGTCCACAGGCACTTACGTTGACGAGGTTCCCCCTCCTGGGGCGAACATCGTCAGTGGCATGTGGATTTTCAGGGTGAAGCGGCCGCCAGGTTCTCCGCCTGTCTTCAAGGCGCGTTACGTTGCTCGAGGTTTCAGTCAGCGAGAGGGAGTAGACTTCTTTCAGACCTTCTCCCCCACCCCGAAGATGACCACTCTTCGGGTGCTGCTGCACGTTGCCGCTCAACGTGACTAAGAGCTTCACTCTCTTAACTTCAGCACAGCTTTCTTACAGGGCAGCCTGCATGAGGAGATCTGGCTGCGCCGCCCTCCTGGCTTCACTGGGTCGTTCCCTCCTGGTACCCAGTGGAGCCTCCGGCGGCCAGTCTACGGTCTCCGCCAGGCACCACGTGAGTGGCACGACACACTGAGGTCTACACTTGTGGCTCTTGGGTTTGCTCCGTCGACTGCTGACCCGTCACTGTTTCTGCGTACCGACACGTCACTGCCGCCGTTCTACATCCTCGTGTACGTCGATGACTTGGTCTTTGCCACTGCTGACACTGAGGCTCTCGCCTTGGTGAAGTCGGAGCTGCAAAGAGACACACGTGCACAGACCTGGGTGAGCTGCGCAGCTACCTTGGCTTGCAGATCACCCGGGACAGAGCACGCCGCACCATCACACTGACTCAGTCACACATGGTGCAGCAGGTCCTTCAGCGCTTCGGCTTCACCTGGTCCTCGCCACAGCACACTCTTCTGGCTACAGGCCACTCGCTCTCAGCTCCACCTTCGGACGTGTCCGTAGAGCCGAGTGGCCCGTATCCAGAGCTAGTGGGCTGCCTCATGTACCTGATGACCTGCACTCGACCTGACCTTGCGTACCCTCTTGGCCTTCTCGCTCGCTACGTTGCTCCTGGTAGGCACCGACCAGAGCACATGGCTGCTGCTAAGAGGGTACTGCGCTACTTGTGCAGTACATCGGGCATGGGGCTTGTGCTTGGAGGGCGGAGCCCAGTTGTCCTCACTGGGCACTCGGATGCTTCTTGGGTTGACGACCTGGCTACACAGCGGTCGTCACAGGGTTACACCTTCAGCCTTGGCTCTGGCTCTGTTTCTTGGCGGTCTACACGCTCGTCTTCTGTTCTCGGCTCCAGTTGTGAGGCTGAGATCTACGCCACAGCCAAGGCTGCACAGGAGCTACGCTGGCTCACCTACCTGCTGACCGACCTGGGAGAGCGGCCTCGTTCTCCTCCAGTGCTGTACGTAGACAACAAGGCCGCCATTGCCTTGTGTCAGGAGCACAGACTGGAGCACAGAACGAAGCACATCGCTCTGCGTTACTTCCTGGCTCGAGAGTTGCAGCAGCGAGGTCAGCTTCGTCTTGCTCACGTGGCCACTCGGGCCAACACTGCTGATATATTCACCAAGGCACTTCCGTCTGGTGATCATCAGCGTTTCTGCACTTTGTTAGGCCTTGTGCCCACTTTTCCTCACTTGCTGCAGACTTTGTTTGTACTGTGATCTATATATATATCTGCTTGCTTGCTCTGCTAGGTAGAGATTACAGTGCTGCTGTTGTTGCATATATACCTCTGCATGTAAACTGGCCTTGTGGCCCTTTGCTTGTGCTCAGTGTGTGTGGTGACGTTGTGATCCACCCTGAGCTTGCTTTGCTTCTCTTGACTGGTCTTGTGACCCCTTGCTCTCCCCCACTTTGCCTATGGGGGTGTGTCAAACTATAATCATGCTTGTGCTGTGTAGGCTGTAGTGGGGTAGCCCATAAGGGGTACAACCCAAATTAGGGTTAGTCTATGTACCCACATCCCTGTTTCAATGCATCATTCCTGCTGCTAGATTCTAACACAACACTACTGTCTGCTCTTGCAGCCGTCGCGCAGAATTCTGCTTCCTCTAAGCCCCAGCAGCCCCACGCCCCTATCCTCGCAGCAAGCGTGTCTCTCTGCTCCGTGCTCACTGCTCAACCCCACTGCATCTGACTCTCTCTCTTCCTCTTCAGCTTCGTCACCCGGCTCGTGATTTTGTTCAGAGAGGTGTTGCTGATGATATGTAGGCTTGTAATTTCCACTTTGTAGGGATTTCCGTTTAAAACAGATGTTAGGTCTGAACTCATATTTACAAAGGTATTTTTTAGACTGAAACTCATGTGGAAGAGTGGAAGGCACTCAACCCTCACTAGCAGCAATACGTGAAGGAGGGCCAATAATCCTAACCAGGGCCCTGATGCAGACTTCTACCAAGTGCCATAGTCGGACGTGCTTGTGTGTGAACGATCTGCATCATCTGGTCCCGGATCAGCTCGATCTCACACCCCTCACTAGAATCCTAACTAGAGCCCTGATGCAGACTTCTACCAAGTGCCATAGTCGGACGTGCTTGTGTGTGAACGATCTGCATCATCTGGTCCCGGATCAGCTCGATCTCACACCTCACTAGAATCCTAACCAGAGCCCTGATGCAGACTTTTACCAAGTGCCATAGTCGGTCGTGCTTGTGTGTGAACGGTCTGCAGCATCTGGTCCCGGATCAGCTCGATCTCACACCCCTCACTAGAATCCTAACCAGGGCCCTGATGCAGACTGCTGCCAAGTGCCACAGTCGGACGTGCTTGTGTGTGAACGGTCTGCATCATCTGGTCCCGGATCAGCTCGATCTCACACTCCTCACTAGAATCCTAACCAGGGCCCTGAAGCAGACTTCTGCCAAGTGCCATAGTCGGTCGTGCTTGTGTGTGAACGGTCTGCATCATCTGGTCCCGGATCAGCTCGATTTCACACCCCTCACTAGAATCCTAACCAGAGCCCTGATGCAGACTGCTGCCAAGTGCCACAGTCGGACGTGCTTGTGTGTGAACGGTCTGCATCATCTGGTCCCGGATCAGCTCGATTTCACACCCCTCACTAGAATCCTAACCAGAGCCCTGATGCAGACTGCTGCCAAGTGCCATAGTCGGACGTGCTTGTGTGTGAACGGTCTGCATCATCTGGTCCCGGATCAGCTCGATCTCACACCCCTCACTAGAATCCTAACCAGGGCCCTGATGCAGACTGCTGCCAAGTGCCACAGTCGGACGTGCTTGTGTGTGAACGGTCTGCATCATCTGGTCCCGGATCAGCTCGATCTCACACCCCTCACTAGAATCCTAACCAGGGCCCTGATGCAGACTTCTGCCAAGTGCCATAGTCGGACGTGCTTGTGTGTGAACGGTCTGCATCATCTGGTCCCGGATCAGCTCGATCTCACACCCCTCACTAGAAACCTAACCAGGGCCCTGATGCAGACTTCTGCCAAGTGCCATAGTCGGACGTGCTTGTTTGTGAACGGTCTGCATCATCTGGTCCCGGATCAGCTCGATTTCACACCCCTCACTAGAATCCTAACCAGGGCCCTGATGCAGACTGCTGCCAAGTGCCACAGTCGGACGTGCTTGTGTGTGAACGGTCTGCATCATCTGGTCCCGGATCAGCTCGATCTCACACCCCTCACTAGAATCCTAACCAGGGCCCTGATGCAGACTTCTGCCAAGTGCCATAGTCGGTCGTGCTTGTGTGTGAACGGTCTGCATCATCTGGTCCCGGATCAGCTCGATCTCACACCCCTTACTAGAATCCTAACCAGGGCCCTGATGCAGACTGCTGCCAAGTGCCACAGTCGGACGTGCTTGTGTGTGAACGGTCTGCATCATCTGGTCCCGGATCAGCTCGATCTCACACCCCTCACTAGAATCCTAACCAGGGCCCTGATGCAGACTGCTGCCAAGTGCCACAGTCGGACGTGCTTGTGTGTGAACGGTCTGCATCATCTGGTCCCGGATCAGCTCGATCTCACACCCCTCACTAGAATCCTAACCAGGGCCCTGATGCAGACTTCTACCAAGTGCCACAGTCGGTCGTGCTTGTGTGTGAACGGTCTGCATCATCTGGTCCCGGATCAGCTCGATCTCACACCCCTCACTAGAATCCTAACCAGGGCCCTGATGCAGACTTCTACCAAGTGCCACAGTCGGTCGTGCTTGTGTGTGAACGGTCTGCATCATCTGGTCCCGGATCAGCTCGATCTCACACCCCTCACTAGAATCCTACCCAGGGCCCTGATGCAGACTGCTACCAAGTGCCATAGTCGGACGTGCTTGTGTGTGAACGATCTGCATCATCTGGTCTTGTACACTTTTTGTTTGAGCAATATTGGTCAACTTATAAAAAAAGCCAGAGTTTAGCACAACTTGCTTCCCTCCAGCTTGGAGCTCGGAGCACAATCCCCGCTTCGGGCTTCTCAAGCTGGAGCTGGCTGGAGGTGCGAGGTCTAGAAGGCTGCAGCTCATTCGCATTCACTCAGTGACTCGCAGACGGCTGCTCTTGCCCCGCCTGCATGGACGGGTGTGTGGTGAGCCATCTGGTTGGTGGAGCACCGACTGCTGCCATGGACATGCATGGGCAGAGGGGACACGGAGAGGGGTGGAGATGGGTGAAGGGAGAGAGAACTGCAACGAATTCTGCGTTGGTAGAACAAAGGAGAAGAACAAAACAGGTGATTCTCAAGAGAAGGAATCAGAAGTGACACCGTGATGGACGTGGCTGGACAGCAAGAAGACAAGGCAGAGGAGAGGAGGAGAAGGGATAGGGCATAACAGATGGGGGTTGGTGGGGAGGCAGGTGCAAGTTGAGGGGGTTAGGGTTGGGATGGGGATGGGGAGGAAAATCACAGGGGGGAGATGATTATGACCAAGAGGGAGGAGGAGGAGGAAGTGGAAGGGGAGGAAGGGGGAGGGGAGGAGGAGGAGGGGGGGGAGAGGAGGAGGAGGAGGAGGAGGAGGAGGAGGAGGTGAAGGAGGAGGAGGAGGAGGAGGAGGAGGAGGAGGAGGAGGAGGAGGAGGAGGAGAAAGAAGAGAGAGAGGAGGAGGATGCAAGGGAGGATGAGCAAGAGAAGGGAATGTGAGAGATAAGTTGGTACCTTTGATTGCTTTTGTGAACACATCTTTCACACTCACATGCTAGACACACGGAGGGGTTTGGGGGGGTACTGGTCGGTCCTCCTCCTCCTCCTCCTCCTCCTCCTCCTCCTCCTCCTCCTCCTCCTCCTCCTCCTCCTCCTCCTCCTCCTCCTCCTCCTCCTCCTCCTGCTGCTGCTGCTGCTGCTGCCGCTCCCGCTCTTGCTGCCGCTGGCGAAGGATGGCGAGGCATTTGGCTACATCCATGAAGGCACTGTTGTTGAAGTAGCCGTCAAACACCAGCGGCCGAAAGTTGTGCAAACGAATGGTGCCTATATCCTGCCGCAGCACGTCCCAAAATGCATCTGCCAGCTCCCTGGTGAGCAAGTCTTTGTGAACCAGGTTCAGGTCTGACGCGGTGAGGTACTGGTACAGGTGCCAGTTGGCGCTGGGGTTTCGCACCAGAAACAGCAGCTCCCGCGACCTTGCTGCCTCTTCCTTTGAATCGGATAGCATGAGCGTAACCTGGAAATCGCTGCAATCCCGATGCAGAAAAGCTCGGATGTACTTCCCGTTATCGCCCACCAATGGGTATTGGCGGTCCTTGAGTTCTCGAGCGGGCGGCTTGAGCAGGATGTGGTGAACGCCCGTCCAGTGATGCAGCTCAAAGGGCATGGTACCTGAAGCAGCGTGCAGAGAAGGAAGGGGGGGTGGGGGAGGGGAGGCGAGATGGGGAGAGGGGAGGGAGTGAGGACGACCAAGGAAGCTCAGAGGACGAGGCAGCGGGGGACTCTGATGCACAGTGCAGGGAGAGAGCAACAAGGAAGGATTTCGAAGGAAGAGGGGGATAGAGGATTTAAGGGGGGGAGGGAGGTGGTTTGGGGGGGCGGAAGAGGGGGGAAAGGAGGATGGGGGGGAAGAGGGGAAGATGGGGATGGGGGTGAGGAAAGGACAGCCACGGAGGAAGAAGAAGGCGAAGGGAGAGCACACGGGTGTAAGGAGAGTGAGGATGCAGCGGTGAAAGAAACAGCAGAAACAGCAAGAGCTGGGACAGCAAGACCAGAGACATTGGTGGGGACATGGCAGCAAAGGAGGTTCTGGGGAGAAGAGGCAGCAGTGCAGTGATAAGAGGCAGGGGAGGAAAGCAGAGGAGAGGAGCAGAGGGAGAGGAGGAGCAGAGGAGGAGGAGAACAAACTTTTTGCATCGGTGTGGGGTGGTTTCCTTCTAGCTTTCCACCGCTCATCCGCTGAAGTGGGTGAAATGGGAGAAGTATGAGGGAGGAAATGAGGGTGTAGGGCGCAGCGGAGTGATGGTAGGATCAACAGTGGAGGGGAAAAAGGGGAGCACGGAGAATGAGGGGAAGGCATAGAAGAGAATGAGAAGATGACGCAAAGAGGCAGGGAGGCGGTTTTTTTAGTCGAATCCAGAGTCACAGCGAGGCTCGTACCTTGTTCCACCTGCTCGTACCTTGTTCCACCTGCTCGTACCTTGTTCCACCTGCTCGTACCTTCTTCCACCTGGTTGTAGATCTTTTCACCAGTTCCCGGGTGGACTGGTGGATTCTGTTGGACATTAGGGGAAGGCTGCAAGGAGAACGAGGTTGAGGGCAAGGGTAGGCAAGTGGGACAGAGAAAGTGGGATAGAGCAAATGGGATAGAGCAAGTGGGATAGAGCAAATGTGATAGAGCAAATGGGACAGAGCAAATGGGGGAGAACAAGTGGGGCTGAGCAAGTGGGGGAGAGCACGGTAGGTGAATTTCGACAGTACAGCATCTGCTCCCCTTCTTCCTGCGCCCCTTACTTTCCCCTTTCCTGCCTTCTATCCTTGCTAATTCCCTCATCCTCTCTTATTCCCCACACTGTTTCTCCTCCCCTTCCTCCCGCCTGCTCCCTCTTGCTCATCCCTCACGTCGCGCAGTTGCCATCCCTAAAAACAAAATTGAGGTTGTGGGTGGAATTTCGACTAATGAGGCGCCTCAAAACGCGAGAGGCTGACCTGGTTCTTCCTGAAGTTCGTTCTATACGTGTCTTGATCCTCGCGCCACGTCTCTCCGGGTACCTGCGCCTGGGTTTTTCGAATACGTTCCTGATTGGCCGGAAGAGGGTGGGAAGAGGAGGAGATGGGGTGAAGTGGGGTGGCATGTTAGTGCATGTGGGATGGGTGAGCAGGCGGCACAAGAAACAACCAGGCAACAAGAAGCAAGCAAGCAATAAGCAACAAGCAGTGCAACGAGCAACAAGCAACAAGAATTGAGCAACTAGCAAAGTATGCGACTAACACATGTCAAAGAGTGGGCCAAAATGGAGCGCACCAACGCTGCCACCACAGTAGGCAGGGGAGGGGTGGCAGTGGCAGGACAGCATGCAGCAGCACAACAGTGAAAACCACGTGCTGAGCTGCACGCACACTGGAAGCATCACAGCAAGACCATGGGCAAGAGCGTGCGAGCACACACCAGTAGGCTTTGGCGGAGCCCATCCAAGGAGCGACCCGCATGGAGCAATAACGTATCCTCCTCCGCTGGAGAAGCAGCCTGCTGGGCATGACGCTGTGGTGGTTGGGACATGTGCAAGGGTCATGGGATTGGGACATATGCAAGGGTCATGGGATTGGGACACGTGCAAGGGACATGGGATTGGGACACGTGCAAGGGACATGGGATTGGGACACGTGCAAGGGACATGGGATTGGGACACGTGCAAGGGACATGGGATTGGGACACGTGCAAGGGACATGGGATTGGGACACGTGCAAGGGACATGGGATTGGGACACGTGCAAGGGACATGGGATTGGGACACGTGCAAGGGACATGGGATTGAGACACGTGCAAGGGACATGGGATTGGGACACGTGCAAGGGACATGGGATTGGGACACGTGCAAGGGACATGGGATTGGGACACGTGCAAGGGACATGGGATTGGGACACGTGCAAGGGACATGGGATTGGGACACGTGCAAGGGACATGAGATTGGGACACGTGCAAGGGACATGGGATTGGGACACGTGCAAGGGACATGGGATTGGGACACGTGCAAGGGACATGAGATTGGGACACGTGCAAGGGACATGGGATTGGGACACGTGCAGGTAACATATGCTAAACAAGGAGGAAGCAGTTTGTTGGGAAGCTGGAGTAGCAGTCGGCTGAAGACGCTATGCAGTGGGACATATGCAGTGGGAATGAGGGACATGGAGGGTGGTGAGAGGCAGAGGCGAAACAATAGCGAAGTGAGCAATAGAAATTGGTGCAGTTGGTTAAAAACTGCTGTGCAAATGGTGGGTTCACAGGCAATAGTGCAGCCGCGACAACTCACGGTGAGCTCGCCAACAATCTCTGATTCCGGTGGAAAAGGGCTGCAGATGGGATGTGGGGGAGATGGGAGAGGCAACAACAAAGAACACCCACCACTCAAGATGCGTTTTTGAGAGTTGCGCATGCAAGGTGCCTTAGGAGAAACGACTGGTATGGCAACAGGATGAGTAGAAACAGGATGTGAGGCAGTGAGAAACGACTACGTAGGCTGGAACATAAACTAGATACATGACTGGTGTGGCTTAGGTGCAACAACGACCCGGAAGCAGGTTGTTCTGCAAACTATGAGGTTTAGATGATTTCAGGAGGATACAAATTTGCATGCCACCACCAAGTACCCATCTCTTCTCTCTCAACTCCCTCCTCTCTCTTTCCCCCTCTCTGTCCACACACACCACTTTCCGTTCTCATCCATTCCCTTCCAAGCCTTTTAATCCTTAACTTCCCCTTCTGGCAGCTTGCCAACTCGACTCGACTTCTCACACCACCTCTTCACTCACCTCAACTCCATCTCTCTGCCCTCTCCCCCCACTAAGCCACGCCCACCACCCTCGCCCCCCACTGAGCCACGCCCACCACCGCCGGCTGCCCCAACTCCACCTTGTTCCCCCACTCCCCCAACTCCGCTTACTCCCCCCACTCCCCCAACTCCGCTTACTCCCCCCACTCCCCCAACTCCGCTTACTCCCCCCACTCCCCCAACTCCGCTTGCTCCCCTAACTCCCCCAACTCCGCTTACTCCCCCCACTCCCCCAACTCCGCTTACCCCCCCCACTCCCCCTACTCCGCTTACTCCCCCCACTCCCCCTACTCCACTTACTCCCCCCACTCCCCCAACTCTGCTGACTCCCCCCACTCCCCCAACCCCAGCTGCAGCTACTCCGCTCAACTCCTTCCCTGCTCCACGTGACCTCCTTGGTCTCTTGCCAGCAGCACTGTCACGCAGCAGAAACCAAAGCAGAACAAGGAGCAGCATACTCAATGCCAAAACCAAATGACATTGCTAAACTCAATATGCTTCAACTCACAAACAAATAGTGATGATACCACAACGGAGAAAACTATCTCGCATCAACATGCTGCAACAAATAGTGATGATAGTGATGTCAACATGCCTCACTCACCTGGAGTCTAGTCTACATCTCTTGAGTCCAGCATCTCTTGAGTCCAGCATCTCTTGAGTCCAGCATCTCTTGAGTCCAGCATCTCTTGAGTCCAGCATCTCTTGAGTCCAGCATCTCTTGAGTCCAGCATCTCTTGAATCCAGCATCTCTTGAATCCAGCATCTCTTGAATCCAGCATCTCTTGAGTCCAGCATGAAACAACTGATAAGTGTCAACATGATTCACTCACCTGGAGTCCAGTCCACATCTCTTGAGTCCAGCATGAAACAACTGCTGCCCCCCTTCTTCCCCTGCCTTTTCTATCCCGCCCACACCCATTTCTCTCCCATTTTCTCCTCCCTGTTGTGGTGGTGAAGCTGACACTCCTGCTACCGGTGGAATAACCGTTGCTGCTGCTGGTGTTGTTGTTGCTGCTGGTGGTGCTGCTGGTGGTGCTGCTGTTGCTGCTGGTGGTGCTGCTGGTGCTGTTGTTGTTGCAGCTACTGCAGCCGCTGCTGCTGGTGGTGGTGGTGGTGGTGGTGCTGCTGCTGCTGCTGCTGCTGCTGTTGCTGGTGGTGACGGTGCTTGTGCCTGTGCTGCGGATGCTACTGATGATGCTGCTGCTGCTGCTGCTGCTGCTGCTGCTGCTGCTGCTGCTGTTGCTGCAGCTGTTGCTTCTGCTGCTTCTGCTGCTGCTACTATTACTGCTGCTCCTTTGGCTGCTGCTTCTGTCGCTTTTGCTGCTGCCCCTGGTGGTGCTGCTGCTGCTCTTGCTGCTGCTGATGCTGCTGCTACTCTTGCTGCTGCTACTGCTTCTGCTGCCCCTGCTAAAAAGGCTTCCATCATATCTGCGTCCTCTGCTGTTCCAGAGTAAGTTGGGAACGGCGCTGCCGCTTCCGGATGCACTGATGCGGCTGCTGATTCTGATGCTGCTGCTGTTGCTGCTGGTGTCGGTGGTTGTGCCTGTGCTTCTGCTACTGCCACTGCTGCTAGCGCTGCTGCTGCTGCTGCTGCTGGTTCTGTTTCTGGGGCATCTGCTGGTGTTGAAGCTGTTAATGGTACTGTTCCAACTGCTGCTGCTGCTGCTGCTGTTGCTGGGGCATCTGCTGGTGTTGCTGGGGCATCTGCTGCTGTTGCTGGGGCATCTGCTGCTGTTGCTGGGGCATCTGCTGGTGTTGCTGGGGCATCTGCTGGTGTTGCTGGGGCATCTGCTGGTGTTTGAGCTGGTACTGTTCCTTCTGCTGCTGGCGCTGGCGCTGCTGCTGCTGCTCCTGTTGCTGGCGCTGCTGGCGCGCTGGTCACTACAGTCGCGTGGCAGTCGGAAGTGGTGACAGAGCCGTCATCAGTCGCTGCTGGCACTGCTCCTCCGCCTGGTAGCTGATACGGCACGGATCGTTGAGGCGGCGTCAGCGTCACCTCCGTTGCCAGAACAAGCCGGGTAGCAGTGTCTCCTGCTAGAAATGCATTTCTCGGACGGCGCGGGCTCCGGGGACGGGGCTGAGATGCTTCTGGCATCTGCTGCCGCCGCCGCGGCCGCCGCGGCGGCTGCCACTCTCTATCGACTGCCATAGTACTGCCGGCGCGTTGGCGAGACGGCGGGTAACGGGGCCTGCTGCGTACTGACGCAGACGCAAGAAAACAATCCGCTGTTTTGAAGCGAGGGAAGAAACGACATGCTCCTAGTTCTCGCTAACCTAAAAACGATTCATGAAACGGGAAGATAGCTATACTGAACTTTTCTGAGATGCAGGAAAACCATGCAAGTGAGGAGGAGCGACACGTACGAAGATCGAAGAAGGGAAGAAAAGGGGAACAGGTGCATGCAGCAGGGCACCACTGACGCAAGAAGATGGACGACAGAGATGATCGCCCTTCTCGACCTGAAGACCGAAGAGCCAGATGGGAGCAACAAGGCGTTGTGAGCGGGGCGTCAGTGAGAGGACAGGAAGGGTGTGCAAAAGAGGAGCAGAGAGGTGCCTATTCCATCAGAAAGTTGTCGGGTTGGAAAACGGCAGTATAGGGGCGTTATTACACTGAGAACGGGATTCCTAAGGGTGTGCAAAAGGGTGTGCAAAAGAGCCGCAGCGATCGCGATTCCGCGAGAGCTCCGCTTGCGAATGATCAAGGGCATGTGGCTGTGGCAGTTACAACAACGCAAGGGATAGAGCTCGGAATGAGAATGGGAGTGAGAGCGCAACAGAAACGAGTTAGAGAGGCACTGTAGCACGGAAGAGAGGGTAGAAGCAGCAATGAAAGGCAACGACGGAGTGAGAGAATCAGAGGCGTGCGAGACGTGCAGCACGGGAGAGAGCGCAAGTGACGCACGGGAGAGAGCGCAAGTGAGGCATGGGAGAGAGTGCAAGTGAGGCACGGGAGAGAGTGCAAGTGAGGCATGGGAGAGAGTGCAAGTGAGGCACGGGAGAGAGCGCGATGCAGCAAAGGTAGGAGCGGTGCGGCAGCAAGGGAGAGACCTGAAATCTCACAATGGCGAGCGAGGTATGGTGTGATGGAAGGTTTGCAATTCCGCATGGGGGTACGGAGAGAGGATCAGGCGACGGCAGAGAGGATCAGGCGACGACAGAGAGGATCAGGCGACGGCAGAGAGGATCAGGCGACGGCAAAGAGGATCAGGCGACTGTGAAGCAAGAAGCGAGAGAGCAGGAGCTCACCAAAAGACGGCCCGACGTCGACTGACAGTGCGTGGATCCGCGGTGCGCAGGGGAGCAATACGTGAGGATGATCGTTGGCGCTTCCGGAGCGATTAGGCGAATCGACGGTGAGGGGATCTCTGGGCTGCAACGGAGAGAGAGCAACAGTAGCATGGGAGAGATGGAACAGCAGCGCCGGTGAGTGCGGGGAGGCAAAATGGTAGACAGCGTAACAGAGGCAGCGCGTGGAAAAGCGTCAACGCGGGGAGAAAGGAGAGAGCGCAAACGGAGCAAGGGAGAGAGCGCAAACGGAGCAAGGGAGAGAGCGCAATGGGAGCATTGGGTGAGAGTGGAACGATTCACACGGAGTTAGCGGAATGGGATTCAAGGAAGGGAGCGGTATAAGATGCTTGGGACAGAGCCATTGACGAGAGAGCGGAATGGGAGACAAGGAAGATAGCCTAATGGGAATTGGATGAGAGGGGAATGGGAGCAAAGGCGATGGCGGAACGAGTGAGGAAGATAGCGGAAGTTAGCACAGCTTTATGGCAGCTAGAAATAGAGGCCGCAATTCCGTGGGGAGAGGGTGGCGTTACGGCGGCACTGGGGAGTGCGGAATGGTAGCACGTGTGCAAAACGAAGGGCAGCAAGGTGGTGTGCGCAAGGGTCGCGAGGCAGTGAACCCCGGAGCGGGTTGTGGAGGGACGGTGCGTGTCTGGCAAGAGCGCTACCGCGTTGCGCAGGGGAGTACGTGGGAGAGAGCGTTATCGAGTCCACCACATGATGCGGAGCGACTAAGAGGCTATCGCAAGAGCGATTCTGCAGCGCGAAGGGAAGCAATAAGCGAGAGAATTGCATGCGCTCACCGAAGCGCGATGGCTAAGGGATCGCTGGAGCGACTCCGCGGCGAGCAGGCGAGCAATACGATGTAGAATGCAGTAGCGATTCCGCAGCCACATGCAGAGCGACGGTGCGTATTGAAAGCGAAGACACGACCAGTGATGTTTACGTAGAGATTCTGAACCGAATTTAGATTCGGAGAATGCGAGGTTCAGATAGAAAAAGGTATCGTGCAAAAGGGCTGTGTTGAATCCCGCGAGCGAACAAGTTACCAAGGGTAACGTACAAGGCGCTGACGAAGCGCGTGAATAATTGGCTACCACCAATTCACGAATCCGTTACCAATAATTCTTGACGTGTGATTGCTTCACTAACAGCCCACAAGAACACTAAGGCACTACACAAAAAACAGCAACTTACGTTATATACTCTAGAATCCCTAATTCCAGCTTGGATTTGAAACAATTGATTATAGGCCTCTCTCGAAAATTTAGTTTTCGCGATCAATTTAAATAGTTCCGTGTATGGTAATGTAACACTAGAAATAACGACGTGTACAACATGTAAATATACATGGCATTGTTACATAATAAATATATACATCTCACAATAATATAACATGTGCGTCGTGACATCCGATGAAGCACAAAGGACCAGATGCCGTGGCGAAAAAACCTGCGCACGCGTGAAGAGTGCACTTGATGTGTTCACAGTGTTGGCGTAAACCACAAAATTTTGCCGTTCTCCCCATGGAATCTCGCAATCAGGCGTCGTCAAGGATCCCCGCAGAAAAGTTCCAATATTGCCCATGCCAGTACCCGCCCGCTATCTCTTGAAACACAAGTTTCACCAAATCGCCAAACCAGACATTTCTAACTACACCCGCTAGTTTATTCCCGCTTCCTAGTTCACATCCTTTCCCACTTATTAAACGCCCAATTACAGAGCCATCATTGACCCTAAAATAAGGCTAGTTTATTGTAGTCCAGTTTTGGGTGGATTGCAATATTTCTGATGTAGGAGCCAGGCGTTTCTTAGGGCGTGCCAAATTGAAATGACCATAGTGAATGGTCGACAATTTGGGCGTTTCTGGCAATTGCGAAGAATTTATGATACCACGTACAGATTAGACACCCCGACTTGACCGAATATCGATGATATTTCCTGCTAAAGATTGCACCCACTGCACTTTGGGACCTACCTACCTACTTACTACCTTGTAAATTTCCCCCGAACGTGCTCGCCCAACCTCGCTGTTTTGCTAAACATTTTTTTTTTTTTTTTTTTTTTTTGTAGAGCCCCCGTAAATTCTTCACCCCATTCGAATGCTGTATGTAGAATCAAACAATTCGCTTTCAATTATGGAGGTGGTTTTCAGTGGGTACCCCAAGTGCTGACGAAATGTAGAGCGATGTTCGCTGACACGTTACATCCTTCGCAATCGCCCGAAACACCCGAATGGTCGAAAAATCGCTTTGGTCATTACTATTTTACACGCCCTTAGGGGATAGATTGACAAGGCGTTGTTTAACTATATTCCGGAAAGCGCCGTCCTATTAAAGGCGCCGACGCTTACATCTGGAGCATGGTGCTTATGGACAAAACTCAATTTTAAGCCCTGGAAAAACCCTGATGTATTATGAGCGGATGCATAATTCTAATATGAAATCCCGGCTCAAACAGTCACGAGTTCCACGAGTCCACATTGATTTTCGATTTGTTTGTATCTCAAGGTCCTTCTCTATCCTCCTCTCTTGAATTCCTCTCTCTCTTCCCCCCTTTCCCACCCCCTTCTTTCTACCTCCTCCAGTGCTTCTCGCCAGTGTTGCCCCGCCCCGGTCGTAGCTCCACCTTCTGTTTGTAATCCCACTTCGCTTCATCCCTCTCGTATGACGTGTTTTGAGACGTCTAAGAGCACTGCTACATCTGCCCGCCCATGTTGCCCCGCCCCGGTTGCCGCTCCACCGTCTGCTTGTAATCCCACTTCGCTAAGACAGAGTCCTGAATTAGCTTCTTCACCCTCCCCCATAGTAGGTCCACAGATGACAAACCTGCGCCATCGGATGAGGGGGCCCACATAACTACCGATATTTGCTGCTCTGGATGTTTTCAACAAAGATTTTGACTGCCTCTTCACAAACTCCCTGGCCGTTCTCTTAAACAAATTCTCTCAAGTCCCTTTTGCAATCCTGCACAGCGGCGCCCAGACCCCAGAGGTCGCTCCACATCCTCCGGCTTCACCCATCCGCGAATTAGTTTGGGCGCAACCGCAATCTCATGAAATGCGTGAACATCACCACCCCACGCACCATCAACCTATCTCTCAGACTCAATTTCGCCCACGCACCAACGCCTTCTACTCTTCCTTGCCAAGTCCACAAACATCCTTGCTGTCAAAGTCCACATCACCCATGTTGCGGTGTGTACTCCTCACTGCACTCCTTACTGCACTCCTCACTGCACTCCTCGCTGCACTCCTCACTCCACTCCTCACTGCACTCCTCACTGCCCTCCTCACTGCACTCCTCACTCCACTCCTCACCGCACTCCTCACTGCACTCCTCACTCCACTCCTCACTGCACTCCTCACTGCACTCCTCACTGCGCTCCTCACTGCACTCCTCACTGCACTCCCCACTGCACTCCTCACTGCACTCCTCACTGCACTCCTCACTGCGCTCCTGGACCATGGTACACTTCCAGCACCACGGCCCTCTCTTGAGACGTCTCAAAAGACCCCCGTTGCGGTGTGTACTCTTCACTACACTCTTCACTACACTCTTCACTACACTCTTCCTCTGGCTGTTGCCCAACAATTCTACCAGCAGCAATGCATTTGCCTGCTCTTGCAGCTATCACGTGCAGGCCTGGCAAGCCAGCTTGCCCAGTTTGTTCAACGACTTGAAGGGGAGATTGCGGAATGCTTGGTCTTCAGTACTTAAGCCTTGCTGTACCTTCGTCTCGACCCGACACTCTAAACTGGCCTACCCGAGACTCACCACCAACCGTGCCTTCAATCCAGTGGGCTACCTCATTGGTGACTGACTGACCCAACGAATCCACGCTATAGAACCAGCTTCTTATTCCATCTCAAGCTAACTGAACAATATTTTTCAATTTTCCTGAAACATTGAATGAACACTGGCTCCCTGCTGAACAATAACTTATGGCTGCCACCGCTGTCATTTGCAAAGGATTGTATTACCGTAATCACCCAGACATGACACTCGTCGAAATTGGAGCCCCCAGGTATCTTGTGCGGGGTGGGTGTTATAAGTGGTCAAGATGGTACTAGGCTTAGTAGCCTAGGGTAGAACGAGATTGATGAGAGGAGAGGGGCTTCACTATGGAGAGGGTCACAACATATAAGGTAGGAAAGAGGGTACACCACCAAGCAGGAAATCAGGATACCTACACTAACGCTAGAACTACATGCAGTTATAACAACATAATTCGGACATCCCCCCTTAACTGCATGCAGGAATAGCAAAGTGCAAAACACAACCTGCAGGGGTACACAAAGCAAAACAAAGCAGCAGCACGCAAAAGCAGTAGCAACCTGGTGCAACAGTGGTAGATACAGCTGCAGAAATCCCTTAGCCAAGACGAAAGACGAAAGGGGGGAGCATGCATGCGGTGCACGTAGCC
This sequence comes from Closterium sp. Naga37s-1, assembly GCA_947471745.1. Classification (NCBI taxonomy): domain Eukaryota; kingdom Viridiplantae; phylum Streptophyta; class Zygnematophyceae; order Desmidiales; family Closteriaceae; genus Closterium; species Closterium sp. Naga37s-1. Next base: position 2,708,744 of record CANJKZ010000830.1, read on the forward strand.
TGGAGAGCGGCGTGCGGCGGCACAGCAGGCTCAACGGCAGCACCTGCGCCAACAGCAGCAGACGAAAGACGAAAGGTGGCGACAGGGGCTGCAGCTATAGGTGCCACGTTAGTAGTGGGCGACAGCTGTAGATGCGTGGCTGCTGTTTCCACCACTCTCTCTTACCCTCCCCCCCTACTCAGCAGCGAGAGAGAGAGGAGGAGGGGCGGTGCTGCCTCGGCAGAGTCTCTCCCGCCACCCCTTCATTGCATGTCCCCCCTTCACTTACCACCCACTCATCTCCCCCCTTCCCCCACGGCAGATGGCGCTGGAGCGCGGAGCTGGCGCTGGCGCTCGCGACCAGCGGCGAGGCAAAGGGGCAGCGCACGAAACGGGGGGGCGAAACAGCGTTGTGTGACGGGGGGGGGGGGGGGGGGGGTGGGCGACGGACGGGACGGACAGGGGGGGAGCGCGATGGACGGGACGGACGGGTGGGCGTGGGGCGACGAAACCGCGCGATGCGACGGGCAGGGCGCAGTGGGGGCGCGACGGTCAGGGGACGGGACGGGCAGCGGTGCGCCATAGGGACGGGTGGGCCCATTGATTTTTTTTTTTTTTTTTTTTTTCGAAGGTTCTAGGAAAGAACCAACTCTTATACCATGTCAAGATGGTACTAGGCTTAGTAGCCTAGGGTAGAACGAGATTGAGAGAAGAGAGGGGCTTCACTATGGAGATGATCACAACATATAGGGTAGGAAAGAGGGTACACCACCAAGCAGGAAATCAGGAAAACTACACTAACGCTAGAACTACATGCAGTTATAACAACATAATTCTGACAATAAGCGACCTCGTTTTTATTATCCCCCCCTTTTGGGGTGATTTTTTATAACACCGCACTTTTCTTACAGATTCTTTCCTATAGCTGTTTACGAGTAGGTGCAAGTACGGAAGAATATCGCGAGTATCTCTCCCTCGATGAAATTTCGTGGTACTTTCACTTCAAATCTGCCGAGATTTCCCCCCTCCCACTATTTCGCTGTCGCCATGCTTGTCAATTTTCCGCTGCTAGTGGCTATCGAATTCCAAATTAGATTCCCTTCAGTTTCAATTCACTCACACGCTGCGCGTCTAGTCAGCATATGAGTCAAGGGCGCCTCATGACTGACATTGAATGTAATTGTAGGCAAGGAGTCTTTCCCTGTCAAGTTGCGAAATATTTCACCCGTTACCCTGTGTAAATTCGGCTCGATTGAAGAGGCACAACACAATGTACATTTTTTTCTTTCTTTTTCACAATATAGAACTAGAGTAAAGCCCGGTCTATAATCCGAGGGCGGCGAAGGGGAATCTCAACTTATACTAAGCTAAACACTATCACATCAAAAGAGAACGCCCCCACTAGCACCCTGGTGTCTTCTTTGTAGCGTAACCCACAAGGCATGTACAGTATATTCATACGGAAAGCAATCCCAGCAGGACGTAATCTCGAGCACTACTAGTATGAGCGCCACTTGTCAAAACTATAACCCATGGTAACTTTCACCCAAGTTGTCTTCAATCATTTGAAGTTCGCTGTCGAGGCTGTACACGCCGACAACATCCTTCATCTCCTGCACCTGCGTATCCACCTTGACAGCCGCGCTGAGCTCCTCTTTCCCCACCCACTCCTCCCGGATGGCCTGCAGCTCGTTGGCGACATGTGCCATGCTTGGCCGGGTTGCAGTGCGCTCCGCGGTGCAGGAGAGGGCGAGCTGAGCCACACGCAGCACAGCATCTGTAGGGGCGTCCATGGTGGGGTCTTTGAGGCTTCCCATCTCCCCCAAGGAGATGCGCTCGGACGCCTGAGGGGGTGGAGCAGGTGGGGGGTGTGGAAGAAATCACAAGCAGAGTGAGGTGAGCAGACGCTACCTAACTACGGAGGTGTGGAATGAATTTCTTCGAGGCCATCGAGAAGACGCTAGCTAAGTTATTGAGTGGAAGCAGAATGGTTCTTACCCATGGAGTCCCCTGCAGGCCCTAAGAGGGCAACTAGCAAAACCGGAAGTGCGTAAGGTGGACCACAACCAAACAGTGGGCAGCGGACGGGGGTGTTCCCTTGTGCTATTGAGACGACACTATCACAGAAGAGAAGAACAGGCCGGTTTCATGGATGGGGTGCTTACCCATGTAGTGATCTGCTGACCGTCTCCATCAGTCCCTAAGAATGGTGGGCGTCCTGTGAGGATGACCAACATGAGCATTCCAAAGCTGAAAAGAAAAGCACAGCACAGAGGCACAGGATGCAGAGGGAGAGGTGGAGACAGACGCACTTTAGATGAATCTTGCCAGCTGAATGCATTGTGCCTAGGTTCATGGACTCTAGACACATAGTAAATGGAGCTCTCTTACTTATTGCCTCTGCAAATGCTTCCAAAAGGTTCCCTGCAATGATTCTAAGCGACTCCTGCGATGCTTTCCAAAAGGACTGCCGCAATGCTTTCTAAGGAGCCCCTGCAATGCTTTGGAAGGGACTACCGCAATGCTCTCCAAGGGACTCCTGCAAGCTTTCCAATAAACTCCTGCAAGCTTTCCAAAGGTCTCCATAAATACTTTCCAAGGGTCTCCTGCCTCACCTGTAGACATCACTGGCGGTGGTGGCCTTGGACGTGCGGGAGTAGGCCGGGTCCACATAGCCCGGTGTGCCCATGATGCGTGTCGTACCCACACTGGTGCCCTCCCCCAGCCTCACCAGCCCAAAGTCTGCAATCTTTGCCTGGTCATTGTGATGAGAGTTGTTGTAGCATGAAAGATAAGTAACAGAGAGCACGATGAAAATCATATAGGTGCAAGTGTGTACAGGACTCGGACACATATTAGCATAGCTTGACTGAAATCTTATCAAATTTGCGTCCACTATAAGGAAGCAACTCTGACACCAAAAGCTTGGCTAAATGCTATCGGTGATTGCCTCCACCAAAAGGAAATCAGCCTGATCTAAATGTGTTCAAGTCGCCTTAGGTAAGTGTTCGTTTGGGTTCGCGACAAACACGTTTGCATTTGCCTTTTGCTCATGTCTACTCTGCTGTGTCTTCATGATCTGGTCATGTGATCATTAGCTAGTTTATCCAGACTCAAATGTAGGGGCAAATAAATGCATAGCCCAGTCGCCAACATTTTCCATGGTGTGTGCACCCACCATGGAAATCAAATTGCCATCAAAACAATCCACCGCAACCAAGCTTGCCTGCATGTTTTCGGTGATGAGGACATTGGCAGGCTTGATGTCGCGATGCACGATGTCAAAGCTGTGGAGGTACTCGAAGCCCCGTGCCATGCCGATGAGAATGTCCAGCCGCTGCTTCAGAGTCAGAGGGCGTTTGGCATCTGCAAGGAGTCAGTGCCAGAGGATGAGTGGAAGGGCATGGGTGGCAGATGATAAGTGCCAGAAGATAAGTGGCAGAAGAGGAGTGGTGTTCTGCCTCTGCAATGAATAAGTGGCAGACAAGGATTGGCAGAGATGAGTGGCATCAGATGAATGGCAGATCAAGAGTGGCCGAGGGCAGGCTACATCTCAGGGATGAATGGTACAGCATGTGTTTGGCACAGCGTAAGACTGGCAAGCTGCTTCAGAGTCGAGGTCACGCTACACAATACGAGTGACACAGCAAATGAGTGGCACAGCAAATGAATGGCACAGCATATGGTTGGCACAGCATGAGTGGCAGAGCATACGAGTGGCACAGTGGCAGAGCATGAGTGGTAGAGCATGAATATCAAAGATAACATTGGAGAGGCACACATACTTCGACCGATCCATTTGTTAAGATCGCCATTGGGCACGTATTCATAGATGAGAACTTGCTCTGGCTGTGTCCTCAAGTCTCCGCCGACCGCAAAGCCAAGGAGCTTCACAATGTTGGGATGGTTCTTGTCGGCCATCTGCTGGATCTGATCCTCACAGCCAGAAAGAATGAGTGCAATGGAGAGAAGGAGGAAAGGGTACGCCTGAGCAAAACTTCAACGTCTGAAAACATGTGAACAATGTTGGGGTGGTTCTTGTCGGCCATCTGCTGGATCTGATCCACACAGCCAGAAAGAAAGGGCGAAAAGCAAAGAAAACAGATTGCAACGGAGAGCTCCGAACAAATAGCCGAACAACCTCGACAAATTGAGGAACTGGCTTGCAATTTCATGCATGAAAAGGCTTGTGAGAAAAGGCTTTGTGTGCGCCACCATGGCTCACTGACCTCCTTCTGGCCCACGTTTATCAGCCTGGCTCGCTTCACAGCCCACAAGGTGACTTTTGAGTCGACTCAAAAGTCAGCTGAGAAAAGGCATCGTATGCCCTAGGGATGAGCAAAATCCCGAACGCCTGTTCGGTTCGCCTCGAACATGTTCGAGGCGAACCGAACAGGCCTTTTTTTTTGCCTAAAATGTTCGGGCCGAACATGTTCGGTGTTCGGCCGAACATGTTCGCCGTTCGCCCCCGAGTCGCGTAGCCCCCAAGCCGAACACGAACATGTCCGCGTTCGACTTGGGGGCTACGCGAAAACCAAAATAGTTCGCGTCAAAATTGGCCGCGACCAAATTTAGGTCGCGGCCAATTTGAGTTTGAGCTCATTTCGTGAGCTCAAACTCAAAACCCGTTCTCACCTTAGCCCTCTCACACACAGCTGCCCTAGCCTTTCGTTTTAGGTAACAGTGCACGCCGTAACTTCCAATCTACACGGAAATTAGATCTAGGACTAGGGTTTACAGTAGTGAAGCGTGTTTAGGGTTACTTGGGGCATTCAGTGGCATCATAGCATAGGGATCAAGTAGGGCGTTCGCTACGCCGAAGGGTTCTAATCGGGCATTTCAGAAACTTTACCGTGCTGGAAAACGCTTAGGAACGTGCGGCACGAGGGACGGTACCATAGGATCTTCGAGGGTTTAGGGTTTTAGGGTCGCGGGCGGAGTGATGGCTTCCAGCCGTGGTGGATCCATAGGCCGAGGTGCAGGCAGGGCTCAGGGCAGCGCACCAGGTTCTCCACCACGACCTATGGAGGGGCGAGTAGGGGATGGACCTGGAGGAGCCGGCGCGTGCTTCGTTGGGGGGTTGCTTACCGTACCGGCGCCGAGCTCTCGTCGCTCTTTCCGTTACGATGACGCTCGGCCCCCTCCTGCAGGGCAGACGCAGACGGAGAGTGGCAGTGAGGAGGAGGATGAGGAGGAGGATGGCGAGGGTGAGAACGAAGAGGACAATGAGGGAAGCGGGGATGACAGTGAGGCCGATTGGGACCCAAAGATGCATGGCGGTGGGGAGGGGGGAGATGATGATGATGAAGACCACGAGATGGATGGGTTGGAGCCAGAGGGGCGGGAGGAGGAGGTGGGAGAGGGTGGTGGAAGGGCGGCGACAGAGGCGGGATCACAGCATGTGCGTGAAGGGGGAGGGAGCGTGGGGGTTAAGGTGGGGGGGAGAAAGGCCGCTATCATTCGGGAGCCGAGGCTAAGGAAGAGGGCGAACAAGTTGAGGGAGCTGGCTTATCCCTGCACGTTCACTGGGGAACCCTTGGGCGAGGGCGTGATCGCTCCGGAGTTCCTAGACGACGACGGTGGGTCCGAGAGTTGTAAGGGGACTGGCAAGGGGGGTAATAGGAAGCTGGGGTGGCAAGTAATGATGTTCGGACCGTTAGGGGCAGACGAGAAGCGACAGTGCAAGATTTGCGTAGACAAGATTTCGTGGAAGCAATCCACAACAACACCCGGCGAGCGGCATTTCGCGAGCTACCACACTGCGCACATGCAGGTGTGGCATCACCGTTACCACAACCCGTCCGTTCAGTTGCCAGGGGAGACGTTTCCCCGTGGGGGCTACAAGGGAGTGCCGGATGGCCACATGCCAAGACTTGGCCGCATCTCGCCAAGGAGAAAGGGAAGGCGTCTGGTGGAGGAGGTCAGGGGTCAGGCGGGATCGAGCGGTTCATGACAACCAAACTGACCTCGGTGCAGCTACGGCAGGCGATCACGAAGCTGGTGGTCACCTGTGACCTCCCCTTCCGCATCGTCGAGGCCGAGGCTGTGAGTGCCCTATCCCATCCCATCCCATGCTTGATTGGGCATTATGTGGTGGATAGTGGTCGGGTATGGCCCGTTGTGTTTTGATTATTACCGTGTGGCCCAGTGCCATGTTATGTCTAACCCATCCCCCCGACGTTTACTCCCCTCACCCTCGTTGTCTCTACCCCTCTCCAGTTTCGGGAGCTTTTGATCCTGCTAAACCGCAACTGCGCGCAGAAGAACTTCATCCCCTCGCGCTGGACGGTTTCCCGCGACACTGTGGTCTATGCGGCTCTTCAGTCAGCCATTGCGGAGATGCTGGCGAAGGAGGGGGAGCTGGGGTGCAGGGTGTCGTACACCATCGACATGTGGACGGCGCCCAACAACAGGGCGTGGCTGGTGGTAACTGGTCACTGGGTAGACGAGAACTTCCAGCTGCGCACAATGGTGTTTGAGTTCCGCGAGATTCACGGGAGGCACACGGGCAAGCAGATGGCGAGGGTGGTTGAGGAGACGGTGGTGCAGTGGGGGTTGGAGACGCGTTGTCTTGGTTTCACCTCAGACAACGCCTCTAGCAACACTGCCGCTTTCAACGCTTCTTCAACTCGCGCATGCACTTTCGGTAAGAAAGGGAGTGTGCGTGGGATGGTGGTTGAGGGAGTGCAGGTGCGTGCGTCATTGTTGTATGAACAAACAACTTGTGGTTGTACGGGCGTGTGGGCCAGTGCGGTTTGAGTGGTAGGGTGTGTCGGGTCTATGCCAATATGTACTGACACTCCCCTTTCTCTCCGCCATCAATGTTGTGTGATGTGCGCAGGTGCTTGGCACACGTGATCAACCTTGCTGTGAAGGCCGCCCTCGCAGTGAGCACCATCCGCAAGTTGTTGAAGATTCTGAGGGAGATGGCGTCGTGGATAGGCTTCTCGCCGCAGCGCTCTGGGAAGTTCTTGGGCCTTCAGCGGACCCTGAACGCGCAGGCCAACCCCGCCAAACCGAAGCCGGCATTGAAGCTGGTGCAGGACAGCCCAACGCGCTGGGGGTCGACCCACGACATGGTCGAGCGAGCTGGGGTTCTGCAGGAACCCATCTCTGTCTTCTTTGCCCAGACACAGGTGAGAGGGTGTGTGACAGGTGTTGTGTATGCGGTTTAATGTGTGGGTATGTCGGGGTGTTTTGTTCTAGCACTTGCACCACTGCTGGCCATGCTTGACCAAACATGTTCGAACCCTAAACCTCAACCTAAACGCTAGTTTCCATCTTAACACCCGCCAACCCATACCCTCTACCCGACAGGGCTTGTCGAAGGCTGACAGGGCGAAGGTGGAGACCTTGCGCTTGACGGACGCAGACTGGGAGACTCTGCATGCTGTCAAGACGTTCCTCAGCCCATTCGCCAAAGTGTCAAAGGCGGCGGAGGGAGCGGCGTACCCCACAGTGTCGATGGTGCTGCCGTACTACAACGGCCTGATCGACGCTATGGAGTCGCGCCTAGCCAAGGGGCCATCGGCTACGCTGAAGCCGATGATTGAGGCGGCGCTGGGTCTCTTGAAGAAGTATGAACTGATGTCCAGCAACGAGTTGTGGATCGCGACCTTCCTGGACCCTTCCATGAAGGCGGCGTGGTTCGACGACCCGCATTGGGAGACGCTGCATCCCGAGACCGACCGGAGGGCGAGGCCTCGTCCCTCGTCAGGCGAGGTGATCCAGCTGGTACGCGACCGCGTGACCGAGTACCAGGCCCGGGCTGCAGCGCTTGCACCTCGGCCGACCCCACTTGCCCCAGTGACGGAGGAGGAGGAGGGGGAGGCGGCGGACGACGACGAAGACGCGCAGTTTCTCCCTAGTCGCCGAAGACTTGCGGCGCGTCTGTCAGCGAGCCAGGAGGCGGGGAGGGGTGGGATGGTGCAGGATGACGAGGTTAGCAGGTACTTATCTGAGAGGGTGCGGTGCGACGTGTCAGCGTTGGAGTATTGGCGCAACGCCACCAACATGCAGACGCTGAGGCGCATGGCCCGGGATTATCTCGCCATCCCTGCCACGTCCGCGTCGAGCGAGCGCGTGTTCTCCCTCGGCCGCAACCTCATTTCCTGGAAGCGGCACCGCCTAGCCTCTCAGAGGACGCGAGCTGTCATGATTCTCAGATCATGGTACAGCTCACACCCCGGACAGAGGATAGGCGAGGGCCGCCGTGCTAAAGGCGTCGCACCACCAGAGTTCGCCATTGAAGGCGAGGGGGAGGAGGAGGAAACGAGGAGGAGGAGGAGGGGGAGGAGGAGGGGGCGGAGGAGCATGAGGGGGTGGGTGCTGGCGACGCCACTGATGCGGAGGAGCATGGTGTTGTTGGTAGTAGCAGTGGAATTCAGGCGTAGGATTTCATTTGACAGTGACTTATATATACTCAGAACATGATGGTGTCGTATGCTTGTGTGCGTTGCATGAACACAGATACACCCTCCACACCCCTATCCCTCTTCCCGACCCTCCAGATCCCCTGTTTGACCACTGTGACTATAACGAAATTGCCCCAGGGTGAACTCGAACATGTTCGTTTCGAACATGTTCGAGTTCGCCCACGGACCCTAAATGTTCGCCCCCTTGGGCGAACGGCGAACACCACCTGTAAGGTAAATAGTTCGCCGAACCGAACCCTGTTCGGTTCGGAAAATGCATATGTTCGAGAGGGGGCGAACCCGAACGTGTTCGGGTTCGCCCTTTGCTCATCCCTAGTATGCCCCACCATGGCTGACTGACCTCCTTCTGAAAGCCCACGTTTATCAGCCTGGCTCGCTTGACAGCCCACAAGGTGGCGCCATCGCGGGGAGAGACGCCCTTGTACACATCGCCAAAGGCACTCGAGCCCAGCTCGTTGTCAGGGGACCAGTCATTGGTGGCCTTGAGAACCTCTGCTAGTGAGAATTCTGTGCAGTGCGAGGCTGCCAGGCTGCTGGCCGGACCTGCTTGTAGTGTCAGAGGTGAAAGGAGGCGCGTGGGTGCAGGGAAGCATGCTTGAGCACGATTTGATCAAGTCACAAGTCGAGTTGAGTCGGCTAGACATAATACACAATAAGCGAGGAAAGGGATGGTTCCAAATAATGCTGCAACAAATGACGCTACTAGATTCCTCCCCCCACAAAACAAGGAAACTTCATTTTTACGGTTTGCAAAATAGATACAAAATATATACACAGAAACATCGATTTATATCGATGTAATGTAGGTGCTCTATTTAAAACAATAAAACGATTATCAACCACTGCTTAGAGTACTTTCCATACAAATGGTTGCTTATTTTGAATCATACTCTTTGCTGAGTAGAGTCAAGTCAGACGTGACACTTGCCCCAACATGCTTTGTGAATCGGAGTTGAGTCCAAGCGTGTATGTCATTTTACGGGTCATGAAACTGATGACCCAATATGTACTCGGGGGCTATACAGAGTAAGTGCTGAGAGGCTCTAAGATTTTCACAGCTCCAAAACTCGACATCTTAAAACCATCTGTTACCTCAACACCTTGCCGCACTTTATTTCTTAAAATGTGTAGCCCGTCTTAACGTCCCTTAGGGTACATCCACCATTAAGAAAGGCAAACAGAATGTAAGCTTGTGAATGAAGCAGATTTGTGCACCAAGTCACGCGCTTGTGGCGAGTCAAAGTCACCCATTTCAAGCCAAGAAGCTGGTCATGACTGGGCTTGCACACTGGCATGCTCATGTCACGTTTCATGCAGTGAAAACCTTGCTCCTCACGTATCCTTATGTGATTGCAAACAGCCGCACACAAATTCATCGACAGAATGCAGCCGTACCTTTTCTGGAGTGTACTTTTTATTGCGTTGTTTCCGTACCTTTTGGCTTTGGCTGTATCTTGTGCCTGAAGTAAACCAGAGTGGCGACAAGAAGCAGGAGAAGGACCACAGCAGCAACAACGATGCCAATGATGACTCCCACTGACACTCCACCTCCACCTCCTGCTGAAGAAGACTCGCTGCTGCTGCTGCTGGTGCTGCTGCCGCTGCTGCTGCTGCTGCCGCCGCTGCTGATTTCTGCAAATGGCATGAGCATAGATCCACATGCGCGGGATTTCTGCAAGCTGATCACTAGAGTTAGCACATGAGGGGTACTTTTTTAGAGCATGCCTTGCGCCGCGCGATGCCATGCATTCCCATGTGTTGCCATGAATTCCCATCTGCCATGCGTCGCTTTTTGTACCAAATTTTGATTCCTAGATCAAATTTCTCTGGAACAACAATCGCAACAAATCAAGACGCCGTGTCTCGTTGCACAAGATGCGCAACAGCCATCAAGACGCCATGCCTCATCTCGTGCCATGCCATGCATTCCCATGTGCTGTGCTGCCTGGATCCCCATTTGTTGCCATGCATCGCTTGCTATACCAAAATCTGTTTGCAAGCTCATGTATCTCGGGAACAACAGTCTTAACCCCAAAACGCATAACGCCATGCATCACGTCATACTCTCATTGCGTTCCACTCTAAAATCATACTTAGCTGGTGTTTTTTTACTCGCCTGAAGATTGGTTGGTGCAAGTATTGCAGAAGGGTTTACACATGCGGCAAAAGGATGTCGTAGGAGATTGTGTTACGCCACATGTAGAGTTGTCAGGTGGGCATGTGAGGCTGGTGCCAGAGATGTTGCTGCAGTGGAAAAGGGGAGATGAAAAGGCGGAAATCGTGGGCACAGCTGCGCAGACATTCATTAAAGTTCAGCCGGAATATTGGTTAATTAGTCATGAAGGTGGGAACGGTATGGGGATGGTGACTAGGAGGGGCATGGAGACATTGCCAGAACCACGGCATTTGATAAGCCTCTCTTTGATAAGCCTCTCTTACACTGCTTCCCAGTTCATTTCGGATCCGGTACTTGCTCAAGCCTTTTGAAAAGTTTCAGGTCCGATTTGGGTTCAGTTCTTGCTGAAGGTACTCGCAAGTTACAAGTTTGGTTGGGTCTGGTACTTGCTCAAGCCTACTCACAAGTACTTCAATCTTGTTAGGCCTCCAATCTCAGCTGGAATCTCCCCGTTGAGGTTATTATCAAAGAGGTTTCTGGTCACATGAATTGGACGGAAAGTGTGGGAGTAAGCCCTGCTAGCCTCGTGCACGCAGCAATGCAGCAACATGCATCCTCCCATCCATTTAAAGGCATGCATACACCCATCCACATGAAGGCATGCATCCTCCCATCCACATGAAGGCATGCATCCATCCGTTCAGTGCTGCATGCATGAGATGGGGGAACCTGGCAGTTCCAATGTGTGCATCCATCCCGAGAGAATATAGATGGCATGCTGGTACAAAGGGATGGGGGAAATACTTCAAGAGAAAATACTCACGGCAGCAACTAAAAGGTGCAGTGCAGTGCACCATTGAAATTGGCACAGAACATCCCAACATGATCTGGAATCGCAACTGAGATGATAAGACTGTGGAATGTCAGACAGCGATTATGAAAGTGAGTTGATGCGCGAGTGCAGTGCAGGCTTGGCACATGAGAGGGCAATGCAGCCTTGGGCTGGCACATAAAACAATGATTTTAGCGAGCCTCGTACAGGTAGGTGAGGCCATCAAGGAAGGCGAAGTTGGTGAACATGGGGCCACTCAGGGAATTGGATGAGAGATCCCTGTGTGCATTGTGTGTTGTGGGTTGGAAAAAATGTAAAATTGCAAATAGCAGGCATGGCAGGCAAGTCGGGAAGCACATGCAAGCGGCCCAAGGGAGTGTGAGGTTCGAGATCCCAACAGGTGGGAAGACTTGTTGGGAGCATAGAGAAGAAAGAGCAGCAGTGGACTGGATTGTACATGAAAGCAAGGGGGATGGAGGGGTGATGAAAGGGGGATGGAAATAGCTGCGGAATAGTGGGGCTATGTGGAGGGAGCATGGTGGCTGAGAGGAGAATAGGTATGGGAAGGGGCAGCAGGATGGATGGCCGAACACCACACAAGGCAAGTGGAAGATGATGAAACAAATGTGGCAATTGAAAGGAAAAATCCCAACACGAAATAATTTCAGTGAAATAGAACACCCCAGGGTCCTGGTTGAAGGCAATTGGCATGAGTGCTGCTCCAGAGCGAGGCACGAGTTTTGAGATTGTACGACGCAGTGACATACTTGAAGAGCAGCTGCTTATTCGGTTCTCCTAGTGCTGTCAACAAGCCAATGGTAGCTGGGATAGCCTGGTACTGGAGTCATGAATCATGATACTTACAAGTTCACCAAATTGATCAAGCGGCTGAGAGTGGATGGAATAGATCCAACCAAGCGATTCCTTTCTATACACCTGGTAGACATGAAAAGTAGCCCATGCAAGACGAAGGAGAGGGAGAGAGCTCACGGACAGGAAAAGAGCATGACAACCCTAAGGCTGGCTGGTCATTTCCTTCAGTAAAGTTCCTATCAATGCTCTAACTGAATAGAAGCAATCATCGATCACATCAGAGTTTACAGAGAATGTTTAGGTTTATACAAGGTTCCACGTACAGATTAGCAAGCTGCACGAGCACAGAGATGCCGTTGGGAATGGAGCCGGTCAAGTTGTTGTTTGTAAGAGACCTGTGTGTGAGTGGTTTGGGTTGGTGAATGAAATGAGGAGATGAGAATATTGGGCATGGACTGAGGGACAGCACACACACACACCATCGATCCAACCAGAGTATGAGACCTGGGATGTACTGTTGCAGGTTTTCGGGTTTATAAGACGTTTGCTCATGTTCGTGCATAAACGAGGTGCTTCATACAGCCAAGTGAGCTGAGAAAGGTCGGAGATCCTGTCGGGAATGGAGCCCCTCAAATTGTTGTTTGAAAGAGACCTGTGTGTGTTTGGTGTGGGTTGGGGTGGAAGAAGTGAGGACATGAGGATGATGGGCATGCAGTGAGGTAGACATGAGCAAATTCTAAATCGCTTGTTCGGTTCCTTACCCAAACAACATATTAAACCTGAACACATCCGTAAAGTATCAACAACGCATCTTGTACAGCCATACCATATACAGATAATTTTTGACTGAATATGAAACGTGCACATACACATTTTGTGATGTGTGTAGATCTGCATACTTATACTTGATCCAAATCCTCCAGTATTCGTCATTCATATCAGAATTCGCATAATATTAAAAAAAAACACTTTTCGTAGTGGTTTCGGTATTCGCCTTTACAGGCTAAGGTACAGTCCGGTCGACCTGATCCCGTGAAGACACCCAACCCAGGCTTATAGGGCCAGGCCACCTGTGACATGAGAGCTACCAGTGACATGAGAGCGGGACTAGTCGACCCGATGGTAACTCGGTTCGAGCAGATCCTAAGGCTGGTAAAATGCACAACGGAACATAGAAAGTGCCGATCCATATGCCTGATAAAGAATGACCAACAGCACGAGGTGCTTCATACAGATAAGCGAGCTGAGAAATTGTGAATACGTCGCTGGGAATGGCGCTCGTCAACCTGTTGTTTGAAAGTGACCTGTATGTGCGTGGAGTGAGCGATAGCAAGCACAGAAGAACGACCCAATTGGGGGATGAGACGAACATGCTGGGAGACATGTAGGCTGAACACCTGGTCGGGCCGGTTCAGCCCGGGTCGAACCAGGACCTGGCCGGCTCCCTGGCCCTATTCAACCAGTACAAGGGCGGGCCAAGAAATGTGACAAAACTTTTCCAGGCCGACCCGGGCCGAGTCCAGCCTGGGGTATCATCACCACACCACAAACACGTGAAATTGAGTTCTCTAGTTTTCGTAACCTTAGAATGTCATCCCTATGTACTAAGCTTCAAGCTATCTTACACAAAAAAAGAAAAGGCATAGTTGCTTGCTTCTAGTTTTATAATCCATAAAAAAGAAAAGGCATAGTTGCTTGCTTCTGAATGCCTCATATCAGAAGTTCTGAAGGGTTGAAAATAATTTGACAATTTGACCATTGACGAACTCTCTGATCTGAAACTGGTTAGTCCACCGGTTGGAGATTCTAGATTTGGTGCGGTGAAGTTTGGTTGGGAGACGGAAATTGGTCGGAACTTTTTTTTGTTGGCGAATTGTTGGGGTGCGGGGTAGGCATTTCAGCTTTGACGCGCTAATAATTGCATTAAAACAAGACTTTGAGACCACAAGAAGCCCAATCCCGTAGGCCAAAACAGGCTCTCGCGTCAAGTGGTGTGCGCCGAGCGGGCCCAACTGGGGTCATTTAGGCCCACGTCGGGCCGCAGCACATTGCGAACCGGTTCGGCCGGGTTTTTCACCAGAAACAGGATCATGTTCAATTAAAATTGCCAGGAACGGTTCGAGTGGCAAACCCAGTTTGTTGGACTTCTGGTTCTCGTCAACCCTGGGCTGGGAGGGGGAGGGTCATGTAGAGGAGTTGAGGGACATTCAGTTTGGATTGGGTGCCAATGGAATGGCCATATACGTATTGACTACACAAGACTCCTTGTTTTCTAGCTTGCTTGTGGCATCTCTTGCGAGTTAAAGAGTTCGTATGAATTTTGATCATGCATGCGTAGCAGCATGAAGCTTGAACGAAGTGCTTCATACAGATAAGATAGCCGAGAAAGTCCGTAGAATTCACCGGGAATGGAGCCCGTCAAAGTGTTGTATGAAAGAGACCTGTGTGTGCGTGGTATGGGTTGGGGCGAAATACGCGAGGAGATGAGAAGTGAGTAGGGATGAGCAAGGGGCGAACACGAACGTGTTCGTGTTCGCCCCTGCACGAACACAGCCGTTCGCCAAACCGAACACTTTTAGCAAAAACAGGTGTTCGGTGTTCGCCTGTGAAGGCGTGTTCGGGCGAACCTCGAACACGTTCGTGTTCGACGCAGTGCAAATTGCAGCAGCGGCATGAACACAAACGGGTTCGGGCGAACCTCGAACACGTTTGTCACGAACACTTTAAGCAAAAAAAAAAACCTGTTCGGTTCGCCTCAAACACGTTCGAGGCGAACCGAACAGGTGTTCGTTTCTTTGCTCATCCCTAGAAGTGAGGGCATGTCCTGAGAGACGGCAAGTACACACAGTCGGCCCAATTGCGGGATGAGACGAGCATGGTGGTGGGTGATAGCATGAGCAAAAAGCAATTTCAAACTAGTTCGACTTGAACTTACACGTTTGTATCACCTGAACCGAATGCCTAACGTTTGGGTTAAACTAATTTTGCAAAAGTAGACAATTCGAGTGCTCGATTAGAGATTCGTCGTAGGTACATTCAATTTTGCACATCCCGTCCCGTGCTTTCCACTCGAACTCGATTTAGCACAATCCTTGCTTCCCACTCGAATTCAATTTTGCACAACCCTTCCCTCCTCAACATACATTCCGTGCAACATTTCTTCCTCACATCACCTTCCCCACCCAATCCCCCACTAGGCTTGAGCAAGCGGTCGAACACCTGTTAGGTTCACCTCAAACATATTCGTGTTGACTGAACATGTGTGATTCAGTTTGTCAAGGGTCGACATTGGCTGCGACAAACACAAATGAGTTCGTCACGGATGTTTCCGCAACCAAAGACTGCAGGTCGATGGGACACTTTGATCGAGGTCAGATTTTAGCATGATCTTCCTCTTTTTCCCTTCCCAGAGCCTAGCCTACCACCAGCAGCATTTTAAATACGTATATTCTAGTTAAACAAAGCTGCACACACACATACTCCAGACTTAACCTAGGCAAGGAAGGCAGTCTAGGAAAAGGCATAGTCTAGGAAAAGGTCCAGCGGAAACCACAATACTATCATTGTAGGGCCAGCCCACATTCAAGCCATCGTCCCTTACCTCATTTTTCAAATATCCCAAAGATCACGGTCTTGGTTACAACCCTATGCTGCTGTTTTTCACGAATTTGCTTAAAACACTAGCTGATACGTGTATAGGGAGCCTAGCAAGGAAAAGAAGTACGGTCTCAGTAAAATACGGTCTGTTCTATACGGTCGTCTTTTATATACATAATTGCTAGCCATTTCTTAAATGTTGCCCTTCGTGGCCATACAAGAAATTGTATTCGTTAGTGACCAATGTTTCTTTTCTCTTTTTTTTTTTTTTATGGCTGTAGGTAAACATACCGTATTTTACGAAAACTGTGTTCTTTACTTTGAGCAGACGCGAGTAAAAAGTATCGCGCTTCGGTTCGGGGCAAAGGGTTTCTTGTTCAACTCTAATTACCCAAACCGTTTCGACCTGCACACTCAGTTTGACAGTTTGACAAATTTGTGGTTCTCGCAAAATCTGGTTGTGAGGGATAGGGCCAGGAAGAGTTGTGGAATTTACTGGCGATTGGGTGGCCATATGCGTTCTGACTTCCCGATTGTCCTCGTCTTCTTGCTTGGCTGTGGCGTCTAAATATCTGACCAAGGATACTCCCTCGAGTGTTTTGAGGGTCATGTGACTTCTAATCATGCATGCTTAGTAGCACCAGACTCGAACGAGGAGCTTCATACAGATAAGAGAGCTGAGAAAGATAGGAAATGGTAGGTGAAATGGATCCAGTCAAAGCATTCTTTGAAAGAGACCTGGTATGGGTTGGGGCGGAAATTTGTGATGAGACGAGATTAGCTGGCATGGACCAAATGATAGCAATTGGGGGATGAGACGAACATTATGGGAATATACATAAGCAAAGGAGCTCAGTCGTCAAATCACACTAAGGAGGGCATCCTGGCCCATACTCTAGCTGATCAGTCCATTCCCACAATTAGAGGTCCATAGGTTAGCAAGAAATGTAAAGCTTAGGGGTTAGATTAGGGTAGGTAATGGCTACGAACGAGGTTTTGAGGTATTTCTGTTTCCCAGTGAGTTTTACTCGTCGGAATTAGAGACCCACAAGAAAAGCATCAAGTCCTAAAATTGCTCGTGTAGGGCCATAGTGAACATCAAGCTACCCGCAAGCGTCAAGATTCTCACACGTCTCTGTTCGAGCTCGGGACAAAAACCTAAGTGTTCAGCCATGCCTCAAAACAGTTTGACCCTATACTTGAACAGTCTAACACTACCTTCATGTCCGATTGTTTGACTTCGGTTCGACTTGACCAAGTGTTTGAAACTGTTCAAGTTGAGCGTGTTCGAGCTTGCTCGTTGCTCATGTCAAGGTGGAGGTAGGCATGAGAAACTGAATCGCAGTTCTGTTCGAGGCAAACGGTTCAAGACCCACCCACACCTAGTTTGACGAATTTGTGGCTCTCGTCGAACCTGAGCTGGGCCAGGGCTGGGGAGGCGGGAGGTCAGAAAGACAATGGCAATTCAATCAAATAACAAACCTAAAATTATGTGCCTTGATCATGTATGTGTAGCTCCAGGCTGAAAGGAGGTGCTTCATACAGATAGTTGAGCTGAGAAGGCTCGGAGATGCTGCTGGAAAAGGAGCCCGTCAAATTGTTGTTTGAAAGAGGAGGGCGCAAAGGAGGTGGAGGGTTTTAGAGTCCACGTGTGTCCTTGATCATGCATGCTCCGTACCAGGCTTAAACAAGGTGCTCCATACAGGTAAGAGAGATGTGACAGAAAGTAAATGTTGCTGGAAATGGAGCCCGTTAAAGCGTTGTAGGAAAGATCCCTTTGTGGGCGGAATATGTGAGAAGATGAGAATTTTCGGCATGGACGGAGGGACAGCAAGCTCACACGGTCAACCCAATTGGGGGATGAGACGAGCTCGAACAGGTTCGTCTCACACTCATTCCAACATCCGAACCGAATGCGTTCACACAACTTCCTAGACCTGACGCCCTTGGTCACGTCACCTTCGCCTCCCAATCCCCACATATTCTCCTGATTTCAATTTTTGACAATCTAGCCCTACACAAAAGCTTTCCTTCCCTAAGCTTCCTTATTGTGTCTAGTGACCTAATCCAATGTTACTCCAAATGATAGCATAAAACGTGAAAAGCGCAGCGCTGGTGTGGCTTAGCTTAGGATCTAGATGGAAATGTCTAATCACCAAAAATATGAACCAGCAAGGCCATGACTCGCTGGTTTTGACGCGAACCCCGTTCGCGTCAAAATAATAATCAGGCGAACGCATTCGCCAACACGACACACAATCCGGATGTGTTCGCCTCCGATTAGGGATGAGCAAAGGGCGAACACGAACATGTTCGTGTTTGCCCCTTCACGAACACGGCACGGCCTTTTGCCGAACCGAACACTGATCGGTTTAGCGAACACTTTGAGCAGAAACTGGTGTTCGGTGTTTGCCCGTGAAGGCGTGTTCGGGCGAACCTCTAACACGTTCATGTTCCATGCGGGGCAAATTGCAGCAGCGGCCCGAACACGAACGTGTTCGGGCGAACCTCGAACACGTTTGTCACGAACACTTTAAGCTAAAAAAAAATCTGTTCGGTTCGCCTCGAACAGGTGTTCGTTTCTTTGCTCAACCCTACCTCCGATGAGGGTGAGGTGAGTCCGCGTTTTTTCTCGTGCTTGAAAGGCAGACGTGAGTTAAACAAATCACGGTTCGGCCCGCCCCCGGGCTGGTCCGCTCAGCGCTGGTGTCTCTGTGGCTAGGACAGCAAGCACACGCGGTCAACCCAATTCGGGGGTGAGACGAGCATAGTCTAAGGCGAATTCGAACTGATTTGTCTTGAACTCACTCGAACATTAGTATTACCCGAACCGAGTAAGTTCGCACAACTTTTTAACCCAACAACACCATTGGTCACATCACCCTTCATTCGCACAGCGCCCTTGGTCACATCACCTTCCCCTCCCATGAATCCCCACATGAAAGCTTTCTTTTTTTAAGCTTCTCTACTGTGTCTAGTGACCTAATCTAATGTTACTCCAAATGATAGCATAAAGTGTAATAGGCGCGGCGTAAGTGTGGCTTAACAGGCTAGATCAGGGCCGTGAATGTCCACAATCCGGACCGAGCCCGGGCCGATCCCCTCAGTGAGGATGTCCCTGTAGCCAGGACAAACGGGACGGGCCGAACCTAGTTCGGACTGTGCTCATCCTTCGATGGGTTGAAATGTTTGATGTGACGCGCACAACCATTAAAAAAACACGCAGGGCTAGGCATGAGCAATGGGTCGATCCGTCCCGGCCCGTCCCCACCCACCCATGCCAGGCTTAGGTGGGTAAGATATGGGCCTATAGGTTCGGGCTGGCTGTGACACGAGGGGGCAGGTCATGCTTACCCAGAGGTGACTCCGTTCGACCAGACCATATGGATGGCCATATGCCTATCCGTATGCCTGATGAAAAAATGAAAAACAGCACGAAGGGAGGGGGAATGAGGGGGGGGAGAGCAAGACGATCCTAGTGCAGGCCAATAGCTTCAACGAGTTGATTCCAACCCTATAACTAAGTAGAAGAAATCATCGCAGGAGGGGTTACAGGGAATATGTATGGGGGGTTATGGCTCGAAGTCCAAGCAGCCCTTCAAACCAGGGTTAGGGTTGAGGACTTAGGATATGAAGGGACTTCTAACTGATCAATTTGCAACCCATTCACACCCCACTCTATGTGTCACCACTCATTGTGTGCTTATCTCCAGCCTTTAACGAGGTGCTGCATACAGGTAAGTGAGCTGAGGAAGCGTGAATACGTTGCTGGGAATGGAGCCCGTCAACCCGACCACTCACTGTGCGTGCTTACCCCCAGCCTTAGGGTGTCACGAGGTGCTTCATACAGGTAAGTGAGCTGAGGAAGCGTGAATATGTCACTGGGAATGGAGCCTGTCAACCTGTTGTTTGAAAGACACCTGTGTGTGCACGGTAATTGAGGAGGGGGAGTGACATGGAGTGAGCATGGAGTGAGCGAAAGCGAGCACACGCGATCGATTTGACACGAGCAAGTTGAGAGACAGGCATGAGTGAAAACTGAATTGCAGTCCGCTTCGACACGAACGGGTTCATGCAAAAAACAAGTTTGAGTCGTTAACCAGTTCGACTAAGTTTTGGTTTAACCAGGGCTAGAAGGGGAGGGGGGGTGAGCAGGAAGAGGAGTGGCCATATGCGTCGTAATCAACCAAAAACCCCTTCTTTCTTGTTTGTTATTGATCTTTGACCATACATGATTAGCACCAGGCTCAAACGAGGAGCTTCATACAGATAAGTGAGATTAGAAAGCGAGTGAATGCTGTTGGGAATGGAACCCATCAAATTGTTGTTTGAAAGGTCCCTGTGTGTGCATGGGATGAGTTGGGGAGGAGATGAGATTAATGGGCATGGACCGAATGACATCAAGCGCACAGGGTTGACCTAATGGGAGGATGAGACTAGCATGGTAGGATAGGAGGTAGGCATGAGGAAACCGAATCGCAGTTCGGTAGGCAAACGGTTCAAGTCGCACACCCAAGAAGTCACACACCGTGTTTGGCCTAATCTGGGATGGGGAGGGCCAGGAAGTTGGGCTGTGATATAATCATACTGACTTGGCTAGCAAGGCAACTGCATGGCCATATACGTTATAATTACCTGAAACTCGTTGCTTTCTTCCGTGCGTGTGGCATCTGGGATATTAAACTAAGGATATTCCCTCGAGGAATTTATGTGATCGCCCAGCATTTTTGTTCATACCAGACTGAAAGGAGGTGCTTCATACAGATAGTTGAGCTGAGAAAGCCCGGAGATGCTGTTGGGGATGGAGCCCGTCAAACTGTTGTTTGAAAGAATCCTGTGTGTGTGAGGGGGATTGGGCGAAAGAACTGAGGAGATGAGAATAGTGGGCATGGACAGACAGAGGGTGCAGTGCAACAGCACAGCAAGCAACACAAGCAACCCAATCATAAAAAAAAGGTGAGCTCATGATTTTTCTGTGAGGTTCTTACAGAACACTTAGTGCAGCGAGAGAGGAGATGCTGTCAGGAATAATCCCCTTAAGAGTCGCCGCCGAGTAAGAGCTACAAGGGGTTTGGGTGCGGGAGGAATTTGAGGAAACTAGACGGAAACACGAGTGACGCCAGCACTGGGAATAAACGGTGCAGATTCCACCAATGCGCGCAGAAATCAATCAACACAAGCCTGAAGGATTGGCAACTTGTGTGGGATCCAATCCATCCTAGACGAAACACGATCACACTCACATCATGATCATATAATCATACTCACACCATAATCGCACTTACATCATGATCACGCTTACATCATGATCACACTTACATCATGATCACACTTACATCTTGATCACACTTACATCTTGATCACACTTACATCTATCTTGATCACAATTACATATATCTTGATGACACTTACATCTATCTTGGTCACGCTTACATCTATCTTGATCACAATTACATCTATCTTGATCACACTTACATCTATCTTGGTCACGCTTACATCTATCTTGATCACACTTACATCTATCTTGGTCACGCTTACATCTATCTTGATCACACTTACATCTATCTTGGTCACGCTTACATCTCGGAAATCATGCCTGAATCGTCACAGAAGAGTCCTAGGGCGTAAAAACAGTCAGCACCCACGACCCAGCCTTGGACCGCCTTTCCCCATGCCTTCTGACAGTCCTTAAGAAACGCAGCTGGCAGTTGGAAACAAGAGGGGAGGGAGAGAAACAGAGTCACACAGACGAGGAAATTTTCAGCTCTAGCACTGAAGACCAGGGAAATCGAAACGGACTACCCGGCTTAAAAGTCCTCGGACCTGCAACACCATCCCGAGGCGCCAATGCTGTCGAACCCAGCTTGAGAGGGGAGCTCTGTTTGGGGCCACGAATAGCCCAATCAATCAACCAGGGGTCTGTCACCAGCTGACCCGTCAGAGAGCACAAGCGTGAGCACACAGGGCACACAAGCTTGGGTCAAAAGGTTCCACACAAGCGTGGCCCGTCATCAGGGAGCATACACCTCCTCTTCGCTCATGTCACCGCTTCAGCTGCCAGACACCATGGGCACCCTTGACAGAGCCACCACTCTGGTGAAACGAGGCAGCTTGGCGAAGGCACTGCAGGCCCTAGAACCACGCCACTCTGCCCAACCAATGAAGCCACCCTCAAGCCCCTAACTACGCCCCACCCCAGTCTTGCGGCCAAACAACCCTCTTTGCTTGACAACCTCTGCATCAACACGCCCCTAGCCGTTTTGCTGCTGGATTTTCGTCGAATCCTTGCTAGCTGCAAGAACAGAGTTGGTGCAAGCCTAGTGGGATGTGTTTTTTAGCACATCCGTGATGAGTGGAATGTGCTTTGAACACTGCCCTCGTGAACACCGTCTCGCTCGTGAACACTGCCCTTGGCCTCGGTGAACACTGCCGTCGCGGGAAACATCCCAACAGGCGCCACTGCTCTGCTTACTGCCTTGTGACTGCTCGTTCACCAAACCGGAGGGAAAGACTCGGCCGATTGCAGTCGACAGGGTATTGCACCGACTCTTGAGTCGACTCAAAAGTCACCTGCTCGTTCACCAAACCGGAGGGAGGGACTCGGCCGATTGCAGTCTCGACAGGGTACTGCCCCGACTCATCACTAAGGACCTACCGGGGACAGCACCCCTCTCACTTGGCACTGCAGCTGGACTGGACGCCAGAAGAAAGGTCAGCACGGGAGATCCTCCTTCCGCTCACGAAAATGTCGTACGGCCGTGTTGGAGATCCTCCTTCCGTTCTGTTCCTTGACACGGTACGAAAATGTCGTATGGCCGACCGTCGGTCGGTGCTGTTCATTGGCAAACAATCCGCGTCCAACTGCCTCAACAGCGAGCGTGGCGCGCGTCAGGGGGACCCCATGTATGGGCGACTTAGGGGAACCCCATGGGGACCCCTTGGGGACCCCATGTATGGGCGACTTAGGGGAACCCCATGGGGACCCCATGGGCGACTTAGGGGAACCCCATGGGTCTGCTACTCTTTGCGATGGCCATCCACGCAGCTTTTAAAGGCACTGCTGCTGCGAGGCACCCTTCATTCGTCACGTTGGCGTGCGCCGACGACGACATCACACTGCTGGGGCCTCCAGCGGAGTGCAACGCTGCAACGCTGCTTTCCACACCCTCACAACGTCCATCCGATCCGAACCTGCTGTAAGTGCGCCTCACCCACAACCCCAGGAAGTGTGCCGCCTGGTCTCTCCCTGCTGGTCTCTACATCCACCATGACCACGGCGCCCTCCCCCAAGGCGTGCCCTTCACCAAAAGCGGCCTGCGGCCCTTCCTCGGCAGTCCCGTCGGCCCGCCCGCAACCTGCTCTCTGTTGGACGCCATCCCCACTCTCACCCAGCTTCGGGAGGGCGCAGACGTCTTGAAGAGTGTCGCACCTCAAAATACACCCATCTCGCCGTAGCAGAAGCAACCCTTCGTTTGGACGCCATCCCCACTCTCACCCAGCTTCGGGAGGGCGCAGACGTCTTGAAGAGTGTCGCGCCTCAAAATACACCCGTCTCGCCATAGCAGAAGCAACCCTTCCGTTGGACGCCATCCCTTCCACAATCTCACCCAGCCTCGGGAGGGAGCAGGCTTGAAGGGTCAGCTTGCCCTCTCTTTGGTCAGCGTGCCCTCTCTTTGGTCAGCAAGCCCTTTCTTTGGCAATCCACACCAGCCACTACGGGGATCTCCTAGAGCAGAGAAGGGAAATGGTCCCTAACCCACTAATGGGCCACACGCAGTGTTGACGTCTCTGATTGGCTCGGGTGGGGGGAATTGGCTGATGGTCATCCCCTTTACCCACACTCTACGCCTCTCTCCTGCCCACTTCGCATCAGCGCTGGCGCTCCAGCTCGACCTACCCCAGGAAGCACCTGGCAGCGCATGGGTGTCCCCTTTACCCACTGATTGGCTCATGGCCATCCCCTTCACCCACTGATTGGCCCATGGCTATCCCCTTTACCCACTGATTGGCCCATGGCTATCCCCTTTACCCACTGATTGGCCCATGGCTATCCCCTTTACCCACTGATTGGCCCATGGCTATCCCCTTTACTCACAGTCTGCGGCTCTCTCCTGCCCAATTCGCATCAGCGCTGGCGTTCCACACCACACTAGTGGAGTGGAGGGGAGGGGAGGGGCTGAACTGAAAGCTGACATGACATGCAACCCGCCACCCGAATCTGGGGTGGGGTGGCGTGGATCGGTGTCGTTACTGTCAGTCACGGACCCAATCTCCAGCCTGCCGGGCCCCACGGCATCGCGCGGCTTGGGGTGGTGTGGATCTGTGACGTTACCGTGCTTTGAGTTGACTCAAAACTATGGCTGTCGACACCTTCGCTCGGATTGGTTGGCTACTGCTCCTACGGGGCCTTCGAGTACCGTACCGTGCTTTGAGTTGACTCAAAACTATGGTGTCGAAACCTACTACTGTTACTGCTCCCCCGGGGCCTTCGAGTTCCTTCACCTTTGCGCAGAGCTTGCAGCCAAAAGTCGGCTGCACAACGCTGAACCGGTGAAGCGCAGAGCTTGCAGCCAAAAGTACCCACCCACCTCACGTGAACCGGTGAAGCTGAACCCACCTCACGCGAACCGGTGAAGCTGAACCCACCTCACGTGAACCGGTGAAGCTGAACCCACCTCACGTGAAGTGGTGAAGCTGAACCCACCTCACGTGAACTGGTCGCGCACGCAGCAGCGGGCACAGGATATATACAGCCTGCGTCTGAAATGTGTCAGGGGATCAGCTTTGCTAGTACTGCTACAGCCTGCGCCGGAACGCTCCCTGCTTTCCGCGCCTGCTACTATGGATAGCCAAGGAAAGGCTTTTGAGACGATGGGTCTCTTCCATCTCACGCTCAAAGCATCGGCTTCAAACACGCACACCTAGAAAACGGTATCGTCATGCGTAGAACACGTGGCGCTCGTGCCGTGCCGCACGAGTGCTATTCAGTCCATCCCAAAAAAACGAGGCTCAGAAAGTTACCAAAGAGATTCCAGGGAAATACCTGATAGTTGGTTGAACAGGCCATACCTGAATGACACTCAAAAACATACCCGATTGACACTTTGGAACTCGCGAGAATTGGTCGGCAAATCGTAGCCGCACATCTGAATTTGAACAATAGCTACCCATCCGTAACTTCGAGTATGAACTCACTGCGCTTCGCATACGTGTAATCCCCTTATTTGATGTGCCCCTGTTACTTTCCCGTAAGTTTGAATGTTCTGTTTCTTCACCTCGCATACGTGTAATGCGCGTATTTGCGGGGTCAACTCACAAGCTCGTAATTTCACTGGTGGATTTCGCCAGATGTCAACGAGGCATTCGTTTCGAATTGGTGAATTGGAGAAAACCTGATTGGGTAGCGACATCCTCCCTGCGAAACGAAAATGCGTTACTGGTTACTAACTAGGCTTTGTTCATATGTTGCTTCTTCCATATAAGACCAAAATTTCACGGTGTTACCACGTAACAGGTTACGCCAATAGACATTTGCACTGCGATGATAATTCCCCACGAATAGAAAATCATATTAGACAACGTGAGCTTGCTTTCATCGAACATGAGCAAAAAAATGTTTAGACAACTGCTTACAAAAAATGCAAAATTACATCAACCAAATACATCAGCTTGCTGCACAGTTTATCACCTAACACGTATAGCACGTACAATATGCACTATCTAGACATACGGCCTAATAGTTTAAATAAACTAATCAAATATCATGGATATGTTTACACTGGAAATATCCAGAATGAACAGGACATTTCGGCGAGGCGCTGCACAACAGAAACAATCAACACTGGGTTAAAAAAAATGGTATGCTTACGTGCAGTTCTTGAAGATTGTAACAGTTGTTGGAATCACTGAACAGGAATGAATGAACTAGCAATGAAAAGAGTACAAGTACCTAACCCTAGAATTGTGTACCCCCTATAGGCTAACCCACTGTAGCCTAAACTAACACAACATATATAATGTTTGACACACCCCCATAGGCAAAGTGGGGAGAACTAGGGGTCACAAGACCAGTCAAGGAAAGCAAGGCAAAACAAGCTCAGGGTGGATCTCAAGGATACCACACAAATTCCGAGCACAAGCAAGTGGTCACAAGACCAGTTCACATGCAGGTTTATATATAGAGATCACAGTACAACAGACTCAAGAAGTAAGCAAGTGAGGTCCAGTAGGCACAAGGCCTAGAAGAGTGCAAAAGCGCTGATGGTCACAAGGCTGAAGCGCCTTGGTGAACACATCAGCAGTGTTGGCCTCAGAGGCCACGTAACGCAGGCGAAGCTGACCACGCTGCTGCAGCTCTCGAGCGAGGAAGTAACGCAGAGCAATGTGCTTCGTTCTGTGCTCCAGTCTGTGCTCCTCACACAAGGCAATGGCTGCCTTGTTGTCGACGTACAGCACTGGAGGAGAACGAGGCTGCTCTCCAAGGTCGGTCAGCAAGTAGGTGAGCCAGCGTAGCTCCTGGGCCGCCATGGCTGTGGCGTAGATCTCAGCCTCACAACTGGAGCTGAGAACAGAAGAAGAGCGAGTAGAACGCCAAGAAACAGAACCAGAGCCAAGACTGAAGGAGTAACCCTGAGACGACCGCTGAGTAGCCTGGTCGTCTGCCCAAGAAGCGTCTGAGTGCCCAGTGAGAACAACTGGGACTCGCCCTCCAAGCACTAGCCCCATGCCCGACGTACTGCACAAGTAGCGCAACACCCTCTTAGCTGCATCCATGTGCTCCTTCCGGTGACGGCCGGGAGCGACATAGCGTGCAAGAATGCTGAGAGGGTATGCAAGGTCTGGTCGAGTGCAGGTCATCAGGTACATGAGGCAACCCACAAGCTCTGGATACGGGCCAATCGGCTCTACGGACTCATCCGAAGGCAGAGCTGAGAGCGAGTGACCGGTAGGCAGAGGAGTGGGCTGAGGCGAGGAGTACGTGAAGCGGAAGCGCTGAAGGACCTGCTGCACCATGTGTGACTGAGTCAAGGTGATGGTGCGGCGTGCTCTGTCCCGGGTGATCCGCAAGCCAAGATAGCTTGTCAGTTCACCCAGGTCTGTGCACGTGTGTCTCTTCTGCAGCTCCGACTTCACGTGGGCGAGTGCCACAGTGTCAGCAGTAGCAAAGACCAAGTCGTCGACGTACACAAGGACGTAGAACGGCGGCAGTGAGGTGTCGGTGCGTAGAAACAGCGACGGGTCAGCAGTAGAAGGCGCGAACCCAAGAGCCGCAAGCGTAGTCCTCAGTGTGTCGTGCCACTCACGAGGCGCCTGGCGGAGACCGTAGACTGGCCGTCGGAGGCTCCACTGGGTACCAGGAGGGAACGACCCAGTGAAGCCAGGTGGACGGCGCAGCCAGATCTCCTCGTGCAGGCTGCCCTGCAGGAAAGCAGTGCTGAAGTCAAGCGAGTGGAGCTCGTAGTCACTCTGAGCGGCGACGTGCAGCAGAACCCGAAGAGTGGTCATCTTCGGGGTCGGGGAGAAGGTCTGGAAGAAGTCAACTCCCTCGCGCTGACTGAAGCCTCGTGCAACGTAACGCGCCTTGAAGACAGGCGGAGAACCCGGCGGCCGCTTCACCCTGAAAATCCACATGCCACTGACGATGTTCGCCCCAGGCGGGGGAACCTCGTCGACGTAGGTGCCTGTGGACTTCCAGGAAGCCATCTCTGTGTCCATGGCTGACTGCCACTGAGAGGAGTAGGGACCGGCCATCGCCTCTGCGTAAGAGCGTGGGGTCGGGATGTCTGGTGCATCCGGGTCTCCCTCAGGGGCAACAAGCATGGACACGAGATGGGGCAAAGCGGCAGCAAAGCACTGGAACTCCTCCTGCCTGTCCTCAAGGACGTCAGTGCCAAGAGCACACTCACCCCCGACGGACGGAGGACAGACAGACTCAGACTCAGCAACTAGGCTAGCAGCGTAGTCTAGACGACAGCGAGCAGCAAAGTCGACAAGCTCAGCAACTAAGGCAGACGCAGCAGCAGACTCAAAGGAAGGGTCAGTGACAACAGTGGCCAGGAGACGCGTGACAGCAGGACTGGTAGCACGAAGAGAGTCTGACCCAGGGTCAGGAAGAGCAGGAAGAGAGGAAGCAGGAGGAGACGGCAGTGGGACACGCTGTGGAGCAGTGGACGGACGAAGCGCCATCCGGTGAGTGCCTGGGACAGCAGGAAGACGCTGACGCTGGACTCGACGACTAGAGAGAGCAGTGCGGACAGGCGACCCAGGACGAGACTCAGGCGACGCAGGACGAGACGCAGGCTCACGCCGCTCAGTAAGACCTCCAGTCGGACCAGTGTAAGGAGCAGGACCAAGGAGAGAGGAGGCAGACGGTAACGCCGACTGCAGCTGGACAGGCTGAGGACACTCTAAGGAGGGAGGAGGAAAAGGAGGAGGAAGCTGACCAAGAACCTGCTGAAGGAGCAGCACCAGCAGTAGCTCCAACGCCTGGGTCCTCAGCACCAGCAGCAGCTCCAACGCCCGGGTCCTCAGCACCAGCAGCGGCTCCAACGCCCGGGTCCTCAGCACCAGCAGCAGCTCCAACGCCCGGGTCCTCAGCACCAGCAGCGGCTCCAACGCCCGGGTCCTCAGCACCAGCAGCAGCTCCAACGCCCGGGTCCTCAGCACCAGCAGCAGCTCCAACGCCCGGGTCCTCAGCACCAGCAGCAGCTCCAACAGCAGCGGGGTGCGTAACACGAGGCACGCCACTCCGAAGAGTGCAGCGCCGCTCGTACCACTCACGGATCCGCTCGCGGGAGGGGAGCTCCCGAACGGGAGAAGAAGTACTAGCACCAGTCCCAGTAGTACGTCCGGCTCGAGCGGTACCTCTCCGGAGGCTGCAGTACTCTAAGTACCACGCACGTAGCTGCTCCGAGGAGAGGGCTCCTCCAGGTACAGGACTCCCAGACCTCGTACCTCCAGACGCAGAACCCCCAGACTCCGTACTCCGCAGCTCAGTACCACGAGGCTCCACACCCCCAAGCTCAGCACCCTCAAGCTCCACACCCCCAGGCTCCACACCCCCAGGCTCCACACCCCCAGGCTCAGCACCCCCAGGCTCAGCACCCCCAGCAGGACGAGAGTCGACAGCTACCTCAACAGGCTCAACCGGGTCTACCTGAGACACACCTGAGGGAGCGGCACCCTGAGGGGGGAGGGGGTCTGCAACAGCAGCACCTGGCGAGAGGAAGAGAGGCGGGGGGGGGAGCGGGGCAGTGCGGTAGGGGAAGAGGCGGTAGTAGGGGACGGACTCGTCAAAAGTGACGTCCTGGAGGGCAAGACTCGGCGCGAGGTGGCGTGGTAAAACTGCCAACCAGACGCGTCCGGGACAAAGCCGAGGAAGACGCAGGGAACAGCACGGGAGGAGAGCTTGTCCGCAGACGAATCGCGGACAAAAGCTCGAGACCCCCAGACCCGGAAACGCGACGCATCGCCAACCTCCCCCGTCCACAGTAGCGTGGGCGAGGTCTCCGGCAAGGAGACACGGGGCCAGAGGTTGAGTTGATGCGCAGCGTACCGGACCGCAAACGGCCACAGAAAGTGGGGGGCAGCCGCATGGATCAAGGAGGTACGGGCGACCTCCATGACCAGGCCAATGCGGCGCTCCGCAACCCCATTCTGCTGTGGAGAAGCCGGAAGCGTGAACGACTGCTCAATGCCGTGCTCAGCACAGTAGGCTGCCAAGAGGTCGGAGGAGAACTCACCACCTCTGTCAGAGTGCAAGCGCAGGACAGGAAAGTCCGAGTGAAAACGCTCGCTGAGCTGGAGACGGGCTCGGCGGATCCAAGGGATCAAGACATCAGGGACCTCACCCTTGGTGCGCAAGGGGAAGACCAAGGTGTAGCGCGAGTAGTCGTCAACAACTATCAGGAAGTACCTCTCCTGACCCTGACCACGGACGCGGGCTGGGCCCCACACGTCCATGTGGAGTGTCTGCAAGGGAGCAGTCGTCGGGGGGAACGAGGAGGAGTGAGGAGCGGCGCGCTGCCGTCCCTCGACACAGGGGAGGCAGGTAGGAGCAGGCGAGGGTGGGAGGGGAGGAAGGACCCTGGGCAGGCCAGAGACAAGGTACCTGGAGTGCATGGCACGAAGCCGCTGCACAGACGGGTGGCCAAGGCGGTGGTGCCAGAGGACAGTCTCGTGTGCCAAAGAGCGACACGAGCAGGGGGCGGACAGCTGACCTGACGCGGACGCGGACGCAGTCGCAGCAACCTGAGGGGACTCAGTAGTCAGTGTGTACAGGTCCGACCCCGGCTGCCGAGTGAAGGTAGCCAAGTGACGGCCCGTACGAGCACACATGCAGTGTGTCACGCGCTCGTAGGCAGGGGTGAACTGGTGAACACCCCCGTCCTGGAGTGCACAGCCTGCCACCAAGTTCGTAGAGAACGAGGGGAGGTGGAGACCTGACAGTGTGCCCGACGGGACCGCAGGGCAGGGAAGGACAGTGGAAGAGGTCGCAATGACCGGACCCCCAGAGGGGTCAGCAAGGGAGACAGCAACTGGCCGAGCAAGCGGCTCAAGGGCAGTGCGGTCACGAAAGAAGCAGCGAGAAGCACCTGAGTCCAGTGTGAAGGTGTGCAGTGCGGCATTCGACGCAGTACCAAGGGGGGGAGACACACGAGCACCTAGAGCAGCAGCCTCACCAGCACCTGGGGTAGCCGACACGTGAGTACCTGGAGCGGCAGACGCACTGGCCCTAATGCCCGGGTCGGGCGGCACACACAAGTACTCAGCACCCTCTCCACTAGTAGACATCACATACATGGCAGATAGAATAGCATCAAAGTCTAGAGCATAGATATCAATCCCCTTCTTCAGGAGATCAAGCCAGCGGGGCAGCTCAGTGGCCTGAGGGAACTGAACACGCCAAGCGTCGTCGAGACGAGAGAAGCAGCGCTGTGTGGCGTGCGGTCGTCCACACTGCTGACCAGTGCGGTCACCAGTGCGAATGACGTACGTGCAGCTAAGACCACCCCCACCCCCGTGCTGAGAGTACCACTCACGGACCTCCTGGGGCGAGAGAGTGTGCTGCTGGCCCTGGCCACCGCCAGCGCCTCCACGGCCACCACCACCGCTGCCACCTCCTCGACCACCCCAACCCCTGCCGCCGCCTCGTCCACCGCCACCCCAACCGCCGCCTCCACTCCTGCCACCTCCCCCGCCGCTGCCGCCACCACCCCCACCGCTACCACTCGCCCCTCCAGCCGAGCCACCACCCCCACTGCCTCCACCGCCCCCACCGCCGCCTCCCCCGCCGTCACCGCCACTACCCTTGCCCCCTTTGCCCTTGCCGCTGCGGCGTCCGCTCGAGGCAGACGCAGCGCCGACCTTCTCAGTACCAAGAAGGTCGACAGCAGCAGCAGAGGCGACAGAGGGAAGAAGGGGGGAAGGAGAACACCCCTCAAAGAACGGGGTACGGGGGTCGCCACGAGAGGCACCTACAGCGACTATGCTAGCCTCAGCTGCAAGTACCTCCTTCTCGAGGAGGGCAATGGTGAGCTCAGTGGGGCAACGAGCTAGGAAGTGGTCCCTGACAGCACGCAGTGTGTCAGGGAGGCGGGTGACTAGGTGATAGAGAGTGAGCCAGAGTGGAGGGGGGTGCGTGGCAAGGAACTCAGCAGGCATGGCGGCACGGAAGCGGGCCTCACTAGTACGGAGGTGCGTGATGAGGTCAGCGACTGTGTGAAAGGAGGCCAGGTCGGGAAACAGGTAGGGGAGGGAGAGACGGCCTAGTGCGGCAGAGGCAGGTGAGGAGTAGCGAGCAACTACAGCTGTGTACAGTGCCGGTGCAGTCTTGTGCTGACCAAAGTGCTCGCGTTCGTCTATCGGCAGGGAGTTGCGAATGGCGAAGCGAGCGTGGGCATCACGAGTCTGCCACTGTGAGCGAGCAGTGCTGTCAGCAGTAGCAGCAGGGGCAGTGACAAGGCCTAGGGCGTGATCGTACAGTGAGATGTCATCCTTGGCTGTGAGCTGTAGGTAGAGGTGCAGGTCATCGAGCCAGGTGTCAAACTTCACAGGGCGGCCCTCAGCATCGAACACGAGAACTTGTGGGCTAGCCATAGGAACAGTAGAAATAGCAGCAGTAGCGGTAGGAGAAGCAGGTAGGACGAACCAGGTAGGGCAGGGCGGCGCGGCTCGGTTCAGGTCGGGTCGCGGCTCGGCTGGGTGGCGCGGCTCGGCTCGGGGCGCGCGGCTCGGCTCAGGTCACGGCGGGGACGGGCCGCCCGCTCTCCCTCTTGTGCTGCGGCGGGAACGGGCCGCCCGGGGCCTCTGGGTGGTGGGCACGGGTCGGCGAGGTAGGCACGGGGCCGGTTGGGGCCCTAGAGGGGCGAGCGCGGGGCCGATCGGGGCCTGAGCGGGGCTAGCGCGGGGCCTTGACGGGGCTAGCAAGGGGCCGACGGGGCCTGAACGGGGCTAGCGCGGGGCCGACGGGGCCTGAAACGGGGCCGAAGGGGCCTGAAACGGGGCTAGCGCGGGCCCGATCGGGGCCTGAATGGGGCTAGCGCGGGGCCGACGGGGCCTGAGAGGGGCTAGCGCGGGGCCTACGGGGCCTGAAACGGGGCTAGCGCGGGCCGACGGGGCCTGAAACGGGGCTAGCGCGGGCCGACGGGGCCTGAGAGGGGCTAGCGCGGGGCCGACGGGGCCTGAAACGGGGCTAGCGCGGGCCGACGGGGCCTGAGAGGGGCTAGCGCGGGGCCGACGGGGCCTGAAAAGGGGCCGACGGGGCCTAAACGGGGCTAGCGCGGGGCCTGAACGGGGCCTTAAAGGGGCCGACGGGGCCTGAACGGGGCTAGCGCGGGGCCGTCAAGAGGGGCCTCTAGGGGCGTGACACGCCGAGGCGCCCTAGGGCACGGGTAGGTAGGTAGGTAGGTAGTTACGTAGTGGTGGGCCCTTAGAAAATTTCGGTCCTAGGAAGGACCTGCTCTATACCATGTTGGAATCACTGAACAGGAATGAATGAACTAGCAATGAAAAGAGTACAAGTACCTAACCCTAGAATTGTGTACCCCCTATAGGCTAACCCACTGTAGCCTAAACTAACACAACATATATAATGTTTGACAACAGTCACTGAAGAGATCATAAACGACCTGCAAGCACCATCAAAAGACAAAGAAAACAAAACAAGTCATAACTCTCGATTCCTACCAGAGGGAGCTAAGATGTGACCGCACCTTGCTGCCTGTTAGCATGTCCATCTCCAACGCAGCGGCGCTCCGTGAGGTCCGCAAAACCTGTAAACTAAACAAAACAAAAACAACAATATAAAAAACGAAATCGGAAGAGGTAACGGGATGCGTTAAAACGGCTAGACTAACATCGACTGGTAGGCGCGTTTAGGAGAAGCGACAGGAGGAAAACTATTCAGGAAATGCGAAAGACGTACGAAATAAAAAGACTCACAGTAAGAGAGCGCAGTGACACCTAGAGTTGAGAAAACTAAAGCATCGAGTAAGGCAAAATCGGAGCTAGCAGGCAGACGAAAGAAGAGATATCGATAGAGCAGGAGGAGTGACTGGTGAAGGACGGGAGAAAGGTGGAAAAATAGGCGTGTGGAAGATGGAAGGGAGGGAGCAGGGGGGTGAGGGAGGGAGGGAGGGTGAGGTCGAGTTGGCCTGTCGGGGAAAACTGGAAAAAGTCGGTGTTGAAAAAAAAACTATCGACATTTTTTGTGGCACAGAACTTATGAAATGTCAAGGAAACTGGATTTCATAACGGTCAAAGTTTTAACGAAAACGCTTAGTGAAACTTTTCGTCTCAACCACGCGTGCCACCACTGCACTCGAAGAGCAGTTCGTGCACGGGAAGGAATGTGTTGGAATCTGCTAGAACCAATCAGCGTGGCTTCGATAGCCTCGCGTGGCAAGATGTGCTGGCGCAAATGTCACAAAGAACCCTGATTTGTTGAAAGCATATTCTTGTGTGCGCTGGCACACCAGAAAGGTTCGTTCTACAGCCAGCGTAGCTGGCAGTCGAATGCACCTTTCAGACTAACGTGTGCTGGAGGGATACAGTTCACCACAACGCTGCTCAGCATTCGCGCTGGCGAGCTGTGCAGCCACCAGCTCGACAAAAGTTGTACAGCATGGCAGTTTCACGAACCAGCTGTACACACAATTCACGCCGAATACCAGCCCACTAACGGATCTCTATTTGTTCGAGACCCAATTCTGAAAGTAAAAAATGAACGAAACAAATATCACAAACTATGACAAACATAGGCCATATCTGGTCACAGGCATCAAGAAGTTTACGCATGGTGGGTTTTACGACCGCAATGCTCATGGTTTTTAGAGAACAATACATCAACATACGATTCAATTAACATTGAGTCATTTTCAACCATCACAATTAGTTTGGAATTGATATATTCATTTATCTATTTAGACATATAGAAGATATAAAATGATGTTAATGATGTTGTATATTATACTCTCTTCACCTAAGATATCATTGTTCTGATTCGTCTGGAAGGTTGTTAATTTTGTCATATACTTGCTACCACAACAAAAGAGACGCTCTTGCATCTCTATTGATTATGGAAGGAGTATGTACAATCTTGCCGATCGTTATGATCCGTACAATGATAATCCTAGGCGACACGTCATGTCCTTTTGACGTCATGACACTCGCAACATCTGGTAGGAAGATATGGTGTTCTCAACAATTGTGCAGAATTATCTATGCAATGATAGGCCTGTGCGATACGCGGTGCCATATCAACGTTTGATTTTCATTTATAACAATGTTACTCTTGATCATTCATTCATTTACTATATTGCAAGGGAGCTGGACAGATCTCGTGCCATTCGTAACATCTGGTAGAAAGATAATTGGGGAGAAAAACACATACAAGGATAGGCATGTGCGATACGCGACGCCGTCTCGTTGTTCGTTTGTAATTTAGAACGAGGTTACTCTTGATCATTCGTTCATTTACTATATTGCAAGTATGATCGACATATCATATGTAATTCGCAACATCTAGTAGGAAGATATAGTGTTTCCAACAATTTAGGATTGATATGTGTGCAATGATAGGCCTCTGCGATATACTGTGCCGTATCGACGTCCGTTTGTCGTTTTAAACAAGGCTTCTCTTAATCATTCATTCATTGTACTATATTGCAAGGATGCTGGACATGTTTGGTGTCATTCGCAACATTTTGTAGGATGATGTAGTGTTTTCAACAATTGAGTAGGGATATCTGTGCAATGATAGCCCTGTGCTATACACGGTGCCGTATCGACGTCTGTTTGTCGTTTTAAACAAGGCTTATCTTAATCATTCATTCATTGTACTATATTGCAAGGATGCTGGACAGTTTTGGTGCCATTCGCAACATCTGGTAGGATGATATTGTGTTTTCGACAATTGAGTAGGGACATCTGTGCAAGGACAGGCCTGTGCAATACACCGTGCCGTTCGACGTCCGTTTGTCGTTTTAAACAACGCTTCTCTTAATCATTTATTCATTATACCATATTGCAATGATGCTGGACAGATTTGATGCCATTCGCAACATCTGTTAGGGATATATGGTGTTTCAACAATTGAGCAGTTGTAAATCACGCAATAATAGGCCTGTGCGACACGCGGCGCCGTCTTGATGTCCGTTTGTCATTTAAAACAAGATTACTCTTTGTCATTCATTATTTTACTATATTGCAGGAATGTTGGTCAGATCGTGTATCATTCGCAACATCTTGTAGGAGTATATAGTGTTTCCAACAATTGAGTAGGGATATCTGTGCAAGAATAATCCTATGCGATACACGGTGTCGTATCTGTTAACGTGAGTGGAGTGTTGGCCCCGCCCTCGCTTGGGCAACGCCGACGACTTGGTCGGATGTACGAGAGTAGCAGCCGACCGTTCACAGTGGGAGAGTTGCTCGACATGTTTCGTCGAGCTGCAGGGGACCGCTGTGGTGTTGCTATCGACCAGGGAGCTCGACAGCTGCAACTGTCTGGTCTGGGCGACGGGTGGGCCGTCGACCAGGAGGGGCAGTTCGACCGGGAAGTCTACGGAGCAGTCCGTGGACCTGCAGCTCGACCGGGAGGTCGACGGAGCAGTCCGTCGACCTGCAGCTCGACCGGGAGGTCGACGGAGCACTCCGTCGACCTGCAGCTCGACTGGGAGGTCGACGGAGCAATCCGTCGACCTGACAAGTGAGCAACAGTCGACGAGGGGAGCTCGGCGACAACCGCTGACAGTTCCGGTCGACGGAAGAGGTCCGTCGACCAGGGGGTAGCTCGACGGGAGCTGTGGTCGACCAGGGGCACCTGGTGGTCGACCAGAGGCACCTGGTGGTCGACCAGAGGCAGTGGTGGTCGACCGGAAGCACCTGGTGGTCGACCAGGTCGACCGGGTAACCTGCTCGACGAGTTCTACGGAGACACGTGAACATCGTCGAGGTCGCGATGGCGAAGGCGACTGCGGGCTGGTATCCCAAAGTCGATGTGGCTCGTCAGGCGCAGACAACAGCCGACGGATGCCCAACGAGGCAAGTCGGGCCAATCGGCTGTCCGAATTATGTTATTATAACTCCATGTAGTTCTAGCTGTAGTGTAGTTATTAAATTTGTAGGTGGTGCACCTCTTCATTTGTTTGCTATATGTACCCTCGTGCTATAGTGAACACCACCATTCTCGACACTCCTCCTTGCCACAACTCACTCGACTCCCCTTGGCCTAGGCTACTAAGCCTAGGCCCTCACTTAAACCTAGCATCCACTTCTCCTACTATCTTGGCATCGTCTGCGCGTGTCAGAATGTTGTATTTGTCTAGCCTGCAGTGGGGTGCTCTATAGCGAGTACAGCCCAATCTAGGGTTTCCTATATGTACTCAACTGCTTGCTAGTGAAACCCTCCTTTCTTCATTCTTACTTTCTACTGCTAGTTCTAACATGGTATCAGAGCAGGTCGATCCCCTTGGGTCGATCCTGTGGGTGGGCCCACCACCTCACTGCTTCCGCTGCTACTGCTACTCTGTGTCAAACATTATACATGTTCATATTGTGTAGGCTATAGTGGGTTTAGCCTTAGGGGGTACAACATTGCTAGGGTTTCCTACTTGTATCACCCTGCTGCCTAGTTTCACACATTCTCGTTCAGTTCTACATTCTAACATGGTATCAGAGCCTAGGTTGCTACCTAGGACCGCTTTCTCCTACGGGCCCACTATTCCGCTAGACGCGCCCTCGTGCGTCCTACCTTACGTGCGCCCTCGTGCGCCTTTCTATACTCGTGCGCCCTCGTGCGCCCTCGTGCGCCCTACCTTACGTGCGCCCTCGTGCGCCCCCGTGCGACCCGCCCTTCGGTCTGCCCGCGTGCCGTCCTGCAGCCCTCGCGCTGCCTCCTGCACGCTAGTACGGCCCCCGAGCCGCCCCTGCAGGTCCGTCAGGCCCCCGAGCCGCCTCTGCAGGCCCGTCAGGCCCGAGAGCCGCCCCTGCAGCCAGCGCGCTGCCCTGCCGAGCCGCGTGTCGCCCGTGGGCGCTGCCTCTGCCCCGTCGCGCTGCCCTGGGGAGCCGCGCGCGACCCCCGCTGTCCCGTCGCGTCGCCCTGGGGAGCCGCGCTCGGCCCCCGCTGCCCCGTCGCGACGCCCTGGGGAGCCGCGCTCGGCCCCCGCTGCCCTGTCGCGACGTCCTGGGGAGCCGCGCTCGGCCCCCGCTGACCCGTCGCGACGCCCTAGGGAGCCACGCGCGACCCCCCCGCTGCCCCGTCGCGACGCCCTGGGGAGCCGCGCGCCCCCCCCCCCCCCCCCCCCCCCTGTGAAAGTTTAAGAGGAATTAAGAAGAAGGAGGGTTGCAGTAGCAAGAATGAGGATACAAATAGCAAACCCTAGAAGGGTTGTACTCGCTATAGAGCACCCCACTACAGGCTAGAGCATAATATTCTGACACACCCCCATAGCCAAAGTGGGGTGTAATCAGCAGAGCAAGCAAAGCAGTACAAGCTCAGGGTGGATCACTATGTCACCACACATTCTGAGCACAAGTTCAAGAAGCAATAGTTTAAAGTTCACAATTATGAGCAAAGCTAGAGGCTATCGCAGAGGGCAAGTGAGGAGGAGGAGAGACTGTGGGGGAGAGAAGATGGGAGGCGACTGCTGACGCTGCAGACACACAGACGAGCTGCTGGCTCAGTGGCTACCGGAACAACGCTCCGGACTACTGGGGTAACTGGCCCCGCGGCTAAAAGTAGCGGCAGACGAGCAACGGACCCACGGGCGACTGGCGACTACCGGAGATTGTAGCCTCCGGACTGCTGCTGCTGCTGACGACAAGACTGCTGCCTCCACTCGACCTCCCCCAAATAGTACCACCCCTCCTGACACACACCCGCTGCTACACCGCTAGCTCCACTCCCCCTTCACCCCCCCTTAGCACCACTCCAACGGCTCCAACAAGTCCACCCCCCCTCAGCGGCAGCTGCAGCACAGGGAGACGGAGGAGGAGGAGGAGCAGGGAACGGCACACAGTAGTTTCACCCCCATACCCCTCACCCCCAAACCCTAATTCAGGAGAACGGGCTGTAGGAGGGGTGGGGCGCCAGCAGAAGCACGGGGGACAGCGGGGAGGGCAGGGGCAGCGAGGAAAGGGCCGCCCACGGGCCTGGCACAGCCTCCCGAACCGCGCGCAGGCGGCCCGAGCCGCGCGCGGGCCTGGCGCAGCCCGTACGGGCCGCGCGCGGGCCTGGCGCAGCCCGTACGGGCCGCGCGCGGGTCTGGCGCAGCCCGTACGGGCCGCGCGCGGGTCTGGCGCAGCCCGTACGGGCCGCGCGCAGGCCTGGCGCAGCCCGTACGGGCCGCGCGCCGGCTGTACGGGCCGCGCGCAGGCCACGACGGGCGACGGGGGGCGACGCGCGGGTCCCCGTCGCCCGTCGCAGCGCCTCCCGAGGGCGACGCGGCGAGTGACGGGGTAGAAGCCCGCCGCGCGCCTCGGGGCGCACAGCGGGCAGAGAACCGCCGCGCGCCACGGGGCGCACGGCGGGCAGAAAACCGCCGCGCGCCTCGGGGCGCACGGCGGGAAGAAAAACTGCCGCACGCCACGGGGCGTGCGGCACAGAAGGTAGTAGTGGAAGTTGCAGCGGAAGCAACGAGGTGGTGAGCCCACCCACAGGATCGATCCAAGGGGATCGACCTGCTCTGATAGCATGTGAAAGTTTAAGAGGAATTAAGAAGAAGGAGGGTTGCAGTAGCAAGAATGAGGATACAAATAGCAAACCCTAGAAGGGTTGTACTCGCTATAGAGCACCCCACTACAGGCTAGAGCATAATATTCTGACACCCCCACTGCCCCGTCGCGGCGCCCTGGGGAGCCGCGCGCCGCCCCCCCCCCTCGCTGCTGCCCGAGCCACCCTGCAGCCCGCGAGCCGCCTCTGCAGCGCCGAGTGCGCTCTGCCAAACCCTAAAATAAATAATTAATTATTACAAAAAAAAAAAAAAAAAAAAGGGAGCAGCTGCCCCTGGCCCCTGGAGCAGCCGCCCCTGGAGCAGCCGCCCCTGGAGCAGCCGCCCCTGCAGCAGCCGCCCCTGCAGCAGCTGCCCCTGCAGCAGCCGCCCCTGGACCTCTGCAGCCGCCCCTGGCCCCTGGAGCAGCCGCCCCTGCAGCTGCCGCGGAGCCCTCGCCCTGCAGTGGTAGCGGCCTCGCCGTTACCACCGTCGTACGCCTGCCCTTCTCGCCACTGGTGAGCACTGCCCTGCCCGTATTGCTGTTACTGCTGCTCCTGCTGCTACTGCTCTTTCTACTTCTACTGCTGCTCCTGGCGTGGCCAGATGCAGCTCCAGCGCCGTCCGCGTGAGTCCCTCACGCCCCAACAGCTTCGTGAGTGGTATGCTGGTTGGGGTTGTAGGGGTGGCCGCGCTGCTGCTACTACTACTGCTGCTACTACTGCTACTGCTGCTCCTGGCGGTGGCCAGATGCAGCTCCCGCGACGTCCGAGTGAGTCCCTCACGCCCCAGCAGTTTCGTGAGTGGTACGCTCAGCGTGGAGGGTCACGGGGTACTGCTCGCTGCCCGTACGTCATTCGCACTGGTGCTCGGACTGGTCAGCCTTGCGGGACGTTTGGTCACACAGAGTCCCGCTGCTTCGCCCGTCTGAGCGACGCCTGGCGTACAGAGTTTGGCGACGCGGCTGAGCTCCCCGACTGGGTGGAGCTGCTTAGGCAGAGGGTAGATATCTATGCTCTTGACTATGATGCTATCCTCACTGCCATGTATGCATTTCCTACTAGTGCTGAGAGTGCCTGTCACCTGTGTGTGCCGCCTGACCCCGGTATCCAGTCTGCTGCTCTAGGTACTGGTGAGGCTGCTGCACTAGGTGCTCGTGTGTCTGTTGCCCCAGGTGCTGGTGAGGCTGCTGCTCTAGGTACTCGTGAGTCTGCGCCCTCTGGTACTGCGTCTACTGAGGCACTGCACACCTTCACACTGGACTCAGGCGCTTCCCGCTGTTTCTTTCGTGACCGCACTGCCCTTGAGCAGCTTGCTCGGCCGGTTGCAGTCTCCCTCGCTGACCCCTCTGGGGGTCCGGTCATTGCGACCTCCTCTACTGTTCTCCCTTGTCCTGCGGTCCCGTCGGGCACTCTGTCAGGTCTCTACCTCCCCTCGTTCTCTACGAACTTGGTGGCGGGTAGTGCGCTCCAGGACGGGGGTGTCCACCAGTTTACCCCTGCCTACGAGCGTGTGACACACTGCACGTGCGCTCGGACGGGCCGCCACCTGGCTACCTTCACTCGGCAGCCGGGGTCGGACCTGTACACACTGACCACTGAGTCCCCACAGGTAGCTGCGTCTGCGTCTGCGTCAGGTCAGCTGTCTGCCCCCTGCTCGTGTCGCTCTCTGGCACACGAGACAGTCCTCTGGCACCACCGTCTTGGTCACCCGTCAGTGCAGCGCCTTCGTGCCATGCACAACCGGTACCTTGTCTCTGGTCTTCCCAGGGTTCTCCCTCCACTCCCACCCTCGCCTGCTCCTCCCTGCCTTCCCTGTGTCGAGGGGCGGCAGCGCGCCGCTCCTCACTCCTCCTCGTTTCCCCCGACGACTGCTCCCTTGCAGACGCTCCACATGGACGTGTGGGGCCCAGCCCGCGTCCGTGGACAGGGTCAGGAGAGGTACTTCCTGATCGTTGTTGACGACTACTCGCGCTACACCACGGTCTTCCCCTTGCGCACCAAGGGTGAGGTCCCTGATGTTTTGATCCCTTGGATCCGCGCTTCTCGTCTCCAGCTCAGTGAGCGGTTCCACTCGGACTTTCCTGTCCTGCGTCTGCACTCTGACAGAGGTGGTGAGTTCTCCTCTGACCTCTTGGCAGCCTACTGTGCGGAGCACGGCATCCGCCAGTCGTTCACGCTTCCGGCCTCTCCACAGCAGAATGGGGTTGCTGAGCGCCGCATTGGTTTGGTCATGGAGGTCGCTCGTACCTCCTTGATCCATGCGGCTGCCCCCCACTTTCTGTGGCCGTTTGCGGTCCGATACGCTGCGCATCAGCTCAACCTCTGGCCCCGTGTCTCCGTTCCGGAGACTTCGCCGACACTGCGTTGGACGGGAGAGGTTGGCGATGCGTCGCGTTTTCGGGTCTGGGGATCCCGAGCTTTTGTTCGCGATACGTTCGCGGACAAGCTCTCCTCCCGCGCTGTTCCCTGTGTCTTCCTTGGCTTTGTCCCGGACGCGTCTGGTTGGCAGTTTTACCACGCCAC
Source organism: Closterium sp. Naga37s-1 (assembly GCA_947471745.1). NCBI lineage: Eukaryota > Viridiplantae > Streptophyta > Zygnematophyceae > Desmidiales > Closteriaceae > Closterium > Closterium sp. Naga37s-1. Next base: position 2,750,251 of record CANJKZ010000830.1, read on the forward strand.
CTCGCGCCGTGTCCTGCCCTCTCAGGACGTCACTTTTGACGAGTCCGTGCCCTACTACCGCCTCTTCCCCTACCGCACTGCCCCGCTCCCCCCCCCGCCTCTCTTCCTCGCGCCAGGTGCTGCTGTGGTAGACCCCCTCCCCCCTCAGGGTGCCGCTCCCTCAGGTGTGTCCCAGGTAGACCCGGTTGAGCCTGTCGAGGTAGCTGTCGACTCTCGTCCTGCCAGGGGTGCTGAGCCTGAGCGTGCGGAGCCTGGGGTTGCGGAGTCTGGGGGTGCTGAGCCTGGGGGTGCGGGGTCTGGGGGTGCGGAGCCTGCGGGTGCTGAGTCTGGGGGTGCTGAGCCTGGGGGTGCGGAGCCTGCGGGTGCTGAGTCTGGAGGTGCTGAGCCTGGGGGTGCTGAGCCTGGGAGTGCTACGTCTGAGAGTACTGAGCCTGAGCGTGCTGCACCTGGGGGAGGCCTCTCCTCGCAGCAGCTGCGTGAGTGGTACTTACAGTACTGCAGCCTCAGGAGAGGTGCTTCTGGAGCTCGGAGTGGTGCCGGAGCTGGTGCTAGTGCTTCCCCTCCTAGGCGGGAGCTCCCCTCTCCCCAGCAGCTCCGAGAGTGGTATGCTAGGCGCTGCAGTCTCCGGAGTGGCGCTCCCGGTGTCGTGGACTCTGGAGCTTCTGGAGTTACTGGAGGTGCTGCTGCTGCTGGCGGTGCGGCTGGCGCTGCTGGAGGTGCTGCTGGTGCTGCTGGAGCTACTGGAGGTACTGCTGCTGCTGGAGGTGCTGCTGGCGCTGCTGGAGGTACTACTGGTTCTGGTGCTGCTGGAGCTGCTGCAGGTGCTGCTGCTGCTGGCGGTGCGGCTGGCGCTGCTGGAGGTGCTGCTGGTGCTGCTGGCGCTGCTGGAGGTGCTACTGGTGCTGGAGCTACTGGAGCTGCTGGTGGTACTGCTGCTGCTGGCGGTGCTGCTGGCGCTGCTGGAGGTGCTGCTGGTACTGGTGCTGCTGGAGCTGCTGGAGGTGCTGCTGCTGCTGGTGGTGCTGCTGGCACTGCTGGAGGTGCTGCTGGTACTGGAGCTGCTGGGGACCCTGCTGCTGCTGGCGGTGCTGCTGGAGCTGCTGGGACTGGCCCTGCTGAGGGGGTTGGAGCTGGAGGTGCTGAGCGGCCACGGCCGTACTACGTTCCGCTCCTTCAGCAGGTTCTTGGCCTTCCGCCCTCTCCTGGTCCTACTCCTCCCCTACTGAGTCCACCGCTTGTCCAGTCGCAGTCACAGTTACAGCCAGTCTCTCCACTTCCTGGTCCTTCTCCCTACACTGCGCCGACGGGAGGTCTTACGGAGCGTCGTGAGCCTGAGTCTCGTCCTCCGTCGCCTGAGACTCGTCCAGAGTCGTCTGAGTCGCGTCCAGAGTCACCTGTCCGCGCTGTCCGCGCTGGTCGTCGTGTTCCACGTCAGCGTCCTCCTCCTGTCCTTGGCACTCACTATATGACCCTGCGTCCCTCTACTGCTCCACAGCGTGTCCCACTGCCGTCTCCACCAGCGTCCTCTCTTCCTGCTCTTGCTGACCCGGAGTCTGACTCTCTTCGTGCTGCCAGTCCTACTGTCACGCGTCTCCTTGCCACTGCTGTCACTGACCCTTCCTTTGAGTCCTCAGCTGCGTCTGCTCTAGTCGCTGAGCTTGTTGACTTTGCTGCTGCCTGTCGTCTAGACTACGCCGCTAGCCTTGTTGCTGAGTCTGAGTCTGAGTCTGTCTGTCCTCCGTCTGTCGGGGGTGAGTGTGCTCTTGGCACGGACGTCCTTGAGGACAGACAGGAGGAGTTTGAGTGCTTTGCTGCTGCTTTGCCTCATCTCGTGTCCATGCTAGTTGCCCCTGAGGGAGACCCGGATGCACCAGACATCCCGACCCCATGCTCCTACGCAGAGGCGATGGAGGGTCCCTACTCCTCTCAGTGGCAGACAGCCATGGACGCAGAGATGGCTTCCTGGAAGTCCACAGGCACCTACGTCGACGAGGTTCCCCCACCTGGGGTGAACATCGTCAGTGGCATGTGGATTTTCAGGGTGAAGCGGCCGCCGGGTTCTCCGCCTGTCTTCAAGGCGCGTTACGTTGCACGAGGCTTCAGTCAGCGAGAGGGAGTTGACTTCTTCCAGACCTTCTCCCCGACCCCGAAGTTGACCACTCTTCGGGTTCTGCTGCACGTCGCTGCTCAGCGTGACTACGAGCTCCACTCTCTTGACTTCAGCACTGCGTTCTTACAGGGCAGCCTGCACGAGGAGATCTGGCTGCGCCGCCCACCTGGCTTCACTGGGTCGTTCCCTCCTGGTACCCAGTGGAGCCTCCGGCGGCCAGTCTACGGTCTCCGCCAGGCACCCCGTGAGTGGCACGACACACTGAGGACTACTCTTGCTGCTCTTGGGTTTGCTCCTTCTACTGCTGACCCGTCGCTGTTTCTACGCACCGACACCACTCTGCCGCCGTTCTACGTTCTTGTTTACGTAGACGACTTGGTCTTTGCTACTGCTGACACTGAGGCACTCGCCCACGTGAAGTCGGAGCTGCAGAAGAGACACACGTGAACAGACCTGGGTGAGCTGACAAGCTATCTTGGCTTGCGGATCACCCGGGACAGAGCACAGCGCACCATCACCTTGACTCAGTCACACATGGTGCAGCAGGTCCTTCAGCGCTTCCGCTTCACGTACTCCTCGCCTCAGCCCACTCCTCTGCCTACCGGTCACTCGCTCTCAGCTCTGCCTTCGGATGAGTCCGTAGAGCCGAGTGGCCCGTATCCAGAGCTTGTGGGGTGCCTCATGTACCTGATGACCTGCACTCGACCTGACCTGGCATACCCTCTTAGCATCCTAGCACGCTATGTCGCTCCCGGCCGTCACCGGAAGGAGCACATGGATGCCGCTAAGAGGGTGTTGCGCTACTTGTGCAGTACTTCGGGCATGGGGCTCGTGCTTGGAGGTCGGAGCGACGTTGTCCTCACGGGTCACTCAGACGCTTCTTGGGCTGACGACCAGGCTACGCAGCGGTCGTCTCAGGGTTACACCTTCAGCCTTGGCTCTGGTTCAGTTTCTTGGCGTTCTACTCGCTCTTCTTCTGTTCTCAGCTCCAGTTGTGAGGCTGAGATCTACGCCACAGCCATGGCTGCACAGGAGTTACGCTGGCTCACCTACCTGCTGACCGACCTGGGAGAGCGGCCTCGTTCTCCTCCAGTGCTGTACGTTGACAACAAGGCCGCCATTGCCTTGTGTGAGGAGCACAGACTGGAGCACAGGACGAAGCACATCGCTCTGCGCTACTTCCTTGCTCGAGAGCTGCAGCAGCGTGGTCAGCTTCGTCTGCGTTACGTGGCCACTCGGGCCAACACTGCTGATGTGTTCACCAAGGCGCTTCAGCCTTGTGACCATCAGCGTTTCTGTACTGTTCTAGGCCTTGTGCCTACTCTCCCTCACTTGCTCACTTCTTGACTCTGCTTGTACTGTGATCTCTATATATATATACCTGCATGTTTACTCTTGTTAGGTTGTGATCACTGTACCTCTTGTTATATTATCAAACTGCATGTGAACTGGTCTTGAGACCACTTGCTTGTGCTCGGAATTTGTGTGGTTTCCTTGAGATCCACCCTGAGCTTGCTTTGCTTTGCTTTGACTGGTCTTGTGACCATCTGGTTGTCTCCCACTTAGCCTATGGGGGTGTGTCAAACATTATACATGTTCATATTGTGTAGGCTATAGTGGGTTTAGCCTTAGGGGGTACAACATTGCTAGGGTTTCCTACTTGTATCACCCTGCTGCCTAGTTTCACACATTCTCGTTCAGTTCTACATTCTAACACTCTGTGTGTTGCACGCCCCGTGGCGTGCGACGGATTTTTCATCCCGCCGCGCGCTCGGAGCGTGCGGCGGTTTTCTGCCCGCCGTGCGCCCCGAGGCGCGCGGCGGTTTTCTGCCCGCCGTGCGCCCCGAGGCGCGCGGCGGTTTTCTGCCCGCCGTGCGCCCCGAGGCGCGCGGCGGCTTTCTGCCCCGTCACTCCGCGCGTCGCTCCCGGGAGGCGCTGCGACGGGCGACGGGGACCCGCGCGTCGCTCCCCGTCGCCCGTCGCGGCCTGCGCGACCTGCGTAGGGCCCGCGCGCGGCCCGTACAGCCTGCGCGCGGCCCGTACGGGCTGCGCCAGGCCCGCGCGCGGCCCGTACGGGCTGCGCCAGGCCCGCGCGCGGCCCGTACGGGCAGCGCCAGGCCCGCGCGCGGCCCGTACGGACTGCGCCAGGCCAGGGCGCGCCTCGGGCCGCCCGCACGCGGTTCGTACGGGCTGCGCCGGGCCCGTGGGCGCCCTGTTTTCTCTGCCCCTGCGCTGCCCGCTGTCCCCCGTGCTTCTGACGGCGCCCCACCCCTGCTGCTGCCCGTTCTCCTGAATTAGGGTTTGGGGGTGGGGGGTATGGGGGTGCAGTTTCTGTGCGTCGTCCCCTACTCCTCCTCCTCCTCCGTCTCCCAGTGCTGCAGCTGCCGCTGAGGGGGGTGGGTGTGTGGGAGCCGAAGGAGTGGTACTAGGGGGGTGACGTGCAAGTGGAGTTAGGAGTGAAGCAGTGGGTGTGTGGGGGGTGTGTGGGACAGTTGGAGGAGGTTGAGCGGAGGCTGCTGTCTTGTCGTCCGCAGCACCTATAGTCCGGGGCGCACTGTCCTGGTAGCCCAGAGAGTCTGCTGCGCCTGTCGCCCGAGGGTCCGTTGCTCCTGTAGCTCGTCGTAGCCCGTGAGCCAGTTACTCCTGTAGTCCGGGGCGCACTGTCCCGGTAGCCACTGTGCCAGCAGCTCCTGTTGCCCGTGTGTCTGCAGCTTCAGCCGCCGTCTCTCATCTTCTCTCCTCTCACGGTCCCTCCTCCTCCTCACTTGCCCGTTGTGATTACCTCTAGCTTTGCTTCTTATTGTGAACTCCTGCTATACCTGCTCATTGTGCTGATTACACCCCACTTTGACTATGGGGGTGTGTCAGAATGTTGTATTTGTCCAGCCTGCAGTGGGGTGCTCTATAGCGAGTACAGCCCAATCTAGGGTTTCCTATATGTACTCAACTGCTTGCTAGTGAAACCCTCCTTTCTTCATTCTTACTTTCTACTGCTAGTTCTGACAGCGCGCACCTGCGAGCGCGTGCACTGCTGCCATCTATGGGTGCAACGCTGGACAGCCGCAATGCTGCAGCGTTGGCACGCCATCGACCTGCTCTGTTGGCAGGTCGCCTTTCCGCAGTGCTGGCGCGGCTCCTCTACGCAACGCTGGCAGGCGGTCGACCAAGCTGTGCTGGCGGTCGACTAGGCTAGCTGCAGAGTTGCTAGGTTCCTGATGTAGTCATTCTTGTCATTGTGTGCCTTATCATTCTAAAATTTCGACTTAGCTAGTGAAAGCTCTTGCCGATTTCACCAGTGATTGTGCAAGCACTAAGGAACTAGGCAAAGCTACGATCACTCCTAGTAGTTCGTGCGAACCCCCGTACTCTAGCTCACTAACTTTGTCGAGTGAATCTCTGCAGTATCAACGTCCGTTTGTTGAGGCTTCTCTTGATCATTTAGTCATTTTACTATGTTGTCAGGATGGTGGACAGATTTGGTGCCACTCGCAGCATCTGCTAGGAATACATGGTGTTTCAAACAATAGAGCAGGGAAAACCGTGCAATGATAGGTCAAGGCGTCACGCTGTGCCGTCTCGATGTTTGTTTGTGATTTGAAACAATGTTACCCTTGATCATTTATTCATCCACTACATTGCAAGGATGTTGGACACATCTTGTGTCATTCGCAACATCAAATAGGATGATATAGTGTTTCCAACAATTGAGTAGAGATGTATGTGCAAGAATCTGCCTCTGCTATACAACACTTTTAGGTTTTCCTACTTGTACCCACCTGCTTCCTAATTCATCCATTCCTCGTTCATTGTTTCACATGTAAGGATGCTGGCCAGATTTGACTCAGGTGCTTCCCGCTCCTTCTTTCGCGACAGCACCACCCTCACGCCGCTCAGCCGGCCGGTTGCAGTCTCCCTGGCAGACCCCTCTGGGGGTCCAGTCCTTGCGCACTCCTCCACGGTCCTGCCGTGTCCGGCGGTCCCGTCTGGCTCCCTGTCAGGTCTTCACCTCCCCTCGCTCTCTACGAACTTGGTGAGTGGTGCTGACCTCCAGGACCAGTGGGTTGACCAGTTCACTCCTGGAGGTCAGCGCGTGACCCACTGTACGTGCTCCCGGACGGGCCGACACCTGGCCACGTTTACCCGGTCAGTTACCTTGGCTTGCAGATCACCCGGGACAGAGCACGCCGCACCATCACACTGACTCAGTCACACATGGTGCAGCAGGTCCTTCAGCGCTTCGGCTTCACCTGGTCCTCGGCACAGGCCACTCCTCTGGCTACAGGTCACTCGCTCTCAGCTCCACCTTCGGACGAGTCCGTAGAGCCGAGTGGTCCTTACCCAGAGCTAGTGGGCTGCCTCATGTACCTGATGACCTGCACTCGTCCTGACCTTGCGTACCCTCTTGGCCTTCTGGCTCGCTACGTGGCTCCTGGTCGGCACCGAAAGGTGCACATGGATGCTGCTAAGAGGGTACTGCGCTACTTGTGCAGTACTTCGGGCATGGGGCTCGTACTTGGAGGGCGGAGCCCAGTTGTTCTCACTGGGCACTCGGACGCTTCTTGGGTTGACGACCTGGCTACGCAGCGGTCGTCACAGGGTTACACCTTCAGCCTTGGCTCTGGCTCTGTTTCTTGGCGGTCTACACGCTCGTCCTCTGTTCTCGGCTCCAGTTGTGAGGCTGAGATCTACGCCACAGCTATGGCTGCTCAGGAGCTCCGCTGGCTCACCTACCTGCTGACCGACCTGGGAGAGCGGCCTCGTTCTCCTCCAGTGCTGTACGTAGACAACAAGGCCGCCATTGCCTTGTGTCAGGAGCACAGACTGAAGCACAGAACGAAGCACATCGCTCGGCGTTACTTCCTTGCTCGAGAGTTGCAGCAGCGTGGTCAGCTTCGTCTTGCTCACGTGGCCACTCGGGCCAACACTGCTGATTTATTCACCAAGGCACTTCCGTCTGGTGATCATCGGCGTTTTTGTACTTTGTTAGGCCTTGTGCCCACGTTTCCTCACTTGCTGTAGACTTTGCTTGTACCGTGATCTATATATATACCTGCATGCTTGCTCTGCTAGGTAGAGATCACTGTGCTATTGTTGTTGCATATATACCTCTGCATATGAACTGGCTTTGTGGCCCTTTGCTTGTGCTTAGTGTGTGTGGTGACGTTGTGATCCACCCTGAGCTTGCTTTGCTTCTCTTGACTAGTCTTGTGACCCCTTGTTCTCCCCCACTTTGCCTATGGGGGTGTGTCAAAGTATGTGCATGCTATATATGTGTAGGCTGTAGTGGGGTAGCCAATATGAGGTACAGCCCCGTTTAGGGTTTCATACTTGTACCCTACTCTTCCATAGTGCATTCATTCCTGCTGCTTGATTCTAACAGGCTTGATCGACGTCGCCGGTTGCTTCGTTCGATGATGAAGCAGAGATTTACCGTACGCTTACGCCATATCAATTCAGCGACTCAAAGTTACAATCAAGGCGTGATTTACGCGTGGGCCTCACGTTGACTGCACTCATGCAAACAAATTTTACAGTGTTTGCGAGTTTCACTTTGAGAACAGTACTCGATACTAGCTGATATATCCAATAAGAACATAATTAATATAGAAATACTAGACTCTGTAAACTCAAATTGTATGAAAACCAGACTACGGATTTTTTTTTGTCTAAGAGGTCAGACAAGTGCTTACAAACAGGGTTGTATTTAAGAAGTGCTGACAATTTTGGTTTGTAAATATATGGCCTGGTGACACCCCATTAAAAATAACAAACGTCCTTACTAAAAGGTACTGGAAGAGCTTATTGTTTCAGAATGTCATTGTTCTACAATCGCGACTATACATTCACCAACACCTGCACATAGCGAGCACGCCAGAGGTACACATGGTTTGAATTGTCTCTCGCCACTCAAACTTACCCATCAGTAACAACGAAGCGACAACCAATCAAACGATAATCCTCATCGTCGCGAGAACGGAAAGGAAGTTTAGGGCAAATTTCCCGAGTCGCCATAGTCGAAATCCACCTACCAGTAACGTCGTCGTAAGTCCTGCAGGAGTAACCTTTCGGAAGCCTGAAATCTTCATGCCCTTCGAGCCCTGCCTTTTTTGGGATGTCGCATTGTGGCAGTGCAAAACCGCGTGATAGTTCCAGTGAGGTTTGAACGAGGTACGACAAGGGAGGTTGGGAAGCATTGCTCGCTGTTCCTACCTCATCTCCGTATTACCTCCGACCTGTCGTGACAGTCCAACCTACTACCTCATATCGGTATTACCTGCGGTATACCATAATTTTCGGATGAGTAAGTCACCGCCGACCTGTTGTGGCAGTTCAACCAGGAGTGCCTGTTTCATGTCTTTGCGCACTTCTTACTATTAGTCGCATGGTAATAGTATCGCTATCCCGCCCAGGCTGCGAGGAGGAAGGGAGGTACAAACTAGAGAAGCATTCCGAATATTACTACCTGCACTGGCGAGCATGCGAGGAGGGACGGAGGTAGTACCTTGCGTGGCATTGATCACGACTTGCGCGTGGCATGATGGAGAGATGAAGGCAGCAAGCCAAAAAGCGGCGGAGAGTGCAAGCCACGCTCGTGGCTGCATCGCAGTTGGCTTTGGCGGCGCCGCGCGCGCGGCGCGACTGAATTGATCTGCTACTACCACTTCCTCTAGTACTAGCAGTGGTGACGCGCCTCGACAACAGGACTACTCCCGCGACATGGCGACGGGGCAAGAGTTGAACACGTAGGTGAGGCTGAGAGACGGAAATCGCCTACGCAGCACTGAGAGGCTGCCTGGAAGGAGGCCGACGAAAGCTGCTGCTGCGTTTTCTGGCCCAAGCTCTGTCAGACCGACGTCTGAACGGAAGGCGGGCCAGTGCACCCACGAGCCTCCTCACACGACTTGACCTGATCCTTCCGAACCGACCTCGAACTAACCGACCGTGCATTTATAGGGTTACAGCGAACCGCTCCGCTACATGCGTGTTCTACTAGCAAGGCCCTTGCGACAGACTAAACGTTAGTGAGCCTCGGAACCCCTGGACAAAAGGAAGAATTAGGTTATCGGGTTCCACGTCGCATGCGGGGAATTTTGGCAGAATCTTCGGCAGTACTATAGTCGTATTCCAGAGTATCGCATGTCTTCACTTGTTCTCCAGTTATATAGGGACGGGTGACGTCAGCACATGCCGCCCCGCCCGCCCTGGCACAGAGGGATTTCGGGGCAAACGGAAAAACCCTCCGAATCCCTCCGGTCCCCCCAAAATTCCCTCCAGACCAGGCTAAAAAACCCTCCGAATCCCTCCGTCTCAATGTCGTATTCTTATGCGCATATATATGTCAGCCGCACTGTTGCAATTTCGGGGACATTTATCGAGCACTGCTCGACGGGCATTGGCCAATCGCCGTCGAGCACCGTGCACCCCCGACAAGACTGGTTACATCGCCTGACGTCGCCAAGGACGTCGCCTGACAGGCCGCGCTGACGGTCGATGTGAGTGGTAACGAGTTTCGCAACCGGCCGACCGTCACAATCGACGGCGCCGTCAATCGCCGTCGAGCGAGCAGTTTGACGGTCGAGCGAGGCGTCGCTGTCGGACGGGCGACGGGTTACGTGGGTCGCCATCAAGTGGGTCACGTCACCAGATGACGGCCACGTCAAAGGACAAGGGCCTGAGGTCATCCGTGGGCGAAGGGTTAACTCCCCAACCACGGAATAGATTAAATCCAAAGCTGGTTTAATCAGTGAGGTCGTCTTTGTCTGTTGGGGGAACGGTTTAGGGTGATGAGAGCTTTCTGTTAGGCACTGATGGAGAACGATCCGTCAAGGACAACGCCTTCCCGGCAGGCAGAGGAGAGACCGCTACCTGTCGACGTTGAAACCATCTCGACGTGTGGAGCCATACCGGGCTCGACAGCAACACACTCGACGTCACGAGCCATACCGGGCTCGACAGTACCACACTCGACGTCACGAGCCGTACCGGGCTCAACAGCAACACACTCGACGTTACGAGCCATACCGGTATCTACAGCGCCACCCAGAACGTCACGTTCCATACCGGTGGTGGTTCAGCCAGTTGCGACGGACCAACGCTCGACGGGCCAGTCAGTCAACGTCGAAGTGGGGGGGGCACCGATAGAAGTCCCTTCGACGGCGCAATCCATACCTGTTGCGGTAGAGCCGGTTTCGACACTGACCCCTTCCTCAACACCGCAAGCTCCAAACCAGCCGTCCTCATCATCGGCACCACTCCGTGCGACACCTACGGAACCAGTAGCCGCTGTCCCGAGCTCGACTGGTGGGCGACGTAGGAGAAGGGGTACGGGTGTTCCCGCTGCGCCTATGCGCTCATCAAAAAGACCCAGCAAAGCGGACTTAGCCAGCCACGTCCCTCCGGCTGAGACAAATGAGCGCGACGAAGAGCCGGGGGAGCAGCCCGAGGAGGACGATGTCAAAGAGGTGGACCCTTTGCACCCTGCTGCGGCTAATATATCAGAAGAGGATGCAGCGCACATTCTCGGTGACGACCTCGACGAAGAAAATCCGTACTTGGCGACGGGAACACTGAAAAGTGCGATTCACCGTTGTCAGCTTCCGCTGTTGGGAATCGACCAGGATACCACTCGGCCAAACTACGTGTCTGGCTTCATGCATTTCAAGGCATGGGCTTGTCCGGAAAATGCAAAGGAGTGCCTGTCGAGGAGCAGGTGGTCAACGAGGATGAGGTCGGGAGAGAGATCGGCAATGATTTGGGGACGGGGTGGAGGGCGGCGCTCCTTAACGAGGAGCACCTGCATGGGCCTTGGACGTCGAAATGGCGCTAGAGGGCTTACGTCGAGTACATGTCGACGGAAACGGACCAACAAGCGGCTTCCTTGGATACCGGGCGGACCAGGGTAGCGGGCCGGAAGCCGAAAAAATGCACCCCACAGATGATGCTGGCGCGCCTAACTGCGCTAGCGTGCTTGTGCAGGGTGGAGGCCATACTCTTCGACGAACCGCTCACAAAACCCTTGGACGACATCACCGAGGCTAGGCAGCTACTAGCGGTCAAGCTGCGACAGCTGCACGACTACCAGTTCGAGTGAGTACCCTTTCCTACCCCGTCTGCTACTTCTTCTCACTCACTATCTCACTTCTGAGTTGCTGTATCTGCCCACTCAATGCAGGAGGTGCGTCGATCCGCACCGTGGCTCGCTCGACGATTGCTACACGGAGGAGCAGTTCCGCATTCTCGTTTCAGACATCTTGCCGCACTGGGCCAAGGTGTACTTCAGGTCGTCGATGTCACACCCCAGTCTGTCGCTGTGGAAGGCCTTGGCTGTGAGGACGATGATTTTGATGGCGCATCACATGCTGAGCAGTGGGATCAGCATCCGTGAGATCCGCTACTGCAACATGTTCACTCACGTCCTTCTGCCCATCACGAACAGCCCGGGCGAATCGTCCATCCTCGTTCTCGTTGTCGCCTATCGCAATACGAAGACCGTCAAAGACAACAAGCTTGGCCACCTGTACCTCACTCGACACATGGACTTCCAGCAGTGCGGCTTTGGAGCAGATTTCCTCTGGCTACATTTCAATTTCGACCTCGTCCCCCTCTACTACAACAACGACAAAATCGTGCCCCCCTTGGATTTTTCAAACCCGGAAGCCTGGTCGAAGAAGCACCTGTTCTTCGCCCTCTTCGACAAAGAGAAGGAGATGCCGTACCCGACGCACGCCAAATGGGTCACCTGGGCGATGGATAGCGCGGTGTGGATCCTGTCGAAAGTCACCCACATATTTCGACGGTCTGCGGCACAGATCCTCGCGGACAAGAACTTGGACCTCGACACCATCGCACAGCTTGGTCAATGGGACATGAACGAGATGCGCAGGTCGTACGTCACAGGCATCCCGCGCCCGGCCATCCAGATGCAAGCGGGTTTCTCGGAGGAACCGGGCGACTATTACATCGGAAGATCGAAGACCAAAGTGCCTCCGAAGGTCCAGAAGGCTATTGAGGAGCACATCTTTCCTAACGCGGAGCAGTGGCTCATCGAGGTATGGATCTCTCGAGCAATTGGCGTCATCGTCGAACGCAAGATTTGCTAGTCTATCAATCTGTCGGTGTCCCTGCGTTACTTTATTTACAGGCCCAGAAGTGGAACAACGAGCAGGACAAGGAACACATGTACTACGCAGCGAAGAGTTTCTTGGAGGCCCTGCTAGCAGCCCGAATGCCCATCGCAGAGGATCTTGCGATGTATTACGTCCATTGTGACGACCACCTCTTCGACGGTGTGAGCGTTTGCGATTGCGAGCGTCACCCTTACGCCCAGATGTCGGGGTTGTGCAAGGACGAAGATTTTCAAAAATGGGCGCTCGACGTGTACTAGCTCGACAAGTACGGCATTAACATGCGGACCAACCCAACGATGTCGAAAGCGACGGTAAGTTGGCCCTGGCACAACTGTACGCGATGAATTGTCATCACTCCACTGATTGCACGTGTCCTTGTGTGCAGGACATATCCTCTCAACTCAACACCAAGCACCTCATCGCGCAACTTCGGGCCGAGATTAACTTCCACAAAGAGGAGGGAGGGAAAAAAGAGATCAAGATCATCCACCTCGAGCATCAAGTCGGGTCATTGGAGCGGGAGAACAGCTCGATGAAGTCAGAGTTGGAGGCCAAGACAGAGGCGTTCGCGCAACTGCAGAAAGCGTTCGACGCACTGAAAAAGACCGCGGCGACAAGCGCAGCTGCAGATGTGGGGGAGAGCGAGAGCGTGACGCAGACGGCCACCGAAGAAGCCACCCCCGGTCCACAGCAAGCCCAACAAGAAACGCCCTCTCGACAGAGCGTGGGCAGTCAGCTCGACCAGGCATTCTTCGACGCGGTGGTGTGGCCGTGGTGCAATTGCGATACCATGCGGAAGGCGTGGTCGTACTGGGACGGGCCAAGCCCACTGAACCACGGGCACAGTCTTCGACAGGCGTACAAGAGGGGCTTCGCCGTCAAGTTCTGCAAGTTCACTCCGACTCCACCCCCCGTACCCCCCGAAGCGGAGGCCCATCCAAAAGACAAGCCCCCAACCGCAAAAGCTATCGAGACGAAATTGCGGAAAATGGAGGCTGTCATGAAGGCCGTCGAGCATTTCTGGATCGACGACAGCAGCGCGGCTACGGCGACGGTCATCGAAAAGCTGGACTCAATTGTGAAGAATCACTCGATCAACATGCTTTCGGAGGGCATCGTTCTCGACGAAGACCCTGGGAGGCAGCTCACGAAAAAGCGCAAAGTCGGGTCTGCAGAGGAAAACCGGAAGGACAAACAACGCCTAAGAATCACTCTGGAGCTCATTCGCGTCCAGCTCCGAACCACAGAATGGGCGGAGACGGTGTTAGGCAAGGAGAAATGGAAAGAGTTCACGGGAACAACTGACGCGCGGCCTAGCTCGACGGGCAACCTTGAGGAGGGGGAAACCTAGTGTAGACTTGTATGCTCCCATGATGTGCTACGTGAGACCATGTCGACCATTCCACCTTGTTTAGCTCATATAAAAAACACTGTCGAACATGTAATACAATAGGGTCGAAAATAATGGGAAGAAAACATCTGTCGAATAGACAATGTACTGAACAACGAAGACATCTGTCGAATCATGCAGCAACCCAGTTTAACACAACTATATTTCACTGTCGATCAGGTTTTGGGTCGATGAAAAACAAATCACGTCGATCAGGTTTATTTCACTGTCGATCAGTTGCCGAGCAGGTTTAGGGTCAAAAACAAAGAAAACCTTGCATTTCTCGAATCGACCATATTTCAAACTAAGAACACATCTGTCGAATCTTGCAACAACCCCCAAGCAAAGCGCCCGCCTACACTACTCCCCTGTCCCCTCCTCGGTAGCATCCTCCTCGCCCTGCTTCGCCTTGCTCTTTTCTTCAGGCATAGCCAGGCTCCCATAGCCCGCGTCCTCCAGCAAACGGGCAGCAAAGCGACAGCAGCACCATTGCGTACAGACCTGTGCTGCCACGCGCACCATCTGCAACAGGACGGCGTCAGTCGAGCCGAGGCCTTGGACAGCCGTCGAATATAGCAGATCGGGCCACTGCTTGGCCGGGACCGTCGTGCCCACGTGCAAAATAACAGACACGAGCGCGGCCATGGCAGCGACCTTAGCCCGTTTCGCCGTCTCCGGGGCGAAGAGCGCTGCGTTAGCGGCAGCTAGGGCATCCTTCTGAATATCATCCTTGGACAGTTCCCTGCAGGCCACCCACAAGCTTGCCACAGTTGCTGCGACGGACATCATGTGCGCCGTCGCACTCATGTTTTTCGGGACCGGATAAATCTGGTTCCCGTGCTTCGTGCCAAGCGTCGCCACCTTCCCTATTGCCGCGCACAGCGCGATTCCCCAGTCGGTTCCGGCTCTCACTTCCTGATTTGCCGTCGCCAGCAGCGACTGGAAACTGCACATCGAAACAAATGCATTAGTCTGACGGCCGGAATTCGACGGTAAGTACGACATCACTTCGACGGAAAGAACAAAACCGCTTACGACAGACGGACAGCAGGACCTCGACACAACTCACTCTTCGAAGCGACATTCCCCTTGTTCTTGCGCCACGCTCCAAACGCCGGTGGCCATACCAGCGGCTGCATCGAGATAGACCTTCCACTGCTTCTCATCCTCCGCCGTGAACTTATCGTACTTCTGAAGGTCAATGTCGGGGAAGTACACGCGCCAGCAGATGGCCGTACAGAACTTTTGGTCCTCCTCCATTTCAAAAGTGCCCAGGAACCGCTTCCTCCCTCCGACGGTCTGCTCGGAAACGAACTTCCCCTTCCGCACCATCATGCCTGGTCCTTTGAAGGGAGCTTTGGCGCAGTACGTCTTGCCCTGGTCGTCCGGCGGAGGAGGTGGGGCGTAGTCGAGCACCCTCGGCTTCTTCGCCTTCTCGTGTCGAGCAGCAACGACGGTAGACGCCGTCTCGACAGGACCTTGGCCAAGGAGGCTGCCCATCTCCACCAAGTCACCGCTCTCTGGAGCTCGCTTCGACGGCTTCGTCACAGCCTGCCTTTTCTTCGACGCAGGAGCAGGACCAAGAGGAGGGAAACGCGGTTCGCTAAGGCGGACGGTGCCTAGGACGGGAGCAGCGACATGAGCCGCGGGAAGGGCAGAGGAAAATGCCCTCTTTCCCACTGGCTCGACAGGACGACCAGGAACACCGACCTGAGCAGCAGAGTCGGCCGTTGTCTTCGACAGCAACCCACCAGCGACGACGACCTGGCTGGGAGCACCCCATGCCTCCCCCGCTCCTTTCCCGGCTGAGGCGACGGACTCGATAGGGCCGCCACTTTTCTCCCCTGCAACCAATCCTTTCTCACCCTTTTTCCCGAGGCCCGAAAGCATGTCCCGCAGCGGAGCAAAAGCATCAGGCGGAGGCTTCGCTGCCGCTTCGGAGGTCTTCTGAAGGGGCGACTGGTCGAGTACGATGACCTCGTTGCCCTCGACGGACTTGCCGACGGGATGACGGGCACGCGACGGTGGGGATGGTACTGGGCTGCCGACATGTCCTCCCACCGAAGAAGAAGGAGGAATCGAGCGCTCATGAACTCGACGCTCACCCCCGCTGCGAACACCAGCCACCCCCTCCTCTTGACGCGACCTCGTCGACGGGCCCGCCGAGCCCCGAAACCCTCTCGCCATCGCTTCGGTGAGGACTTCCAATCTGCCAGCTTCAGCTTCTTTGTAGCCTTCTTTCACAACGTCCTTCATCACCTTCATGCTCTCGGGCGGGATAGCGGAGTAGAACAAGTCCTCCTGGACGGCTTTCTCAATACCCTGCACGACCGTCCGCTCCTCGACAAGCTTCAGCTGCTTCTCGACGGCGTCCTCGCTCGCTTTTGCGATAGCGGCTGCCACCCCCTCGATGATTTTCCCGCTCATCTCGTCGAGCTTCGTTCCGCCCCTTCCAACAGTTTCCTCTCCTCCGTGACACCGTTGACGGCGTCGTCGCACTGCTTCAGCGTGCTCTTCGACGCCTCCGAAATCGTATTCCAGGCCGACCGAAAATCCTCAGCCAGCTTGTTGAAAACTGCTGCTTGCTCACTGTGCTTCGCAAATACGTCGGCGACGAGCTTCTTCTGCGAAGCCTCGAGCTCCGCGACCCTCTGCAGCAGCTCGACGACCTGCCCTCCGGATGCAGCCGCCGACGTCGATTGGCCTCCCGTCGAAGGGAGCCCGGTCGAAGGGCCCGCCTGTCCGCTGCCACTGGCCGTGCGGTGCCTCCTTCTTACCGCGACCTGTCCTGGACGACACTCCTGCGCAACCGCCACGCCCTCCTGCTGCTGCCCTCCGACCCCACCCGCCTGCGCAGCCGCCCCGCCCTCCTGCTGCTGCACTCCTGCCCCACCCTCCTGCGCAGCCGCCCCGCCCTCCTGCACCTGCATTCCTACCCCACCCTCCTGCGGAGCCGCTCCGCCCTCCTGGTCCTCGACAGCCCCATCGCCCCCCGTCGCCTGCTGCTCGATATTTACTCGCTCGTCCACCCGCTCCCCGAGCGCCGCTCCGTGCTCCTCCGTATGCTCCTTCCCACCTGGATGTTCTCCTGCGCCCTCGCTGTCGTGCTCGTCCGACTCATCGCTCGAGCTCGAGCCGGAACTCGATTCCGAGCTCGAGCCCTCGCGCTCGTTCGCATGTCCGCCCGGGCCGCTCACCCCGTGCTGAGCTTGCCTCGATGTATCCTCCTCGATCTCCTCCTCCTCCTCGTAGGTGTACTCAACCACGACGCGTGGCCCCCCCTCGCCTCCTCCCTCGTGTTTGGCACCCCCTCCCACTCCTACTCCCTCCGCCACCACTTTCATCCTGTCCCAAAACGGTTTGGCCATGAACGACGGAAGCATACCCGGGCCAGGGCTCGTTCTCCCGAACATCATGAGCTCGCCTTGTCGAGGCTGCAGGATGAATTCGTCCCACTTCGACAGAATCCGGCGCACCCCATGCACGACACGTGCGGCCGCGCCGGGTTCACTGGGGCCCGTCAGGGGCGTTGTCGTCTGCGACGGGTATAAAAATCACGTAAGCGTCAGCTAAACATGCTCGACGAAAACATGCACGAGTAAGGGTAAGTGTTGGCTTGCCAGATGATCGAAACTCCTTATCATTTCCAGGCGAATGTTGATGAGGCTAAGCGCCTCCTGCTCGTGCTCGGTCACGACCCGCTGGGTCGTCGCGTACTCGGCGCGAAGCTGCCGCTTCATCCAACTGCAAAGCAACGGACAGCTGAGTAAGAGATTGTCGAGGACGGCAGGTCGACAGCAGGGTGTAAAATCGGTCACTCACACGAAAACTTCCTGCGCGAGCGAAGATTGGTGGTTCACCGCGGGAAACCTGTCCTTCGAATCGAAGTGCATCATCCGAGTTCGACAGCCACGGTGCCTCGGAGCCAGCAGATCGTCGGGGCGCGATACCACAAACAGGCTCGAGTGGGAGAACGGCGCCACACTCAGGCTGCATGCAGAACGAATGCACGTGAGCACTGGTTTAGGACTAAACACGGAGCACGCAAGGCGACGGGATAGTGTCGAACTCACGTGGTTCGCAGCAGAACGAGAACCACTTGCTTGCCGAGCAGGCCGTTGAGGTGGTTGCTCGCAAAAGCCACTTGTGCGGGACGCGCCATCTCTTCATGCGCACGCGTCGAAGTCACGATCGACAGCTTGGCGAGCTGCTCGACGGACAGCAGCTCCCTTGAAAAGAGGCTGAGAAGAAAAGTCAGAGTCAGAGACAGGTAAACATGGCAAACCGAAAATGCTCGACAGGACACGTACACAACGCCTGCGTTCATCATCATCTCGTCGAGCTCCGCCTTCGGCGCCTCGCTAAGCGCAATCAACTGGTCTTCGAACACCTCCACCTCGACCCCGCCTGCGGTTAGGATGAGGCCGCGTCGAACCGTCGGCTCGGTCGCGACGGGCAGGGAGGCGGGGCCCGTATCCATGGGAGGCCTAGCAGTAGGGAGGGCGGGAGAGCAGGCAAGTTGGGAACTAGGGAGTAGGGAAGAAAAACTCGGAGACTGCAACAAAATGAGAACGCCGTCTGGGTATTAGCTGTTTGCCATCCCCCTCCACCGAGACAGACTCGGGTGCAAGGGCGACGAGGCAGGGCGCGTTCCGCGACGGTGGGAGAAGGAGCTTTTCGCAGAGGGCGGCGGGGCCGTGTTGGCCTCGACCTGGATTGTGGTGGTTGGTTGCATGAGGGTGTGGCGCCTTGCATGCACAGCTGAAATGCACCTTTCAAGGAACGGGAGGGGGCTTTCGACACGTCAGCGGGGTCGAGCGCCCAACGAAACGGGCCCGTCGAGGGCCAGAGCGGTGGAGCGCGGCGCAGATGGGTGTCGCCTCCGTCCGCTCGCGAAAATTCGCGGACGGGTTCCGTCGTCGAGGCGACGCCCGGCGACGGTTCCGTGGGTTACCGGACGGAACTCGTCTACGAACCGAGGGTGGGGTTGGGTTCGGTCGGGGGGGACCACTGCCAGCTCGAGGGCGCGGGTCGCTGGCGTCATCGGCAGCTGGCGCCAGCTGGGGGTGCCCGTTTTCGGGCGGGGGGGGGGGGGGGGGGGGGGTCGGCTCCCGCCCCTCGCGTGCCCCGCTAGGCGACTGCGGGAAAAAAGAAATCCCTCGAGGGAAATCCCGGAGGGGCAAAACGGGGTTTCGGGAGGGATGTGACCGATATCTTCCCAGCAAACGAGCGACGAAAGGCAGCTTTGCCCGAGTCACTCACTTTTCGCACTTACTGCCGCTCATAAAAAGCGATGGGCCCAACTCAGCCCGAAAGCGGTAAGAACTGAACCGGTTAGGTTCAGTGTGATCCATACATAATCTTTGCTTTCCACTAGATAATCAATACCCTCACAAACATAGAGCGGAGCCAAAACTTTCAAAAACGATACAAAGGCCAACCACCCTTCACCTAAAATCCATAAACAATGAAAATTCAATTAGAAAAGATCGGGTAGCATAATCTCTACAAATTTCTATGCACGATTTGTAAACCAACTCAGGACACTTATTATGTAGGTACGGTACCATTCAAAGTCCATAGCTCAATAAACCAGCAAGCTTATTGACATTCATGTATTACATGCTAGAGCACAAGTGAGTCCTTGGCAAACCACACGGGGGTTTCAAATTAAATTTGATACTTCTCGATGTTTTGAACCTCTCCGTCCTTCCACTCTCCCTCCGTCAATCTCGCATCCCCCTCATTCACTCTGCACGAGTTGCTTGTGTCCAGCAACTGGAGAAACCGAGGTAGGGTAGCCTCTGCCCTCTTGCTTGAGGTTTCAGATCTGATACTTTCCGATGTTTGGAACTTCTCCGTCCCTCCACTCCCCCTCTGTGAACCTGCTGTCCCCCTCGGGCACTCTGCACGAGTTGCTTGTGTCCAGCAACTGAGGAAGCATGGCCTCTGCCCGCTTGCTTGGCGCTAGTCTCAATGAGGCTACTAACGCAGTGTTTACTGTAGATGGGCAGCCTAATCCACTTTTGTTAGTATCACCTCCAGTTGCAGCTGTCCCCCTGTTGCTGGTTTTGGTTTCACCATGTGATGTGACTATGAAAGGGGTAATCACAGGAGCCTGCCTCCTGTGAGGGTTGCACGGTGCAGGGGATAGCAACCGCTGCAGCCAGCCAAAAACACCAACACTGCTGCCACTGGTGCTGCCGCTGCTGCTGCTGCTGCTGGTGCCACTGGTGCTGTCAGTGGTGCCATCACCGGGTGGTGAGTGGAACGTGGAAGGCGGAGCAGAGGAGGCAGGGAGAGAGCACCAGGCGCCTGGCGTGATGCTGTCAGGCTGCCGCTGCAGTAGCTCCCTGCGAGCACCGGAGGATCGGCGAGGGAGAAGGGGCGAGGGAAGAGGGAAGATGGGGTATGTTGAGGAGGGGTGGGGATCGCCAAACTTGTAGCTTCCTGTGATAAACTATCAGGAAGAGAGCCTGGAGGTTTACTTACATTGTTAACAAAGCTCTCTGCATTCACAGAATCCCTTGCTTCACAGCAATTGACTTGGTTGGTTCAGTTCACTTGACTTGAGTCACCTCGAAACACCGTGTTGCGAAATCGACCCGGCCAGTTGATTGGTTTGACTTGATTGACTCAGTTGACTCGACCGTACCTGTCGATCCTATCCAGAGTCGGTGAGTCGCGAGGAAACTTCCTGGCAAAGAGGAAGACGCCACTGGTGAAGGCCTCGTAGAACGAGTCGTTCATCTCCAGGGAATGCTGCAGTGAGGGGAGGGAAAAAGAGGAGGGGACGGGTGGGGAGGGGTGGGCAGGGGTGGAGAAAGAGCAGCTTAAGGGGGGTGCACTGGTAAAGGCATCGTAGAAGGAGTCGTTCATCTCAAAAGAATGCTGCAGTGAGGGGATGGGGGAGGGGGAGGGAGTGGGGAGGAGTTGGGAGGGGTGGGGAGGAGAAAAGCGGTTGAAACGGGGCGCACTGGTGGAGGCATCGTAGTAGGGGAGCTGTGTTGGGGCGAGGGAAGAAGGGGAGGAGAGGGGAGGGGTGGAAAGGGTTGGGGAGGGGAGAGAAAGAGCGGTTACGGCAGGGTGCACTGGTGAAGGCATCATAGAAGGAGTCATAGGAGTGCTACAGTGAGAGGGAGGGGAGAGGAGAGGGGATAGGAGAGGGGAAGGGAAGGGTGAAGGGTGGAGGATGGGAGGGACAAGAGGGGGAAAAGGGAACTTTTGCGTCGACTCAAGACGCATTCAAGCGAGTACGAGCAGGAGGGAGAGGGGAAACAGAGGCAGGAAGTGGGGGTGGAGAAGGGGGGAAGGAGAAGATACAGGGAGACGGCGACCTGTGGGGGTAAGATGGGGCCTGTCTGCAATGTCAGGAGGAAGAGGGGACGACAAGTGATCGCAATCGTGCAACACACGGTTCCCCAGCAAAAGTACGCTATTCCTCTTCACGTTCCTAAAAGAACAAGCTGTGTGGGAAAGACACACGTTCCCCCCTCATCACGTAACAAGGTGATTTTGTGCAGCACACGTTTCCCGAGCATGAGTACGCTGTGCCTTCTTCATCACTGGGACACACGAGAGAACTTGTGAGTCGACTCAGAAGTGATTCTGTGCAGCACACATTTCCGCAGCATGAGTACGATGTGCCTTCCTCATAACTGGGACACACAAGAGAGCATATCGGGGTGGCCTTTGGCATGCCATCATTCTACAGACAGGGCTGGGCCTGTTTCTCCATCACCCTGTACCCACTCACAGTCCAGTATGTGAGGAGCACCCTTGTACCACCTGGCCGCGTCGCATGCCCTTCCCACGTGCATCCTCACCCTGCTATACCAACACTACCACTACCACTAACCCCACCAGGCTCCCCTTTGCCATGCCAACACTGGAACGCACCGGGCTGCCCTTGGCGAAGGAGGGAATGGTTGAAACGGGGCGAGTGGCCGTGCCTCCATGCCCACACGGAATCATACCGAACTGCTCGCTGGCATGCCGTCACACACAGGGAACCCACCGGGCTGCCCTTGGCGAAGGTGGCCAAGTGCAGGCTGGCGTTGAGGAGGCGGGTTACCAGGGAACCAAGCAGTCATCGGTAACGCATTGACCTTTGACATCACAGGAGGCCAAGCAGTTACAGGGGGAATGTGGAACAAACATACTTGGCTGCCCTTGGCAAACGTGGAGACGTGCAAACGATGGTTGAAGCGGGGCGAGTGGCAGGCGACGGTGCTGAAGTAGTGCTCGTGCGAGTCGATGACGTCAGGTGTTGACGTCAGGTGATGACGTCACGTGTTGACGTCAGGTGTTGACGTCAGGTGATGACGTCACGTGTTGACGTCAGGTGATGACGTCAGGTGATGACGTCAGGAGCTCAAGCAGTGCTCCCCAGCAGTGCTCGTCCGAGTCAATGTGGGTGGTGACCTACGGTAGCCCTCTCACCCAGCGCCACCCACACACTGATAAAATGCAGAATGCAGGCTCGCATTCAGCAGAGAGCGGTTAAAACGCGCTGTCTGGCAGGCAACGGTGCTGAAGTAGTGCTCGTCCGAGTCGATACTGCCACTACCATACACCCATCAGGGACTTATCGGGCTGCCCTTGGCGAAGGTAGCGTAGTGAAGGCTGGCATTGAGCAGCGAGCGGTTAAAACGCGCTGTCTGGCAGGCAACGGTGGTGAAGTAGTGCTCGTCTGAGTCGATGACGTCAGCCATGTACATGAGGATGCGGCGCGGCCAGCTGGCAGGCTCCCATAGGACGTAGCGCAGGAAGGGACGAGAGGCCTTGATCCAGTTGCAACCTACTCAGTGTTGCAGGTGGAAAGGGGGAATATTGAAAGGTGGGCAAGGGGGGGAGGATATGGCAAGTCAACAAGAAGCACAAGAAATAGGCGAGACGCCTTGATCCAGTTGTAGCCTGGAGAGGAGCGAGTGGAGGGGAGAGGTGAGGGGAGGGGAGGGGAAAAAGGTGACGCCTTGATCCAGTTGAAGCCCGGTAACTTTTGAGTCGACTCAAAAGAAGAGGTGGAGGGGAGAGGTGGAGGCAGAGTGGGGATACAAGGTGCATCAGAGAATTCAGGTGGCAGACTATAGAAAGTACGGAGTACCATCCTTGGGATGTAACGCAAGGAGGGGGGGATGTAACACAGGAAGGGGGATGTAACATGTGGAAGCAGGAAGAAGGGGAGAGAGGGGGGAGGGGGAGGATGTCGTGACCTCACCCTCTGTCCCTCTCTTGCACTCTTGCTTCCCTTCCTTGCCCTCTCCCTCACAATCTTGTCTCATCTTCCCTTCTCTGCTCTCCGCCGTCCCCATCCCTGGTCCCAGGTTGCAACTCCTCTTCTCTCCCTTCAGTGCCCATGCACCCCTGCCCCCTCCCGTGCCAAAGCCCTTGCCTTAGCAGCTCTGGTCACGGGACCCGTCAGCTTGGGCACCGCACCGCCTTTCCTGCCACTGCGACATTTGTCACATGTTCTCGCTGCTCCCTCCCCTTCTCATCTGCCAGCACCAGCTCCCCCTCCATCTCTCTGCTCCAACCGCCATGTCCAGAGTATCTCCCTTGGCGGAAGGAAGAGAGGCGCAGGTACACCTCTCTTCCTTGCGCCACTCCCTTGTCCTGTTACCTGCGCCACAAGGAGATGTGGCTCCTTGGCGGAAGGAAGAGAGGCGCAGGTACAAGGAGTTACACACCTCTCTTCCTTGCGCCACTCTCTTGTCCTGTTACTTGCGCCATAAGGAGATGTGGCTCCTTGTTACCCTCCTTCCTCTGCTGATACCTCTTAGCATCTCGCAGTTGAGCCACATGCACATTCTCCAGTGCAGCCGGCATGAGCTCCTTGAGATATTCCGCCCTGCGGTGAGGTGAGCTAGTGCTGCCCAATCCTCAGTCTTGTCCGTGCTAATGGTGGCGGCCCATAGGACGTAGCACAGGAAGGGGCGCGACGCCTTGATCCAGTTGCAGCCTGCGCTGTGGGGAGGAGGAAGAGGGGTTGGGAGTGATGAGACGCCAGGGCCAAGGCAGGCGGCAGGAGGGAGTGGAAGCCCATCACAGGACGTAGCGCAGGAAGGGGCGCGACGCCTTGATCCAGTTGCAGCCTGGAGAGTTGCGAGTGGAGGTGCGAGTGCGAGTGGACGGGAGGGGAGAGGAGGGGAAAGGGAGAGGAGGGGAAGGGGAGAGAGGGGAGTGGTGTGGGGACGGGGGTGGAGGGTGCAGCAGAAAGTTGGAAGTTGGAAGAGAGACACTTGATCCGGTTGCAATGGGGAGGAAAGGAAGTTGAGGGGAGGAAGTAGGGAGTTGTCGTGAATCCTCCTTCTCGCTGGCCTCTGCCCTCGTCTTCTCCTCCCCTAACTCCTGCCTCTCCTGTTTCGCCTTCTTCCTTTCTCCTCCATCTGCCTCACCCCTTCTTGGTCCCTCTGTGCTCCTTTCACCATGCCCACTGCAGGCTACTCTGCCCCCTCCCGTGCCCGAGCCTTTGCTGCCGCTGCTCGGGTCACGGGACCCAAAGCCTGCGGTTGCCCTCGCCCTGCCAAGGCCACGTTGGTTATGTGCTCCTTCAGGCGCTCCCCTTGGTCATTCTCCAGCACTAGCACTCCTGACGGCCTGATTTCCCTCACTTTCCAGCGTTCTGTCCCTACTGCCAGATCCAGAGCATCTCCCCGTGCCTTCCTGCGAAATACCTCCTGCCCTGCTTCGACCCCGGTCTGTGCACCTCCCCCGTTCCCACTCTTGCGCTGCTGGTAGCGGCGTGCGTCTCGCAGCTGGGCCACATGGAGGTTCTCTAGTGCAGCTAGCAGCAGCTCCTTCAGGTACGCCTCTCGCTTCTGCGCCAGTGCCGCCCAGAGCTCAGGCGTGTCTGCGCTCACCGTGGCAGACAGCAACTTCGGTGCGCCCACGGGAAGAATGGGGTCTCTCCCATACAGCAAATGGTAAGGAGACAGGTCCCGTAGAGCTGCTTGCTTAGCAAACCTGTATCCTGCCAATACCCAGTGCAGTTCTTCATCCCACTCTCGTTTCCGCGTCTCACTGTACGCCCGCAGCCCTCTCTTCAGCGTCTGTATCAGTCGCTCGGTCAGCCCGTCCGACTGGGGATGATAGCGAGACGTCTGCCTGTGGGCGATGCCCATCTCCTGCAGCAGGTCCTCGAACTGCCCCTGGAACTCCGTCCCCTGATCGGTAAGTACCTCCCCACATGCCCCGAAACGCGTTAGCACTTGCTCCTTGAAAGCTTCTGCCACCAGCCCACTGCTCTTGCTTGCCAACGCCCTCGCTTCCACCCACTTACTAGTATGCTCGACCATCACGAGAATGTACTGCTTGCCCTTTCGTGACAGAGGCAGTTCCCCTGCCAGATCAAGGGACCAGCGGAACCCCAAACCCCTGATCGGCAGAGACTGCAGTTCCTCCCTTCCCTTCTCTAACGCCGCCTTGTTCCTCTGGCAGGCCTCGCAGGCGGCTACCAGAGCAACCACATCCTTCCTGATCCCAGCCCACTAGTACATGGTGCTCAGCAGCTGTTGTGTGCATGCTGCACCGTAGTGCCCCAGCCTTCTGTGTACCTTCTGTGTACCTTCTGCATGATCGCGGCCCGCTCTTCCTTTCTTGGCACCACCTTCCACCCCTCGTCTGTTCGCAGCTGCAGCTGCTCCTGGAACCATCTGTAGTGCAGTCCCCTGGACCTGGCCCGCTCGCTTGTCACCGCCTCCACCTGCTGCTCCCCTTTTATCCAGCGGAGCGTCTCTTCATCCTCCCACACGTCCAGCTGGCGCTTCTCCCCCTTGGTGAGCCCTGCCTCCCGGACCCCCCCCAGCGCCACTGCTGCTAGTTGCGCCGCTGGCTTCCCGGGTGGGGGATTCCGTGACAGCCCATCTGCATGCTGGAGGGTCTTGCCTGGCCGATGCTTGATGTCAAAATCAAACTTCAGTAGCCGCATAGCCCACCGCGCATTGCGGCCAGTGAAGTCTTGGTTCTTCATCAGCCACAGCAGTGGCTGGTGATCGGTGACCAACACGAAGTGACGCCCCTGCAGGTAAACCTTGAAATGTGTGATCCCCCACACGGCTGCTAACCCCTCCCCCTCGTAGGAGCAGTAGTTGGCCTCGGTGGGGCTGCAGCTTCTGCTCGCGAACGCCACAACCCTCTCTTCCCCTTCTATCTCCTGGCACAGGACCGCCCCTATCCCGGTACTACTCCAGTCAGTGTGTAGCACGAATGGTGCATCATCTCTCGGGATCTGCAGCAGCGTCCCGGTCTTCACAGCTTCTAGCAGGTCCTGCCGTGCTGCTTCTTCTTCTTGGCCCCACTGCCAGCTCTTCCCTTCCCGCAGCAGTTGATTCAGAACGTGCGCGCGACGGCTGAAGTTGGGCACGAACTTCCTATAGTAGTTTAGGAAGCCCAACAGCGCCCGCAGCCCGGCCTTGTCTCTTGGTGGTGCCAGCCTGTCCAACACCTTCACCTTTGCCTCCTGGATTGCCAGGCGACCTCCTCTTACTTCAAACCCGAGGTAGGCCACCGTCCTGCGCGCTATCCTGCATTTTTCTGGATGGCATGTAAGCCCGGCTGCTGCTATGGCCTCCAGCGCCATTCTCAGGTCGTGTTCATGCTGCTCGTCACTGCTGCTATAGATGAGCACATCATCAATGTAGCAGGCCGCTGCTGGCACCCCTTTCAGCACCTGGTCCATCGCCCGTTGGAACACTGCAGATGCATTGCGCAGGCCAAACGGCATTGTAACCCACTCATACAACCCATCCGCGCCATGAAATGCAGTTTTCCTCCTATCTTCCTCCCTTATCTTGATCTGGTTGAAGCCCTGCCTGAGATCTAGCGTTGTGAAGATGATCGCTCCTTCCAATCTGTCGAAGATGTCCTCTGCCTGTGGCATGGGGTAGCGATCAGGCTCTGTGATTTTGTTCAAAGCGCGGTAATCACCGCACATCCGCCTGGATAGGACTTCGCCTGTAAGGTCGGTCCTGGCCGCCACCACTGTGGCTGCCGCATAGCTGGACTCGGAGGGGCGGATGAGTCCCGCCGCCAGCAGCTCTGCATACTTCTCCTTGCAGATGCTGATATCCTGTGCACTCATCCGCCTCTTCCGCTGGTAGGTAGGGATTGCTGAGGTCAAGTTGATCTCTAGTTCTCCTCCCTTGTATCTACCAAGCTCCTTCAGGCTGTAGGCAAAGGTGTTGCGATGCTCTGCCAGCAGCTTCCTTATGCTTTTGGAAACCTCCGGTGCCAGGTCCTCTGGTAACTCCCATTCCTTTTCCTGTCCTTTCCCTTCCTTGCCCCCAGCCATGGCGACCCCCCCTTTGGTCCCTTGTGCCGCGTACGCTGGCTGCCTCCTTACCCCCGGCTCCGCCCTGACTCCCTTCGCCATCTCCTTGATCAGCCACTGCAGTGAGTGCTGGTCCATGGCTCTCCCCAGCGCTGCCCTCCTGGCCTGCTCATCCACCCCGGCTGCTGCTGTCGCTCCGGCTGCATAACCCATGGCTAGCTCTCGCTCCAGCGCAGTGGGCTCCTCCCACTTCTTCCTGCGGTGATCATAGATCATTCCGGGCCCTGGACCTCCCTCCGTCTCCACGAATCCCCTTGCCCCTTGATACGCTACTAGTGTGGGCAGGGCGCGCCGGGGTTCTCCCACATGGTTGCATTGGTGCTGTCTGGGGTGATCGGGCTTTACCACCGGCGCTGCCACTCGCCCGGGCTCCAGTATGTCTTCCACCCTTCTGCTGTCGTCCCTAACCACTCTTGCTGCCCTCGCCCTCAATTCTCGTTCCGGCAGCACGTTCTGCCAGTACATCCTGGACCTGTGGCACCGCGCCCCCATCTGCGCACCATCCCAACTGACCCCCCTTCCCAGGCACCCTTCCACCTTCTCTCTTACTGCCCGCACAGGCTCCCTCATGTCCCCAGTCATGTCCACATGCTCCAGCACATACGCATATTCCTTCCCTTCTTCTCTCATCCACTGCATGATCTCCAGCAGTTTGTCTAGTAATGCGGTCCTGCTGTCTTGCATTCCTCTCCCCTTGCCGGCCCGCGAAGTGCCTTGGCACTCCCATCCCGCTACCAGCAGATCCACTTCGCCCCAGATCCGCACGGTCTCGCGTGTAATCTGCCGCACGTCCCAGGTCCCTTCTTTCATGGCGCGTTGCACTGTCTCTGCCGAAAGTTGGGCGGGGTAGCGTTCTTGCAGCAGCCTGGCATGCCCCCATGCCATCCTCCTCACCTCGGGGTCCACCTCCACGTAGATCCACCGGCGCACCTCCAGCCCTGCCTCCAGCGCCGCCGCTAGACCTGCTCCCAGCCCCCCAAACAGTTCCACCAGACATATGCTGTAGTCTGGCAGGCTTGCGCTGCTCTTCCTCTCACCCTGCTGTACCCTTGTCCCCTCTCTCGTCCCTTCCCGTTCCTTCACGCCTCCCGCCCTCCAGGCCCTCCGTGGCTCTGTCCTGACGAATTTCACCAGTAGCTCTCCCCGAGGACTCTCCTCTTCCCAGTACTTGGTGTAGTACAGCAGTTTTTCTTCCTAGGTGCACATCGTTGTACCGATCTTGTACAGTACATCCATGCCCAGCAGCACATCGTAATCTTCTGACTCTGTTAGTCCACACTGCACTCTGATGCGTGTTTCTGTCTTCTCCCCTGGCTACAATGTTATCTCAATCGGCTCCTTCGTGCAGGGCATCCATTTCGGCGCGCCTCCCTCTGCCGTCATGATCAACATGCCCTTCTCCACCGTCTCCAGGTCTCCTTGTGCCTTGAGCTTTTCTCCCAACCGCTTGCCGATCAGCACACTCTGCGCGCCGGTGTCTGCCACCGCGTGCTCCACTTTCACCCCCTTCACTGCCACTGCGCCCGCCTCTACCACCAGAGCAGTGGATTGACAGGCCAGCCTCTCCTCCGGGCGGCGGCGAGCGCTCCTCTTCTCTCCAGCTCCATGCTGCACTCCTCTCGGCCTCCGTGCGTAGGTCTTGAGTTCCACTCTGTCGTCCTTCCCTCCACTCCTCAGTCCTAGGTCCTCTCGGGATCTAGGCGCCATGGCCACCATTGAGTGCTCCGGTGGCTCCTTATCTGCTGAATCCCACTCTCCTTCTTCCCATGCCAACAGCGCCTTCTCGGGATCTTCGCTCACCTCCATCTTGCTCATCTGTGCCTTCAGCTTTGCCATTTCCATTTCCAGCTGCGCTTCCCGTGCGCTTTTCCCTTCCCCCCTGTCCCTCCGACTGTAACACCTTTCCTCTGCATGCCCCTTCTTGCCGCATGTTGAACAGGTTGGAGCTTTGGGACAATCACGCCAAAAGTGCCCCTTCACCCCGCATGTGTCGCAGATCACGCCTGCTGCACAATCCTTTCGGATATGACCCTTCTCCCCACACGTATGACACCTGCTTGGACTCGTTGCTTTTTGCCTGTTTGCAATCAGCTGTGAACTCCCTAGCAAGGGCCTTCCGAATTGCCTATGCTTCTCCTAGCTACTTGATTCCTTGGTTAGGGAAACGAATTGTAGCATTACGAGAAACAAACAGGCAAAAAGCAACGAGTCCAAGCAGGTCCTTGGTATTCATCCTCCTCCCTGCCTGCCTAGAGCAGAGTACTCCTACTGGCCCTAGCGCCTGATCGCGAGCCAGCCCAGCTGGTCGCAGAGGCACCTAGGTGCTAGCTGGTTGCTCGCCCACCCCACTGGCAATGCACCGCCATCCAGGCTGGCTGGCAAGGAATCGAATTTCTTTGCCAGGCTAGCGCCTCCACCAACTCCCTCGACATTTCCCCACCCACTCGGCTCTGTAAAGTACAAAAACGAAAACACTCCAAACACACAAACGAAACAAATTGCCAAAATGAAATATAATACACCCTCACCATAGCTGCTGTGTAATTCACGCCCAGCCTTCAGCTGTGTGTTAATTACGCGACAGAGTGAAGGGGTGAAAGGTACAGCCGAGAGTTCAGCTGGTGGGCTACCATAAAACGTCTCGCAGGAAGGGGCGCGACGCCTTGATCCAGTTGCAACCTGGAGCGCGTGCGGTGGGGAGGGCGAGGGGGAATGGGACATGGCATGTAGGGTGCCGGTGGTGAACTCCCGTAGAGAGGGGAGGAAGGGCTCCCATAGGACGTATCGCAGGAAGGGACGAGACGCCTTGATCCAGTTGCAGCCTGGAGAGGTGTGAGTGGGGTGGAAGGTGACGAGGAGGATTTAAGCGGTGGGCTTCCATAGGAATTAGTGGATGAGGGACGAGTGGTGGGCTTCTGTGGGAGGAGGGGGGGGTTCAAGTGGCGGGCTCCCATAGGACGTAGCGCAAAAAGGGACACGATGCCTTGATCCAGTTGCAGCCTGGAGAGGTGTGGTTGGCGGCAGGGGAGCGGGGAGAGGGAGACGGGAGGGAGAGGGGGAGGTGGAAGGTGCAGCAGAGTAGTCAAGCGGTGGAGCGACTCTTCAGAAGCGGTAGCAAGAAGCGACGAATTCATCCAGTTGCAGCCTGCAGACAGGAGGAAAGTGAAAGGGGCGTGGAAGAGATGGCAAGTCAACACGAAGCAGACGGAATGGGGGAGGATGGGAAGAGGGGGCGGGCCATCAGTTGCAGCCTGCAGTGCGGAATGTGGGGAGGGAAGGGGAGGGGAGAGGAGGGGAGTGGAGTGGAGGGGAGCGGAGTGGAGTGGAGGGGAGGGGAGGGGAGGGGAGGGGAGGGAAGGGGAGGGGAGGGGGATGACAAGCCAATAAGAAGCAATGGGGGCCAGGCGAGAGGACAGATTGACTGTCAGGGCGCTCATGGCTGCCTGTGAGGGGCGCAGGACGCCTTGATCCAATTGCAGGCTGCGCAGTGTTGAGGTGTGAATGGGGAAGGAGGGGGAATACGCGGATCCGACTGGAGAGGTGCGCAAGAGCAGGGGGGGAGAGGATCCGACAGGAGGGGTGCAAGTGGGAAGGGCGGAGGATGGAGGAGATGGAAGGTCAATTGGAGGCAGGAGCAGGCGGGGGTGGGGGGAGGGTGGTACGAAATGGAAAGTGAAAGGCAGGCAGCAGGAAAAGATGGCAAGCCGCTAGCCTTGCAGGCTGTTTGGCAGATGAGGCTACAGGAAGGGGTGAGATGCAGCACAGTCCAAGCACGGTGGGAGTTACTCGCGGCCCTAGAGTGCGCGGCGAGTATTCACGAATGCATTGAAGTCAACAATTGGCAGAAGGCCGCACCAATGCGAGTCAACTCAACGTGAGTCGACTCACCCATGAAGACATGGAAGCGAGTGGCAGCAGGCCGCGCCGCACGTCCCGCATGAGCACTGTGCATGAGGTCAACTCAAGTCAAGTCAACTCAGGTCAGCACAAGTCAACAGAAGTCAGCCCAGGGCGATTCACTCATGAAAACATGGAAGCGATGGCAGCGGGCCGCACGTCCCTTATCAGCACTGCGCGTTGAAGCTACGCGAGTCAACTCACCCATGAAGACGTGGAAGCGAGTGGCAGCAGGCCGCACGTCCCACATGAGCTTGTGCCCTCTGTGCGCCTGGAACAGCGCTCTGTCCAGATTCACTGCACGCTGGCGGTAGCTGGTGGGGGAGGGGACATAAGGGGGAAGGAAAGAGGGGGGATTGCGCAATGAGTAGAAGAGCTTGTGCCCTCTGTGCGCCTGGAACAACGCTCTGTCCAGATTCACTGCACGCTGCCGGTAGCTGGAAAGCAGAGCAGAGAATGGGTACGGGTGGGGGATGAGAGTGGGGGGGGCGGGGGGAGGAAGGAGGGGGGTGAGGGGGGAGTTGTGAGGAAGAGGGGGAAGGAGTATGGGGAGCGTGTGCTCTCTGTGCGCCCTGTCCTGCTTCACTGCGCGGTAGCAAGCGAGCAGAAAGTTTAAGGGGTAGGGATGGGGGGAGAGTGTGGGGAGGGTGGGGGGTTGGGGAAGGAAGAGCTCCCTGTCCAGGTTCACTGCACGCTGCCGGTAGCTGGCGGGCAGAGGAAGGGGGAAGGGGGGAGGGGCGGGATGCGGTGTTAGGACTTGTGAAGGGGTAAGGGAGAGGGGGAGGGCGTGGGAAGGGGAAGAGAAGCGGGAGGGGAAGCGGGAAGGGGCAGGGGAGTGGGGGTGGCGGCATGGGGTGGTAGAGCTTGTTTCATTCGTGCCCTTCCTTGCTTCTGTCTGGGGCAGTGGGGAAAGGGAACGACAGAAAAGGGGGGAGTGGAAGTTTCGTTGTGCCTACTCGTCTAGATTCGTTGCGTGGTGGTGGCATGTGGGGTTCCAGGCAGGTGCATTGAGAGAAGCATGCTTGGGGAACTTCTTAGTCAACTCGAAATTCACAATATATACTTCGGCCAATGTAGGGAGTATGAAAAGCAACGCGGGCATTCTAAGAGACGAAAGAGGGAGGGGAAGGTGAGGTAGGGAGATGCGGAACGGCAATCCGTTGCAGTGTGAATATAACGGGGACACTAGACTCGTACGAGGCCAGGCGGCGACTCACTCGAATCGGTGCTCGACGCTGTGTCCATGAAAGAGAGGCTGCGATCCACGTGCGAGAAGAGATAGAGCATGTCTGCGCACATGCGGAAGGGATGAGGAGGAGCGGAAACAAATAGAGCATGTCTGGAGAGGAGGGAGTGAGAGTGAGGTGGGAGATCGTGAGGAGGGTGAGGGGAATGAGGGGGTTTGAGCGGGGTGAGGAGAGTGAAAGTGAGTTGGGTGGGGATGGAGAGGTGAGGGGGTTGCGGAGTGAGGGGGGTGAGGGGGGTGAGGGGGGTTGGGGGGGGTGAGTGCGGTGAGTGGGGTGAGGGGGGTGAGGAGGATGAGGGGGTGAGATATGGAGCAGGGGGCGGGAGAGGGCGTCTGAACGGGGGTCGAGGATCGAAGCAGTCGATAAAGACGGGCGGCTCAATCTGTTATTGAGGGGAACGCGTCTGTAGGGTGAGGAGAGTGAGGGTGAAGGGAGCGCGTCTGTACAAGACAATCCATTGTTGACTTTTTGTTTGAAGTGCATCTGATGAGTCTAATACAAGTGCACCAGAGAGAACACGCGAGGCGTGCTTGGAGCCATTTTGTGAAACCACTTGAGTAAGCGAACGTGGGAACAACCGCCAGCGATCACGACGGGGAAAAAAAAAAAAAAAAAACACCTTCTTGAAAGGTATCAACAAAAGACCCGTCGGGGACGCACCAAAGCGATTCGTTTTACTCACCATCTTGTGACATTAACGGGTAGTCCGCGGCGCTCAGGTTGATAAACCAGTCCCACTGCACGCCGCTCGCTATATGCACATGCGCGAGGCGCAGCGTCGCGGACAGCAGCGTCGACCCCTGGTACGTGACTACTTCGGGGTCCGGAATCACGACAATATTCGCGCGCCTCGAGAGCGCGGGGTGGGCGGCGATCTTTGTCTTTAGCGCGAGAGTTTCCTCCGGGTCGTCAATATCCACGCGGGCCGCGTAGTGGTTCAACGGGTGGTAGATGGCGAGTAAGAGGCGCGCGGCGCGCGCGCTGTCGTTTTTCGCGCTGAGAATGCCGTACGCCAGGGGGGGAGTACCGCCGCCACCTTTTCCGCCAGTCGGACTATACGCGCTGTCTTTTTTCCGCCACCATTCCGT
This sequence comes from Closterium sp. Naga37s-1, assembly GCA_947471745.1. NCBI lineage: Eukaryota > Viridiplantae > Streptophyta > Zygnematophyceae > Desmidiales > Closteriaceae > Closterium > Closterium sp. Naga37s-1. The sequence goes on from CANJKZ010000830.1 coordinate 2,783,440, forward strand.
CGCTTCCCCCGCCGCGCCGCTCTCGCCGCCGGCAGCGCCCGCGTCATTTGCCGGCCGTTCCACTACCAACGACACGGACGGCTGTAGCGCCCTACCGCCTGTAGCCCCCCCCCCCCCCCCCCCCCCGCTGGCGCCGCGCGGCTGAAGCCCCGCAAGCACGAGCGCGTCAACGGCGTCGCGGTCGGGCGGACAGGCGGGCCAGAGGCGGGGGTTGGCGGAGAAAAGGAGGAGATTGCCGAAGAGAAGCGCGCCGAGCACGATGGCGGGGAGCGTGCAGCGGAAGGAGGAGATGACGTGCGCGGAAGCGGAGTGGGCGGAGGGTTTGGCGGAAGGGGAGAGCTGATGGAATGTGTCGCGCGGGGTGGTGGCGTTTCCTCCGGGTAACCAGCCCATGGCGAAGGTAGCTGGGAACGAAATTCTGCGAAATGCTAAGAGTGACGTGCGAGCGGTGACCAGATCATATGGGACTGCGAAATGCTATGCCCCTGAAAAGCACCACATACAGTATCGCACCCGGGCACATGACATTGAGCGATGATGACGATGATGATGAAATGTGAATGTTTTATGTGTTTATTATTAGAAGCGTTGGAAACAATGGCGTAATTCTTAATCCTTAGGATTTTGATCATAATGCTGATCAGTGTTCTACTTTTTGGCACACTGATTGCTCAGTTTTTATTTTTGGAACTCTGAAATAACAGTGTTACTCCAAGGGAACAGAGGCCCAAAAACCAATCTGAGGCCCTGGTACCGTATTTACCGGTACTTTCAACAATTGCCACACGGTTGTTTCATGGTGACAAAAATGTTATACGCCCTTACAGGTCTTACAACAAGAGGGCAAGAAGCCCACTCATGGAGCGTTATAAGCATCCCCGCTTCCGTGGCTGAAGATCAGGTAAGAAACAACCTAAAGAACCCCTCAAAATCATAACATTGAAAAACTAAACGTCGTCTATAGCTCCACATAATCCCCAAAACCAGCTGCTATGCACCAGGGCCTGCATCCGCCCGTCATAGTCACAATTCTATATCCTGTCAATGTCTTCATCCTCGAATTCGATATAGTCGTCTCCGCCGTCTTCACCCTCTTCGTCCATGCCTCCGGCAATACCCTCATTCAACCTGATATTATCCGGCAATTCTCCATACGCCTTTAGAAGACGCGCCTCGTCCGGTTGATACTTCAGGATGACGTCGGCCTTGTCGTCTTGGTAATCCCGAAGCCCAACCAGGATAATATCTCCTGCAGCGATCCACACCTTCTTATGCATTTTGCCTCGGATGTGGGAGAGCCGCTTAATCCCGTCGATGCAAAGCGCCTCGCAGCGACCGTTACCGAGCATACGCATCACCTGGGCGTATTCCTGCCCATCCTCCTTAAAAACCAGCTCGCGCTTCTCGTCATCGGCCTCGTTCTTTCCTCTCTTCCTGTTCTTACCTCCCTTTCCCTTATTCTTCGGCATGGCTGCAGATCAGTAAGACCGAAATCCCTGATAGGATTTCAAGAGAAATGAACAGCGGGGCACGGATCGCGCTGGCTTAGGACAGAATCACTGGACGGACGGACTAGGTCTTGCTGGTGGGTATCTGAGCCTAGCAGCGCTCAAAGAGAACCAAACCCTAGCTTTCTGTCTTGAAATCTCGTCACAAGCAACCACCGCTCCGATCACCAAACCCAGATAACTACAGTGAAGTCTATAGAGGCAGTGAAATCAGATGAGTTCCCCGTTTTGAACCAGAGACGAGTGGTTCTGTAACGCGCTAGTGCGTCCCTCTCCAGATCTTGCTCGATATAGGATGACTTAGTAAGGTATATTGCTGATTTTGTTGGGCACAAACCTCTTATACAGTAATTTGTTAAGGAGTCAAGCAGCAACACGAGTTTGCCGAACCAAGTGTTCAACCAAGCAATTCAAGGGGTTCTTTCTTTGTGGTTCAGATTCGGGTAAGTAGCTTTCGCAGGGGTACTACTAGCGACCCTGCGCTTTCAAGGGGACTACAGTGCTAGTTGCGGGCACTTTCCGCCCCTCCGCCACTCCGACATGAACATTATGGCAACAACACAGAACTCGGTCCCACATTCACCCACGTGTCACAAATTTGGAAAGTTAGAAAACACACGGAAAAAAAAAGGTAAGTAGCTTTGGCAGGGGTACTACTAGCGACCCTGCGCTTTCAAGGGGACTACAGTGCTATATGCGGGCACTTTCCGCCACTCCGCCACTCCGACAGGAACATTATGGCAACAGCACAGAACTCGGTCCCACATTCACCCACGTGTCAGAATTTCGCAAGCCACTGGAAAAAATATCCCTTTACCTGACCGAAACAAACTAAAACCCAATCGGGAAGGGATGCGTCTCGGGGAGACATCAACCCTAAAGAAAATGTGGGTTTCCGTGTTTAGGGTTGACCTCTCCCGAAACTGAGTCCAGGTTCCCTAGTTGAACGCCATGGGCTGGTTACCCGACGGAAACGCCAGCTCCCCGCGCGACCCGTTCCACCAGCTCTCCCCTTCCGCCAAACCCTCCGCCCACTCCGCTTCCGCGAACGTCCTCTCCGCCTTCCGCTGCACGCTCCCCGCCATCGTGCTCGGTGCGCTTCTCTTCGTCAATCTCGTCCTCCTCTCCGCCAACCCCCACCTCTGGCCCGCCTGCCCGCCCGACCGCGACGCGGTGGACGCGATCGTGCTCGCGGGGCTACAGCCGGGCGGCGGTAGCGGCGGGGGAGGATTACAGGCGGTTGGGGCGCTACAGCCGTCCGTGTCGGTTGTAGTTGAACGCCCGGCAGATGACGCGCGCGCTGCCGGTGGCGAGAGCTCAGCGGCGGGAATGGTGGCGGGAAAAAGACAGCGCGTATGGTCCAACTGGCGGAAAGGGCGGCGGAGGTACTCCCCGCCTGGCGTACGGCATTCTCGGCGCGAAAAACGACAGCGCGCGCGTGGTGCGCCTCTTACTCGCCATCTACCACCCGTTGAACCACTATGCCGTCCATATCGACGACCCGGAGGAAACCCTCGCGCTAAAGACAAAGATCGCCGCCCACCCCGCGCTGTCGAGTCGCGCGAATATTGTCGTAATTCCGGACCCCGAAGTAGTCACTTACCAGGGATCGACGCTGCTGTCCGCGACGCTGCGCCTCGCGCATGTGCATATAGCGAGCGGCGAGCAGTGGGACTGGTTTATCAACCTAAGCGCTGCGGACTACCCGTTAATGTCACAAGATGGTGAGTGTAACGACAAGCTTTGGTACGCTTCGAGGTGTTTTATGTTGCCCGCTTTCCCCTCGCGATCGCCGTTCTTCCCCACATCCTCGACTCAAGCGGTGGCAACTTGACGGCGCGTGCTTCGCACTCACAAAATGGCACGAAGAACGCTCCCTGTTCTGAGAGTAGTGCTCTCTCTTGCACTCGCAAAGACCTTCTCGCGAAGTGGACTTGGATTATGTAAGCACCAGTAGTTGTCTCATCGCAATGCTTCAATCTTCAACCCCATGCAGACGCGCTCCGCATCTTGGCCCCCTCATCCCCTCTCATCCTGTTCACCCCCCTCAACCTCACCCCTAACCCCCCTCACCCCCTTCACCCCCCTCACCCCCTTCACCCTCACTCTCCTCTCACTCCCTTTCCAGACATGCTGTATCTGCTTTCGCATGTGAGTTGATCAATCAATTGCTCTCGTCACCCTGCCCCTCCTCACCTCCTCGCCCTTACTCTCCAGACATGCTCTATCTCTTTTCGCACGTGGATCGCAGCCTCTCCTTCATGGACCACAGCGTCGAGCACCGATTCGAGTGAGTGGATCCACGTGTTATGTCCCCGTTATAGTCACACGCTTTTGCTCGTCCGTTTTCGCACGTGGATCGCGGCCTCTCGTTCATGGACCACCCGATTCGTGTGAGTCGCTGGCTTCGTTATAGTCTTGTGTTCTCGTTATAGTCACATGCGTTTACTCGTATGGTTTCCCGTTACAGTTCTTCCACGAGTGTTTCATCCCTACACATCGTTGCTGTCAGAGTGTCAAAATTCAGAATGCAATGGACCCCCGTTCGCCATCTCCCTACCTAACCTTCCCCTCCCTCTTGCGTCTCTTGCTTCTCTTGCTGTCACTTGACATGCCCGCCTTGCTTTTCATAAACTCCTCCCTCCAGTGGCCGAAGTAGTTATTGTGAAATTTGAGTTGACTATGAAGTCTCTCAAGCATGCTTCTCTCAATGCACCTGCCTGAAACCCCCACCGCCAGCATGCAACAAACCTGGACGAGCAGTCACAAGGAAACCCTCCCGTTTTCTGTCGTTCCCTTTCCCTTTTCTCAAATCGTTTCATTACTTTTCTTAAGTTACGCGTAAAATTGCCCAGAACTTCTCTATTGGATTTAAATCAGGAGACCCATGCCGCCCCCTCACTCCCCTTCCCCTTCCCCTCCCGCTCCCCCTTCGCCTTGCCCCTCCCGCTTTCCATTCCCTTCCCCCGCCCTCCCCCTCTCCCTTCCCCCTCCACAAGTCCTAACACCGCATCCCGCCCCTCCCGCCTTCCCCCTCCCCCTGCTCGCCAGGTACCGGCGCGTGCAGTGAACCTGGACAGGGAGCTCTTCCTTCCCCAACCCCCCACCTTCCCCAACCCCCCACCTTCCCCAACCCCCCACCTTCCCCAACCCCCCCCACCTTCCCCAACCCCCCCCACCTTCCCCAACCCCCTACCCTCCCCTTTTCCTATCTGCTCGCTAGCTACCGCGCAGTGAAGCTGGACAGGGCGCACAGAGGGCACACGCTCTCCCTACTCCACCCCCCTCTTCCTCACATCTCCCCCCCCCCCCTCTCATCCCCCACTCGTACCCATTCTCTGCTCTGCTTGCCAGCTACCGGCAGCGTGCAGTGAATCTGGACAGAGCGCTCTTCCAGGCGCACAGAGGGCACAAGCTCATGCGGGACGTGCGACCCGCTGCTACTCGCTTCCACGTCTTCATGGGTGAGTTGACCTGTGCTGACTTGCGTTGACTTGGGTTGACCTGAGTTGAACTCAAGACACAGTGCTGCTGCCACTCGCTTCCACGTCTTCATGGGTGAGTTGACCTGTGCTGATCCGTGTTGACCCGTGTTGACTCAAGTGGACCCGTGTTGACCCGAGTTGACCCGTGTTGACTTGCGCTGACCTAATGTACTCGAGTTGGCTTTCATTGACTCCAAGGTACAGGCTCAGCTAGTGTTGACCAGAGTTGACTAGAGTTGAATCCAAGATACAAGCTCATGAGGAACGTTCTACCCGCTACCACTCGCTTCCACGTCTTCATGGGTGGGTTGACTCGCGTTGACTCTCACCCTGCACGGCAGCGTAAAATCAGATGAGTCGTGTTTTGAGTCGACTCAAAGCTCCAGCCTGCAATTGAATCGCACTGTGCTTCACCGAGGCTGCTTCCGCCCCTTCCCGTGCCTGGCCAGCTGAACAGTGCGCCAGCCGAATAGCTTGACGTCTTGGCGCCTGCCTGCCCTTCATCTTCCATATTACACCACCTCCCCCCCATCCCGTGCCCGGCCCTTCCCGTGCCCAGCCCTTCCCGTGCCCGGCCCTTCCCGTGCCGCTCCTCTGCCAGCTGAACATTGCCATGAGCGCCCTCACAGTCAACGTATCCTTCCGTCTGCCCCTCATTCCTTCTTATTGGCTTGCCATCCCCCTCCCCTCCCCTCCCCTCCCCTTCCCTCCCCTTCCCTCCCCTCACTTCCCCTCCCCTCCCATCCCCTCCCCTCTCTTACCCTCCCCTCCCCTCCCCTCCCCTCACTTCCCCTCTCCTCCCTCCCCTTCCCCCATTCCGCACTGCAGGCTGCAACTGATGCCCCGCCCCCTCGTCCCCTCGTCCCCCATTTTTTCTGCTTCGTGTTGACTTGCCATCTTTTCCCCCTTCCCTTCTTCCCTTCCCCTTTCACTCCCCTCCGCCATCCACTCGCCCCTCTCCATCCTGCTACCGCACCAAGGAGTCTCCCCCTTTCCTGTGCATCGTCCTTGGGAGCCCCTCCTCTCCAGGCTGCAACTGGATCAAGGCATCTCGTCCCTTCCTTCACCCTCTGCTTGACTTTCCATCTCCCTCTTCCTTTCCCCCCGTCCCCTCCTCTTCCTCTTCTCCCCTTCCGATACTGCGCAGGCTGCAACTGGATCAAGGCGTCGCGGCCCTTCCTGCGCTTCTGCTTGACTTGCCATCCCGTCTCCTCCCCCTCGTTCCCTTCCCCTTCGTCCCCTTCCCCCATATACACTCCCCCCTCGCCAGGTTGCAACTGGATCAAGGCCTCGCGCCCCTTCCTGCGCTACGTCCTATGGGAGCCCGCCAGCTGGCCGCGCCGCATCCTCATGTACATGGCTGACGTCATCGACTCAGACGAGCACTACTTCACCACCGTCGCCTGCCAGACAGCCCGCTTCAACCATTCCCTCCTTAACGCCAGCCTGCATTTCGCCACCTTTGCCAAGGGCAGCCCGGTACGTTCCTGGTGGGGGGTATGGTAGTGGCAGTGTGGACTCGGACGAGCACTACTTCACCACTCGCCGTTCTCCTCCCCCTCTCCACCCCTCTCCACTCCTCTCCTCCCCTCTCCACCCCTCTCATCCCCTCTCCACCCCTCTCCTCCCCTCCCCTCTCCTCCCCTCCCCTCCCCTCCTCCCCTCTCCACCCCTTCCCCCCCTTACAGCACTCCCTCGAGATGAACGACTCCTTCTATGATGCCTTCACCAGTTCTGTTCTGAATCGACTCAAACATCCCTCTCCTCCCTTTTTGCCCCCTCCCCTGCACGCCCTGCTTCCCCTCCCCCTCTCCCCACGGCAGCACTCCCTTGAGATGAACGACTCCTACAATGCCTTCACCAGTGGCATTCTGAGTCAACTCAAAAGCCCCCCCTCCCTCCCCCCTTCCGCTGCAGCCAAGTGCGCCCCGCTTCGACTGCTCTATTTCCTCCCCTTCCCTCTCTTTCCCTCCCCTCCCCTCCCCTCCCCTCCCCTCTTGTCTCCCCCCCTCCTCCCACTGCAGCACTCCCTCGAGATGAACGACTCGTTCTACGATGCACCCTTTCTCCACCCTTCCTCACCCCTCCCCTCCCCATCCCCTTCCTCCCCTCACTGCAGCACTCCCGCAAGATGAACGCCTCCTTCTACAATGCCTTCATGGGGTTCTTAGTCGACTCAAAACTCCCTCCGCTTCGCCGTCCTGCATCCCCTCCCTCCCCCCATGGCAGCACTCCCTCGAGATGAACGACACCTTCTACGATGCCTTCACCAGTGGCGTTCTGAGTCAACTCAAAAACCCCCCTCCTCCCCAATTCCCCGGCACCCAAGTGCGCTCCGCTTCAACTGCTCCTTTTCCTCCCCTTCCCTCTCTTTCCCTCCCCTCCACTCCCCTCCCCTCCCTTCCCCTCCCCTCCCCTCCCCTCTTGTCTCCCCTCCTCCTCCCCAATGCAGCACTCCCTCGAAATGAACGACTCGTTTTACGATGCCTTCACCAGTGGCGTCTTCCTCTTTGCCAGGAAGTTTCCTCGTGACTCACCAACTCTGGATAAGATCGATAGGTATGAGCAAGTCAACCAAGTCAATCCAGAAGTCAACTAAGTCAATCCACTCAACCAAATCAAGCCTTTCAATCAAAGAGCCCAGTCCACACAGTCAATCAAATCAGCCCAGTCAGCCCAGTTAACCCAGTCAGCCCAATTATCCCAGTCAACCCAGTCAACCCAGTCAATCCAGTTAACCCAGTCAGCCCAGTTAACCCAGTCAATCCAGTATGCACAGTCAACCGAATCAGTCCAGTTAACAAAAGTCCAACGATTTGTGAATGAATGGATACCATACCGTACATCCACAGAACTCTGGAGTTGACTAATTTGGAGTTGACTAATTTGGAGTTGACTATTATAAAGTTGACTAATTTGGAGTTGACTAATTTAAAGTTGACTAATTTGGAGTTGACTACTCTGGAGTTGACTAATTTGGAGTTGACTAATTTAAAGTTGACTAATTTGGAGTTGACTACTCTGGAGTTGACTAATTTGGAGTTGACTAATTTAAAGTTGACTAATTTGGAGTTGACTAATTTAAAGTTGACTAATTTGGAGTTGACTACTCTGGAGTTGACTAATTTGGAGTTGACTACCCATATTGGCACTCCCTATAACTCCTCTACCTCACCTTAGCCCATCTCACCTCTTCTTCCCATCCTTCCATACCCTCATCCTCCCTCGCCCATGTTCCCTATTTTCATCCTTCTTTGCACCCATCTTCCTGTTTCCGTTTCCCCATCTTTCCCTCTTCCCGTCCCCCTTCTGTTCTCGCAGGGAGCTACTGCAGAGGCAGCCTGACAGCATCACGCCAGGCACCTGATGCTCTCTCCCTGCCTCGGTTTCCCTCCCCTCCCATCCCTCTTACCACCCCCCCCCACACTCCCTCTTCCCATCCCCCCCATCCCATGCTCGCAGGGAGCTACTGCAGAGGCAGCCTGACAGCATCATGCCAGGCGCTTGGTGCTCTCTCCCTGCTTCCACTGCTTCGTCTTCCACGTTCCACATACCACCCGGTGATGGCACCACTGACAGCAGCAGCGGCACCACTAGCAGCAGGAGCAGGAGCAGCAGTGTTGGTGTTTTTGGCTGGCTGCAGCGATTGCTATCTCCTGCACCGTGCAACCCTCACAGGAGGCGGGCTTCCATTGATACCCCCTCAGCACTCACTCCTTCTGTAGTCACATCACATGGTGAACGTGCTACCAGCAACAGGGGGACAACTGCAACTGGAGGTGATACTAACGAGAGTGGAGCTGGCTGCCCATCTACAGTAAACACTGCGTTAGTAGCCTCTTTGGGATTAGCACCAAGCAAGAGGGTAGAGGCCATGCTGCCTCGGTTTCTCCAGTTGCTGGACACAAGCAACTCGTGCCGAGTGCCTGAAGGCGATGCGAGGTTGACAGAGGGAGACTGGAAGGACGGAGAGGTTCCAAACATTAAGTACCAGATTTGAATAGAAAACACACGTGTGGTTTGCCAAGGACTCGTTTGAGCCTACCGTGTATGATATTGTATGGCAATACTGTGAGTGAGCTGGTTTATTGAGATACGGTTGTGCATGTATGGTACCTAATCTTTTGTGTTATTAGAGCGTACCTCGTATCAAGATTGTACTTTTTGCCTGATAAGACTAGCGAGAAGTTTTGGGTTTAGGGGAATTTTCAGTGTGAGGTTGATATGAGGTTCGCTTGATACGAGGATAGGAATACGCTCTTATTTTTTATTTTATTTTATTTTATTATTATTATTATTATTACTACTACTATTATTTGTATTACTATTAATATTATTATTATGATTTATTTTGTTTAGTCAGAAAGCTTGATTCGAGCCTTTGTGAGCCCATTCCAAGCAAGCACAGCCGCTCGGTGCTGTATAGGCAACTTCCATCAGTTCCAAGTTCGAAGTTGGGATAGAGGCGATCTCAGTGACACCTTTCAAAGTTAGAATCCATCCGTGTAGTATCGTTCTCAGTGACACCTTTCAAAGTTAGAATCCATCCGTGTAGTATCGTTTTCCCTCCGCCACCTTCGCTGGGATTCCTATTGTGACAACTTGTACTAACGTCACCACCAGAGGTGGTGGTAGTAGTAGCGGAGCAGTTCAGTCGCGCCGCAAATGCCGCCGCCAAAGCCATGGCTTGCACTCCCCGCCGCGCTTTGGCTTGCTGCGTTCATCTCCCCATGCCATGCGCAAATCAGATTGAACGCTACACAAGGTACCTCCGTTCCTCGTCGAACAATGCTCTTACTACTACCAGTGTAACGCCGCATTACCTACTCCAACCAGCGCAGTACCAGAATGCTTCTCTAGTTTGTACCTCCCTTCCTCCTCGCAGCCCGGTGTAGCGATGCGACTGATAGTAGTACTAATAAGTGGGCAAAGACGTGTAGTAAGCGCTCATGGTTAGTAGTAGACCGTCAACGACAGGTCGGAGGCAGCCATGATAGTAGTACAGGTAGTAATACCGCCGCACGGCGATGAGTTAGGATGAGTTGGTAACAGCGAGCAATGCCTCTCAACCTCCCTTTTCGTACCTCGTTCAAACCTCACTGTGGTACCATCATCATCACGCGGTTTTGCACTGCCATAATGCACTGAATAGCACTCGTGCGGCACGTGTTCTACAAGTGACGATGCCGTTTCTAGGTGTGCGCGTTTAAAGCCGATGCTTTCAGCGCGGGATGGGAGAGAGGAGGGGACCCATCATTTCAAGAGCCTTCCTCCTTGGTTATCCATAGTAGCAGGCGCGTGACGATACTATTTCTACTAGTAGTAGTAGGTGTGCGGCGCGTTTAAAGCCGATGCTTTGAGCGCGGGATGGGAGAGACCCATCGTCACAAGAGCCTTTCCTTGGTTATCCAAATTTGCAGGCGCGGAGCAGGAGCGTTCCGTCGCAGGCTGGGGTAGGCCGAGCCAGAACGCCAGCGCTAATGCGAAGTGGGCAGGAGAGAGCCGCCGACTGTGGGTAAAGGGGATGGCCAACAGCCAATCCCCCGCACCAATCAGGGACATCAACCACTGCGTGTGGCCCATCAGTGGGTAACGGACACTGCCATCAACCAGTTCCCTGCTCTGCTCTAGGAGTTCCCCGTAGCGGCTGGTGTGGACAGCCAAAGGTGGGGCTTGCTGACCAAAGAGGGGGCATGCTGACCCTTCAAGGCGTCTGCGCCCTCCCGAAGCTGGGTGAGAGTGGGCGTCCAACGGAAGGGTTGCTTCTGCTACGGCGAGACGAGTAGAGAGGGTCACAGGTGCCGCGAGTGCCGATGGGGAAGGCTAAAAAAGGGGAGCAAGGCCGCGAGTTGGGGGTGGAGGGTGTCTCCGAGCTGCATGCGGAGGGGCGTCGTAGGTAGGTGACATTGCACTCTGCCGTTGATGCCAGGTAGGTGAAGCTGCACTCCGCTGCCGGATCGGTGGTGCCGAGGCCTCCCAGCGTGGGTTGGAGTGAGGCTTGGAGGCGGATCCGCTCTTGCTCTGGGCGGTGCCGTGGGAAGGGCACTGCAGCAGCTGTCACGCAGAGCCTTGAAGGGCACTGCAGCAGCTGTCACGCAGAGCCTTGAAGGGCACTGCAGCAGCTGTCACGCAGAGCCTTGAAGCTGCCCTCCCCCCATGCCGCGTGAGGCCCAGGGGTGGTAAGGACGTTGTGAGGGTCTGGAAGGCAGCGTTGCACTCCGCTGGAGACCTCAGCAGTGTGACGTCGTCTGGGCGTGCGTACGCCAATGTGACGACTGAATGGTGCCTCGCAGCAGTGTATTTTAGGGCTGCGTACATGGCCATCGCAAATTGTAGCGGGCCCATCCCATGAGGTTTCCCGGACGCACGCCACGTTTGCTGCTGAGGTTGTTGGACGCGAATTTCTTGCCAATAAAAAGCACCGACGGTCAGCCGTACAACATTTTCGTGAATGCGAGGAACTCCATCGGCGTGACGTGCAGACCCGTGAAGACCACTGACCGTTCCACTGCGATAAAGGCGTTTCTGACGCCCGGCTGCAGCGCCAAAGGAGAGGGGTGACAGCTTCCGCCCCACCTGGGATCGTCACGCCGAAATGGAGCGGGGCTGGGAACCGACGTGCAGGGGGGGAGCAGCACGGCCGTAGCGATGAGTCGGTGCAGTGACTGCAACTGGTCGCGTCCCTCCCTCCGGTTTGGTGGCGAGCAGTGCGAAGCGGTAAGCAGAGCAGCGGCACCTGTTGGGATGTTTCCCGCGAGGGCAGTGTTCTCGAGCGCGAGTAGGTGCTCGACCACGTTGGGGTGGTGAAGTGCGGCGTCACGGATGTGCTCAAAGCACATCCCACTCAGCTCCAACACCGTGCTTTCAGCTAGCAAGGACACGACAGAAATCCTGCGGCGAAATGGCTAGGGGTGTGTTGGTGCGGAAGTTGTCAAGCCTGCAGAGGGGAGTTGGGACGCAGCACTAAGGTGGCGCGTAGTAAGGGGCTCGAGAGTGGCTTTGTGGTTGGGCAGAGTGGTGTGGAATATAGGGCCTGCAGTGCCTTCGCCAAGCCTCGTTCCACCAGAGTGGTGGCTCTGGCAAGCAAGGGTGCCCGTGGTGTCTGCCTGCTGCAGTGTTGCCATGAGTGGGGACATGAGAAAGGGACATGTTTTCTCTCGGGCCGCGGTTGCGGTGATCCAGGCCAGCAGGTGACTGAGCTAAGCCCTGCTTGCTTCTGACTGGGCCAGCAGGTGACTGAGCCCTGCTTCTGACTGGGCTGCTATGCGCGGCCGAAATTGAAGCTCCCCTCCCAAATCGGGCTTGGGCAGCATTGGCGCCTCAGGATGGTGTTGTAGATCTGGGGACATTCCGTTCTGGTTTCCCTGGTCTTCAGTGATAGATTTGGAACTTCCCTCATCCGTGTGTCTCTGTCTCTCTCTCCCCTCCTGTTCCCAACTGTCAGCTGTGTTTCTCAAGGACTGCCGGAAGGCATGGGGAAAAGCAGTACAAGGCTGGGCCGTGGGTGCGGACTGTGGCGCCATCCCAGAGCTCTCGTGTGACAATTCAGGCATGATTACCATGATGTACGTGTGCTCATGTTCCAACTGGGATGGATTGGACTCCGCACAAGCTGCTAGTATCTTGCAGGTGTTGATTGTTTCCTGCGCGCATTGGTGGAATCTGCACCGTATATTCCCATTCCCAATGCTCGTGTCACTCGTGTCTCTGTCTGGTTTCCTCAACTCCCCCGTCATTTCAGCCTACCCACCCACCCCACGTAGGTTTCCCAAGTCGAAGCTTAATGGGCCTATTCCTGACAGCATCTCATCTCTCACTGCACTAACTTTTCTGTAAGAACCACACGGTAAAACTTTGAGCTCGCTGTCAGCTAAGAAAAAAAGCATATTGATATACAGATAGAGAAGGGCACGTCGGTACACTATAACACAACAACAAAAATCCAACACGGCAGTCACATTTAACCGCTGGTTGCCGCATCCAACGAAAGCTCTGTGGTACCAAATCCCAACGCCAGTGTTGTTCACCTTTAGAAAAAAAGGTCAATCCTCCTTCCCCTTTTATTTCTTCTTCCATCTGTCCTCACCCTTCGTTTTCCCCTTATAATCTCGCACTTGTCTTGCCTAGTTCTCCTCTTAGTGCTACTCACAGCCTCCTACCATGCTCGTACAAACATCCTGTTGTGTTGCTTGTGTTGCTTTCTGTATCGTCCCTCGGTCCATCCTCACTGTTCTCACATCCTCACTTCTAACGCCTCTCCTTCCCTCCTCCCCCCTCCCCTCCCCCCCCCCTCCCCCCCCACACCCCCCCACCCCCCCCACCCCCCCCCCCCACCCACCCGCACGCACAGGAATTTGTCAGATAAGAATCTGACGGGCTCCATTCCCAACGGCATCTCCAATCTTTTTCAGCTTTGTACTCTGTATGAAGCACCTCGTTTCAGGCTGGTGAAGAAGAACGTACACGATCAAAGATCACATGAATCTCAAAACCCTTAAGAGAATCTCCTTCGTCACATATTTCAGATGCCACACGCAAGCAAGAACACAAAGAGTTTCAAGTAATCAGAACGTATATGCCCACGAAATTGGCAGCCACGCCAAGCTCTATATCCCGCAACTCCTCTTTCTGGCCCTCCCCACCCAGCCCAAGGCCCAAGCCCAGGTTCGTTGAGAACCACAAATTCGTCAAACTGACTGGGTGTGCGACTTGAACCAATAACGAATCATTTTTTACTCATTTTGGCCTCCCACCATGCTCGTCTCATCCCCCAATTGGATCGTCTGTGTGTTCTTGTTGTCATTCGGTTCGATCCATGCCCACTAATCTTATCTCCTCACTAATTCCTCCCCAACTCATCCCACGCATGCACAGGGTTTTAGAAAACAACAATCTGATGGGATCCATTCCCAGCGACATTCAATTTCTTTCTCAGCTCGATGATTTGTATGAAACTCTTCGTTTGAGCCTGGTGCCAAGCGTGCATGGTCAAAGATCACAGGCAAGCAAGAAAGCAAGGGGTTTCAGGTGATTAAATCAATACGCACATGGCCATTCCTCTTCCCGGCCCTCCCCCTCCCAGCCTTGGTTCAACAAGAGCTTTGTCGAACTGTGTGTGCAACTCAAACTGGTTCAAGCATGAACCGAACTGCAATTCGGATTAATTCATGTCTGTCTCCCAGCATGCTCCCAATTAAATCGACTGTGTGGCCGTCGCTCGCTCCATGCCCTTTAATCTCATCTCCTCACTTATGCATCCCCAAACCATATCACGCGCATACAGGTCTCTTTCTAGCAACAGCCTGATGGGCTCCATTCCGAGTGACATATTCTCTCTTCGTCAGCTCGCTTTTCTGTATGAAGTACCTCGTTAAAGTCGGGTGCTAAACACGCACAACGAGTGTTGATACCCTAGAGTGGACTGTGTAGGGGTTTCAACTCCATCAGCTAGAGTCTTGCCCCCCCATGCATATTGTCTGTAACCCCTGTTGCGATGATTGCTTCTACCCAGTTATAGGGTTGGAATCAACTCGTTGAAGCTATTGACCAACTGCTCTAGGATCATCTAGGGATGAGCAAAGGGCGAACACGAACATGTTCGTGTTCGCCCCTTGTCGAACACCCTCTTTTGCCGAACCGAACACTGTTCGGTTCGGCGAACAGTTTAGGCAAAAACAGGCGTTCGCTGTTCGCCTGTGGAGGCGTGTTCGGGCGAACCTCGAACACGTTCGTGTTCGCCACGGGGCGTTCTGCAGCAGCGCCACGAACACGAACGTGTTCGGGCGAACCTCGAACACGTTCGGGCGAACGATTTAAGCTGAAAAACAACCGAACAGGTGTTCGCCACCTTGCTCATCCCTAGGATCATCTTGCTCCCCCCTCATTCTCCCTCTTTTTTCGTCTGCACTAACATTTATCTTCCATAAATTGTCTTCATCTTGCATGTGCTGTTCCTCATTTTATTTAAAGGGCATACGGAAAGGCTTATGGCCAGCCATATGGTCTGGTCGAACCAGGCCACCACTGGGTCGGCACCTGCCCCCCCGTGTCATAGCCAGCCTCACCCAATAGGCCCAAATCGTGCACTTTCCCGGGGTCCTGACCTGACCTGACCTGAGTTCTGGTCCTATGTTGGAATACAAGCCGTACCCAAGAAGCGTATGACGTGTATATGAAGACGTATATACGAAAAAATGTGATACGCCGCATGGTCGGGCAGTCAAGAAAAAAATTAGGTGAAAAAATTGCCGTCAAGTTTGCGATCAGCTATCCCAAATTCTGGTGCACGTCTCTGAATGTCTCCGTCATCCCCACTCCTCCCCCCTCCCCCCCCCCCCCCCCACCCCCCCCCCCGCCCGTCCACCGCTCTCTTCCTAACGCTCTCCTTAATGCTCACCATAGTCGTAGTGTACCAATGAGTGTCTCCACCCCAATGCCTCGCCCGTCACTGCTAATAGCGACTTAGATGGCCCATTCGTGGCTGGGTCCACTTAATCGTGTATTGAGGAGGAGACGAATCACCACTCGCGTTATTTCTCGTGTCCAATTTTGTTTTTTCACCCTGCCCGACTCACCGTTTTTTGAGCTTACTAGAATGGGAAATTGTACGAACCACATATATTCGAAAGTTTATAGTACGATTCCGTACTAAACGCCAATCATGTATATTCCAACATAGGTATGGTCGAACCAACCTGACTCGTACCCGCCTACATCCGGCATGGGCCGGGTCGGGCCGGGGCGGATCGGCCCATTCCTCATGCCTAGCCCAGCGAGCATGCCCTTTTTGTGGTTGTGCATGTCACATCAAACATTTTAGCCCATCGAAGGATGTGCACAGTTTGGCCTTGGTCATGCGGGTTGTTGACGTCCTGAGCCCAGATCTAGCTTGTTAAGCTCGCCTGGGTCAGCCTGGGTCAGGCCGCTTTTGGTCCGTCGCATCTGTCCTGCCACAGGGACACCCGCGCTGAGCGGACCTGCCCGGGCTCGGACCGAACTTCAGTACGTTTCTTACTCATGTCTGACTCCCAGGCATGATAAAAATGCGAACCCACCCCCGTCGGAGGCGAACATATTCGGATTGTTTGTCGCGTTGGCGGCGCATTCGCCTGTTTATTGATTTGACGCGAACCTAACGGGGTTCGCGTCAAAACCAGCGAGTCAATTTGGCACGCTGGTTCATATTTTAGGTCAATTTGACATTTCGCCAAGATCCTGAGCTACACCTGCGCTGCACGGTAAAGAAGCTTAGGGGAGGACAACTTTTGTGTAGGGTTAGATTGTCCAAATTAGAAATCAGGATGATATGTGGGTTTGGGAGGGGAAGGTGATGTTGGCAAGGGCGTTAGGTTGAAAGTTGTGCTAACACGTTCGGCTTGGGTGGGTAATACAAATGTTCGAGTGAGTTCGAGACAAACTAGTTCGAGTTCGCCTTAGATTATTCTCGTCTCCTTCAATTGGGTTGATTGTGTGTGCTTGCTGTCCCTCCGTCCATGCCGACAATTCTCATCTCCTCACTTGTTCTGCTCCAACCCAAACCACGTACACATATGATTCTTTTATTAAGGTGGAGGGGCGGGAGGGAGGGTGTTCGAACAGCCAGTCCTAAGTTTTGAGAGGGAATTCAAGGAAGACACATTGGACATTGCACGCCTCAAGCTTGTTCGCGTAACGATCGCGAACGTGAGCAAGACAGCACCAGACACGGAACACGGATACTGGCGTATGGGAACCAGTCGATAAGAGGGTCGGCGAAACACGCGGCTGCGAGGAACGCGGTCACAGATTTAACTGGCGAGTAGTGTAGCGGACTGCAAAGGCCCACAGAAAAGACAGAGCACTGACATGACACATGGAGGTACGTGCGATCTCCATGATCAGGCCAATGCGACGCTCAGCGACCCCATTCTGCTCTGGCATGTTCGGCTGCAAGAACGACAGAATGAACCCCTGCACGCGACAAAACTGCTCCACCCGACCGGAGGTGAACTTGTTGACGGGGATTCGGTGTTGGCCCCGCCCTCGCTTGGGCGAAGCCGGCGTTGTGGTCGGGTGCGCGGGAGGTGCAGCCGCTTATCTGCAGAAGTCAACGCGGGCTGGTCGACGGAGTGGGTCGACCTGCAGAAGACCGCTGCGAGGTCGCCGTCGACGGGAGCCAGCGGCCTAGTGCGACGGGGAGGTCGACGAAGGGGTCGTCGACCTATGCGCGGTATGTTCGAGGGGCCGTTGAAGATAGAAGTTCGACGGTAGCAGATGACCATGTTGGTCGACAGAGGGGTTCGTCGACCAGGATGGTCTTTGACAGGAGCAGTGGCCGGCGAGGGAGGTCGTCGACCAGGGCACTGGGTGGTCGACTTGGTCGACCAGGTTACCTCCTCGATGAGGTTCTGCGGAGGCACGCGAGTGTCGTCGAGGCTGCGATGGCAAAAGCGACTTCGGGCTGGTATGCCGAGGTCGACATGGAACTTCTAGCACAACTGTCGGCACGTGGCCGAGTTGGCATCTGCGCGACAGTAGAGAACGTGCTCGACCGTCGTCGCGCACCTGCAAAGTGGGTGCGCCCGTGCGCGCTATTGTCACCTGCGGTTGTAACGCTGGCAGACCGCTCTGCTGCAGCGTTGGCAAGCCGCCCTGGTGCAGCGTTGGCAAGCCGCCGACTTGCTCTGTTGGCGACTCGCACTTGTGCAATGCTGGCGCGGTGCCTCTACGCAATGCTGGCAGACTGTCGACCATGCTGCGCTAGCAGTCGACCAGCTTTTCTGCTAGGTTGCTAGGCTCTGATGTAGTCATTCTTGTCATTGCTTGCTCAACCATTGTTGTTCTCAACCTTTGCTAGTGAAACTCTTGCAGTTTTTGCCTTGTAAATGCACAAGTGCTACAGAACACTAAGGAACGCTACGATCACTCTTAGAACCTGTGCCTTTCCCCGTAGTTCAGCTCCCAATGTAGAGTTACTCTCCGCATGGTGCGATGATCGTGGACGGCCCCGTGACTTACCTTCAAATAGTAGCCGACTTTTGCATTACCTAAGGAACGCTACGACCACTCTTAAAACCCGTACCTTCAAATAGCAGCCGACTTTTGCATTACCTAAGGAAGGAGTTCATCGACTTCATCTACGGCACGGGCATCGTCCACGACTTGACGTGCCCCTACACCCCACAGCAGAACGGCATGGCAGAACGAGAAATGCGCACGGTCGTCGAGGCCGTGCGAACGATGCTGCTGCACATGGAAGTGCAGCACCACAGGTGACAGAGTGGATGTGGCTGTAGCAAGACAGATTGGGAGGCAAGTCACGAGCTGCCCAGCAGAGCAAGCGTCAGTGAAGCGAGTGTCGAGCGTGCGAAGGTGGGTCATGAAATCGACAACAGTGTGAAACGAGGGCAGGTCAGGAAAGAGAAACGGCATGATCAGACGGCCTAGGGTAGCAGACGAGGGAGTGGAGTAGCGGGTAACAACAGCGTCGAGATAGTCCGTGGTCATCTTAATGCCGCAAAAGTGGACACGCTCGGAGGTGGGGAGAAGACTGCTAAGGGCCAGACATGCAACTGCATCACGAGAGATCCAAATCAAGTGCTTTTTCATGTCTGCAGCACAGGTCGCCCTCTGATCATCAGTGGGGGAAGGGTGAAGGGGAGTAGGGCGCTCGGGGGCAGGCAACTCAACAGGCACATGAGCATAGAGGTACAGCTTGCAATCCTCCAGCCACACATCGAGGTCGATCACTCAACCCTCCGCGTCAAAGTGCAGCACAAACTCAGGAGCAGTAGTGGGAGCCATATAGGAGAGTGGGAGCGGTGGGAACGTTTAGAGCATGAGCAGTAGTGAGTGCAGGTGGGGCAGGAGCGGTGGCTTAGGGTGGCGGCTGCAGTGGGGGGGGTCGGGAGGGTGGGGGGGGGGGGGAGAGGGTAGTGGCCAATGCTGCTGTAGCTGCTGCAGGGGGGCCTAAGGTGGCGGCTGCTGTTATTGTTGCTACTGCAGTGGCGGCCTTAGGCTATGGCAGTTGTGGGCGGAGCAGTAGCTGCAGTGACGGCAGTCTTGGCGGCAGCGGCATTGTAGCGATTGCAGTGGTTGCTGGAGCAGAAGCCGCAGCGGCGGCTCACCCGGCGGCTGCGCAAGGGACGGCAGCGTGAACGGGAGTTGTGGTTGGCCCCGTCCTCGCTTGGGCGGTACCGAATTCGTGGTCGGGTGTGAGGGGTGCAGCCGACCTGCAGCAGTGGGTGAGCTGGTCGACGGGGTTGGTCGACCTGCATGGGGCCCACTGCAAGGGCGTCGACTTGATGACGCCGACTTGGGGATGCCGACTTGAGAGGGAGGTCGGCTGACAAGTGTGCTGGTCGACCTGGAGCAGGCCGACCAGGGGTGTCGTCGACCTGGGGTTGGTCGACCAAGGGTGTGGTCGACCTGGTGAGGTCGACTGGAGGTGGTCGTCGACCTGGGAGGTCGACGGGCACGAAGAGGAGAGGCACCGACTTGGGGGGCGCCGACCTGAGGAGTGGCCGACTTGGTGAAGTCGGTTGGTGGTCGTCGACTTGGGAAGTCGACGAGCACATACAACTTCTGGTCGCCTTTCCCCGAAGAATTCGACGCCGACCTGGTGGTTTCCAGGTCGACCAAGTTACCCGGGCGACGGAGTTCTGCGGAGGCACGCGACATTAGTCCAGGTGTTAGTGGCGAGGCCGACCTCGGTGTGGTTTTTCGAGGTCGACGTGGCTGATCAGGGTGCAGGCGTCAGCACGAGAGTGATTCGGTGTGTGCGCTGTACAGGTGACAAGGCACAGCACGCCAATCATCTGCGAGCACCTGCGAAGTAGGTGCGTTGCTGTCCTGCGGGTGCAACGCTGGCGCGCCGTCGACTTGCAATGCTGGCACGCCGTCGACCTGCAGCGTTGGCGAGCCGCGACTTTGCACTGCTGGAGCGCGGCCGACCTTGTCGTGCTGGAACGCGGTCGTCCGTGCTGCGCTGGCAGTCGACCGATTTGCATGCTAGCTCTGATGTAGTCAGTCTTCCCAACTTTGTTGCTATCATTCTGAATCATTGTTGTGAACTCTTGCTAGTGGAACTCTTGCCAAATTTCCCCGTGAACCAGAAAGCAGTGCAAGCACGAGTAAACGACTAAGGAACGAACGAACGCAGAGATCACACGAGCACTCGTGCCTAGCCCGTAGTCTAGCTCCCGCTTCTTTAATTATCTCCGCAGGCAGCGGCGGCTCTGGCGGCAGCTGTGGCAGCAGCTGCACCGGTGGCAGTTTTCAGAACTAGAGCTTATAATCCATGCATTAGTAATGAAATTGAGGCTGTTTAGGTACAACAAGGATGCGCAAGGAATAGATGGGGAGGGAATCGGAGGCAATCTCTAGGGATTGGGGGTAATCCCAAAGCAATCTCCAATTGGTGGGTTGGAGATTGCTTCGAGATTACATTTGGGATTGGTTGGGATATTGTGTACACCCAACCAACACAAAGTGCACACTACACTAAGCTAGGATATAAAAAGTATAAGTACAAAATATAGGAACAGGGCCGGCGGCGGCTGTAGCAGGGCCGGTAGCGGCAGTAACAGGGGCGGCAGCGACTGTAGCAAGGGCTGTAGCGGTTGTAGTAGCAGTGACAAGGCGGTAGCCACTGTAGCCGCAGTAACAGGGGCAGCAGCGTCCGAAGCAGGGGAAGTAGCGGCAGTAGCAGGAGCGGGCGTCTCTTCGACGACCAAACGGGCCCACGGCGAGGCCTTTAATGGGCGACAAAACGGGGCCCGCAGGGTCGCGTGCTAGGCGACACGAACGCGCGGCAGAATATCTCTTAGGTTCGGGCTAGGTTCGGGCTAGGCGCGTCGGAAGCTAAAAAAAGGCATCGACCTACCTAGCTCTATACCATGTCAAATATCGCGAGAATTGTTGACTTGGTAGAATTATATATCCATATGTGTGACATTGGCACCCACTTCAGGCTATATATCCCGCAACTCCTCTTCCTGACCCTCCTCCTCCCAGTCCAGGTTCCACGAGAACCACAAATTCGTCAAACTGGGTTTGCGACTCGAACCGTTTCTAGCAATCAGAGTCAAGCATGAACCCGTTTGCATGAGTCAAGTGCAATTCGGCTTTTAATCCTGCCTGAATCTAGGCATGAGCATCTTCCGAACTTGGTTCGGCCCTGGGTGAATTGTTCCGGTTCTTCACCGGGCCGAACCTCAACTTTCTCAGGATCGTATACCCTGGGTTTTAAACGTTTCCGGAAGGTTCATGTGGTGATCGATCGACACTTGCACCGCGTCCTCGTCTCATCACTTATTCCGCCCCCACCTATACCACGCACACACAGGAATCTTGCAAACAACAATTTGACGGGCTCCATTCCCAACAACATCTCCGAGCTTTCTCGGCTCGATTTTTTGTACGAAGTACCTCGTTTCAGCCTGGTGTTACACATGCAAGATCAAGGCAGTTCATCATAAGTTTATTGTTGAAGTAGAATGGCATTATGAATATTTAGCTTTCACAACCCAACCCATGCCATGCTCCAACCCATACAACGCCCACTATTCTCATCTTGTCACGTTTGTCCCAACCCATACCACGCTTACACAGGTCTCTTGCAAACAATAGACTGACGGGCACCATTCCCAACAGCATTGCCGAGCTTTCTCAACTCTCTTTTCTGTATGAAGCACCTCGTTTTTAGCTCGGTGCTACACATGCGTGTTTAAAGCAATCTATCATAAGTTTGTTACTGGAGTAGAATGGCATTCTGAATATTTGAATTTATACATAGATTGTAAAACCTTGATAGAACATTCTTCGTCACATAACCTAGATGCCACGTGCAAGGAAGAAGGAAAGGATTTCGGGTAGTCAAGAAACTGGCTGAATGTACCACACTCCTCTTCTTGGCCCTCCGCCTCCCCGCCTAGTACCACAAATTCGTCCAACTGGGTGTGCCATCATTCACGAATGATTCGTCGTACTGCTTGCGTTGAACTAAACTGCGATTCGTAACTCGCGACTGCCCCTCATTATTCTTGTGTCGTCCCCGGTCGACCGAGTGTACTTGCTGTCGTTCAGTCCAATCCCACACCCACTAATCTCATGACCTCACTGATCCCTCCCCAATCCATACCACACACACAGAGGTCTCTTTCGAGCAACGCTTTGACAGGGTCCATTACCACGGATTTTTTCTTGCTTTCTCAACTCACGTATCTGTATGAAGTTCCTTGTCTGAGCCTGGTGATAAGC
The DNA here is from genome assembly GCA_947471745.1 of Closterium sp. Naga37s-1. Taxonomy (NCBI): domain Eukaryota; kingdom Viridiplantae; phylum Streptophyta; class Zygnematophyceae; order Desmidiales; family Closteriaceae; genus Closterium; species Closterium sp. Naga37s-1. Next base: position 2,805,671 of record CANJKZ010000830.1, read on the forward strand.
ATGCATTGTAAAAAATCACATGACCTTATAAACTCATGAAAGAAGTCTTGGTCGCACAACCTAGATGCCACACGCAAGCAAGAAGACAAGGAGTTTCAGGTAATCAGAACAAACAATGCTGACTATTCTGCAACTCCACTTGCGCCCCCCGTGCCGACACTGTATTGGGTTCTGCCCAGGTAAAATCCAAACCGGTAAAATCCAAACCGGTTCGGCCCGGGCCGAACCAGGTTAGGATTTATTTCATCCGTAACTGTGCTTCTAATACGCATTAGCCTAGCTACAAATAGCCTTGCTGATACCTCAAACCTCTCCTCGGGGTCACCTCTAAGGGTCTTTGGGTGCCTGACCAAGGTCAGCGCCTATCCAAGGGTTCAAGTATGTCGTAAGAGAGTCATAGTAGCAGCAATAGGGTTGTAGTAGTAGTCATTTTTTTTTTGTGAATTCTGGCAACGTTGTCGTAGCAGACACAGGAGGAAGAAATCCACTCAAGTTGTTTTTTCTAAATATATATTTGTCACGACATACAGCTTTATATGAATTCTAATACGCCCTAATGGTAGCTGTTCTAACCTTGCTAGTTGTTCCTATTATCACAGCGCGTTCACTTTCGCGTTTGCCTATTTCATATTTTGTAACTTGGTTGGTGAGCTCGCAATTTGCCAACAAAACATTTAGAGTAATTGTGCTGATTCGTTTGATCCAAAATCTCGTGCCTTTTTCAAAACAGTAAAGATTGGCCCGTGCAAATTAGTTTGGATGTCAATTTGGTGCTTGATCAGCGAGCTATTTTTTGAAGGCGCGACCTGTTCAAAAAGTCGCGTTGCTGACAAATGGTCATCTGCCACGTGGCACTTACTCGCATGAACACCCCATTAGTACGTGGTGTTACATCACTTGTGTCGCGAGGGTGAGTGGTTACACTCACGACTCTCGATCAGTCAACCAGCTCAAGAGTTGATACACAAGCTCTTCCCTGTAGCAGGTAACAATCTCGTCAGCCTTTACGTGGCGATGTTTATTGACGAAACACTTCGCCGAGAAGCAACCAATCAAAACTTCAAAAAGTGGTTGCGCGAACATCTGCGAGCTTGCCCCGCGAGCAAGCGAGGCTCACTCTGATTGATCATTAGATTCGAGGTCAAACTGATTCCTTGAAGTACTCCGTCAACTCCCATTGGTCAAAATCAGTAGGCTGAACTGAGTTTGGCTCTCCTACCCAGAGCACCACCATTTTCTCCTTCCCTTGCTCCCATTGGTCGAATTCAGGGGGCTGAACCGACTTCGCTTTGCGGAGATAACTACTACAACGGGAGCTAGACTACGGGCTAGGCACGGGTGCTCGTGTGATCTCCGCATTCGTTGGTCCTTAGTCGTTTTCCTAGTGCACACACTGCTTGCTAGTTCACGGGGCAAATTGGCAAGAGTTTCACCAGAAAGTTGACAACAATGGTTACAATGAAGTTGGCATGGCAAGACTACATCAGAGCTAGCATTCAGGTCGGTCGACTGCCAGCGCAGCATGGTCGACCGCGTTCCAGGACGACTTGGTCGCTCCAGCAGTGCAAAGTCGACGGCGTGCCAACACTGCAGGTTGACGGCGTGCCAGCGTTGCTCCCGCAGAACAGCAGCGCACCTACTTCGCAGGTGCTCGCAGATGATTGGCGGACTAAGCCTCGTCACCTGCACAACGCACACACCAGGTCGTCCTCGTGCTGACGACCGTTCCTGATCCGCCATGTCGACCTCGGGATACCACCACCGAGGTCGGACTCGCCAACTTCGCCTGGGCGACTGTCGCACTCCTCCGCAGAACCTCGTCACCCAGGTAACCTGGTCGACCGGGCAACCACGTCGACCAGCTGCTCCTGTATGTGCCCGTCGACCTCCCAATTCGACGACCACCCCAAGTCGGCGTCACCAAGTTGACGCCCTGCTACTCGACGCCCAGCTGCTCGGCGTCCTGAGTCGAGGTCGACGTCGGCCCCTCCTCCGTCGACCACCAGGTCTGGTCGACCACCAGGTCGACATCACGCCTGGTCGACCACCACCAAGTCGACCAGCAGGCCGGGTCGACCAACCACCAGGTCGTCCAGCAGTCCTGTCAGCCGACCACCCAAGTCGGCTGCCTTGAAGTTGGCGTCCACCAAGTTGACGCCCTCCGCAGGTCGACTTCCCAGGTCGACCTCCCTGAAGTCGGCGCCACCCTGAAGTCGGCGCCCGTGCAGTGGCCCCCGTGCAGGTCGACCTCTTCGTCAACCAGCTCGCCCACTGCTGCAGGTCGGCTGCTCCCCTCACGCCCGACCACAAAGTCGGCTCCGCCCAAGCGAGGACGGGGCCAACACACAACTCCCGTTGACACTCCCCTGCCGCGTTCACGCTTGGACCCCCAGCCCACACGGCAGTACTCCTCGGAGAAAAGCTCGTCGACGTGCACCCAACACACAGCACGTCGTCCACCGCATCAGCCATGCAAGAGGGCATGGCACCTACTGCTGCACGTCATCATCTTCGTCGCCCACGTCGGCCAAGCGCACCTGGCCGATGGCGACGGAGCACCGGTTGAAGGCCTGATAGTGCAGCGCCTTCGTCAGGAAGTCGGCCGGCTGCTCGGTGGTCGGGATGTACCTCAGCGAGAACTTCCCGCGCTTCACCATGTGCTGCAGCCAGGCCTGTCGCCGCTCCATGTGCTTGAGGTTGCCCGTCAACCCCATGCCCTCGGCGACTGTGATGGCCGACTTGTTGTCCACCCGAAGGACAGTCGGCTTCCCAGCATCCAGCTGCTGGAACTCTGCGAGGAGGAAGCGAAGTCTGCGTCCCTCCTTGCCGGCTTCGGTGGCCGCCACGTACTCCGACTCGGTCGACGACAACGTTGCGCACTTGATGCGCTGGCTCGACCAGGAGACTGCGGCCCCTCCGTAGACGAACACGTAGCCGCCCGTGCTCGTCCTGTTCTGCTTGTCACCGGCATCGTCGGCGTCCACGTAGCAGACCAGCTCCAGCGACTCAGGTCCACCGCCGAACTCTAGGGCGATGTCACGCGTGTTGGCGAGGTAGGTGAGGCAGCGGTCGACCTCGCGCCAGTGCTGGTCGCTCCTCACCGTGAGGCCACTCCCCAGCTTGCTGCAGGCGAAGGCGATGTCCGGCCTCATCGTCGTCGCTGCGAACTGCAGCGAGCTGACCTTCTGCCGGTACTCCTCCTCCTGTCGCTCCTGTGCCTCCTTGTCGTCGAAGGTGAGCTCGGCGTAGGCGTCGACCGAGACCGGCGTCTTCGGGGTGCGCGCGGTCTGCTCCTCGTCGATGAAGCGCCTACGCAGCTTGTCGGCGTAGCCCTGCTGGTGCAGCCACAGCTTCCCCGCCGACCTGTTGCGGACGATCTCCAGCCCGAGGTACTTCTGCACCAGCGAGATCTCACGCAGCTCGAAGGCGGACTCCAGCAGCTCCTTCAGCATCTCGGTGCTGCTGCTGGCGGCGAGCAGGTCGTCGACGTAGACCAGCACCCAGCAGGCCACTCTGTCGTCGCCGACCTTGAAGTACAGAGCCTCGTCGACCTGGCTCTTCTTCCACCCGGCGCCGACGAGCACGTCGTTGAGCGCCAAGTACCACAACAGCGGCGACTGCTTCAGCCCGTACAGGCTCTTCAGCAGCTTGCACACCCGGCCGGTTCCGTCGTTGAAGTAGTCCGGCTGAGACATGTAGAGCACCCTGTCGAGCTTGCTCTGCTGGAAGGCGTTCTTCATGTCGAGCTGCATTAGGTTGAGGTTGAGGACGGCGACGATGCTGAGGAAGATCCTCAGCGTGACGTAGCTGCCCACCGGCGGGATCGTCTCGTCGTAGTCCGCGCCATACACCTGCGTGAAGCCCTTCACGACCAGTCTCGCCTTCTCGCGCTCGACGGTGTCGTCGACGTGTTTCTTCGTCGTCAACACCCACCGGTTCTTCATGATGTTGACCCCCGGCGGGCGTTCGACCAGCTCCCAACTGCCCATGTTGATGAGGCTGCGGATCTCCTCCTCCATTGCGGCCTTCACCGCCGGACCCTTCCAGCTCGCCAAAGCCTCCTTCTCCGTCATCGTCGAGATGTCCCAACGGTGCTCGGGGTCGGCCAGCATGTCCGGGTCGAGCTCCGGAAACTCCTCATCCTCCTCGGCGTCGTCGTACGGCTGGTCGTCGTCATCGTCCACGTCGTACACCGTGGTGAAGGCAGCGGGGACGAAGAAGTCCGGCGGCCTCCGAAGTCTATCCGACTTCCGGGGTTCAGGCCGAACCTCCACCACGTCACTCTTGGTGGACTCCCCGGCGTCCCCTCCTTCGTCACCGTCTGCACTGCCCTCGTCCTCCTGCTGCACCTCGGTCGACTTCCTGGTCGACCTCTCCCCTGTGGCCGGCTTCCCTGCCGACTGCCTGGTTGCCGACTGTTCCGTGGTCGGCTTCACTGCTGCCTGCTCCCCTGTCGGCTGCTGCTCCTCAACCTGCTCCTCCCCTATCGACGCCGGCTTCAATCCCACGTCGACTTGCCTCTCATCACGTCGGCCACCGGCGATGCCCTTGGCCGGCGCCAAAGGCGACGTCCCACTACTCTCCTCATCGCCGTAGGCCGACACAGAAGTCAGCCCGCGCAAGTCGGCCACGAGGGGAGGGGCAGGGGTCGTAGGGGAAGGGGAAGGAGGACGGACGACCTCGGCGTCCTCATCAGCAAGCTCACCGACCTCGGCGAGCAGAGGCAGCGTCGCCGTCGAGGTATCGGTCGGCGGGGTGGTTGGCGTCCGACCGGACACCGGCCTGTGCTCCGACTTCCACATCTCCAGCGACATATACTCGTAGAACACCACGTCCGACGTGGTGACCACCCGGTTGGCGTCGAAGTCGAGGAGCTCCCAGCCCTTGCTCTCCGCCGACACGCCAAGGTGAAGGCCCCACCTGGCCTTCGGCTTCAGCTTCCCACCACGCTCCTGCTCGGGGACAAGGAACTGCGCCATGCAGCCCCACACCCGCGCCAACGACAAGTCGGGCTTCGTCCCGGTGAAGAGCTGGTATGGTGTCGTCCCCGGCGGTAGCGACGACCGCTCAAGGCAGTTGCGAACCCAGACGGCCTGCCGAAGAGCGAGGTGCCACCAGTGGTGCTGCATGCCCATGTGCAGCAGCATCGTCCGCACCGACTCTACCATCGTCCTCATCTCCCGCTCCGCCATGCCGTTCTGCTGCGGGGTGTACGGGCAGGTCAGGTCGTGGACGATCCCCTTGCCGTCCACGAAGTCGGTGAACTTCTTCCCGAGGAACTCCCCTCCTCGGTCGGAGCGAAGCATCAGCACCGACTTCTTCGTCTGCCTCTCCACCAGCACCAGCCACTTCTAGAACTCCAGCAGCACATCCGACTTCTTGGCGAATGGCCTCACCCACACGAAGCGGGTCTTGCGGTTCTTCAGCAGCAAGAAGTACAAGCTGCCGTCCTTGGCAGCCACGCGGAACGGCCCGCACAGGTCGAGGTGCACGACTGCCAGCACGTCGTCGGCGTCGGAGCCTTGGTCGGGGAAGGTGTGCCGTGCCAGCTTCCCGCCGACGCACGAGACACACGGTGAGTCGGCCCCCGTTGTCGACTTGAGGTCCAGCCCAATGGCGACCTCGTTCTTCGCCGAGCTCCGTATGGTGTCCATGTCGACGTGCGCAAGCCGCGAATGCATCCTGTCCGGCGTCGACGTCATCTTCGAGACGATCGTCCCCAGGGCCACAACCTCCGTCGTGGGCGATGTCGACCTCGTTGAGCAGGGACGCAGGTCGGTGCAGAGGACACGCCCGGAGTACGTCGCCCGACCGAGCACCTCTCCCGCCGCCGAGACGAGCAGCATTTCGTCGCCATCCTCCTGCAGCTTCATGCCGTGTTCCTTCAGCTGGCCGGACGATAGCAGGTTCGCCCGCACACCCAGCACGTACAGCACGTCGGGGATGAGCACCTGCTTCCCGGCCTCCCCTTGCAGGGCGACGGTGCTGCGGCCCTGGACGTCCTGCAGCGCCCCATTGAAGCCGCGCACGTGCTTGATTGAGCCGCTCGGCTTCAGGTCGACGAAGACGTCCTTCGTCCCCATCAGGTGGTGGGAGCAGCCGCTGTCGAGCAAGACCACTGCCGTGTTGGCCTGCACAGCTGCCGCCACCGCCTGGAAGTCCTCTCCGGCCTCCGGTGCCAGCGAGACGGTCGGTTCCACGACGCCGACCAGCGAGCACGACGCCGTCTTGTCGTCCCGCCCTTTGCCGCCTGCAGAGGAGTCGGCGTCCTTCGCCGAGGTCGACGTCTTGGTCGACTGCTTCTCCTTGCGCGGCTGGTTTTCTCCTCGACAAGGACGACGACTGCTAGACCTCCCGCGGCCTCCCTTGGCGTCGTCGTCTTCGGAGTCACTGCGGTCGGGGCACTCGAAGGAGAGGTGGTCGGGGCTGTGGCAGATCCAGCACTTCCGACGTCGACTTCCTCCTCCTCGATCGCTGTCCTTGGTCGACTTCTTGTCGACTTCCTTGGTCGACTTCCAGCCACTGCTACTACCTCCGCCGCCAGACTGTCCGCGCTGTCCCGGTCGACCTCCTTGCTTCGCCGGGGCGACGAAGTTGGCCTGCGCCAAGAGCTCCTGGGACCCCTCTGCCTCCTGCATCGCCTCGTCCTGTAGGATGTACGAGGTCAAGTTGTCCTCGTTGATCGTTGAGCGTCGTCCTTGTGCCCGACGCCATTGACAGCCGCTTCAGGAGGTTGTAGTTGCTCGAAAGTCCCTGCATGACGTGGGTGACGTACGACGCCGTCGAGTACTGCGCGCCGGCCATCCTGATAGTGGCGAGAATTCGCCTGGCCCGGTTGCAGTAGTCGGTCGCCGTCTCCTCGTCGCCCATACGCAGGTGCGTCAGCTGTCCCTCCAGCTAGGCGATGAACAGGTCGTCGGTGACTTGGTAGGTCGACTCAATGAAGTGCCACGCCTGGTGGCCGGCGTCGAGGTACTCCCGACACCACTTCAAGGCGATCTGCACGCCCGGCGAGCAGCATCGCGAGATGACCATGAAGGTCAACAACTGCACTGCGCGGAACTCCGCACGTAATTCGGGGTCGTCTGGCGCCGCCACAGTATCCCGAGCAAAGTTGATCAGCCCGGTCATCTCCAGCTGGGGCTCGATGTCTTCCTTCCAGGTGAGTATGTCTTGTCGACCAACGAGCGGCGGGGTGACAAAGATCCTGTCCGGCGTAAACTTGAAGTAGCCGTAGCTTGGTACTATCCCGCCCGCCGTCACCTGGGTCGCCGGCATCGGTGACAAACCGCTTCGTCGTCCTCCGACGTCGCCCTGCGAGGAGCCTGCAGCCGCCGACGACTGCACGCCTCGCGCCTGAACGCTGCCGACTTCATCGGCGTGAATCACACCTTACTGCCTCGACGTGCCTGCACTGCTGCCGACTTGGCCACCTCCGGCGTTGACGCCCACGTCGACGCCGCCTTCGTTGGTCACCGGTCGAGGAGAAGCTGGTCGAGAAGGGGGATGCTTCGTCGCCCACACGGAGCGGAGTCCAGCCTCGACGATCGCCCAGGGTATCGCCCCGTACTCCTGGGCCTCATGGCGTCTCCTCGCATCCTCCAGCCGTCCCTCCAGGGTGTCCATCACCTTGGTGTCACCTACGCGCACGTTAGTGACTGCACGGCTGCCGGCCTACGAACAACTTAGGTAAGTGACCTCTACGTCGACCTGACTGAAAGGTAAGTCGTGTGCCGTCCACGCTCACCGCATCATGCGGAGATAACTACTACAACGGGAGCTAGACTACGGGCTAGGCACGTCTGCTCGTGTGATCTCCGCGTTCGTTGGTCCTTAGTCGTTTTCCTAGTGCACACACTGCTTGCTAGTTCACGGGGCAAATTGGCAAGAGTTTCACTAGAGAAAGTTGACAACAATGGTTACAATGAGCTAGCATTCAGGTCGGTCGACTGCCAGCGCAGCATGGTCGACCGCGTTCCAGCACGACTTGGTCGACCACGCTCCCGCAGTGCAAAGTCGACGGCGTGCCAACACTGCAGGTTGACGGCGTGCCAGCGTTGCTCCCGCAGAACAGCAGCGCACCTACTTCGCAGGTGCTCGCAGATGATTGGCGGACTAAGCCTCGTCACCTGCACAACGCACACACCAGGTCGTCCTCGTGCTGACGACCGTACCTGATCCGCCATGTAGACCTCGGGATACCACCACCGAGGTCGGACTCGCCAACTTCGCATGGGCGACCGTCACACTCCTCCGCAGAACCTCGTCACCCAGGTAACCTGGTCGACCGGGCAACCACGTCGACCAGCTGCTCCTGTATGTGCCCGTCGACCTCCCAAGTCGACGACCACCCCAAGTCGGCGTCACCAAGTTGACGCCCTGCTACTCGACGCCCAGCTGCTCGGCGTCCTGAGTCGAGGTCGACGTCGGCCCCTCCTCCGTCGACCACCAGGTCTGGTCGACCACCAGGTCGACATCACGCCTGGTCGACCACCACCAAGTCGACCAGCAGGCCGGGTCGACCAACCACCAGGTCGTCCAGCAGTCCTGTCAGCCGACCACCCAAGTCGGCTGCCCCGAAGTTGGCGTCCACCAAGTTGACGCCCTCCGCAGGTCGACTTCCCAGGTCGACCTCCCTGAAGTCGGCGCCACCCTGAAGTCGGCGCCCGTGCAGTGGCCCCCGTGCAGGTCGACCTCTTCGTCAACCAGCTCGCCCACTGTTACAGGTCGGCTGCTCCCCTCACACCCGACCACGAAGTCGGCTCCGCCCAAGCGAGGACGGGGCCAACACACAACTCCCGTTGACACGCTCCTCCCACTAAGACCACCCTTTCATCCGTGCTTCACTCTGATTGATGGAGTCCACACTCATTTCTGCCTATGCATGCAACATATGATCATAACGGGAGGCAGTCGTGTCTGCCCATCGGTCTAAGGATGAGATGCAGATTACTTCCGGAGGGTGGAAAACCTAGCCTAACTCCTAAATCAGAGATGACATTGGTCTAACCTTAATCTTCCAGTCAGGTAACAGGTAGGGTTTCCCACCGTAACCGTCACGAGTTCATGAATGATCTTATTACGGTGGTTTTCATGAACATTGCCAGAATTAGTTGATTCTAGATTATTTAACCTAGGGATGAGCAAGAGGCGAATACGAACGTGTTTGCGTTCGCCCCTGCACGAACACCGCCGTTCGGTTCGCCGAGCACTGTTCGGTTCGCCGAACACTGTTCGGTTCGCCGAACACCTTTAGCAAAAGAAGGTGTTCGCCGTTCGCCTGTGAAGGGGAACACCTTGGCTTTGGAGGCGAACACGAACATGTTCGTGGCAAACACGTTCGTTTGAGCATCCTCTGTTATGCTCGAAATACGCAACAGCTGGCAGGGGAATTGCGAGAAACTGGGGGAAACATATAGGCTGGATCTGGCTTGCGCGAGATCTAGTTAGGGATCCATATTTTTGCTTGTCCAGCTCGCCACCTGGATTCCCCCCCCACGTAAGGCGAAATGCTCTCCCCCCTCTAGATCTACGAAATTTGCGATTGCTCGCCACCCCCCCACAAACGACCCCCCAACTTACGAAAAATGCGAACGCTATTCCTATGAATCCCCAACTTACGCAATTCGGAATGCTTTCCCCAACCCCATGCATACAAAATCTGCGAATGCTTACCCTCAACCCCCAACTTACGAGATTATGCAGTATTCCTATCTAATCCCTACCCAAGTTTAGTCAGACTAACCTAAGGTAACAATTTACTTACGCTAAGTCCTAATGAGGTGATAATGGCGGGATGTGTGGGGGGCGTGGTAGTAATGGCTGCTGCTGAATAGCGCGACTAAGTTTGAGCTCAAATTTGAGCTCAAACAGAATGTCCGCAACCTAAATTGTAGATTGAGGGACAGTTGCGACGAACACATTCGTGTTCGTTTTTTACCCGTTCGTCACGGCCCGGGCACCCACGACGAGACGAACACCGAACGTGTTTGGGTGAACACCGAACACGTTCGCCACGAACATTATTAGCAGGCGAACCGAACGGGTGTTCGTTTCCTTGCTCAAACCTAATTTCACCTACATACTAACTGGTTCCAGTTAGGGCTGCGATCAATTTGTCTTTGTGAGTAGATGTGGCCTTTGTTGGAAAAAAAGGGACTTTGGAACTTCCTTCCGGAGGACATGCGTCCAGGCAAAATTCATGTGCAAAACCTAATCAGTTTGGTTCGGTATATGAATTAACGAACCCCGAATCGGTTGGTTTCGGTAATATGCACATTCCTATTGTGAATGCACGTAACGGCATCACACCACACATGCTACCTCCCTCCATTCTCGTGTCATCCCCCATTAGGTCGACCGTGTGCGCTTGCTGTCCCCTAGTTATGCACTCTATTTTCTTCTTCTCACATATTCCACCCAAAACTTTGCCACACACACACATGTCTCTTTCATACAACTCTTTGACCGGATCCATTACCAATACCCTCGCGACGCTTATCCTGCTCACTAACCTCGTTTTAGCCTGTTGCTAAGCATGCATGATCAAAGGTCGCATGAAGTTGGATGCCAAGATCAAGCAAGAAAACACGGAGTTTTTGGTAATCATAACGTATATGGCCACGCCATTGGCCGCCATTGGCTTAATACCCCGAAATCCTCTGCGTGGACCTTCCCCTTTCAGGATTGACACGAACGACAATTTTGTCGACCAGTTCGGTCTATAAGAGCCAAACATGAGCTCGTTCGCCTCGAATCGAACTGCGAATCAATATGCTTGTCTCCCAGCATCTTGTCATCCCCCGATTAAGTCCACACTGTGTGCTTGCTGTTGCTCAGTCCATGCCCTCTATTCTGATCTCAACACTTTTCTACCCCAACCCATACCATGCCCACACAGGTCTCTTTCAAACAACATGTTGACAGGCTCCAGTCCCAGCGAAATATTCATGCTTCCTCAGCTCGCTTTTTTGTATGAAGCACGCTAGGCACGCACAATGAGTGGTGACAACTTGAGTGTGGGCTGTGTAGGGTTCTCACCTCCATCAGTTAAAACTCCCTACCTATCGTCCCTTGCATTTCGGGACATTGCACCCCGTGTATATATTCCGAAACGCCTACTGCTATGATTGTTCTATTCATTCATAGTGTTGAAATAAACTCGTTGAAGTCATTAACCAGCACTAGGATCGCCTTGCTCTCTCCCCCTCATCATTCTTTCTTCCTTTTCGCCCAAACTTTTCTTCATCTTCCATGGATTCTTTTTTATCTTGCATCTACTGTCCTTCATTTCTATATTCGGCATATGGATGTGCATATAGTCAGCCTTATGGTCTGGTCACCATCGGGTTTGTATTGCATGACGTGCCCCTTCATGTTACAACCATCCCAAATTTGGCGACTCTCCCAGGGTCTTGACCTAACCCGAGTAGTCATGTCATGAGTAACAGTTGAATTTGAACACGTTTGATGCTTATAACACTTATAAGGAACTCGCAACTTGTATGAAGCACCTCGTTACAAATTTGTAATACCTGAGTAAGCAAGTGGTCTAATTCGCGTTCTGGAAGTGTAAAATTGTTCGCACTATTTCAGTTTTCACTATAGTATATTACGGTTCCAATTATAAGGCACATATGTCTTAACCCGTACACGTACATAGGTGTCTTATAAACAGGAACACCCAAATATAAGAAACACCCCAATTAAAAACACCCCCTGTCTTTATTTCAACAGTGTCTTATATCTGGGCATGTACAATATGAGTTGCGAGCACTTGTTTTATACTTAGGATTAATGCCTCTGATTTCTTGTAAAAATTTGTGAATTTTATTTCCTAGCCTTGACTAACGCTGCAAAATAGGATTCCCACATGTATGTAGGATTTGAACAGTGAGAAACGCATAACTAGGATAGGCATGGGCATTAGCCCGACCCGACCCGACCCGTCTAGGTCGACCCGAGGTCGGGTTCGGGTGGGGTCGAATATACGCGACCCCGGGAATTTAGGCCAAGGATGTTGTCCCGACCCGCCCAGTACCACTTGGGTATCTCTGACCCGGGGTCTTGTCGGGTATACCCGAGGTTGGGTCGGGTATACCTGAATCCCCTTTTGTTAGTTGTAGTAAATAAAAGAAAGAAGATGTTTGTTTAGGATTATTCTAAAAGCATCCGTGAGGTAAGTTTAGGGTGAGAGTTAGTATTCTAGGTTGGTGGGTAGGTAAGTTATAGGTTGGCGAGAAAGGGTTGGATAGGGATAGCGCTGAGTATCGTAAGTTGGGGGTTGGGGGAAGAATTCGCAATATTCGTAAGTTGGGGAATTGAAGAGGGGGGGGGGAGGGGGGGTGGATGTTTGCAAATTTTGTAGGTTGGGGATATGGGGGTGGTGAAACTTGCAAAATTCCGGAATTTGAGGATTTGAGGGTGCTGAACCTCACAAATTTTGTAAGTTGGGGGCTGTAAGGTGGGGGGGTGGGGGGGGGGTTGGGAGAGCATTTTGCATGTAACTGTGCTATTATGTGGGAGGAAGTAGTTGTCTCGAGGGGTGTGGATCCAGGTCCCGAGCTGAATCTCAAGTAGCCAAATCCAGCCCAGTCGTTTTGTTGTGCGTGTGCGCGTGTGTGTGTGTGTGTGTGTGTGTGTGTGTGTGTGTGTGTGTGTGTGTGTGTGCGTGTGTGTGTGTGTGTTTGTATGATCTGAAAGGTCGAAACCTTTCGACCTTTCGAAATCGTAACCCCAGGCAAACCCCGTCGGGTACGATTGTACCCGACCCAAGTATGGGTTACTGACCCGAGTTCGGGTTGGGTATACTCGACCTGAAGGGTAATAAAAAACCCGACTTTGGACACCCAGGTCGGGTACCGGGTATTTTGTACCCGCCCGAGTATACACTGCTAGACCCGCCCGGGTAGTCAATCCCAAAATAAGGACCCGGCCCGACTAAAAATTCCGGTCAGGTTGGGTAACCCGACCCACCCGGGTCTTTTGCCCATGCCTAAATGTAACCATCACGGGAATGACTACGGTCCATTCGAACCAGGTTAGGCCCTAGTCAGGCTGGCCGTGGATATTTTGGCCCAGATCCGGCCTGTTAAGTTTGGCAGTGCGATACGGTTCGGCTCCGTTCGGGTTTGGTCAGCCCAGATCAGGCGGCTTTCGGCCCGTCCGAACTGTCCTAGCCACAGGGACACCCGTGTTGAGCGGAGCGGCACGGTGATGAGCCTGTGCTCATCCCTATACCAGGCCCAGGTCAGCCCGAAGTTCGATTCAATATTTATATGTGGCTGTCGCATGGCTGCGTCATGGCTGCCTGCCTCATTCCTCAATTGGTCGACAATGTGTGCTCGCTGTCCCTCAGTTTATGCCCACCATTCTCATCTTCTCACTTCTTACACCACACACACACAGGTATCTGTCAAACAACAATTTGACGGGCTCTATTCCCCACAGCATTTTCATGCTTTCTCAGCTCAACCTTCTGTATGAATCACCTCCTAGTCATAAGCACGAAAATGATTAATTATTGCATGAACACTAAATATTTGAAGACTTCATCCTAAATCACGTAATTAGGAGTCACGCACGAGCAAGAAATCAAGGATTTTTGGAAGTGAAAACGTACTTGCACACATTGAAGGAAGCCGAGCCAAGGCTGACTATCTAACTCCTCCTACGGCTGTCCCCCTTCCAGGCCAGGTTCTACGCACCAAAACGCGCCGAAACGGGACAGGATTGTGACTCCATCCAGTTCGGCCAATCAGAGTCGAGCATGACACCGCGAACCAAACAACAATTCGCTTTTCACTATGCCTGCCTCCCACCATGCCTGTCTCATCCCCCAATTTAATAGGTCATGTGTTCGTGCTGTCACTCAGTCCAACTCCACTGTTCTCATCTCCTCAGTTCTTCTACCCTGACCCACACCACACACACACAGGTCTCTATCAAACAACATGTTAACGGGCTCCATTCCCAACAGCATCTCTGACCTTTTGCAGCTCCTATATCTGTATGAAGCACTTCGCCAGAACCTAATCAAAGATCTTATCAACTCCAATACCACAAAGAATCCTTAGACAAATAACCTAGATGTCACACGCAAACAAGAAAACTAGGATTTTTGGGTAATCAAAAGGTCACGCATGAGCAAAAGACCTGGCCGGTCGGGCCAGCCCGAATCGACCCGAGTTTTTGCCTGGGTCAAGTCAGGACTTTCAATTTCTTGGCCCGGCCGGGTCGATTCGATTCGGTCCGGCCTGGGCCAAAACCCGACCCGATGTTGAATTTCGGATCGGGTCGGGTTTCCTGCAGACTGTGACCCGACCTGGAATCAGGTCAAAAACTCTGAAGTCGATGTCGAGGGGAAAGTTTTTCCCTCGACATCAGTTCTGCAACCTACCTAACTTCACTTCGACATCCTAGGGTTGGGCTAGGCTCAATGCCAATAGCAAGTCAGCCCTCAGTGCAGCACTAGGGCGGCTTGCCAGCGCCACAAGTCGGCGGCCTACCAACGCAGCTGGGAAGCGGCTTGCCAACGCACCAAGATGGCAACCTGCCAACTATGCACCAGGGTGGCTTGCCAATGCTGCATCAAGGCGGATTGCCAGCGTTGCAACCGCAGGTATCTGTATGCACGCAAGCGCGCACCTACTTCGCAAGTGCAGGTAGACAGTTACGCACGTCGTGCACTGTCTCGCACATTGCGCTGGTGCCAGGTCGGCCATGCGCCGACAGTTGCGCCATGTCGACCTTGTGATTTTGTGATGTTGCCACGTAGGTTGGCTTCACCAAAACACCTGGACGACGTTCGCGCACCCCCGCAGAACTTCGTCGACGAGGTTACTCGACCGACTAGAGGAGGCCGCCGACACCCACAAGTCGGCGCCCGGAAGTCAACGTCACATTGACGACCACCGTCGTCAACCGCCGAAACCCAGCGCTGTCCGTCGACTTCATCGGCACCGTCAAAGTCGGTTTCGCCAACGTTAGCCTCGATGTGGTCTCATTGAAGTCGATAACCAACTTTGTCGACGTCCCCCTCCAGGTCGACCCCGACCTCCAAGTCGAGTTGAGCGCATGCCTTGCGCGTTGGTTAGCGACGCCGACTTCACCCAAGCGAGGGCGGGGCCAGTTCTCCGACCAACAAGGTCGAACCAACCCAATCTGGCCGGGTCAGACGGGTCCCGTGTCGGGTCCCGCCGGGTCCAACTTTTCAGGATGCCGACCCGTCCCGAGCCTCAGAAGGTTCAAGGTTAAACCTTGAACCCAAACTTAACCCATTTTCTGATTCAACCGGAACTGACCTTACCTGGTTTAGTTTGACTAAGGGTCAAGTTTGACCTTGTTGAACGAAATTCTTGCTCCAAGACTTTTAGTCAAGAATTCGGTTATAAAACAATCGACAACAGTTTGTTACACCTTCATAAGAAGAACAAAAGAAGTTTTTTCGAACCTGCCATTCACTCCCTATACATCACTTTTCACTACTATTGATCAGACTTTTCCGTCTCATCATTACCAGGCACATTGGAAAAATATTCATCGATCTATATCATTTGCTTATGTTTTTTATTATTTATGTCCAAAAAAATCCAACGAAATTCTTACCCAGAAAACATACCGTTTTCGGACCAAAATTTAACAATAGTTCTGGGCGAAAGTTTGACAGAAAACTCTAAAACAATCGGCAAGATCTTGCACCTTTGGTTAAAAAATATTCACAGGTATCGTGCAAAAAAGCATCGTCTTTCATTCTCAGCTCCCTTATCTGTGAGGCGCACCTGGGTTAGCCCTGGTGGTAAGGACGTGGTGCAAAAATTGTGAACTCAGTGCACTGCACCGCACTGGCGCGCACCAGCTCAAGCTAGGGATGGGCATTTGGCCCGGACGGGTCGGGTTACCCGACCCGACCCGCCCAAAAGGGCGGGTCGGGTCAGGAATGCTGAGAATGTCGACCCGTCCGGGTCGGGTCGGGTTTACCCGGGCGGGTCGGGTCGACCCGTGACCCGTCAATGTGATTTATACACGGGTATCAGCGACCCGCCGGGTCGGGTTGACCCGTCCCGTCCGGGTCGCATACCCAGTCAAATGAAAGGGTTGCCTGACCCGTTCTCTGATTAGGGTACACTTTGGAGAGGGGGAGAACATCAGTTGGTTTTGATGTTTTGTTTTCCTCGACATTCAGATCCATTCACTAGACTAGATCAAGCTAGTAAATCTGCACTGCGCCTACCAAGACCCTTACAGTCTTCACTTCAATGTTAGCACTATTTTAATATTTATATTTATTGTAGGCATAGGCGCTCCCGCCATTACGCAGCGTCGCACGACCAGGGGCGCAGCAGCGCGCTCGCGGCCACGCATTGGCGGGATCGTGTCCCCGCAATAGCGCGATCTCGGCCCCGCATTTGCGCAGCGCGATCGCGGCCACACACATGTAGTTTACAATGTAGCAATTCAGACCTAACCTCCATACCCTGCTGCTATGTAGCATATCTTGATCCGACCCGACCCGACCCGTGGTGTAACCGACCCGGTTACGGGTCACAAATACCCGTTCCAACGGGGCGAGTCGGGTCACCAAAACAGAGTCAAACCCGACCCGCTGACCCGACCCGTTAAGCTAACGGGTCGCCCTAAACGGGACGGGTCGGGCCGGGTCGGGCCAGATGCCCATGCTTAGCTCAAGCTAGTCGCGCTCCTCGGGGCAAGTGCGGAACACTTCGCCTTTCATTGGGCGCATTTATCCTTCTAAGTATCAAAATCGCACCTACAAAAGTAACTTGAAAATCCATTTACTTGGAATGCTCACCAACAAGAGTTTGTGGGTTTGTCGAGCGGTGGTGAAATGACAGAAGGAAAGGATCGACAAAGTTCAGATTGTGTTTCCTGGTTTATCTAGGGTTGGTGCATCGTTCGAGTGGTGGTAAAATGGCGAAAGAAGGATCGGAGTTCATTCAGAGTGTGTTTCCGGGTTTATCAATGTTGTGCAAAAGATGGCGCGCGCACCATTGTGTGCCCTGGTGCGACGAGAGACGCAACAGTGCGAACCGTTGCTTGCACTGCACCTCACTAGTGCGCACCAAGGCAAGCAGGTGAACCGGGTTAACACGCATTTCCGTCGGCTCGGAGGCTCTGAAACCCGGTGAAATGCATTGCACTGGTGCGCACCAAGGTGATCGGATTGCCGCGATCCTGCAGCAGTTAGATTGGGTTGAGTAGGGGCTTCAATTTCATATGTTAGAAGTCCATTCATATCTTGAAGGGCAGCTTGCATCGCGGGCCACAACCCCCATGTGACATTCTCTGTAACCTCTGATGCGATCAGTGGTTGCTTCTACTCAGTCATATCATTGATATGAACTCTACTGAAGCTAATGGCCAGCCAGCATTAGGGTCGTCTTGCTCTTTTCCTCCCTGTCAACTCCCTCTCCCTCATCTCGCATGGGCTGCGTTTCATGTCTGTCAGGAGTATACAAGGAAATCGCTTGGTTGGATCCATTCCATCCTCTCTCGGCCGCTTGGTCAACCTGGTGAGCCTGTAAGTTTCATATGCTTTCCCAACTACTACCATTGGCTTGTTGACAGCACTGGGAGAACCAAATTAACCACAGTACTTCAGGAATATCACTACTTTGCCGTGTTGACACAATCTCAAAGCCCACAACTTGTGTGCTTTGCGGCCATCCATCCGTGTGCCCTTTCCCAGATCTATTCTCCTCTCAATCACCATGCTTCCTCCATTCAGCAGCCATTTCAATCTCCCTTCCTTTCCCCTTCAACCCTCAATACTTTACTTTGCTAATGCTTCTACCTTTTGCTCCCAGTCCAATGTTGTTTTTTCTTTTCCCTTATGCTCCCAACAAAGCTCCCCACCTATTTGGATCTTGGCTCATCACATCCTTGCGGCGCTTGCATGTGCTTCCTGGGATTCTTGCCATGCCTGCTATTTTCAATTCTTCACTTCTTTCAACCCGCAACACACAATGCACAGGGATCTCTCATCCAATTCCCTGAGTGGCCCCATGTTCACAAACTTCGCCTTCCTTGATGGCCTCACCTATCTGTACGAAGCTCACTTGAATCATTGTTTTATGTGTCGGGCCGAGAATTCATGGCGCTCTCATATGCCAAGCCTGCACTGTTCTCTCATGTGCCAAGCCTGCACTGTGCTCTCATATACCGAGCCTGCACTGCGCTCTCATATGCCAAGCCTGCACTGCGCACTCATGTACCAAGCCTGCACTGCCTTCTCATGTGCCAAGCCTGCACTGCGCTCTCATGTACCAAGCCTGCACTGCCCTCTCCTGTGCCAAGCCTGCACTGTGCTCTCATGTGCCAAGCCTGCAATGCGCTCTCATGTGCCAAGCCTGCACTGCCCTCTCATGTGCCAAGCCTGCACTGCGCTCTCATGTGCCAAGCCTGCACTGCCCCCTCATGTGCCAAACCTGCACTGCCCTCTCATGTGCCAAGCCTGTACAGTGCTCTCATGTGCCAAGCCTGCACTGCGCTCTTATGTACCAAGCCTGCACTGCGCTCTCATGTACCAAGCCTGCACTGCGCTCTCATGTGCCAAGCCCGTACAGCTCTCTCATCTGCAAACATGCACTGCGCATCAACTCACTTTCATAATCGCTGTGTGATCTTCCACAGTCTTGTCACCTCAGCTGCTGTTCCAGAGCATGTTGGGATGTGCTGTGACACGTTCAATGGTGCACTGCACCTTATAGTTGCTGCCGTGCATATTTTCTCTTCAGGTTTTTTTCCCATCCATTGTACCAACCTAAATCTATATTCCTGACACACACTCGTCATGCTGACGATCTCAACGTTTGCTTACTCAAGCATCATGACAACCTCGAAACCGCCATGGCCTGGTCCAGGGACTTTGAAGCTCCCAATGTCCATCAATTTCCTATCAGTCAGCAGTTTAAAGCCCAGATCTGCACTCAGACTGACAATAGGAATCCAACGATATAACTTTTGTGTTCATACAGCGAACATTTTTATCAAAGGGTTATTGTCAGGCAGTATCAAGGCGCGAGCTAACGCTGAAAACCCAAGGACAAGGGAGATTACCAAGGTCGCTGGCAACACCAGGGAGCCAGTCTGGCGGATTGGTGTTATCAAGGCGCTACGACAAGTTTTTCAAGACTATTTATACCCTAGCAGGAGGAAACGCAAGCATTATCCTTTGAGGGAGTGTCCCGTGCTCAGTTCTTTCTCATCATCTGCCGTACTACGGCGTTTCCAGGCCTTTCATCATCACAGGATGGCTCCCCCGGAGGCTAATGCGGCTGCTTCGGCTGCTGCTGGAGGCGTCCTGAACAAGAAGGGATCGGAGCCGGTCACGCCAAGGACACTCTTCAATGGTGTCCAGGGGCCTTTCGGTTCAGACGCTGTTAACGAGCTGTCGGCAAGGACGTCGGCGCTCAAGATCAATGATCTGCCAGGAGAAGAAGGAGGCAAGCGCGCGTCAATGGGAGCGAAACAAGCTTCTGTTACAGGCGACCAGGGGAAAGGGAAAGGAAAAGTCAAGGAATCTGAGGAGGACGACGGTTACCTCAGCGATGACCCGGAGGAGTGCAAAGATCCGGAGGTGGTGAGCGACATTGCATCTCAGGCGGGTTTCGCCATCACGCTGCTCGTCCCGGCCAAGTGGATTGACGAGGTTCCGCGCACGATTGAGACGGTCCGCGGGCTCCTGCTGCTGTGGGAGGAACATCTGACGGAGAATGTGAAGGTTACGACACGGTGTCACAAGCTCCTGCCGACGTGGCTTTCGAAGGAGCGTTTCGGCCGGGTTCAAGTGGTTTTCGTGCATGCGACGGATGCCAACTTCATGTGGAGTAAGAAGGTGGAGCATGTGGCGCGGAACAATGTTCGTCTGACGCTCGGATGGCAATACCCCGAAAATCAGGAATGCCTGAAGGAGCGGTCGAAGAAGCCAGACGCGATAGAAGTGCTGCTGAAGAGCGTCCCTGCTGTCATCACGCCAGAGATGATCCGGAAGAGCCTGGTGACTGCGACCCTGTTGAAGCGCAAGCGCACGGCGTTCCTGGAGGGTTCGGCTTTCCACAGGGTGGTGGATCCGGTTACAGGGTCAGACACGGATAAGATCAAGGGGTTGGTTTACCGGCACCCCGGGGATAAGTACAAGTGGTGGCATAGGGTGACGGACAAGGTCCATGGCACGACTCTGCTCGTCTCTTTTCCTGCGCTCGCCTGTGTTTTCTGCAACGGCATGCATATGTCATGTTTCCACGATGAAAATGTGACGGAGCGGCAGGACAACTTCACGAAGTGGAACTTACCGCTCGCGCGAGTTCATGAGATGAATGGTAATCATGCCTGCTCGAGTTGTGCTTTTCAGGTCGCGGCTGCCGCGGGCGATCCAGCTCATCTCTGTACTATCTCCCCTCTGAGCAGCGGACTCCCTGAAGCTGTCCTCAGCTACAAAGGCCATCATGGAAGATCCGGCGATGGTTTTCACCTCCACCAACAGTGCGCGGGAGGAGTGGTTGTGTGTCCAGGAGGGGTGCGGGAAGGCACACAGTGTCAGTTTCGCGAAGGCGGCGGAGCATGCGGCCTCGGTTATGCACTGCACCGAGCGTCTCAAGGCGGGATCGGCGACACGTCAGAGCAAGGGGAAGATGAATCTCCTGGCGGTCAAGAAGGAGTTCGGGATGTGAGCTCGCAGCTGCGGGGTCCTGGCTCTGGTGACTTCAACGCCTGCGTCAGACCCGGGGAGGCAATAAGCACAGAGCTAGAGAAGGGGGGGAGGTTGAGTCTTATGGATGTTTCACCTGTCTGTACAGTCTAATAAAGCCCGTGGATGCGAGGGGCTCCTGTCATGGTTAATCAATGGATAAACGCTCACGTCTCACCATCTGCGGGGTCAACGTGAATGGCCTCGGAAGTAACGGCAAAAGAGTCAAGCACCGCACGTGGATTAAGAGGGCCGCGGATGTGGTGGTGATGTCAGATACAAGGACCAAGGAGGACCATAACTTCTGGAAAGAGCTAAAACCAACAGCTTGGGCAACAGCGAGCACGGTGAAAGGAGCAGGAGGAGTGACGATCGTGGCCTTTAGGAAACATCTACGGTTCACAGAAGTGATGACACATGAGACAGGGAGACTGTTAGGGGTGACGGTGGAAGGAGGAGCGACGCCTTTCAGGCTCGTTGCGGCGTACCTTCCAGCACAGCCAGGGAAGCGGACGAAATTCCATACAGAGCATCTGGTTCCATTCGCAAAGGCGCAGCCGGCGGGAGCCCACTTGGTGTTGGTAGGGGACCTCAACATCATTGCGGATCCGGACCTGGACAGGTCATCGAACACGGGCTCAGGCAGGGAGAATCAGCGCTTTTTGGAGGCGTGGTCGGGATTCGACCTCAGGGATGCCTTCCGGGCGCTCAACCCGGGTGAGAAGCAGTACACGTTCAAGGCGAGGCCGTCAGGCACCAAGTCCAGAATCGACAGGGCGTTGGTGTCGACTTCGTTACTGGGGCAGTTGGCAGAGGCAAGCCACACGTGGGTGCCGAAGAAGCTGTCGGACCACCGATTCGCGATCCACGTCAGCCTCGTTATCAAGTCGTCTCACGAGAGCGGGCCTGGTATCTGGAGGCTGCACGCAACACGGGTAAACCGGAGGGGAATTAGGACGGTGCTGCAGAAAATCATGGGGTCGCCGACGAGGCATGGCGTGCGGACGCTGGAGCGAGCTATTCCGCGTCTGAGCGCGGCCCTGCGAACGCACGAGAGAGAAGAACGGAAGCGGGTCACGGCGACCAGACGACATCTTGAGACGGAGGTTACAAGGCTGAACCACTTGGTTATGGCGGGGCCGGCGGAGGCAAGGATAAAGGAGAAGCTGCTGACTATGGAGGCTCAACTGGAAAGCTACCAGGAGAGCGAGACGGAGCAGCTGCAGGTGTTTGCCGGGCTGGACTCGGAGTTGCACGGCGAAATCCCGTCGCCGTACCTGTCGGCAAAGGTCAAGATGAGGAAAGAGAAGACGATAATCAAGGAAGTGGAGCACAAGGGGAAGCGGTTCTACGGTTCGCAGGAAGTCTTGGTGGCAGCTGCAGAGCACTTCCAAGAAGCTTTTGCGGTGCAGGAGGTGACAGAGCGACAAGACCGGGAAACAATAAAGGTAGCAAGGCGCTTAACGGAGGATGCAGTGGCGAGGCTACGTGCCCCGTGGACGGAGGCGGAGGTTAAGGAGGCGCTGGCTGGCCTGCCGAGGGGCAAGTCGCCGGGCCAGGACGGCTTACCACCGGAACTCTTCAAGGCCCACTGGGACCTTCTGGGCGGGCCTCTAGTCGAGTTTGCCAAGAGGTTCGAGAAGTCGGGGGTCCTGGACGAGTCAGTCACCACAGCAGTCACAGTCCTGTTACATAAGAAAGGACCGACAGATCAGTTAGGGAATTATAGACCCATCACGCTTTTGAGCACGGCGTACAAGGTGCTGGCGAAGCTGCTGGCAAACAGGCTGAAGAAGGAGTTGCATCTGGTGATATCGGAGGAGCAGCACGGCTTCATACCTGGAAGGAGTTTGGCGGATGCGGTCTCGGTCGTGGCGGACGCGGTGGAGGCTGCGGACAACGGGGGGGAAGACTGGTTCCTCCTCATGGTCGACTTCCAGAAGGCATAGGACACGGTGGCAAGGCCATACCTCTTCGAGACGATGGACAAACTGGGCATACCGGCGGACTTCATTAGGTGGACCGAGGGGCTGCATCAGGGCTCCGGGACGAGGCTGGCGATTAACGGCTGGATAGGGGAGAGGGTGGAGATGCAGAGGGGGGTGCGGCAAGGGTGCCCGTTGGCCCCGTACCTCTTCCTGTGCGCCCTCGAGCCGCTCTGTCAAAAGATTAAGGAAAAGAAGCTGGGGGTGAGCGAGGAGGGAGCAGCGGAGCTGGCATACGTCGGTTACGCGGACGATACGACACTGATCCTGAAGGGAGAAGAGCAACTGAAAGAGGCAGAGGCGGTCCTGGAGCAGTTCGGAGCGTTGTCAGGCCTGCGTACAAACAAAGATAAGTCGGTGGTCATGCCGCTGGGTAGGAACAAGGGGAAGAGTGGAGCAGAGGGGGTGAATTTCAAGTGGGCGGCGGACGGAGTACCGGAACGCCTGCTCGGGATATGGATCACACCAAATGGGGACGCAGAGCCGTCCTGGGGGAAAGCATGGGAAAGAGGGAAGACGGAGCTCGTCAAGTGGGAGAGCCAGCATCTTCTGACAGCGGCAAGGGTGACGGTAATAAACGCCTACATCATGCCGATTTTCGTTTTCCAAGCGCAAGTTTACCCGCCGCCGGAGGAGCTGTGGAAGCACATCCAGAAGACGTGTGATAATTACGTCTCCAGCGGGGAGGCCACGGCGGATAAGACGTTCGTACTGTGGAGCGGAGAGTTGGCGCGCCTGCCAAAGAAGGAAGGGGGTTTGGGGCTGATAGACCCCAAAAAGAGAATCGACAGCATGGCTATCCGTATGGTCGGGAAGCTGATTGCGGAAAGCGATGTCACAAAGCGGTGGCTGGCGGAAAAGGCAGCGGCGTTACCTCAAGGAGCGGCGACGCTCTTCGCAGACCCATCTGCAGCAAAGCACTGGCCGGGCGGCAGCCAGAGGTGGAAAGCGACGGTTGAGGCTTTCTGGGAGTCTCCGTACGCGGAGCTGCCGGAGCCGAAAACCGGCTGGGAGGTGGAGCAAGCGAAGGTGTGCTTCAACCGCAAAGTTATGTACAGGGGGAAGAGTCCTTATGGGAACTAGCAGGGCACGGTGGGAATCAGAACGGTGGACTTCGGCGCTCTGGTGGAGGAAGGGCCGGGGGGTGTACGTACGGCAAAGGGCAAAAAGGCTTTGAGAACAGAGCTGGGAGGAGTTGCAGCGGCCAGGTGGGCGCTGATGGCATACGCGGCGATGTCAGAGGAGTGGAAGACGATGATCACGGCAAGCAGAACGGCGGAAGCGGTGGCGACTGCAGCGGAGGTAGTAAGGTCGCTCCTCCCACGGACACAGGAGCATCTGTACTGGAGGGTGACGGGAGCGCAGGACAGACGCTATCAAGCGTAAGATGCGGGAAAGACGGGAAGCTGGAGGAATGGAGCAGACCAGTTAAAGCAGTTTTCGGAGTAAAGAGAGTGGAACCGGTGGCGGTCAGAGGCGGCAGGGTCCTAGGTGTGCTGGGCGCACCGCTGACGAGGTTACGCCAGTCTGATATACTAGATGAGGAAGGGATACCGGTGAAGGCGAAGGCGATCCGACGGGTGCTTACAGGCCCGACAGCAATGTCAAGAAAGCGAATCGAGTGGGAGGAAAGGTGGGGGAAGAAGATCGACTGGGCAAAGGTGGAATGCAGAAGAGAGTCACTGGCAGTACCTGTCAGGGCAAGGGATGTACTGCTGAGGATGCACAGCTTGAACCTGCAGGTGGGAAGCAGGCTGAAGTTCTTGGGGGAGAGGGCGCGGTGCTCGCACTGTGGGGAGCCTGAAACCCTAGAGCACTGCATGTTCAGCTGCCCGCTGGTGCAGCCTGTAATCGGCGCGCTGCTCCGCTCGCTGCAGCTGCTAGATCGGACGAGTAATCCGAGCTCGCTGGGCGACTTACTTTTCGAGGAGGGGGGCACACGGTCAGGAAGCAGGGCCGGTCCGCTCCAGTTTATCAGTTACGACTGAGGATGTATGCACTGTCACTAGTGTATTAACATTCAAAAAAAAAAAAAAAAAATCTATATTCCTGTGGGATGGGTGCATGCATTGGAATTGCCAGGTTCCCCCATCTCATGCATGCAGCAGTGAACGGATGAATGCATGCCTTTAAGTGGATGGGTGGATGCACGTTGCTGCATTGCTGCGTGCATCAGGCTCACAGGGCTCACTCCCACTCTTTCCGTCCAACCCATGTGAGCAGAAACCTCTTTGATAATAACCTCAGCGGGGAGATTCCGGCTGAGATTGGAGGCCTCACGGGATTGGTGTACTTGTGAGTAGGCTTGAGCAAATACCAAACCCGAAGTGAATTTGCTTCATTAAGTACTGAACCTAAACTGATCGTGAATATATGCTTGAAAAGGTACCAGAATTGAAGAGAACTTGTAAGTAGGCTTGGACCGTACCAAACCCGAACCAACAATTCAACTTGTGATTAGGCTTGAACAAGTGCCAAACATGGACCAAACTTCAAACTTGTAAGTTGGCTTGAACAAGTATCGAACCCGAAACGAACTTGTAAGCCGGGCCAGGGCTGCATGGCGCTCTCATGTCCCAAGCCTGCAGTGTGTTCTTATGTGCCAAGCCTGCACTGAGCTTCCATGTGCCAAGCGAGCATTGGGCTTCCGTGTGCCAAGCCTGCACCGAACGGCGATCTTTATGTGCCAAGCCTCCACTGCGCTCTGA
Organism: Closterium sp. Naga37s-1; assembly: GCA_947471745.1. Taxonomy (NCBI): domain Eukaryota; kingdom Viridiplantae; phylum Streptophyta; class Zygnematophyceae; order Desmidiales; family Closteriaceae; genus Closterium; species Closterium sp. Naga37s-1. The sequence goes on from CANJKZ010000830.1 coordinate 2,831,071, forward strand.
GGCATCGACTCACTTTCATAATCGCTGTGTGACCTTCCACGGTCTTGTCACCTCAGTTGCTGTTCCAAAGCATGCTGTGACATGTTCAATGGTGCTCTGCACCTTATAGTTCATTCCGTGCCATCCCATTTTACCAACCTGCCATCTATGTTTTTTTGGGGATGGATGCACGCATTGGAACTGCCTGGTTCATGCATCTCAATGCATGTCTTCAAGTGGATGGGTGGATGCTTCTTTTAAAGTGGATGCATGGATGCTTGCCTTTAACGGATGGGTGGATGCATGTTGCTGTGTGCATGAGGCTAACAGGGCTTACTCCCACACTTTCATCAAACCCATGTGAGCAGAAACCTTTCTGCTAATAACCTCAGCGGGGAAATTCCAGCTGAGATTGGAGGCTTCACTAGATTGGAGTACTTGTGAGTAAGCTTGAGCAAGTACCAAACCTGAACTGAACTTGTAGGTAGGCTTGCGAAGTACCCAAATCGGAGCGAACTATTTAGTAGGCTTGAGCGATACCAAACCCCAACTTGCAATTGAACTTGTGAATAGGCTCGAACGAGTGCCAAACCTGGACCAAACTTGGAACTTGTGAGTAGGCTTGAGCAAGTACTGAACCCGAAACGAACTTGTAGGCCGGGCCAGGGCTGCATGGCGCTCTCATTTCCCAAGCCTGCAGTGTGTTCTTATGTGCCAAGCCTGCACTGAGCTTCCATGTGCCAAGCGAGCATTGGGCTTCCGTGTGCCAAGCCTGCACCGAATGGCGATCTTTATGTGCCAAGCCTGCACTGCGCTCTCAGGCATCGACTCACTTTCTTAATCGTTGTGTGACCTTCCACGGTCTTGTCACCTCAGTTGCTGTTCCAAAGCATGCTGTGACATGTTCAATGGTGCTCTGCACCTTATAGTTCATTCCGTGCCATCCCATTTTACCAACCTGCCATCTATTTTTTTTGGGGGATGGATGCACGCATTGGAACTGCCTGGTTCATGCATCTCAATGCATGTTTTCATGTGGATGGTGGATGCTTCTTTTAAATTGGATGCATGGATGCTTGCCTTTAACGGATGGGTGGATGCATGTTGCTGTGTGCATGAGGCTAACATGGCTTACTCCCACACTTTTCATCAAACCCATGTGAGCAGATACCTTTCTGCTAATAACCTCAGCGGGGAAATTCCAGCTGAGATTGGAGGCTTCACTAGATTGGAGTACTTGTGAGTAAGCTTGAGCAAGTACCAAACCTGAACTGAACTTGTAGGTAGGCTTGCGAAGTACCCAAATCGGAGCGAACTATTTAGTAGGCTTGAGCGATACCAAACCCCAACTTGCAATTGAACTTGTGAATAGGCTCGAACGAGTGCCAAACCTGGACCAAACTTGGAACTTGTGAGTAGGCTTGAGCAAGTACTGAACCCGAAACGAACTTGTAGGCCGGGCCAGGGCTGCATGGCGCTCTCATGTCCCAAGCCTGCAGTGTGTTCTTATGTGCCAAGCCTGCACTGAGCTTCCATGTGCCAAGCGAGCATTGGGTTTCCGTGTGCCAAGCCTGCACCGAACGGCGATCTTTATGTGCCAAGCCTGCACTGCGCTCTGAGGCATCGACTCACTTTCATAATCGCTGTGTGACCTTCCACGGTCTTGTCACCTCAGTTGCTGTTCCAAAGCATGCTGTGACATGTTCAATGGTGCTCTGCACCTTATAGTTCATTCCGTGCCATCCCATTTTACCAACCTGCCATCTATTTTTTTGTTGGGGATGGATGCACGCATTGGAACTGCCTGGTTCATGCATCTCAATGCATGTTTTCATGTGGATGGGTGGATGCTTCTTTTAAAGTGGATGCATGGATGCTTGCCTTTAACGGATGGGTGGATGCATGTTGCTGTGTGCATGTTTGGCTCAAATAGAACACTCTTGCAGGAGTTACAGTGACTTACAGCTTTTTGTGGGGTGCTGGCAATGTCTCCATGCCACCATCCCCTTACCGTCCTCACCTTCGCATCGGTGCCCATGTTTTTCGCATTTTCATCTCCCCTTTTCCACTGCAGCAACATCTCTGGCACCAACCTCACATGCCCACCTGGCAACTCTACCTGTGGCGTAAAACAATCTCGTAGAACATCCTTTTGCCGCACGTGTACACCCTTCTGCAATACTTGCACCAACCAATCTGCAGGCGAGTCAATAACCTCACCTCCCAAGTATGATTTCAGAGTAAAAAGCAACGAGACACGACATGATGCATGGCACAGTGCGGTTTGGAGTCATGAGTGTTGTGCCAGAGAAATATGTTGTTAGAGAAAAAATATCTTTACAGCAAGCGACGCATGGCACATGGGAATGCATGCAACGCATGGGAATGCATGGAAACACATGGGACTGCATGGCATTGCACGGCGCAAGGCATGTTCTAAAAAAAGAATCCCTCACGTGCTAGCCCTGTTAGTGATCGTTTTGCAGCAATCTCCACAGCCTGTGTGGATTTATGCTCATGTCATTTGCAGGAATCAGCAACGGCAGCAGCAGCAGCAGCAGCAGCAGCAGCAGCGGCGGCGGCGGGGCGGCGGCGGCGGCGGCGGCGACGGCGGCAGCAGCGGCGTCGGCGGCAGCAGCAGCAGCAGCGAATTCTTCTGCAGGAGGTGGAGGTGGAGTGTCAGTGGGAGTCATCATTGGCATTGTTGTTGCTGCTGTGGCTATTCTCCTACTTCTTGTCGCCACTCTGGTTTACTTCAGGCACAAGTTACAGCCACAAGGTACGGAAACAAAGCAACCAAAAGTACACTCCACAAAAGGTACAGCTGCCATCTGTCGGCTCTGTGCAATCATAACGATATGTGAAAAGTAAGGTTTTCACTGCATGAACCCAGACATGAGTGAGATTGACTTGCCACAAGCAGTTTGACTTTTGAACTTGGCCCACGAATTTGCTTTTGTCACAAGCTTACGTGCTGCTGTATGCCTTTTTGAATAGTGGATGTACCCTAAGGGACGTAAAGCTGGGCTACACAATTCAGGAGGCAACAGATGGTTTTAAGAAGTCAAGTGTTGGAACTGCGAATTCTTAGGGTCTCTCAGGGCTCTGTATAACCCAGGCATAAATATGGAGTCGTCAATTTTATGACCCGTGAAATTACATACACGCTGGGTCTCAACAACAATCCACGAAGCAAGTTGGGGCATGTCACGGGTCTGGCCCGACTCTACTCAGCACATGATGTTTCGACTGAAGCCGACTCGTCTCAACCTGACTCAACTCGACTTGGCGACTTGATAATCTTGCTCAAGCATGTTTCCCTGCACCCATGCACCTCCTTTCACCTCTGACACTACAAGCAGGCTCCGGCAGCAGCCTGGCAGCCTCGCACTGCACGGAGTTCTCACTGGCGGAGGTCCTCAAGGCCACCAATGGGTGGTCCCCCAACAACCAGCTGGGCTCGGGTGCCTTTGGCGATGTGTACAAGGGTGTGTCTCCCCGCGATGGCACCACCTTGTGGGCTGTGAAGCGCGCCAAGCTGATAGACGTGGGCTTTCAGAAGGAGGTCAGTCAGCCTCAGAAATGGAGGTGCCATATCTTTTTGCCATTATTTTTTTTGTTTTTCAGTGTGCCATCGTAAGTCTGGTGAGCCATGCTAAAATTGTATCTTTCATTGCCATACTGCATGTTTGTTTTACCGTTCAACCTATTCAAACACCGAGTCACGACTAGCTTCTAACCTCTCGTATCTTTAGATGCAAACTTGAAAAAAAAGGGGGGGATGGAGAAAACAAACGTTTTTTTTCTGCACTTCAGATTATCATGCCTACTTGACTCTTTTTTTCCTAGTGTACCCTGCTTCTCAATCTGTTCCTTCATCCCTGCTGCTCCATCTTCCCCTGGCTGTGTGGATCAGATCCAGCAGATGGCCGACAAGAACCATCCCCACATTGTGAAGCTCCTTGGCTTTGCGATCGGAGGAGACTTGAGGACACGTCCCGAGCAAGTTCTCATCTATGAATACGTGCCCAATGGCGACCTTCACAAGTGGATTGGCCCAAGTATGCGTGCCACTCATATGCTGCGCCACCCATTTGCTATGCCACCCATATGCTGTGCCACTCATAGTGCATATCCTTGCAGAGGCTAAGTGCTCTCTAATTCTAAAGCAGCTTGCCACTTATACACTGTGCAACACTTAAGCTGTACCACGCATCCTTCCACATGCAGTCGGACCTCTACCACTCATCCTCTACCACTCATCCTCTGCCACTCACCCTCTGCCACTCACCCTCTGCCCCTCATCCTCTGCCACTCATCCTCTGCCACTCATGCTGCCATATATCTCTTGCAGAGGCAGAACGCCCTCTCACTCTGAAGCAGCGGCTGGACATTCTCATCGGCATGGCACGGGGCTTCGAGTACCTCCACGGATTTGGCATCGTGCATCGCGACATCAAGCCTACCAATGTCCTCATCACCGATAACATGCAGGCAAGCTTGGTTGCGGTGGGTCCTTTATGTATTCAATACAGCGGCTTGTTGAGTTGTGTGACATGAAGCCCGCCAACGTCCTCATCACCAACAGCATGCAGGCAAGTTCTTGGTGTCAGAATTGCTTTCTCATAGTGGAGGCAATCTTTCTTCAGAATTTGGTCAAATTATGCAACCATACTAGTGTATCCGAGTCCTGTACACACTTACACGTTTATGATTCTCGTCATGCCCTGTTCCTGATCTCTCATGCTACAACAACTCTCATCAAAATGACCAGGCAAAGATTGCAGACTTCGGGCTGGTGAGGCTGGGGGAGGGCACCAGTGTGGGCACGACACGCATCATGGGGACACCGGGCTATGTGGATCCAGCCTACTCCCGCACGTCCAAGGCCACCACCGCCAGTGATGTCTACAGGTGAGGCAGGAGACCCTTGGAGAGCATTGCGATAGTCCATTGAAAAGAATGCAGGAGTCTTTTGGAATGCATTGCAGGAGTCCCTCAGAGAGCATTGCAGGAGTCCATTGAAACACTTGCAGGAGTCCATTGGAAAGCATTGCGGTAGTCCCTTACGAAGCACAGCACAAGTCCTTTCTAGCCATTGCAGTAGTCCCCTGAAAAGCATTGCAATACTACCTTCGAAGCATTGCCAGAGTCTATTGAAAAGAATGACAGTAGTTCCTTTAAATTGTTGCATTGATCCCTAACAAGCATTGCAGGGGGGCCTTCAAAAGCATTGCAGCAGTCCCTTGAAAAGTATTGCAGGAGTCGCTTAGAATCATTGCAAGCAACCTTTGGGAGGCATTTCCACAGGCGATAGGAAAGATTGCTCCATTTACTATGTGTCTAGAGTCCATGAACCTGTGCTCAATGCATTTAGCTGGCAAGATTCATCTTAAGTGCCACCTCTCCCTCTGCATCCTGTGCCTCTGTGCTGTGATTTTCTTTTCAGCTTTGGAGTGCTCATGTTGGTTATCTTCACAGGGCGCCCACCATTTTTAGGGACTGATGGAGACGGTCAGCAGATCACTAAATGGGTGAGCACCCCATCCATGAAACGGCCTGTTCTTCTTTTCTGTGATAGTGTCATCTCAATAGCAGAAGGGAACACCCCCGTCCGCTGCCCACTGTTTGGTTGTGGTACACCTTACGCACTTCCGGTGTTGCTGGTGGTCCTCTCAGGGCCTGCAGGTGACTTCATGGGTAAGAACCATTTTGCTTATACTAAAAAAATTAGCTAGCGTCTTCTCAATGGCATCGAAAGAATTCCTTCCACACCCTCCACCCGCTCACCTCACGCTGCTTGTGATTTCTCCCACCCGCTCCACCCGCTCCACTCCCTCAGGCATCAGAGTGCCTCTCCTCGGGAGACAGGGAAAGCCTCAAGGACCCCACCATGGACGCCCCTGCAGATGCTGTGCTGCGTGTGGCTCAGCTCGCCCTCTCCTGCACTGCGGAGCGCACTGCAGACCGCCCAAGCATGCTGCAGGTTGCCAACGAGCTCCAGGCCATCCGGGAGGAGTGGGTGGGGAAGGAGGAGCTGAGTGCGGCTGTCAAGGTGGATGCGCAGGTGCAGGAGATGAAGGACGTTGTCGGCGTGAACAGCCTCAACACCGCACTTCAAATGATTGAAGACAACTTGGGTGAAAGTTACCATAGGTTATAGTTTTGACATGTGGCACTTATACTGGTAGTGCTCGAGAATGTCTACGTTTTTGCTGGGATTGCTGTTCATATGAATCTTCTGTATCAAAGAAGAGAGCAGTGTTCTCTTCTGATTTGATAGTGTTTGATAGTATAACTTCAGAGGCCCCAGTTTAACTTCAGATAAATTCAGAGACCCCTCCGCCACCCCTTGCTTAACTGCATCACCCGGATAACGGACTGGGTTCTAATGCTTTACTGTTGTGCTATTGCTATTATCATAATAGAAATGCAATAGACCCAATGTTGCAATGGACACGAGGTCCAATCTTGCAACATCTTTATATACTATGTAACCCCGGATTGAAGGACGCTGGACATAAGTCAGAAGTCGATGCATATCATGAAGCCTGCTTTCATCGCAGACCTCAAGTCCCATGTGACAGTCTGCGTAACCTCTATGCAATCGATGACTGCTTCTAGTCGGTTATAGCATTGTAATGAGCTAGGCTGAAGCTAATGGTGAGTCATCATCAAAGTCGTATTGCTCTTTTCCTCTCCGTGAAATCCCTCTCTCCCCTTCGTCTTGCATGGGCTGCTTTGCATGCCTATCAGACTTATACTTGGGAATCGCTTAAAGGGATCTATCGCATCCACTATCAGCCGCTTGATCACCCTGGTGAAATTGTAAGTATCATGATTCACGACTCCAATACCAGGCTATTCCAGCTACCATTGGCTTGTTGACAGCACTAAAAGAGCCAAATAAGCGGCTGCTCTTTATTGATGTCGTTGCGTTGCCACGTTCGTACAATCTCTAAAACTCGCAACTTGCTCTGGAGCAACATTCATGCCCGCTTGCCTTATGTAAAGCTCTAGGCCCAAATTGTTCAACCTTAGTAAGATTGACCGCTTGGCTATGAAGGATGTGCTCATGGAAGTTGACGAGGGTGTTGTGAGCGAGGGATGTTATACTTTCGCCAATCCCCTCGCTACAGTTTCAAGGGGGGGCTTCGTATTTGATTGCCAAGTCCCGTTGCACGGGCGTGGGTTCTCAAGTTTCCGAAACTCACACCATCAAGATTACTGAATTGCCCTGAGCAGTCCGCAATTTGGGCCTCGAGCTTTAACCAGAACCCTGCTGAAATAATATCAAATAGAAACCTTACAGATTTGAGGAGTTTTGTGAATTGGGAGTTTGCCTCCATCCCACATTTTTTCATCATCTTCCACTTCCCTCCGTGTACCCCTTACGAATCCATTCTCCTCTCAACCTCCATGCTCCGTCCACTTAGCCCCACTATTCCGCAAATATTTATATCCCCCTTTCCTCCCCATTCCACCCTCCCTACTTTCATTTACTGATGTTGTTTCCTTTTCCTCCCAGTCCAATGCTGCTCGTTCTTCTTCTCTATTCTCCCACCTTTTGGAATGTTGACTCGTCAAATCCCTTGGGCCGTGTTGTTGGGTACCTATTGTTCTCCAAGTTTGCTGGGGGTTTAGTTAGTCTAATTGTAAGTTATATGTATCCGTTTACATTATAGTAGTGTGGACATTAGGGTTTGGGTTATTTTAGGTATAGGGTGCCCCCTGCGTGACTTTATCAAGTGCTGGGCACCCCAAATTCGGCTTTGGAGCACCTCAGCACGTCTTCCAACCTTGGGAGCGCGTCTCCAGCCTGGTCCCACGAATTTCAACATTGGAAACGCGGCTCCATTTTGGAATTCGCGTTTCCAATTCGTGGAATCACGGTTCCATCTTGACTGTGGGCGACTTGAACACCCATTTGGCCACCCCAAGTCCCTTGGTACCAATACTCTCACCTGGACCAGCCCAAGTCGCCTCCAAGCTAGCTCTTTTCATTCGTTGCCTATATTAGCTTATGTTTTGCTTATATCCATCACCTCAATTCACTTACTTCTCTAGAACCTTTCAGCATTTCAGAATCAGCTTCTCTTTGTGGACATTGTGCACAATAGGTCTGTTTTTCTACAGGCTGCTTGCATGTGCTTCCTGACTGTCCTGTCCTGCCTGCTATTCACAATTCTTCATTTCTTTCAACCCACAACACACAATGCACAGGGATCTCTCATCCAAATCCTTGAGTGGCCCCATGTTCAGCTACTTTGCCTTCCTTGATGGCCTCACCTATCTGTACGAAGCTCACTAGAACCGTTGTTCTATGTGTCGGGCCCATGCCACACGGCGCTCTTTATGTTCCAAGCCTGCACTGCGCTCTCATGTGCCAAGTCTGCACTGCACTCTCATGTGCCAAGCCTGCACTGCACTCTTACGTGCCAAGCCTGCACTGCGCTCTCCTGTGCCAAGCCTGCACTGTGCGCTCCTGTGCCAAGCCTGCATGCGCTCTCCAGTGCCAAGCCTGCACTGTGCTCTCGTGTGCCAAGCCTGCACAGCGCTCTCATGTGCCAAACCTGAACTGCGCTCTCATGTGCCAAGCCTGCACTGCGCTCTCATGTGCCAAGCCCGTACTGCTCTCTCATGTGCAAAACATGCACTGCGCTCGCGCATCAACTCACTTTCACAAATGCTATGTGACCTTCCAAGTCTTGCCACCTCAGTTGATGTTCCACAGCATGCTGGGATGTGCTGTGACATGTTCAATGGTGCACTGCACTACACCTTATAGTTGCTGCCGTACATATCTTTTCTTCAGGTTTTTTTCACATCCATTTTACCAACCTAAATCTATATTCTTGTGGGATGGATGCACGCATTGGAATTGCCAGGTTCCCCCATCTCATGCATGCAGCACCGAACGGATGAATGCATGCCTTTAAGTGGATGGGTGGATGCACGTTGCTGCATTGCTGTGTGCATCAGGATAACAGGGCTCACTCCCACTCTTTCCGTCCAACCCATGTGAGCAGAAACATCTCTGCGAATAACCTCAGCGGGGAGATTCCAGCTGAGATTGGAGGTTTCACTAAATTGGTGTACTTGTGAGTAGGCTTGAGCAAATATCAAGCCCGGAGTGAATTTGCAAGGCTTCATTAAGTACCAAACCTAAACTGAACATGAATATAGGCTTGAGAAAGTACCAGAATCGGGGAGAATGTGTAAGTAGGCTTGGAACATACCAAACCCGAACCAACAATTCAACTTGTAATTAGGCTTGAACAAGTGCCAAACACGGACCAAACTTGGAACTTGTAAGTATGCTTGAGCAAGTATCGAACCCGAAACGAACTTGTAAGCCGTGTGAGGTAGGAGATAGGCTGTTGATCTGATGCCACAATGAAAGCACATGTTTGGCTTGAACAGAACACTCTTGCATGAGTAACAGTAATTTGCAGCTTTATGCGGGGTGCAGGCAATGTCTCTATGCCCCTCCTAGCAACCATCCCTATCCCGTTCCTGAGGAGATTCACTCTACAATGGTCGTGAGCTAGACTACGGAGGGGTTGGCACGAACTACTAGGAGTAATCGTAGCTTTGCTTAGTTCCTTAGCGCTTGCGCATTCACGGGAGAAATCGGCAAGAGTTTCACTAGGCATAGATTGCACTACAGAATGATTGAACAAGCAATGTCAACAATGACTACATCAGGCACCTAGCAACTCTGCAGCTAGCCTGTTCGACCGCCAGCACAACTTGGTCGACCGCCTGCCAGTGTTGCGTAGAGGAGCCGCGCCAGCACTGCAGTAGGGCGACCTGCCAACACTGTAGGTCGACGGCGTACCAACGCTGCAGCAGTGCGGCTGTCCAGCGTTGCCCCGTAGAAGACAGCAGTGCGCACGTATGCAGGTGCGCGCAGACGATTGGCCCAACTTGCACCGTTGTGCATCCGTCGGCCCTGGTCTGCGCCTGGCGAGCTACATCGACTTCGGGATACCAGCCCGAAGTTGCCTTCGTCACTGCGACCTCGACGACGTTCGCGTGCCTCTGCAGAAGTCGACGAGCAGGTTACCTGGTCGACCTAGACACCACCAGGTGCTCAGGTCGACCACCAAGTGCCTCTGGTCGACCACCAAGTGTCTCTGGTCGACCACCAAGTGGGTCGACCACCAAGTGCCTCTGGTCGACCACAGCTCCCGTCGAGCAACACCCTGGTCGACCACAGCTCCCGTCGAGCAACACCCTGGTCGACGCACCCCTCCGTCGACCAGCACTGTCAGCTGTTGTCGCCGAGCTCCCCTCGTCGACCGCTGCTCACTTGTCAGGTCGACGGGCTGCTCCGTCGACCTCCCCGTGGAACTGCTCCTCCTAGTCAACGGCCCACGTGTCGACCAGCCCAGTCAGCTGCTACTGTCGAGCACTTCTGGTCGACGGCAACACCACAGTGCCTCCGCAGAACTCGCCGAGCAGGTTACCTGGTCGACCTGGACACCACCAGGTGCTCTGGTCGACCACCAAGTGCCTTTGGTCGACCACCAAGTGTCTCTGGTCGACCACCAAGTGCTCTGGTCGACCACCAAGTGCCTCTGGTCGACCACAGATCCCGTCGAGCAACACCCTGGTCGACGGACCCATCCGTCGACCAGCACTGTCAGCTGTTGTCACCGAGCTCCCCTCGTCGACCGCTGCTCACTTGTCAGGTCGACGGGCTGCTCTGTCGACCTCCACGTCGAACTGCTCCTCCTGGTCGACGGCCCACGTGTCGACCAGCCCAGTCAGCTGCTACCGTCGAGCACCCCTGGTCGACGGCAACACCACAGTGATCCCTGTAGCTCGACGAAGCCCGTCGAGCAGCTCCCTCACTGTGAACGGTCGGCTGCTTCTCCCGTACATCCGACCAAGTCGTCGGCGTTGCCCAAGCGAGGGCGGGGCCAACACTCTATTCCAGTTAACAGTTCCCACCTTCAGAACAAATTAGCCACTATTCCGATTGAACTTGGAATGAATGTCTTTGTAGCCGTGCCCATTATTTCCGCTTTTTCATCTCCCCTTTTCCACTGCAGCAACAACTCTGGCACCAACCTCACATGTCCACTTGACAACTCTACCTGTGGCGTAACACAATCTCCTACCACATCCTTTTGCCGCACGTATAAAGCCTTCTGCAATACTTGCACCAATCAATCTACAGGCGAGTAAATGAACACCAGCCATTTGTTAGCTCATGTAAAACACAACGAGACACGGCGTAATGCATGGCGCAGAGCAATTTGTTGAGATTGTTGTTCCAGAGAAATACAATCTAGGAAACATATTTCGGTACAGCAAGCGACGCATGGCGGATGAGAATGCGTGGCATTGCACAACCCAAGGCTGTTTTTTTTTTTTTTTTTTTTTTTTTTTTTTTTTTTAAGAACCCCTCACGTGCTCACTCAGTTAATGATCTGCTTGCAGCAATCCCCACTGGGTGTGTGGATCTGTGTATGTCTTTTGCAAAAATCAGCAGCGACAGCAGCAGCGGCAGCAGTGGCAGCAGCAGCAACAGCGAGTCTTCTTCAGCAGGAGGTGGAGGTGGAGTGTCAGTAAGAGTCAACATTGGCATTGTTGTTGCTGCTGTGGTCATTCTCCTGCTTCTTGTCGCAACCCTGGTTTTCTTCAGGCACAAGATACTACTGAAGCCACAAGGTTCGAAAACAAACCAACCAGAAGTACACTCCAGAATAGATACAACTGCACTCTGTCAATGCAGTTGTGTGCGGCTGTTTGCAATCATAAGGATACGTGAGGAGAAAGGTTTTTTCTCCATGAACCTAGACATGAGCACGCTACTGTGCAAGCCTAGTCATGCTCTACTCAACTGAAGTCGAGCCGAGATCAGCTAATTAAATCTCTTGGCTTGAAATGGGCGAGATTGATTCACCACAAGCAGCATGACTTGGCACACGAATTTGCTTCATTCACAAGCTTACATGCTGTATGCCTTTTTGAATAGTGAATGTACCCTGAGGAACATAAGCACGGGCTACACAATTCAGGACTTTAAGGGCGTGTTAAATCGCAAACCACCCAATATGTGGGAAAATTCGTCGGGCCAAATTTGCGAAAGTAACCCGTTTATGACATTCGCTAATTCATGCACGAACTCCGTGAATTTCGCGAATAAAAAATGGATTTGATGGCCGTTTCACAAGTCGTCGCGGAAGAGACGCCGCGACGATGCCAGAACGGCCACGCATTTGGCCCGTCGTTGCGACAGTGTAGCGACGAGTCGCAAGCTTCGGCATGCGATAAAACGTGTGAAACGACTTTCACGCACAACATCAATTTGTTGCACGGAACAGACATGCGAGGCTCCCATTCGAATTTTGTGGGCGCCTCGCTACCTGAATCGCGGCTCGCCAATTCAGCTCACGATTGCCAATTCAGAGCACAGTGCACGAAAGTCCCAAGCCTGGTTAAAACACTACAAAACCAGGTTCAGGAAATCACCACAACACATTGTGCGCAACAAGTTACCTTCTCTGGACATGGCGTCACCCATCGGAAACGATGACCCTACTAACAACACACAACACAGCAACCAGCAGGATTTGCCTGATCCGCAAGCATCTCACAATGACCCGCAACCCCCACTGATCCGTATCCAAGGTGAGCCATCCTCCCGCCGTATCAACCCATGGGAGCAACCTTCTAGTTGGTGGGTAAACAACTTGCCGCGCACCGACGAACCGTATGATCCCTACGACGACTACGGCGTGGGGGAGGAAGCGCCCGAGGTCTGTTCTGCCATCAACGACGAAGAGTTAGATCCAAACGTCGGGCGCACCAATGTCGAATCGGCCGGCACTGCCTCAACGTCTACTGCGCGGCCGACGAATACCACGCCACGATGGAGCAAAGAGGACGAAATTCTCCTCATGCAGGAGCGCTACGACATGCATGACAAATGGTTAGGCATGCGCGGCATTCAGGGACAGAACCAGTTCGCCAAACTGCACCGCAACCTACTCGCCCGCAATCCTCGCTGGTGACATGGCGCTAACGCATTGCGCCCCAAGCTTCGATGCATGGAGGCGGCATGGCTGCGATGGCGTGGAGTGTGGGGAAAATCTGGACAAGGCCTCCCTGAAGGCTGTCCCCTGTGGTATGAGATGGCGGACGAGCTTTGGCGAAACCGTGAGACGGTGCGCCCGACGACTACTATCGAGAGTGGACCGGATGATATTCCCTCGGTGAACGGGCCGGCAAACACCCCTGCTCCCATGACGGAAACGCCGACCGAGGTGAACGCCACTACGGCCGCTGATCCAATGGAAAACGAGGTGGACGGCCAGATGGCAGCCGATGCGGTATTAACTAACCGGCCGCCAACCGCCTCTCCTCTCCCGGCGCCTCTACCAAGTGGGCCATCAACTGCCGAAACTCAGTCCACTCCGCCGCGTGCACGAGCGTCTGTTGGAGCTCCCATCTCTGGATCAGCAGCAGGCGGTTCAACTTCGTTAACCCCAAACTATGGTGAGTGTTGTTCTGTTTTACCTACAAGTGCACATTTACACGCGTATGCCGAATACCATCCATTCAAATTACTCATATCCGGTCTCTTCACATTGATTTACATGCACTTCATCCCTATTGCAGATCGATATGTACTACAGTCGGCGCCAGCAGCAATACCGACGGCAACGAACGCCGAGGCATGCTCCCCCGATCGTAGGCCCGGACCATCGGTGGCAAAGCCAGCAACATCTACGCCCACTCCGCGTCGACGTCACCCGTATTCCCGTCCCCGCAAAGCTGCCTCCGCACTACACCTCGGGCGTGGTGGCTCACTCCGCGGTGGTCGCACGACGGCGAGGGCGGGACCAGCGTCCGCACAAAAAGATGTGGAAGACTCGGATGAGGAAGACTCGTTGCCAAGGAACCGACGGCAATCCAAGCGTGGATGGGTGCGTGATGTGGTGCGGGAAATGACCAAAGAACTCACGTCCGTTGTGCAAACCACCATGACACAAATGTTTGAGCGTACCCGAGAAGCGGACGAGTCAACTCGGGATGACCAAGACGCCACGAAGCGTGAAGGTAAGCGCAAAAGCGGTTTCGACGATGAACGAGCGCGAAGCCGACAACCTCCCGCCCCGTGTGCTCAAGGTCGGCTGCCGGCCCGCGGAGTTATATAAAGGAGAACAAACAATACAGTGATCACAACCTAGCAAGTGTTAGCATGCAGGTATATGTATAGAGATCACAGTATAGGCAAAGTCAAGAAGTGAGCAAGTGAGACCAAGTAGGTACAAGGCCTAGAACAGTACAGAAACGCTGATGATCACCAGACCCAAGGGCCTTGGTGAAGATATCAGTAGTGTTGGCCCGAGAGGCCACGTAAGCAAGACGAAGCTGGCCACGCTGCTGCAACTCTCGAGCAAGGAAGTAGCGCAGAGCGATGTGCTTCGTTCTGTGCTCCAGTCTGTGCTCCTAACACAAGGCAATCATGGCCTTGTTGTCGACGTACAGAACTGGAGGAGAACGAGGCGGCTCTCCAAGGTCGGTCAGTAGGTAGGTGAGCCAGCGAAGCTCCTGTGCAGCCATGGCCCCTGCGTAGATCTCAGCCTCACAACTGGAGCTGAGAACAGAAGACGAGCGGGTAGACCGCCACGAAACAGAGCCGGAGCCAAGGCTAAAAGTCTAACCCTGTTACGACCGCTACGTAGCCAGGTCGTCAACCCAAAAAGCGTCTGCGTGACCAGTGAGGACAACTCGAGCCCGTCCTCCAAGCACGAGCCCCATGCCCGACGTACTACACAAGTAGCGCAACACCCTCTTAGCGGCCTCCCAGTGCCCTGATCGGTGTCTCCCGGGCGCAACGTAAGCGTGCCTGGATGCTAAGAGGGTAGGCTAGGTCAGGTCGAGTGCAGGTCATCAGGTACATGAGGCAGCCCACAAGCTCTGGATATGGGCCACTCCGCTCTACGGACTCATCCGAAGGCAGAGCTGAGAGCGAGTGACCGGTAGGCAGAGGAGTGGACAGTGGCGAGGAGAACGTGAAGTCGAAGCGCTGAAGGACCTGCTGCACCATGTGTGACTGAGTCAAGGTAATGGTGCGCCGTGCTCTGTCCCGAGTGATCTGCAAGCCAAGATAGCTGCGCAGTTCACCCAGGTCTGTGCACGTGTGTCTCTTCTGCAACTCGGACTTCACAAAGGCCAGTCCAGCAGTGTCAGCAGTGGCAAAGACCAAGTCTTCGACGTACACGAGGATGTAGAACGGCGGCAGCGAAGTGTCGATGCGTAGAAACAGCGACGAGTCAGCAGTAGAAGGAGCAAACCCAAGAGCCGCAAGAGTTGTCCTCAGTGTGTCGTGCCACTCGCGAGGTGCCGTAGACTGGCCGCCGGAGGCTCCACTGGGTACCTGCAGGAAACGACCCAGTGAAGCCAGGTGGGCGGCGCAGCCAGATCTCCTCGTGCAGGCTGCCCTGTAGGAAGGCTGTGCTGAAGTCGAGAGAGTGAAGCTCGTAGTAACGCTGTGCGGCAACGTGCAGCAGCACCCGAAGAGTGGTCATCTTCGGGGTAGGGGAGAAGGTCTGGAAGAAGTCAACTCCCTGTCGCTGACTGAAGCCTCGAGCAACGTAACGCGCCTTGAAGACAGGCGGAGGACCCGGCGGCGCTTCACCCTGAAAATCCACATGCCACTGACGATATTCGCCCCAGGTGGGGGAACCTCGTCGACGTAAGTGCCTGTGGACTTCCAGGAAGCCATCTCTGCATCCATGGCTGTCTTCCACTGAGAGGAGTAGGGACCCTCAATCGCCTCTGCGTAAGAGCGCGGGGTCGGGATGTCTGATGCATCCGGGTCTCCCTCAGGTGCAATCAGCATGGACACGAGATGAGGTGAAGCAGCTGCAAAACACTCAAAGTCCTCCTACCTGTCCTCAAGGACGTCCGTGCCAAGAGCACACTCACCCCCGACGGACGGAGGACAGACAGACTCAGACTCAGCAACAAGACTAGCAGCGTAGTGAAGGCGACAGGCGGCAGCAAAGTCAACCAGCTCAGCAACTAGGGCAGACGCAGCAGTGAACTCAAACGAAGGGTCAGTGACAACAGTGGCTAGAAGACGCGTGACAGTAAGACTGGCAGCACGAGCAAGGTCAGACGGTGGGTTAGCAACGTCAGGAAGAGAGGACGCAGGAGGAGATGGCAGAGGGACATGCTGTGGAACAGAGGTAGGACGGAATGCCATCTGGTGCGTGCCTGGGACAGGAGGAGGACGCGGACGTGGAACACGACGACCAGTGCGAACAGCGCGAACAGGCAACGCAGGACGAGACGCAGGCTCACGACACTCTGTAGAACCTCCTGGCTGCTCAGTGTAGGGAGAAGGAGCAGGCGGTGGGGAGGCTGGCTGTAACTGCAACTGCGACTGGTCAGGCGGTGGACACAGTAAGGGAGGAGTAGGGCCAGTAGAAGGCGGGAGACCAAGAACCTGCTGAAGTAGGGGAACGAAGTACGGCCGCGGCCGCGCAGCGCCTCCAGAACCAGCACCGACAGCTCCAGTACCCCCAACTCCAGGGTCTCCAGCTCCAACGCCTGCAGTACCACCAGCTCCAGCACCTCCAGCAGCTCCAGCTCCAGCAGCACCTCCAGCTCCAGTAGCTCCAGTCCCTCCTGCTCCAGCTCCTGCAGCACCACCAGCTCCAGCAGCCCCAGTACCTCCAGTACGAGCACCTCCGGGACCTGTGGCTCCAGCAACTCCAGCAGCTCCAGCACCAACGCCGGCAGAACCTCCAGCTCCAGTAGCTCCGGTACCTCCAGCTCCAACTCCTGCAGCACCGCCAGCTCCAGCAGCTCCAGTACCTCCAGTACGAGCACCTCCGTGACCAGTGGCTCCAGCAACTCCAGTACCTCAAGTAGCAGTCGCTCCAGTACCTCCAGTGGCCGACCCCCCAGCTCTAGCAGCGCTCCTCCGAAGGCTCCAGCGACGAGCAAACCACTCGCGCAACTGCGGTGGAGAGAGAGGCTCCCGCCTCGACGAGGCACCTGTAGGACCTCCAGCAGACTCAGCACCCCCAGGCTCAGCACCCCCAGTCTCAGCACCCCCAGGCTCAGCACCCCCAGGCTGAGCACCCCCAGACTCAGCAACCCCAGGCTCAGCACCCCCAGGCTTCGTACGCTCAGGCTCAGCACCCCCAGGCTCCGCACGCGCAGGCTCAGCACCCCCAGCAGCACCACCCGCAGCAGCACCAGAGTCGACAGCGACCTCGACAGGCTCGACAGGGTCTACCTGAGACACACCTGAGGGAGCAGGACCCTGAGGGGGAAGAGGGTCTAACGGAGGAGGACCTGGTGCAAGGAAGAGCGGCAGGGGGGGGAGCGGGGCAGTGTGGTAGGGGAAGAGACGGTAAAAGGGAACCGACTCGTCGAACGTGACGTCCTGAGAGGGCAGGACACGGCGCGAGGTGGGGTGGTAAAACTGCCAGCCAGGCGCGTCAGGGGGGAAACCAAGGAAGACGCAAGGAATGGCGCGAGCGGAGAGCTTGTGCGCGGTAGTATCGCGGACAAAGGCACGAGAACCTCAGACCCGAAACACTGACGCATCGCCAACCTTCCCCGTCCAACGCAGTGTGGGCGAGGTCTCCGGCAAGGAGACACGGGGCCAGAGGTTGAGCTGATGCGCAGCGTATCGGACTGCAAACGGCCACAGAAAATGGGGGGCAGCCGCATGGACCATGGAGGTACGAGCGACCTCCATGACTAAGCCAATGCGGCGCTCAGCAATCCCATTATGCTGCGGAGAGGCCGGAAGCTTGAACGACTGGAGAATGCCCTCCCCACGACAAAAGTCCCGCAGAAAGTCGGAGGCAAACTCACCACCTCTGTCAGAGTGCAGTCGCAGGACGGGAAGGTCCGTCTCGAACCGCTCGCGGAGCTGGAGACGGACAGCGCGGATCCAAGGGATCAAAACATCAGGGACCTCCCCCTTGCTGTGCAAGGGGAAGACCGTGGTGTAACGCGTGTAGTCGTCAACAACCAGGAAAAAGTAGCGCTCGCGGCCCTGTCCACGGACGCGGGCTGGGCCCCACACGTCCATGTGGAGAGTCTGCAGATGAGCAGTCGTCGGGGGAAAAGAGGAGGAGTGAGGAGCGGCGTGCTGCCGCCCCTCGACACAGGGAAGGCAAGGAGGTGCAGGCGAGGGTGGGAGAGGAGGCAGAGTCCTGGGAAGACCAGAGACAAGGAGACGAGAGTGCATGCCACGAAGGCGCTGCACTGAGGGGTGACCAAGACGGTGGTGCCAAAGGAGGGTCTGGTGCGACAGAGCGCGACACGAGCAGGGGGCCGCTAGCTGACCTGACGCAGACGCAAACGCAGCTACCTGAGGAGACACAGTAGACAGTGTGTACAGACTCGAGCCAGGCGCACGGGTGAACGTGGCCAGGTGCCGGCCAGTCCGGGAGCACGTACAGATCGCCACACGCTGTCCTCCTGGAGTAAAGGTGTCAACCCATACATCCTGAAGGACGGCGTTGCTCACCAAGTTCGTAGAGAACGAAGGGAGGTGAAGACCTGACAGTGAGCCAGACGGGACCGCCGGACACGGGAGAACAGTGGAGGAATGAGCAAGGACTGGGCCCCCAGAGGGGTCAGCCAGAGAGACAGCAACAGGTGCAGGGAGCGGTGTGACTGTGGTACTGTCGCGAAAGAAACAGCGGGAAGCACCTGAGTCAAGCGTGAAGGTGTGCAAGGCCTCAGTAGGCGCAGTACCAGAGAGAGCAGACTCACCAGCACCTAGAGCAGCAGACTCACCAGCACCTAGAGCAGCAGATGCACTGGCACCTAGAGCAGTAGACTCTCCAGCACCTAGAGCAGCGACCTCTATACCCGGGTCGGGCGGCATACACAGGTAACAGTCACCCTCAGCACTATCAGTCAATGCATACATGGCAGAAAGGATAGCATCATAATCAAGAGCAAAGATGTCTACGCCCTGCTTAAGCAGGTCTGCCCAGCGAGGGAGCTCAGCCGCATCGGGAAACTCTGTGCGGAAGGCGTCGGTAAGACGAGAGAAGCAGCGGTGCTGGGTGTGGAACTTGCCGCATGTCTGACCAGTGCGGTCACCTGTGCGAATGACATACGGGCAGGGACCACTACCCCCAGCCGCCCCACGCTGAGCAAACCACTCACGTAGCTCCTGGGGCGAAAGCTGACGCTGCTGCTGCTGCCTCTGACCACCGCCAAGGCCTCCCCTCTGACTGGTGCCACCCCGGCCGCCTCCACTGCCACCGCCTCCATTCCCACTGCCGCCTCCACCGCCGCCCCACTACCGCCACTGCCGCCACCACCGCCGCCACCTACACCTCCACCCCCACCACCACTCCCTCCGCCACCGCCGCCCCCTCCACCGCCGCCACCGCCCCCACCACCGTCTCCACCTCTGCCACCCCCACCGCACCTGCCGCCCCTGCCCCTGCCGTTGCGGCGCCTCCCACTAGGGGCAGACGCAGCTCCTACCTCCTCAGCACGAAGGTAGTCAACAGCTGCAGTAGAGGCGACGGAGGGGAGCAGAGGGGAGGGCGAACACCCCTCAAAGAAGGGAGTGCGGGGAGTGCCACGAGAAGCGCCTACAGCAACTATGCTAGACTCAGCTGCTAGGAGGTGCTTCTCGAGCAGGTCGACAGTGAGGTCGGTGGGGTCGAGGGCTAGAAGGAGGTCCCTGACAGCAGTGAGAGAGTCAGGGAGGCGGGTGACTATGAAGTAGAGAGTGATGTACATAGGAGGAGGGTTCTTGGTGAGAAACTCGGCGGGAAGCGCAGCGCAGTAGCGAGTGTCACTAGTGCGAAGGTGAGTGACGAGGTCGGCTACTGTGGCAAAGTCGGACAGCTCTGGGAACAGGTAGGGCAGGAGAAGGCGGCCCAGGGCAGCAGTGGCCGGAGAGGAGTAACGAGCGACTACAGCGACGTACAGTGCTTTCGCCGTCTTATGCTGTCCGAAGTGAGCGCGATCGGCTAACTGCAGGTGGTTGCGAACGGCTAGGCGAGCAGCAGCGTCATGAGTAAGCCACTGTGAGCGAGTCGTACTGTCAGCTGTGGCGGCAGGGGTGAGAGAGGCGCCAGACGTGAGATCAAACAGTGAAACTCCGTCCTTGGAATCGCTCAGTAAGAACAGCTGTAAGTCGTCGAGCCACACATCAAACTCTATCGGGCGGCCTTCCGGATCGAACTTGAGGACACTGAGCGGGCAGAACGGTCGAGCGTGCTAGCAGCAGAGCAGCACGTAGGCAGGGCTAGGCAGGCGCGTGCGCTAGCAGCAGGGCAGTGCGGCGCAGGGCAACGCAGTAGCAAGTGGCGCACGGCAGGGCAGGGCGTGCGGCAGGGCAGGGCGCGCGGGCAAGGCAGGACGGCGCGGCGGCGCGGCTCGCGGGCAGGGCAGAGCGCGCGGCGGCGCGGCGCGCGGGCAGGGCAGGGCGTGCGGCGGCGCGGCGCGCGGGCAGGGCAGGGCGTGCGGCGGCGCGGCGCGCGGGCAGGGCAGGGCGCGCGGTGGCGCGGTGCGCGGGAAGGGCAGGGCGCGCGGCGGCGTGGCGCGCGGGCAGGGCAGGGCGCTCAGCTCGAGCGGCGCGCGGGCAGGGCAGCGCGCGCTGCGGTAGCGCGATGCGCGGGCTGAGCGGTGCGCGCGGCGCGGGCGGCGTGCGAGCAGGGCGACGCGGCGGGCGGCGCTCAGGCAGGGCAGGGCGCGCGGCGCGGCGCGCGGGCAGGGCAGGGCGCGCTGCAGCAGGCGGCGCGCGAATCAGCAGGGCGCGCTGCAGCAGGCGGCGCGCGGGCAAAGCATTGCGCGCTGCGGCGGGCGGCGCGCGAGTAGGGGAGAGCGTGCGCAAGCAGCGCGACGCAGGGCAGGGCAAGGCAGGGCGGCTCGATCACAGTGGCGCGACGGGTGGGGTAGCGCTACTCGGTGGGCCCTAAGAAACCGGTCCTAGGCTAGGACCTGCTCTGAAACCATGTCAGAAATAACGAACGAGAATGGAGTGAACTAGCAGCAGGATGGGTACAAGTAGGAAACCCTAATTGGGCTGTACCCCTTATGGGCTACCCCACTACAGCCTAAACAATAAGCAGCACATATAAGTTTGACAGTTTATGGATTGTAGGTGAAGAGTTGTTGGCCCTTGTATCATTTTTGAAAGTGCTGGCCTTGACTATCTACTGGAAAGAAAAGATTGTGTCGACACGGATCACTCTAAACCGAATCGGTTCAGTTCTTACCGCTTTGGGGCTGAGTTAGAGCCCATCGCAATTTTCGAGTGGCAATACGGTAAGTGTGAGAAGAGACTTAGGGCCAAAACTGCCTTTCGTTACGCGTCTGCTGGAAAACAAGTCAACACAATACTCTTTGAAATACGACTTATTACTGCAGAAGATTCCGCCAAAATTCAACGCATGCGACGTGGAACCCGACAACCTAATTCTTCCCTTTGTCCAGCGCTGGATCAAGAACGGGTTCCGAGGCTCACTAACGTTTAGTCTGTCACAAGGGCCCCGTCAGTAGAACTCGCATAGGCCAGCTCGCTGTAACCCTATAACTGCACGCTCGGTTAGTTCGAGGTCGGTTCGGAAGGATTGGGTCAAGTCGTGTGAGGAGGCTCGTGGGTGCACTGGCCCCCCTTCCGTTCAGGTCTGACAGAGATTGGGCCAGAAAACGCAGAAGCAGCTCGTCGGTCCCCTTCCAGGCAGCCTCTCAGTGCTGCGAAGGCGATTTCCATCTCTCAGCCTCACCTACGTGTTCAACTCTTGCCCCGTCACCATGTCGCGGAAGTAGTCTGTTTTCGAGGCGCGTCACCAGTGCTAGTAGAGGAAGTGGTAGTAGCAGATCAATTCAGCCGCGCCGCGCCGCGCCGCGCGCCGCCAAAGCCAACGGCGATGCAGCCGCGAGCGTGGCTTGCACTCCATCAGAAATATGTAGAAGGCGTTTTGGCTCATAAACGCCGTCTTGTGTGTGGTTTGTGTTGTGCGAACCGTGGTTGACCCCGAGGGCAATAAACCACCCAGGGTATTGCCCTTTGTGTATGGAAAACGGGGGGGTGTCCGAACCAGCATATACGCCCGATTGTTCAGCTACAGTGTCGGAGAGTAAGCCGGGGTTGATTGGGTTTGGGCGGTAGTATACGATAGTTCGCGAGTGGGGAAGGTTCAGTGGTAAATGAGCTGAGGGGTCAACCGCGATTCACACTGCCCTCCATTTATGGCGGGATGGTGGGGTTGAACGTCTGCGAACGACCGTTTACCATCGTCAACCTTCTCCACTGGAAATGTGCAGAGCGCTACTGTTACCACCCGGTAACCTGATTTGGTTACCTGACAGAACTACACTTGGAGTCACAAAATTTTTGTTTAATAAATATAATAACGATCGTGGGGTATCCTGGTAACCATATTTGGGTTACCTCACAGGCCAAATTCAGCATTATATACGATTCGACGGTGAATATAATAACAGTGCTTTCTCCAGTCGGTTAAAAATGTATACTGATTCAATCTCAACGATAGGCAGAATGCAATATAATTTATATAAACAATTAACAATACAAACTTGGAAGTTAATTAAACTCCAACTAGCACTCCTGTAATAGGTTAGACACTGCCCTGCCCCACACCCAGCTAGTTTGTTTACCTGGCTACTATGCAGGTCTCGTCAACGAAATATCATCACAGCAATCACAGCAACAAGAACAATCACGAGTTAAAGCGTCAAATGAGATACTTAATAGATAACGAAAAACGAGGTAGTGTCAGTCAGTACCTTAAGATGCACGAACATACGGTTACACGAATGCGCAATAATGAACCTGTTTCACAAAGACAGGACAAAGATGGCAGTTAGATCATGACGAAGGCAGCTTAACAATTAAAAATATCCGCCTCACGCGCTGCACAAACGATCCGGTGAAACCACGAGATTAGATAGCGGAGAAGGTAGCTGTGGGGTGAACGAGAGAAATAAACAGACAGCGAACGAAAATAAAAAGGAAACCAAACACATACAGCAGCTTTTACCTTAAGAAGACGGAACAGCGAAGGCAAAACAGACCACGATCGCTCACCCGGTGCTTCAGTGTCCGACCGTCGCAGCTATTGTAATTAACGGACTAAAAGAAGACGCGAACTACAAGCTGAAAAAAAAACTCGCTCAACAAAAGTCAGGTGTTGCTTGCGTGGCTAGCAGAATCGGTATTAAAGAGCCAGGGAACTCGCACGAGAGGGAAGGTGCTACTGGAGCGGCAAGCGGAAACAGAAAGAAACACTCGGGATAATCGAAACATCTACGAAAAAATGGCAGTCGTACCTCGAGTTAAGGAAAGTAGCATCGGGGCAGGTGGAGTCACGTGAGCTGACTGACGGGAGCAGACACACCAACCGAGCAGAAACAAATGAATAACGAACGACGGGGTATGCTGGAGTAATAGGCGTCCAAAGGAGGAAGATGGGAGGGAGGGAACAAGGAAGAGCGAGTGCTGGGGGTGTGAACCTCCAGGAAAGTGGGAGAGGGGGGGAGGGTGAGGTCGAGTTCGCGCACCGCCAGGAATGGATTGGAAACCACTAGAAGCAACCAGCGGGGCATAGAAAACCTCGCTGCTCGGCAATCTCATTGGCGGGGTGGGCTGTATGCTGCCAGCTCGAGCTGGCAGTTTGAGAAACTGTGATGTAAGTTCCTCTAACGTCGCGCAAGTTTCCCATGTTTTCTTCTGACCGT
The DNA here is from genome assembly GCA_947471745.1 of Closterium sp. Naga37s-1. Lineage (NCBI taxonomy): Eukaryota > Viridiplantae > Streptophyta > Zygnematophyceae > Desmidiales > Closteriaceae > Closterium > Closterium sp. Naga37s-1. Next base: position 2,854,777 of record CANJKZ010000830.1, read on the forward strand.
TTCGTTACAGCACAGAAAAGATGCTGTGCCTTGCTGTGCTGCTTGCAATTCTGAAACGACCAATAGGACAGGCCGAGCTGTGCCTGGTGGTGTGCTTGTTATTGGGCGTCCAATGGGACTGACCATGAAAATCCAGCGCAGCAACGGACAGAGAGGACAGCAGATAGACGCACGTCACGCTCGTCACCATGCCTCGTTACGCTCGTCACTCTGCCTCGTCACGCTCGACACGCTCGACCAATGAAACGGCCTGGGAATGCCAGCGCCATATGTGCACGGGGAACAAAATAATCGGAACAGCGGAAAAACGTGGAAGAGTGGGACAGCCAGCAGAAAACACCTACAATGCGTTATTTACTGTTTTGTTCCGTACGCCGTTCTGTTATGGTCTCTTATTATATGTTCAATTTTCCTTGTTCTTACAACTAGACTGTCAATTTTAATACCATTCCATCAACTTGCCACCGATAATTTTTACCTGTGACGGCTAGATTTGGTAGCACCAGGGACATTGAAATGGGTGCTTGAGTATATTCGTGGTATGTATGTACGACGAAATAACGTGTCTAACAACAATGCTTTAGTATGGGGTGTATCAGATTATGCATAACTATGTTTCTATATTAATATCTACCATAACACGTAGAGATGCTGCAATCTTGATAAGGGACATTGTGAGATGCGGCATATCCTTGCGTAGTTGTGCTAACGAGCTCCAATTAGTTCCTTTGGCAAGGTAATAGGGTGTACAACATTAAAGTGTGAATAACTGGTGGTAAAACAGGCATCCAGACGTTGGCGAGTTGACAAGTTGCGCACAGGCCTATCCTTGCACATATCCAGGCCAGCAAACGCACAAACATGCGCTACATGCTGCGTAGTTGTGCGAACGAGGTCAAACCGGTTCCTATGGCTAGGGAATAGGATGTACTAGGGAACCGTGTGAAGAAATAGAGGTAAAATAAACACCCAGGCGTTGAAACGGTGACATGTTGCGTACAGGCCTATCCTTGCACAGATTCATGCCAGCATTCGCACAAACATGCGTTACGTGCAGCGTAGTTGTGCGAACGAGGTCAAACCAGTTCCTATGGCTAGGGAATATGATGTAATAGGGAACTGTGTGAAGAAATTGAGGTAAAATAAACACCCAGACATTGAAACGGTGACATGTTGCATACAGGCCTATCCTTGCACAGATTCAGGCCAGCAAACGCACAAACATGCGCCACGTGCTGTGTAGTTGTGCGAACGAGGTCAAACCGGTTCCTATGGCTACGGAATATGATGTACTAGGGAACTGTGTGAAGAAATAGAGGTAAAATAAACACCCATACGTTGAAACGGTGACATGTTGCGTACAGGCCTATCCTTGCACAGATTCAGGCCAGCATTCGCACAAACATGCGTCACGTGATGCGTAGTTGTGCGAACGAGATGAAATCAGTTCCTATGGCTAGGGAATATGATGTAATAGGGAAATGTGTGAAGAAATTGAGGTAAAATAAACACCCAGACATTGAAACGGTGACATGTTGCATACAGGCCTATCCTTGCACAGATCCAGGCCAGCATTCGCACAAACATGCGCCACGTGCTGCGTAGTTGTGCGAACGAGGTCAAACCGGTTCCTATGGCTAGGGAATATGATTTACTAGGGAACCGTGTGAAGAAATAGAGGTAAAATAAACACCCAGTCGTTGAAACGGTGACATGTTGCGTACAGGCCTATCCTTGCACAGATTCATGCCAGCATTCGCACAAACATGCGTTACGTGCAGCGTAGTTGTGGGAACGAGGTCAAACCAGTTCCTATGGCTAGGGAATATGATGTAATAGGGAACTGTGTGAAGAAATTGAGGTAAAATAAACACCCAGACATTGAAACGGTGACATGTTGCATACAGGCCTATCCTTGCACAGATTCAGGCCAGCAAACGCACAAACATGCGCCACGTGCTGCGTAGTTGTGCGAACGAGGTCAAACCGGTTCCTATGGCTAGGGAATATGATGTACTAGGGAACTGTGTGAAGAAATAGAGGTAAAATAAACACCCATACGTTGAAACGGTGACATGTTGCGTACAGGCCTATCCTTGCACAGATTCAGGCCAGCATTCGCACAAACATGCGTCACGTGATGCGTAGTTGTGCGAACGAGATGAAATCAGTTCCTATGGCTAGGGAATATGATGTAATAGGGAAATGTGTGAAGAAATTGAGGTAAAATAAACATCCAGACATTGAAACGGTGACATGTTGCATACAGGCCTATCCTTGCACAGATCCAGGCCAGCATTCGCACAAACATGCGCCACGTGCTGTGTAGTTGTGCGAACGAGGTCAAACCGGTTCCTATGGCTAGGGAATATGATTTACTAGGGAAACGTGTGAAGAAATAGAGGTAAAATAAACTCCCATACGTTGAAACGGAAACATGTTGCGTACAGGCCTATCCTTGGACAGATTCACCGTGGAACGCACAAACATGCGCCACGTGCTGCCTAGTTGTGCGAACGAGGTCAAACCAGTTCCTATGGCTAGGTGATAGGATGTACTAGGGAACTGTGTGAAGAAATAGAGGTAAAATAAACACCCAGACGTTGAAACGGTGACATGTTGCGTACAGGCCTATCCTTGGACAGATTCACCGTGGAACGCACAAACATGCGCCACGTGCTGTGTGGTTGTGCGAACGAGGTCAAACCAGTTCCTATGGCTAGGTAATAGGATGTACTAGAGAACGGTGTGAAGAAATAGAGGTAAAATAAACACCCAGATGTTGAAACGGTGACATGTTGCGTACAGGCCTATCCTTGCACAGATTCACCGTGGAACGCACAAACATGCGCCACGAGCTGTGTGGTTGTGCGAACGAGGTCAAACCAGTTCCTATAGCTATTTAATAGGATGTAGTAGGGAAATGTGTGAAGAAATAGTGGTAAAAAGGCATCCATACGTTGGCGAGGTGACATGTTGCGCACTGGCCTATCCTTGCACAGATTCAGACCAGCAAACGCACAAACATGCGCCACATGTTGCGTAGTTGTGCTAACGAGACCAAACCAGTTCCTATGGCTAGGGAATAGGATGTAGTAGGGAACAGTGTGAAGAAATAGTGGTAAAAAAGGCATTTTGACGTTGGCGAGGTGACATGTTGCGCACTGGCCTATCCTTGAACAGATTCATACCAGCATTCGCACAAACATGCATCACGAGCTGCCTAGTTGAGCTAACGAGATGAAATCAGTTCCTATGGCTAGGGAATATGATGTAGTAGAGAACGGTGTGAAGAAATAGTGGTAAAAAAGGCATTCAGACGTTGGCGCAGTGACATGTTGCGCACAGGCCTATCATTGCACAGATTCAGGCCAGCAAACGCACAAACATGCACCACGAGCTGCCTAGTTGTGCTAAAGAGATGAAATCAGTTCTTATGGCTAGGTAATAGGATGTAGTAGAGAACTGTGTGAAGAAATAGTGGTTAAAAAAGCATCCAGATGTCGGCGCAGTGACATGTTGCGCACAGGCCTATCCTGGGACAGATTCAGGCCAGCAAACGCACAAACATGCGCCACGTGCTGCGTAGTTGTGCTAACGACCTCAAACCAGTTCCTATGGCTAGGGAATAGGATGTAGTAGAGAACTGTGTGAAGAAATAGAGGTAAAAATGTTAGAAACTAAGAACGAACGAGAATGGATGAACTAAGAGAAAGTTGGGTACAAGTAGGAAACCCTAAGTTTGATGTACCCCCTATGGCTAAACCCACTATAGCCTAGACAATATAAACATATAATGTTTGACACACCCCCATAGGCTAAGTGGGAGACAACCAGATGGTCACAAGACCAGTCAAGAAAGCAAAGCAAAACAAGCTCAGGGTGGATCTCAAGGATACCACACAAATTCCGAGCACAAGCAAGTGGTCACAAGACCAGTTCACATGCAGTTTGATAATAGAACAAGAGGTACAGTGATCACAACCTAGCAAGTGCAAGCATGCAGGTATATATATAGAGATCACAGTACAAGCAGAGTCAAGAAGTGAGCAAGTGAGGGAGAGTAGGCACAAGGCCTAGAACAGTACAGAAACGCTGATGGTCACAAGGCTGAAGCGCCTTGGTGAACACATCAGCAGTGTTGGCCCGAGTGGCCACGTACGACAGACGAAGCTGACCACGCTGCTACAGCTCTCGAGCAAGGAAGTAGCGCAGAGCGATGTGCTTCGTTCTGTGCTCCAGTCTGTGCTCCTGACACAAGGCAATGGCTGCCTTGTTGTCGACGTACAGCACTGGAGGAGAACGAGGCCGCTCTCCCAGGTCGGTCAGCAGGTAGGTGAGCCAGCGTAGCTCCTGGGCAGCCATGGCTGTGGCGTAGATCTCAGCCTCACAACTGGAGCTAAGAACAGAGGAAGAGCGTGTAGAACGCCAGGAAACAGAACCAGAGCCAAGGCTGAAGGTGTAACCCTGAGACGACCGCTGCGTAGCCTGGTCGTCAGCCCAAGAAGCGTCTGAGTGTCCAGTGAGGACAACGTCGCGCCGTCCTCCAAGCACAAGCCCCATGCCCGACGTACTGCACAAGTAGCGCAACACCCTCTTAGCAGCATCCATGTGCTCCTTCCGGTGACGGCCAGGAGCGACATAGCGTGCTAGGATGCTAAGAGGGTATGCAAGGGCTGGTCGAGTGCAGGTCATCAGGTACATGAGGCAGCCCACAAGCTCTGGATATGGGCCACTCGGCTCTACGGACTCATCCGAAGGCAGAGCTGAGAGCGAGTGACCGGTAGGCAGAGGAGTGGGCTGAGGCGAGGAGTACGTGAAGCGGAAGCGCTGAAGGACCTGCTGCACCATGTGTGACTGAGTCAAGGTGATGGTGCGCTGTGCTCTGTCCCGGGTGATCCGCAAGCCAAGATAGCTTGTCAGCTCACCCAGGTCTGTGCACGTGTGTCTCTTCTGCAGCTCCGACTTCACGTGGGCGAGTGCCTCAGTGTCAGCAGTAGCAAAGACCAAGTCGTCGACGTACACGAGAACGTAGAACGGCGGCAGAGTGGTGTCGGTGCGTAGAAACAGTGACGGGTCAGCAGTAGAGGGAGCAAACCCAAGAGCCGCAAGCGTAGTCCTCAGTGTGTCGTGCCACTCACGGGGTGCCTGGCGGAGACCGTAGACTGGCCGCCGGAGGCTCCACTGGGTACCAGGAGGGAACGACCTAGTGAAGCCAGGTGGGCGGCGCAGCCAGATCTCCTCGTGCAGGCTGCCCTGTAGAAACGCAGTGCTGAAGTCAAGAGAGTGGAGCTCGTAGTCACGCTGAGCAGCGACGTGCAGCAGAACCCGAAGAGTGGTCATCTTCGGGGTCGGGGAGAAGTTCTGGAAGAAGTCAACTCCCTCTCGCTGACTGAAGCCTCGAGCAACGTAACGCGCCTTGAAGACAGGCGGAGAACCCGGCGGCCGCTTCACCCTGAAAATCCACATGCCACTGACGATGTTCGCCCCAGGTGGGGGAACCTCGTCGACGTAGGTGCCTGTGGATTTCCAGGAAGCCATCTCTGCGTCCATGGCTGTCTGCCACTGAGAGGAGTAGAGACCCTCCATGGCCTCTGCGTAGGAGCGTGGGGTCGGGATGTCTGGTGCATCCGGGTCTCCCTCAGGGGCAATCAGCATGGACACGAGATGAGGTAAAGCAGCAGCAAAGCACTCAAACTCCTCCTGTCTGTCCTCAAGGACGTCCGTGCCAAGAGCACACTCACCCCCGACGGACGGAGGACAGACAGACTCAGACTCAGCAACCAGGCTAGCGGCGTAGTCTAGACGACAGGCGGCAGCAAAGTCAACAAGCTCAGCGACTAGAGCAGACGCAGCAGTGGACTCAAAGGAAGGGTCAGTAACAACAGTGGCAAGGAGACGCGCGATAGTAGGACTGGCAGCACGAGTAAGGTTTGACGGCGGGTCAGCAACGTCAGGAAAAGAGGACGCAGGAGGAGACGGCAGAGGGACACGCTGTGGAGCAGTGGAAGGACGCAGGGTCATATAGTGAGTGCCAAGGACAGGAGGAGGACGCTCACGCGGAACACGACGACCAGTGCGGGCAGCGCGGACAGGCGACTCTGGACGAGACTCAGGAGACGCAGGACTAGACTCAGGCGACGGAGGACGAGACTCAGGCTCACGACGCTCCGTAAGACTACCCGTCGGCGCAGTGTAAGGAGAAGGAGCAGGCAGCGGAGAGGCAGGCTGTAACTGTGACTGCGACTGGACAGACGGTGGACTCAGTAGGGGAGGAGAAGGACCAGTAGAGGGCGGGAGACCAAGAACCTGCTGAAGGAGCGGAACGTAGTACGGCCGCGGCCGCTCAGCACCTCCAGCTCCAACCCCCTCAGCAGGCCCAGTCCCAGTAGCTCCAGCAGCACCAGCACCAGCAGCACCTCCAGCAGCGCCAGTAGCACCGCCAGCAGCAGCAGCACCTCCAGCAGCTCCAGCAGCACCAGCACCGGCAGCACCTCCAGCAGCGCCAGCAGCACCGCCAGCAGCAGCAGCACCTCCAGCAGCTCCAGTGTTGGTGCAACCCTACGGTTTGCACTCGGCTTGTTGTCCGTGTGCGTGAATGTGTGTGTGTATGGAATGGTATGAGGGCATGGGATAATATATATTTCATGCTTATAATTGTGTGTGAATGTTGAGTCATGATGTCGAGTGTGTGTGTCGAGTCAATAGCGAGTTATCGCTAGACGCGTGTTACGCGGTCGTTTGTGTCTCGCGCGCGGTTTCTATTTTGTCGTGCGCGGTTTCTATTTTGTCCTGTGTCGAACGTTCGGCGTGTCGCAGGTGTGTGCAGCAGACCCATCAATAACTCAAGGATGAGTTTGTGATGAAGAGCCCGAGCCTTGGTGTCAAGCCTCAAGTGATTTCGAAGCTCGCCAAAAGGGTACACCTCAAGATATTGAAGATAGTTACATTACTTTGTGTAGTGTAACATTTCACTTGGTGTAGGCCCTAGTGAAGGGTAGTTTCGAGACCCTTCGTGGTTGGGGACAGTGTGGCACTGTTCCACATCACTGTACCTCGGCTCTTGGGGTTTGTAGGAGCTGGGAGTCATTCCCAACTCGTAACCCTTGCTAACTCTTCCTATCTTGTGTTCTAAGACTATAGTGGCTGCCATAGTGCCGTTCGTTCAAACCGACGCTGTGTCATCATTACTTGGTCGAATCGTGCGATCTAAATTGCCTATTGTAGGCGACATTAAGACGCGCCAGATCCAAGTTGAATCAGGTCATTTGAAGCCGTGACCAGAACGCTATGAACGTTTGAAGCCGCTGTGCAGAAATCCGGCTGTGCACTCTATCTTTCGTTTTAGGCACATTGGAGCCTACTGTGACTATAACAAGTGGTATCAGAGCCCTTGGAGCAGTTTCGACAATTGCTGGACCTGAGGAAAGGGGTGGCAGAGGTGCTGGTGGCAGTGGAGAAGCCCAAGCTCAAGGCCAACCCCGTGACTCAGCCATGGCGCCCGTGCAACCAAGTGTTGGCCCATCTAGGGACGAGCCTAGAGTGTTTGGCCTTGACAAGTTCAACGGTGACAACTTTGCTGAGTGGTCCTTTAGAATGGAGAACGTGTTTGATCACTATGACCTGCTGGAGGTGATGGAAGTAACGGAGAAGCGCCCCGAGAACGACCCGGAGAAGAGCCCGTGGGTGCGGAAGAGCGCACAAGGCTACCTCCTACTAGGGCAAGCGTTGGGGAGCAGCCAGATCCGTCACATCAAGCCTTTCCAGCGTGAACCAGAGAAGGGACCAAAGGCATGGGCTGCTCTCAAGGGTGTACACGCTCCTGCAACAGCGGCGGTAGCTGTGGTGTTGGAACGGCAAATGGCGACACTACGAATTGAAGAGGATGAAGCGGTTGAAGAATGGGTGCAGAAATTCTTCGACTTGTTGACGCGGCTAGAGGGAGCTGATTTGAACTATAGTGAGCTCCAAAAGAAGACCAAGTTGCTGGCCCTACTCCCTGAGTCATGGTCCTCGCTCATCATCAACCTTAATCGCGACTTGCCCCGCCTCTCGCTTGAAGACGTGAAGCGAGCTATCCTTCAAGAGGATTTCCGCCGCCGTGAGTTGGCGAGTGCGGATGGCGCTGGGGCAGCGAGCATCGGCCGTGGATATGGTCGAGGAAGAGGCAGAGGACGAGGGGGAGGAAGGTTTGGTGGCAGCAACTTCGGCGGAGGCCGCAGGAGTGGCGGTTACGGCAGCGACGACAAGAGTTACGGACGCGGTCGCGGCCGATTCGACGGCGAGTGTCACTATTGCCACAAGAGCGGACACATGTGGCGCGACTGCTACAAACTCCCTGATGGTTGGACCCCTGCTCAAGGCCAAGAGGGTAGAGGAGCAGGAGGAGGGAGAGGACGAGGCCGTGGAGGCCGTGGCGGTCGCGGTGGCGGAGCTGCAAACATGAAGAGCGGAGAGAACGACAAGGACCCGAGCGACGATCGATACCCGGGTCTATTCTACTTCGTGTCGACGCAAGTACCGGCTGGTCCAGAGAAGGATGAAGGCTTTGAGGAGCCAGCAGCTGTGGGGAAGGTGACCCTACACCCCCTGGACTATTGGGTGATTGATAGTGGCGCTACCTATAGCATGACACCTCGCCCGGACTTGCTCACCGAACTCGAGCCGTCACCGGTGAAGCATGTCACATCGGCTTTGGGGCAGCGAGCAGAGGTGAAAGGCATGGGCAAGGCCATGTTCAAGGGTGCTGATGGGAAGATGGTGGGCCTCAAGAACGTGCTTTGGGTGCCCAGCCTTGCTGCAAACCTGATTTCCGTGCGGCGGTTGGCAAAGGCCGGCATGGACACGAACTCGAAGGGAGCCAAGACCTACACCGCAAGGCTTGGCGATCGAATTCTTTGGGACCTTCATGAGGACAGGGATGTCTACAACGAGATGTGGCAGATCCCAGTGGTCCCTATGCCTAAGGAGAGGCAAGTGGCAGCAAGCATCAGCACCAAGGATGGAGCGGTCGGTAGCGACGATGGCGCGAACGGTCGCGCTAAGGAGAATGAGCTCAAGAAGAGCAAACCTGGAGGGACCAGCAAGTTCAGTGAACCTAAGGAGAGTGGTGCAGCAACCAAGGAGCAGCAAAAGGGTGAGGAGAACCCAGAGGCAGCAGCGGATGAGGACTACGGAGAGAGTATGTGGGGCGCTATTGCGAGCGCGGCATTCTCCAATCCAACTTCGGCTACGGGGGAGTGTGATTGGCTCACCTTGCATCGGCGCATGGGGCATGTGGCCCTGCCCATCTTGCAGCAGCTAGTGAAGAATGAGATGGTTGCTGGCATACGTGTGAAGGGGGAGCCCGATGAGGTGCTTGGCTGCCCGACGTGCATTCAAGCCAAGTTCACCCGGTTTCCGTTCCCTAGTTCGGAGGCAACGGCAAAGGCACCGCTTGATGAGGTGGTGATGGACGTGGTGGGCCCCTTGAAGCTTGGAGCTGCTGGAGCTGAGTATTTTCTCACCATTGTCGACGTCTACACCCGCATGACTTGGGTGTACGTGCTGGCCAAGAAGAGCGATGTGGCTGAAACGTTGAAGACGGATTGGTTCCCGATGGTGGAGCGGCAACAAGACCGTCTAGTCAAGTCAATCCGCACCGATCGAGGGGGAGAGTTCCTGAGCAAGGAGTTTGGGTTGTGGCTGAAGAAGAATGGTATTCGGCACTCTTTCACCATGCCATACTCCCCTGCAATGAACGGCATCGCCGAGCGAGCGAACCGCACAATCACGGAGGCGGCACGCGGGTTGCTCATTGAAGCCGGGCTACCCGACTATTTCTGGCCTGATGCGGTGCGGAGCGCGTGTGTGGCCAAGAACAGAGTTTTGACTCATGTGGGAGCAGACAAATGGGTGCCCTATGTGGAGTGGCTAGGAAGGAAGCCAAAGGTGGATATGCTTCGGGTGTTCGGGTGCATGTGCATGGCGCTCGTGCCTAAGCATCTTCGGCACAACAAGCTTGGTGCCAAGGCGGTGTGGGCCATGCACTTGGGCATGGCTCAAAACAGCAAGGGATGGCTTCTTTGGGACCCATTCACCAAGAAGTTCTTGGTGAGCAGGGACTGCAAGTTCATGGAGAACTTCATGTACAAGGATTGGAAGGCGGAGAATGAGGCGAAGATAGGCGTGCGGTTTGGGGAGGTGAAGAGTTCCGGTTTGGAGCATGTGGAGCTGCCTTTGGAGCTGAGCAGCGGCAGCACAACCACAAGGCAATCCTCCCTTGTGAATGGGGGAGAGGAGGACAATGATGCAGAGGAAGAAGAGGAGGAGGTGCAGCAAGTGAGCGAGCGTGCACCGTCACTCCCTTCCCGTACTACGAGTGCTCCACGGATTCGAGCCACACCGCAGCAACGCCAAGGCCTTCAAGTCCCTGCAGCTGAGGAGGAAGGAAGGGGGAAGAGGAGAGTTCAACCCCCTAATAGGCTGACCTATGATGCGCCGGGAAAGCAGGGCAAGACAGCCCTGGCCGGAGCGGCAATGATGGTCGGAGACGACGAGGAGAGTGACTACGAGGAGTGTGCCTTCGCGTTCTTCTCTCCGGTGGAGATGCCGGGAGAACCAGCAACTCTCAAGGAGGCTTTGGAGAGTAGTGATGCTGAGGAGTGGAAGAAGGCCATGGAGAGTGAGCTGAAGAGCATCGAGGAGAATGACACGTTTGAATTGGTGGAGCTACCGGAGGGGCGTACGGCGATAACGTCCAAGTGGCTCTTCAAAATCAAGTCGGATGCCGACGGCAAGATCGAGCGCTACAAGTCTAGGCTTGTAGCCAAGGGGTACCAGCAGAAGGAGAAGGTGGACTTCAAGGAGCTGTTTGCCCCTGTGGTGAAGCCGACGACGCTGCGAACCCTATTCGCAGGAGCCGCCATCAAAGGATGGGTAGTAAAGCAAATGGACATCGTAACGGCATTCCTTAACGGCATCCTTGAGGAGGAGATTTTTATGGCGCAGCCAGAGGGGTTTGATGATGGTAGTGGCAGAGTGTGGAAGCTGAAGAAGGCCCTCTATGGGCTGAAGCAGGCCCCTAGGCAATGGTACATGAAGCTGCGCGAAGTGTTGGAGGGGATCGGCTTCATTCCCTCAACGGCCGATCACTCCTTGTTCATGCTTGGCGAGGGGGAGCAGAGGAGCTTCATGGTGGTGTACGTGGATGACATCCTGATCTTCTCACCCTCTCCTGACCTTGTGAAGGAGGTGATGCTGAAGCTGCAAGACAAGTTCAAGTGCAAGTCCCTTGGTGACGTGAACTTCTACCTTGGGCTCCACATCGAACGAGACGTGGAGAAGCGGAGCATGCGAGTGCACCAACGGAAGTACCTGGAGGCGTTGGCTGCCAACTTCGGCCAGAGTGAAGGTCATGTGGCTACTCCCTTTCCCTCTGGGTTCAAGTGTGTGAAGGGGCCAGAGGAGGAGAGCGTTGGAGAAGAGGAGAGGCGCCGATTTCACTCGTTGGTGGGCAGCCTCATGTATGCGGCGGTAAACACCCGACCGGACGTCGCGTTTGCTACCGGGCAGCTGGCTAGGGTTGTGCAATGCCCTAATGAGGAGCAGGTAGCAGCTGGAATGAGGGTGGCCAAGTATCTTGGCCAAACACCGACCGTTGGGCTGCAATACTCGGCGGCGGCACAAAGGCGCCAAAAGGGCGCGGATGGTGTTGAACCCGGGCGTTTGTTCCTCACCGCCTACTCGGATGCTTCATATGCATCAGAACCAGAGGACATGACAAGTGTGGGAGGCTTCATATGCTGTGTTGGTGGAGGCCCAACTGCTTGGGAGAGCAAGAAGCAGGTTGACCAAGCTTTAAGCTCGGTGGAGTCCGAGTACATGGCACTCTTCCGTGCCGTACGGGAGATTGTGTGGCAGCGGCGTTTGTTGGCTGAATTGGGGGAGGAGCAGCAAGGACCTACCCCACTGTACTGTGACAGCCAGGGTGCCATTGCTCTTGCTAAGAACCCTGTGTTGCATGGACTCACGAAGCACATGAGGGTGAAGTGGCATTGGACGAGGAGCATGGTAACCGCGGGTGAAGTTGAGTTGCGCTACGTGAAGACCACGGGGCAGCCGGCTGACATGATGACCAAGAGGCTGGTGGAGCAGCAGCATTGGAAGTGTTGCAAGCTGGCTGGGATGGCTCTGAACTGAGAGAGCAACATATCCTAAGGCCAACAATCCGAGGGGGAGTTTGTTGGTGCAACCCTACGGTTTGCACTCGGCTTGTTGTCCGTGTGCGTGAATGTGTGTGTGTATGGAATGGTATGAGGGCATGGAATAATATATATTTCATGCTTATAATTGTGTGTGAATGTTGAGTCATGATGTCGAGTGTGTGTGTCGAGTCAATAGCGAGTTATCGCTAGACGCGTGTTACGCGGTCGTTTGTGTCTCGCGCGCGGTTTCTATTTTGTCGTGCGCGGTTTCTATTTTGTCCTGTGTCGAACGTTCGGCGTGTCGCAGGTGTGTGCAGCAGACCCATCAAGAACTCAAGGATGAGTTTGTGATGAAGAGCCCGAGCCTTGGTGTCAAGCCTCAAGTGATTTCGAAGCTCGCCAAAAGGGTACACCTCAAGATATTGAAGATAGTTACATTATTTTGTGTAGTGTAACATTTCACTTGGTGTAGGCCCTAGTGAAGGGTAGTTTCGAGACCCTTCGTGGTTGGGGACAGTGTGGCACTGTTCCACATCACTGTACCTCGGCTCTTGGGGTTTGTAGGAGCTGGGAGTCATTCCCAACTCGTAACCCTTGCTAACTCTTCCTATCTTGTGTTCTAAGACTATAGTGGCTGCCATAGTGCCGTTCGTTCAAACCGACGCTGTGTCGTCAATACTTGGTCGAATCGTGCGATCTAAATTGCCTATTGTAGGCGACATTAAGACGCGCCAGATCCAAGTTGAATCAGGTCATTTGAAGCCGTGACCAGAACGCTATGAACGTTTGAAGCCGCTGTGCAGAAATCCGGCTGTGCACTCTATCTTTCGTTTTAGGCACATTGGAGCCTACTGTGACTATAACATCCAGCAGCACCGCCAGCAGCAGCAGCACCTCCAGTAGCTCCAGCAGCACCAGCACCAGCAGCACCTCCAGCAGCGCCAGCAGCACCACCACCAGCAGCAGCGCCTCCAGCAGCTCCAGCAGCTCCAGCACCAGTGGCACCTCCAGCAGCACCAGCAGCACCGCCAGCAGCAGCAGCACCTCCAGTAGCTCCAGCAGCACCAGCACCAGCAGCACCTCCAGCAGCGCCAGCAGCACCGGGGTCCACGACACTAGGAGCGCCACTCCGGAGACTGCAGCGCCGAGCGTACCACTCTCGGAGCCGCTGGGGAGAGGGCAGCTCCCGCCTAGGAGGGGAAGCAGGAGCACCAGCTCCAGCAGCGCTCCTAGCTCCAGAAGTACCCCTCCTGAGGCTGCAGTACTGTAAGTACCACTCACGCAGCTGCTGTGAGGAGAGAGCTCCTCCAGGTGTAGCACTCCCAGGCTCAGCACCCCCAGACTCAGCACCCCCAGACTCAGCACCCCCAGACTCAGCACCCCCAGGCTCAGCACCCCCAGACTCCGCAATCCCAGGCTCCGCACCCCCAGGCTCCGCACCCCCAGGCTCCGCACGCTCAGGCTCAGCACCCCTAGCAGGACGAGAGTCGACAGCTACCTCGACAGGCTCAACCGGGTCTACCTGGGACACACCTGAGGGAGCGGCACCCTGAGGGGGGAGGGGGTCTACCACAGCAGCACCTGGCGCGAGGAAGAGAGGCGGGGGGGGGAGCGGGGCAGTGCGGTAGGGGAAGAGGCGGTAGTAGGGCACCGACTTGTCAAAAGTGACGTCCTGAGAGGGCAGGACACGGCGCGAGGTGGCGTGGTAAAACTGCCAACCAGACGCGTCCGGGACAAAGCCAAGGAAGACACAAGGAACAGCGCGGGAGGAGAGCTTGTCCGCGGACGTATCGCGGACAAAAGCTCGAGATCCCCAGACCCGGAAACGCGACGCATCGCCAACCTCCCCCGTCCACAGCAGTGTGGGCGAGGTCTCCGGCAAGGAGACACGGGGCCAGAGGTTGAGCTGATGCGCAGCGTACCGGACCGCAAACGGCCACAGAAAGTGGGGGGCAGCCGCATGGATCAAGGAGGTACGAGCGACCTCCATGACCAAGCCAATGCGGCGCTCAGCAACCCCATTCTGCTGTGGAGAGGCCGGAAGCGTGAACGACTGGCGGATGCCGTGCTCCACACAATAGGCTGCCAAGAGGTCGGAGGAGAACTCACCACCTCTGTCAGAGAGCAGACGCAGGACAGGAAAGTCCGAGTGGAACCGCTCGCTGAGCTGGAGACGAGAAGCGCTGATCCAAGGGATCAAAACATCAGGGACCTCACCCTTGGTGCGCAAGGGGAAGACCGTGGTGTAGCGCGAGTAGTCGTCAACAACAATCAGGAAGTACCTCTCCTGACCCTGTCCACGGACGCGGGCTGGGCCCCACACGTCCATGTGGAGCGTCTGCAAGGGAGCAGTCGTCGGGGGAAACGAGGAGGAGTGAGGAGCGGCGCGCTGCCGCCCCTCGACACAAGGAAGACAGGGAGGAGCAGGCGAGGGTGGGAGGGGAGGGAGTACCCGGGGAAGACCAGAGACAAGGTACCGTTTGTGCATGGCACGAAGGCGCTGCACTGACGGGTGATCAAGGCGGTGGTGCCAGAGGACGGTCTCGTGTGCTAGAGAGCGACACGAGCAGGGGGCAGACAGCTGACCTGAAGCAGACGCAGACGCAGCTACCTGAGGGGACTCAGTGGTCAGTTTGTACAGGTCCGACCCCGGCTGCCGAGTGAAGGTAGCCAGGTGACGGCCCGTCCGAGCACACGTGCAGTGTGTCACGCGCTCGTAGGCAGGGGTGAACTGGTGGACACCCCCGTCCTGGAGCGCACAACCCGCCACCAAGTTCGTAGAGAACGAGGGGAGGTGGAGACCTGACAGTGTGCCCGACGGAACCGCAGGACAAGGAAGGACAGTGGAGGAGGTCGCAATGACCGGACCCCCAGAGGGGTCAGCAAGGGAGACAGCAACTGGCCGAGCAAGCTGCTCAAGGGCAGTGCGGTCACAAAAGAAACAGCGAGAAGCACCTGAGTCCAGTGTGAAGGTGTGCAGTGTCTCAGTAGACTCAGTACCAGGGGGGGCAGACTCACTAGCACCTAGAGCAGTAGCCTCAACAGCACCTGGGGCAGCAGACACGCGAGTACCTGGAGCGGCAGCCTCACCAGCACCTAGGGCAACAGACGCACTAGCACCTAGAGCGGCAGCCTCACTGGTCCGAATGCCCGGGTCGGGCGGAACACGCAGGTACTGAGCACCCTCTCCACTAGTAGACAACACATACATGGCAGTGAGAATAGCATCAAAGTCAAGAGCATAGATATCAATGTTCTTCCTCATCAGATCAGCCCAGCGGGGCAGCTCAGTGGCAGCAGGGAACTGAGTGCGCCAAGCGTCGTCGAGGCGGGAGAAGCAGCGCTGCGTGGTGTGCGCCCTCCCACACGTCTGGCCAGTGTGGTCACCAGTGCGGATGACGTACGTGCAGCTAAGGCCACCCCCCCCCCCCGTGCTGAGAGTACCACTCACGAAGCTCCTGGGGCGACGGAGTCTGCTGTCCGCCAGCGCCACCACGACCACCACCTCCGCCGCCACTACCTCGACCACCACCGCCCCTGCGGCCGCCGCGTCCACCGCCGCCCCCACCCCGGCCACCTCCTCCGCCGCTGCCGCCACCACCCCCACCGCTGCCACTAGCCCCTCCAGCCCCGCCACCGCCCCCACCGCCGCCACCGCCCCCACTACCGCCTCCCCCTCCGTCACCTCCACCTCCCTTGCCCCCTTTGCCCTTGCCGCTGCGGCGCCAGCTCGGAGCGGACGCAGTCCCGACCTGCTCAGTACCAACTAGGTCGACAGCAGCAGCAGAGGCGACAGAGGGGAGAAGGGGGGAAGGGGAACACCCCTCGAAGAACCGGGTGCGGGGGTCGCCACGAGAGGCAGCTACAGCGACTATGCTAGTCTCAGCTGCAAGCAGTTCCTTCTCGAGCAGGTCAACGGTGAGCTCAGTGGGGCAGCGAGCGAGGAAGTGGTCCCTGACTGCACGAAGAGAGTCAGGGAGACGGGTGACTAGGTGGTAGAGAGTAAGCCAGAGTGGGGGGGGGTGCGTGGCAAGAAACTCAGCGGGCATAGCGGCACGGAAGCGGGCCTCACTAGTGCGGAGGTGCGTGATGAGGTCAGCGACTGTGGCGAAAGCGGACAGGTCTGGGAACAGGTAGGGGAGCGAGAGGCGGCCTAGCGCAGCAGAGGCAGGTGAGGAGTAGCGTGCAACTACAGCAGTGTACAGTGCCTGCGCAGTTTTGTGCTGGCCAAAGTGCTCGCGCTCATCTACCGGCAGGGAGTTGCGAATAGCAAAGCGAGCGTGGGCGTCACGAGTCTGCCACTGTGAGCGGGCAGTACTGTCAGCAGTAGCAGCAGGGGCAGCAGCGTGGCCTAGTGCGTGATCGTACAGCGAGATATCCTCCTTGGCAGTGAGCTGGAGGAACAGGTGCAAGTCATCTAGCCAGGTGTCAAACTTCAGCGGGCGGCCCTCAGCATCGAAAGCGAGCACAGCAGGGCTAGCCATAGTTGCAGTAAGAGCAGTAGCAGTAGTAGCAGCAGTAGCAGTGACAGTAGCAGTGGCGCGGCTCGGTAGGGCGGCGCGGTTTGGTAGGGCGGCGCGGCTCGGGCCGGGTGACGCGGTTCGGTGGGGCGGCTCGGCTCGGCTAGGCGGCGGCTACTCGAGGTGGGGCACGCGAGGGCGTGCAGGGCAGAGCGGGGCCGGTCCGCACGGGGCACGAAGTGGCGCGCTAGCGAGGGCGGGGACGGTACACGAGGGGCACGCAAGGGCGCGCGGGTGGGTGTGGGCCGGTCGCACGGGGCACGAGGTGGCGGGCTAGCGAGGGCGGGGCCGGTACGCGAGGGGCACGCAAGGGCGCGCGGGTGGGTGTGGGCCGGTTGCACGGGGCATGCAAGGGCGCACGCTAAGGGGCGGGGCCGGTCCGTAAGAGGCACGCAAGGGCGCGCGGGGCAGCGAGTGCGCGGGGCCGAACGGGGCACGCAAGGGCGCGCGGGGCAGGTGACGCGCGTGGTGCTGCGCGGGTCGCACGCGAGGGCGTACGAGGTGAGCTGGGCCGATCGCACGGGGCACGCTAGGGCGTGCGGGCTAGGCGGGGCCGATCGCGAGAGGCGCGCTAGGGCATGCGATAGTGAGGGAGAGAGTGAGGCGCTCGAGGGCGCGACTAGGCGAGGCGCGCTAGGGCGCGACTAAGCGGAAACGGTGGGCCCATATTATTCGGTCCTAGGTTACGACCTAGGCTCGCGATACCATGTTAGAAACTAAGAACGAACGAGAATGGATGAACTAAGAGAAAGTTGGGTACAAGTAGGAAACCCTAAGTTTGATGTACCCCCTATGGCTAAACCCAATATAGCCTAGACAATATAAACATATAATGTTTGACAAAAAAAGGCATTCAGACGTTGGCGCAGTGACATGTTGCGCACAGGCCTATCCTTGCACAGATTCAGGCCAGCAAATGCACAAACATGCACCACGAGCTGCCTAGTTGTGCTAACGAGATGAAATCGGTTCCTATGGCTAGGTAATAGGATGTAGTAGAGAACTGTGTGTAGAAAATAGTGGTAAAAAAGGCATCCAGACGTCGGCGCAGTGACATGTTACGCACAGGCCTATCCTTGCACAGATTCAGGCCAGCAAACACACAAACATGCGCCACGTGCTGCGTAGTTGTGCTAACGACCTCAAACCAGTTCGTATGGCTAGGAAAAAGGATGTACTAGGGAACAGTGTGAAGAAATAGAGGTACAAAAGGCATCCCGACGTCGGCGAGCTAACATGTTGCGCACAGGCCTATCCTTGTACAGATTCAGTCCAGCAAACGCACAAACATGCGCCACGTGCTGCGTAGTTGTGCTAATGACCTCAAACCAGTTCCTATGGCTAGGGAATTGGATGCACTAGGGAACTGTGTGAATAAATAGGGGTAAAAAAGGCATTTAGACGTTGGCGCAGTGACATGTTGCGCACAGGCCTATCCTTGCACAGATTCCGTCCAGCAAACGCACAAACATGCGCCACGAGCTGCGTAGTTGTGCTAACGAGATGAAATTAGTTCCTATGGCTAGGAAAAAGGATGTAGTAGAGAGCTGTTTGAAGAAGTAGGGGTAAAAAAGGCATTTAGACGTTGGCGCAGTGACATGTTGCGCACAGGCCTATCCTTGCACAGTTTTCCCTGCTCAATTGTTTGAAACATCATATCCTCCTGCCAGATGATGCGAATGACACCAAATCTATCCAGCATGCTTGCAATATAGTACATACATGAATGATCAAGAGAAAACTCGTTTAAAGTGACAAACGGATTTCAATACGGCACTACGTCACGCACAGGCCTATCCTTGCACAGTTTTCCTTGCTCGATTGTTTGAAACACCATATCTTCCTGCCAGATACTGCGAATGGCACCAAATCAGTCCAGCATGCTTGAAATACAGTAGATGTATGAATGATGAAGAGAAACCTCGTTCAAAATAACAAACAGACATCGAACCGACACAAGGTGTCGCACAGGCCAATCCCCGCACGGGTCTCCCTGTTCAATTGATTGAAACACCAGATATTCATGTCAGATGTTGCGAATGGCACCAAACTTGTCCAACATGCTTGAAATATTGTAAATGTTTGAATGAACAATTAAAACATTTTTTATCTAGTCAATACGGACGACGATACGGCACCATGTCGGCCATTGCCTAGAATTGTTGTTTTATCGCTTTCAATAATTTATTGCCCAAATACATTTCCTAGGTTTTAAAAAAGCATGGCCAATGTTAAGCCAGGGAAAAAATCAATATCACTAATGCATATTAATTATCGAAGCCAACATCACATAATAAGCTCTATTTAATGAAATCCATAACAGAAACAGTGCTCAAATTGAAGTGTGTGAAATGTTCGAAATTAGTTACATAACAGTAATCGAAACGGGGATGATGTGGCCTTGACCTACCGACGTTTCCTCGCAAATGAGAATCAGCGTGTGAAGTGTAGGCTGGCTAACGCCCCACACATCTCGCGATCTATCCCCAATTCTGTCAGCAAAAATCGACCAATGGCAACGCTCGCAAGCTCCCAACCGGAAACTCCACGTAAACCATGAATTTTCTTCCACGTGTCCAGTGCGTGTCTGTAAACAGAGATAAACGGGGATCGAGAGGGGTAGTCGTAAACGACTAGACGAGGCATCGACCATCTGCAGCAATGAACCAGTCGCACACGATGGTAAACTGCCGGGAAAATCGGTTCACCGAATAGCACCTCATAAACGATGGAAAACCATCAGCCTCCAACTCGAAAAATGACCCCCTCCCCACCCCCCCTCCATACTCGGCAGTTTCACATTTTTCTGATGTCTCCGCCGCTCTTTGGCTCGCTGCCTTCATCTCTCCATCATGCCATGCGCAAGTCGTGATCAACGCCACGCAAGGTACTACCTCCGTCCCTCCTCGCATGCTTGCCAGTGCAGGTAGTAATATACGGAATGCTTCTCTAGTTTGTACCTCCCTTCCTCCTCGCAGCCCGGGCCTGATAGCGAAACTATTCCCATCATGCGACTCATAGTAATAAGTGCGCAAAGACATGTAGTAGGCACTCATGGTTGGACTGTCACGATTGGTCGGCGGTAACTTACTTATACGAAAATTCGTATACCGCGCAGGTAATACCTGCAGGTAATACCTCAGGTAATACGTCACGTAATACCGCAGGTAATGCCGCAGGTAATGCCGCAGGTAATGCAGCAAGTAATGCCGCAGGTAATGCCGCAGGTAATGCCGCAGGTAATGCCGCAGGTAATGCCGCAGGTAATACCGAGATGAGGTAGTAACAGCGAGCAATGCCTCTCAACCTCCCTTTTCGTACCTCGTTCAAACCTCACTGGAATTATCACGCGGTTTCGCACTGCCACAGTGCGACTGAATAGCACTCGTGCGGCACGGCACGAGCGCCAAGTGTTCTACGCGTGACGATACCGTTTTCTAGGTGTGCGCGTTTGAAGCCTTTCCTTGGTTGTCCATAGTAGCAGGCGCGGAAAGCATGGAGCGTTCCGGCGCATGCTGTAGCAGTACTAGCAAAGCTGATCCCCTGACTCATTTCAGACGCAGGCTGTATATAACCTTTGCCCGCTGCTGCGTGCGCGACCACCTTTGGCGGAAGCTGTTGAACAGCTTCGCGTGAGGTGGGTTCAGCTTCACCGCTTCACGTGAGGTGGGTTCAGCTACACCGCTTCGTGAGGTGGGTTCAGCTTCACCGCTTCACGTGAGGTGGGTTCAGCTTCACCGCTTCACTTGAGGTGGGTTCAGCTTCACCGCTTCGTGTGAGGTGGGTTCAGCTTCACCGCTTCGCGTGAGGTGGGTTTAGCTTCACCGGTTCATGTGAGGTGGGTTCAGCTTCACCGCTTCGCGTGAGGTGGGTTCAGCTTCACCGGTTCGCGTGAGGTGGGTTCAGCTTCACCGCTTCGCGTAAGGTGGGTTCAGCTTCACCGGTTCCCGTGAGGTGGGTTCAGCTTCACCGCTTCGCGTGAGGTGGGTTCAGCTTCACCGCTTCGCATGAGATGGGTGGGTACAGCGTGTGCTGTAACTCAAAGGCGAAGGAACTCGAAGGCCCCGGGGGAGCAGTAACAGTAGTAGGTATCGACACCATGGTTTTGAGTCAACTCAAAGCACAAAACGTCACAGATCCACACCACCCCAAGCCGCGCGATGCCGTGGGGCCCGGCAGGCTGGAGATTGGGTCCGTGACTGACAGTAACGACACCGATCCACGCCACCCCACCCCAGATACGGGTGGCGGGTTGCATGTCAGCTTTCAGTTCAGCCCCTCCCCTCCCCTCCACTCCACTAGTGTGGTGTGGAACGCCAGCGTTGATGCGAATTGGGCAGGAGAGAGCCGCAGACTGTGAGTAAAGGGGATGGCCATGGGTCAATCAGTGAGTAAAGGGATCGGCCATGAGCCAATCAGTGGGTAAAGGGGACGGCCATGCGCTGCCAGGTACCTTCTGGGGTAGGTCGATCGGAACGCCAGCGCTGATGCGAAGTGGGGCAGGAGAGAGCCGTAGACTGTGAGTAAAGGGGACGGCCATGATCCAATCAGTGGGTAAAGGGGACGGCCATGAGCCAATCAGTGGGTAAAGGGGACGGCCATGAGCCAATCAGTGGGTAAAGGGGACGGCCATGCGCTGCCAGGTGCTTCCTGGGATAGGTGGAGCTGGAACGCCAGCGCTGACGCGAAGTGGGCAGGAGAGAGCCGCAGACTGTGAGTAAAGGGGACGGCGATGAGCCAATCAGTGGGTGGGATGGCCATCAGCCAATCCCCTGCTCCCGAGCCAACCAGGGATGTCAACCACTGCGTGTGGCCCATCAGTGGGTAAAAGGGACGGCATCAACCATTTCCCTGCTCTGCTCTAAGAGATCCCTGAAGCGGCTGGAGTGGAGTGGACTGCCAAAGATAGGGCGTTTTGACCAAAAGAGAGGGCGTTCTGACCAAAGAGAGGGCATGCTGACCAAAGAGACACGATCCGAGATGCGTGAGGAGAGTTGCAGGTAGGCGAAGCTGCACTCCGCCGTGGACGCAAAGTTGCACCCCGCTGCCAGGTAGGCAAAGTTGCACCCCGCTGCCAGGTACGCAAAGTTGCACCCCGCTGCGGCAAAGGCGCCTCGAAATAAAGGGCATTGCGGCAGCTGTGAGCAGATAGCAGGCTGAGGGTCGGCCGACAAGGCAGCATTCAGCAGAGAGAAGGCTGCGGGCGGGCCGACAGGGCAGCGGTCAGCAGAGCCTTGAAGTTGCCTCCCCCCCCCCCACCCCCCCCCCCCCCCCCCCACGATGACTACTCAGCGAGTGGGTGTGCTTCTGGCGGTGTCGTTGCACAATCAGATTGAAGCAGGCACACCCACTCACAGCACCTAACTGGGCTGCTATGCGCGGCACGAGTGACGCCAGCACGAGTGACGCCAGCACGAGTGCCGCCAGCACGAGTGACGCCAGCACGAGTGACGCCAGCACGAGTGACGCCAGCACGAGTGCCGCCAGCATGAGTGACGCCAGCACGAGTGACGCCAGCACGAGTGACGCCAGCACGAGTGACGTCAGCACGAGTGACGCCAGCACGAGTGACGCCAGCACGAGTGACGCCAGCACGAGTGACGTCAGCACTGGGTGTGTGCTCCCCTCCCAAATTGGGTTCGGGCAGCGTTGGTGCGTCAGGATGGTGTTGCAGGTCTGGGGACTTTTGAGCCGGGTAATCCGTTTTGGTTTCCCTGGTCTTCAGTACTAGAGCTGGAACTTTCCTCGTCTGTGCCTCTGTCTCTCTCTCTCCCCTCCTGTTCCCAACTGTCAGCTGTGTTTTTCACGATTGCCGGAAGGCATGGGGAAAGGCGGTCCAAAGCTGGGCCGTGGTGCTAACTGTTCCCTCACCCGAGGGCTCATGTGCCTCTGTCACTCTCTCTCCCCTCCTGTTCCCAACTGTCAGATGTGTTTCTTAAGGACTGCCAGAAGGCATGGGGAAAGGCGGTCCAAAGCTGGGCCGTGGGTGCTGACTGTTTTAACGCCCGGGGACTCTTCTGTGACGATTCAGGCATGATTTTCAAGATGTGAGTGTGATCACGATGTGAGTGACATCAAGATGTGAGTGTGATCATGATGTGAGTGAGATCATGATGTGAGTGTCATCACGATGTGAGTGTGATCACGATGTGAGTGTGATCACGATGTGAGTGACATTAAGATGTGAGTGTGATCAAGATGTGAGTGTGATCATGATGTGAGTATGATGATATGATCATGATGTGAGTGTGATCGTGTTTCGTCTAGCATGGATTGGATCCCACACAAGCTGCCAATCCCGCAGGCTTGTGTTGATTGATTTCTGCGCGCATTGGTGGAATCTGCACCGTTGATTCCCAGTGCTGGCGTTACTCGTATCTCCGTCTGGTTACCTCAACTCCCTTTCGCACCCAAACCCCTCGTAGATCTTACTCGGGTGCGACTCTTAAGGGGACTATTCCTGACAGCATCTCCTCCCTCGCTGCCCTAAGTGTTCTGTAAGAACCTCACAGTGAAATCATGAGCTCACCTTTTTTTTAATGCTTGGGTTGCTTGTGTTGCGTGCTGTGCTGTTGCATCCTCTGTCTGTCAATGCCCACTATTCTCATCTCCTCACTTCTTTCGCCTAAACCCCCTCACACACACAGGGATCTTTCAAACACCAGTTTGACGGGCTCCATTCCCAACAGCATCTCCAAGCTTTCTCTGCTCAACTATCTGTATGGAGCACCTCGCTTCAGTCTGGTGATATGAACCTTGTTTTGAGTCGACTCAAGTTGTGTTTTGAGTCGACTCAGAACACCTTTCTCAGCTCATCTATCTGTATGTATGAAGCCCCCCATCCTTTGAGGCGCCTCAAAACCCGACAGCATCTCCGGGCTTTCTCAGCTCATCTATCTGTATGCAGCAGCCAGCACCTCGCTTCAGTCTGGTGATAAGAGCAAACATGCTGGAAAGTCACGCGAATATTATATATAAATCCCTAGACATATATCCTAGATGCCACACGCAAGGAAGAAAGCCAGGAGTTTCGGGTATGCCACACGTAATCAAAACAAATGTGGCCACACAATTGCCAGCCAAGTCAGGATAAATATCTCGCAGCCCAACTTCCTGGCCCTCAACCTCCCAGACTAGGCCCAGCCAGCCCAGATTCGAGGAGAACCATATATTTTCCGAACTGGGTCTGTGACTTCCCTGGGTGTGTGCCACTTGAACCGTTTGCCTCGACCTGAACTGCGATTCGGTTTCCTCACGCCTACCTCCTACCGTGCTAGTCTCATCCTCCAATTAGGTCCACCTTGTGTGCTTGCCGTCATTCGGTCCATGCCCACTAATCTTATCTCCTCCCCAACCTATCCCACGCACACGCAGGGATCTTTCAAGCAACAATTTGACGGGCTCCATTCCCAGCGGCATTCACTTGCCTTCTAATCTCACTTTTCTGTATGACGCTCCTCATTTGAGCCTGGTGCTAAGCATGCATGCATGGTCAAAGATCACTGGCGAACAAGAAAACAAGGGGTTTCGGTTGATTACTACGCATATGGCCACACCAATGCCAGCCAAGCCACGCTGAATATATTCAACTCCTCGTTTGAGCCCGGTGCCAAGCATGCATGGTCAATTATCATAGGCAAGCAAGAAAAGAAGGGGTTTCGGTTGATCATTGTCAAAGATCACAACGCTTATGGCCACTCCACTCCTCTTCCTGGCCCTCCCCTTCCCAGCGTTGGTTCTACAAAACTTTGTCAAGCTGGGTGTGCGACTCAAACTGGTTCCTGCATAATCCTAAACGTCTCGAACCGAACTGCAATTCAGTTTTCACTCATGTCTGTCTCCCAGCATGCTTGTGTCACCTCCCATATTTAATTGACCGTGTGTGCTTGTTTTCGCTCACTCTATGCTCACTCCTTGTCACTCCATCCCCTCACTTACTATTCCTCCCCAACCCATGCCATGCATACACAGGTCTCTTTCAAAAAACAGGTTGACAGGTTCCATTCCCATCGACATATTCACGCTTCCTCGGCTCACTTTTCTGTATGAAGCGCCTCGTGACACCTTAAGGCTGGGGATAAGCACGCACAATGAGTGGTCGGGTTGACAGGCTCCATTCCCAATAACATATTCACGCTTCCTCAGCTCACTTACCTGTATGAAGCACCTCGTGACACCTTAAGGCTGGGGATAAGCACGCACAATGAGTGGTGACACAGGTTGACAGGCTCCATTCCCAGTAACATATTCACGCTTCCTCAGCTCACTTACCTGTATGAAGCGCCTCGTTTAAGGCTGGGATAAGCACGCACAATGAGTGGTGACACGTAGAGTGGGGTAAGTATGGGTTTCAACTTCATGGGTAAGTATGGGTTTCAACTTAAGTAGTTAGAAGTCCCTTCATATCGTCTGGTTTGAAGGGCTGCTTTAACCCCCATAAGCCCCCACAACTTGTGCTCGTCACATCAAACATTTTAACCCATCGAAGGACGAGCACTGTCCGAATTAGGTTCGGCCCGTCACATCTGTCCTGGCTACAGAGCCACCCGCATTGAGGGGATCGGCCCGGGCTCGGTCCGGATTGTGGACATTCACGGCCCAGATCTAGCCTGTTAAGCCCGGCTAGGTCACCCAGGTTCAGGCTGCCTTCGGCCCGTCACATCTGCTCTGGCTACAGGGACACCCGCACTGAGGGGATCTGCTTGGACTCGGTCCGGATTATGGACATTCATGGCCCGGATCTAGCCTGTTAAGCCCGGCTAGGACACCCAGGTTCAGGCCGCTTTCGGCCCATCACATCTGCCCTGGCTACAGGTACACCCGCACTGAGGGGATCTGCTTGGGCTTGGTCCGGATTATGAACATTCATGGCCCGGATCTAGCCTGTTAAGCCCGGCTGGGTCAGCCAGGGTCAGGTCGTTTTCGGCCCGTCACATCCGTCCTGGCTACAGGGACACCCGCTCTGAGGGGATCGGCCGGGCTCGGTCCGAATTGTGGACATTCACGGCCCGGATCTAGCCTGTTAAGCCCGGCTGGGTCAGCCTCTGGGTCAGGCCGCTTTCGGCCCGTCACATCTGTCCTGGCTACCCGCACTGAGGGGATCAGCCCGGGCTCGGACCGAACTGCGATACCTGTTTTACTCTGTCTGCCTCCCAGACATGAGCAAAAATGCGAACCCACTCCTGTCGGAGGCGGACACATTCGGACTGTTTGTCGCGTTGGCGAACACGTTCGCCTGTTTATCAATCTGGCGCACACGTTCGGATTGTTTGTCGCGTTCGCCAACGCGTTAGCCCTGGACTATGCTATCTTCCTGATTTCTACTTGGTGATTCGACACTTCGTCACGATCCTAAGCCACACTTGCCTTGCGCTGCGCCTATCACACTTTATGCTATCATTTGGAGTAACGTTAGATTAGGCCACTAGACACGGTAGGGAAGCTCAAGGAAGGACAACTTTTATGCGGGGATTCGTGGGGGCAAGGTGATGTGACCAAGGGCGCTGTGCGAATTAAGGGTGATCCGACGAAGGGCGTTGTTAGGTTAAAAAGTTGTGCGAACTCGCTCGGTTTGGGTAATACTAATGTTTGAGTGAGTTCGAGACAAACTAGATCAAGTTCGCACTAGACTATGCTTGTCTCATCCCCCAACTGGGTCGACAGCGTGTGCTTGTTGTCCCTCCGTCGACTTTTGAGTCGACTCAAAAGTCAGCTCGAGCTGTTCAAGTTCGCCTTAGACCATGGTCGTCTCATCCCCCAGCTGGGCCGAGAATACTCATCTCCTCGCTCAGTTTAGGTAATACCAATGTTCGAGTGAGTGTGAGACAAACTAGTTCAAGTTCGCCTTAGACTATGCTCGTCTCATCCCCCAATTGGGTCGACCGCGTGTGTTTGCTGTATCTCCGTCCAAGTCGAGAATTCTCATCTCCTCACTTATTCCGCCCCAACACGTACCTCGCATACACAGGGATTTTTCATACAACGCGTTGACAGGATCCATTTCCAGCAACGTTTACCTTCTGTCTCAGCTCTCTTACCTGTATGAAGCACCTCGTTTCAGCCCGGTGCTATATATGCATGATCAAGGCACTTCATCTTTAGCTTGTTATTCAATTGAATCGGCATTTGAAGTGTAAAACCCTTGAGAGCATATCGCTTCGATCACATAACCTAGATGGCACATGCAAGCAAGAAAACAAGAGTTCTGGGTAATCATAACTTATATGGCCTCGCAATTGCCAACTGAAAATCTTGCAACTACTCTTTCTGTCCTTCCCCCTCCCCAGCCCTGGCCCAGGTTCGACGAGAGCCACAAATTCGTCAAACTGGGTGTGGGTCTTGAACCGTTTGACTCGAACTGAACTGCGATTCACTGATCCATTTTCTACACTCCTCACATATTCCCGCTCCAACCCATACCACGCACATGCAGGTCTCTTTCAAACAATGCTTTGACGGGATCAATTCCAAGTAGCATTTCCTATCTTTATCAGCTCTCTTATATGTATGAAGCTCGTCGTTCGAGTCTCGTGCCAAGCATGCATAATAAGAAAGCACATGACCTTTTAAATCACTTGAGGGTGGGAGTATCCTTTGTCAGATATTTCGACACCAGAGCCAAGCAAGAAAATAAGGACTTTCGGGAAATCAGAACGCATATGGCCACCAATCGCCAGCCAATTCCACAACTCATCTTCCTGCCCTTGCAGTGTGAATTAAGAAAACAGGAATGAGAATGACTAAGGGAAAGTTGGGTACAAATGCAAACCCTAGAAAACTGTACCCCATATGTGCTACCCCACTATAGCCTACAGTAGCTCTGTCATATAAATCTGACACACCCCCATAGGCAAAGTGGGGGAGAACAAGGGGTCACAAGACCAGTCAAGCAAAGCAAAGCAAGCTCAGGGTGGATCACAAAGTCACCACACATTCCGAGCACAAGTTCAAGGCCACAAGGCCAGTTCACATTCAGGATTACATATATATATATAAGGCTAGACAAGCAAGAGCACGTGTATATATATATGCAACAGTACAAACAAGGTCAAGGGGTGAGCAAGTGAGGCAAGGTAGGCACAAGGCCCAGCTGAGTACAGAAACGCTGATGATCACAAGGCGCAAGTGCCTTGGTGAAGATATCAGCAGTGTTGGCCTGAGAGGCCACGTACGCAAGTCGCAGCTGACCACGCTGCTGTAGCTCACGAGCAAGGAAGTAGCGGAGAGCAATGTGCTTCGTTCTGTGCTCCAGTCTCTGCTCTCGACACAAGGCCAGCATGGCCTTGTTGTCTACGTACAGCACTGGAGGAGAACGAGGCGGCTCTCCGAGGTCAGTCAGCAGGTAGGTGAGCCAGCGAAGCTCCTGTGCAGCCATGGCCCCAGCGTAGATCTCAGCCTCACAACTGGAGCCGAGAACAGAAGACGAGCGGGTAGCCCGCCACGAAACAGAACCGGAACCAAGGCTGAAGGTGTAACCCTGTGACGACCGCTGCGTAGCCTGGTCGTCAGCCCAAGAAGCGTCTTCATGCCCAGTGAGGACCACTGGACTCTGCCCTCCAAGCACAAGCCCCATGCCCGACGTACTGCACAAGTAGCGCAACACCCTCTTCGCTGCAGCCATGTGCTCCGGTCTGTGTCTCCCAGGAGCAACATAGCGTGCGAGAATGCTAAGAGGGTATGCAAGGTCAGGTCGTGTGCAGGTCATCAGGTACATGAGGCAGCCAACAAGCTCTGGGTACGGGCCACTCGACTCTACGGACTCATCCGAAGGCAGAGCTGAGAGCGAGTGGCGAGTAGGCAGAGGAGTGGCCTGAGGCGAGGAGTACGTGAAGCCGAAGCGCTGAAGGACCTGCTGCACCATGTGTGACTGAGTCAGGGTAATGGTGCGGCGTGCTCTGTCCCGGGTGATCTGCAAGCCAAGGTAGCTGCGCAGTTCACCCAGGTCTGTGCACGTGTGTCTCTTCTGCAGCTCGGACTTCACGTGGGCGAGTCCAGCAGTGTCAGCTGTGGCAAAGACCAAGTCGTCGACGTACACGAGGATGTAGAACGGCGGCAAAGAAGTGTCGGTGCGCAGAAACAGTGACGGGTCGGCAGTAGAGGGAGCAAACCCAAGAGCCGCAAGTGTAGTCCTCAGTGTGTCGTGCCACTCACGCGGTGCCTGGCGGAGACCGTAGACTGGCCGCCGGAGACTCCACTGGGTGCCAGGAGGAAAAGACCCAGTGAAGCCAGGTGGGCGACGCAGCCAGATCTCCTCGTGCAGGCTACCCTGCAAGAAAGCAGTGCTGAAGTCAAGAGACTGCAGCTCGTAGTCGCGGTGAGCAGCTACGTGCAGCAGTACCCGAAGAGTGGTCATCTTCGGGGTGGGAGAGAAGGTCTGAAAGTAGTCAACTCCCTGCCGCTGACTAAAGCCACGAGCCACGTAACGCGCCTTGAAGACAGGCGGAGAACCCGGCGGCCGCTTCACCCTGAAAATCCACATGCCACTGACGATGTTCGCCCCAGGCGGGGGAACCTCGTCGACGTAGGTGCCTGTGGACTTCCAGGAAGCCATCTCTGCGTCCATAGCTGCTTGCCACTGAGAGGAGTAGGGACCCTCTATCGCCTCCGCGTAAGAGCGCGGAGTCGGGATGTCAAGTGCATCCGGGTCTCCCTCAGGGGTAAGCAGTACGGACACGAGATGAGGTGAAGCAGCAGCCAAACACTGGAACTCCTCCTGCCTGTCCTCAAGGACGTCCGTGCCAAGGGCACACTCACCCCCGACGGACGGAGGACAGACAGACTCAGACTCATCGACAAGACTAGCAGCGTAGTCTAGACGACAGCGAGCAGCAAAGTCGACGAGCTCAGTAACTAGGGCAGACGCAGCAGTGGACTCAAAGGAAGGGTCAGTGACAACAGTAGCAAGGAGACGTGTGACAGTAGGACTGGCAGCACGAAGAGAGTCCGACTCCGGGTCAGGAAGAGCAGGAAGAGAGGACTCAGGAGGAGAAGGCAAAGGGGCACGCAGAGGAGCAGTGGACGGACGCAGAGACATCCGGTGCGTGCCAGGGACAGGAGGAGGACGCTGACGCGAACCACGACCACTAGTGCGAGCAGCACGGACAGGCGACGCAGGGCGGGACGCAGGCTCACGACGCTCAGCAAGACCTCCAGTAGGACCAGTGTAGGGAGAGGGAGCGGGCAGTGGGGAGGCCGGCTGTAACTGGAACTGTGACGGGACAGGCTGTGGACACTCTAAGGGAGGAGGAGGACCAGTAGAAGGCGGGAGACCAAGAACCTGCTGAAGGAGCGGAACGAAGTACGGCCGAGGCCGCGCGGCGACTCCAGACACAGCAGGGACAGCACCAGTACCCCAAGCGGCAGCACCAGCGCCAGCAGCACCTCCAGCTCCAGGACCTCCAGCCGCACCAGTAGTACCCCCAGCAGGACCGCCTCCAGGACCGACAGCAGTAGCCTCAGCGCCAGCACCCTCAGCAGCTTCAGCTCCAGTCGTACCCGCAGGCCCAGCAGCTCCAGTACTCCCAGTACGAGCACCTCCGGGACCCACGGCACCAGCACCCTCAGCAACCGAAGAACCTCCAGCTCCAGCAGCACGCCTCCAGCGCCGGGCAAACCACTCACGCAGCTCCTGTGGAGAGAGTGGTTCCCGCCGAGACGAAGCACCCGGAGAACCTCCAGGCTCAGCACCGCCAGACGCCACACGAGCAGGCCCAGCTCCCTCAGGCTCCGCACCCCCAGGCTCAGCACCCCCAGGCTCAGCACCCCCAGTAGTAGCACCCCCAGGCTCAGCACCCCCAGGCTCAGGACCCCCAGTAGTAGCACCCTCCGGCTCAGCACCCCCAGGCGTAGCACCCACACGCTCAGCACCCCCAGAGTCAGCACCCCCAGGCTCAGCACCCTCAGCAGCACCAGAGTCACTAGTAACCTCGACAGGCTCGACTGCGTCTACCTGGGACACACCTGAAGGGGCAGGACCCTGAGGGGGGAGGGGTGTCAGAACATTATATAGCTTATGCTGTTGTGTAGGCTATAGTGGGGTATCCCATAGGGGGTACAACCCAATTAGGGTTTCCTATATGTACTCACTTCATTCATAGTTCAATCATCCTTGTTCTTCATTTTCTCATGGTATCAGAGCAGGTCCCCTCCTAGGGACTGCTTCTAGGGCCCACCGAAGCGCGCCCCGAGGCGCGTTTTCCTTTTTTTTTTAGCGACCCTCCGTGTCGCCCCTCGCGGCCCCGCCGCCCTCCCTACGCGGCCCCGCCGCCCTACTAACGCAGCCCCGCCGCCCTTC
Organism: Closterium sp. Naga37s-1; assembly: GCA_947471745.1. Taxonomy (NCBI): domain Eukaryota; kingdom Viridiplantae; phylum Streptophyta; class Zygnematophyceae; order Desmidiales; family Closteriaceae; genus Closterium; species Closterium sp. Naga37s-1. Next base: position 2,885,775 of record CANJKZ010000830.1, read on the forward strand.
CTTCGCGGCCCCGCCGCCCTGCTCGCGCGGCCCAGCCGCCCTCTGCTTCGCGGCCCCGCCGCCCTGCTCACGCGGCTCCGCCGCCCTCTGCTTAGCGGCCCCGCCGCCCTCACGTCGCGGCCCGCCCGCCCTCTGCTTCGCGGCCCCGCCGCCCTGCTCACGCGGCCCCGCCGCCCTCTGCTAAGCGGCCCCGCCGCCCCACTACAGCGGCCCCGCCGCCCTCACGTCGCGGCCCGCCCGCCACCCTACCTGCGGCCCGGCCGCCGCCCTACCTGCGGCCCGCCCGCCGCCCTACCTGCGGCCCGCCCGCCGCCCTGCTTGCGGCCCTACCGCCGCCCTACCTGCGGCCCGCCCGCCGCCCTGCTTGCGGCCCTACCGCCGCCCTACCTGCGGCCCGCCCGCCGCCCTACTTGCGGCCCTACCGCCGCCCTACCTGAGGCCCGCCCGCCACCCTACTTGCGGCCCTACCGCCGCCCTGCCTGCGGCCCGCCCGCCGCCCTACCTACGGCCCGCCCGCCGCCCTACCTGCGGCCCTACCGCCGCCCTACCTGCGGGGGCCGCCTAGCAGCAGAACCGCCGGGAGCCGAGCCGCCCTGCCGCCGAGCCGCCCGGGAGCCGAGCCGCACTGCCGCCGAGCCGCCCGGGAGCCGAGCCGCCCTGCCGCCGAGCCGCCCGGGAGCCGAGCCGCACTGCCGCCGAGCCGCCCAACAGCCGAGCCGCCCAGCAGCCGCGCCGCCCTGCCGCCGAGCCGCTGAGCAGCCGAGCCGCCCTACTGCCGAGCCGCCCGACCTGCCCTATCCGGTGAGCACAGCCCCACTGTGACTGCGTGCCCTTCCCCTACTGCTTGCACTGCTCGTCTGTCGTCGTCATGGCTACCCCTAGTGTCCTCGCTTTTGACGCTGAGGGTCGAGCCATTGACTTTGAGGTCTGGGTCGACGACCTGCAGCTGTTCTTACAGTGCGATAGGGCGGACGGTCTTTCCCTCTTTGACCTCACCTCTGGCGCCTCTCCTGCCCCTGCTACTGATGCTGACCCCACTGTTCGCTCTCAGTGGGCCACCCGCGATGCTGCTGCACGTCTTGCTGTGCGTCGCCACCTGCCTACCACTGAGCGCGCGCACTTTAGTCAGTACAAGAGTGCTCAGACCTTGTACGACGCTGTAGTTGCGCGCTACTCCTCCCCTGCCACTGCTGCCCTGAGTCGCCTCATGCTACCGTACCTCTTTCCTGACCTTACTGCCTTTCCCACTGTCGCTGACCTCATTACGCACCTCCGCACTAGTGACACTCGCTACCGCGCCGCCCTTCCTGCTGAGTTCTGCGCCAAGAACCCCCCCCCCATGTACATCACTCTCTATTACATAGTCACACGCCTCCCTGACTCCCTTCGCGTAGTCAGGGACCACTACCTCTCGGTCTGTCCCACCACTCTCACTGTCGACCTCCTCGAGAAGTCCCTCCTGGCGGCGGAGAAGAGCATCGTCGCTGTAGGAGCCTCTCGTGGTGACCCTCGCACCCCCATCTTTGAGGGGTGTTCTCCTTCCCCCCTTCTGCCCTCTGTTGCCTCTGCTGCTGCTGCCGACCTGCTTGGTCTTGAGTCGGTCTGCGCGGCGTCTGCCCCTAGCGGGAGACGCCGCCCTGGCAGGGGCAAGGGGGGCAAGGGCGCGGGTGGAGCTGGCGGGGGCGGTGGAGGAGGCGGTGCAGGCGGAGGAGGGAGTGGGGGTGGCGGTGGGAGTGGTGGCGGGGGCGGTGGTGGCGGTGGCAGCAGCGGAGGAGGAGGCGGTGGTGGCGGCAGCGGTGGGAGCGGAGGCAGCGGTGGTGGTGGAGGTGGAGGCAGCGGTGGCGGAGGGGGTGGAGCTGGTCGGGGTGGTGCCCCGCAGCGTAGCGGCCCTGGTGGTGGCCAGCGTCAGCAGCAGCAGCAGCAGCAGCAGCGTTCGCGGGACATCCCCCCGCCCCAGCAGCTCCGTGAGTGGTACACGCAGCGTCAGCGGGGTGGGGGTTTTGGTCCGTGCACCTACGTCCTTCGTTCCGGTGACCGAGCGGGTGAGCAGTGTGGGGGTGCGCACCCCACTCAGCGCTGCTTTGGCCGCCTGACGGACGCTTGGCGTCAGCAGTTCCCCGAGGCCAGTGAGATTCCCCGTTGGGGAGAGCTGTCTAGGGCTGGCGTAGCTGTCTTTGATCTTGACTTTGATGCTATCCTTGCTGCCATGTATGCTGTGACTATTAGTGAGGAGGGTGACTGTTCCCAGTGTTTCCCGCCCGACCCGGGCATTGGTACTGCTGCGCCAGGTACTTCTGCGGCTGCTGCTCTAGGTGCCAGTGCGTCTGCACTCTCAGGTACTGCGTCGGCTTCGGCCTCCCTCACCTTCACACTTGACTCAGGGGCTTCTCGCTCCTTCTTTCGAGACCGCACCACACTCACGCCGCTTGGCCGGCCGGTTGCAGTCTCCCTGGCTGACCCCTCTGGGGGTCCTGTCCTCTCTCACTTCTCCACTGTCCTCCCGTGTCCGGCTGCCCCCTCGGGCACCTTGTCTGGTCTGTACCTCCCCTCGTTCTCGACGAACTTGGTGAGTGGTGCTGACCTGCAGGATGCGGGGGTTCACCAGTTTACTCCTGCGAGTCAGCGGGTGACCCACTGCTCGGATGCCCGCACAGGCCGACACCTGGCCACGTTCTCGCGTCGGCCAGGGTCGAGTCTCTACACACTGACCACTGCGTCTCCTCCTGTCCCTGCGTCTGGCCAGGTAGCTGCGTCGGGTCAGGTGTTTGCTGCTGCGTCCAGGTCTGGTCCTGAGTCTGCCCCCTGCTCGTGTCGCCGCCTGTCTCACGAGACTCTCCTGTGGCACCACCGTCTTGGCCACCCCTCCTTGCTTCGTCTTCGGGGCATGGCTTCCCGTGTCCTTGTCTCTGGTCTTCCCCGGTCTCTCCCTCCCCTTCCTTCGGGACCCGGACCTTCTTGTGTCCCCTGTGTCGAGGGGCGGCTCCGGGCTGCCCCTCACTCCTCCCAGTTCCCCCCGACAGAGGCTCCTCTGCAGACGCTTCACATGGACGTGTGGGGCCCCGCCCGCGTCCGTGGGCAGGGTCACGAGCGCTACTTCCTGCTGGTGGTTGACGACTACTCGCGTTACACCACAGTCTTCCCCTTGCGCAGCAAGGGTGAGGTCACTGAGGTGTTGATCGACCGGATCCGCGCAGCTCGTCTCCAGCTCAGGAGGAGCTTCGGCTCGGACTTTCCTGTTCTGCGTCTGCACTCTGACCGAGGTGGAGAGTTCTCCTCTGGCCTTCTGCGAGCCTACTGTCGTGCACGAGGCATCCGCCAGACCTTTACGCTTCCGGACTCTCCACAGCAAAATGGGATTGCTGAGCGCCGCATTGGCATGGTCATGGACGTCGCTCGTACGTCCATGATGCATGCGGCTGCCCCCCATTTTCTGTGGCCGTTTGCGGTTCGGTACGCGGCGCATCAGATCAACCTTCACCCCAGGGTCTCCCGGCCGGAGACCTCCCCAGCTCTGCTGTGGACGGGGAAGGTCGGCGATGCGTCTGCGTTCCGTGTCTGGGGATCTCGGGCGTTTGTCCGCGACTTGTCTGCGGACAAGCTGTCCCCTCGTGCTGCTCCCTGTGTCTTCCTCGGCTTCCCCCCTGACGCTCCAGGGTGGCAGTTCTACCACCCCTCCTCTCGTCGTGTTCTGTCCTCCCAGGACGTCACGTTCGACGAGTCAGTCCCCTTCTACCGCCTCTTCCCCTACCGCACTCCTTCCCTCCCCCCGCCACCGCACTTCCTTGTGCCAGGTCCCCCCCCGGTAGACCCCCTTCCCCCTCAGGGTCCTGCCCCTTCAGGTGTGTCCCAGGTAGACGCAGTCGAGCCGGTCGAGGTTGCTGGTGACTCTGGTCCTGCTGCGGGTGCTGAGCCTGGGGGTGCTGAGTCTGGGGGTGCTGAGCCTGGGGGTACTGCGACTGGGGGTGCTGAGCCTGGGGGTGCGGAGTCTGGGAGTGCTGAGCCTGGGGGTGCTGCGACTGGGGGTGCTGAGCCTGGGGGTGCGGAGTCTGGGGGTGCTGAGCCGTGGGGTGCTGCTACTGGGGGTGCTGAGCCAGGGGGTGCTGCGTCTGGAGGTGCTGAGCCTGGAGCTGCGGAGCCTGCGGCCACTGGACCTCCCCTTGTGGCGTCTGGCGGTGCGGGACCTGGCGGTTCTCCGGGTGCTTCGCCTCGGCGGGAGCCCCTCTCTCCACAGGAGCTGCGCGAGTGGTTTGCCCGGCGCTGGAGGCGTGCTGCTGGAGCTGGAGGTTCTTTGGCTGCTGAGGGTGCTGGTGCCGCGGGTCCCGGAGGTGCTGGAGCTGGAGCTGCTGAGGGCGTTGGCGCTGAGGCTACTGCTTTCGGTCCTGGAGGCGGTCCTGCTGGGGGTGCTACTGGTGCTGCTGGAGGTCCTGGAGCTGGAGGTGCTGCTGGCGCTGGTGCTGCCGCTGGGGGTACTGGTGCTGTCCCTGCTGTGTCTGGAGTCGCCGCGCGGCCTAGACCGTACTTCGTTCCGCTCCTTCAGCAGGTTCTTGGTCTCCCGCCTTCTACTGGTCCTCCTCCTCCCTTAGAGTGTCCACAGCCTGTCCTGTCACAGTTACAGTTACAGCCGGCCTCCCCACTGCCCGCTCCTTCTCCCTACACTGGTCCTACTGGAGGTCTTGCTGAGCGTCGTGAGCCTGCGTCTCGCCCTGCGTCGCCTGTCCGTGCTGCTCGCACTAGTGGTCGTGGTTCGCGTCAGCGTCCTCCTCCTGTCCCTGGCACGCACCGGATGTCTCTGCGTCCGTCCACTGCTCCTCTGCGTGCCCCTTTGCCTTCTCCTCCTGAGTCCTCTCTTCCTGCTCTTCCTGACCCGGAGTCGGACTCTCTTCGTGCTGCCAGTCCTGCTGTCACACGTCTCCTTGCTACTGTCGTCACTGACCCCTCTTTTGAGTCCACTGCTGCGTCTGCGCTTGTTGCTGAGCTCGTCGACTTTGCTGCTCGCTGTCGTCTAGACTACGCTGCCGGTCTTGTTGCTGAGTCTGCGTCTGTCTGTCCTCCGTCCGTCGGGGGTGAGTGTGCTCTTGGCACGGACGTCCTTGAGGACAGGCAGGAGGAGTTCCGGTGTCTGGCTACTGCTTCACCTCATCTCGCGTCCGTACTACTTGCCCCTGAGGGAGACCCGGATGCACTAGACATCCCGACTCCGCGCTCTTACGCGGAGGCCGTAGAGGGTCCCTACTCCTCTCAGTGGCAGGCAGCTATGGATGCAGAGATGGCGTCCTGGAAGTCCACAGGCACCTACGTTGACGCGGTTCCCCCTCCTGGGGCGAACATCGTCAGTGGCATGTGGATCTTCAGGGTGAAGCGGCCGCCGGGCTCTCCACCTGTCTTCAAGGCGCGGTACGTCGCTCGTGGCTTCAGTCAGCGGCAGGGAGTTGACTACTTTCAGACCTTCTCTCCCACCCCGAAGATGACCACTCTTCGGGTGCTGCTGCACATAGCCGCTCAGCGCGACTATGAGCTCCACTCTCTTGACTTCAGTACTGCTTTCTTGCAGGGTAGCCTGCACGAGGAGATCTGGCTGCGCCGTCCACCTGGCTTCACTGGGACTTTTCCTCCTGGCACCCAGTGGAGCCTCCGACGGCCAGTCTACGGTCTCCGCCAGGCACCGCGTGAGTGGCACGACACACTGAGGACTACGCTTGCGGCTCTTGGGTTTGCTCCCTCTACTGCTGACCCGTCGTTGTTTCTGCGCACCGACACTTCTTTGCCGCCGTTCTACGTCCTCGTGTACGTCGACGACTTGGTCTTTGCCACAGCTGACACTGCTGGACTAGCCTACGTGAAGTCCGAGCTGCAGAAGAGACACACGTGCACAGACCTGGGTGAACTGCGCAGCTACCTTGGCTTGCAGATCACTCGGGACAGAGCACGCCGCACCATTACCTTGACTCAGTCACACATGGTGCAGCAGGTCCTTCAGCGCTTCGGCTTCACGTACTCCTCGCCTCAGGCCACTCCTCTGTCTACTCGCCACTCGCTCTCAGCTCTGCCTTCGGATGAGTCCGTAGAGTCGAGTGGCCCGTACCCAGAGCTTGTTGGCTGCCTCATGTACCTGATGACCTGCACACGACCTGACCTTGCATACCCTCTTAGCATTCTTGCACGCTATGTTGCTCCTGGGAGACACCGACCAGAGCACATGGCTGCAGCTAAGAGGGTGTTGCGCTACTTGTGCAGTACGTCGGGCATGGGGCTAGTGCTTGGAGGGCGGAGTCCAGTGGTCCTCACTGGGCACGCGGACGCTTCTTGGGCAGACGACCAGGCTACACAGCGGTCGTCGCAGGGTTACACCTTCAGTCTTGGTTCCGGCTCTGTCTCGTGGCGGGCTACTCGCTCGTCCTCTGTTCTCAGCTCCAGTTGTGAGGCTGAGATCTACGCCGGGGCCATGGCTGCACAGGAGCTTCGCTGGCTCACCTACCTGCTGACTGACCTTGGAGAGCCGCCTCGTTCTCCTCCAGTGCTGTACGTAGACAACAAAGCCATGCTGGCCTTGTGTCGAGAGCAGCGCTTGGAGTACAGAACGAAGCACATTGCTCTCCGTTACTTTCTTGCTCGTGAGCTGCAGCAGCGTGGTCAGTTGCGACTTGCTTACGTGGCCTCTGAGGCCAACACTGCTGATGTGTTCACCAAGGCACTTGCGCCTTGTGACCATCAGCGCTTCTGCACCCAGCTGGGTCTTGTACCTGTCTTGCCTCACTTGCTCTCTTCTTGACCTTGCTTGTACTGTTACATATATATACCTGCTCTTGCTTGTCTAGCTCTATATATATATGTGTACTCCTGCATGTGAACTGGCCTTGTGGCCTTGTCGTTGTGCTCGGACTGTGTGGTGACTTTGTGATCCACCCTGAGCTTGCTCTGCTTTGCTTGACTGGTCTTGTGACCCCTTGTTCTCCCCCACTTTGCCTATGGGGGTGTGTCAGAACATTATATAGCTTATGCTGTTGTGTAGGCTATAGTGGGGTATCCCATAGGGGGTACAACCCAATTAGGGTTTCCTATATGTACTCACTTCATTCATAGTTCAATCATCCTTGTTCTTCATTTTCTCAAGGGGGTCTACCGGGGGGGGGACCTGGTACAAGGAAGAGCGGTGGTGGGGGGAGGGACGGAGTGCGGTAGGGGAAGAGGCGGTAGTAGGGGATCGACTCGTCAAACGTGACGTCCTGGGAGGACAGAACACGGCGAGAGGTGGGGTGGTAGAACTGCCACCCTGGCGCGTCAGGGGGGAAGCCAAGGAAGACGCAAGGAGCAGCACGAGGGGACATCTTGTCCGCAGACAAGTCGCGGACAAACGCCCGAGATCCCCAGACACGGAACGCAGACGCATCGCCAACCTTCCCCGTCCACAGCAAGGCTGGGGAGGTCTCCGGCATGGAGACCCTGGGGTGAAGGTTGATCTGATGCGCCGCGTACCGAACAGCAAACGGCCACAGAAAATGGGGGGCAGCCGCATGCATCATGGACGTACGGGCGACGTCCATGACCATGCCAATGCGGCGCTCAGCAATCCCATTTTGCTGTGGAGAGTCCGGAAGCGTGAAGGTCTGGCGGATGCCTCGTGCACGACAGTAGGCTCGCAGAAGGCCAGAGGAGAACTCTCCACCTCTGTCAGAGTGCAGACGCAGAACAGGAAAGTCCGAGCCGAAGCTCTGCCTGAGCTGGAGACGAGCTGCGCGGATCCAGTCGATCAACACCTCAGTGACATCACCCTTGCTGCGCAAGGGGAAGACTGTGGTGTAACGCGAGTAGTCGTCAACCACCAGCAGGAAGTAGCGCTCGTGATCCTGTCCACGGACGCGGGCCGGGCCCCACACGTCCATGTGAAGCGTCTGCAGCGGGGCCTCTGTCGGAGGAAACTGGGAGGAGTGAGGGGCAGCCCGCTGCCGCCCCTCGACACAGGGGACGCAGGTAGGGCCAGGCCCCGGAGGAAGGGGAGGGAGGGACCGGGGAAGACCAGAGACAAGGACACGGGAGGCCATGCCTCGGAGACGAAGCAGGGAGGGGTGACCAAGGCGGTGGTGCCAGAGGAGAGTCTCGTGAGACAGGAGGCGACACGAACAGGGGGCAGACTCAGGACCAGACCTGGACGCTGCAGCAAACACCTGACCTGACGCAGCTACCTGACCAGACGCAGTGACCGGAGGAGACGCAGTGGTCAGTGTGTACAGGCTCGACCCCGGCCGACGTGTAAACGTGGCCAGGTGTCGGCCTGTCCGAGCGTCCGTGCAGTGGGTCACCCGCTGACTCGCAGGAGTGAACTGGTGAACCCCCGCATCCTGTAGGTCAGCACCACTCACCAAGTTCGTAGAGAACGAGGGGAGGTAAAGACCAGACAGGGTGCCAGAGGGGGCCGCCGGACACGGGAGGACAGTGGAGAAGTGAGCAAGGACAGGACCCCCAGAGGGGTCTGCCAGAGAGACTGCAACTGGCCGGCCAAGCGGCGTGAGTGTGGTGCGGTCTCGAAAGAAGGAGCGAGAAGCCCCCGAGTCAAGGGTGAAGGTGTGGGAGGCCGAAGCCGACGCAGAACCTGAGAGAGCAGACTCACCAGCACCTGAGGGAGCAGACGCACCTAGAGCAGCAGCCTCGCTAGCACCTAGAGCAGCAGCCTCACCAGTACCTAGAGCAGCAGTCTCAACGCCCGGGTCGGGCGGAAAACACCGGTAACAGTCACCCTCATCACTAATAGTCACAGTATACATGGCAGCAAGAATAGCATCAAAGTCAAGGTCAAAGACAGCTACACCCGCCCTAGACAGCTCACCCCAGCGGGGGATCTCAGTGGCCTCAGGGAACTGGTGACGCCAAGCGTCCGTCAGGCGGCCAAAGCAGCGCTGGGTGGAGTGCGCACCCCCGCACTGGTCACCCGCGCGGTCGCCGGTGCGGAGGACGTAGGTGCACGGACCAGTACCCCAACCCCTCTGGCGTGCAGTGTACCACTCACGGAGCTGCTGAGGGGAGGGGATGTCACGAGTGCGCTGCTGCTGCTGCTGCTGCTGCTGGCGCTGACCACCACCGGAGCCGACCCTCTGCGCAGCGCCACCCCGACCAGCTCCACCTCCTCCGCCGCCTCCTCCTCCACCGCCGCCACCTCCGCTCCCACCGCCACCGCCGCCTCCGCCTCCGCCTCCACTGCCGCCACCGACACCTTCACCCCCACCACCACCCCCACCGCCACCCCCACCCCCTCCACCGCCTCCACCTCCGCCTCCACCTCCCCCGCTAGCTCCTCCAGTGCCCCTGCCCCCCTTGCCCTTGCCAGGGCGACGTCTCCCGCTAGGGGTAGACGTCGCACCGACCGACTCAAGCCCAACGAGGTCGGCCGCAGCAGCAGAGGCAACAGAGGGCAAAAGGGGGGAGGGGGAACACCCCTCAAAGATGGGGGTGCGAGGGTCACCACGAGAGGCTCCTACAGCGACTATGCTCTTCTCTGCTGCTAGGAGGGACTTCTCGAGGAGGTCAACGGTGAGAGTGGTGGGGCAAACTGAGAGGAAGTGGTCCCTGACTACGCGAAGGGAGTCAGGGAGCCGGGTGACTATGTAGTAGAGGGTGATGTACATGGGGGGGGGGTTCTTGGTGCAGAACTCAGCAGGAAGCGCAGCGCGGTAGCGAGTGTCACTAGTGCGGAGGTGCGTAATGAGGTCAGCGACTGTGGGAAAGGCAGCAAGGTCAGGGAAGAGGTACGGTAGCATGAGGCGGCTCAGTGCAGCAGTGGCAGGGGAGGAGTAGCGCGCAACTACAGCGTCGTACAAGGTCTGAGCACTCTTGTACTGGCTAAAGTGCGCACGCTCAGAGGTAGGCAGGTGGCGACGCACAGCAAGACGTGCAGCAGCATCGCGCGTGGCCCACTGTGAGCGAACAGTGGCGTCAGCATCAGCAGCGGGGGCAGGAGAGGCACCAGAAGTGAGGTCAAAGAGGGAGAGGCCGTCTGCCCTGTCGCACTGTAAGAAAAGCTGCAGGTCATCTATCCAGACATCAAAGTCAATGGCCCGACCCTCAGCGTCAAAAGCGAGGACACTAGGGGTAGCCATGACAGTAGTAGACTAGCAGCGCAAACAGTAGGGTGAGGGCAGTGCTGTGAAAGGGGCGCTGCTCTTACCGGACAGGGCGGCTCGGATGGCTCGGCTGCAGGGCGGCTCGGCGGCTCGGCTGCTGGGCGGCTCGGCGGCTCGGCGGCTCGGTTGCTGGGCGGCTCGGCGGCTCGGCTGCTGGGCGGCTCGGTGGCTCGGCTGCTGGGCGGCTCGGCTGCTGGGCGGTTCGGCGGCTGGGCGGCTCGGCTGCTGGGCGGCTCGGCTGCTCGGCGGCTCGGCCGTTCGGCTGCGACTGCTGCTGCAGAGACGGCGGCGGCTGCTGCCTCAGGGACGGCAGCGGCCGGCCGCTAGGGGCCGCGTCAGGTGCAGGAGAGGGCCGCGTCAGGGGCGGCGTAGGGGCCGCGGCAGGGGCGGCGAAGGGGCCGCGTCAGGGGCCGCGTCAGGGGCCGCGGCAGGGGCCGCGGCAGGGGCCGCGTCAGGGGCCGCGGCAGGGGCCGCGGCAGGGGCCGCGTCAGGGGCCGCGTCAGGGGCCGCGTCAGGGGCCGCGTCAGGGGCTGCGTAGGGGCCGCGTCAGGGGCCGCGTCAGGGGCCTCGTCAGGGGCCGCGGCAGGGGCCGCATCAGGGGCCGTGTCAGGGGCCTCGTCAGGGGCCGCGGCAGGGGCCGCGTCAGGGGCGGCGTCAGGGGCGGCGTAGGGGCCGCGGTAGTGGCGGCGGAGGGGCCGCGTCAGGGGCCGCGTCAGGGGCCGCCTCAGGGGCAGCGTAGGGGCCGCGTAGGGGCCGCGTCAGGGGCCGCGGCAGGGGCCGCGTCAGGGGCTGCGTAGGGGCCGCGTCAGGGGCCGCGTTTGGGGCCGCGAAGGGGCCACGTCAGGGGCCGCGTTGGGGCCGCGTCAGAGGCCGCGTAGGGGCTGCGTCAGGGGCGACGTAGGGGCCGGGTAGGGGCCGCGTAGAGGCCGCGTAGGGGCCGCGTAGGGGTCGCGTAGGGGCCGCTAGGGGGGGGGGGGGGCGCTAAAAAAAAAATTTAGGGCAGGGGCGCAATGTGCGTCGGGCAGCTAAAAAAAATTTCGTTATGGTGGGCCCTTAGGAAGGAACGGTCCCATGTAGGAACCCGCTCTGATACCAAGTGAATTAAGAAAACAGGAATGAGAATGACTAAGGGAAAGTTGGGTACAAATGCAAACCCTAGAAAACTGTACCCCATATGTGCTACCCCACTATAGCCTACAGTAGCTCTGTCATATAAATCTGACATGCAGCCCAGATTTGGCGAGAACCACAAATTCGTCAAACTGTCAAATTGGGTGTGCAAGTCGAAACGGTTTGGGTAATTAGAGTTCAACAAGAAACCATTTGCCTCGAACCGAAGTGCAATACTTTTTTACTCCCGTCTGCTCAAGGTAAAAAACACAGTTTCCGTAAAATACGGTCTGTTTATTACGGCCATATATATATATATATATATATATATATATATAAAAGAGAAAGGTCGTTTTTGTTCGAAAGCAAACATTGGTCACTAACGAATACAATTTCAAGTATGGCCACAATGCGCAACATTTAAGAAATGGCTAGCAACTATGTATGTAAAACAACCGTTCTTATAATTTAAATGACAGTAAAAAACGACGGTGTAAAACAGACCGTATTTTACTGAAATCATACCTTTTTACCTTGCTAGGCCTCCTAAACACGTATCAGCTAAGCTAGTGTCCTCAGCAAAATCGTGAACAACAGCAGCATAGGGTTGTAACCAAGACCGGAATTTGTGAGATATTAAATTAGTGAGGTAAGGGACGATGGCTTGAGTGTGGGCTGGCCCTGCAATGGTAATCTTGTGGTTTCCGCTGGACCTTTTCCTAGACTATGCTAAGCTGCCTTTGCTGCCTAGATTAAATCTGGAGTATGTGTGTGTGTATGTGCAACTTTGTTTAACTAGAGTAGAGGTATTTAAAACGCTGCTGCTGGTAGGCTAGGCTCTAGGAAGGAAAATGACTCAGATCGAGCTAAAGACTGAGCTAGATCAAAGTGTCCCACCGCACTGATTTCAACCTTTAGTTGTGTTGCGACAAACACATTCGTGTTCGTTGCAACCAATGTTGAACATGTTCGTGTTCGATACGGCTCGGCCACCCGTTACGAACCAAACAAGTGTTCGACCGCTTGCTCAAGCCCAGTGGGAGATTTGGAGGGCAAGGGTTGTTAGGTAAGGAAGCCGCACACAATTTCATTCGAGGAAGGAAGGGTTGTGCAGATTCGAACTCGAGCGGGAAGCAAGGGTTGTGCGAAATCGAGTTCGAGTGCAAAGCACGGAATGTACCTACGACGAATGGTCCAGTCTAACACTCGAACCTAACTTTTGCAAAATTAGTTCAACCCAAAGTGAAGGCATTCGGTTCAGGTGATACAAACGTTCGAGTGAGTTTAAGTCCAACTAGTTTGAATTTGCTTTTTGCTCATGCTACTCCCACCATGCTCGTCTCATCCCGCAATTGGGTCGACCGTGTGTGCTTGCCGTCTCTCATTCCATGCCATCGATTCTCATCTCCTCGAGTATTCCGGCCAGCCCATACCTCGCACACACAGGTCTTTTTCATACAACAATTTGACGGGCTCCATTCCCAGTGAATTCAACGGGCTTTCTGGGCTCTCTTATCTGTACGAAGCACCTCGTTTTAGCTTGATGCTAAGCATCCATGATTAAAGATCATATGAACTCTATATCCCGCAAGAGATGCCACAAGCAAGCTAGAAGACAAGGAGTGTTGGGTAGTCAATACGTATATGGCCATTCCATTGGCACCCAATCCAGGCTGAATGTCCCTCAACTCCTCTTCATGGCCCTCCCGGCCCCAGCCCAGGTTCGATAAGAACCAGAAGTTCATCGAACTGGCTTTGCGTCTCAAACCATTTGTGGCAACTAGAGTCGAACATGAACCTGTTTTCCTCCAACCGTAGTGCGATTCGGCCTTTACTCATGCCTGTCTGTAGGCATGAGCATAATTCCGAACCTGGTTCGACCGAGGCGAATCAGCCCGGTTTTGCCCCGAGCCAAACGTCGAAAGTAAGGAGCGGCTCGGGCCGGGCCGAACCGGGGTCGGCTCGCCTAACCGCAATGGTTCAGATTCGGCCTGCCGGTGAAATACCGGGCCGAACCGGTTCGCCACGCGCCGCGGCCCGACGTGGGTCGAAATGGCCCCAATTGGGCCTACTCGGCGCGCGTCACTTGACGCGAGGGACCATATAGGCCTACGAGATTGGACTGTTTGTGGTCGCAAACTCTGATTATGATGCAAACTTTAGCGCGTCGAAGCTGAAATGCCTACCCCACACCCTAACAATTTCGCCAACAAAAAAGTCCCGACCAATTTTCGCCTCCCAATCGAACTACACCGCACCAAATCTAGAATCTCCAACCAATGCACTAACCAATTTCATATCTGAGAGCTCGACAGTGGTAAAATTGTTAGATAATTGTCAATTCTTCATAACTTCTAATCCGGGGCATTCAGTTTTAAGGATTTTTTAACCAGAAGCGAGAAGCTGTTGCTTTCCACTTTAGTTTTAAGAGAACTTGAAGCTTAGTACGTAGGGGGATAACATTCTAAGGTTCGAAACTAAAGACTCAATTTCTTATTTGTGATTATACCCCAGGCCGGACTAGGCCCCGGTCGGCACAGAAAAGGTTTGTTTGTCCGAACCTTTTTTTGCCCGCCCTTGTACCGGGTGAGCAGGGCCGGGAACAGCCTGGCCAGCCCCGGGCATGCCGAACCTGGTTCGGCCCGCCTTCTTTGCGGAGATAACTCTTACAACGGAAGCTAGACTACGGGGTAGGCACGGGGTGTTAGGAGTGATCGTAGCGGTCCTTAGTTGTTTGCTCGTGTTCACACTACTTGCGCATTCACGGGGAAAATTGGCAAGAGTTCCACTAGCAAATGTACACAACAATTGTCACAAGGCGAAACAACATTGACTACATCAGATGCTAGCATGCAAACAGGTCGACTGCCAGCGCAGCACGGTCGACCGCGTTCCAGCACAGCAAAGTCGACCGTGCTCCAGCAGTGCAAAGTTGCGGCCTGCCAACGCTGCAAGTCGACGACGTGCCATCGCTGCAGCAAGGCGGCTGCACAGCGTTGCACTCGCATGACAGCGGCGCTCCCGCTTCGCAGGTGCTCGCAGTTGGTTAGTATGCTGTGCCCCGTCAAGTGCACAGCGCAGACGTCACGCCGACCATATGCCCACGTCTGCACCTGATCCTCCACGTCGACCTCGAGATACCACACCGAGGTCGGCTTCGCCAGAACCGCCTGGGCGATCGTCGCGCACCTCCGCAGAACTCCGTCGCCCGAGTAACTCGGTCGACCGGGAAACCACGCCCGATCACTTCAGGCCGACCACGTTCCTGTTCCGCCAGGCTAGTTGGTCGCCGACCACACCAAGCCGGCTTCCCCAAAGTCGGCGCCACCAGGTTGGCGCCCCCCAGGTCGACCTCGGAACTCGGCGCTCTTCCCAGCTCGACGCCGGCGACTTCCAAAGTCGGCGCCCTCCCTCGTCGACCACCGGGTCATGTCGGTCGTTGGCTCCCTGTTGCCGGCGGCGTGGCAGTGGCGCCGTGCAGGTCCACCAACCTGTCGACCTGCGCGCCCAAGTCGGCGTCGCCCACTGCAGCAGGTCGGCCGTGCTCTCCGCACACCTGACTGCGAAGTCGGCTCCGCCCAAGCGAGGACGGGGCAAACACACAACTCCCGTTGACATTCTTTGCTGGCCAGGTCCGGTTCGACCCGGGCTGAACCCGCCCGACCAGATGCTCATGTCTACCTGTCTCTCAGCATGTTCGTCTCATCCCCCAATTTGGTCGTCCTTGTGTGCTTGCTGTCGCTCACTCATGCCCTCTATTCTCATCTCCTCACGTATTCCGTACAAACCCATATAACACACACACAGGTCTCTTTCAAACAACAGGTTGACGAGCGCCATTCCTAGCGACATATTCACATTTTCGCAGCTCGCTTATCTGTATGAAGCACCTCGTGTTGTTGTTCATTCCTTATCAGACATATGAATGGGCACATTTTTTGTTCCGTTGTGCATTTTATCAGCCACATGATCTGCTCGAACCGAGTCACCATCGTGCGACCAGTCCGACTCTCATGTCACATGCGGCCTGACCCTATAGCCCCGGGTTATGCGACTTTACCAGGGTCCTGACTCGAGGTCGGGTCGACCCAACCCGTACCTTAGCCTGTAAAGATGAGTGCCGAATCGACTACAAATAGTTCTTTCCAAATATTATGCGAACCCTGATATGAATCGAATACCGGCGGATTTGAATCGGTATAAAAATGCACATCTACAAACATCACAAAAATGTTTTTGTGCACGCTTGATATTCATTCAAGAATCATCTGTACATGGTATGGCTGTACATGATGCGTTGTTGATACTTTACGGATGTTTTCAGGGTTAACATATTATTTAGGTAAGAGCCGAGCAGGCGTTCTTGCATTTGCTCGGGTCTCAGTTCATGCCCATTATCCTCATCTCACTTCTTCCGCCCTAACCCACACCAAACACACACAGGTCTTTGTCAAACAACAATTTGAAGGGCTCCATTCCCAACAGCATCTCTGACCTTTCTCAGCTCACTTGGCTGTATGAAGCACCTCGTTTATGCACGAACATGAGTAAACGTTGCATGAACCCGAAAGCTCGCAACAGTACATCATAGGTCTCATAACCTAGGGGTCATGCTAAAGCAAAAAATCGAGGGGTTTTGGATGCTGAAAACGTATATGACCAAAACTCTCGAAGCCAAACCAAGGCTGATTATCCCGCAATTCCTCCTCCTGTTATTCCCCCTCCCATGCCCATTCGAGCTCTGCTCATGCCTGGTTCCCCCACCCCCATGCTCGTCTCATAATCCGATCGGATCGATGCTGTGTGTTTGCTGTCCCTCAGTCCATGCCCAATATTCTCATCTCCTCATTTCATTCACCAACCAAACCACACGCATACAGGTCTCTTACAAACAACAATTTGACAGGCTCCGTTCCCAACGGCATCTCAGTGCTCGTGCAGCTTGCTAATGTGTATGTGGAACCTTGTCTAATCTTAAACATAATCAAAAGTCATGTCAACTCAAAGACCCATGAGAGCTTATCCTTAGTGACGTGGCCGAGATGGGCATTTAAGCCGATCTTTAATTCGGCTCGTGTTGAGTTTAACTCAACGCGGTCGGTTTTGTTCAAACACTCGGTTTTGTTCAAACACTGAAAGACGGGGGTAACGACTTGACTCGGGTGGCGTGTTTGAAGGGTCAACTTACCCAATAACTCGTGCTAGTTCAACTCAACACGCCTCGTTTTGATAAAACTCGACGCGAATTTTGCTCATGTCTAACCCTAGATGCCACACGCAAGCAAGAGACGGTCATTCAGTTGGCAGCCAAGTCAGCTTGAATATCGGGCCCATCACAGATCCAGGTTCGACGAAACCAGCAAACTGGGTGTGAGACTTGAACTGGTTCAGCCAACTAGAGTTGAACATGAAATAGTTTGCCTCCAACAGAACGGAAGTGCAATTCGGTTTTTACTCGCACCTACCTCCCACCATGATGGTGCCATTCCTCAATTGGGCCGATCATTCGTGCTTGCCCTCCCTCCATCTAGGGTTGAGCTACAAATCGAACCTAAGTTCGGTTCGGTCGAACATGTTTGACCATTGTTGAACCCAATTAAAATACTCATAAAACGTGTTCGACGAACTAAAAAAGGCTTGGCCAAACAGTTCGGCCGCAATTTGTTTGCTCGGCCTCCTACCCTCAAAACGTTTGGCCGAAGTTTGAGGGTTCAAAAATGTCCTCGTCGAACCACGTGGGGTTCGAAAAGGACATTCCAAAGCTCCCTCGACATTTTCAATTTCAAGCCCCGTCAAAAGCGTGAAGGTTAGGGTTGACGGCCATTTTACAGATAGCCACCTACCAATTCCAGATTTAAGTAGAAAGTAAGCGCGAAACAGTGCGTGCCCTGGTGCGACTACAGTCACAAAAGTGCGAAGAGTTGCTTGCATTGCTCCACGCTAGTGCGCACCAAGGCAAGCAGGTGCACTGGGTTTGACTCGCATTTCCGTCTGCTTGGAATGTTTGAAACCTGGTTCACTGCATCGCACTGGGGCGATCGGATCGCCATCACGATCGCAATCACAGTGCACACAATCGCAACACGACAGAGCGATATGATCGCTCTGTCCCAAGCTGTACAGCGCATGATCGCTGTCGCGATCGCACTGAACAGCACAACCGAGTAATATATCGGTCGTCGCATATCGCACGGGGGGTATTCGGGATTACAGTAAAAATGATGTATCCCGCGTTGACTCAGCGAAGAGGAACTTTCGTCGAATGTGACACTGTTTTGCGTGATCATTTCGATGCAGGTACAAAACGGTAAACTCGGTTTTTCAACGGTAAAATTTGTCTTATTACCGTATGCTCACATGATTTTCATGAGAGTCACATGAGAAGTCATGAGTGCTCACTTGACAAGTCAGCTGAACTATTTGTTTGAAGTAAATTTTGAAGACAATTTTTATATCAAAGCCAAATACCCCAGGATGTGTGTTTGTACGTGCTGAAAGTTAACAATGGTTTTGCGCTATTCAAAGCCAGGATTTTATCACTACGTATTAACGAGCGTAGAAACGATATCACGGTGCGGCCAAAACGCTGCTCGACCAGTTCACTCATTCTACAAGCTAAGCAAAGCACCCCTACTCCCCTGTAGGTGACTACAAATGACTAGGAGGTGACAACGTGTCACACTCGGAGGACGGAGTTAGTGTTGCTGAGTTTCAATTCGTAGTAAAAAAAATTGATCGCTTCCGCATAGTCTTTAGCACCCATCACGATCGGATCCCCGTGATCCCGCACCACGTCCCAAACATAATGAGTGGTGACACCTAGAGTGGGCTGTGTAGGGGCTTCATTTCCATCAGTTAAAAGGTCATTTATTTTCGCAAAGGGTTGCTTGCATCGCGGGCCACAACCCCCATATGACATTCTCAGTAAACTCTGATGCGATCGATGATTGCTTCTACCCAGTTATAGCATTGAAACGAACTTCACTGAAGCAAATAGCCAGCCAGCATTAGGGCTGTTTTGCTCTTTTCATGTCCGTGAGCTCCCTCCCTTTCCTTCGTCTTGCATGTGTTGATTTCCATGTCTATCAGGTGTATAGATAGGAATCGATTGGTTGGATCTATTCCGTCCACTCTCAGCCGCTTGATCAACCTGGTGAACCTGTGAGTATCGTGATTCATGACTCCAGTACCAGGCTATCCCAGCTACTATTGGCTTGTTGACAGCAGCAGCTGCTCTTCATTAATGTCACTGCGTTGCCACGTTCGTACAATCTCAAAACTCACGCCTTGCTCTGGAGCAGCATTCATGCCCACTTGCCTGTAACTAATTTACTGAAATTATTCCGAATCGAAACAATACAGGTTTGAAGGAGTTTTGTGAATTGGGAATTTTCCTCCATCCTACATTTGTTTCATCATCTTTCACTTGCCTTGTGTGCTGTGCGGCCATCCATCCGTATGCCCCTTCCCAGACTTATTCTCCTCTCAGCCACCATGCTCCCTCCACTTAGCCCGATTATTCTGCTGTTTTATTATCTACTTATGCTTCTTCCTTTGCTCCCAGTCCCATGCTGCTCGTTCGTCTCTAATCTCACAACAAGGCTTCCCAACAGTTAGGATCTCGACTCATCACACTCCCTTGGGCCGCTTGCATGTCCTTCCTGACTTTCTTGCCATGCCTGCTATTCTCAAGTCTTCATTTCTTTCAACCCACAACATAAAATGCACAGGGATCTCTCATCCAATTCCCTGAGTGGCCCCATGTTCACCAACTTCGCCTTCCTTGATGGCCTCACCTACCTGTAGGAGTTTCGCTAGAATGATTGTTTTATGTGCCAGCCCAAGGCTGCATTGCCCTCTCATGTGCCAAGCCTGCACTGCGCTCTCATGTGCCAAGCCTGCATTGTGCTCTCATGTGCCAAGCCTGCACTGCGCTCCCATGTCCCAAGCCTGCACTGCCCTCCCTCATGTGCCAAGCCTGCACTGACATGTTCAATGGTGCTCGCGCATCAACTCACTTTCGTAATTTCTCTTTAGATATTCTCCCCGTCCCATTGTACCAACCTGCCATCTATATTCTCTTGGGATGGCTGCACGCGTTGAAACTGCCAGGTTTCCCCATCTCATGCATGCAGCACTGAACGGAGGGATGCATGCCTTCATGTGGATGGATGGATGCATGTCTTCGTGTGCATGGGTGGATGCATGCCTTTATGTGGATGGATGGATGCATGCCTTCAAGTAGACGGGTGAATGCATATTGCTGCACTGCTGCGTGTATGAGACTAACTGGGCTTACTTACTCCCACTCTATTCGTCCAACCCATGTGAGCAGAAACCTCGCTGCTAATAACCTCATTGGGGAGATTCCAGCTCAAATTGGAGGCCACACTAGTTTGAAGTACTTGTGAGTAGGCTTGAGCAAGTACCAGCTCGAACCAAACCTGTAACTTGCGAGTACTCTTGAGCAAGCACTGAACTCAAATCGGACCTGGGGCTTTTGAAAAGGCGTGAGCGAGCACCGGATCCGAAATGAGCCTGGGAGCAGTGTGAGAGAGGCTGATCTAATGCCGGGGTGCTGGCAATGTCTCCACGCCCTTCCTAGTCACCATCCCCATACTGTTCCCACATTCAGGACCAATTAGTCAATATTCCGGTTGAATTTGAAATTATTTCCGCCTTTTCGTCTCCCCTTTTCCACTGCAGCAACATCTCTGGCACCAACCTCACATGCCCACCTGACCACTCTACCTGTGGCATAACACAATCTCCTACCACGTCTTTTTGCCGCACGTGTAAACCCTTCTGCAATACTTGCACCAACCAATCTGCAGGCAAGTACATAAACACTAACCAAGTATTATTTTAGAGTGGAACGCAACAAGACATGATGATTTGTTAAGATTGTTGTTCCAGAGAAATATGATATAGGAATCAAATTTTGGTACAGCTAGCAACGCATGGCACATGGGAATGCATGGCAACGCAAGGGAATGCAGGGAATGCATGGCATTGCATGGCACAAGGCATGTTCTGGAAAAGAACCCCTCACGTGCTAATTCTCATAGTGATCAGCTTGCAGCAATCCTCATTGCGCATGTGGATATACGCTCATGTCATTTGCAGAAATCAGCAGCAGCAGCAGCAACAGCAGCAACAGCAGCAGCAGCAGCAGCAGTGGCAGCAGCAGCAGCAGCAGCGGGGGCAGCAGCAGCAGCAGCGAATTTTCGTCAGCAGGAGGTGGGGGTGGAGTGTCAGTGGGAGTCATAATTGGCATTGCTGTTGCTGCTGTGGTCATTCTCCTGCTTCTGGGCGCCACACTGGTTTACTTCAGGCACAAGATACAGCCGAAGCCAAAAGGTACGGAAACAACGCAATAAAAAAGTACACTCCAGAAAAGGTACAGCTGCATTCTGTCGATGAATTTGTGTGCGGCTGTTTGCAATCACATAAGGATACGTGACGAGCAAGGTTTTCACTGCATGAAACGTGACATGAGCATGCTAGTGTGCAAGCCTAGTCATGACCAGCTTCTTGGCTTGAAATGGGCGACTTTGACTCGCCACAAGCGCGTGACTTGGTGCACAAATCTGCTTCAGTCACAAGCTTACATTCTGTTTGCCTTGTTTAATGGTGGATGTACCCTAAGGGACGTTAAGATGGGCTACACAATTTAAGAAATAAAGTGCGGCAAGGTATTGAGGCAACAGATGGTTTTAAGATGTCGAGTTTTGGAGCTGTGAAAATCTTAGAGCCTCTTGGCACTTACTCTGTATAACCCCCAAGTACATATTGGGTCGTCAGTTTCATGACCCGTAAAATGACATCACGCTCGGACTCAACTCCGATTCACAAAGCATGTTGGGGCAAGTGTCACGTCTGACCCGACTCTACTCAGCAAAGAGTATGATTCAAAATAAGCAACCAACTGTATGGAAAGTAATTCAAGCAGTTGTTGATAATCGTTTTATTGTTTTAAATAGAGCACCTACATTACATCGATATAAATCGATGTTTCTGTGTATATCTTTTGTATGTATTTCGCAAACCGTAAAAATGAAGTTTTCTTGTTTTGTGGGGGGAGGAATCTAGTAGCGTCATTTGTTGCAGCATTATTTGGAACCATCCCTTTCCTCGCTTATTGTGTATTATGTCTAGCCGAATCAACTCGACTTGCGACTTGATCAAATCGTGCTCAAGCATGCTTCCCTGCACCCACGGACCTCCTTTCACGTCTGACACTACAAGCAGGCCCGACCAGCAGCCTGGCAGCCTCGCACTGCACGGAGTTCTCACTAGCAGAGATTCTCAAGGCCACCAATGACTGGTCCCCTGACAACGAGCTGGGCTCGGGTGCCTTTGGCGAAGTGTACAAGGGCGTCTCTCCCCGCGATGGCGCCACCTTGTGGGCTGTCAAGCGAGCCAGGCTGATAAACGTGGGCTTTCAGAAGGAGATCAGTCAGCCATGGTGGGGCATACGATGCCTTTACTCAGCTGACTTTTGAGTCGACTCAAAAGTCACCTTGTGGGCTGTGAAGCGAGCCAGGCTGATAAACGTGGCCTTTCAGAAGGAGGTCAGTTAGCCATGGTGGCGCATGCATGAAACAGCAAGGCAACTCCTCTATTTGTTCCTCAATTGCAACCCCACAGTATGGGCTGTGAAGCGAGCCAGGCTAATAAACGTGGGCTTTCAGAAGGAGGTCAGTGAGCCATGGTGGCGCATGCAAAGCCTTTTCTCACAAGCCTTTGCAGACATGAAATTTCAAGCCAGTTCCTCAATTTGTCGCGGTTATTCGGCTATTTGTTTGGAGCTCTTCTTTGCAATATGTTTTCTCTGATGTTTGCCCTTTCTGGCTGGCTGTGAGGATCAGATCCAGCAGATGGCCGACAAGAACCATCCCAACATTGTGAAGCTCCTTGGCTTTGCGATCGGCGGAGACTTGAGAACACAGCCAGAGCAAGTTCTCATCTATGAATACGTGCCCAACGGCGATCTTAACAAATGGATCGGTCTGAGTACGTGTGCCTCTCCAATGTTGTTTATGATATTCCACTCATGCTCTGCCACTCATGCTCTGCCACTCATGTTGTGCCACTCGTATGTTCCGCCATTCATGCTGTGCCACTCATTTGCTGTGTCACTCGTATCGTGTAGCGTGACCTTGACTCTAAAGCTGCTTGCCAGTCTTACGCTGTGCCACACAAGAGCTGTACCATGCATCCCTGAGATGTAGCCTGCCCTCGGCCACTCTTGATCTGCCACTCATCTGATGCCACTCACCTCTGCCAATCCTTGTCTGCTACTTATTCCTTGCAGAGGCAGAACGCCACTCCTCCTCTGCCACTTATCTTCTGGCACTTATCATCTGCCACCTATGCCCTTCCACTCATCCGCTCGCACTGACTCCTTGCAGATGCCAAACGCCCTCTGACTCTGAAGCAGCGGCTGGACATTTTAATTGGCATGGCACGGGGCTTTGAGTACCTCCACAGCTTTGGCATCGTGCATCGCGGCATCAAGCCTGCCAACGTCCTCGTCACCGAGTACATGCAGGCAAGCTTGGTTGCGGTGAATTGTTTTGATGTCAATCTGATTTCCATGGTAGGTGCACACACCATGGAAAATGTTGGCGACTGGGCTATGCATTTATTTGCCTCTGCATTTGAGTCTGGATAAACTAGCTAATGATCACATGACCAGATCATGAAGACGCCGCAGAGCAGACATGAGCAAAAGGCAAATGCAAACGTGTTTGCCGCGAACCCAAACGAACACTTACCTAAGGCGACTTGAACACATTTAGATCAGGCTGATTTCCTTTTGGAGGCAAATGTCCTCATCACCCGATAGCATTCAGCCAAGCTTTTGGTGTCAGAGTTGCTTACTTATAGTGGACGCAAATTTGATAAGATTTTAGTCAAGCTATGCTAGTAGGTGTCTGAGTCCTGTACACACTTACACCTATATGATTTTCATCGTGCTCTCTGTTCCGTATCTTCCATGCTACAACAACTCTCATCACAATGACCAGGCAAAGATTGCAGACTTTGGGCTGGTGAGGCTGGGGGAGGGCACCAGTGTGGGTACGACACGCATTATGGGCACACCGGGCTATGTGGACCCGGCCTACTCCCGCACGTCCAAGGCCACCACCGCCAGTGATGTCTACAGGTGAGGCAGTAGACCCTTGGAAAGTATTGCAGGAGTCCATCGGAAAGCTTGCAAGAGTCCCTTGGAAAGCATTGCGGTAGTCCCTTCCAAAGCATTGCAGGAGTCCCTTCTAGTCATTGCAGTAGTCCCTTGAAAAACATTGCAGTAATACCTTCGAAGCATTGCCAGAGTCTCTTGAAAAGCATGAGAGTAGTCCCTTTAAATTGTTGCAGGGGTTCCTAAAAGCGTCCCAGGGGGCGCTCAGAAAGCATTGCAGCCGCTTAGAATCATTGCAAGAAACCTTTGGGAGGCATTTGCAGAGGCGATAAGAAAGTGAGCTCCATTTACTATGTGTCTAGAGTCCATGAAGCTGTGCTCAATGCATTCAGCTGGCAAGATTCATCTAAAGTGCCTCTGTCTCCACCTCTCCCTCTGCATCATGTGCCTCTGTGCTGTGCTTTTCTTTTCAGCTTTGGAATGCTCATGTTGGTCATCCTCACAGGACGCCCACCATTCTTAGGGACTGATGGAGACGGTCAGCAGATCACTACATGGGTAAGCACCCCATCCATGAAATCGGCCTGTTCTTATTTTCTGTGATAGTGTCATCTCAATAGCAGAAGGGAACACCCCCGTCCGCTGCCCAGTGTTTGGTTGTGGTACACCTTGAGCACGTCCAGTTTTACTGGTGGTCCTCTTGGGGCCTGCAGGTGACTCCATGGGTAAGAACCATTCTGCTGCTACGCAATAGCTTAGCTAGCGTCTTCTTGATGGCATCGAAAGAATTCCTTCTACACCTCCGTGATTAGGTATCGTCTGTTTGTGATTTCTCCCACCCCCTACACCCGCTCCACTCCCTCAGGCGTCCGAGCGCATGTCCTCGGGTGACATGGAAAGGCTCGGGGATCCCACCATGGATGCCCCTGCAGATGCTGTGCTGCGTGTGGCTCAGCTCGCCCTCACCTGCACCGCGGAGCGCACAGCAGCCCGCCCAAGCATGGCGCATATTGCCAACGAGCTGCAGGCCATCCGGGAGGAGTGGGTGGGGAAAGAGGAGCTGAGCGCTGCTGCAAAGGTGGATGCGCGGGTGCAGAAGAAGAAGGAGCTTATTGCCAGTGTGTTAAGCCTCGACACGGAGCTTCGGATTATTGAAGACAATTTGGCAGATGGATAGAATAAGTTTTACCATTGATTATCCCCCCAATAAAAACCCCTACGGGCCTCTAGTGTTTTGGATTTTTTGGGTGGGTGGTGGTGTTTGGGGCGGGGGGGGGGGGGGGGGGGGGGGGGGGGGTGTAGGAGGGTCGGTTTAATCTAATGTTTTGATATAACCCATGGGCTTGTATGTAATGCATATATATGTACTAAAAAACAAAAGTTGCACTGTCATGAGGAAAATGTCAAGCTATGTATATATCTTTGTTAGATATATTAGCTTGCAGTGAGGTACCTGGTATAGAGTACAACACTTTTCTCAACATTCACACTCGTATCCCATTGTCCCTAGTCATCATGGTTTCACTACCAACTCAGAGATGGTATCATCCTAGGTTCCTACCTTGACGTAGCCTCCATTCTTAGGTTCCTATTTCCTGTCCAGCTAGCCTGCCAGTAGGCTCGCCCCTTCTAGTAGCGTGTTCAGCAGCTGCGTGTGCATTAGTCACGCGAGCCATAGCAACAAACATGAACATCAGTATGCATTGTTGTATTATTGTGCATAAAGAACGTGCGAACAGTGCGAACCGTCCATAGCTGCTTTCGACGGCATTGCCGCGCACTGCCGCGCGCAACTACGATCGGTGGCGACAGCGCGACCGCCCACAGCCGCGCGATGCAAGCACAGCTGCGTGCAGCGCACGCAGCAAACGGCCGTGCACAGCTGCGCCCAGCAGAGCCCAGCCCTGCGTGAGAGCTGCCAACAGCCGCGCAGCTACGCACAATGCGCCTCCAGTCGTCCGTAGCCGCCTATAACCGCCCATAGCCGCCCACAGCCGCCCACAACCGCCTACAGCCAGCCAGCCCCGCCCACAAGCGCGCACAGTTCGCCCCGCTCCTGCATCCGCCAGCGATAGCCCCCCTGCGCATGCCTGCAATTACCTCACTGCCAGTGCTGGCCACAGTACAGCGTTACTCTCACTGTTCTCCGTCGTAGCCTACGCCGAGATGACGTTTACGATGAGGACACTCAGGCGCGAGGAGAAAGAGTACCGCTAGAAGGTCGGCTCGCTGCAGTTTGCAGCGGCGGCGACGACGACGAGGCAGGACATCGCCTTCGCGTGCAGCAAGATGGGGAGCGGCTTGGCGGTGAGGAGAGACCAGCATTGGCCCGAGGTCAACCGCTACCTCTCCTATCTCACCGACACCCGTGACGCCGCCCTGGAGTTCGGCGGTGGACCTGGGTCGCTGTGTCTGGTCGGCTACGTAGACGCCGGCGATGCTGTTGACAAGCAGAACTGCACGAGCATGGGAGGCTACGTGCTCTGGAGGGGCCGCCGTCTCCTGGACGGGCCAGCGTATCAAGTGCGCGACGCTGTCGTCGACCGAGTCGGAGTACAAGGCGTCCACCGAAGCCGGCAAGGGGGCACGCCAACTTCGCTTCCTCCTCGTCGAGTTCCAGCTGCTGGACGTTGCGACGCCGACCGTCCTTCGTGTGGACAATCAGTCAGCCATTACGGTCGCCGAGGGCTTGGGGCTGAAGGGCAACCTTCAGCACATGGAGCGACGCTACGCCTGGCTGCAGCAGATGGTGAAGCGCAGGAAGTTCGTGATGAAGTACGTCCCGACCACCGAGCAGCCGGCCGATGTTGCTGACGGTGACGATGACGTGCAGCAGTAGGTGTCGTGTCCTTCCGCACGACCAATATGGTGACCGGCATGTTGTGTGTTGTGTGCACGCCAAAAAGGACCTTTCTCCGTGTACCAGGTCCCTTGGGTTATGGGGGGCCTTAGCTTGTAGGTTGTCCAAGCGTGAACGCGGCAGGGGAGTGTTAACGGGACTTGGCTCGCCCTCGCTTGGGCGGAGCCAACTTCGTGGTCGGGTGTGCGGGAGGTGCAGCCGAGTGTCTGCAGTGGGCGACGCCGACTTAGGCGAGCAGGTCGGCAAAGTTGTTCAACCTACACGGGGCCACTACGAAGCTGCCAACGACGGGAGGCGGCGGCTGGCTTCATCTTCGTGGTCGACGAAGTGATTGTCGACCTGGGAGGGGCGCCAACTTCAGGGTGCCGACCTTGGGAGACCAACTTGGCAAAGTCGGCAGACAGCCTCATGGTGGTCGACGAACGGGGTTGTCGACCTGCAGGGTGGCCGACTTGGTGAAGTCGGCGGTCGTTGACCTAGGTTGAACACGAGCACGTTCAGCAGTTGGTCAACTTTGACCGCGCAAGTCGACACTGACTTGGTGGTTTCCTGGTCGATCAAGTTACCAAGGCGACGGGGTTCTGCGGGGTGCGCGACCGTCGTCAGGGGGTTTTGGCGAAGCCGACCTCGGAGTGGTATCCCGAGGTCGACGTGGCTCATTATGCGTAATCAACAGCACGTGGCCGACTTGGCAGCGGCGCCGTGAACGCGACGGTGCAAGCACCTGCAAAGTAGGTGCGCGCGTGTGCGCTTTTGTCACCTACGGATGCAACGCTGGACGGCTGCCTTGCTGTAGCGTTGGCAAGCCGCCGGCTTGCTACATTGGCAAGCTGCCATTCTGCAACGTTGTAGCAGTGTGGACTTAAAGTGCTGGCAGTTCGCCGACTTTGCTGTGCCGGAGGCCGACCTGCCTGTTTGCTAGGTTGACAACCTGCCAATGTGCATATGGGTGGCTTGCCAACGCTACAGCTGAGCGGCTAGCCAGCGTTGTAACCGCTGATGACAATAGCGCACATGCGCATCCGCTTCGTACGTGCTTGTAGGCAGTATAGCACATTGTGCCTTGTTCCGCCTGTCGCGTAGATGTTCAGTCGGTTACGTGCTGACGATCGCGCCAAATGCTCCACGTCGACCTCGGGATACCAGCCCGCAGGTTGACTTCGCCAAAACCCGCAAAGTAAAAATCCGCGCTTCTGCCATGTTTCGCAGTAGAGCAGCCTCCTTTGTCTGGCACAACGTCGAGCAGCACTCCTCGACGGGCTCGTCGACCAGGTCCTGTCGAGCAAGACCTGCTTGACCACCACTTCTGTCGACCAAATATTTTGGTCGATCAGGTAGCTCCGACGTCGGACTCGCCCTGGCTGTAGGAGCCAGCCAACTGCTATACCTGCTCGTCGACCGCCCTGGTCGACACTGTCTGCTGACTTTCCCGCGTCGGCGTCCCACATGTCGACGAACTCCTTCGTCGACCACCCAGGTAAAAATAGGCCGCCGGTCTCCTTTAGCAGCAGCTTCGCAGAGGTCCCACACAGGTCGACCAGCGTCGTCGACCTGCTCCCTCAATTTGGCGTCGACCTCTACTGGCAGTCTGTTGCACCTCCCGCACGCCCAACTGCGTAGTCGGCTCCACCCAAGCAAGTGCGGGGCCAACTCCCATCAACGGTTCAGTGCAACTCTCGGTAATCAAAACGTTAAACAGAACCATCGGTGTGCACTAAAACATGACTCCATGAAATGAGCGACAATCCGATCTCCAAAACTCTTACCCAGAGCCATCACCGTGACACACAAAGTTCAACCTGATAATATATGTATCCTGGTAATTTACACTGATAGAATAAGCCCTCACTCGGACTTTCGAGTCTTCGGTTGTTTTTTTATAACTTTCGAAATCGGCATTAGCTTATTTGCACACTACGTACAAATCAATCCCACAATATCCCACCAAAACCATATCTCAATCTTTCATTGGCAGTTTGAGAACTTCCCTCCCACGGTATAGCCCTCGAAACTCTTGCTCTACCCAAGCACCTCACCCAAAGCGATTTCATTGTGCCACTTGTGCAAAAAGCTGAAACCAGCCAACCCCTTCACCTCGCCCCAACCAAGTTCCCCCCTCCCCCTTGCTACTAGCCCCCCATGTCTCTGTTCTTCTCGCCAAACCTGGCTGAACACTGCAACTCTGGTTTCAGTTAGACAACCCTGATAGCTCAGAGTGTGTTTTTTGTGAACACTGTGCACGATGAGAAGGCTCAGACTTCCCGTTTCGCAGCCAATGGGCCTTCATAGTAAAGCTATTCAGGGAGGCTGGAATCAGGGTCGTTATATTTGAAATGTCAGCCCTGGTATTAGTAGTGTTTCTCGACATTCACACTCAGCTGTCCAATGAAAACTACTAGTTGTCAGTACAACATATTTTATCCTTCAGCCAAGTTGTCATCCAGAATCTGAAGCTGTTCGTCGAGGCTTAACGCACTGGCAACAACCTCCTTCTCCTGCACCTGCACATCCACCTTTATTGCCGCGCTTAGCTCCTCTTTCCCCACCACCTCCTCCCGGATGGCCTGCAGCTCGTTGGCGACGTGTGCCATGCTTGGGCGGGTTGCAGTGCGTTCCGCAGTGCAGGAGAGGGCGAGCAGAGCCACACGCAGCACAGCATCTGCAGGGGCATCCATGGTTGGGTGGTTGAGGCTCCCCAAGTCCCCTGAGGTAAGGCAGTCCGATGCCTGCGGGAATGGAACAGGCAGGAGAAATCACAAATAAAGTAAGGTTAGCCAGTTCAACAAGGTGTGGACAGAACACCCCTTTGATGTCATTCAGAAAACGCTACATATGCTATTGTGTAGAAGTGCAATAGTTCCTGCAAAACAATGACTTCATCCAAGAAGAATTGACCGTTCTTGAATAGTGTAGGAGATGCTATCTTACTAAGTTGGAAAAGTCGAGCCCAGCGTATTATACGCAAGCGTATATACGCTTGCGTATGATACGGGATGTGCTGAATGAGTGACTCAGGAATACGTGAAAAATACGCTGCCCAGGCAGGTAAAACTTTTTTTTCCGGTCAGGAGGCACTAGTCGCACTCGCGGGAGTGCCAGTGCCAGTAGGGGTCGTCATCGTAGACCTGCGAGGTGATCGAGAGAACTAGAGAAAGAGAAATGGACGGGGTGACTGATGAGAATGTTTAGGGTTGGGAGGGACTTACCTTTTTGTCCTCGATGAGAGTTGAGGTAGGCTGCTTGGAGACATTCGTGTTGCTGAGCTGGAGTCGCGGGGTAACTGACGGTGCAATGCGGTTGATTTGAATGTACCCTTGCGAAATTCGTGTGTTGGTGTGGTTGACGAATTGTTCTGATGTGCGAACAATTTGACGTCGCATTTGCAAATTCGTGCACACAATGTGTGTCGCGATGCATTTTCCAATTTCGTGCGTGAACTTTTTCTTTTTCTTTTTTGGCCGGGCAGCCCAGATTTTTCCGAACGAATGTACGTGCGTACTGCGTACAGCGTATCTACGTATATACGCTGTACGCTTTCCCAGGCTGGCGACTTTTCCAACTTAGCTATCTTAGTAACGCGAAAAATACTCGCATCACTGCTCGAATGTACCCTTACTAACATAGTGATCCGCAAGCACTGAGAAGACCATTAGCAAAACCAGACGTGCATAAGACTTACCACAACCAACGACTGGGCAGCTGACAGGGGTGTTCCCTTCTACTATTGAGAGGACGCCATTACAGGAAACTTGATCTCATGGATAGGGTGCTTACCCATTTTGTGACCAGCTGACAAGTTCACGATGGCGTCGCTGTCAGCGGTGCCAAGGTCCGGGACGAAGTCGAGAACGAAGACGTTGTTTTTCAGCACTGCCTTCCCGATATAGAGACTGAGAAGAAACGAGGAATGAATGAACTATGAATGAGTTGGGTACAAGTGCTAACCCTAATTGGGTTGTACCCCTTATGGAGTACCCCACTATAGCCTACACAATATGCATGAGCTATATGTTCTGACACACCCCCATAGGCAAAGTGGGGGAGAACAAGGGGTCACAAGACCAGTCAAGCAAGGCAAAGCAAAGCAAGCTCAGGGTGGATCACAAAGTCACCACACATTCCGAGCACAAGTTCAAGGCCACAAGGCCAGTTCACAAGCAGGCGAGCTCATAGTTTCACTATGTGGTTCTTACAGATAAGTTAGTGCAGTGAGAGAGGAGATGCTGTGAGGAATAGACCCATTAAGCCCCCCCGTGAAAGATGTGAAAGATCTATGTGGGGTGGGGAGGTGGATTAAATACAGGAGGGAGTTGCGGAAACCAGAGTCACGCCAGCATTGGGAACAAACGGTGCAAATTCCACCAATGCACGCAGAAATCAGTCAATACAAGCCTGCAGGATTAGCAGCTTGTGTGGGAACTAATCCATCCTAGACGGAGCATGATGACACCTACATCGAAGTAAACATGCCTGAATCGTCACAGGAAAGTCCTGGAGCCAAAAAACAGTCAGCACCCACGGCCCAGCCTCGGACAGCCTTTCCCCATGCCTTCCGGGAGTCCTTGAGAAACGCAGCTGACAGTTGGGAAATGGAGGGGAGAGAGAGAGAGAGAGATAGAGGCACAGACGAGGGAAGTTCCAGCTCTATCACTGAAGACCAGGGAACCCAAAACGGATTACCCGGCTCAGAAGTCCCCAACTCTGAAACAACATCCCGAGGAGGCGCCAATGCTGCCCGAACCCAACTTAGGAGGCGAGCTTCATTTTGGCCCGCGCAAAGCAGCCCAGTCAGAAGCAGCGCCCAGTCACCAGCTGGCTCAGGCAGAAGGCACGGCTCAATCACCAGCCGGCCCAGTCAGAAGGCAGGGCTCGGTCACCAGCTGGGCCAGTCAGAAGGCAGGGCTCAATCACCATCCAGCAAGGCAGATTGGCGAAGGCACTGCAGGCCTTAGTATCCAACCAACGAAGCCACTCTCGAGCCCCTAACTACGCGCCACCCCAGTGCTGCGACCCTCCTTGGCTTCACAGGATTTCCGTCATGCCCTTGCTAGCTGGCCGAGTGGAGCGTGGTACTGCACCGACTCATCGCTAGTAAGGCCGCGCTGCACCGACTCGTCGCTAGTAAGGCCGCGCTGCACCGACTCGTCGCTAGTAAGGCCGCGCTGCACCGACTCGTCGCTAGTAAGGCCGCGCTGCACCGACTCGTCGCTAGTAAGGCCGCGCTGCACCGACTCGTCGCTAGTAAGGCCGCGCTGCACCGACTCGTCGCTAGTAAGGCCGCGCTGCACCGACTCGTCGCTAGTAAGGCCGCGCTGCACCGACTCGTCGCTAGTAAGGCCGCGCTGCACCGACTCGTCGCTAGTAAGGCCGCGCTGCACCGACTCGTCGCTAGTAAGGCCGCGCTGCACCGACTCGTCGCTAGTAAGGCCGCGCTGCACCGACTCGTCGCTAGTAAGGCCGCGCTGCACCGACTCGTCGCTAGTAAGGCCGCGCTGCACCGACTCGTCGCTAGTAAGGCCGCGCTGCACCGACTCGTCGCTAGTAAGGCCGCGCTGCACCGACTCGTCGCTAGTAAGGCCGCGCTGCACCGACTCGTCGCTAGTAAGGCCGCGCTGCACCGACTCGTCGCTAGTAAGGCCGCGCTGCACCGACTCGTCGCTAGTAAGGCCGCGCTGCACCGACTCGTCGCTAGTAAGGCCGCGCTGCACCGACTCGTCGCTAGTAAGGCCGCGCTGCACCGACTCGTCGCTAGTAAGGCCGCGCTGCACCGACTCGTCGCTAGTAAGGCCGCGCTGCACCGACTCGTCGCTAGTAAGGCCGCGCTGCACCGACTCGTCGCTAGTAAGGCCGCGCTGCACCGACTCGTCGCTAGTAAGGCCGCGCTGCACCGACTCGTCGCTAGTAAGGCCGCGCTGCACCGACTCGTCGCTAGTAAGGCCGCGCTGCACCGACTCGTCGCTAGTAAGGCCGCGCTGCACCGACTCGTCGCTAGTAAGGCCGCGCTGCACCGACTCGTCGCTAGTAAGGCCGCGCTGCACCGACTCGTCGCTAGTAAGGCCGCGCTGCACCGACTCGTCGCTAGTAAGGCCGCGCTGCACCGACTCGTCGCTAGTAAGGCCGCGCTGCACCGACTCGTCGCTAGTAAGGCCGCGCTGCACCGACTCGTCGCTAGTAAGGCCGCGCTGCACCGACTCGTCGCTAGTAAGGCCGCGCTGCACCGACTCGTCGCTAGTAAGGCCGCGCTGCACCGACTCGTCGCTAGTAAGGCCGCGCTGCACCGACTCGTCGCTAGTAAGGCCGCGCTGCACCGACTCGTCGCTAGTAAGGCCGCGCTGCACCGACTCGTCGCTAGTAAGGCCGCGCTGCACCGACTCGTCGCTAGTAAGGCCGCGCTGCACCGACTCGTCGCTAGTAAGGCCGCGCTGCACCGACTCGTCGCTAGTAAGGCCGCGCTGCACCGACTCGTCGCTAGTAAGGCCGCGCTGCACCGACTCGTCGCTAGTAAGGCCGCGCTGCACCGACTCGTCGCTAGTAAGGCCGCGCTGCACCGACTCGTCGCTAGTAAGGCCGCGCTGCACCGACTCGTCGCTAGTAAGGCCGCGCTGCACCGACTCGTCGCTAGTAAGGCCGCGCTGCACCGACTCGTCGCTAGTAAGGCCGCGCTGCACCGACTCGTCGCTAGTAAGGCCGCGCTGCACCGACTCGTCGCTAGTAAGGCCGCGCTGCACCGACTCGTCGCTAGTAAGGCCGCGCTGCACCGACTCGTCGCTAGTAAGGCCGCGCTGCACCGACTCGTCGCTAGTAAGGCCGCGCTGCACCGACTCGTCGCTAGTAAGGCCGCGCTGCACCGACTCGTCGCTAGTAAGGCCGCGCTGCACCGACTCGTCGCTAGTAAGGCCGCGCTGCACCGACTCGTCGCTAGTAAGGCCGCGCTGCACCGACTCGTCGCTAGTAAGGCCGCGCTGCACCGACTCGTCGCTAGTAAGGCCGCGCTGCACCGACTCGTCGCTAGTAAGGCCGCGCTGCACCGACTCGTCGCTAGTAAGGCCGCGCTGCACCGACTCGTCGCTAGTAAGGCCGCGCTGCACCGACTCGTCGCTAGTAAGGCCGCGCTGCACCGACTCGTCGCTAGTAAGGCCGCGCTGCACCGACTCGTCGCTAGTAAGGCCGCGCTGCACCGACTCGTCGCTAGTAAGGCCGCGCTGCACCGACTCGTCGCTAGTAAGGCCGCGCTGCACCGACTCATCGCTAAGGCCGCAATGCACCGACTCTTCGCTACGGCCGCGCTGCACCGACTCATTCAAGGCACAAAGTGAAGAGCAGATACAGCCTGCGGGCGTGCGTTGATACTGCTGGATGTATAAACGGAACGTGTCAGGGGATCAACTTTGCTGCTACAGCCTGCGCCAGAAATGTGTCAGATCAGCTTTTGCTACTGCTTCAGCCTGTGCCGGTAATGTATCAGGGGATCAGCTTTGTTACTGCTACAGGCTGTGCCAGAACGCCCCCTGCTTTCTGAGCCTGCTTCTATGGATAACCGAGGAAAGGCTCTTGTGACGATGGGTCTCTCCCATCCCCGCCCTCATCATCACCTTGAAACGGTATCGTCACGAGTAGAGCACTCGTGCCGTGCCACGGAAATTTGTTTGCCGCACGAGATCAGTGCTATTTCAGTCGCATTGTGGCAGGGAAAACGGCATGCTGCTACTACTACGACGTAACAGTGCCATGGTGAGTTTTCGAACGAGGTTACGAGGAGGGAGGTTGAGATTGCTCGCTATTACGCATAGCCGAACAGCGGGGTTGCTGCGGTATTTCCTGTACTACATGGCTGCCTCCGACCTCGTTGGGGCCACCATGACGACATGTCGTTGCCCACTAATTACCACTATCACACCGGGGTTCGAGGAGGTACAAACTAGAGAAGCCTTAAAGCGACGGTGCACATTTGCCACCCAAAACCCAGAACCCTGGCGAACTGTTACTGCGGATGGAAAGTGTCCGCACGAAATCCTGGTTTTCGCCAGCCAGCACTTTTGCGCTGGCAAGCCTGGTTCAAAAAAAAAACTTCTGAACCCAACACTGCCAAAAGTTGCCCGTCGCTTTAAGGTATTACATGCGTTGATTCGGGAGCGAGGATCTAGAGCATTTGGTATTAGTAAGCATTTTGCGAGGAGGGAGGTACCTTGCGTAGCGTTGATCATCGAGACTCCAGGTTGAAATGGTTGCGCATGGCATGGATAGACGAAGGCAGCAAGCCAAAGCGCGGGGGAGAACACAAGCCATGCCCGCGGCTGCATCGCTATTGGCTTTGGCGGCGGCATTTGCGGCGTCGTCGCGGCCTGGATTGTTGCATGTCACGCTAGAAACCTAGCAAGGTTGGTGGGGGAGAGTGCCTACACTTGCACCTCGAACCGAATCGAACCACGAATTGTAGACCGATCGTGCATTTGTGGAAGGACTCGCACCGATTTCGGAGATCGAGAGTGAAATTTCGATCCGGCACCGCATAAAAAACCTGCAATTACAAACTAGAACCTTCAAACTTGGTTAAAACCTGTAAAGTGTTACGGGTGCAATGAATCGAAGTAGCGAGAATTGCACTAAGGTGTCAAACGAGTACAAAAATGTGAGCGAAGGCGTGAGCGAACATTTATACGTGAAACATGCAAACGGTAACGCGGTGCGTGCGAACTAGCTAGTGCTACGCTGGAAGCGAGGCTCGGGCTAGTCCCGAAGCGTAGGCCGACACGGCCAGGCCAGCAGTGCGAGGTTTGGTGAAACAGTGCGCGCGAAGTCGGCGAAGCCCCGTTAGCAGTAACGGGCGAACAACGGCTGCTGCTGTACGCGATGTTGCAGGGTGCGCTAAGGAATATCGGAAAAATTCCTTACACTACCCCCCCCCTCAAGAAGCCTCCTCCGCTACGCGAGTGCGTGTATATCGCGGAAGCCCCGGCTCCTCAGGTACACTTGCAGGGCAGGGTGGTTTTCGATGTTGGCCAGGGGCACCCAGCTGTCCTCAGTTGGCGTGCGATCCTTCCAGCGAACGAGGAATTCAATCCTCCTGATTCCCGTGGGGTGTCGAATCCGATGGCTCAGGATTTTTTCGGGCTCGATGATCGGTTCCGATGCAGGGCGAGTCATGGATGGCGGGCGATGGCGAGGCAGTTGGCTTGTGGTTGGGATGTATGGGCGAAGCAGGCTGACGTGGAACGATGGGCTGATGTACCAGTCGGTCGGTAACAGTAGGTGCGCGGTTACTGGCGTGATCATGTGGCTGATTTGGAATGGGCCACATTAGCGCGGTCGAAGTTTCGGTACGTCGGGCAGTCGCAGATTTTGCGTGTCGAGCAGTACGTAATCCCCTGACTGGTATGTGACTGGGCGGCGGTGGCGGTCAGCGTTGCGCTTAGCGATGACGTTTGCTTTTTTAATTGCTTCTGCGGCTCTGGTGCGGGCAGCTTGCAGAATTTCGGCGAATTGCTGTGCACGTGGTGTTGGGTTGTCCGGACTCGGCGTCATGGGCACTGTAGGATTTTGCCTGTAGTTCAGGTAGAAGGGGGACTGCTGCGTCGTCGCTGACGTGGCGTTGTTGTACGCGAATTCGATCAACGGCAACTGCTGCTCCCAAGTCGTGGGGTCGTCGCACGTGGCACAAATCAACTGCTCCATCGTCTAATTCGTCCGCTCCGTTTGACCGTCGGTCTCATGGTGGTACGACGAGCTGAACTGTAGCCTGGTCCCGAACTGCTCCCAGAGGTTCTTCCAGAAGTTGCTGGTGAACTTCGTGTCCCTGTCGCTGATAATCGCTGCTGGTATCCCGTGCAGGCGAACAACGGCTGCGATGAACAGGCGAGCGGTCTCCTCGGCTGAGATTGACTTTTTGCACGCAGCGAAGTGTGCCATCTTCGTCAACCTGTCAACGACGACCATCACCGCGTCGTTACCCCCAGGGTTCGAAGGTAACCCTGTGACGAAGTCCATGGTAACCTGCTGCCAGGCGCGCTCGGGCGGTGGTATCGGCTGCAATTGACCCGCCTTCCGCTTCCTCGAGCTCTTCATCACCTGACACGTGGGGCACGAGCCCACGTGCTGCTGCACGTCGGTCAACAGCTCCGGCCAGTAGTAATACCGCTGCAGTTGCTGTCGCGTTTTTTCTACCCCAAAATGTCCCGAGGTAATTCCGTCGTGTGCCTCCTGCAGTAGCAGCTCCCTCAGTAGTGAGTACGCGGGTACCCAGATGCGGTTGGTGCCTGTTTTTACGTAATAAACTCCTTTGGCTTCTGCCAGTTGCTGGGAATTTCCGGTCGTGAAAAATGGGTCGGTGCGGTATCCGTGGGTGAATAGGCCTGTTAAAAGAGGGTTGGTTTGGGCGAGTAGGATGGCATGGAGTTGGGCGGTAGGGCGTGTGAGTGCGTCGGCGATGTTGGATGCGCCTTTTTTGTACGTGACCGTGTAGTGGAAGTTGGACTCGAGGTAGACCAACCAGCGAATCTGTCGCGGATTGAGATTTGGTTGGGCGCGTAGGTACTGTAGTGATCGGTGGTCTGTCCATACTGTCACATCGGCGCCAGTCAGGTAACACCGCCAAACCTTGAACGCATGCACGATCGCCAACATTTCGCGGTCGTGTATCTGGTAGTTGCGTTCGGGCGGGTGCAGCTTGCGGGACTCGTACGCGATTGGCTGGAGGCCGTTCCCAAAATCCTGCAACAGTACTGCTCCCACAGCGATGTCACTTGCGTCAGTGACGAGCTCAAACGGACGGTGTGGATCTGCGATGTGAAGCACGGGCGGTGAGCACAAAATGTTTTTGAGGGCCGAGAAGGCAGCTTGCTCTTTCTCCCCCCACGTGTACTCAACCCCCTTCCTCAGCAGGTCTGTCAGCGGGGCAGTCAGCTTCGCCATGTCGGGGATGAACCGGCGCACGTAGTTGACGAACCCCAAAAAACTCTGCAAAAGGTCAAGTTGGTCGGCGCGTGCCATGCTTGAATCGTCGCAATTTTCTTCGGGTCTATTTCCACTCCTGCAGCTGAAATAACGTGTCCCAAAAATTCCAGGCGGTCCTCTAAAAACTCACACTTAGACGCTTTTGTCAGTAGGCGGTTCTCACTCAGTATTTTATAAACTGCTTCGATGTCCTGTAAGTGCTGTGCTCTATCAGGGCTGTAAATCAGTATGTCGTCCAGGTATACTATGACGCACTTATCTAAGAGCGGGCGGAAAGCTTCGTTCATTGTCATTTGAAAAGTGGCGGGGGCGTTGGTCAGTCCGAAGGGCATGACGGTGTATTCGAAGGATCCGTAGCGTGTGCGAAATGCGGTCTTAGGGCAGTCGGGCAGATTGACGTGAATCTGGTGGTAACCCCCTCGGAGGTCGATTTTGGAGAAAACCCGGGCTGTGCGCAGTTGGTCGATCAGTTCGTCGGCTCGCGGGATGGGGTAACGGGATTTGATGGTAACCCTGTTCAGTCCTCTGTAATCTATGCACATGCGAAATCCCCCGTCTTTTTTCGGTGTGAACAGTATCGGTGCTGCGAAAGGCGACGAACTAGGGCGAATGAATTCCTTCTCGAGCAGGTAATCGAGCTGCTTCCTCAGTTCGTCCAGTTCGGGCTGGGTCAGTCGGAACTGTCGCTGTACTGTTGGCTGTGCCCCCGGTTCTAACTCTATCCTGTGGTCGTGCGGTCGCTGAGGTGGCAGTCCCGTCGGTAAATCGTCCGGGAAAATGTCGCTGTACTGCTTCAACAGTGCTGCCAGATCACTCGGTACGTCGGCCAGCAGTTTCTGTAAATCCCCTCCTTTGTCTGCTGCCTCGGCTTCCCGAATGTCGACCGCGTACACGTCAGCTCCTGCCGCTACGGCGCGTTTCATCGTGATCGCGTTGACACGCACCGACGAAGACTCAGGCGAGCCCCAGCGAGGTAAGGCGATGTTGCTACCGTTCACTCACACGGTGCAGTCACCCGTCGTCCAGTCGATTCGCTGATTGTGTCGTCGCAGCCAATCACGCTCGACTAAAATATCGGTTCCGTCGAGGGTCGTTGCGAGCATTTCCTGGCTAAACGTGAAGTTACCCCCACATCGAATCCGAACCCGGTCTACGCGTTCCCGTATCGCCAGCGGCGTGCCGTCTACCAGTCTTGCGTCGATTTCAGGTAAACATCTGTCCAGTGCCAGTCGCAGTTTTCGTGTTGTGGCAGTGTTGATGAGGCTGTGGCTGGCTCCCCCGTCTACAAAGATTTTTACTAAGTCCGTCCCAATTTTCCCACTAAGCAGTATGGGGCTGTCTACCGTAGTCCCCTCCTTATTCGGCCGGGTGTGGTCGATTGCGTGAACCGGCACAATCACTCGGTGAGGGTCGGTTGGGTCGGGCGAGCGGCGTGACCTGTCAGTAGAGGGCCCGTCTGCTACTGACTCCCAGCGTTTCCCTGCTGCTTGGTCTGTTTCTGCTGCTCAGCTTCCCCCTTTCCCTTAGCGTTTTCCGGGCATTCGCTCTTGCGATGTCCCGGCCGATTGCACGCAAAGCAGCGCCCTTTGAACGGTGCGGCAGCAGCATTTGCGGCGACGGCACGTATCGTGGCGCCCTCGTTCGTCCCACGAGGCCGATGTCCCCAATGGCTGCTTCCGTAGGACCCCGGTCTCGGTCGGCGGAAGAAGTCAAGTTTTTCCGCCATAGCGAGAATTTCTTGAAAGTCGGTGACGCCGCGAAGCTGGATTTCCTGAGCGATGTCCTGCTTCAGGCCGCCAATGTAGCGGTCAATGCGCTCGCTCTCGTGCATATATCCCACCTGCTCGCATAGCGCCAGAAATCCGCTCGTGTAGTCTTGGACGGAACCGAGTTGGCGCCAAGTGCGGAGCTTCTGTCGCGCCGCGATCGAAGCCGCGATTGGCTCGAAACGAGCGCGCAGACCTGCGCACCACGCGTCCCACGTGCGATACTGGGGCACCTCCACGAAATACGACGGCGCCCAGGGTCCGGTTTGTCCTTCCCGTGTCGGTAGAGTCGCGTAGTCCACCGGCTTTGTGACGATGACGCGCCACCAGTCCATGGCGGGTCCTCGCAGCAACGACACGGCGTAACGAATCTTCGCCGTATCCTCCGAGACGTAGTTCGCGTCGAAGAAAACGTTCAACGTGAAGAGCCACGCCTGAACGGTAGGACCACCCCGCTGACTTGGGTCAAAGCATGGCGGACGCTGCGGCTTTAGCGGCATCGGCGACGGAAGGGTTGATTCGCCGGCCGGCACTGAAATCGTGACTCGAGGCTGAGTCCTGGCCGCATTCGTCATGTCGGGGTGTGTCGTGCCGTGGTCGTCGTCTCCGTCATGGCGGACGACGCCATCACTTGCGGCGCTCGCGGGTTGCCCCACACTTCCGTGCTGTGATGCCTGTGGTGCGGGCTGAATCGGAGTGCCAGGTGCTTGGGATTGTGCTCGTGTGAGGTCGTTTTGCAGGGACGAGCGTTCTGCCGTCAGCGTCGTGATTTCCTCGGCGCTCTCGCGGATTTGTCGCAGCAGATCGTTCAAGTGCTCCTGCGTGAGAGTCGAGACGTCGATATGTTCAGCCATTTCGAAGGGCGTCGGCTCGTCTTAGTCTAGGCGTAGTCGTGGCTGCACGCGTTTACGAGAGAACGCGAGGACAGCGGCTCCTAGGTGCTAAGGTACGTGAGTCCCTTCGAGTGAAAAATCAAAAGTTGATTTCCTGGGGTGCGGAGATGCGCGGTCCGAAAGAAAGGGGCTCTGATACCAAGTGTTACGGGTGCAATGAATCGAAGTAGCGAGAATTGCACTAAGGTGTCAAACGAGTACAAAAATGTGAGCGAAGGCGTGAGCGAACATTTATACGCGAAACATGGAAACGGTAACGCGGTGCGTGCGAGCTAGCTAGTGCTACGCTGGAAGCGAGGCTCGGGCTAGTCCCGAAGCGTAGGCCGACACGGCCAGGCCAGCAGTGCGAGGTTTGGTGAAACAGTGCGCGCGAAGTCGGCGAAGCCCCGTTAGCAGTAACGGGCGAACAACGGCTGCTGCTGTACGCGAAGTTGCAGGGTGCGCTAAGGAATATCGAGAAAATTCCTTATATAAAGAAACGATCCTGCGTAGGATCGATCACGCAAATGTGGTGGGAGTGCCCGCGCCCTGACTGAACGGACGATCCCCGAAGGACTTCCTGCTGAGGTCTCCGAAGCACCACACTACGAAGCGAAAACTATTAGGGAGAATATGCAGTTACTAATAATAAAGGGGCTGGAAAAATGGTGTTCTTGCGCATCTAGTAAGTGGTCTTACGTAATCAGTCACCACCGTTACCTCACAAACGCGAATGGTGATACATAAAACCGACGCCTAAGAAACTAAAACCCCTAGTGAATCTGGACGAGTTTTGGAAGTTGTCAAGCATAAACACGAAACGTGCCAAGTGTTTAGGTTTGATCTGTCCCCAAATCATATCCATTTCTTATTGTTTATCAGAGATTGGCTTTGCCGCTTGGGCAAAGCCGACGTCGCTGACCGACGTCCATGGTGTGCGCCTCGTGGTCGGCGCCGACTTGGAGGGGCTAGTCTGCTTGGTAGGCCAACCTGAAGAGAGCAGACTTCGGCGGAGCCGACTTTGATGGTTAGCCGATTTCGGTGAAGCCGAACGCTGCGAAGCCGTCTTCTACGAACGGCGGAGCCCACTTTGTGGTCGGCCAAGTCGGTTTGGTTAGCCGACTTGGAAGAGAAATTCGGCTTGGTTAGTTGGCTTGTTGGTTAGCCAACTTCGGGGAAGTCGACCATAGCGGAGCCGACTTCAGCGAAGCCGGCCACGGCGTAGGATGGCATCACGTACGCACAAGTTCGGCATGGCATATCTGACGCAACCGTCGGCACGTGGCCGACTTGGCACGTGCGCATGTGCGTGACGGTGCACGATGTGCTCAGCTGCCTACCTGCACATGCAAATTAGGTGCGCGCACGTGCGCTATAGACATTTGCAGTTGCAACGCTGGGAAGCCACTCTGGTGCAGCGCTGTCATGTCGACGACTTGCAGTGTTGGCTGTCGAGGTGAAAGGACTCGTCCTCGCTTGGGTGCAGCCGATCTCGCCACCGAAGAGAAGTCCTCGACGGATTGGTCGCCGAAAAGGGCTTCTGCTGTTCGACGAGCTTTGCGTGACGAGCTCTAGTCGACAAGCTCTGCGCGGTGAGCTGGTCGACGAGCGCTGGTGGATGATTCTGGTTGAAGAGCTCTGATCGACGAGCTCTGCTCGGCGAACGCTGTTCGACCGAACGGTTGTTCAACCGAACTCGCAGAGGTATGCGAAACTTTGCGGAGGTGCGCGAAACTTCGTCCATGAGGTTTTGGAGAAGTTCGACTTGCGGAATGGCATCACGTGCTCGACGGTTGGCACCTCGCAAAAACCGACGACAAATTTTCTACTTGGCACCTGCACAATGTGCCTAACAGTGAAACTGTCAACCTTCACCTACTTAGTATGTGCGCACATCTGCGCTGATAGACAACTGGCGACTGCAAATAGTCACGTGGGACTGCAGTGCTAGCACACCGCGCGCAGTGCAACGCTAGCAGACTACTCTGCTGCAGCGTTGGCAAGCCGCTCTTCTGCTGCGCTGGCAGACTGCTTGCTAGGTGTTGCAATGATCGACTTGCATGCCTCAATTGTAATCTAATGTTCAATGCTCTTTTCAATCGTCTTAGTGAATCCATGCCAAACTTTTTTGTGAACCCAACCAAGTTGTAATAACGCTAGTGCAACGCTTCGATCTCTTGTACAATCCCGTGCCCTCCTCCGCAGTCCACTCCCATTGTGTAGTGACTCTCCGTATTGGCAAGCCGCCTTCCAGCTACGTTGGCAGCCGTTGACTTGCCGCGCTGGAAAGTCGTCTCTGTGCTGCGCTGGAGGTCGACCTGCTTGTCTGCTAGGCTTGCTAGGTCCTTGATGTAGTCACAGTTGCCAGTCCCGTTTGCATCATTGTTCTCGAACTTTCTTCATGAAACTCTTGCTGTTTGGCCTTGTGAACACACAAGTGCTAGAAAACACAAGGAACGCTACTATCATCCGTACCAACCATGCCTTCCCCCATAGTCCACCCCCCAGTGTAGAGTGACTCTCCGCATGGTGCGGTGAGAATGGACAGCCCCGTAGATTACCTTCAAATTAGTAGCCGACTTATCACTCACCTAAGTTGTTTTTACCCCGGCAGCCAAGTAAACTATTCACTTATCATGGTGGCCACCCTCGGAGAAGCCAGAGGCGTGGAGGAGACCTTGGGGGCACAAGAGTGCTCGACGACGCCACACGGCTTGCGAGTTTCGCAAGTATCCCTTGGAGATGCTCCTCATAGACTCTCGTGCGCAGTGGGAGCGTGAACACCCCCACCCCCTCCCCCCCCCCCCCCCCCCCCCCCCCCCCCCGACCTGAATCGGACAGTGCGTCCGCATCTCCCCGACCCGTGCGCGACAAAGGCGTCGTCGACGTCCAAGTCGACAGTTGTGACCAAGTCGGCACTGAGAAGGGCGCAAGGTTGAGTGATTCGACTGTCAAATGTTACATCTGCTACAGTTTGTTTAGGCTGTAGTGGGGTAGTTACTAAGGGGCACAGTAAGTTTAGGGTTTCCTACTTGTACCCAACTCTTTCCTAGTTCAATCACTCTTGTTCATTCTGACATGGTATCACGAGCCTAGGTTAGCCACCTAGGACCGCTTACTACTACGGGCCCACCATTCCGCTAGAAGCGCCCTCGTGCGCCCTACCTTACGTGCGCCCTCGTGCGCCCTACTCTGCTCGTGCGCCCTCGTGCGCCTTCTTTCTGCTAGTGCGCCCTCGCGCGCCCCGCCCTTCGTTCTGCCCGCGCGCCGTCCTCTGCCCGTGCGCGCGTGGCCCGCTAGCCACCAGCGCGCCACCTGATCGACGCCCGCGCGCAGCCCGCTAGCCGCCCACGCAGTTCGTACCGGCCTCTCGCGGCCCCTCGAGCCGCCCGCGACCTGCCTGCACGTAGGCCGCCACCCGTAGGCTGCTTGCCGCCCGTACGCTGCTCGTAGGCCGCCCTTACGCAGCCCGTAGGGCGCCCGTACGTCGCCCGTAGGCCGCCGCCGCCCGTAGGCCGACGCTCGCGCGCAGGCTGTACCCCGCGCGCCACGGCTGCTGCACTCCGGCGGCTGCAGCCCGCCAGGACCCGCGCGTCGCCCCTACCTCTTCGCGACGCCCTTGCGGGCCCCGCGCGTCGCCCCCCTGCCTCTTCGCGACGCCCTTGCGGGACCCGCACGTCCCTCCCTGCCTCTTCGCGACGCCCCTGCGGGACCCGCGAGGCGCGGCCCCTGCGCGTCGCGCCGCCCCAGCGGGACCCGGGCGTCGCCCCTGCTCGTCGCGACGCCCCTGCGGGGCCCGCGCGACGTCGCCCCTGCCCGCCGCGTCGCCCTGCAGTACCCCGCGCCCGCCCTGCCCGCCGCGTCGCCCCTACCCCGCGCCTGGTCCCTGGAGCAGCCGTCCCTGCAGCAGCCGCCCCTGGCCCCTGGAGCAGCCGCCACTGCAGCAGCCGCCCCTGGCCCCTGGAGCAGCCGCCACTGCAGCAGCCGCCCCTGGCCCCTGGAGCAGCCGCCACTGCATCAGCTGCCCCTGGCCCCGCCCTGCCGCTGTAGCGGCCCCGCAGTCGCCTCCGTCGTGCGCCTGCCCTTCCCACCACTAGTGAGCACGTCCCTACCCGTACTGCTACTACTGTTACTGCTGCTGCTACTGCTACTGCTGCTCCTGCTGCTACTGCTTCTATTGCTGCTCCTGGCGTGGCCAGATGCAGCTCCAGGGCCGTCCGCGTGTGTCCCTCACGCCCCAGCAGCTTCGTGAGTGGTACGCCCGTTGGGGTTGTCGGGGTGGCAGTAGTGGGAGTCGTCCTGGAGTGCGTAGTTCGGGAGTTTCTTGTAGTGGCTCGGTGCCGCAGCAGCGTCGTCTGAGCGAGACTCGTTCGCCCCAGCAGCTTCGTGAGTGGTACGCTCAGAGTAGAGGGTCGCTGCGTACTGCTCGCTGCCTGTACGTT
This sequence comes from Closterium sp. Naga37s-1, assembly GCA_947471745.1. Classification (NCBI taxonomy): domain Eukaryota; kingdom Viridiplantae; phylum Streptophyta; class Zygnematophyceae; order Desmidiales; family Closteriaceae; genus Closterium; species Closterium sp. Naga37s-1. The sequence goes on from CANJKZ010000830.1 coordinate 2,930,035, forward strand.
ATTCGCACGGGTGTCCGGACTGGTCAGCCTTGCGGGACGCCTGGTCACACAGAGTCTCACTGTTTCGCCCGTCTGAGCGACGCTTGGCGTACAGAGTTTGGCGACGACGCTGAGCTCCCCGACTGGGTGGAGCTGGTTAGGCAGAGGGTAGATATCCTTGCTCTTGACTATGATGCTATTCTCACTGCAATGTATGCATTGTCTACTAGTGCCGAGGGAGCCTGTCACCTGTGTGTGCCGCCTGACCCCGGTATCCAGTATGCTGCTCCAGGTGCTGGTGAGGCTGCTGCTCTAGGCGCTCGTGAGTCTGCTGCTTCAGGTGCTTGTGAGTCTGCGCTTTCAGGTACTACGTCTACTGAGGCACTGCACACCTTCACACTGGACTCAGGTGCTTCCCGCTGTTTCTTTCGCGACCGCACTGCCCTCGAGCAGTTCCCTAGGCCGGTTGCTGTCTCCCTGGCTGACCCCTCCGGGGGTCCGGTCCTTGCGACCTCCACCACTGCCCTCCCTTGTCCTGCTGTCCCGTCTGGCACACTGTCGGGCCTTTACCTCCCCTCGTTCTCTACGAACTTGGTGGCGGGCTCCGCGCTCTAGGACGCGGGTGTTCACCAGTTCACCCCTGCCTACGAGCGTGTGACGCACTGCACGTGTGCCCAGACGGGTCGTCACCTGGCTACCTTCACTCGGCAGCCGGGGTCGGACTTGTACACACTGGCCACTGAGTCCCCTCAGGTAGCTGCGTCTGCGCCAGGTCAGCTGTCGGCCCCCTGCTCGTGTCGCTCCCTGTCACACCGGACTGTCCTCTGGCACCACCGCCTTGGTCACCCGTCAGTGCAGCGCCTTCGCGGCATGCACTCCCGGTACCTTGTCTCTGGTCTTCCCAGGGTTCTCCCTCCCCTCCCACCCTCGCCTGCTCCTCCCTGTCTTCCCTGTGTCGAGGGGCGGCAACGCGCCGCTCCTCACTCCTCCTCGTTCCCTCCCACAGAGGCTCCCTTGCAGACTCTCCACCTGGACGTGTGGGGCCCAGCCCGCGTCCGGGGACAGGGCCACGAGTGGTACTTCCTGCTGGTCGTCGACGACTACACGCGCTACACCACGGTCTTCCCCTTGCGTACCAAGGGTGAGGTCCCTGATGTCTTGATCCCTTGGATCCGCGCTGCTCGTCTCCAGCTCCGCAAGCGGTTCCAGTCGGACTTTCCCGTCCTGCGTCTGCACTCTGACAGGGGTGGTGAGTTTTCCTCCGACCTCTTGGCAGCCTACTGTGCGGAGCACGGCATCCGCCAGACGTTCACTCTTCCGGCCTCTCCTCAGCAGAATGGGGTTGCTGAGCGCCGCATTGGCTTAGTCATGGAGGTCGCTCGTACCTCCATGATCCATGCGGCTGCCCCCCATTTCCTGTGGCCGTTTGCAGTACAGTACGCCGCGCATCAGCTCAACATCTGGCCCCGTGTCTCTGCTCCGGAGACCTCGCCCACACTGCGTTGGACGGGGGAGGTTGGCGATGCGTCGGTGTTCCGAGTCTGGGGATGTCGATCTTTTGTCCGCGATGCGTCCGCGGACAAGCTCTCCTCCCGTGCTGTTCCCTGTGTCTTCCTTGGCTTTGTCCCTGACGCGCCTGGCTGGCAGTTTTACCACCCCACCTCAAGTCGTGTCTTCCCCTCTCAGGACGTCACTCTTGACGAGTCGGTACCCTTTTACCGTCTTTTCCCCTACCGCACTGCCCCGCTCCCCCCCCCGCCGCTCTTCCTCACCCCAGGTGTCCCGTCGGTAGACCCCCTCCCTCCCCAGGGTGCTGCTCCCTCCGGTGTGTCCCAGGTAGACCCGGTCGAGCCTGTCGAGGTAGCTGTCGACTCTGGTCCTGTGCGAGGTACTGAGCGTGCAGAGCCTGGTGGTACTGGGTCTGGGGGTACTGAGACTGGGGGTGCTGAGCCTGGGGGTGCGGGGACTGCGGGAGCTGAGCCTGGGGGTGCTGAGACTGGGGGTGCTGAGCCTTGGGGTACTGCGACTGGGGGTGCTGCGCCTAGAGGAGCTGAGGCTGGGGGTTCTGAGACTGACCGTGCTGCGCCTGTTGGCGCTCCCTCTTCACAGCAGCTGCGTGAGCGGTACTCCCAGCGTTACAGCCTCCGGCGTGGGACTACTGGAGCTGGGGGTTCTGCTGGAGTTGGGGCTGGTGGTCCTACAGGTGCAGTGTCGGGTCCGGAGCCTCCCTCCCCTCAGCGGCTACGTGATTGGTACGCTCGGCGCTGCAGCCTCCGGAGTGGAGCTTCTCGTGTTAGGGTGCCGCCCGCTGGAGGCCCTGCTGCTGCTGGAGGTCCTGGAGCTACTGGAGGTGCTGCTGGTGCTGGTCCTGCTGGAGGTGCTGCTGGTGCTGCTGGAGGTACTGGAGCTGCTGGCGGTTCTACTGGTGCTGGTCCCGCTGGAGGTGCTGCTGGTGCTGCTGGAGGTACTGGAGCTGCTGGAGGTACTGCTGGTTCTGGTCCCACTGGGGGTGCTGCTGGTGCTGCCGGAGGTACTGGAGCTGCTGGGGGTGCTGAGGGCGTTGGCGCTACTGCTGGAGGTTCTGGTGCTGTCTCTGCTGGTTCTGGGGGCACTTCACGGCCACAGCCGTACTTCGTTCCCCTCCTTCAGCAGGTTCTTGGTCAGCCGCCTCCTCCTTGTCCTGCTCCCTCCTTAGAGTGTCCTCCGCCTGTCCAGTCGCAGTCACAGCTACAGCCTGCCTCGCCACTCCCTAGTCCTTCTCCCTACACTGGTCCGACAGGCGGTCTTACTGAGCGTCGTGAGCCTGAGTCTCGTCCTGTGTCGCCTGAGTCTCGGTCTGCGTCACCTGTTCGTGCTGCTCGCACTGGTCGTCGTGTTCCGCGTCAGCGTCCTCCTGCTGTCCCAGGCACTCACCAGATGGCGCTTCGTCCTTCCACTGCTCCACAGCGTGTCCCGCTGCCTTCTCCTCCTGCGTCCTCTCTTCCTGCCCTTGCTGACCCGGAGTCTGACTCTCTTCGTGCTGCTAGTCCTACTGTCACGCGTCTCCTGGCCACTGCTGTCGCTGACCCTTCCTTTGAGTCAGCTGCTGCGTCTGCCTTAGTTGCTGAGCTTGTCGACTTTGCTGCCCACTGTCGTCTAGACTACGCTGCGAGTCTTGTTGCTGAGTCTGAGTCTGAGTCTGTCTGTCCTCCGTCAGTCGGGGGTGAGTGTGCTCTTGGCACGGACGTCCTTGAGGACAGGCAGGAGGAGTTTGAGTGCTTTTCCGCTGCTGTACCTCATCTCGTGGCCATGCTGCTTGCACCTGAGGGAGACCCGGATGCTCCAGACATCCCGACCCCGCGCTCTTGTGCTGAGGCGATCGCGGGTGAGTACTCCTCTCAGTGGCAGACAGCCATGAACGCAGAGATGGCATCCTGGAAGTCCACTGGCACTTACGTCGACGAGGTTCCCCCTCCTGGGGCGAACATCGTCAGTGGCATGTGGATTTTCAGGGTGAAGCGGCCGCCAGGTTCTCCGCCTGTCTTCAAGGCTCGTTACGTTGCTCGAGGCTTCAGTCAGCGAGAGGGAGTAGACTTCTTCCAGACCTTCTCCCCCACCCCGAAGATGGTGCTGCTGCACGTTGCCGCTCAGCGTGACTACGAGCTTCACTCTCTTGACTTCAGCACAGCTTTCTTGCAGGGCAGCCTGCACGAAGAGATCTGGCTGCGCCGCCCTCCTGGCTTCACTGGGTCGTTCCCTCCTGGTACCCAGTGGAGCCTCCGGCGGCCGGTCTACGGTCTTCGCCAGGCGCCACGTGAGTGGCACGACACACTGAGGACTACACTTGCGGCTCTTGGGTTCGCGCCTTCTACTGCTGACCCGTCGCTGTTTCTGCGCACCGACACCTTGCTGCCGCCGTTCTACATCCTCGTGTACGTCGACGACTTGGTCTTTGCCACTGCTGACACTGAGGCTCTTGCCCACGTGAAGTCGGAGCTGCAGAAGAGACACACGTGCACAGACCTGGGTGAACTGCGCAGCTACCTTGGCTTGCAGATCACCCGGGACAGAGCACGCCGCACCATCACACTGACTCAGTCACACATGGTGCAGCAGGTCCTTCAGCGCTTCGGCTTCACCTGGTCCTCGGCACAGGCCACTCCTCTGGCTACAGGTCACTCGCTCTCAGCTCCACCTTCGGACGAGTCCGTAGAGCCGAGTGGTCCTTACCCAGAGCTAGTTGGCTGCCTCATGTACCTGATGACTTGCACTCGTCCTAACCTCGCGTACCCTCTTGGTCTGCTGGCTCGCTACGTGGCTCCTGGTCGGCACCGACCTGAGCACATGGCTGTCGCTAAGAGGGTACTGCGCTACTTGTGCAGCACATCAGGCATGGGGCTAGTGCTTGGAGGGAAGAGCCCAGTTGTCCTCACTGGGCACTCAGACGCTTCTTGGGTTGACGATCAGGCTACTCAGCGGTCGTCACAGGGTTACACCTTCAGCCTTGGCTCTGGTTCAGTTTCTTGGCGTTCTACTCGCTCGTCTTCAGTTCTTAGCTCCAGTTGTGAGGCTGAGATCTACGCCACAACCATGGCTGCACAGGAGTTACGCTGGCTCACCTACCTGCTGACCGACTTGGGAGAGCGGCCTCGTTCTCCTCCAGTGCTGTACGTCGACAACAAGGCTGCCATTGCCTTGTGTGAGGAGCACAGACTGGAGCACAGAACGAAGCACATCGCTCTGCGTTACTTCTTGGCTCGAGAGTTGCAGCAGCGTGGTCAGCTTCGCCTGCGTTACGTGGCCACTCGGGCCAACACTGCTGATATATTCACCAAGGCACTTCAGTCTGGTGATCATCAGCGTTTCTGCACTATGCTAGGGCTTGTGCCCACCTTTCCTCACTTGCTGTAGGCTTTGCTTGTACTGTGATCTATATATATACCTGCATGCTTGCTTTGCTAGGTAGAGATCACTGTGCTGCTTGTGTTGCATATATGCCTCTGCATGTGAACTGGCCTAGTGGCCCTTTGCTTGTGCTCAGAGTGTGTGGTGACGTTGTGATTCACCCTGAGCTTGCTTTGCCTTTCTTGACTGGTCTTGTGACCCCTTGCTCTCCCCCACTTTGCCTATGGGGGTGTGTCAAATGTTACATCTGCTACAGTTTGTTTAGGCTGTAGTGGGGTAGTTACTAAGGGGCACAGTAAGTTTAGGGTTTCCTACTTGTACCCAACTCTTTCCTAGTTCAATCACTCTTGTTCATTCTGACATCGACGTCTGCGGGATACAATCACGAATGTTGTGGTCGATGGCGGCTGCAAGCAGTGCACAAGGCAACGTCGATGGACGACGTCGCTCTCCTTCGTAGAGTGGATTCAGGCCGACATCAGCAACCCACTTGTCGGATGGTCAAAATAGAAGGATTGCGTTGGCGTACAGCTACTTCAATTTCTCGCCAGACAAAATTGTCATGCCCAAGTTGCTGGAAGGCTGACATGACCTATTGACGTGGTCGAAGTTCATTGGGCCACAGCTGGATACCGCTAGCCTAAAGAAGTTAGTCGGCGGCGACATGGAGGCGCCGGACGAGGAGGATGTCGAGCTCTGGTCAGAGTTCCACGCCGCTCACCTGCTGACCTTCATGGGCATCTCGGGGTGCTGCTCGCCAATGGTGCTGATCACCCTAAAGCCGTGCTGACATCGTGTGGACGTTGGCCACCAAGCGTGACAGCTCATCATGAGGATGGACGACTTGTATATCGGTCAGCTGGAGCAGAGGCGGACCAACATCAGAATGGGCGAGCAGGATTCGGCGATTGAATACTACAACCACGCTCAACGTAGTTTAGCTGACTTCAAAGATGGTTGTCGTCGACTACATGGCGGCGTCCTAGATCACGAACGTCGCCAAAGGTCTCTCGACATGCTACAACCTGATGCGTCGGATGTTGCGATGCCCGGCTTGCATGACTCGGCTTGCATGACTCACTCAACAAGGACTCGTTGTCAAGTTACATCATCAACGACAAGTTCATGCAGGTGCCCAAGAGGCACACGGAGCTCCTTCCCCAGATAAACTACATCGCCTCGACGAAGTAAGGACGTCAACAGGGGCAACGCCAGAAGTCGGGCGGAGGTGGTAGCTGACATGGAAATTTGGCGAAGGACGCCGACCAGATGAGTCGGCTCAGGACAGCGACCACGGAGGCAGAGGTCGCGTAAAGGAGTCCAACGACGACGACCACAAGGGAGGCCGCGGGATATCCGAAGGCAGACGTCAACGTCGGGACAATAGGCTGCTCAAGGAGAAGTCGGCGTCAAAGCAAGCATCGACTCCTGTGGCGGTTGTGCGCGGGGCAACGAAGCGGCCTCGTGCTCTTTGGTCGACGTGGTGTTGCCGATGATTTTGTTGGCATTGGAGGCCATCGAGGATTTTAGGGCATTCTCTGCCACTGTTCAGGCGAACCCGACGGTGGTGCTGCTTGACACCGGATGCTCCCATCATTTGATGGCAACACGGGGGGGCTTCGTCGACATGCAGCCGGGCGCAGCTTCAACGGGGCGATCCAGACCGTCCAAGGTTGTGGCACCATTGCCCTAGAAGGAGAGGCCAGGAAGCAGATCCTCATATTCGGCATGCTCTATGCCCCGGGCTTGTAGGCAAACCAGTTGTCGGCCCGCCAGCTGAAAGACAGCGCTGTGAAGCTGCAGGACGATGGTGACAAGATGTCTACGGCAGCGGATGTGATTGGTAGGGCACGCTACACTGGCCAGGCCCTCGGCACCTACCTTCGCCCCTTCATGACAAAGTCGACATCAACTTCGGCTGAAATGATGGCTATGCGGTTGATCGCCTCGGCGACAAAGTTGATGCCGGACTTGTGGTACGCAAGACTCGAGCAAGTCGACGTCGACATGATCAAGAGCTCAGTGAAGCATGATTTGCCGCTGGACTAGACATGAAGCAGTCGCCTGGAGCCGACCTGTCGCGTGCCTCCTGCATCCGCGGCAAGCTGGTGCGAAACACCTTCTCTTACAAGAGCTCGGCTGTCAAGGATGTGCTTGACGTCGTGCACATCGACCTCTGCGGACCGTTTCGAATAGGATGGCAGCCTGTACTTCCTCTTGCTCAAGGACCGCAAGACACGCTACGTGTGGGTTCGGCCGATCACCGAGAAGAGCAACGTGCTAGGAGTGATCATGGAGTAGCTGAAGGCGGCGAAGCGGCAGATATCGAAGATGGTGAAAATGCTCTGCTTTGACTACCGTGGGGAGTTCCTCGGCGGGAACTTCACCGACTTTGTCGACCAAAAGGGCATCTTCCACGATTGCACCTATTCGTACACCCCACTGCAGAACGGCATGGCTGAGCTATCAAACTATGAACAGGAGAATGAATGACCTAGGAATCAGCAAACAGGAGAGATACTGGAAACCTAAGTAGCACGAATGGGAGATGCGCACGGTCCTTGCGGCCGAGCGGACGATGCTGCTGGCATGAAGCATCACTGGTGGCACCGCGCCCAGGTGACAACTAGTCGGCCATCGTGGTCGCCGAGGGCTTGGGGCTGAAGGGAAACCTCAAGTAGATGGAGCGACACTACGTCAGGGTGCAGCAGATAGTGAAACCCAGGAAGATTGCTTTGCAGTACATCCCGACCACTGAGCAGCCGACCAACTTCCTGACGAAGGCGTTGCACTCTCCAGCCTTCAACCTGTGCTCTGTCGCGATCGACCAAGTGCGCCTGGCCAATGTAGGGGATGGCTGCAACAGGTGCCATGCCCTTTTGCACGACTGGTGCGGTGACCGGTATGCTGTGCGTAATGTGCACGTTGTCAACTTTTCCCCGTGCATTCTCTCTCTTATGTTTTGGGTGGACCTTGTGTATGGGTGCCCAAGCAAGACCTGGACAGGGGAGTGTTGAATGGAGATTTGGCCCCGCCCTCGCTTGGGCGAAGCCAACCTCACTGACCGACGAGCAAGGTGTGCAGCCGGCTAGGTTTCTTGGTTGGTGCCGACTTAGAGGAGTAAAGTCATCTTGGTTAGTCGAACCCAGATTGGTTGACTACGGCGGAGCCGAGTTTGGCAGTTAGCCGACTTCGGTGAAGCGGAACACTGCGAAGCAGACCTACACAAATGGCGGAGCCGATTTTGTGGTTGGCCAAGTCGGCTTGGTTAGCCCACTTCGAGGAGCAAGTTGGCTTGGTTAGTCGACTTGGAGGAGCAAGTTGGCTTGGTTAACCGGCTTCGGGGAAGTCGGCCATGGCGGAGCCGACTTTGGCGAAACCGGCCACGGCGTTGGGCGACGAAGTGAAGTTGGCAGCCGACAAAGATGTTTGACGACGTAACATTAAATTGCAGGCACCGACCTGTAAGCATCGGCGACCTCGTCTGGTCAACCGAATAGGTTGGTCGACAAAGTTCTACGGGGGTGCGCGAACGTCGTCCAGGTACTTTTAGCGAAGCTGACCTACGTGACAACATCACGTGCGCAAAAGGTCGGCGTGGCACATCTGGCGCAACCGTCGACACGTGACCGACTTGGAACTTGCATAATGTGTGTGATGGTGCACGACGTGCTCGACCGCCTACTTGCACTTACAAAGTAGGTGCCCCGCATGTGCGGTGTAGTCATTTGCGGTTGCACCACTATCAAGACGCCTTGCTATAGCGTTGGCAGGCTTCCCTGGTTTAGTGCTGGCAGGTCAACGACTTGCAGTCACAAGCCACACCAGCTACTGAACGGCAAGAAGCCCGACCTCACGCTAGCGCGGGTGTTGGGCTATATAGTGCAGTTCATAGTTCCCGAGTAGCAACGCGGTGGGAAGCTGGCGCCAAAGGCCCGTTGTCGACTTCACCACGGTATGTGACCAGTGAGCAAGGGCTGGGAGGTGCTCGACTTGACCGACAATATGGTGGTCAACACCGTCGAGGCAATCTTCTACAAAGTACATTTTGACTTATATGTGACTCGAGCTCGGGATCTAAGCATCCATACCCATCTTTCCTCGTCGATTTTAATACATTTATTTTACAACTACCGAATCAATCAATGACGTATGCCTGCATATGAATTTGTAGTAATTATTTTGCATTACGTTTTGAATATTCGATATGAAATTTGTTTTATGAAAAACTATCAACATATCTTATAAAGTCATCTATGAATCCTTGATAATTACAAGAGAAACACATCCCTTTAATTTATTTGATTTCGTTATGCGTCGGTATAGTTCGCAGAGCATGCATAATGCGATGCCCATTTTTTCCTATGGGTTTCGGATGTAGGATTTACCTCAGAGCGTGTCACGCAGCTTAACATTAGACGGATTACGAGGATCGCTAACCCGATTACATCTTGTAACCACCATTGAAAATGTTAAGATCGGGTTTTTGCTTTGTGCCTTAGATGTTTTCTGACGCATTCGGGACGTGTAAGGATACGTGTGGCACATGAGCATTGTGCACGAACGGAGGTGGAATGTAAGTGGGGATCATCATTGGCATCGTTGTGTTGTGGTCATTCTCCTACTTCTGGGCCCCACTTTGTTTTACGCTCGGCAAAAGAAGAGTTGTTTGATTAACCAGACTCTGTTGATGCAGTTTTGAGTAGCCTTTTGCAACATGCCGTTCGGTGGGGAACAAGGATTTTACTTTATAAGCTTTGCCATGATCTTGCAGGTCTGCAATTGTAGTCATGCTTGACTCAACCAGAGATGAGACGAGATTGACTGCTCCAAATCCTGGCCTTTAGATAAGTGAGATTGACTTGCCACAAGCAGCGTGACTTGGCAGACGCATTTACTTTGGTCACAAGCTTACATGCTGGTATGCCTCCTTAACTTGTCGATGTACCCGGTCCCTAGTGGATGTAAACCTGGGCTACATAGTTCCCGAACTTCGGTTCGGTGCGACAAGGTGTTGAGGCAATAGGTGGTTTAAGGATGTCAATTTCAGGAACTGCAAATACTTATGGGAACTCAGAGCTTGGCTCCGCGAAGTCATTAGTCTCAGGATTCTGATCAACGAGCTGCAAATCAACCCCGGTTTTAGAAGCAAGTTGGGGCAAGTCACGGGTCTAACCTGACTCGACTCGACTGAAGACGACTCAAAACTACTCAACCCAACTTGTGCTCAAGCCTGTTTCCCTGCACCCGTCTGCCCTTCTTTCACCCCTGGCACCATGAGCAAGCACAAGTGGCAGCCTGGCAGCCTTGCTCTGCACGGGGTTCGCAATAGCAGAGGTCCTCAAGGCCACCAATGACTAGTCAAAGGACAACCAGCTGGGCTCGGGTGCTTTTGGCGACGTGTACAAGGGTGTGTCTCCCCGCGATGGAGCCTGTGTAGTGAGCCAGGTTGATCGACGTGGACTTCGAGAAGGAGGTTAGTGAGGTGCACACACGGAGGTCAGGGATCTGTGGTAAGCCACGGTGAGCCACGATGAGCATGGTGAGCCATAACAAAATGGTGTAGGCATGAGCGAACGGCCTGGTCGGGTCGGGCCGGCCCGACCAAACCTGGAATATTTTCTCGGGTCGGGTCAGGTCTTACAATGCCTGGCTTGGCCGAGTCAAGTCAGTCCGGCCCAGGCAAAAACCCGACCAGACATTGGAAATCGGGTCAGGTCGGCCCGAGGCTCGACTCAATGTTGACCCGACCCGGATTCGGGTCGCAATTAGGGTAAGACCCGATTTCGACATCAGAGATAACCCTAAAGTCGATATAGAGGGGAATTTGTTCCTTCTGACATCGACTCTCGCTACCGAAATTTATTACCTTCTGCTAGTATTCTAGTAAGCTGAAATCATATAGCCAGCACAGCTAGACTAGTGGCGCCTTTCCCGTGAGGACCACCAGCATGAGCACTCCGAAGCTGAAAGAAAGTGGACATGTTCAAAGGCACATATGTCGTGGGCACAGGATGGCAGAGGACAGGGCGAGAGGCACAGACACTTCAGATTATTTTCTTTACCTGGACGCAGCATGCATAGGTCCATATATCATACACACATAACATTTGCAGCTGGTCTCATTGGGCTCTGTTCCTACGCAGCATGCGCATGTCATATCTATCATACACATATGGTGTTCGGCCCTGTTCCTACAATGCATTTCTAGTTTCCCCTTTATTGAAAACTACGCGCTTCCATCAAGGACTTTTGTACACATCACTGCCTCACCTGTAGGCATCACTGGCAGTGGTGGCCTTGGACGTGATGGAGTAGACCGGATCCACATAGCCCGGTGTGCCCATGCTGCGTGTTGTGCCCACGTTTGTGCCCTCGCACATCCTCAGCAGACCAAAGTCTGCAATCTTTGCCTGGTGACTCAGATAAGTGACATTGTAGCATGAAGAAGTATATAATTGATCGCTTGTGGTGTAATCCACAATAGAGAATGGACGTACCGTATTTACCCGGCTAATGGACCCCCCAAAATTATAGACCCCCGGGACGTTAAATGGGGGTGGGTCTAATGCTATCTCCACTTTCGTATTAGACCCCCCTTTGTGTAATGCATTCAGTATTAGACCCCCCCTAGTGCAGAAAGCTCAAATTCCACGAAACTGTAGCGAGACACATCATATCAGGGTAGCGAAATTTACTGATCTGACTGGATTATTGACTACGTGCCTGTCTTGTGTCAGCGCGTGGTCAATCTTCTCATGACGCGATATCGGAATGGTGACCTGTGATGTCGTAAAAGAGTGTTTGAAATGACTTAGAATTAAAAAAAAAAAGATTCAAGATTAGACCCCGGGTCTATTAAAATTCCCCCCAGTTAATAGACCCCCCCCCATTTTTTCCCCGGTATAGGATTAGACCCCCGGGTCTATTAGCCGGGTAAAAACGGTAGTAAGAAGAGGGGTTTGTGTGTGAGGTTGAAAAATTTGTTGCTGTAAGAAACACGATTTGAAGTTTTTATATTCCAGCCATATTTGGTGTACTGTTGTACCAACGACCCCTTCCCAAAGTTGATGTGTAGCTTCGCCAAGATATTCAGAAAAAAAACCAAAAAAAAAAACAAACAAACAAACAAACAAACACAATTTTCATTCGCTAGACAGAGATCATTATGTCACCAAACTTGCCTGCATATTGACGGTAATGAGGACGTTCTCAGGCTTGATGTCGCGATGTACGATGGCAAAGCTGTGGAGGTATTCAAAGCCCCGTGCCAAGCTGATAAGAATGTCCAGCCGCTGCTTCAGAGTCAAAGGGCACATCATGAGTGGCAGAGCAGAAGTGGCAGAGCACGAGTGGAAGAGAATGAGCTGCAAAGGCCAGGTTGCCTCTGCAAGGACGGGCAGCATAAGTGGCACATCACATGAGTACCACAACATCTCGCGGCACAGCAGAACATCTGCGTGACACAGCAGAAGGCACGCTGGAGGCGTATCATACATACGTGGACCAATCCATTTGTGAAGGTCGCCGTTGGGCGTACAATAATCTGAAGGTACAGCTACAATAAACTGTCAACTAGGTGCTGTACTACGATGAGTTTTCTACAATGAGGCAATACTGAAATGCAGAAAGTATTTCAGAGTATTTCATAAATAGTGTATCCCAATGCCTCATGGTGAGGAATCCCACTAACGGGCTTGTCCAAAATTTTCACACGCAAAGGAACCCGAGCAGAACAAAACTGCTCCACAGTATTACGAATATCGTTAAGCAACAGCCACAGTCACAAGTCAAATAGAAAGCACTACTTGCCCGTCTTGTGGACCGACTTAAGACATCACCCGACCCTTTATCTAAAGCCTTTTCAGCTACGCTCTCCAATCATCTTAATTTCCGAGTCGAGGCTTAAGACACCCGCAACAACATCCTTCATCTCCTGCACCTGCGCATCCACCTTGGCAGTAGCACACAGCACCTCTTTCCCCGCCACCTCCTCCCCAATGGCCTGGAGCTCGTTAACAATCTGCCCCATGCTTGGGCGGTCTGCAGTGCGCTCTCCAGTGCAGGCGAGGGCGATCTGAGCCACTCGCAGCACAGCTTCAGCAGGGGCGTCCATGGTGGGGTCCATGAGGCTCCCCACATCATTCGAAGACATGCACTTCGCCGCCTGAGGGAGTTGAGCGTGGGATGGAGCGGTTGGAGAGGGGGGACGTTCGGCGGGTGTCGAGGGAGTGTTGAAGGTGGAGGAGGTGGAGGGGTTGGGAGGGGTCACATATGGTATTCAAGAAGCTGGACATATTTCCTTCGGAAAAGATGTGAATTGAGTATTTGAAAAGTACTGGCAAGTGGTGCTCACCCACACAGTGATCTGCCGGCCCTGTGAGGACCACTAGTAAGAACAGGACGAGGAAAGAAAGGAACTACCACGACCACACATTGGGTAGTGGAGGGAGGTGGTCTCTTACTGCTATGGAGAGGATGGTATCAATATGATCCCACTGAATACGAAAAGAGCACGACGGTTCCATTAAATGAGGTGCTTAGCTATGGAACGGGGTGGTTCCACGAAGTAGGGTTCTTACCCACAAGGTGATCTCATGGGTTGAGGTACTTACATTTGAGGTGGTCACATGGGTTATGTACTTATCCATGGAGTGATCTTCCAGCTCTCTCCAGCAGTTTCCGAGATTGGCGCCTTTCCCGTGAGGACCACCAGCATGAGCACTCCAAAGCTGAAAGAAATTGGACATGTTCAAAAGCAAAGATGTTGTTGGCACAGGATGGCAGAGGACGAGACGAGAGGCACAGACGCTTCAGATGAGTTATATTACCTGAACGCAGTATGTACAGGTCCATATCAGTCATACACACATAGCATTTGCAGCGGGTCTCATTGGGCCCTGTTCCTACGATGCATTTCTATTTTCTCCTTTTGAACACTACGCGCGTCCAGCAAGGACCGTTGTACGCATCACTGCCTCACCTGTAGACATCACTGGCAGTGGTGGCCTTGGAGGTGATTGAGTAGACCGGATCCACATAGCCCGGTGTGCCCATGATGCGTGTTGTGCCCACGTTTGTGCCCTCGCCCATCCTCAGCAGACCAAAGTCTGCAATCTTCGCCTGGTGACTCAGATGAGTGGCATTGTAGCATGAGGTAGTGCATAATTGGTCGCTTGTGGTGCAATCCACATAGAGCATGGACGTAAGAAAACGGGTTTGTGAGTGAGTTTGAATAAATGGTTGCTGTAAGAAACGAGACATATAGTTTAAACATTCCAACCATATTTGGTGTAGTGTTGTACCAACGACCCCTTCCCAAACTTGAATGTGTGGCTTGACCAGAATATATATATATATATATAAAAAAAAAAAAAAAAAAAAAATCGCCTCCACTAAAACGGAGATCATTCTGTCACCAAACTTGCCTGCATATTGTCGGTAATGAGGACGTTGTCAGGTTTGATGTCGCGATGCACAATGCCAAAGCTGTGGAGGTATTTGAAGCCCCGTGCCAAGCCGATGAGAATGTCCAGCCGCTGCTTCAGAGTCAGAGGGCATTCGGCATCTGCAAGGAATGAGTGGCAGAGAACGAGTGGCAGAGGATGAATGGCAGAGGATGAATGGCAGAGGATGAATGGCAAAATGTGAGTGGCAGAGGATGAGTGGCATAGGCCAGGTTGCCTGTGCAAGGATGTTGACTACTATTGGGATCTAGACGCTCTAAGCACACCTTTAATTACCACTCAGTTAGTCCCCACGGGGTCACCTCCAAGGGTCCTCGGGTGTCTGGCAAAGCCAGCCCCTAACCAAGGGTCCGTGTTTGTCGAGGGACGAACTAAGTGTAAATTCGGTCGTGTGCAATAGAACGCTCCCAAACTCAGTTGCGCAGCGCTAGATGACGAATTGGCTTGTATGCAGAAGTAGCTCTTTACGTCAATACGATGATAGAGCAATATATTCACTCAAATGATTGATTACAACTGAACACAAGCACGCATTTATATCTCGCCTAGCACACAAGCATAAGAAAGCACAAAGCAGTTGTTTAACTATACTTCAGGACTTCGCCAGATGCGCCAAGGAAAACGGTTGTCGAACTGCTTAGGAATTTGGCTTGGTTCTCCCCTGTAGAATAACTGTCTTCAAATTTCATGTCTGCCAAATTCCCCTGCTGACTCCCCTCGTGAACGTTCGCGACTTCTTGTGCGCAATCATAAACACTCGTGTGAGATTACCGTTTTCACGAAGTCTCACAGTTGAAAAACGGTTTTCACCGTTTTTCTCCTATATCAGAATTGTCCCTTTACGCGCGCGATCTTTCCAGCGAAGTTACCTGTAAGTCGAGTCAACGCGAGATACGGTTTTCAACCGTAATCCCGAGCACCCCCACGACTGCAATCATGCACGACCGATATTTCGGTCGTGCTGTACAGTGCTGTACTGCGCGTGGGCAGGGCGATTATTCGCCTTGTCCTGTTGCGATCGTGGGCCATGCCACGCTCACAACAGTGCGAAGGCACACGCGCGGGCCTGAGGGCCCACACGCACGATCAGGACCCCACGCGCGGGTCCCGATTTCCTCGCGTGGTTGACCTTGACCATCGCGAGAAATATCCAAGGGTCAACATTGACCCTTCGTGAACACCCACGATACTTCATGAACACACACGAAAACAGAAAAACGAAAACTAACATGAACGCTCACAAACATTCATGAACAGCGCACAAACTTCACGGAATTTCACGAACACAGTCACGAACACAGAAATCACGAACATAGAATTTACGCACACTTATGAGAACTCGCGAAGCAACGCAAACGCGCACGAAGTCTCGCATTCACACACGGACATTCACGAACACTCAGGAACGCAACCTTTCACGAAAAACTCACATAACTCATGAACCGTTGAGGCGATTCACGAGCCGTAAACACAGAAACGCAGCTCACGAAAAAGTGCAACTCGCACACAACAAATTACCTTCAGAACAAACACCCCACTTTCACTCAACGTCGACAAATAGGCGGTAGGTTGTCGTGCAAACCATGTATTGCACTCAACAAAGGATGGGCAACATATGTGGCACATACATCATATAAGTACCACAGCATATTGATGACACAACTTCTGCGAGGCGCAGCAGAAAATCCACGTGACACAGTGAATGACATACTTGGACCAATCCATTTGTGAAGGTCGCCGTTGGGCACATATTCATATATGAGAACTTGTTCGGGACGTGTCCTCAAGTCTCCTCCAATCGCAAAGCCAAGAAGCCTCACAATGTTGGGATGGTTCTTGTCGGCCATCTGCTGGATCTGACCCACACAGCCAGAAAGTACGAGCGCGAAGCAGGGGGGTGAAGGAACAGGGCACACAACAAACAGTGAGCAGGCATGACAGTAAAAAAAACAACATAACGGATTTTTCTTCAATCATTATTCACATGTAGCATTAAGGACAACCAATAAAAAGTTTGAACAGCAACGACACTAAAGCGATGAACCATTTTGCGTCCATGATAAATACAAGATCTTGAATGGAAAATGACACTATGGTGACGAGATACTCATGGTTCAGCACAAATCACCATGGCTCACTATTCCTCAACATTTCTCACTGACAAACGAACATGCCATCTCCATATCTGCAGCTCACTGACCTCCTTCTGAAAGTCCACGTCGATCAGCTTGGCACGCTTCACAGCCCACAATGTGGTGCCATCGCGGGGAGATATGCCCTTGTACACATCGCCAAAGGCACCCGAGCCCAGCTGGTTGCCCTCACACCAGTCATTGGTGGCCGTGAGGACCTCTTCTATTGAGAACTCCGTGCAGTGCGAGGCTGCCAGACTGCTCCCCGAGCCTGCTCGTGGTGCATGGGTGAAGGGGAAAATGCCTGAGCACAAGTGGAGTGGAGTCGATTCAGGTCGAGTGCGGCCGGCCTCGGTTGAAGTGCCGAGTTGAGTCCTGTGACTTGGCCCAACTTTCTTCTAGGGGATTGATTCGCGGCGTGTCAGTCAGCTCACGGGAGATTACACAGAGCCGGGCTCTGAGAGCCTCGAAGAATTTAGAATTTTGCAGTTTCAAAACCTGAAATCTTGAATTTAGACCATCTAGTGCCTCAACACCTTGTCACACTTCAATTCCAAATTGGGCAGCCCAGGTTTATGCCCGCTAGGGTACATCCATAAGTGAAGGAGTGACTGAAATGTGTCAAGTCACTCTGCCTGTGGGGAGTCAATGTTACGCATTTTGGCTTGAATTTGTGATGTCGAGCATGATTAGACTTGCATACTTGTCTGCAGCACATGTCTGAGTTAAGCAATGGATTCCTTGCTCCTCATTTCTCACCATAATCACAACCAGCCACACACAACTGCATCAACGAGAGTCTAGTTATGAAGAATGAACTCTTCTGGTTGCTTTGTCTCCCTACCTTTCTGCTTCAGCTTTATCCTGTGCCTGAAGTAAAGCAGAGTTGCACCCAGGAGGAGGAGAATGACCACAGCAGCGCCAACAACAATGCCAATGATGGCTCCCACTGACAATCCACCTGGTGAGGAAGATTCGCAGTGAGGAGAGCAGGAAGGTGGTCATTGATAGAGCTATTAAGAGGACAGCCCTACATGTGAGCGTAAAACGTTCAGCCAAGCAGGCCGGTTTGCAAACAAAACGATCAGAAGGGTGATGCTCCATCTGCAATATAACAATAAGAGAACCCAGATTGGTCGCAGTTGCTTTCGATGAAGAAAATTAAAGTCGTGTTTCAACGCATCCCACTCATTTTCCAAAGAAGATGAGGTGCTTTCCAGGAAATCAGCTATGCGTTGTGCCATGCATTGTGGCATGCATTGTGGCATGCCTTGTGGCATGCGTTGTGCCATGCCTTGTCCCATGCCTTGTGACTTGCCTTTTGCCATGCATTGGCATGCATTGCTTGCTGTACCCAACACTCTGGACTCCGAAACGCCTTCCGCCATGTGTCGCGTTTCATTCTGAAACCATGCTTTGCTGATGTTTGTTTACTTGCCTGCAGATTGCTTGCAAGTCTTGCAGAAGGATTCACACGTGCCACAAAAGGATGTGTTAGGAGATTGTGTTGTGCCACAGGCAGAGTAGTCAGGTGGGCATGCGAGGTTGGTGCTAGAGATGTCGCTGCAGCGGAAACGGGAGATGGAAAGGCGGAAATCTTGGGCACAGCTGAAGAGGCATTTTTTTAAAAGCTGCAAAAAGCTGCAAATCACTGCTAATCCTGCAAGAGTGCTCTGTCAGGGCCAACCATGTTCATTATGGCATAACTCACATTGCTTACAAGTTCGTTACGGGTTTGGTACTTGCTCAAGCTTACTTTCACATTCGGTTCGGGTTTGGTACTTGCTCAAACCTACTTACAAGTTCGGTTTGGTTCTGGTACTTGCTCAAGCCTACTTACAAGTTCCAAGTTCAGTTCAGATCTGGTACTTGCTCCAGCCTATTACGAGTTCGGTTTGAGTTTGGTATTTGCTCAACCCTACTTACAACATCGGTGCAGGTTTGATACTTGCTCAAGCCTACTTACAATTTTCAGTTTTTGTACTTGCTCAAGCCTACTTTCAGGTTCAGGTGTAATACTTTCTCCAGCCTATTACAAGTTCGCTACAGGGGTACTTGCTCAAGCCTACTTACAAGTACTGTAACGAAGTGAGGCCTCCAAGTTGAGCTGGAATCTCCCCCCTGAGGTTATTAGCAGAGAGGTTTCTGGTCACAGGGGGTGGATGAGAAGTGTGGGAGTATTTTTGGTGAGCCTCATGCATGCAGCCACGCAGTGGTGTGCATCCATTTGCATGAAACAGGCATTGCAGCAACACATGATAGAACTATAGATGGCAGATTGGTACGGGACTGGGAAGCAACTAAAGAGGAAACAAATAAGGAGAGGATGCATGGCGTAGGATTGGGGAACAACTGAACTGGTCATAGCTCATCCCAGAATGCTTTGGAACAGCAACTGGGGCATGGAGGGGCCACGCAGCGAGAATGGAAGCGAGTTTGTCTGTAGGATTTAACTGGTCACGCTCGCGAGATGCTGGGTGACAAGCCTGTGTAGTGCCACAAAGCGATTGTGGAAACGAGTTGACGCCTTGGGAGAGCGTGGTGCAGCATGAGAGCGCGGCGGGCGGATAGCCCACAAAACGTGCTTATGGAGAGCTTCGTACAGATAGGTGAGGCGATCAAGGAAGACGAAGTCACTGAAGATGCTTCCACCGAGGGAATTGGATGAGAGATCCCTGTGCATTGTGTGTTGTGGGTTGGAGAAAACAAAGAGATGAGAATAGCGGTCATGGCTGCCCATGTGGGTTCAGTCGAGATCCCAACAGGTGGAGAGCCCTGTTGAGAGAATGGAGGAGAACGAGCAGAATTCGTTGGAAGCAGGGAGTGTGGAGCACGGAGAAGGAAAGGAATAGGGGGGGTGGGTGAGATGAGAATGGAAAGCTGGGAAGGGCCACGCAGATTGGCGCCCAGTACACAAACAAGGCGAGTGGGAGATGAAGAAGAAAAAGATGAGGGTCCGAGAGAGAATCCCACTTCATAAAAGTCCTTTAACGTTGTCTGTTAACTCCAAGGGTTCCGGTGTCAATGAGTGCAACAAGTTTCGAGATTGTACGATTGTACAGACACAGAATGAACTGATATCAGCAAAGTACATGCTCGTAGTCTGTCCACCCAGTAATTCAGTGCTCAAGGTACAGTCAACAAGCAGCCAATGGTAGCTGGCATAGGCTAGTACTGAAGTCATGGTACTTACAGGGTCACCAGGTTTTTTAAGGAGCTGAGAGAGGATGGAATAGTTCCATCGAAGTGATTCCCGTGTATATCCCTGAAAAATGAATAACAGCCGATGCAAGATGAAGGGGAGGGAGGATGACGAGGGAAAAGGCGAAAGGCGACAGTAATGCTAGCTGATCAATGAACTTCACTTCAAGTCTATGATCGAGTAGAAGCAATCATCGCAACAGAACGTGGCAATTTTGGCTCGAGATGAAAAAACAACCCTTTGATCCCAGACAGTATGAACAAAAAACTAAGCGATGAAGTATGAATCCCATGCACAGCCCAGTCTAGGTGTCACCACCCATCGTGATTAGGACATGGTGCAGGATCGCCTTGGTGCCCATGAGTGGGATGCAGTGCACCAGGTTTCAGCCTTCCAGCCCGGTGCACCGGCTTGCCTTGGTGCGAGCCAGTGTTGTGCAGTGCACCACTTTGCACTGGGGCGCCCCTGATCGCACCAAGGCTCGCACTGGTGCACCCCTAGTGGCACCAGGGCGCGCACTGGTGCATGCCATCTTTGACTCAACATTGACGAACACGAAAACACAACCTGAGAAGCAAAATTGACGATAAAATATTCTATGTGACGTGCGCAAGCCGGTCTGCGGTACTAGTTTTTCTTCAGCAATCCATCGGCATTGGTGCGCAACTCAATGCAGGCTGGACAGGGCCGGCCTGCGGTACTAGTTTTGCACATCCCTAGCCTGGGAGGGGAGGAGAGGAGAAGGAGATGCAGGAATTTCAGCCTGGATTGGCTGCCAATTGTGTCTCAGAAGGTTTTAAAGGTGATGTGACGGTCATGTTCGTTCTTATCACCAGGCTGTTTCATACAGAGAAGTGAGTTGAGTAAGCATGGAGATGCCATTGGGAATGGGACCCGTCAAACTGTTGTTTGAAAGAGACCTGTGTGTGCGTGGTGTGGGTTGGGGTAGAAGAAGTGAGGTGATGAGATTAGAGGGCATTGACTGAGGGACAGCAAGCACACAAGTTCAACCCAAATGGGGGATGAGGAGATCATGGTGGGAGACAGGCATGAGTAAATTATGAATCGGACTTGATATGAATCAATTCACATTACTTGAATTGACCAAACGGGCTCAATATGTTGGGTGCAAAATACTATTTTTGCACTGCAACCAGCCGCCTGCATGATGTCATGCATTTTGTGTGTGTTCTGTGTGCATTCGTTTTCGCATTTCGTTTCGTGTGTTGTTGCTGTGGGATCATGTTCGGTCATGACGGATCATGATGAGTCATGTTCGTTCATGTCGGCTCATGTTCGCTCATGTCGGCTCATTTACGCTCATGTTTGTTTTCATCAACGAACATGCGCGTTCATGAATATTCTGTGTTTCATGAATGTTCTGTATTTCATGAGTGTCGCGTTTCTTCATGAATGTTTGGGTGTGAATGTCGAGTGAGTTTGGTGTGGGGCTCGATAGTTTGACCAGCCCCATTGACCACTTCGCGCTGGTCAAATTAAAAAGCGCGCGAAGTCAGGACCCGCGCGTGGGGTCCTGACATGCGCGTGTGGCTCCTCTGAGCCCACGCGTGTGTCGCTACTGTTTGGATCGCGCACAGTGCGCACGATCGCTACAGAACGGAGCGATCTGATTGCTCCGTCACGCGCAGGACAACGCACGATCGCGTCAGCGATCGTCCTGTCCTGCACGACCGAGAAATATCTCGGTCGTGATGAGGGGCACGTGGGGCACGTGGGGCACGCGAGATTTTACGGTTGACTAACGGGATTTCGCGCTGACCAGGCGAGCAGGAAAATTCGCCAGAAAGTCGCGCTGCTTTGCGTCATCATTTTGACAGTGGTACAAAACGGTAAAGCCAGTTTTGTAACTGAAAACGGGAAACCCACGCGAGTGTTCATGATTAATACACGAGCGATCATGGATGTTCATGAGGCGAGTCAGCAGAAGAATTTGGCAGCAGTGCAGGTTGAAGACAGTTATTCTACAGAGGCAAATCAAGCCAAATTCTGAAGCAGTTTTACAACCGTTTTCCATGACAGCAAAGCACAGACCTGGACGACAGTTAGACAACTGCCTTGTGTGTTTTCCTTTGTGTGCCTAGGACCTCTCTTATATGTGTGCTTGTATTTGCTTTCATCAACAATGCTTTTATGATTCTTCAAGCTTACAATCTACTACTACGTATTGACGAGAGTAGATACACAACGAACTTCTACCGAAACTCTGCTCTACCAGAACGCTCATTCTACAAGCTAAGCGTGGCATAACTACTCGCTTGGTTCACAAGTGATGTTAAGTGTTGCCTAGTTTATGTTTGTGGTTCTGAGTTAATCGCTTTCGCATAGTACTTTGACTTAACACGTGGTATCAGAGCAGGTCCTTAGTCGTTATCAACGTATCCATCGATGGGGTCGCCTGGAAAAGAAGGGAACTCAGCCCCCGCGAGTAGCGGCAGCCAGGAATCTGGTGTCTCCGCGCCAAGGACAGCCCGGACGAACCAGGGCCCGCTACTAAGGGAAGTGCTGAAGAACTTCTCAGTCGACAAGTTCAGTGGAGAAGGTTATGACGACTGGTCCTGGAAGATGCAGCTGTACTTTCGGCAGATAGGCCTTCTAAAGCTGATGATAGGCACCGAGGAACGACCCAGTACCCCGGAGCTGCAGAACGAGTGGGACGAGCGCTCATCCGCCGGGTACTACATCCTGTCCCAAAGTTTGGATCTCGCCTAACGCCAACACATCATGCACCTCCTCCCGGAAGAAGAGTGTGGACCCAAGGCATGGAGACTGCTCAAGGATCTGCACGCCCCCACATCAGTTGTAGCTACCCTCATGCTGGAGAGGGAGCTCTCCAACCTTCGCCTCAGTGAAGGAGAACCCGTCCAACCCGTCCTGGACAAGCTGAGAGACCTCTACGCCAAGCTCGCCATCGCTGGAATTGTCTATCCCGAACAAACCAAGTGTATGAAGATGTTGTCGCTGCTGCCGGAGTCATGGATGATATTCACAAGTGGCCTGAGTCTCCCTCAAAACCAGAGCTCCTGGACCTTGGAGTGGATCCGCACCAAGATTCTCGAGGAGGACTTCCGGAGGCGCCAACTGAGGGGAGGAGAAGAGGGGAGCAGCAGCTACGCCATGCAAGGAGGAAAGAGGGGCAGAGGCAAGAAATGGCAAGGGGCTGGGAGAGGAACTTCTAAGGAGGAGGAGCCCTCCAACCAGCAAGGCGGTAGAGGAGCAGGACGTGGTGGAGGCCGAGGAGGCAGAGGGGGAGGAAGGGGACTCGGGAGAATGGAGGGCAAGTGCTGGTATTGTGAGAAAGTGGGTCATCCGTGGTTTAAATGCAGAACTAAACCCTCTTGGTGGACCCCCTCCAACAGGTCACAAGATGGGAGCGGCGCCGGAGCGGTTGCCGATGATGAACCGGCTGAACACGAAGAAAGGGAAGCCGGACAATTCTTCCACGTTGAAGAGCCGGGAGAGGACGCTGTGGCCGCACACGCTGGAGCTGCACTGCATCCGCTCAACACGTGGATCTTGGACACGGGGGCAGCATGGACCATGACTCCAAGGGCTGACCTCCTTGACAAAGTGGGGACTGCACCGATTGACAGCAACTTGATGCACTGCTGGTGCTGGAGAGCAGCCATGATTCTGATGAAGAAGGAGAGGAGGAGGTATACTATTTCATGGCACTTGCACCAACGCAGCCACTGACCATGGATGAAGCCCTTAAGGGACCAGACCGGGACAAGTGGCTGGCATCAAGAGATGCTGAATACAACAGCCAAATGGAGAATGGGACATGGGAGCTGGTGTCACTACCGGAGGGGAAGAAAGCCATAAGCTGTGGCTGGATTCCAAGGATCAAAACGGATAACAAAGGAGCTGTGTCGGTTTATAAGAGAAGGCTGGTGGCAAGGGGTTACCAACAGAAAGAACGAGAGGATTTCAAGGAGACCTTTGCTGCAACTGCTAAGTCACCAACATTGTGTGTTCTCCTCGCCGGTGCAGCTGTGTGTGGGTGGGTGATAGTGCAGATGGACATCACCACAGCCTTCCTCTATGGGCTGATTGATGTGGAGGTGTTCATGTCGCAGCCGCCAGGTTATGAGGATGGCACCGGGCGTGTGTGCAAGCTGAAGAAGGCCATCTACGGCCTCAAACAAGCACCACGCTGCTGGTACAAGAAGCTGTCTTCGGTTCTAGAGGAGATAGGGTTCAGGGCGAGTGCATGTGACGAGGGCCTTTTCCTCATGGGGGAGAAGGAGAGCCTCGTCATGTTCCTGGTGTACGTGGACGACATCCTCTTGTTTGGGAGCAGCAAGCAGGAGGTAATGAAGGTGCAGCAGAAGCTGATGCAAAACTTCAAGTGCAAGACCCTGGGGGAGGCGAACTACTACCTGGGAATGCACATCGAGAGGGATGTCAGCAATGGATGGGTGAAGCTGCACCAGGAGAAGTACATCAATGACATGGGGAGCAAGTATGAGATAGAGGTCGGAAGGAAGATCACCACACCTCTTCCATGTGGATTTAAACCCATCAAAGCTAGTGAGAACGAAGGAGTGGATCAGCGGGAGCAGGCTCGTTTTCAGTCCATGGTGGGGAGCTTGCTCTATGCAGCAGTACACACCAGGCCGGACATCTCCTTTGCTGTGGGGCAGCTGGCCAGGGTGGTGCAAAATCCCACCGAGGAGCAGGTGGATGCAGCAGACCGTATCATCCAGTATCTGAACTCCTACCCCACCGTTGGAGTTCAATACTCAGCCGTGGCTCAGATGAAGCAGAAGGGAGCAGAGGTTCTCAAGGAGAAGGGGGAGCAGCTCGGGGAGAGGGAGCTATTCCTCACGGGGTTTGCTGATGCAACATGGGCATCTGAAAAGGAGGACATGTCCTCAGTGGGAGGATATGTGTGCGTGATTGGTGGTGGGCCCGTGAGCTGGAGGTCAAAGAAACAGGTGGAAACGGCGGGTTCATCAGCTGAAGCAGAGTACATGTCAATGTACCATGCAGCCAAGGAGCTGATTTGGCTGAGGAAGCTGCTGGAGGAGATAGGGCATGAGCAGAAGACTGCCACACCGCTGTTTTGTGACAACTCCAGTGCCATTGCAATGTCCAAGAACGCTGTGCTGCATGGGCTCACCAAGCACATGCAGATCAAATGGCATTGGCTGCGCAAGGAGGTGCAGAGGGGATCCATCCAGCCCCTCTATGTGAAAACGCAGCAGCAGCCGGCAGATTTTCTCACGAAGCAACTTGCTGAAGAACCCCACTGGCGCTGTGCTAAGTTGTGCGGCATGAGTCTTAACTAGGCTCACGCAAAGGGAGTGCAAGCAGGCGACTGCTTGAGGGGGAGTTTGTTGGGTGCAAAATACTATTTTTGCACTGCAACCAGCCGCCTGCATGATGTCATGCATTTTGTGTGTGTTCTGTGTGCATTCGTTTTCGCATTTCGTTTCGTGTGTTGTTGCTGTGGGATCATGTTCGGTCATGACGGATCATGACGAGTCATGTTCGTTCATGTCGGCTCATGTTCGCTCATGTCCGCTCATTTACGCTCATGTTTGTTTTCATCAACGAACATGCGCGTTCATGAATATTCTGTGTTTCATGAATGTTCTGTATTTCATGAGTGTCGCGTTTCTTCATGAATGTTTGGGTGTGAATGTCGAGTGAGTTTGGTGTGGGGCTCGATAGTTTGACCAGCCCCATTGACCACTTCGCGCTGGTCAAATTAAAAAGCGCGCGAAGTCAGGACCCGCGCGTGGGGTCCTGACATGCGCGTGTGGCTCCTCTGAGCCCACGCGTGTGTCGCTACTGTTTCGATCGCGCACAGTGCGCACGATCGCTACAGAACGGAGCGATCTGATTGCTCCGTCACGCGCAGGACAACGCACGATCGCGTCAGCGATCGTCCTGTCCTGCACGACCGAGAAATATCTCGGTCGTGATGAGGGGCACGTGGGGCACGTGGGGCACGTGGGGCACGCGAGATTTTACGGTTGACTAACGGGATTTCGCGCTGACCAGGCGAGCAGGAAAATTCGCCAGAAAGTCGCGCTGCTTTGCGTCATCATTTCGACAGTGGTACAAAACGGTAAAGCCAGTTTTGTAACTGAAAACGGGAAACCCACGCGAGTGTTCATGATTAATACACGAGCGATCATGGATGTTCATGAGGCGAGTCAGCAGAAGAATTTGGCAGCAGTGCAGGTTGAAGACAGTTATTCTACAGAGGCAAATCAAGCCAAATTCTGAAGCAGTTTTACAACCGTTTTCCATGACAGCAAAGCACAGACCTGGACGACAGTTAGACAACTGCCTTGTGTGTTTTCCTTTGTGTGCCTAGGACCTCTCTTATATGTGTGCTTGTATTTGCTTTCATCAACAATGCTTTTATGATTCTTCAAGCTTACAATCTACTACTACGTATTGACGAGAGTAGATACACAACGAACTTCTGCCGAAACTCTGCTCTACCAGAACGCTCATTCTACAAGCTAAGCGTGGCATAACTACTCGCTTGGTTCACAAGTGATGTTAAGTGTTGCCTAGTTTATGTTTGTGGTTCTGAGTTAATCGCTTCCGCATAGTACTTTGACTTAACACAATACACACTCCGGAGGGTATCGATTGGCGTCTAATATGGCCTGGATCAAGGAGCAGAAAAATATATGGGTTTTTATTTTCTTTTTTGTAACAACATTTGAATGCAAAATCTGGTATCATAAAAAACAACCGTCGATGTTAACAAAAAAACAAAAACAAAAAAAAAAAAAATCACTTGGGTGAAAAAAAAAAAACACCTTTTTTTTCCAGTAAACTTCCACGACTGCTGCTGTAGCAAGAAATATTTTCGTGAGTAGGAGGGGCTGTTAGAAGTGCTTCTGATGCACAAGCAGATGTTGTGACGAGTTCTTTTGCTCACAACAGAATCTTTGAAATTGAAGAGTTCTTTTTTTTTCTAACAAAACAACATCAATTTTTTTTCCAAAATGTAGTGTAAAAAACCATCGAACGAAACAATCGCCTCTTTCGACATTATATTTTTTTCTACCTTGCATGGGATAGGGATGAGCACGGGCCAGCCCGTTCAGCGCGGGTGTCCTTGTAGCTGAGGGCGGACCAACCGAGGCCGAATTGAATTGGGTAGGGCTAGCTAACTTGAAACGAAATTACTAGAACTGGGGCTGGCTCACCAAATTGAAATTGTTCTTCCAGGCTGGCTGAAATACAGAAAAAAAAACTGCAAACAAAAAATATAGAGGCGAGCTTTTCGCTAAGCATTTTGCCAAAATTAAATGCAGATCGGCCCTCTTGGCAGGTCAGAATCTTACTCAGATAAGAGCATCAGGTCAGCCCGACCCTAGTGGGCCCGGGGAAGCTGATTTGCGCTCGGTCAGCTGTGTCCCGAGGGCGGATCGGGTCGGCTGATCCGCCAATCTAACTTAGTGTCTGGCGGATTGTCGGTTTTGCCCGCCAATCTGCGCAAAATGGTTATTTCGCTCATCGACCTGTGCGCAGCGGCGATTTCTCCCACCGACTAGCGCAGAATAACCTTTGACAGATCCGCACGGATTGGCAGACTCAGAAAGGTGATCACAGCGAATCGACGACTTCACCGATTTGTGCGGTTCGATGGTTTTGAAGGCTCTTCCGTGCCGACCGAAAGACCCGCCTTGTGTGGGTCCACCCGATCGCTAAGAAGAGTGACGTGCTTGGGGTGTTTGAAAAATGGCTGAAGGTGGTGAAGAGACAAACCACTAAGTCGGTGAAGATGCTCCTTTCTGACCGCGGAGGTTCGACCGCCGATCGGCGATGTCGGTGAGCGTTTTTGCGGCTGGTGGGCTCGAGTCAGGAGGGGTCAACCTCCTACGGGTCGCTACTACATAAATCTTGGGTTTCGTGTTGACCCTCCCTTTGCCAAACAAACCGACATATTACACTCGGTCAGCTTGTCCAACCCTGCGACCCGACCTGACCAAAATTGCGGGAGGGGTCTGGCTCTTGAGCTTATGACGAATTTGATGTTTTGTGTCGACGAATTCACAAAATTCTCGTCACATGTAGCTTGCATTCTCGTTCTCATCTGGTTTCCACCATCCCCCACGGCTCCCACTAGCACGAATGTCCGCACGTGGGGACTCTGGATAATGAGAAGGCAGGACCTAATCGGAAAAGGTGGCATCTAACATTGTGGAAGCTGAGGTTGTGGGGGAGCACAAGAGTGCATTTCCTAAAACTGGAGTAGCAAATTGTTGGAGTTGGTTAACAGTGCAGGTCAGGAGTTGAAGCAGTTAGGCAAAGATGCAAAGCCTCCTGTGCCAATGACGGAATCAATAAAAGGAGCTGTCGAATCCATGAGTGATGGAGACGGGTTTGAATAGTTGGCAGGTCGAGGGAGAATTTTTTGCGTGCAATACACGATTTGCACGTCAACCTACCGCCTTTCTTGGTGTGTTTTCTGCTACATAACCAACCCTGGGCTCGAACACTCATGTTCGGCGAACCTAACATGTTCGTGTTCGGCGAACACCTCCAACGAAATGGGGAGTTCGGTGTTCGCCTTCACAGGTGAACACCAAGGTGTTTGACCCCAACACAAACAGTTTTGGGGCGAACGTGTTCGAGTTCGTTTGTTAGGCTCCTTTCGTTACACTCACACAGCATTGGGTGTAATGGCGAAATGGGTTTTGTTGACATTTAATAGGTGGCTATAAGGTCCAAATCGAGTGAAACTCAAATTGTGGCACATTTCCTCCCCCCACCCCCCAAGCCAGTCCGCCCTGCTTCATCCATGCTAGTGCCTGGATGTGCGTGTAACTAACGGCGAAATGCGAGATCTTCACGTGACTGACAGCAAAATGCCAGATCTTCACGTAACTGACGGCGAAATGCCAGATATGCACTGAACTGACGACAAAATGCCAGATCTGCACTTAACTGACGGCGAAATGCCAGATCTGCGTGTTAAGGACGCCGATATGCCAGATCCGAGCGTAACTGATGTCAAAATGCCCGAACACAAACATGTTCGTGTTCGGCGCTGCTCGGGTTGCCGCCGCCTAACTAAACACGAACATGTTCGGCCGAACACATGTTCGTGTTCGCCCTTGCGCTCATGCCTAATTAGACTTGATCTGATCTGCCGTCAACTACTCGTCAACTACCTATCATGCCAAGAAACAGTCTTGAATTTAGGGTTAAGGGTTAACACACATTAATTGAAAACATTGTAGCTCGTTTCCTTACATGGTCGCTTCCTCGTTTTCAGTTAACGGAATGAAAAGCTAAAGTTTAAGTTTTCGGGTTTAGGGTGTGAATGCGATGATTTGCGTTTACAAGATTTTAACTGTGGGAGCGTTCACTCCATAGTATATGACTGCAATCCATCAGCATTAGTTAGGTAGGTCCGTCTAGGGAGTGATTGAAAGGTTTTGGGGGTTAATGAATTTGGTCAGCATAAGCTAAATTTAAACTCATGGCTATCCTAGCTCATGACGAGCCTACTTGGCTCGGATGAGCGACGAGCCAACTTGGCAAGCATTTGGGTTTGAGACAGCCAATGGTTGACCATTGATCAACCCGACCAAAAATGCAGGCTGGACGAGGCCGCCTGCGGTTCAAGTTTTGCTCATCCCTAGCCTAGGAGGACAGGAGAAGAAGATGCAGGAGATTCAGCCTGGATTGGCTGTCGATTGCCTCTCAAAGGTTCTAAAATTGATGTACTGTTGGTCATGTTCGTGCTCATCACAATGCTTAAACGAGGTGCTTCATACAGATAAGAGAGTTGAGTAAGTTTGTAGATGCCACTGGGGATGGGATCCGTCAAACTGTTGTTTGAAAGAGACCTGTGCGTGCGTGGTGTGGGTTGGGGTAGAAGAAGTGAAGAGATGAGATTAGAGGGCATGGACTGAGGGACAGCAAGCACACAAGTTTAACCCAATTGGGGGATAAGAAGAGTATGGTGGGAGACAAGAATGAGTGAAAATTGAATCGCACTCGAGTCAAATCAAGTTCGACTCGAATTGACCAAACTGGTTTGAATAACACACTTCAGAGTGCATCGAATGGCGTCTAACATGGGCCTGGAATTAGGCTTGAGCAAAAAGCACGCTCGGGTCAGGCCGGCCGGACCTGATCACCCACTCTTCAAGACTTTCTCTCCCACGACCAAACTACCCACCGTTCGCACGCTCTTGGATGTGGCCGCAAGAGAAAATATGGAGATCAAATTCTTGGACGCCGCCTCGGCATTCCTGTTCATGGATCGACCCGAAGGCTTTCCGGAAGAGTTCTCTCCCATCACTGTCTGGAAGCTGAATCGCCCTATCCACGACCTCAAGCAACCTCGTGAATGGCACAACAAGGTGAAGGAGGTCCTCCTCTCATTGGAATTTCACCCATCATCTGCTGACCCGACTCTCTTCATTCTCTGTCACTATGAGCCACTCTACATCATTGTCTACGTTGATGACTTCATCCTCGTCTTCAAGGACTTGACCTGATGACTTCTGTTCAGACGGCCCTGACCTTGTACCTGTACTTTGTATATATTCTAATTAAGTGTATTTTGCACTTGTGTTTGGTTGGGTATACACCCGCATCCCAACCAAACTGAAACGTGATCTCCAAGCAATTTCCAACCCACGAATCGGAAATTCCCTTGAGATTACCCCCGATTCCCTCCCTATCCATACCTAGCTCATTCTGGATGCGGAGATAACTACTACAACGGGAGCTAGACTACGGGCTAGGCACGGGTGCTCGTGTGATCTCTGCGTTCGTTCGTTTTCCTAGTGCACACACTGCTTGCTAGTTCACGGGGCAATTTGGCAAGAGTTTCACTAGAGAAAGTTGACAACAATGTTACAATGAAGTTGGCATGGCAAGACTACATCATAGCTAGCATGCAAGCAGGTCGACTGCCAGCGCGGCACGGTCGACCGCGTTCCAGCACGACTTGGTCGACCACGCTCCAGCAGTGCAAAGTCGACGGCGTGCCAACATCACAGGTTGACGGCGTGCCAGCGTTGCTCACGCAGAACAACAGCGCACCCGCTTCGCAGGTGCACGCAGATGATTGGCGGGCTGAGCCTCGTCACCTGCACAACGCACACACCAAGTCATCCCCGTGCTGACGACTCCACCTGATCCGCCATGTCGACCTCGGGATACCATCACCGAGGTCGGACTCGCCAACTTCGCCTGGGCGACCGTCGCACTCCTCCGCAGAACCTCGTCACCCAGGTAACCTGGTCGGCCGGGCAACCACGTCGACCAGTTGCTCCTGTACGTGCCCGTCGACCTCCCAAGTCGACGACCACCTCCAGGTCGACCTCACCAGGCCGACCACACCCCTGGTCGACCAGCTCCAGGTCGACGTCACTCCTGGTCGACCAGTTCCACGTCGACCAGCACTTCTGGTCGACCAGCTCCGCATCGACCAGCGCAGTTGTCAGCCGACCACCCAAGTCGGCTACCCGAAGTCGGCATCACCAAGTTGATGTCCAACCACTCGACGCCCTGCTGCTCGGCGTCCTTAGTTGTGGTCGACGTCGGCCCCTCCTACGTCGACCACCAGGTCAGGTCGACCACCAGGTCAGGTCGACCACCAGGTCGACATCACGCCTGGTCGACCTACCGTCAAGTCGACCAGCAAGACTGGTCGACCAACCACCAGGTCGACCAGCAGTCCTGTCAGCCGACCACCCAAGTCGGCTGCCCCAAGTTGACGTCAACTGCCCCAAGTTGACGTCCTTTGCAGGTCGAATTCCTAGGTCGACCTCACTGAAGTCGGCGCCACCCTACCCTGAAGTCGGCGCCCGTGCAGTGGTCCCCGTGCAGGTCGACCTCCTCGTCAACCAGCTCGCCCACTGCTGCAGGTCGGCTGCTCCCCTCACATCCAACCACGAAGTCGGCTCCGCCCAAGCGAGGACGGGGCCAACACACAACTCCCGTTGACACTGGATGTACTTAAGGAGCTTCAAGCTCATTGCTAATGAATCGATTTTAAGCTCGAATTCTGACTCGGTCGACCCGATGGTACTCGCACCAAGGATCGCATTGGTGCACCCCTAGTGGCACCAACGCGCGTACTGGTGCGTGCCATCTTTCACTCAACGTTGACGAACACGAAAACACAGCCTGAAGATTTGCACACGTCCTTGGCAGCACGTCCTTGGCAGCAGGCGTAAAGCAGGTTGTCCAAAAATGCACTGTCTGCAAGATACATGTGTGCAGGTTGAACCAGTACCAGTTTGGATTGAATCGGGTCAACTCGGTCCCTAGTCAAACTGAACCAGGTCGGTTAGTGTCGAACCAAAATGGGTGGAATTTGGGTTCAAAGTTTGACTTTTACAGAGCTCGAGTTTAACCGGCAGCAGTTTGATTCCTCTAGGTGGAAAATAGACAGCTGATGGTAAATCTTGGTCTGGCGCAGCTTAGCAATCATAGTTCAAACAAACTGAAAATGTACGCGTTCGAGTCGAGCCGTTTTTGGGTAAAACAAAGTGCAGTTTAGTTTGAGCAAAACGGATTCATGTTCAGATTCGATTCACCAAAACACTGTCTTGAATATAGGATTGATAAAGGATTGTGGGTGCATTTCTAAGTTGACGCGTCACAAATTTGGGCATCACAACCGTCACCTATCGGACAAGCCACAAGCCAACCTGGCAAAAATTCAATATTGAGACTGCCAATGGTTGGCTATTGCTCAGCCCGAAAGCCTCAGCCCAGCCCGGCTAAAATGCAGGCTGGCCAAGCCGGCCTGGGGCACTAGTTTTGCTCATCCCTAGCCTACGAGTGGAGGACATGAGAAGGAGATGCAGGGAATCAAGCTGGATTGGCTGCCGATTGTGTCTCAAAGGGTTTAAAGTTGATGTGAATGTTGGACATGTTCGTGCTCATCACCAGGCTTAAACGAGGTGCTTTATACAGATAAGTGAGTTGAGTAAGTTTGGAGATGCCATCGGGAATGGAGCCTGTCAAATTGTTGTTTGCAAGAGACCTGTGTGTGCGTGGTGTGGGTTGGGGTAGAGGAGTGAGGTGATGAGATTAGAGGGCATGGATTGAGGGACAGCAAGCACACAAGTCCAACCAAATTGGTGGATGAGGAGAGCATGGTGGGAGCCTGTGCATGAGTAAAGAATCGAATCGCACTTAAATCGATTCAAGTTCGACTCGAATAGGCCAAACTGGTTCAAATAACACACTTCAGAGTGCATCGAATGTCGTCTAACATGGGCCTGGATCAAGGTGGAAAAGAAAAGAAAAGAAAAAAAAACAAAAAAGAAAAAAAAAAAAAAAAAAAAAAAACCTTTTGGGTTTTCAAAATTTGATCGTAAACTACGGTTTCACAATAGCGTAAAAATGTTTTGAAAAAACGTATAAGTGAGTTGGGTGAAATAAAAACATCCAAAACTGCTGCTGTAGGAAGGGTATGTATTGGGAGTAGAACAAAGGGGTTGTTAGAAGTGCTGCTTATGCACCAGCAGATGAGACTGAAGTGTTCTTCTGGTCACAACAGCATCTTTTAGATTAAAGAGCTATATTATTTCTAACAAACCAACGTCCATTTTTTCCCAAAAGACACCTCTACCACCATCCTGCGATCGATCCTGCGCAGGATCGAAAATTTGAGGAGTTTGAAATGGTGATGAAAGCTGTAATTGCTTTTAGCAGGTTTTCAGTGCGGTGGAATCAGCGATCCTGAGATCGATCGTGCAGAATTGCTAGAGGAACAAACAATTGTTCTTTCCGATAAGCGTTTTTTTTCCACTTTGCATGGGATAGGGATGAGCACAGGCCAAGCCCGGGCCGGCCTGCTCAGCGCTGGTGTCCTTCTTGCAGAGGGGGGCCAAACAGAGGCCGAATTGGGTTGGGCTGCCTGGCTTTAAAAAAAAAAGGGGGGTCTGTTCTTCCAGGCTGGCTGAAGAACAGAAATAACTGCAAACAGAAAAATCGAGGCGAGTATTTCGCTAAACATTTTGCCAAAGTTGAAATGCAAATCGGCCGTCTCGCCAGGTCAGAATCTTACTCAGACAAGGGTATCAGGTCGGCCCTAGTAAGTATCGCGTCAGTACCCCGGACAAGATAACCCAATTCGTGCTCGGTCAGCTATGACCCGAGGGCGGATCGGGTCGACCGACCTGCCATTGTAACTTGGTGTTTGTCGGGTTGTCGGTTTTGCCCGACGATTCACGCAGATTGGCGTTGCTGTTCTTACACATAAGGTTGAGAATGCAAGCATTAGCATCGCTACAAGCACATTTGTTTAGGGTGCTGCTGCTGTGGCCATATCACAATGTAATGAAAGATAAGAGTGAAGATCAACAATGCTATGCAGTCAATGTCTAGTCAAAGAGGGATAAATAAGTCAACGCGCAACATGTCAATGACAAGGTCAAGTCAGTGACATGCAAAACTAAGCCTGACAGCCCACCAGGTCCTCATGCAACTCCCTCCCCCCTCCTCCCGCCACAGCAACAGCCTCCTCCTCATCCCCCTCCTCATTCCCCTCGCCAAGCCCCCCTCGCTCCAGCGCCAACTCTGGTGGTGCATGCTCACCACTGCGTTTGGACCATCTCCCCTCAAAATTTGACGCGCTAGAAATTCTCTCGAACCCAAAGTGTTCCCAACGAACACTTTGGGAACTCGAACACCTAGGTGTTCGAGTGTTTTCAAACACTCAAACGTGGTCGGGACGAAGTAGTTTGGGCAAAAAAAAACAACTGTTCGGTTCGACTCGAACCAAACAGGTGCTCGAATTTTTGCCATGTCTAATTTTATTTGCTGGAGCGTTTTGAGTTAAAGGCAAACAAACTACTCCATAGTATATGACTGCAATCCATCACCATAGGTTCCGTCTAGGGAGTGATTGGGAGGTTTCAGGGGTTAATGATTGTGGCCAGCA
Organism: Closterium sp. Naga37s-1; assembly: GCA_947471745.1. Lineage (NCBI taxonomy): Eukaryota > Viridiplantae > Streptophyta > Zygnematophyceae > Desmidiales > Closteriaceae > Closterium > Closterium sp. Naga37s-1. The sequence goes on from CANJKZ010000830.1 coordinate 2,964,616, forward strand.
TGAGACTATTTTAGACTCATGGCCACCCTAGCTCATGACGAGCCTACCAGGTTCGAGATGAGCCTACTGAGCTCGCCACCTATCGGACAAGCCACAAGCCAACCTGGCAAGAATTCGGGTTTGAGACTGCCAATGGTCGGCCATTGCTCAACGTGAAAGCCTCAGCCCAGCCAGGCTAGACAAGACTGGCCTGCGGCACTAGTTTTGCTCATCCCTCCCTGGCCTAGGAGTTGAGGACAAGAGAAGGAAATGCAGGAAATTCAACCTGGAATGGCTGCCGAATATTTCTCAAACGATGTGACTGCTGGTCATGTTCGTTCTTATCACCAGGCTTAAACAACGTGTTTTATACATAGAAGTGAGTTGAGTAAGCATGGAGATGCCATTGGGAATGGGACCCGTCAAACTGTTGTTTGCAAGAGACCTGCGTGTGCGTGGTGTGGGTTGGGTTGGGGTACACGAAGTGAGGAGATGAGATCAGAGGGCATGGACTGAGGGACAGCAACTTGCGACCTGTTCTTGCCCAATTGCCAGGTCGGGTCGGGTCAACCTGCCCGTTTGGGTCAAATGCTCAAGTCTAGGCTAGACCTAGGGTTGAGCAAAAAGCGGACTCGAACATATTCGGTTCGAACGAACAAGTCTTGGGATGACGCTGTTTGAGTGTTCGTCTGTAGGGGTTGAACATAGTGTTGTTCAAGTTCGTTTGGCTGTGAGTAGGCATGAGCAGGGTACTGAACTGAACCGGTTTGGTTTTATACCCTCAAATTGAGCTCCACATTTCTGATTTATATTTGAACCGGTTAGCTTCGGCGCTGCTCGGCTAGTTGTTGCTAGCGAATCGCTCACAAATAGCGGTTCCGTTCGGGTAAAAACAAACAGAACCGAACCGCAATTCGTGTTATTGCTCATGCCTTGCCATGAGCAATGGGTCGATCTGTCCCAATCTGTGCAGACGGATTGACATATGCGGCAAAAGGAAGTGTTAGGAGATTGAGTGCCACAGGCAGAGGTGTCAGGTGGGCATATGAGGTTGCCAGAGATGTCGCTGCGGTGGAAAGGGGAGATGGGAAGGCGGAAATCATGGGCACAGCTGCAGAGACATTTATTTCAAGTTCAACCACAATAATGGTAGGCTAATTTCTTATGAAGGTGGAAATGAAGGAGAAAGGCATGGGGATGGTGGCTAGGAGGGGCATGGAGGGGATTGTGACGGTACACCGCAAACACCTGCAAATCACTGCTACTCCTGAAAGAGTGCTCTAACTGGTCCGACCATGTGCTTTCATTGCAGCATCAGATCAGCCTATCTCACACTGCTTACAAGTTCGTTTCGGGTTTGGGACTTGCACATCGTACTTACAAGTGCTCCAATAAAGTTTGGTCTTGAATGTTAGCTGGAATGTGCCCACCAAGATTATTAGAAGCATAGTTTCTGGTCACAAGGGAGGAAAGCATGGTCGTAGGCCCTGTTAGCCTCGTACGCAGCAATGCATCGCCGTGTATCAATCGATCCACATGACGCGCGTGCACCCATCTGTTCAGCGCTGCATGCATTCAGATGGAGGAGCCCGGCAGTCCAAAGGCATGCAACCATTCGGCGAGACTATAGATGAAGGCATATTAGTACAGATGGCAGGATGGTACAACAGGACTGGAAGATCCAATGTATACAGAACATGCACGGCTTTGAAATAGCAACCGCGGTGACAAGCCTGTATTGCAAACTGAGTTCCAGCACTGGGAAAATAACAGGTTGGTACAACAGAACTGGGGAGTAAGTCAAGTGCAGGCTTTGCACATGAGAGCGCGGTGCAGGCTTGGCACATGAGCGCGTGGTGCAGGCTTGGCACGCGAGTGCACAGTCCAGCGTTGGCTTGGCACATAAAGGATGGGTCTAGAGAGCTTCTTACAAATATTCGAGGTGAATACGGCGGGGATTGAAGTCGCAGACTACGGGGCCGCTGAGGGAATTGGATGAGAGATTTCTGTGCATTGTGCATTGTGGGTTGGAAAATATGAAGAGATGAGAATAGCGAGCATAGCGGCCCAAGAAGGCATGCTGAGTCGAGATTCCAAGAGGTTCAACCCTACCCGTGTTTGTGGCGTTGGGGCGGAAGAAGTGAGGATATGAGAATAGCGGGCATGGGAGAAGAGGGACAGCAAGCACACATGGTTGACGCAATTGGGGGATGATGAGATGGGCATGGTGGGAGGCAGGAAGGAGTAAAAACTGAAGTTACTGAATTGCTGTTCGGTTTGAAGCAAGCAGGTTCATGTTTAATTTAGTTGGCCGAACTGGTTTGAGTTGCAGACCCGGTTCGGCAAGTTTGTGGTTCTCGTCTAACCTAGGCTTGGGAGGGGGAGAGGCAGGAAGAGGAGCTATGGGGGGGATTCAGCCTGGCTTGGCTGCCAGTTACGAGGCCATACACGTGTTGACATAACCCGAAACTCCTTGCGTTTTGTTTTCTTGAGTGCGTCGATTATCTAGGTTATGCAACTGTGAATTTCTCAAGAGACTCAACAGGTGATGAGATATTTGCTCATGTTTGTGCTTCTCATCAGAATTAAACGAGCTGCTTCATACAAATAAGTAAGCTGATAAAGCATGGTGATGCTGCTGGGAATGGGGCCTGTCAAGTTGTTGCTTGCAAAAGTCCTGTATGTGTGTGGTGTGGGTTGGGGCGGAAGGAGTGAGGAGATGAGAATAGGGGGCATGGACTGAGGGATAGCAAGCACACATGGTCGAACCAATTGGAGGATGAGACGAGCGTGGGGGGAGGCAGGCATGAATAACAACCGAATCGCATCACGTTTCATGTTGGACCCGTCTAGGGATGAGCAAGGGGCGAACACGAACGTGTTCGCGTTCGCCCATGCACGAACACCCCTGTTCGGCGAACCGAACACTGTTCGGTTCGGCGAACACCTTAAGCAAAAACAGGTGTTCGCCGTTCGCCTATGAAGGCGTGTTCGGGCGAACCTCGAACACGTTCGTGTTCGTCTAGGGGCAAATTGAAGCAGCGGCCCGAACACGAACGTGTTCGGGCGAACCTCGAACACTGTTCGGCGAACACTTGTTCGAGGCGAACCGGACAGGTGTTCGTTTTTTTGCTCATCCCTAGACCCGTCAGGTTGATCTTGTTATGTCTACCATGGGCCATTTTTCATAAGTAGGACGAGACGAGGCACCTGATGTGAGAAGTGTTGATGATGCACCAAGCGATGCTAGGTCCAACGGGACCAATTCCTTGGACCATGGTAGCAGTGATAGTGGTTACGAGTCCCATGAACGATTGGAGGGTCACTATTGAATCGCCCCACATATAATTTGGTTTCTGCTGACAGCATATTTAGATGTGACGTGGGATATTTTGCTTCCTGTATCGAAAAAGGGTTCTTTACAATGTACCATAGAAATACGGTTTTCCCCTCAACACTACTATACAGCATTATCAGAATTAAGCACCTGTTTTTCCAATCGTTTCTTTCTACCTTGCCTGCTGGCCATCTGGCTATTTCTTCCAGTCATCTAGAAAAGGCATGTGGATGCCAAATCGTGAACTTCGGTCTTGACGCGACTTCCCGACTCGTCATAGTCTAAAATTTGTACCCCATCCCCCCTGATAGGCATGAGCAGGGCACCGAACCACGGTTTGGTTCAGTGCCATTCAGTTCGGATTTTTCCCGATTGAACCGCATTTTGGGGCTTCCAATTTGGTGGTACAGCTAATTCGTGAATAACACTGCCATACCGAACCGAACGGGGTCGTGCGGGTTCAAATATAATCCAAACAAACAGAGTGTTGGAGCTCGATTCGAGTTCCTACTCTCTCATGGTCTCACAATCTTCCGCTTCCGCCTACCATCAGCGTTTCCCATGGAAATGTTTTTAGGTTTTAGATGGAAGGATCACAGTAAAAGTTCACTGTCAAAACGAACCGGCCCGGTTCGGTACCGAACTGGCCACGAGCCGGATACGAGGCGGCCACGCAAGTCGGATGGCTGCCATTGGCTTGTGTGCCGGTGGTAAACGAGCCGATCAGGCTCAACGAGCCAGGGGGTCTTGTCAACGACCAGAGTGATGCAAGCTTCAAACGTCATTTCCACCTGCTGGAAATCATCAAGTACTTACCATACTAATACTTTTGGTATGGCCACTTCCTATGCATTAGGTGGTGGTGCAAAAACCCAAACCTTTAGGAATTTTGGGGGGATGACTAGGCGTGAATGTGATTCCTTTGCAAATCACAATACTCCATATTAACTGACTGGATTTTATCAACATTAAGATAGGCAGGTCCGTCCATCAACATGCCAGCGCCAACCCCATTACCTAGGCAGGTCCGTCCAGGGATGGATCGAAAGGACTTAGGGGTTATTTGATGTCGCTGTCCACAAGTCTATAAAACTCATGGCCACCCTATCAGATGACGATCCTGTCAGGCTGAAGATGAGCCTCCCCGGCTCGTCGCCTATCGGACGAGCCACAATCTGACCTAGCCATAGTCCTGCATCGTGGCGAACCGGCCAATGGCCGGCCAGTTTTAGACAGTGGTCGGGGCCAGCTCGTAACGAGGCGGGCAGTGGCCGGCCATCGCTCATGTCTACCCGAAGGAGCCGGCCCGGCCCGGCCCGTCCCGTCCCGGCCAGAAAGCAGGCAGGTCCAGGCTAGCCTGTGGCCCTAATCTTGCTCATCCCTAGCCATTCACTTTCCAAATACCCTATCCTTGTTTTCTTGCGTGTGACATCTAGGTAACGTAACTTTGGGTTTTAGAGTTCATGCTTTTTTTTTATCATGTACGTGCTATCACCAGGTATAAACAAGATGCTTCATACAGAAATGAGAGCAGAGTAAGCTTGGAGATGCCATCGGGAATGGAGCCTGTCCAACTGTTGTTTGAAAGAGACCTGTGTGTGTGTGGTGTGGGTTTGGGTAGAAGATGTGAGGAGATGAGATTAGAGGGCATGGACTGAGGGACAGCAAGCACACACGGTCGAGCCAATTTGGGGATAAGAAGAGCTTGTGGGAGGCAGCCATGAAAAAAAATCAATTGCAGTTCGGTTTGAGGCAAACAGTTCCTGTTGACTCCAATTGGCCAAACTGGTTCGAGTCGCACACCCGGTTCGACGAGTTTGTGGTTCTCGTTGAACCTGGGCCTGGGAGGAAGAGAGTCGGAAAGAGGAGTTGCAGAGTATTCAGCCTGTATTGACTGCCAACTGCGTGGCCATATACGTTTGAATTGCCCAAAACTCCTTGCTATAAGACTTTGAGGCTTTCTTGTTTTCATGTGACATCTAGGCTAATACAGGTTCATGCTTATCACGGGGCTTGAACGAGGTGCTTCATACAGATAATCGAGCAGAGAAAGCTTGGAGATGCTGTTGGGAATGGAGCCCGTCAAGTTGTTGTGTGAAAGAGACCTGTGCGTGCGTTGTGTGGGTTGGGGCGGAAGAAGTGAGGAGGCATAGAGGGGCATGGAATGAGAATAGTGGGCATGGACGGAGGGGATGAGAATGGGGGGCATGGATGGTGGGGATGAGAATAGGGGGCATGGATGGAGGGGATGAGAATAGGGGGCATGGATGGAGGGGATGAGAATTGGGGGCATTGATGGAGGGGATGAGAATTGGGGGCATGGATGGAGGGGATGAGAATAGGGGGCATGGATGGAGGGGATGAGAATAGGGGGCATGGATGGAGGGGATGAGAATAGGGGGCATGGATGGAGGGGATGAGAATAGGGGGCATGGATGGAGGGGATGAGAATAGGGGGCATGGATGGAGGGGATGAGAATAGGGGGCATGGATGGAGGGGATGAGAATAGGGGGCATGGATGGAGGGGATGAGAATAGGGGGCATGGATGGAGGGGATGAGAATAGGGGGCATGGATGGAGGGGATGAGAATAGGGGGCATGGATGGAGGGGATGAGAATAGGGGGCATGGATGGAGGGGATGAGAATAGGGGGCATGGATGGAGGGGATGAGAATAGGGGGCATGGATGGAGGGGATGAGAATAGGGGGCATGGATGGAGGGGATGAGAATAGGGGGCATGGATGGAGGGGATGAGAATAGGGGGCATGGATGGAGGGGATGAGAATAGGGGGCATGGATGGAGGGGATGAGAATAGGGGGCATGGATGAGATCCTACAATACGTTTTTGCTCGAATGAAATTTCAAGTCATTCCTGACTCGCATGCGGGTCACCTAACCTGCCTCGAGTCACACCCGACTCGCGCTGTTTTTCCGAGTCACAAGTCGGGCTGAGTTAACTTTTCAGCTCGACCTTGACTCAGCTCGGGTAATGACTGGCTTGACTAAACTCGAGCACATGCTCATGACTATCTAGAGTTGACTGTAGTTTAATATTTATGACTTAGGAAAACCCGTGTAGATTGTGGTTATATCATACAACCATCACAAAATATATTGTGCGAGATTCTTACAAAGAAAGTTAGTCTTCTGAGAGACGCGATGCTGTCGGGAATGGAGCCATTCAATGCGTTCTTTCTGACAGATCTGCGTGGAGTGGGGTGAGTCATCGGGAGTGAAGAGATGAGAAAAGTGGGCTGAAGACAATTGACAGGTGGCACCTAACAGAGGTTTCACCTGAAGCCAACAAGCACCACCTCACCATCCTGTAGCTCAGCCATTTGTGAGGACCAAACCAGCGTCGATGGGTGGTGGGGGGGGGGGGGGGGGAGGGGGAGGGGGGGGGGAGAAGGGGGGGGGGGGAGAGGAAATGCCCTAGCACCGTTTTTTCCTCCAACACACAGGAAGGGCAGTGGAAGGTGGGATATGCAAAAGCTTTTTTGCTTGCTCTGTAAAACTATGGCAAAGGCGAAAGCTTAAGAGTATTCTCACAACAACAACTCTATCCTAGCAGCCAGCCAGCTCGAAGCAGCTTACAGTTTGGTCAGATTGGTGAGCTTTCCAATTGCAGCTGGAATAGATCCGGTGAGTTGATTCTCCGTCAAATTGCTGGCCACAGGGGAAGGAAACCGGACAAAAATACTGCCCAAATCATTGACAACTCTCTCCAATGCAATTGGGCATGAACACTGCTTTGTTGATCTCGTGAGGAACATTAACGAAATGGCTGCAAGAGAAAATTGAGCCAATTTTTAGTCCCCCACAACAGGAAATTCGGGAGTGGCAACACCATGACCATGCATATTGTAGTGGTTGGATAGATGGAATCTGTGAGCACATAGATTAGTGATGTTGAAACTACAGTGTTTAACTTGTCCGAGGGCTGTTGCATGCAGGCTTTGAATCTTGGGCGAAAAGAGCAAAAAGAACACAGGGATGATGGGTGGAGACAGCTTAGTGCACTGAACACTTCTCATACAAATGCAACACACTTCTCTTCCTAAAAATCCACAATTGCGACACCAGCAAATCTCACACTGCTTACAAGTGCTCCAATGAAATGAGGCTTGAAATGCCAGCCGGGATCGACCCTTTGAGATTACAACGTGACATGGCTCTGGGGACGGGGTTGTATAAAACAGTGAAGAAGGCGATGTTAATTCTGTGGACATGGAGTTAGGACTGAGCAAACTGGCGAATACCTGTTTGGTTCGTTCGAGACGAGCTGGACAGGTGATTTTTTTTTTTCGCCAACAAAATGTTCGTGGCAAACACGTTCATGTTCACCCGAACATGTTCGTGCTCGGTTCGTCGCGGCTAGCCGAGCCGCAAAGAACACGAACATTAACCTTTACACGCAAAGCTCCCGCGACACTTTCTCAGGTCGACACTGGACGCTAGCTGACCTATTTGTTTAGCTCGTTTTTAGCTAACGCACCCCCCACAGCCTAGTCTTGAAGCACCTGCAGCATTGCTACCTTCAACACTACTTACATAGGTTGGTGCAAACGACTTCCTATAGTCCACTAGTTTTGGGTAGTCGACATTAGAGTTTTGGGTGTTTAGAAGGAGAAACCAGCACTGGCCCTTAAGTTAGACGCTTCCCTGGCACCGCATATACCATAAACAAAAGCACAAATCTAGATTTCTCAGCCAAGTTCACGGCCGTAGGCGGGTTTAGCACTCGGGTCAATTGATCGAACCACCGTATAAGGGTTTAGGAGTTTATGGGAATGCGTAGCTTACCACCAGCAGGAGGGGGGAGTTGGGTGGTAACGGCGGAGCTCCCTCGACCCCTACACGACCTCTCTGTGGTTGTGTTGGGGACCGACCCGCCACAACCGGGGCGTGTTATGTGGGTGGGTTCTTAGCCATGCCCACGACTGGTTCCGCGCACATGTTGAGGTACAGTGGATCGAGGCCCACTGCTGGGGGTCACACGACTACCACTTGGTTCATTGAGATGCATGGTTTATACTCGATTACGTTTACACAATCCCCTGAACATGAGTCATTCTATGCCGTTATGTTCCTGCCCTCCCAAACGCCCCACACGTTGAACCCCACCACCAGGCACGCAGCGAAACCGAAAATAGTACAGAGTGATTATAACGAGGGCTTCTTCTGGTTAGGCGAGCACGAACATGATCGCCCTAAGTGTTCGGCCCTAAAGGCGAACAGGCGAACACAGGGTGAGAGTGCAGGGCAAACGAGGGAGGACATTCATATGGGAGAGGAAATCAGAAATACACAGGAGAATTCATAAGCTAGAGAAAAAGGTTGTAAAGTATTGGCGCCACCACGTGTGATTGCATACCAATGACCTTTTGTAAGATGTGACAATCAGCTTTTACATGTGATTGTTGTGTTGCATTTCTGTTGTTGTCGTTGGCCATCAAACTTCTGTAGCCGTATTGCTATAAGCTTCCGTCATGGGCTAACTGACTCCGCTGAATACCTACTAGCACCGAAAGAAAGCACAAAAGAATGGGCACAAGAAAAAACAAAACAAAACAATACAAAACAAAACAAAACAAAACAGCTCACTGTTTCACTGTAAGGTAATTACAGTCTTCTTAGTGAGGTGAGAGAGGAAATGCTGTCGGGGATAGACCCATCAAGAGTTATATCCGACAAATATCTATGTGAGGTGGGGTGGGTGGGTGGGTGGGTTGAAAGAAGGGAGGAGTTAAGGAAAATGGATGGAGACTGACTGTAACGCCTGTGGGGCTTACATGTTGAGTACCTCCGCTGCGCCTCAAACATAACCCTCGTTTTGAACCAGTAGCGAGGCGTTATACTGGTACTAGAGCCTAGGGTTCAATTCTTGGCTGGTCACATTTTCCCGCTAGTAGCGAGAACTTGAATGTGGTAGCCCAGTTGCGAACCCAACGAAAGGTCCTCCACTAGCCTGCTCCACCAGTGAAGTCGTTGTGGTGCCCAGCTAAGTTGACGACCTTGCAAGGGCTGACTCCCTTCAGTTCTGAACCAACGAGGACGTTGGCACCAGAGGGAGGCGAGTGTAATGCCTGTGAAGATTACACGTGAGGGTTGGGTGCCTCCGCTGCGCCACAAATGCAACCCTTGTTTTGACCCAGTGAGTAGCGAGGCGTACGGACTGACACAACAACAGGGAATAACTGGTGCAAATCCCGCTGCAGGCAGCAAGCATCAATCAAAAGCGAGTCTGCAAACACAAGCAGACTGTGTGAGGTTCGGTCTATGAAAATCTATGGAACACTTACATATTGGTGATCATGCCTGAAGCGTCGCAGTTGACCCTATCGATCGTGCCACAGGTAGCACACATGGCCCAGCCTGGGAATGTCTTTCCCCATGCCCTCTGGCAGTCCTCGAGAAACGCCGCTGGCAGTTGGGGAACGGGAGAGGAGAGAGGAGAGAGTGAGAGAGAGCTTGACCCCAACATTGCCACAGGTAGCACCCCTGGCCCAGCGTGGGAGCGTCTCCCCCCACGCCTTCTGGCAGTCCTCGAGAAACGCCGCTGGCAGTTGGGGGAAAAGAGAGGAGAGAGAGAGGGGGGGTTTAAGGTTTAGAGTAGCAGGAAAGAAGCAAGCCCTCTGCCCAGCCCTCTGCCCTAGTACTTAAGGCTCTGCCGTGCAAAGTTCATAATTCTCACTTGTGTTCCTGTTTCCACAACCAAGGTAGCGGGAGAGAAGCAAGCCCTCTGCCCAGCCCTCTTCCCTCTGCCCTAGTACTTAAGGCTCTGCCTATCCAGCGCAGAATTAATATTTCTCATTTGTGTTCCTGTCTCCCCAACCAAGGTAGCGGCTCGCTCCAGCCGGCGGCCTCGAGGGCACGGCCTAGGGGACGTTAGGGAATGGTAAGTTCATATGCGGACAGTATGCAAAGTGGCATTTCAACCAAGTGGGCACAAACAGCTTCGACTAAGGACGTCTAGGACAACCAACATGGCATCTTCAGTCCCAACAGCGCTCTGCTACCGCTCGTTGCTCATGTCTAGCTACCGCCGCCGCATACTTACGCCCTACAACAACCTCGACACCCATCGTGCACGCCGACGCGGGCACAACATCCATCGCTGCCGCCGCATTCTCCATCATCGCGGCCACAACGGCGACAAACGAGCAATGATGCCACAAACGCATAACGACGTGGCTTTTCCACCTCAAGCATCCGTGGAACCTCAAGATTGCGGCGGGCTAGCCAATCCACAACCACTTTTGGACCCACACGAATTCCCCCGGAACACCGGCGAGCAGACTCCCGCCGTTGAGGAGACCCTGCTGACGCCCCTCCCCCCGCTGCCATCGCCGCTCCTGCTCCCCCTCCGCTGCTTGGGGAGTACGCGCCAGGGGAGGCACATGAGGTGGCACGGCCTCCCAAGGACAGGAACCTCGGGCCGCAAGCAGCCCCCCGCCTCCACCAGCGGCCAAAACACTGGGGGCCCCCCACCTGGGAGCACGCGTTTGGCAGAAGCCGCAACACCATCGGCGTCTCTGACTGCTGCTGAACAAGGATCACGGGAAGCTGCTGGGATTGAGACGCACTTTCAGCCAGGGGACCAGCCAGGGACGGCCAGGCGCGGCAGTCTGAGGAGGAGCAGCTCCCACCCACGGGCGGATTCGGCAGAAGACTCGGCAGAAGCTCCCACCCACGGGCGGATTCGTCAAGGGAATATTGCAACACCCCGCCGAGCCGCATCTCGATCCAGATCAAATAAGGAGGTGAGAGAACCCTTACCTGATTTCGCCACATCGGCAAACCCACATCCCAGCTTAGGTAGGTCGCGCGTTACACTCCTCCCCCCTCAGGTGGCAACGTCCTCGTTGCCTTGAGGTGCTTCTGAGGACGAGCGCTTCGAGCACGCCGTATCACATTACGACCAGGGTCAACACCATCCACTGGCTGTGCGGCAGCTCGTCGGGCCAGATCTGCCATGTATGACTGAACTGCAGTTTCAGTCAGATGCTCTTCTGGTTCCCATGAGTTGTGTTCAGGCCCATAGCCTTTCCACTTGATGAGGAACTCTCGTACTGTCTTGCGGCCGCGCTGTCGATCACGATGCATCAGCACTCGTTCGACTTCATAAAATAGTTCCTCCCCCAGGACGATCGTTGGTGGCGGCAAGTACTTGCCCTCTGCAACGTACTTGTTCAACAGAGACACATGGAAGACGTTGTGAATCTGCAATGTATCAGGCAGCTTAAGCTTGTAAGCTACCACACCAACACGCTTGATCACCTCGAAAGGCCCAATCCATCGAGGGAACAACTTTCGTGCTCCAGGGATTTTGAGACGAATGTTCTTCGTGCTCAACAAAACTTTGTCTCCGACCTCAAATGAGACTTCCCGGCGTTTCATGTCAGCGTAAGACTTTTGTCGCTGCTGAGAGAGTTGCAGCCAATGGCGAGCAGACTTAAGCGCTTCTTGCTGCTTGCCAACAAAGTCTTTTGCGGCTGGAATTTTCAATCCGCCGATCCCATGCGTAGCAGGTGTTGTGGGATGCCGACCATAGTTCAGAATGAAAGGTTTCTCACGTGTACCTTCGTGAACTGAATTGTTCACTGCGAATTCAACGACAGGCAACAACTCGTCCCAATCATCCTGAGTTGGGCCAATGAATGAACGAAGCATCTGCTCAAGTGTCCGGTTTGTTCGTTCCGTCTGCCCATCGGTTTGTGGATGGAACGCCGATGACATCTTAAGCTTCGTTCCTAGTGTCCGTGTGACTTCTTGCCAGAACCGGCTTGTGAAGCGCGGATCCCGGTCGGACACCAATACACGTGGTAACCCGTGTAAGCGGAAAACGTGCGCCACAAACAATTTGGCCGTATCTTCCGCAGATACGTCAGTTGTCGTAGCCACGAAATGTACCATTTTTGTCAGACGATCCACAAACACTAGGATCGCTGTATGGCCATCGCGAGTCTTGGGAAGATCCGTGATAAAATCCAAGGATACGCTCTCCCAAGGTTCATTCGGGATCTCGAGTGGTTGAAGCAAACCACCAGGCTTCTTTGTGTCCGTTTTATTTCGTGCGCATGCGTCGCAGCGCGCCACAAATTGCTGGACCTCAGTGCCCAATCCCGGCCACCAGTACACATCACTCAAGGCCCACCTGGTCTTCTTGACCCCTAGGTGTCCTCCGTACTTAGTGGCATGCACTTCTTCCAGAATATCGTTCCGCAGGTTACCTACGTGAGGTACAACAATCTCCTTCTTACGCCACCAGAGCTCATGCTCCCACTTGAGTTCCTTCATGTTCTGTGGGTTCTGGAACCAGGAGTCAATTTGGTACCCTATGCGGATGCGTTTCAGAAAACTACTGAAGGTAATCTCACTCACTCGAGCCGTTGCTAGGACACTGAAGCAAGCAGAAAATACTGCCGCATCCTCTGTGTCGTCTAGCCGTGTTGCTGCCCCTATCGGCTGTCTGCTGAGGGGGTCAGCCAGGTTCGTCGAACCTGCACGATATCGAATATCAAAAGTGAACCCACTAAGGAGTTCCGCCCATCGGGCTTGACGTCGAGTAAGCGTGGCTTGAGTGGAGAAGTAGGTGTTTGGACAGTGATCAGTCGTAACCACAAAGTCCACACCCTCCAGATAACATCGCCATGTTCGTAGCGCATGAACGACCGCCAACAGTTCTTGTTCGGACGTCGTATAGCGCTGCTCTGCCGGGGAGAGCTTTCGACTCTCAAATGCCACTGGTCTCCCTTCTTGCAAGAGGACCGCCCCAATCCCAATCAATGAGGCGTCAGTAACCACCTCATAGGGTTTCGTCGGATCTGGTAAAACCAGTACCGGAGCGTTGGTCAGCATTCGCTTGACCTTGTCGAATGCCTTTTGGCATTGCTGTGTCCATTGCCAAGCGCTACTCTTGCGAGTGAGGGCCGTCAATGGAGCAACAATGGTAGAATAGTTCTGCAAGAATCGACGAAAATAATTCGCCAGTCCCAAAAACGACCTGATTTGACCCACATCTTGTGGCACCGGCCAGTTTTGGACTGCGACAACTTTCTTTGGGTCTACTTTGAGACCATCATTTCCCACGATATGGCCAAGATATTCCAACTCGCGTTTGTAGAAATGACACTTCCACAGACGAGCATAGAACTTATGCTCTCGAAGTTTCCCTAACACCCACTTAAGGTGTCGCGTGTGCTCCTCTTCCGTCTTGGAATAAACCAAGATGTCATCCAGATAGACTAGAACCAACTGTCCAATCGCCTCGCGAAAGACATCATTCATAGCTCTCTGAAAAGAGGCAGGAGCATTGGTCAAGCCAAAGCTCAGCACTCGCCACTGAAAATGACCAAACGGCGATCGGAAAGCCGTCTTGGGTACATCTTCTTCAGTGATGCGCAATTGGTGATACCCCTGCGCGAGGTCCAATGCGCTGAACCACTGAGCACCCTGGAGTTTGTCGAACAGGTCCTCTATTCTCGGTATGGGATACCTGTTCTTCACCGTTATCTTGTTCAGAGCACGGTAGTCTACGCACATGCGTAACCCCCCGCCCTTTTTGTTCACGAACAAGATCGGCGCTCCGTAAGGTGATGCGTTTGGTTCAATCCATCCCTTCCTGAGATACTCCTCAATTTGCTGTTTAGACTCCTCGTACTCAGCTGGACTGAGGCGATACAGAGGTCTAAAAGGTGGGAGTTTTCCAGGCTCCACTGGGATGGTGTGACCGACAGCACGGTCCGGAGGAAGGCCATCTGGGATGGGCTCAAAAACCTCCGCGAACTCGTCCGCCAGTGCTTTCATCTGAGGCGGGAAATCCTCGACCCCAGGCATCTCATGTTCAGCATTCTCAAGCTGTACCACAAAGAAGGTATCGGCTTGTCGAACATGCTGTCCGAACCCGTTTGCGAGCGCAAAACTCACATCGGGACGTTCCGACGTTTGTTGTTCGTTCGTGATTAAGTCCTTAGGCACTTGCCATTGGACTGTGTCACCATTCTTTGAGAATGAGACAGTATTGTCCTGGAAATCGAGCTTGACTTCATTCGCTCGAAGCCAATCCATTCCAAGGACAAGGTCGACGCCTGCGAGAAGGGGTAAAACATACGCGCAGATCTCTTCGTGATAACCCTCAATCTCCATGTTGATCCGTGTCTGCCCTTTGCTTGGGATGATGCTATCATCACCAAGGCGAATGGGGCAAGACGGTCCTTCAACGAGGATCGTGCGTGCTATGGCCCACTTTTCGTCAAAGAGGGAAACAGTTGCACCCGTGTCAACAAGGATTTTTGCGTTTTCCCCGTTCACGCTACCCGCAAGCAACAAATTTTGTTGATGCTTTGGGCGAATAGGACATGCCACAATACTCGTCGAATGTTTGAAGTACACCTTGACGTTGTGACGAGCGCGTCCATGTGACTGAGAATTGGTCCACCACACATGGTGTCCCTTGTCCCATGCCGCTAGGACCGGCCATCCACGAAGCGCGTGGAACAATTCGCCTTTCACTGTGCGAGTCACCAACGCGACCGAAGTCAGGGGGTGCTCTTGAGTGCAACGACTCACAATCTCAATGACAGAAGGCAGAATGTCCAAGCCACAGAAAATGATTGAAAACTTATCCTGCATTGCTTCCATGGTAATGTTCTCAAGTGGGTACGATCGAGGATAAAAAACCGAGTTTTTATTTAAAGAAGAGGCAAACAAACAAGAGATTTCGCAATCAACAAGCTTCTCTAGCTTTAATATATCATCATCACATAGCACATATGCCTCATCCACTCGATCTACTCTTCCAACTAGGTACCCACACCCTAGTTGGGCTTCTGAAAATCCTTCTTTCCAGAAGGTCCAGCGCCGTCTTGCTTAGGCTTCCCAGAATACTTGATTGGGTTCTTGTTACGGCACTGGGATGCGATGTGCCCCATCCTTCCACAGCCTCTGCACCGCTTGTCGGAGAAATCCGGCTTGTTAGGGCCATGACCTCCCCCTCCGTTAGGCCTCTTGGCCTGTGGACCAGGCTGGTGATCACGCTGCTGGAAAGGCCTTTTGTTCCAACCGCTTCCACCCTTCGCATTCTGGGACCGGTTCCCATGACCACCAGAGCCTTCAGCATGGGGCTGCTGGCCTGTCTTTTCGGGGCCAAAAATGTACGTGCGAATGATGTTGTCGGTTTTGATCACCTGCTCCTTCATCTCCTTGTAAGTCGTCCAATTGGTCATGCCGCCGGTCATGTGTGCCTCCTGCAGGTTAACAGGGAGGCCCTTCATGAAGATGTGCATCATCTCCTCCTCAGCCAAGGGCTTTTGGAGCAAGCGTGCTGCGGCCTCCAACTCGACCGCATATTTCTGCACCGAACGGTCAGGACACTTGATACTTTCAAGGCGTCCGCGTAATTCCAGGTCGGACTTCTTGACCATGAATGCCTCTTTCAGCGCGGTGCAGAACTCCAGCCACCCAAATGGTCCCTGCGCCTGCTTCTTAGCGCCATACACTGCCCTGCGGGCCACCTCGTCCAACGCACGAGTAGCTGCAGTGACGCGAGCATCGGAACGCACATTCGCAAGGATCATGGTGGAATCCACCAGGTCGAGCCAAGGCTGCACCTCTGTCTTGTTATGGTTAAACTCAGGCAGAGGCGCCAAGAGAGACCCAAAGGGCGAGGTCTCAGTTGGAGGTGGCTGATGCATAGCCGTCGCAGCGCCTACCGCCGGGGGTGCGGGCGGAGCGGGTGCCGGCTGAGCAGCAGGAGCGGGCCTACGCCCAGGAGGAGGTTCGTAAATACCCTCCCTCCTAACTTTGGTCACCTGCTCATTGAGCTTGTTGAATGATGCTTGCAGATTATTGCAAGTCTTCTGAAGCCACTCAATTTGGCGGTTTTTAGTGCCCAGGCTGCGACGGAACTCAGTAACCTCCTTCATGGTAACGCTCAGCCTAGCCTCGAGGTTCTGAGTGTGCTTCTTGAGTCCATCAATGGACGTCTGCTGCTGCAGGATGGTGATATTCTGAGTTGCCACTTTAGCTTGGAGTTGGACAATCTCCTCGGAGATAGGATAACTCATGCCTTCATTCTCAGTGAAGTCATTCTCATCACCAGTGTTCTCCTTTTCACCGGTGTTATCCTCTTCCTCATGGCTGGCAGCTTCACCATGGTTATCAGCTTCACCATGGTTCTCTGCTTCATCATGGTTCTCAGCTTCACCATGGTGATGCTCATCCCCAAGGTCCAGGTCCAAGTCCTCAATATCATCCAACTCAAGGTCAGCCATTGCCTCATCTTGATTTAGGTCAATCTCAGCAGCATTGTTCACCACCTCATTGGGTGCGGTGGGCCTTTCCTCCCTTGCCATATCCTTCTCTTGGCCAGATGCCATAAGGATTAAGGGAGATTGTAAGATCTGGGTTGATTCTGTTAAGTCTTTTTACCACCTCAATGGTAAAGCAAGAAATTCTTATAAAAGAAATTTCTTCTACATAATAATCCAAGTTACCAAAGGTAACAGATTTGTTGTCAAGCACTCCCAATCACCTAAGTGAAAGGGCAGGGTCAATCCAAATCTCAATGAAGAGAACTTGTATAACCCTCAACAAATCCTCCAGATCCAAGTTTATACTCCACTACTCAACAGTAGAGAGTCTTCCACCAAAAGGTGGGCAAGAGAGATAAATCTCTCTTCTTAGCTTGAAATTGCAGTTGTAGATCTTGTAGATCTTGAACTCTTCAAGCTTCCAGATCTTGAGTGTTCTCTTAAAGAGAAACCACAACTCCAAGATCTATAAAAAGAATCTCTAGGGACAAAATCCCCACTAGGCTTAGGATAACCCTAGCTCTAGATACCAATGTAACAACCACGGCCCTTATAACAACGGGCAACCGTGTGTTAAGTATAGATCCTCCTTGACAATTTATATAAAATCAAAGTTATAATGCTTGAAATTATTTAACTAATCCCACCAAGGGATAACCAAGCCTTAGGCTAAGCTTGAAGGATCTTGAGAGGAGAAGTTGTAGCTCTTGAAGAAACTTGAGTAGGTAGGTAACTTCTTGTAGAGTTTATCCTTAGGAAATCACAACTCTTAGTTGTGTAGGAGAGCTTGTTAGGAGAACCAAAATGACTTAGAGAAATCCCATTTCCAAGTTGGTAAGTTGGAGTTGGGAAGTGGGAATGAGCTTGAAAGCTCCAACCCCTTCCATCATACCCCTTGGGGCTCTTCCCAACCATGGCTTCCATGGTTGGGGAGCTAATAGGCTTGGAGCCTAGGTGGCATCTTTGTTTGGTTGGGAAAACCCAACTTAATTGTGTTGTATGGTTGTTTTGTGTTTGGTTGGACTGTAACAACAACTGGCACAATTTGATTGGTTTGAAATCCAACCTTCCCAATCTTCACTTTGATGGGTTGGAAGTTTCCAAGCCTCAAGGTTGAGGGTTGGGAAAACCAAACCGGCTTTCCTCTCCAACTCATCCTTCCCATCTCTCGTAGTTCAATTTCTCGTCGAAGAACTTCTCGACATTGACTACGAGAGTCTCATCAGGTGCTTAGGTAGGTCGCGCGTTACAATTGCTTTGCAACCCTTAAGCCAGGCTACGGAATCCAGTACGAGGTGACTAGGGAAGAAGGTTAGACTCACTTGGCTCTGCATGCATGGTATGTAACTTATGCTATATTAATGGAATCATTTGAGGCACAAGGATATGGATGTACATACAACCTGCGCTAGGGGGGTCACCTTGGTTGGAACGCTCCTACTATCCGTGCCTGCTATGGATAACCGATGCACGCTCGGAGCGCTTTGATGAGTCCCTCCCAACCCGCGCAACGACCGGCTTTAAACTCGCACGACTATATACGGTATTGGAATCCGGGATAGCGTCATCGCACGACCGACTTTTGTTGGGTCTGGAGAGGACCCTCGCAGGACCCGAAAAGGACCCTTTATCTGCAGTGTTTAGGACCTTTAATTTTCGTGATGAAGAGGGTCCGTACGATTACTAGAGTACTAGTAGTTAGTTGCAATGTGGCCGCACAGTGCAAATCGCGGGCTGAGAGGCTCTAACGAGGTACGAGGGGAGGTCACCGAGAAGCAACGCTGGTTTCTATTCGCATTGTGCGAGGAGAGAGGAGGCACCTTGAGTAGCGTTGATCACCACCGGTTGTCGCGCCGCGGCGTGGCATGGAGAGCCGAATGCAGCAAGCCAAAGCGCGGCGGAGAGTGCAAGCCACGCTCGCAGCTGCATCGTAATTGGCTTAGGCGGCGGCGGCATTGCGGCGTCGGCGCGGTCTGGATTGTTCAGCGTAACCCTCTAAGCATGACAGGTTTAAACCAAGGAGTGGAGAGAAACGAAACTAACTTGTAGCTGCCACTGGAAGATTGCCTACGCAGCGGCTGACTGATGAGGGCCCACGGAAGCGGGCTGACATGTGCTTGTGCCGGGAATTCTCAAAAGGACGAGCCTAGGCTCAGCCTAGGCTGGGATGGGAGCATCTGTCAGACGGACTCGCTTCGGAAGGGGGGCCGTGCAAGCACGGAACCTCTCACGAGTTTGCGTTGATCATCATCAGAACCGAACCTCAAACTCCAAACTGAGCGTGTATTTGTTGAACCCCTCTGAACAACGGGCGAACCCAGCCGTGCTATCCTGCGTGCGAATTCTAGTAACCAGACCCATGCTCCAGACTCCGAAGCAGAGTTGCTCCGGAATCCATCCCAGGGCCGTTCGACCGTTCCAGGCAGGAATTAGGGTCACGTGGAGCTTTTTTTGGGAAAATCTTCCGTATTCCGGGGTATCGTCTTGGTAGTAGTAGTGCGATGATGATGCACTTGCTTACTATATAGCAGACGCGAGGTCCCGCATTCCCTAGGTCCCCTTACGCTTAAAGAGGTGGAAAAATACCTCTTCCGAAATTCTCTTCGAAATACCCTCGCGGCTTCGAATATTTTATGAATTTACTTGAAGATGCGCCAGCCAGCCGGCCGAGCCATCGTCCCTGCCGCACACCGCATTTCTTCCATGCATGGCTGCTCCACTGTGGGAGGGTATGTTTTGCTCCTGACACATTTCCTTAGCAGGGTCTTGAAACCGGGAAAATGCGTGTCAGTCACCGCCATACCACGCAGGCTCGGGAGGCTCTCTGATGTGCAAGACAATTTTTGCCAGGGAAGGGCGCAGCATCATTTTGCCAAACGCTTAGTTCGAACCGTTTGCAACGCAGTCTGTCAATTTGAGACCTTTCGCGAAGTCGTGCAGATACATTGCGACGCAATGCGACGTAAACGAAGGTTGATGAGCTCACTGACGACTTCTGACGACCCCCTTGACCAGAATACAGTCCGAACCGTCGGGGGTACGAACCATCAAGTGGCAAAATCATGCCGCGCTCTAACAAACCTTCTTGTGAACAGATCCGCTGCTTTATATAGTCATCGACCAGGACAGATTGTAACGAATCATTAATGATGTACAATAAAATTATAGACTAATATTGAAAGGGCTGGAGATTTTTTTATTATCTTGATCTCGTATTAAAAACGAAATTACTCATGTTCTCAAATAGGTGTTCTGAAATTATGTGTTTCCAGTATATCATAAGCACTTATACTTGGTTCAAGTTTTTGTGAGAACTTACTTGGAAACAATGACGAAGTACGGTAGCCTATAATTATTATATATATAGGTCGACAGTATCGTCAAGATGTAACCACTGACGAAAAAATATTCGTGATGTTTAGGTACTTGAATTGTTAAAATGACATAGCGGAATGGATGTGGCTAGCAGCTTTGGGATACTGTGAGGAAACATTTTTCCTTACTTCGTGTCATACATCATACTGCGTACATGACTATTCCCGCCACTGTCCACGCAACGGTAGCCCATTATCACTCCCCGACACTCGCCTTGTTAATGTTCCCGCCACCACCCAAACTATCCGGCTCGGCTGGTAACTCGCGCCCCGGCCCTACACGCTGCTTTGATTATTTTTGCAGGTGGGAATAAATAATAAGATACATATGTCTGAACTTTTAAGAGTACGAATTGTTTGTCCAACAAAATTATACCGTCTGATAACGGGAACCCTGGTGCCGTCATCGTTGATGCAACAGTATGTTCTGCCCTGATATGGCACTCAAGCTCCGTATTCTGCCGTCATATGGCACTCAAGCTTCATAATCTGCCCCACTCAAGCTCCGTATTCTGCCCTGATATGGCACTGAAGCTCTGTAATTTGCCCAAATATGGCACTCAAGCTCCTGTAGCTGTAGCTCGCATAAGAGCAAAAAACTTCTTTACTGCATGAGGCAACATAAAGCACCGAAAGGGCATGGGAAGGAAACAAACGGCATTAAGATGACTGGCATGTTTGCAAAAATATGTTCGCATCTTACGATCTCTAATGGTGTGCTACACTCCTGTAGTTATACATACGATTACGTTTCTCAAATACCAATTTGAGAAAATGTACAGCCCATTTTTATTGAGTACGTTTGAGAACGGAATATGTCAACGCAGAATTCCCCTATTGGAAACAGGTTATAGAACGAGTATCTGTTTGTCATAGATCTGCTTACAAGGAGTATACACCGAAATTTCAATGTGTGTCGATGCAGTGTTGTCCTCCAAACAGAGAGAAGAAGAGGCAGGGGTGTCCATAGGGCTGATGAAATGCGGTTGTGGTTTTGGAGTGTATACAGCTTACGTTATCCCTATTCTGGGCGTGTCTATAACGTGTATAACTGGTAATATACCTTGCAGAATGTCGATGCAGAGTGTACCTTACAGAGTGAGTGTATGTCCAAGTGAGGGTGCACCTCATAGACTGCTAAGGCAGGGCTTGTAAATCCGAGACTGTAGTGCCAATCGCCTCTCTACAAGCCTGAGTGTACAATGTCCATATTGCTCAGGCTTGTGGAGAGACGTGAATATGGACTCTTCATTATGCAAATATTTTTTTGGAATTTATTCTGTCTTTCAATGAGTACAGCAGAGGGCTTACATGGCAGAGTGTGTCAATGCAGGGCTCATCCTCCTAGCATGGGCCCACCTTGTGCAGAGTCGATGCAGGGCTCATCCTCCTAGCATGGGCCCACCTTGTGCAGAGTCGATGCAGGGCTCATCCTCCATGTCACCAAGGCTTGTGGATATAGTTGATGTTAACTCTAAGTATCACAGTAATATCGAGATTTGATGTTGAGTACAGCAATGGGCCCACCTTGTGGGGAGTCGATGCAGGGCTCATCCTCCAGGACTGCGAGGATAGGAGCCATGTCACTGGGGATGTATTGCTATAGAGATTGGGCTGTTTTATAACGAGTTGTTGGCATGGAGGATGCCTGGCATGCATAGGGAATGCAGCAAAGGGTCTACCTTGTGAGGAGTCGATGCAGGGCTCGTCCTCCAGGACTGCGAGGATAGCCGCCATGTCACTTGGGCTGTTGGCGAGTAGTGGGACTTATGACAGTGCACACGTATCTACTCGGTGTGATGCAGTTGCGCTTTGCTACAGTAAGAGCCCACCTTGTGGAGAGTCGATGCAGGGCTCGTCCTCCAAGACTGCAAGGATGGCCGCCATGTCACTTGGGCTGTTGGCAAGAGCGAGGGTAGCAAGAAATGAGATGGGATGGTGTGGCATGGGATGACATGGAATGGCGTGGCAGGGGATGGTATAGCATAGGATGAAATGGCATGGCATGAGACGGCATGGCAGGGATGGAATAGCATAGGATGAAATGGCATGGCATGGCATGAAACGGCATCGGCATGGCAGGGGATGGTATAGCATAGGATGAAATGGCATGGCATGGCATGAGACGGCATGGCAGGGATGGTATAGCATAGGATGAAATGGCATGGCATGGCATGAGACGGCATGGCAGGGATGGTATAGCATAGGATGAAATGGCATGGCATGGCATGAGACGGCATGGCAGGGGATGGTATAGCATAGGATGAAATGGCATGGCATGGCATGAGACGGCATGGCAGGGATGGTATAGCATAGGATGAAATGGCATGGCATGGCATGAAACGGCATCGGCATGGCAGGGGATGGTATAGCATAGGATGAAATGGCATGGCATGGCATGAGACGGCATGGCAGGGATGGTATAGCATAGGATGAAATGGCATGGCATGGCATGAGACGGCATGGCAGGGATGGTATAGCATAGGATGAAATGGCATGGCATGGCATGAGACGGCATGACAGGGGATGGTATAGCATAGGATGAAATGGCATGGCATGGCATGAGACGGCATGGCAGGGGATGGTATAGCATAGGATGAAATGGCATGGCATGGCATGAGACGGCATGGCAGGGATGGTATAGCATAGGATGAAATGGCATGGCATGGCATGAGACGGCATGGCAGGGGATGGTATAGCATAGGATGAAATGGCATGGCATGGCATGAGACGGCATGGCAGGGATGGTATAGCATAGAATGAGATGGCATAGTGAGGCATGGGACGGCATGGCCAAGGATGGTATATAGCATGGGATGGCATGGCCAGGGATGGTATATAGCATGGGATGGCATGGTGTGGCATCAGGTGGCACAGCATGGCATTGGATGGGATGCCACAGGCTTGTTAGAACTGATATGAAATGGTGTGGGATGGCGTCGTGGGGTGTGGGATAGCGTGATGGGAAGTGGGATAGCGTGATGGGGTGTGGGATAGCGTGATGGGGTGTGGGATAGCGTGATGGTATGTGGGATAGCGTGATGGGGTGTGGGATAGCGTGATGGGGTGTGGGATAGCGTGATGGGGTGTGGGATAGCGTGATGGGGTGTGGGATAGCGTGACGGGGTGTGGGATAGCGTGATGGGGTGTGGGATAGCGTGACGGGGTGTGGGATAACGAGATGGGAAGTGTGGTAGATATCACAGTTGACTGCCCAGAGGGTGGCTTGGTTCGGATTGAGAAACAGGCAGCGGGAAGTTCGATACGTGGTTTAGAGAGTGAAGGGCGAAGTGGGAATTCGAAAAGGAGGAGAGGCAAGTGAGAGGAGTCGTCACGTGAGGGGCAAGCCAGTGATAATCTCCAAATGGTTTTGCAGTGAGAGGCAAGTCATGGACTAAACTATGTGTTGCCATGTCATGGACTGATGCAAGCACACAGCGACCATGTGTTGTCGTGCCTGAACTGTCGTGTCCAGACACACGTGCGGATTGAAGTTGGAAAATACGCCCAGACCCTTTTGCGCTTAGCATATACACGCTTGCATACGCTATATGCAGCGGATATGCAATAAACACTGCAGTGATGGCAGCAACCAGCAGTGCTGGTGATGGTGCGTACCTTCAAGCACACATGCGCCTTACCATGTGCTGTACATGATAGGGTCCCTCTAGGGTGGCTTACGATTTGTTGTTGTATGTGATGGGCAGCAGCAACCACCTGTACATGATGTGATGTGGATGCATGCTGCACATGTGGATGCATGCTGCACATGTGGATGCATGCTGCACATGTGGATGCATGCTGCACATGTGGATGCATGCTGCACATGTGGATGCATGCTGCACATGTGGATGCATGCTGCACATGTGGATGCATGCTGCACACGTGGATGCATGCTGCACACGTGGATGCATGCTGCACACGTGGATGCATGCCGCAGATGCGCCTTACCACGTGTTGTACGTGATAGCAGCAACCAGCTGTTGCTTCAGACCAAGCCTATGGGTGGGATACACAGGGGCCGACATAGGGAGGGCGAAGTGGGATGGGAATGGTCAATCATGCAGTCAGTCATGTGGTAAGGCGGGCAAGGAGGTTGTAAGGTGCGGGGGGGGGAGGTTCCAAGGAGAGTTGAGGGAAATTGTGCTGGAAAGGGAGGGAGATAGGAAGAGAGAAGAAGAAGGGCAAGAAAAATGGAGGGAGGCATGAAAAAGGAGATCGGCTTTGCTCAATAATTACAGTCCTACTGTAATCGGCATGAAAAAGGGAAATTTGACACTAGCATTAGCATGGATCGTGGAAGAGTTCATTCTTACTGTAACCCTATCGTCTTCTCTTCCCATAATCCCCATAATCCCCATGATCAACCGTCAGTATACTGGACCCAGCATTCATTCTAACATTGGATCCACAGTGATGTTTATGCAGTTTTTCTTCTGATGGATTCTGGTTAAGCTGGTTTTAAGCTTGTCGGGTTAATTTCAGTCCTTTCGCTCTAAAGCACAGGATGAAGGGTGACGCTCATAACGTAAGACTTGACTGAACGGGTAGATAACAGAACATTGAAGGCCACACCCACGCATTTGGAGTGCAAATTCAGATATATCCCAGCAGCATTCTGCAGATTGAAACAGGCTTTGCACTTCTGTAGCCTTCAAAAAAAAAATAGCAGGGAAAGAAAGCAAGATGGCAAAAGGATTCTGCTTACTCATTGCAGTACGAATCAGCAACCAATCGCAGCCCGCCACATGTCTCTGTCAGGCTGGCATGCAGCCCCTGTCGGCGGCTCCTCTCGTCCTCTGTGGGCCTTGGCTGTAGCGCCGCTACAACCCGGTCGGCATCCCTTGTCAGCTTCTGCAGCGCTGCTGCCACCTTGGCCATTTCCTTGCTGGAAATCATCCAATCAAATAGAAATGCGTGGCACGAGGAGGAAGACGAAGGATAAGGAGAGTGGAAGAATAAGCGGGAGACAGGGGACTCACGAAACAATAAACAGAGGTAGACTCAAGGAGGAGAAATGGGGGAGGGAGAGGGTGCAGTGTGGGGGAATGCGGAATGGGGAAACTGGGAGAGTTGGGGGAGTGGGTGGTGCAAGAGTTCTGAAGGACTAGGTGACTTTTGAGTCGACTCAAAAGGACTCCTGAACCGACTCAGAGTTCACCATGCAGCGATGGAGTAAACTTGTCGTGAACGCAGTGGAATTTCCACTAAAACTGTTGATTATCGGGTGGCAGCTCTGTGAGTGGATGTGCTGTTGTGAGTGGATGTAACTTCCCTCAACTTCGTTCTCACCACCCACAGAGTGTCTCAGCACCCACAGAGTGTCTCAGCACTCACAGAGTGTCTCAGCACTCACAGAGTGTCTCAGCACTCACAGAGTGTCTCAGCACTCACAGAGTGTCAGAAGCAGAGCGCAGAATCCGTTCCAAAGACTCCACTTGCCTCGCTGTCACCGCTGCTGCCACCCTCCTCGCATGCTCCTCCCCCTTGCCGCTAGTGCCACTGCTACTAACACCGCTGGTGATGGTGCTGTTGGTGGCATTGCTGTTGGTGCTGCTGCTGGTAGTGGCAGTGGTGGCAGTGGTGGCAGTGGTGGCGACGGTGGCAGTGGTTGCAAGTAGTGACGAAATAGGGGAAGGTGCAGAAGAGGCACCAGAGGCATCGAAGGGGGGCGGCATGAGCGGAGAGAGGTGCAGAAGTGGAGGAGGGGTGGACGAGGGATCCATAGGAGGAGACAGCTGCAACACTCCGTAGTTGGCTGGACTGAGAAGCACCTGCAATCCCAAGGGACGCGACAGGGACGGGAGGGAGGAGCCGGAGGAGAGTTTATGGGGTGCTGGAGAAGAGATGGAGGAGGGTTGCATGGAAGGAGCATAGCTACAAAGAAAAGAAGGGTTGCATGGGATGGACCAGCTGCGACATTCCGTATTCGGTTGGACTGAGAAGCACCTGAAACCCAAGGGAAGTGAAAGGGAGGAGAGGGAAGAGCGGGAGGAGAGGGAGGAGTGTTGCATAGGAGGAACCAGCTGCAACATCCGTAGTTGGCTGGATTAGAAAGCACCTGAAACCCAAGGGAAGTGAAAGGGAGGAGGGGGGGGGAGAGGGCGGAGAGGAAAGATATACGCAGAGCTGGAAGAAGGATGGAGGAGGAGGGTTGCATGGGAGGGGCCAGCTGCAACACTCCGTAGTTGGTTGGACTGAGAAGCACCTGCAATCAAGGGAAGTGAAAGAGAGGAGAGGGGAAAAAGGGAAAGGCAATGGTGTATGGGGAGAGCTGTAGAGGTGGAAAATATATGGAGGAGGGTTGCATGGAAGGCGCCAGCTGCAACACTCCGTAGTTGGTTGGACTGAGAAGCACAGGGAAGCCAAGGGAAGCGACAGGAGGAGACGAACAAGGGGTGGTCTGGATCCAGGGTATGTGGTAGGGTGAGGTAAGTCATGCGTGTGGAGCAGAGCAGAGGAAGCAGAGTAGCGGGAGCGGAGGGAGCAGAGCAGAGCGAGTATAGTAAACAATCAGGTGGGAAGAGAAGCGTGGGTACCAGCTGTATGAACAAACTGTGAAGCCGCTATGCATTTTAATGAAGTGGATTCTTGCGAGTTTGGAGCTTACAGGGAGTCTATCAAGGGTGACACCGGCGGAGGAGAGCAGGGCGAGTAGGTCCAACAGCAGCTGATTTTAAATTGGTTCTTAAGATTTACGCAAAATAACGGGTCAGCTTACAGGGAGTCTATCGAGGATGGCAGAGGCCGAGGAGAGCAGGGCGAGCAGGTCCGGAAGCAACTGCTGCGACCACCGGCGGGTGTGCGCCTCTGCTGCGCTCGAGACCTTATCCAACCCCTTCAACACGCGCTCCATCGTTGGCTCGAATACAATCACGGCTCCCTTACAGTCACGTCGCCTACAGTAACGCCTTCTACAGTCACGGCTCCTACTAGAGCGGCAGACCGCGTCGTCACACGCGCAGCTGCTGCGACCACCGGCGGGTGTGCGCCTGTGCTGCGACCGTCTGCTTATCCAATCCCTCCAACGCGCGGTCAAATGCTGGGTGAGATACAATCAAGATGAATTCAGTGAATAGACAGATAGCCTTGACTCGAATGTTAGCGGGTGTGCGCCTCTGCTGCGACCGTCTGCTTATCCAAACCCCTAGAATGCGCGGTCCATTGCAGGGTGGGACAAACAAGGCGGCTTTTGCACTCGCCGCCCCTACAATCTCGGCTCTCCGACAATCAGAGCTCCCCGACAATCACGCCACCTACAGTCACCTACTAGGGCGGTAGATGGCGACAACCGCAGCGGTGCGACCATCGGTGACTGTGCACCTCTGCAGCAATCGCCACCTTGTCTAAAGGTTGAAACATGCGCGGTCTATTGCTACTTTCTGGAGCACCACCCTTACAGTCACG
This sequence comes from Closterium sp. Naga37s-1, assembly GCA_947471745.1. Classification (NCBI taxonomy): domain Eukaryota; kingdom Viridiplantae; phylum Streptophyta; class Zygnematophyceae; order Desmidiales; family Closteriaceae; genus Closterium; species Closterium sp. Naga37s-1. The sequence goes on from CANJKZ010000830.1 coordinate 2,992,029, forward strand.
GCTCGGCTAGTCAGCTCGTATAGTCACGGGTTGTAGTTACCCGTGACTTGGTACCAAGTTTCGTAGGTATTACACTTGGTTGGGTTCCCGAAATATGAGACGCGGGTTTTAAATCACATGGTTCTTGTCGACTCGCCCACGCTTCTTCGCGACCCAGGCCGACCAGATCGCTCTGTGACTGACCCTGCTAACCTGTGCGCGGCGCCGGCGCCAATCGATTTATACATCTCGACTACACGCCCATTACTGTGCGATGCACCCCAGCCCACAGCCAATGAGCCACCAACGAGCTGCGAACGAGCCAACAAAGGCGTGCTGTATTGCCATGAGAAACATCTTGTGTTGTTACTGGTGTGAGCCGAGCACAGATGGTGAAACTGTATTTGAGAATGTGTAGGTTCATTTGCATCTCATATATGCGAGGAGAATAACTGGTATGACCAGCTAATGTGACCACAGAATCATGCTAATGGTTGCTTTCCTCTCCATTACAAATCCTAATTTATAAGGTGTTGTGAAGGGATGCTTGCACGCAAACAGGCATTTTCTACATTGTTTTGTTGCGCTCAATGCTTTCGATGCTTCTCTGTATAATACGGATCCACTCAGCCACTCTACGTGCTGTAGTAGTCTTGAGATTTTGGTTGAGACTAGTATGTCGGAAGGAGAAATGGTAGAGGGAAAGGGTGATAAGGGGAAACCCACATCAAAGGAGAACGCATGGTTTGACTTCCTAAGACTGGTACAAGGAGAAAGGGTAGAGGGGAAGGTTGAGAAAGGGTTCAACACAAACACTTCATCAGCGTAAGGTGGGGAGAACCAAAGTATATGTGGGTTCCTGCATCAGAGAGATTCCCATTAATTCCGTATTTTGGATCGGTCACTACTCCCTTGGGAGTTCCGATGTCCCTACGGCATCATCACGTGCAGGAAAGTGGTGTGACAGACAGAGGCGGGCAACAATGCCCAGATGCGCAAAATGGATACAAGCCAAGACGTCAAGTTCATTCTAACGCAGACTCTTAGTATCTGAGAAATGAAAAACCTGCAGAAATTGTAAAACCTGCAGAAGTTCCTGCATCAGAGAGATTCCCATTAATTCCGTGTATTGGATCGGTCAGTGCTCTTCGTGAGAGCTCCGATGTCCCTACGGGATCATCACGCGCAGGAAGAAAACGAACTGAGAGCATCCGTCACGGATGCGCGAACAGAAAACTGAAACAACATGGGCTGGGAGTGGGGGGTGAAGGAATGAGAGGAAAACAATGCAATAACGGGTAACTATTTTGGCAGGATTCCAATGCAATGCGTGTCAGCTGATCGAAATAACAGCATAAGGGCCAGCTGAAAGCAAGCACTTCTGGTCTTCCTATCATAATCTTTGTTGATCGTCACTCACGCAAGCGGAATCCCTTCACTATGCACTGAAACGAAAAGGCAAGCATGCCTGTGCGTTAAGTTTCATACACAAATCAAGCAGACGTCGAAACACGGCACACCTTAGAAAGTCAAGAGGGACGCTGGAGAACTGGCAACTACAGGCTGTAAACGAGAGCTTTCTACGAGTATTCGAGGCACTAGCTCTTTGATCTGTTGGAAAAGAAACGGCTGGAAGGAGGTCCATTTCGGAAGAGTGAGGGAGAAGCTCGGAGGAGCAAGTGTGGCCTTGGGGGTGAATCCCTCGAGAACCCGAAACCCGTGGCAAAAACGGGCATCGCGTTATCCATGTTCTGTAATAATTTAGGGCCTGGAAGTTTTGCAGAACCGAACACTTTAAATAAGGTGAGTGAATAAGAATCTGATCATCATGACGAGATTCGTGGGAAGCTCCAAATGTACCTGATTCAAGTATTGTTGCCAGAAGGCAAATCTTGCTGCAAAAATCACCCACATACAATGAATCTCGAAACCAGTGGTTATTTATGGTATTTCGAAGTCCCTACATGGTACAAATAACTTTAAGGGGCTGAATATTCATAAGATACACAAGACAACCATATCCTTATGTTACAAGATAGCCATACATTTTTCAGAGCAGTATAAGAAAGACACATGCTACGGTATGTCTACTGGTATCTGGGCGGTGACAGTATCCTCCCACCCACCCACACACTCACCCACCCCCACCCACCCATTCCCCCACCCTCCCGCACATGCATGTAGCCGTCCAACCATCTGTATTTACTCAGCATCAGTGAGCAGCACAACGCGGCAGCAGGCCTTTTTAGTGTCCACTTCGTCCATCCAAATATCCACCCACCCATCTGTATCTACTCAGCATCAGTGAGCAGCACAACACGGTAGCGGACCTTGTTGGACAAAACTTCGTCCATTGCCTCGTTCAGCTGCGACAGCGGGCGTGTCTGTAAGGAACAGAGAGTGGTAATAGGTGGTAAAGGGAGGTGCCAGGGTGGTAAAGGAAATAGAGAGAGGATGATTGAATGGTGGCCTCCACTTCAGCCATCGCCTCGTTGAGCTGTGATACATGATTGGCAAGTGGGAGGTAGGAGATAGATGGGTGGTGACGGGGAGGTGACAGGTTGATTGCATGTTGGCTTCATCTTATCACAAACAGCACTATCACCCATCACCACTCTCAGACTCACTCACCAGTCACAGTCATAATAACACTCATTCGCTCACCAGTCACATTCACACTCACTAAACAAAGTTATGCTCACAATTGCTCACTGGTCACTAACCACATTCACACTCACACTCACTCACCACATTCACGGGCTAGTTTTTTGGCAAAAGTCAAACATCTCTAGCACGAACGGTAATCAGGAGGTGAGGGGAGACTGCTGGGTGATAAGCAGGTGTTCATGGGTAAATCAGAGTGTATTCTCCCCCCCACCCTCACCACAGTCACACGCACTCACTCACACTCACTCACCACAGTCACGGGCTTGATGCTGTTTGCAGCGCAGAAGTCAAACATTTCTTTCAGCAGCATCCGCCCGCCCACCACCGACCCCGCAAGTTTTTTCTGCCCGAAAATCAGATCCAGCAGGCCCACCTGCCCGACAGCATCAGGTGGAATCCCGGCCAGGACGAGCCTGGGAAGGGGGAGAAGGGGACAGGGGAAAAGGAGGGGAGGGGGGTGGAAATGGGACAGGGAGGACAGGCTAAAAGTATAATTTGATTCCAACAAGTCGACCTGCCTGACAGCACCAGGTAAATTCCCAAACAGCACGAGACTGAGATGGGGAAGGTGGTGGGAAGGGAGACGGAGGAATCGGCGGAGGGAAAGGAAGGCAGGGAAAAGGCGGATGAGGAAAGTAAGATTCAACAAGCTCACCTGCCTGACAGCGTCAGGTGGAATCCTAAGCAGCACGAGGTTGAAAAGGGGGGACGTAGGGGGAGTGGGGGAGGGGTGGGAGGGGAGAGGACAGGGGAGGGAGGTGGGGGACAGGGGAATGGGGACAGAGGATAGGGAAGATGAGGACAAGGAAGAAGAATTACACATATCAACGTTATGGTGTCTGTCTGGGTTGAGAACTCAGACGGAACATCACTCGTGCCGACAGTCCTCAGTAGGCTCATGAAGTTCCTGTAACCTGTTGGGAGGCAGCACAGGCGCGCAGTTGACCAGCACGTCCACATGCACATGCTTCACAGAGTCACAGAGTCATGGAGGGCTTCACAGAGTCATAGAGTACTCACGTGCCGTCTGGATTCAGGAGGCTCATGAAGTTGCGGTAATCTCCATTGGGCGGCAAGACGGGCGCACAATTTACCAGCACATCCACGTGGGCAGACTTGGGCGCCTCGGGGTGCCCCCCCCCCTTACCCCAACCCTACACCTGCCCCACCCCTAGCCCTGCCGCGACTCACGTGCCGTCGGGGTTGAGCAGGCTCATGAAGTTCCTGTAGTCGCCTTGAGGAGGCAAGACGGGAGCGCAGTTGACCAGGACGTCCACGTGGGCAGACTTGGGCACCTCGGGGTGGCCTCCCCCAGGTGCAGCATTTGCGTCATACACCACAAACTGCTGTGCACCCATGCTCTTGGCCTCCTCCTCCTTGCTGGGAGTGGTGGAGAAGGCAGTGACATGGGCCCCCATGGCGCGGGCGATTTGCAGTGCGAGGTGGCCCAGGCCGCCGATGCCGATTACCCCGACTTTCATGCCGGGACGAGTGATGTGCGCGCGGAGAGGGCTGTAGACCGTGATGCCTGTGGCAGTTGCAAGGGGAGACAGGGGGAAAGGCATGGAAAAAGGGGAACAGCGGGTGAGAGAGGGAGCGGGGCGGCATCCGAAATCGAGCCCTATCAGGGAGCTTAATGGCCAAGTCAACGGGGGCGCGCAGGCGCGGCTGGAAACATAGGGTAACACACGAGCGGCGAGCTTACCAGCGCACATGAGGGGAGCGGCGTCTATGGAATCCAGCCCCTCGGGGAGTTTAATGGCTAAGTCAGCGGGGGCGCAACAGGGGCAAATGAATGCATGCAAGCGAGCGAGCAGTAACACGCGCACTCACCAGCGCACATGAGGGGAGCGGCGTCCACCGAATCCAACCCCTCGGGCAGCTTGATGGCGAAGTCAGCGGGGGCGCGCAGGCGCGGCTGGAAGCCGCCCTTGTTGCCGTTCAGGATAAGACCTGTGTAGCCCTCCGCACACAGGTTCTCCTCCCCGCGCACGCATGACAAGCATGAGCGGCACGAGTTGCGCAGCCAGCCATAAGCCACGCGGTCGCCCTGTGACAGGGGGATGGATGGGTTAGAATGGGTGCAACGGGAAGCCGCCCTTGTTGCCGTTCAGGATGAGCCCCGTGTACCCCTCCGCGCACACAGGAGTGGCAGGAGCGGCTCGAGTCGCGTGGGGATGGGCAGAGGAGGATGAGAGGATGAGCCCGTGTAGCCCTCCGCGCACAGGTTCTCCTCCCCGCGCACGCACGACAGGCAGAAATCGCGCAGCCAACTTGGTGCGGATGGGTGGGATGGGTAGAGAAGGATGGGTGCGGATGGGTGAAACGGAGCCAACGCGACGCGGTCGCCCTGCATTTGCGCGGGGAGACCGCGATTGGGCTTTAGCAGGGGGAGGATGAGCTCCGCGCGTCTCTCCCCTCCGCGCGCGGGAATTCTCCACACCCCGCATTCATCCCTCCGAGCACAAGCACTCCCTTCCGCGCCGAACAGGCTCTTCCACCGGCGCTCACACAAGTCCCTCAGCGCGCGGCAGGCTCAGAAACCACTCCAATTCGGAATAATTTTAGACTCTGAGTCACGTACCACTCTGTCGCTATTGCGTCGACGACTCGTTGAAATTCAAGAATCTTGTTCAATTTCATCCGTCTCCTCAGTTAGAGTGAAGCGAGCGAATGAGAGATCATTACTTACGACTTTGTGCGTGGTGACGTTGGCGCCGACCTGCTCCACTATGCCCACCACCTCGTGGCCTGCTACTAACGGGTACGTCGCGTTGTTCCAGTCGTTGTCGCGCATGTGCAGGTCCGTGTGGCACCTGTGCGAAACAGTCGACGGATGGCGTTAACGGGACAAACTTTAAAACGGGTACGGAGCGACGACTTCGAGAAACCACCACAGATCTGACAGATAGAACCGAAAGCATCGAGGACAGCACACTCGTCGCGACTGATTGAGCGACTCACAGGCCGTTACGAGCGACTCACAGGCCGTTACGAGCGACTCACAGGCCGTTACGAGCGACTCACAGGCCGTTACGAGCGACTCACAGGCCGTTATGCGTGACTTTAATCTGCACGTCGTTGGGTCCCAGCGGGGCCGGCTCGTAGTGAAACGGCTCGAACTTCTGCTTGGGGCCCAGACACGCGTACGCGAAGAACTTGCCGTCCGCAGCCATGACGAACGTTACAAATATTGTTTCCGCAACGGAAAAAAAAAGTGGATATTTCTCCAGCAACGAAACTGTGGAAATGGAGAAGGGTTACGAGGTACGGAGAAAGTCCGCTGGGGATTAGGAGACCTAGACCTGACACTCGGAGTGTGAGAGTGAGATAGTCTGTCAGCGAAGTCGCTGGGTACGATCTATGCTATTTTCTTGCTCGGAGGTTGCTTTCTATCTGAATCGTAGAAATGCCAAGACCGGCACGGACGAACCCAATGCTACTTGATCTGGTTCTTGTATCCAAGCCCGCTAGCTCGCTGATGGTTTCTTGGGCCAGAAAAAAATACCGAGAAACGCGGCGCAAACATGTCAGCAACAGCAACGGTTCGATGCTGCCGACACATTTCCGTAACTCCAGCTGAGAAAAGTGGTTTTTGTGATTGGTGACTTTCAGTGAGCTCTTCCTCGCTCAAAACCTTAAAGCTGCGGTCTACATACCTCAAGCGGGAGGCAAAGGTTTATCACTTGAGAACATATCTGGTTTATCACTGTCCCCAAAAGTACCCCTTTGGGTAACACTGCACCTGCTGCTCTAAAACGCAGAGCACCGCATTCAAACAAAGCTCTTGGAATGGTGCCCCTTAGGAATTGGGAGGGGGGGGGGCGGGCGCTTGGCGGGCGCTGCCTGCTGAAAACTAGCTGGTTGGCCCGTGCCGCCAATTCCCAGTGTCAATCCACTCCATCTGGGGCTGCTCGGATTTCGGCGAGTCGCGAATTTCTTGCCAAAGCTGCACGAGACACGAGATTGCAGACGGACAACGCATTTCCTAAAAGTGGATTCGTTGGAACGACCCTTTCCAGCAATTAGTTACAGACGCTGCTCAAGTGGGTAAAACGAGCTGTGGAAAGCAACCGCTCACTAAACTCAAGCGTTAGGACGCCGGAAGGTGGCGCAAAAGAGTCGAGCGTTAAGTGCGAGTGTGAACCACGGACGTGAGCAACCAGGTCGGTAAGAGCGGTGTACCAAAACCAGAATCCAGACGTCGCTCGGGGTCACCACGCGGATCTTGTTTTCACAAAAGTTGGTTGCCAATTCGCCAAATCCGATTCCTCTGTCCACGTGCCCTACATGTCGTGTCATGATATTCGAATGCCAGCAAGTGCGTGATCCCAAGGCGCTGCCCACATGGCGTGCCACTTGGGACATGAAAACATGAGCTCATCCAAGCTGGAAAGCTGATGTGGAGTGCAACAGCTCACTATCGGAGCCAGTTACGACTGCGGATGTTCTTCTGTTTTCATTAATATATCTACATCCACCAAAAAAAAAAAAAACTCACTATCGGAGCAACCAATAAAAACATTAGCAGAATGAACTAAGCACTATAGAATATGTTATACGTAAATATAATGGGTTTTTTGGGTTACAGGATAATGCACTTTAATGCACCAGGAAACCATGAGATGTAAATATTTCAGCTTTCAAAATCTGCGTTCAGCTTTCAAAATCATTTGTTAAAGCTAACAAAATATGTGTGGTTTGCTTCTTATGGGGTAGAACTATGCGTAATTTTCGTTGCGACGCAGGAACTATGGCAAAAGCATTCCTGAAGTAACCAAGTTCCAACACGAAGCTAGCTAAAACAAGGTCGAAGATCGAGCGTCGAAAACAATACCTATTCGAACATGGCCGTTCGAACGCCCGAGGCGACGCGCCTGTCAGTCACGTAACCTCTGCTGTTAGAGGGTACTAAAGAAAAACAATCCAGGCCGCGCCGACGCCGCTTAAATGGCGTCGCCAAAGCCAATCACGATGCAGCTGCGAGCATGGCTTGCACTCTCCGCCGCGCTTTGGCTTGCTGCCTTCGTCTCTCCGTGCCATGCGCAAGCGGCGGTGATCAACGCAACTCAAGGTACCTCCATCCCTCCTCGAACCTGCTTCACCGCCGGTGCAATCAATATCTGACTCATTTCTTCTTACTAGTTAGTTGCATGCTAGTTAGTGGGCAAGGACATGTAGTAGGCGCTCATGTGGTTGGTCTGCCTCTCTCTATATGCACTGCATTGCTTTCGAGGGGGACAGTACAGGTAATAATATCGCGGAAACCCCTGTTCGGCGACGAGGTAGTAACAGCGACCATTCTCAACCTCCCGCTTCGTCCCTCGTTTGCAACCTAGTAACGGCACTGTAATAGTACTGCTAGCAATCAGCACGCGGTTTGCACTGCCACAGCGACTGACTACTATCGACTGTGGTCCCTCGATCGCTTTCCATCTCAAAGCTGCACGGCACTTGCACTGACGCACGTGTGTGTCCTACACATATGACGATTCCGGCGTGCGAGTCGAGTTTTGGTGCTGGTCGTTTGAGCGCGGGTTGGGAAGGGTCACCACAAGAGCGGCATGATTGGGTATCAATTTTGAGTCTTCTCTCAAATATAGTGCTGGAGCCGGTCTTTTGGGGCAGGCCAGTGACGTGTGCGGTTCAGAGGTATGGGGCAGGCAGGCCAGTGACGTGTGCGGTTCAGAGGTATAGGGCAGGCAGGCCAGTGACGTGTGCGGTTCAGAGGTATGGGGCAGGCAGGCCAGTGACGTGTGCGGTTCAGAGGTATGGGGCAGGCAGGCCAGTGACGTGTGCGGTTCAGAGGTATGGGGCAGGCAGGCGAGCGACCGGTGCGGTTCAGAGGTATGGGGCAGGCAGGCCAGTGACGTGTGCGGTTCAGAGGTATGGGGCAGGCAGGCCAGTGACGTGTGCGGTTCAGAGGTATGGGGCAGGCAGGCGAGCGACCGGTGCGGTTCAGAGGTATGGGGCAGACAGGCCAGTGACGTGTGCGGTTCAGAGGTATGGGGCAGGCAGGCCAGTGACGTGTGCCATTCACACGCGCCAGTCGCTGGGGCAGGGCTGTGCTGGTGATGACGTGCTGTTGCCCCCAAAAGAGAGGATGTCGGCGACCGCTGGGTGGAACCGTGGAGGCATGGGAGAGTGTTTGGAGGAGGTTTGAATGCGGCAATGAGGCAATGACCGAGGCGAGGTAGGCATACGAGCCTGCGGTTGCCAAGGCTGTGATGGTCGCTGCCAGGCGAGTCCGCTGATGATCGCTGGGCGTGCTGCTTGGTTCCATGTGCATGGCCATGGAAGCACAATGTTCAATGTTCTGCCTAATGCTGCTCGGCGCTGCTCTGCCTGCTGCTCCCCGGGAAGCAAAATGTTTGCTGCTGCTTCCAGGTTCGTGTGGAAGTGTGCGCTCCCCAGGCTGTCCATTGGTCGGGTGCCAGGGTTGTATAGTAGGGGTGATGCATGCTTTGAACGAGCTCCGGCTTACACAGCGGCTGGTGAGTAAGAGGCATAGCTGGGGGTCCATTTCAGCGGCTGGTGAGTAAGAGGCATAGCTGGGGGTCCATTTCAGCGGCTGGTGAGTAAGAGGCATAGCTGGGGGTCCATTTCAGCGGCTGGTGAGTAAGAGGCATAGCTGGGGGTCCATTTCAGCGGCTGGTGAGTAAGAGGCATAGCTGGGGGTCCATTTCAGCGGCTGGTGAGTAAGAGGCATAGCTGGGGGTCCATTTCAGCGGCTGGTGAGTACGAGGCATAGCTGGGGGTCCATTTCAGCGGCTGGTGAGTAAGAGGCATAGCTGGGGGTCCATTTCAGCGGCTGGTGAGTAAGAGGCATAGCTGGGGGTCCATTTCAGCGAGCTCTGGAAGCGGCTCCGCTGCTGCACCCTGTCTGCGGCGCCCAACCGTTCGTGAAGAGAGAGCAGCTGCACAGTCGTGGGTCCATTTTGGCGAGCATCGGATGCTCGGGCGTGCGTCGGATGCATTGGGACCAGGCCACCGCGCACGTGGGTTCCATTGGGTCCCCCTGGCCTAGGGATTTGCGTCGAAATCTGTCCAAGGCGCCGAGGGCCTCACGCTGCGGCATCACCCATGTGATGAAGAGAAGACAACGGTCGGGCGGGCGTCGGATGCTCGCTGCAAAGAGCAGCGGTCCCACGGGTTCCCATTGGGCCCCCCTGCCGCACCCCGTGCGCGCTCAGTTGGTGCAAATCCGAATGCGTGGTCGAGGAGTAGTCTTGAGGGCGTGCCGTAGGTGACTCGCGTGAAGGGGAGGAGGAATGCCAGCAGGGTGTTGCGGAGGCCCGTCCCCCTGCCGCACCCCGGTTGGTGCAGCTGCGAATGCGTGGTCGAGGAATAGTCGGGACGGGAGGAATGGCGTAGGTGACTCGCATGAAGGGGAGGAGGAATGCCAGCAGGGTGTGTCGGGGTCGCTCAAGGAGGCCATTGAATTTCGCCGCTGTTGCATTCGCGGTGACTCCACCCCGACGTTGAAAGCATTTGCGCTGCAGTGCCGCCACCCCAGCTGCTCTTCCAGGTGTGTGCCGCCACCCCAGCTGCTCTTCCAGGTATGTGCATCAGGTGGTGTGAATGGCAGCGGCTTCAACTCAACTCTGTGAGTTGGATTTGAGTGGAGGCGTTAAAAACAAGGCCGGCCTGTGCGATTGGATTTGGGATGATCCTGTGCAGGCACTCCCCGACTGTTATAGGGCGCGTGCCTCCAGAGGGCTTCGTGAAGGCGATGAGGCAGGAGGCGGTCTGAGCTGCATGTTGCATCTGAGCCGAGCCTTGCAGGCAGCGTCGTGTTGACTAGCGCATGGGTCCAAGTGTTGGCACAAGTCGCTGCTCCCAATTGCTGCACTTTTGAGGCGTCGCAAAAGTAATTCTAACCAGCGCCGTGTTGACTAGCGAATGGATCCAAGTGTTGGCAGATTTCGACTCAAAAGGTCGCCGCATCTTGAGCGCCGCCTCAGAGGGTCCGGCCCGCACACCGTTGGGACACTTGACCTGTGAGAAATGGTGACCCACTCTGGGGTGGCCTGCTCTGCTGGGCCGCTGGGTGTCTGGCCTGCAGAGCAGCCAGTGTTTCAGAAGATGGCGGGGAAATGGGTGTGGCTGGACGGACTGCAGTAGCTTGCCCATGCCTTTTGAGGCGCCTCATAAGACGTGGCCTGAAGGGGCTGCAGTGACTTGCCCTTATTTCCTCGTGTAGCAAGTCCCTCCGCTCTGCTCTCGCGAGGAGGATGCCAGTGGCGTCCTAGTCATGGCGTTTTCAGCGCGCCTTGGGGGTGGAGGCAGTTGCGTTGTGTTGTGGCGCTGCGTCATTTGTACAGAGTATCCCATCCCAGCCCAAACATGGCGCTGGTCGCCATTGCCTTCCAATCAAGCTGGCAAGTGGTGGAGGCTTCGGAGGAGAAACATGCGTAGGTGCCACGCTGCTGCAGAGTCTGGGTCGGTTGAGCAGGAAGCAGGAAGCAGGAAGCAGGAAGCAGAGTCTGGGTCGGTTGTCAGGAGGCAGGAAGCGAGCAGAGCGAGCGTGGGACATGGTGAGCCAGTGGTGGCTGGCGAACAAGTCCTGTCTTAGTGCGAGGTCTTGTCGCGTGGGGGAGACAAGTCAAGGTGGGGTCAGGATCAATTCAACGGCATTTGAGGCCAAGCCGGCTCGACCTGGGTTGGGACTCGGTTGCTCACGGTCCGTCATGCCCTGTATCCATAGGCGAGTGGAGGGCGACTCCTGCTGGTGGGCCACCTGTCTCTCATCCCTTTGTGCTCGCCAAAAGAAGGCTTCCTCTATGGAGTCGACTTTTGAGTCGACTCAAAAGTAGGCGAGTGGAGGGGACTCCTGTTGGTGGGCCACCTGTGTTTCATTTCATCCCTTTGTGCTCGCCGAAAGGGATGCCTCCTCCCTCTCACCCGCCGCTGATCCTCTTATTATCCCCTGTGTTTTCTCTCTTTTGCTCTCTCCTTCTCTTTCCTCCTGTCCTGTCCCCAACTGCCAGCGGCGTTTCGTGAGGACTGCCAGAAGGCATGGGGATAGACGTTGCTCCTCCGCAGCTGTTGCTCCAAGCCCCTCCTGTGTTTTCTCTCTATTTCTCTCTCCTTCTCTTTCCTCATTTGTTTTTTCTCTTTTGCCAGCGGCGTTTCTCGAGGACTGCCAGAAGGCATGGGGAAAGACGCTCCCAGGCTGGGCCAGGGGTGCTACCTGTGGCACGAGTGTCGGACTCACCTGCCACGTCGTGCCCAGCCCTCAAGCTCTCTCTCTCTCTCACTCACTCTCCCCTCTCTCCTCTCCTGTCCCCCAACTGCCAGCGGTGTTTCTCGAGGACTGTCAGAAGGCATGGGGGAAGACGCTCCCAGGCTGGGCCAGGGGTGCTTATTGTGACGAGATTAGCGGGGTCAGCTGTGACGGTGCAGGCATGATCACACAGATGTACGTCATACGTGATCATGTATTGTCGTTTGATAATGTATTGTCGTTTGACAATGTATTGTCGTTTGATAATGTATTGTTCTTTGATAATGTATTGTCAAGTTTGGATTGATTGAACCCCGCACATGCTGCTGCTGGTGTGCTGCAGCCTTGCTTTGATTGACGCCCGGTGCCTGCGTCCGGGTTTGCACCTTCACTTTCCAGTTGTCTAGGTGTCTTTGTCCAGTTTCTTCCACTTCATCCTTTGTTCAACCCACCCTCCCACCCCACATAGATCTCTGAAGAATGAAACTCTGTATGGGTCTATTCCTGGCAGCATCTCTTCTCTCGCTTCACTATCTGATCTGTAAGAACCTCACAAGTTTTGAGTCGACTCAAAACTATCTGATCTGTAAGAACCTCACAGTGAAACTACGAGCCTCACTTCTTTCGCTCCAACCCTCCCTCCCCTCCCCCCAACCCCCCCTCATACTCTCGCACTTCTCATGCCTTGCTCTCCTCTGAGTGCTACACAAAGCTTCCCACCATGCTCGTACAATCATCCTCTTGGGTTGCTTGTGTGTGCTTGCTGTCTGTTAGTCCATGCACACTATTCTCATCACCCTCTTGGGATGCTTGTTTGTGCTTAAGAAGCTGGTGTGTGCTTGCTGTCCGTCAGCCCACTCCCGCTAATCTCATCTCCTCACTTCTTTCGCCCCACCCTCCCCCCCCATCCCCTCCCCCACCCCTCCCCCCCCGTCGCGCCTCCCCACACAGGACCCTTACAAACAACAACCTGAATGGCTCCATTCCCAACAGCATCTCCGGGCTTTCTCAGCTCACCTTCCTGTATGAACCACCTCGTTTCAGCCTGGTGATCAACACTAACATGATCAAAGATGGCACGAAGCCTAAAACCCTCGAGAGAATATCCGCAGTCACTTAACCTAGATGCGACACGCAAGGAAGAAAGCAAGGAGTTTCGGGTAATCAGAACGTGGGCATATAGCTCACGTGGGAAGAAAGCAAGGAAGAATGCATATAGCCTCGAATTGGAACCATTAGCCTGGAATTGAACTGCTCCCATCATGCTCGTCTCTCTCATCCCTCACTTGGGTCGACCGTGTGGTGTTCTTGCTGTCGCTCAGACCATGCCCTCTATTCTCATTTCATCACTTATTCCGCCCCAACCCATACCACGCACACACAGGGATCTTTCAGACAACTCTTTCACGGGCTCCATTCCCAGTGGCATTCACTTGCTTCCTCAGCTCTCTTATCTGTAGGAAGCTCCTCTCAAGGGATGCACACACATGCTCGTATCATCACCCTCTTGTGTGCTCATATCATCTTAGGAAGCTTCTCTTATCAGGGAAGTGAGATTCGGTTTTCACTCATGCCTGTCTGTCTCCCACCATGATCGTACCATCCCCCAATTGGGTCAATCGTGTGTGCTTGCTGTCGCCCAGTCTAGGCTCCCTTTCTAAGGGCAACGGACAAACGCCTTCTGAGGAGAACCGGGCAGGTCATTTTTGTTTTGCCCTTTTTGTTCGGGTCGACCGTGTCCTCCCCAAATTGGGTCAATCGTGTGTGCTTGCTGTCGCTCAGTTCGGTCTAGGCTTGGGGTAGAGAGTGCGAAGATAACTTTAGCAACGGGAACTAGTCTACGGGCTAGGCACGGGTGCTCGTGTGATCTCTGCGTTCGTTCGTTCCTTAGTCGTTTCCTTGTGTTCACGCCGCTTGCTAGTTCACGGGGAGAATTTGCAAGAGTTTCACTAGGAAAAACATCACAACAATGATGTTAACAACATTGGCATCACAGACTACATCAGAGCTAGCTAGGCTGCTGGTCGACCTCCAGCGCAGCACGGTCGACCGCGCTCCAGCGCAGCAGCGCTCGCACCGCTCCAGCGTTGCAGAGTAGCGGTTCGCCAACGTTGCAAGTCCACAGTGTGCCAACGCTGCAGCAAGTCGGCTGCACAGCGTTGCACCCGCAGGACAACGATGCACCTGCAGGACAACGATGCACCTGCTTCGCTTGTGCGTGCAGCTGGTTGGTGCGCCACTCCTCGTCACGTGCACAGCGCAGACACCTGGCAGACTCCACGCCAGTGACTGCGCCCACCAGCCACATCGACCTCGGGATACCACCCCCGAGGTCGGCCTCGCAGAAGTCACCCCGGCGACCTTCGCACACGTCGCCCGGATATCCCGGTCAACCGGGCAACCACGTCTGGTCGACCAGTTCAGTCCGTAGCCGGCCATACATGCCCGACGTCCCCAGTCCGGCGTCCAGGCGTCCAGGACGCCGCCCGAACACCCAGGTCGGCGTCTAGGCGCCCAGGACGCCGTGCAAACCTCCAGGGCGGCGTCCAGCCTCCCAGGACGCCGACCAGGCACCCAGGTCGGCGTCTGGCCTCCCAGGACGCCGTGCAGACGCCCAGGTCAGCGTCCAACCTCCTGGGACGCCGTGCAGACGCCCAGGTCGGCGTCTGGCCTTCTAGGCGTCCAGGACGTCGACCCAGCGCCCATGTCGGCGTCCTCGTGCCCGGCGCCCTCCAGTCAGGCGCCCTTGCAGTGGCCCCCGTGCCCACTGCTGTAGGTCGGCTGCAGTCCAACGCTGCATCCGACCACGAGGTTGGCTCCGCCCAAGCGAGGACGGGGCCACACAACACTCCCGTTGACAGAGAGTCTCACAGCTGTTCGGTTCACCTCGAACATGTTTGACGCGAACCGAACATGTCTTTTCCTTTTGCCCTTTATGTTCGGGTCGAAGTTGTTCGTGTTCGACATTGGCCGAAACTCCATAAGGGCGCCGATGATTTGTTGCGCGTGCACCTATCAACGTCGCGCACACTTCCAGTTGCTGTAAGTGCGCACGTAGCGGACCGGGTGGCGTTAACGTTCCGGCGTGGGGTGCACGCCCTGTTGCGGATCCAGAGTTTTATTTGATGCCTTAAAGTATAGCCTCTCTTAGTCTATGCACGCTTGTAGCCTAATTTCGTGGCTAACAAGGTGAGGTTATGTAAAACGTGCTTCTAGAAAGCAAAAGTTTGCTCAAGAGAGTGGTACTGGTTCTAGACTAGAACTGGCAGGCAGGACGACAATTTCGAGGGTAAAAATTAACTCTTTGCAAGGGGCGAAGCGTTACCTGTAACCGGGTCAGGTACGTACGACCGACCTGAACACGACACTCGACCCGCCTTCGGGTCTGGTAAACCCAACCCGACGGGTCGCCGATACCTGCGCGAAAAGGGGCCCCACGAGTAGTGGGTCGACCCGACCCATCCGGGTAAACCCGACCTGACCCGGTCGGGTCAGATGCAAACACCGTACAGACCCAACCCGGCTTATTGACAGGGCAGGTAGGTTTACCCGATCCTACGCGTCAGATGCCCAAGCCTAGTTCATGTTCAGTCAATGCCCTCTATTCCCATCTCCTCATTTATTCGACCCCAACCCATACCACGCACACACAGGTCCCTTTCTAACAACCGTTTGACGGGCTCCATTCCCAGCAGGATATTCACGCTCCGTCAGCTCGCTTATCTGTATGGCCCTCCTCGTTTAAGTGTGGGGTTAAGCACGCATGATAATGGATTCGTGACACCTTGACGGTAGAGACGGGTTGACGGGCTCCATTCCCAGCAAGATATTCACACTCCGTCAGCTCGCGTATCTGTATGGCGCTCCTCGTTTAAGCCTGGGGCTAAGCAGGCATGATGACTGGTGACACCTTGAGTGGGTTATGCAGGGATTTGAACCTCGTCTGGTTTGAATTGAAGGGTTGATTGCATTCCGGGCCTCAGCCTCCCATGCATATTTTCTGTAACTCCTGCTGCGATGATTGCTGCTACTCATTTATAGGGTTGAAATAAACTCGTTGAAGCAGTTTACCAGCACTAGGATCGTCTTGCTTCCCCAACCCACTATTCCCATGTTGTCACTTTCGCCCCAACCCATACCACACACACACAGGTCACTTGCAAACAACAACTTGAAGGGCTCTATTCCCGACAGCATCTCTGTGCTTTCTCGGCTCAATTATCTGTATGGAGCGCCTCGTTTCAACCTGGTGCTAGACATGCATGATCAAGGCACTTCATCATACGTTTATTGTTCCAGTAATAACGCATTTTGAATACCTAGACTTAATAATAGAATAAAAAGCTCTCGAGAAAATTTCTTTCGTCACATAACCAACCAAAAAGGCCCACGCAAGCTTGCAAGCAAGGAGTTTTTAGTAAACACGTTATGAGAAAACGTATACGGGCCACGCTATTTGCAGCAAATGCTGGCCGAATATCCCTCAATTTTGTCAAACTGGGTTTGCTACTTGAACCATTTCCCTCACCCCGAACCGCGATTCGTTTTTTGACTTGTCTCATCTGCCCATTGGGTCGACCATGTGTGCTTACTGTCATTCGGTCCTTGCTCTCTAATCTCATCTCCTTGCTCATTCCGCCCCAACCCATACCACACACACACAGGGATCTCTCAAAAACAGCTTTGACGGGATCTATTCCCAGTGACATTTACTGGCTTTCTCAACTCTCCTATCTGTACGAAAGTCCTCTCCTCCTTTGAGCCTGGTGCTAAGCATGCATTGGTAATGCCGCGATTACTGGGCTGGCCCCCCACCCCATTGGTCAGCCAATAACGGTGGGGGGTAACCCGAACTTTGGCCACTCACCTCACCTTATGCCCTATTTGTACTGCTCTTCTTTCTCAATATATCACGGGAAGGTGATGTGAGCACGGGATGTTATGTTAGAAGGTTGCACAAACTTGATCTCGAGGAGGAAGGGCTAGTTTTGTGAAACCGGATCGAGTGGAAAGCAAGGGATGTGTGAAGTTGAATGTAGCTTTGACGAATGGTCACTCAAACCTGAACACTCTTGGGTTCAGGTCAAATATGTTTGAACCAAACTCAGTAGTGTCTAATTGTGCTGTCAAACACTCAAAACCCACCTTTGCAACAATTATTTTGACTCAAACCGAACAGGTACAAACAATCGAGTTAGTTCAAGACCAGCAAGTTTTGAGTTCGCCTTTTGCTCCTTCTACTTCTCACCATGCTCGTCTCATCCCCCAATTGATTTTGAGTCAACCCTGTGTGCCTGTTGTCCCTTAGTCCATGCCCTCGATTTTCATTTGCTCACTTATTCCGCCCCAACCTTTACAACGCACACGCAGGTCACTTTCAAACACCGCTTTGACGGGCTCCATTCCCAGTGACATCTACGGGCTCTCTCTGCTCTTTTATCTGTATGAAATGAAGCACCCAGTTGAAGCCTGATGCACCTCGCTCAACGGTTTGACAGGCTCCATTCCCAGTGACATCTACGGGCTCTCTCAGCTCTTTTATCTGTATGAAGCACCATTGGCAGCCAAGCCAGGCGGAATAGTCCGCAACTCCTCCCAACCCAGATTCGTCGAACTGGGGGGAGCAACTTCAACCATGAACCGAACTGCGATTTGTTTCCTACTCTCCTACCTCCCACCCACCGTGCTCGTCTCGTCTTTCAATTGGGTCAACCGCGTATGCTTGCTTGCTTGCTGTCATTCGGTCCATGCTTTCTAATCTCATCTCCTTACTTTGTCCGCCCTAACCCTTACCACGCACACACAGGTCTCTTTCAAACACCGCTTTGACGGGCTCTATTCCCATTGACATTCGCTGGCTTTCTGATCTCACTTTTCTGTAAGAAGCTCCTCCTTTGAGCCTGGTGCTAAGTATGCATGGTAAAAACTGACATTACAATGATCGGTCTTTCGACATATCGATCTGTCACAACCACTCATATCTGAATTTGGATGTGTGCTGGTTGGGTCTGCTTTTGAGTCGACTCAAAAGCAGTCGAGAGAATCTGACCTATCGATCTTTCACTACCACTCAGATCTGAATTTGGATGTGTGCTGGTTGGGAGTTCTAGATTCAGAATTCTAGGTCCACCCTGTGTACTTGCTGTCCTTCAGTCCTGCCGTCGATTCTCATCTCCTAGATAAAGTATTCCACCTCAACCTTTACCACGCACACACAGGTCTCTTTCATACAACGCTTTGACAGGCTCCATTCCCAGTGGCATGGACGGGCTTACTCGGCTCTCTTATCTGTATGAAGCACCTCGTTGATGCTAAGTATGCATGATCAAAGATCACATGAGCTTCAAAACCCTCGAGGGACAACCCATAGATGGCATGGCACAATTGGGTCGACCGTGTGTGCTTGCTGTCGCTCACTCCATGCCATATTCTCATGTTATCACTCTTTCCTTCCAACCCATACCACGCACACACAGGACTTTTTCAAACAACAGGTTGACGGGCTCCATTCCCAGCAACATATTCACGCTTCCTCAGCTCACTTACCTGTATGAAGCACCTCGTGACACCTTAAGGCTGGGGGTAAGCACGCACAATGAGTGGTCGGGTTGACAGGCTCCATTCCCAGCAACATATTCACGCTTCCTCAGCTCACTTACCTGTATGAAGCACCTCGTGACACCTTAAGGCTGGGGGTAAGCACGCACAATGAGTGGTCGGGTTGACAGGCTCCATTCCCAGCAACATATTCACGCTTCCTCAGCTCACTTACCTGTATGAAGCACCTCGTGACACCTTAAGGCTGGGGGTAAGCACGCACAATGAGTGGTCGGGTTGACAGGCTCCATTCCCAGCAACATATTCACGCTTCCTCAGCTCACTTACTTGTATGAAGCACCTCGTGACACCTTAAGGCTGGGGGTAAGCACGCACAATGAGTGGTCGGGTTGACAGGCTCCATTCCCAGCAACATATTCATGCTTCCTCAGCTCACCTATCTGTATAAATTGCCTCGTGGTGACACCTACAGTGGGCTGTGTAGGGGCTTTATCTCCATCAGTTAGAAGTCCCTTTATATTGTCTGGCTTAAAGGGCTGCTTGCATTTCGGGCCTCAGCCCCCCTTGCATATTTCTTGTAACCCTTGCTGCGTTATTGCTTCTCTTCATTTATAGGGCTTAAATCAACGTGTGTGACCTCTCTTTCCACCTAGTTCATTTGAGCTAATTCAATACATTTCTTTTCACAACCAGGGCGGCAGGGCCAGCGTGGGTCGGGCCGCTCTTTGCCCGTCGGATCAACTGGTGCCATTCGTTTTTCACTCGTGGCTGCCTTATGGCTGCCCATCTGCAATCGCCCTCTCATCTCCATCTC
Source organism: Closterium sp. Naga37s-1 (assembly GCA_947471745.1). Lineage (NCBI taxonomy): Eukaryota > Viridiplantae > Streptophyta > Zygnematophyceae > Desmidiales > Closteriaceae > Closterium > Closterium sp. Naga37s-1. The sequence continues at coordinate 3,011,273 of CANJKZ010000830.1, forward strand.
ACTCGTGGCTGCCTTGTGGCTGCCCATCCCATCCCATCCCACAATCCATGCCCACTTTTCTCATCTCCTCACTTCTTCCACCCCAACCCATACCACGCACACACACAGGTCTCTTACAAACAACAATCTGAATGGCTCCATTCCCAACAGCATCTCCCAGCTTTCTCAGGTCACCTTTCTGTATGAACCACGAACCAGATCAAATTAGTATATCAGAACTGTGATTAGGGTTTTACTCATACCTACCTCCTCCCATGCTCGTCTGATCTTCAAACTGGGTAAACTGTGTGTTCTTGCTGTCCCTCAGTCCATGCCCACACCACGCACACACAGGTCTCTTTCAAACAACAAATTCGCTCCAACCCCTCCTCCCCCTCCCTTACCCCTCCTCTAAGTGGAGAAAGACGCTGGACGCTAGATTTTGGCCCTCGAGACGCAGCAAAAGACGCAGGTCCGGGCAGCCAAAAAAAACCCCCCCGGGCAGCCAAAAAAAAGTTTTAGGGCGTAGCACACTTTCATGGCAAAATTTCTCCTCAAAAACAAAATTTCAGCCACAACACTAAAGCATGAAGGTGAGGTGAGTTGCAAATTTCCATAATCAAAATTAGTCCAAGGGTGGTTTAGCATGCATACTAACACTAACATGCATCACTCATCCTCCACCTCCGCGCTCTCCATCTCCTTCTCCTCCTCCTTCTCCATGGCCTCCTGCTCCTTGTACTCGTCGAAGGTGATGTCATCCTCATCCACCTCCACCTCTCCATCCTCCTCAAGCTTGTACCCCTCGGGAAGGGGAGGGGGGGGAATGTTCCCCTCCACTATTCCCGCCTTCCTGACTTCCCCACTCGGCCCCGCACCAGCCGCACCCTTGTGGTGGTTGTGCACAACGTTTCAGTTGTGCGCAACGAACACAAGGTCGCGGACCTTCTCCGAACCCAACCTGTTCCTGCGCGCCGTGTGCACGCCATCCCACGTGGACCATCTGCGCTCGCATGCTGAAGCGGAGACGGGCTGTGAAAGCGCCCGGCACGCAAGGCCAGCCAGGTCGCGGTACTCCCAGCCGTTCACCTTCCACCACGTCACCATTTCCCCCTTCCCGGCCTTAATATCCGCCCGCTCCTCTGTTGCCTCCTCAGACCCGAAGCACCCCTTGCCCTCAATGAACGCAAGCATCCCCTCCTGCAGCGCCTTCATCGTCCCCTTAGTGTCGCCGCCGCTCTTCCAATACTTGTCGACGAATGCCTTCGAGCGCTGGAGCCACGCCTTCATCACCCTGGTGCACTCGCCGTCCTTGTGGTAGATCCCCTCCTCCTGGTTGGCCGGGTTCAGAATCCGGCCAACCACGTGAAGGGGGCAGGCCAAGCTCTCGTCCCAACGCCGCCTCAAGTGCTCCTTCACCCCCTCCTTATCCGCCCTCTTGAGCCCACAATCATCCTTCTCCAACAGCTCCCGCAAGTCCTCCGTCAGCTGCAGCATGATGTCGTACAACTCACCCATCCTCCCCTTCGCCTCCCCATCAGTCCGCCTCATCACCTTGTAGGGCAGCTCCATCACCTTCACGAATGTCTCCGCCTTCTTCCACCACTCCACATTCAACACCGACGTCGCAAATGTCTTTCCAGTCTGCGTGCTACCTCCCTTTTCCTCCCAGTCCTTGTGCGTCACCATCTGCGTCAGATGTGAACGAATCTTGAGCAGCCGCGACACAGCAATGTAGTTTGTCCCAAAGCGCGTGCCCGCCGGGCGCAGCGGCTGCAGCGACTTCTCCTCGCCGTGCAGCTCGGGACACCGCAGGAAGGCGCGCGCCCACGTGTGGCTGCGCACGAACGAGATGATGTCGCTCGCAACAGGGACGACATCCTGCGCCCAATCCATCCCGCCGATGTCCTCCATCAGCAGGTCGAGCACGTGAGTGGCGCAGGGAACGATCTCGAGATGCGGGTAGATCTTCTGCAGCTTCTTGCCGGCGGACACGTAGTTGCTGCCGCCGTCCGTGCAAAAAGCGACGACGTGCTGCGGCCCAATCTTCTCGATGATCGGCTGTAGGATGCTCACGATGAACGCCCCAGTCTTTGTCTCCGCCTTACAGTCGACCGCCTCCTGGAAAACCGCGCCGCTGTCGTTGATACAAATGATATTCATCTGCGCGCGCCCGCTCTTATCCCGCATCATGTCGCTGGCAATCGTCACGCCGGTCTCCGTCCGGGTTTTCGTAATGGGCTCCAACCCCTTTTCAATTCGCCTCTTGCACTCCTGCAGCCCGACGCCGCCAACGTAGTCACGCTTGGGGGGGACGTAGCTGCCTCCAGCGGCAGCAACGGCGCGCAGCATGTTGAGGAAGAGAGGGTGCTCGCACTGACGCTCCGCCGTGCGCGTCCCCGCGATGTAGAGGCAAATTGCCTCGTCGGCCGCACGCGTCGCCGTCTTCCCCCCCTCGCCATACCAATCCTCCATCCGCCCCTTCTTAGCCTTCGGTCCCGCACCGCCTCCACCGCTCACTGCGTTGAGCGCCGCATCCGTCGCCCTCTCTTTTTCCTTGCGCGTCGTAATCTTGCTCTCCTTCCTGTCGCGAATAGAGTCAGAAACGCGCTTAGGAACCTTCGCGCAAACAATCCCACCATCGCGGCGCACGTTCGCGTCGTTCCATTCGGCGAGATGCTGGGTGCATCGGCTACTACTAAAGGCGAACACTTTCCCGCACCAAAGGCATTCGCACTGCTTCCCCTTCTTGATCGGATCGTCGAAGGTCCAAAAATGCCTATAAATATGGTGATTAGGGTTTTGCGGTTTTTTCTCAACGCCATCCTTAGTGAAACGCTTGGGGGGAGTATCGCCGTCGGAAAGGACATCTTTCGATGCGCTAGAAGACAAGGGATTGCTAGAGCTAGCCATAACGGTCGTGAGAGCAAAGGAGCTAAAACCACTAGGGTTTTTGAAAGAGAATTGGGTTGTGAGAAAAGTGAGCACAAATGAGAGGTTTCATGAACTAAATGGGCTTTGTGGTGGTGGTGGGCCACAAAGGTTGGGTTTTCTAGATGTGGAGTGGTGGAGAGGAGTTGGATTTCCATTTCAATTTTGCATTAGGGGGGTTACAAATGGGTTAGATGGCTGGTTTTGGGGGTCGAAATTGGTAGGGGGGGTCGAATTTTGGCGAAATTGACATTCGCGATTTCGTCGCGAATGTCAATTTCGCGATCGCGGAAAAACAAAAATTTCGGTCTGCCCGAAAAAATTTCCGCCCAACGTCCTGCGTCCGGACGCGCGTCCTGCGTCTTTGCGTCCGGACGCTGCGTCCGGACGCAGGACGCAGGGCCGCCCCAGCGTCTTTCTCCACTTAGCCCCTCCTCCCCCTCCCCCACCCCTTTCTCCCCCTCCCCCACCCCTCCTCCCCCTCCTCCCAACACAGCTTTCGGTCAAACAACAACTTGACGGGCTGCATTCCCACCTTTCTCACTTCTTTAGCGGCTAAAGTTTAGCCCCAACCCACCCCCCCCCTTCTTCCCCTCCTCCCCCCCCCCTCTCCCAACACAGGTCGCTGGCAAACAACAACTTGACCGGCTCCATTCCCAACAGCATCTCCATGCTTCCGCAGCTCATTCATCTGTATGGAATGAAGCACCTCGTATAAAGGTGACTTTTGAGTCGACTCAAAAGTCGTCTCAACAGCATCTCCATGCTTCCGCAGCTCATTCATCTGTATGGAATGAAGCACCTCGTATAAAGGTGACTTTTGAGTCGACTCAAAAGTCGTCTCAACAGCATCTCCATGCTTCCGCAGCTCATTCATCTGTACGGAATGAAGCACCTCGTATAAAGGTGACTTTTGAGTCGACTCAAAGGTCGTCTCAACAGCATCTCCATGCTTCCGCAGCTCATTCATCATTTGTATGAAATGAAGCACCTCGTGTAAACCTAAACATAATCAAAGTTCATGTCAACCCTATAACCCATGTCAACTCTATAACCCATGAGAGAATCGTTAGTCACATAATTTAGATGCCACACGCAAGCAAGACAACTAGGATTTCTAGGAAATTAATAAGTAAATGGTCACAGTTGGCAGTAAATCCAGCCTGAATATTTCGCGCATCATAGGCCCGGGTTCGACAAGAACCACAAACTCGACAAACTGGGTCTACAACCTGAACCTGTTCGGCCAATGAGAGTCGATCATGAATCTGGTTGCCTCCGACCAAAGTGCGATGTCGTTTTTCTACTCATGCTGCCTCCCACCATGATTGTCTCATCCTCCGACGGGGTCGATCATGTGTGCTTGTTGTCTTTCCATCGATGGCCACGATTCTCATTTCCTCACTACTTCCAGACCAACCCACACCACACACTCACAGGTAGTAGGTTTGTTCAATGCCCCGAACTGCATTTCGTTCATCCCAAAAAGGGTTCGACTTGAATGAGCCTGCACATGTTTAAGTCTATCTGTTCAGTTCTTTATTACTATGAGTGCCGAAGCGCGTCAAACCAAAAACCAGTTCTACTCTTAGTCGAACCAATCCAGTGCCACTTTGACTCGAGCCCTAGAAGGTTCGGGGTCAAACCTCGAACCCAAACCCCACCCATTTTGGTTCAACCGGGAACCGACCTGGCTTGGTCTGACAAGGAGCCAAGTTTGATTTGGTTCAACAAAGATTGGAAATTCTGGGCTGCAAAAGTTTCGCTCCAAGACTTTCGGTTTTTTTTTTTTTTTTTTTTTTTTTTTTTCTGAAAACTTCAGGCAAAACTTAGTTATGCCTCAGAAGAAACGGTTTTGAGCCTGTCCATTACTCCCCAACATAGCATTGCTCTGATTGGGCACTTTACTGAAGGCACATGACATGATTCATAACTTTTTTCACTACGATTGCTCAGATTTTTCCGTCTCGTCATTCATTGTGATACATGATTGGTTTCCAGAACGATTTGTCCCCATCGATTTATCTTCGTTTGCATTTGATTTTTCTCTACCAAAATGTATCGGCGAGAATCTCCTACGCTATTAAGAAACGAAATCCTTTACTTTGTGCTGCTTTCATCTCCCCCTCCTTCATCTTGCATGGGCTGCTTTGTCGATCAGGCGTATACAAGGCAATCGCCTGGCTGGATCCATTCCATCCTCTCTCAGCCGCTTGATCAACCTGGTGAACCTGTAAGTACCATGACTTCATCACTAGGCTATCCCAGCTATCCATTCTCCTCTCAAGCACCGTGCTCTGTAGGCATAGCCCCACCTTTTAACAGCTATTTCAATTTCCCTTTCTTGCCCCTTCCACCCTCCCTCCTTTCATTTACTAATGCTTCTTCCTTTTGCTCCCAGTCCAATGCTGTTCCTTCTCCTCGCCTTTGCTCCCAACAAGGCTCCCCACCTGTTGGAATCTTGACTCGTCGCATTCCCTTTGGCCGCTTGCACGTGCTTCCTGACTGTCCTGCCGTGCCCACTATTCATATTTCTCCATGTCTTTCAACCCACAACACACAATGCACAGGGATCTCTCATCCAATTCCCTGAGTGGCCCCATGTTCACCAACTTCGCCTTCCTTGATGGCATCACCTATCTGTACGAAGCTCACTAGAATCATTGTTTTATGTTCCGGGCCAAGGCCGCACGGCACTCTTTATGTGCCAAGCCTGCACTGCGCTCTCAGCCATCAACTCACGCTCATCGTTGCTGCGTGGCCCTCCCCGTGCTTCTCACCCCATTTTCTGTTCCAAAGCATGCTGAGATGTGCTGTGATACCAACATGCTATTTATAGTCTCGTGGGATGGATGCATGCCTTCATGTGGATGGGTGGATGCATGTCGCTGCGTTCTTGCATGCATGAGGCTAACAGGGCTTACTCCCACACTTTCTGTCCAACCCATGTGAGCAGAAACCTTTCTGCTAATGACCTCAGCGGGGAGATTCCAGCTGCGATTGGAGGCCTCACTTCATTGAAGTACTTGTGAGTAGGCTTGAGGAAGTACCAACCCGAACCGAACTTGTAACCTTTGAGTACGCTTGATCAAGCACTGAACTCGAATCGGTCCTGGAACTGTCTAAAAGGTTTGAGCAAGTACCAGATCCGAAATGGAAGTGTAAGCAGTGAGTAGGGATGAGCATATGGCGAACACGAACATGTTCGTGTTCGCCAGGGGTCGAACATAGCCGTTCGGCGAACCGAACACTGTTCGGTTCGCCGAACACTTTCCAGCAGAAAGGGTGTTCGAAGTTCGCCAATAGAGGCGAACATTTCTAAAGTTTTGCCGAACACGAACACGTTCGTCCAGAACATGTTCGTGTTCGCCCTAGAGGGGGTGGCACTACAAGACTCTAGATTTAAACACTGCCAATGCCAATGCATCATTGTATATGGGATTATAGAGTGTTCTCAGTGTCTGTAATAACTTATATAAGCCTGGCCAACTAGTAGCAGAGAACATGTCCACATTCGAAGTCTACCCAACACAAACTCAACATCCCAACGTCACCAACGCGCCGCTCGAGCGCCCACTAACCCACAACTACATCCCTGACCCACCCTCGCTACCAACAACACCCTCTCCTCCACCCGCTGCTGCGTCCACCCCTCTCCCCTCCCCCGCCTCCTCCGCCACTTCCACCTCAGGCGCCTTCTCCACCTCCACCTCATCCCCCAACTCCTCCTCCTCCTCCTCCTCCTCCTGCTCCTCCTCCTCCTCCTCCTCCTCCTCCTCCTCCTCCTCCTCCTCCTCCTCCTCCTCCTCCTCCTCCGCACCCTCGCCCTCAATAGCAATCTCTAGTGCTGCGGCCCCCTTCGGGCGGCGGTCCTCGCCGATCCTCTGTCCAGGGTGCGATCCATACCAGGAGCGGAGAATCATGCTGGCTCGTGACCTCTCGGTGTTCAGGCGGTGACGCTTCCACGAAATGAGGTTGCGGCCCAATGAGAACACCCGCTCGCTCGCAGCAGACGTGGCAGGGATGGCGAGATAGTCCCTCGCCATCCGCTTCAGCGTCTCCATGTTCGTGGAAGTGCGCCAGTAGTCTAGCGCAGAGACGTCGTACCGCACCCTCTCCGACAAGTACCTGCTGACCTCGTCGTCCTGCACAAGACCACCCCCCCCTGCCGCCTGGCTCGCAGACAGACGCGCCGCAAGGCGTCGGCGACTAGGGAGATAGAGGTCGTCCTCGTCCTCCCCCCCCTGCTCTCCCTCCTCCTCCTCGACCACCGTGGGAAGTGTGGTGGGCCTAGGAGCCAGCTCCCTCGCCGCTGCCTGGTACTCGGCCACCCGATCGCGTACCAACGCGATCACCACGCTCGACGGCGGGCGCGGCCTCTCCCTCCGCGCCGTCTGTGGATGCTGCGTCTCCCAGTGGGGGTCGTCGAACCACGCCACCTTCATGGAAGGATCCAGGAAGGTGGCGATCCAGCCCTCGTTGCTGCTGATGTACTCATACTTCTTCAGGATTCGCAGCGCCTTCTCGACCAGCGGCTTCATCAGCGCAGAGGGTCCCTTTGCCAGTCGGGCCTCCATAGCGTCGATGAGGCCGTTGTAGTACGGCACCACCATCGAGAGCGTCGGGTACGCCGTCCCCTCGGCTGCCTTGGAGACCTTGTTGAAGGGGCTGAGAAATGTTCTTAGCTCCTACAACATGTCCCACTGCTCATCAGACAGGCGCATTTTCTCGACCTTATCCTTGTCCGTCTTCGACAGGCCCTGCTTCGGGTAGGGTGTGGTGGGGCGGGGCATAAGAGGAGCATGGTTGTTATAAACATGTCTCGCTCATCACGAAACCAATTGCTCAACACACAAATCACATGCCACACATGTCGCACACATGTGAAACACATGTCGCACACATGCCTAACACATGCCGCACACATGCCACACACATGCCTCACACATGCCACACACATGCCACACACATGCCACACGCATGCCTAACACATGCCGCACACATGCCACACACATGCCTCACACATGCCACACACATGCCACACACATGCCTAACACATGCCTCACACATGCCGCACCGCACACTTGCCTAACACATGCTTAACACATGCCGCACACATGCCATACATATGCCGCACACATGCCACACGCATGCCATTTGTCCCGATCCGATCTCACCACATACCTGAGTCGAGGCCAGAAACACTGTGATCGGATTCTGCAGCTCAAGGTAGCGGTCGATCATGGCGTGCGTCGAGCCCCAGCGAGTGGGGCTGTCCTGCACCAGCTTCAAGGCTGGTTTTTTTACACGGGCCTGCATGTTCAAGCTGCGCTGCAGTCCAAGGAAGGCTGCCGAACGCTGTGGCGAGAACCCAACCCACGACGCCATGTCCCTGAGCACCTTCAGCAGGAGGCGAACGGCATCGACCTTCAATCCTGCCTGCACTGCCAGGTTGACCACATGTGATATGCACCTGCCAATCACATCGAGATTGGCATGGGTTTTGGGATGTTGTGACACAAGGTCTTTGGGTGCCGGTGGGGAATCCAAACACCCCAGATACGGCCACACGCACCCACAATGCCGACCCTCACAACCCCCCCCCCCCCAAATCACCCCCACACACAACACTCATACCTGAAGTGCAGGCGGGTGTTGAAGAAGCGTCGACCACCACCCTCCTCCGACAGCCTCCGAAACGCGGCAATGTTGGCCGAGGCGTTGTCTGAGGTGAGGCCCATACAACGCCTCTCCAACCCCCACTTCACCACCGTGTCCTCCACGACCTGCGCGATCTGCACTGCTCCATGACGACCAGTCAGTTCGCGAAACTCGAGCACCGCATCGCGCAGCTGGATAGACTCGTCTATCCAGTGACCCGTCACTACTAGCCACGCCTTCCCATTGGGTGCAGACCAGATGTCAATGGTCATTGACACCTTGCACCCCAACTCCCCCTCCTTCCCCTGCAGCTCCGCCTTGGCCGCCGACAGAGCGGCCGCCGCAAACGCCACAGTGTCGCGTGCCACCGTCCATCGCGACGGTATGAAGTTCTTGTCCCCGCAGTGTTGGTTGCACAGGGTCAGAAGCTCGCGAAACTGGAGGGATGGTTGAGACGGTACACAAAACGCATGCGCTGGGTGTCGAAGCACAGGTCAATAATGGAATTCCCAAGGAGAGGCGTAAGAGACAGCACCCAACTCCCTCCCCTAAACATGCATACAACTCCCCACCCACAACCAGCATTGCACGCTTACCGCCTCAGCCTCCACAATCTTGAAAGGTAGGTCGCAGGTCACCACCAGTTTGGCGATCGCCTGACGAAGCTCCACCTCTGACAGCTTCTTCGACATGTAGCTCTTGATCCCAACGACGCCAGACCCCTCAGCCTCTCGCCCCTCCGCCCTCCCACCCTTCCTTGGGATGTTTGGCCACTTTTCTGCATGCGGCCAATAGTATACGTAGCCGTCCGGCACTCCCACGTAGCCCCCCTTCGGGAACGTCTCGCCCGGCAGCTGCAGATGTGGGTTGTGGTATCGATGATACCACACATCCATGTGAGCAGTGTGGAAGCTCTCAAAGTGGCGCTCGCCTGGGGTGGTTGTAGATCCCCGCCGAGAAATGCGATCGGTACAAATCTTGCATTGCCGCTTGTCATCTGTCCCCTTGGGCCCAAACATCTGTACTTGCCACCCCCGCTTCTTCCGCCCCCCCTTGCCACTCCCCTGGCTACTCTCGGGCTGTCCCTCATCGTCGAGGAACTCTGGAGCAACCACACCCTCGCCCAGATCCACCCCTCTGAAGGTGCAAGGATACGCCCGTGTCCTCGCCTTCTCGGCTTTCTTCTTCCTGGTCCCAATCAACGGCCTCTTTCGCCCAACCTTAACACCTCCGCGCGGCCGTCCTCCACCCACGTGCTGAGATGCCTCCTCTGCGGTAGCCGCGGCAACCCCTCCTCCTGTTAACGGGAATGGAGTGTTGGCCCCGCCCTCGCTTGGGCAACGCCGACGACTTGGTCGGATGTACGGGAGTAGCAGCCGACCGTTCACAGTGGGAGAGCTGCTCGACAGGCTTCGTCGAGCTGCAGGGGACCGCTGTGGTGTTGCTGTCGACCAGGGAGCTCGACAGCTGTAACTGACTGGTCTGGGCGACGGGTGGGACGTCGACCAGGACCTGCAGCTCGACCGGGAGGTCTCCGGAGCATCCCGTCGACCTGCAGTTCGACCGGCAGGTCGACGGAGCAGTCCGTCCACCTGGCAAGTGAGCAGCGGTCGACGAGGGGGGCTCGGCGACAACCGCTGACTGTTCCGGTCGACGGAAGGGGTCCGTCGACCAGAGGGTAGCTCGACGGGAGCTGTGGTCGACCAGGGGCGCTTGGTAGTCGACCAGAGGGACCTGGGGGTCGACCAGAAGCAGTGGTGGTCGACCGGAAGCACCTGGTGGTCGACCGGGTCGATCGGGTAACCTGTTCGACGTCGAGGTCGCGATGGCGAAGGCGACTGCGGGCTGGTATCTCGAAGTCGATGTGGCTCGTCAGGCGCAGACAACAGCCGACGGATGCCCAACGAAGCAAATCGGGCCAATCGTCTGCGCGCACCTGCGAGCGTGCGCACTGCTGTGTTCTACGGGGCAACGCTGGACAGTCGCTCTGCTGCAGCGTTGGCACGCCGTCGACCTGCTCTGTTGGCAGGTCGCCCTTCTGCAGTGCTGGTGCGGCTCCTCTACGCAACGCTGGCAGGCGGTCGACCGAGCTGTGCTGGCGGTCGACCAGGCTAGCTGCAGGATTGCTAGGTGCCTGATGTAGTCATTCTGTCATTGCTTGTTCAATCATTCTGTAATTTCGACTTTGCCTAGTGGAAACTCTTGCCGATTTCTCCCGTGAATGTGCAAGCACTAAGGAACCAAGCAAAGCTACGATCACCTCTAGTAGTTCGTGCCAACCCCCGTAGTCTAGCTCACTACCGTTGTAGAGTGACTCTCCGCACCTCCCTCACCAACCCCCTCCTCTACCCCCTCTGGCTCCAACCCTTCCATCTCCTCATCCGCATCTCCTCCCCCGTCTGCACCACCACCGCCATGAGTCTCGGGTGTCCACCCCGGCTCACTATCGTCACCGCTACCCTCCTCGTCCTCCTCCTCCCCCTCCCCCTCCTCCCCCTCCTCCTCGTCCTCCTCCTCCTCCTCCTCCGCCGCACTGTCGGTCTGAGTGGTGTTGCACGTCTGCTCAGAAGGACGGGGCCGTTGACCACTGTAACGGTACGACACCCGGGATGACGGCACGGGCATGGCCAGAAGCCCACCGACGAAACACGCACCAACTCCTCCCGGGCCGTCACCTGGTCGAGCCTGCATTGGTCGTGATGCAGACGAGGGCGCGCCGGCCTGACTACCGCCGCGACCGGCCCGCCCTGTACTAACTTGTTTAGGGGAGGACATTTCCGCCACCGCCGCAAGAAACCTAAACCCTAGCTACAACTGTAATGCGGCCTGCTGCAATGTTTATGAAGGGGATTGTCACTATGATCTTAAACCTAACGGTGGAGAGGAGACTAGTTCAACGGTAGTGCAAACCCTAATGTGATGCTAGATACGAATCTTCTACTATGGAGTATATGCTACGTCCTTAGTATTCAACTATTACGTCACTATAATGCCAAAACGCCATAGTTCAACGACTTGAGGGCCTATGCTAGTCCTAGAAGGTGTGGGTGTGGTAGGTGGTTGTGGGGTGGGTGGGCTGTTAGGAGCGCCATGGTAAACATGCTAAAAAAAAAGAGCCGCAATTGGTATGGCCGAGACCCTAAAATTGGTCGCGGCAATTTTGTCGACGAACACTTTAGGTGTTCGTCGACGTGCGGGTCGAACACGAACATGTTCGTGTTCGACGCGCCTCGGCCCATCGCGGCGCGCGAACAGCGAACATGTTCGCGCGAACGTCGAACATGTTCGTGACGAACATTTTTGGCCAAAAAAAAATCCCGTTCGGTTCGTCTCGAACATGTTCGAGACGAACCGAACGGGTGTTCGCCAATATGCTCATGCCTAGCAGTGAGAGAGGCTGACTGATCTAACGCCGCTATGAAAGCTCATGTTTGGCTCAAGGAGAGCACTCTCGCAGGAGTTACAGTGACTTGCAGCTTTTGCCGGGGTGCTGGCAATGTCTGTCTCCATGCGCCTCCTACTAGCCACCATCCCCATGCCGTTCCCACCTTCAGAAGCAAATAGCCTACCACTATTTTAGTTGAACTTGAAATTAATTTCGGTGTAGCTATGCCCATTATTTCCCCTTTTCATCTCCCCTTTTCCACTGCAGCAACATCTCCGGCACCAACCTCACATGCCCACCTGACAGCTCTACCTGTGGTGTAACACAATCTCCTAGAACATCCTTTTGCCGCACGTGTAAACCCTTCTGCAATACTTGCACCAACCAATCTTCAGGCGAGTAAACAAACATCAGCAGCCTAGTATGGTTTCAGAGAGGAGAGCAACGGGAGAGAGCGTGATGCATGGCGCTAAGCGTTTTGGAGTTGAGAGTGTTGTGCGAGGGATATATGATTTGGGAAACAAATCTTTGTATAGCAAGCGATGCATGGCAACGCATGGGAATGCATGGCATTGCACGGCACAAAGCATTTCAGAAAGAGTCCTCTCATTTTCTAACTCTGTTAATGATCAGCTTGCATCTATCCCCACTGCGTGCGTGGACATCTCATGTTATTCACAGAAATCAGCAAAGGCGGCAGCAGCATCAGCACCAGCAGCAGCAACAGCGAGTCTTCTTCAGCAGGAGGTGGAGGTGGAGTGTCAGTGGGAGTCATCATTGGCATCGTTGTTGCTGCTGCGGTCATTCTCGTGCTTCTGGGCGCCACACTGCTTTACGTCTGGCGCAGGAAGGGTATACTCTGATTACCCAGACTCTGTTGTTGATGCAGTTGTGTGTGGCTGTTTGCAACATGGCTTTAAGAGGAGTTAAATGTTTTCACTGCATAAGCTGTGACATGACCATGCAGGTCTGCTAGTCTAATCATGCTCGACTCACAACTACTCAATCCAATTCGTGCTCAAGCCTATCTCCCTGCACCCGTCTGCCCTTCTTTCACCTCTGACACCACGAGCAGGCACTAGCAGCAGCCTGGCAGCCTCGCACTGCACGGAGTTCTCAATAGAGGAGGTCGTCAAGGCCACCAATGACTGGGCAAAAGACAACCAGCTGGGCTCGGGTGCCTTTGGCGATGTGTACAAGGGCGTGTCTCCCCGCGATGGCACCACCTTGTGGGCTGTGAAGCGCGCCAGGCTGATCGATGTGGACTTCCAAAGGGAGGTAAGTGAGGCGCAGATATGGTGATCAGTGATCTGTGGTGAGCCACGGTGAACCATAATACAATGGCGTGTCTCTGTGGCCTAAGTGCTATTTCCCATTCCTTGCCTAGATATTTTTGTATACTCACAATGCATCGGTTTCTAGTCTACGTATAAATTGTGTCTTTTCTTCTTCGCTTTGCATTTGCATCCTTGACAATGTGTTTGTTGTTCCCATTTTTCAATCTGTTCCTCTTCCCTGCAACTCACCCTTCCTCTCTGGCTGTGTGGATCAGATCCAGCAGATGGCCGACAAGAACCATCCCAGCATTGTGAGGCTTCTTGGGTTTGCGATCGGAGGCGACTTGAGGTCACGGCCGGAACAAGTTCTCATCTATGAATACGTGCCCAATGGCGACCTTCGCGAATGGATTGATCCAAGTAAGGGGGCCACTTCACTCCATTGTGATCTCTTTTTGTGCCTCGCATGTTTTGATGTGCCTGTCATATGTTGTGCCACTGATATGCCATCCGCTCATTTCCTGTGCCTCTCATATGCTGTTCCAAATATGTTGTGCATCCTTGCACAAGCAGTGTGTCCCTCTGACTATGAAGCAGCTTGCCACAAATACGCTGTGTCACAAAGATGTTGTACCACACATCCTTGAGATGTAGCCTGCCCTCTGCCACTCATCCTCTGCCACTCATCTTCTTTGCCACTCATGCTGCCATTTATTCCTTGCAGATGCCGAGCGCCCGCTGACTCTGAAGCAGCGGCTGGACATTCTCATCGGCTTGGGACGGGGCTTGGAGTACCTCCACAGCTTTGGCATCGTGCATCGCGACATCAATCCTGGCAATGTCCTCATCACCGACGACATGCAGGCAAGCTTGGTTGCGGACGATCGTTTGAATGCCACAATAATTTCCTTGGCGAAGGCAGAGCTGTTTAAAACCGGGTTGCCTGTTCAACCCAATGGGCATCAAGGGTTAACCTTTGATGGCCCAGTTACGTGGTGTGCTTTGTGGGGAGAGTCACTCCACACTGGTGGGAACTAGACTATCGTAGCGTTCCTTGTGTTCTTTAGCACTTGTGCGTTCACAGGGCAAAACTGCAAGAGTTTTCACTAGCAAAACTTGAGAACAATGTTGAACACTGATAGCAATGGCAATGGCAAAACTGACTACATCAGAAGAAATCAACCTACCAGACGGGCAAGTCGACCGCCAGCACAGCATGGTCGACAGTCTGCCAGCGTTGCGTAGAGGCACCGCGCCAGCGTAGAGAAAGGACGACCTGCCAACAAAGCAAGTCGACGGCTTGCCAATGCAGCACCAAGGCGGCTTGCCAACGCAGTTGCAGAGCGGACTGCCAGCGTTGCAACCAGAGGTGATAATAGCGCATGTGCACACCCACTTCGCAGGTGTGCGGCGACTGTCGAGCACGTTGTGCACTGTGGCGCAGATGCCAAGTCGACCACGTGCTGCCACGTCGATTGATTTTGTCACGGCAACTTCGACGACGTTCGCGCATCTCCGCAGACCCTCGTCGAGCAGGTTACTTAGCCGACAGGGAAACCGTCAAGTCAGCATCGACTTGTGCGGCCGGAGCCCGACAACAGCTGAACGTGCGCGTCGACCACACAGGTTGACGAATCATGTCGACTTCGCCAAGTCGACGCCCTTGCATGTTGACGAACACCTTCGTCAACCGCCCAGTAGAAGTAGGTGCCCACCCTGGTCAACGAACCACTTCGTCGGCCCGCCAGGTCGGCCTCTGCCGTCGAACTCCCATCGTCGACGGCTTCTCGATAGTCACGCGCAGGTCGACGCCCATTTTTGTCGACCTCTCTTGTCAAAGTAGGCCACCAGCTCCCATCGACGGCAGCACCGGTCTCCCTCCTGTGCAATTTCGTTTCCCCCTCTCCCGCATTGTTTCCCCCTCTCCCGCAGTTTTGTTTCCCCCTACCCTGCAATTTGGTTTCCCCCTCTCCCGTGATTTCGTCTCACCCCCTCCTGACATTTCGTATCTCTCCCTCCCGCCAATTCGTATCTCCCCCTCGCGCCATTTCGTTTCACCCCCCCCCTGCCATTTCGAATACAGTATCTCTGCCACCCTAGTTGCCCTCCCCTCACCCCTACCCTCCCTCTTCCCACCAACAAAATTTTTGAAGCACTAGGTGAATTGTTGTTCTATCACTGCTCGTCCACCATTCGTGTTTTTTCTCCACATCCCCCTCCTTTAATCTCTTCCCGAGGCACGTTGAATGTGTACCCCGGTTTTAGAAATTTGCCAGCATATGCATTCGAGTCTGGAAAAGGTACCTAATGAGAACGGGACCGAATCCTGAGTGGCACAGCGAAGTTGAGCATAAGCCAAACTCAAGCGTGTTTGCCTCGAACCCAAACGAACATTTACCTTAGGTGAACTGAACGCATTCGAATTCAGTTTTGCCACGAACAATTCTTCTCAGAATATAGTGTTCATGTCTTCGAGGTTACAAGCTAAGTTGTCAAAAACGCTCAGACCTGTTTGCGTTTAGCGGATATCCGCTTGCGTATACACGCAACACGCTATACGCAAGCGAATCCGCTATAAGCTCGGCAAATTTGTTCTGGGGCAGCCCGAGCGGAAAAAAAATCGAACATACGGAAAGATGCCAAATTTCACGACGTGCATTTTGCCGAAGGCGAATTGCACGTACATGACTTGTCCAATCGTGGACGTGGGTTCAACCCACGTAGTCGAGATTGGTTGTGTCAATTTGACAAATCGCGTTTTCACGTACACACTTTGTGCGCTCTGTTTGTTACTGCAGTTAATCCCCTCCCATCTACTCACTCCCACCACCTGTCCCAATGTTCCCTTCTCTCGTTGTGCTACTTAGTGGGTTGCAAACAACTACGCAATTCATCAGTTTCCCGTCTCTTTCGTAATGTCATGCCCGCCATGCACACCGCCATCCGTTCAGACAGTGCTGAGTTCTCGGATTGTTCGACCTGAGGGTAGGAATTACCTTCCCGACATGCTGGACCACGTTGTCTTCAAACATTTCAGCCTCATTGTGCGGGAAGAAGGCAAAGCACAGCAGTACGAGTGTAAGAACTGCTTCAATGTTTTCACCGATGCAGCCATTCGTTGCGTGCAGCACCTGAGCTCGTGGAAGGGAATGAAGCGTCGCGAGGTGACGCTTTGCAAGGAGGTGCCGCAAGACGTACGCAAGGAGATGCGCACCAAATACGAAAAGATGGCTGCCGCGATCGAGGAAAAGCACCGAGCAACATCTGCTGCGGTTGCGGCGGTCCAGGCTGGCGGTGGGAAGCGGCGCATAACCGACTACTTGGAGGGAGATGCTGCTGCGGCTAAGCGGGATGCTCACGAGGGCCTTGCGCTGATGTTTGCGGCCTGCGGAATCCCGGAGATCACCGTGAACCACCCGCTGTTCATCAACGCCATGCTGCTTGTCAACCGCGCCGGCCACGGCTACGTCCTCCCCAAGAGGTCATTGGCGGGGCTGGACCGGTCGTTGTCCGCAAAGGGATTGAGCAGGGGCTGATGGGGATTAAAACGAGCTGGAAGAAGACGGGGGTAACAATTGCGTCCGACATGATGACGGACAAATGTGGGAGGGCGCAAGCGAACGTGCTTCTGATTAACGACTCCGGCGCCGTCTTCAAGGAGGCGATCGACTGCGGTATGGAGCGTAAGACGGGGGAATACATAGCGGGGATTCTGCAGCCGGTGGTGGAGGAGGTAGGACTAGAAAATGTCGTCGCGTTTTGTATGGATGGGGGGTCGAACTATGCCGTGCCTGTCCAGGAACTGATTGCCAAGTGGCCCCACATTCAGCAGGTCCCTTGTGCCACGCATGTGATGGATCTCCTCCTGGAGGACGTGGGAAAGATGGGGTGGGCAAAAGGGGTGGTGGATCGGACTGGGGAGATGATTTCGTTCGTGCGCAACCATCATTGGACGCGCGCTTACCTGAGGACCAAGGAGTTGGTGGAGGGGAAGGTGCTGCAGCCGCTGAAGCCGGCGGGAACACGGTTCGGGACACAGTACATTGCTGTGTCCCGCCTTTGTCAGTTGCGTAGCACCCTCAACGTGATGGTGCTTTCCGACAGGTGGAAGGAGTGGGCATCGGGGTCGCGGAAGGAAGCTGCCGAGGCCTTTGCTGCACGGGTCCTCGATGACGCATGGTGGCGGACGGCTGAATTCTTCTGCAAGCTAATGCAACTGCCCTACAAGGCGATGCGGTAGACTGATGCAGATGCCAATGGGATGATGGGCCGGCTCTACGATGTAATGCTGCAGCTTACGGAGGATGTCAACAACATCTTAGACGAGGCACGTTGCTGGCCGAATCCTCAACCCCGCCAACCAGGAGGAGGATATCTTCGGCAGCGACGCCGAATGCACCCGGGTTTTCAAGGCATTAATCAACCAGCACGTAGAGTTCCTCATCGGCCACGACGGGAAGGGGAGGGATGAGGGTCCAGATTACTTGCTTGCCTTGGGTGACGGGCTGAGGGCTTTCTTGGACCTGAAAGGTAGTTTTGGGATGCCGGAGGCGCTTGCACAGAGGGAGATGGTGAAGGCGGGTAAGTACAGCATGGTGAAGTGGTGGCAGTGGAACGGCACAGATGCACCTCACCTGATGCACTTCGCCGTGAGGGTGTTATCTCAGCCTGTATCGGCACCCCCTTGTGAGCGTGGGTGGGGAACTTGGGATGCAGTCCACACAGCCCGCCGGAACCGCCTCGGATCTGCAAAGTGCCAGGACCTGGTTTTTGTTGCGCACTACTGGAATGTTGTGCGCAACTGGCACTCGCGCGCAGATGTAATGCCGAACGTTGTGCCAGGGATTGGGGACGAGCCTCCTATCCCCAAGGGGTACAACGGGTTGAATGAGACGGAGGTGGAGGAGGAGGAAGGCAAGGATGACGTCCTGGAGGACGAGTACGCTTAGAACTAGGGTGGCAGGAGAGTATTAGTGACATGTGTGTGTGTATGGTGTAGTAATCTTATTATGGGAAAACAAAAAGCTGCAAAACCCCCAAAATGCTCCCCCCCCCCCCCCCCCCCCCCCCCCCACAAACATCTCCAAGTGGTTTCTTTTGCCTTGCCGGGAAAGTTTTTTCCCTGCCCGGAAAAGCGTATCCCAAAGTTGACCCCCTAAGCGGATAGCGTGCATACGCTAGCGTATATACGCTATAAGCGTATTTGGCAACTTAAGTTACAAGTAGGTATGGGCAAGATGTGAACACGAACATGTTCGTTCGTCACGAACACTTTCAGAGTGGTGTTTTGGGGGCGAACACCTTCATGTTTGCCCCGAGCACGAAGTCATGTTCTGTTGTGAATTTTAACACATGCAACCATTTGTCATGCTCTGCTCTTCATCCCTCATGCTACAATGTCTCTCATAACCAGGCAAAGATTGCAGACTTTGGGCTGGTGAGGATGGAAAAGGGCACTTCTGTAAGCACGACGCGTGTCATGGGCACACCGGGCTATGTGGATCCAGCCTACTTCAGCACGTGCAAGGCCACCACTGCCAGCGATGTGTACAGGTGAGGCGGGGATGTGTACAGTTGAGGCTGGAGACCCTTAAAAAGCAGGAAACCTTTTGAAGGCAATCGAAGAGGCTCCAAGTGTTATGTTATGCGTGTACAGTGAACCTGTGGACACTGCATTTAAGTGGCAAGATTCATGTAACGTTGCTCCATCTCTGGCTCTTCCTCTGCATCGTGTACCCTCATCATGTTATGCTTTTGAACTCTTCTTTTCAGCTTTGGAGTGCTCATGCTGGTCGTGTTTACGGGACGCCCACCATTTGTAGAGACTGATGGAGAGGGTCAGCTGGTCACTAAATGGGTAAGCACTGCATCTATGAGACCAGGGTTTCTGTGATGGCGTCGTTTCAATAGCAGAACGGAACACCGCTGTCTGCTGCCTAGTGGTTGGTTGTGGTACGTCTTACGCACGCCTGGTTTTGCTAGTCGTCTTCTCAAGGCTTGCGGATCACTTCGTGGGTAGCAATTATTCCACCAGTATACATTAGCTTAGATAGCGCCGTCTCAATGCCATCGAATGGGTAGTCTGTCCACACCTTCTTGTTGACTTGGCTCAACTTACCCTGATCAAAATTTTCCTGCCCACTCCACTCCTCAGGCGTCGGACTGCCTCTCCTCGGGGGACTTGGCCAGCCTCAACCACCCCACCATGGACGCCCCTGCAGATGCTGTGCTGCGTGTGGCTCAGCTCGCCCTCACCTGCACCACAGAGCGCACTGCAACCCGCCCAAGCATGGCACACGTCGCCAACGAGCTGCAAGCCATCCGGGAGGAGGTGGTGGGGAAAGAGGAGCTCAGCGCGGCTGTGAAGGTGGATGCGCAGGTCCAGGAGAAGGAGGTTGTTGCCAATGTGTTAAGCTTCGACGAACAGCTCCAATTTCTTGACGACAATCTGGGTGAAAGATAAGATGTGTCTCAATATTTCTTAGTACGGTACTAGTTTCTATTGCCAATCTTAGTAGTGGAGTTTGAGTGTCGAAATACGCTACTACCGTAATTTAAGATTGTTAAGAGATATAATCTATTAGAGCACCTTTGCAGTTGAAAGTTTGAGACCATCTTCTTTACTGGCTACCCTAGCTGCATTAACCTTTATTATTGGTTATACATTAGCTCTTTCAAAATTTACTGCAGCTAGTGTGAAAGATGTGGATTTAAAGGCTCTATCTCCTGCAATTGCAAACACAATACGCAGTACCAGGGCTTTTTTTTGGATTTTCACTACTCGGATTTCCGGAGCTGTTCTCTAGGGAACTCTGAAATTCAGGGTTCATTATGAGCGTTACTCTGATTTGTCAGAGAAAACTTAACTTCTGAAAAATATACTCTGGTCAGTTGGTGTACCTACTTTTCCAACTCTGAGTGTCCTCTCAAGTATTGAACCCAGGCCTTCTGCACTCCTACCAAAAGTTTAACCGTTGTACTACGCGCTCACTAATCGGTTGGCTGAGGGATAGTTTATATCTTTTTCAATTCTGCTTAACCATCTTCCACCAATTGAGGGGGGGGCTCGGTCGAAATGCCTATACCCTGTACAGAGAAAAATACATTCGCCACAGATATACACTGGTCTCTCAGAGTAGCTAAAATCAGAACCCTGACAAATCAGAGAAAACTTATCTTCCAAAAAAAATACCCAGACACGTCAGAGTGACCCCCTAAAAATCACTCTGATTTTCAGAGAAACAGAGTAATATACTCTGATAAAAAAACCCCTGCGCAGTACGTACCGGTAGCAGGATCTCAAGACTCGTACAGCAGACACCTAGCTCAAGAGCCGCGAAATCGGAAGCTTTGGTTTAGGACAGTGTAACCCGCTCAATGCGATGGCATCGCGAGGAATCATGCTGCAAGTGCGACGGAAACGCAGCAGGTGCCCCAATCTGAACAGCGAGTTTGCAGCGTCTGCAGGAGCGTGTCGTCTACGTGGTCCAGCGCCCTGCTGTCCAGCCCGAACCTAGGAGGGGGGTAGGGAGAGGCGGGAAAAAAGGAGAGAAGGTGACTGTCATAAATAGTGCGAAGAATTAGTGCATTAGGTCAAAGGGAGGGGTACAAAGAGAGTGTCGAGAGAAGTGATGTACCCCCTAACATGCAACTCACTACAGGCCAGATAAGTAAATCAGCACAACTTTGACACACCCCCATAGCCCAAGAGAGGTGCATGATAACAACCAAGACAAGCATGCAGGCCCTCAGATTCACTTTTCGGGACGTTGATGCATCAGGGTCCCTGTGAAAAAAAGGCTGATTTTCAGTGTTACTAAAAAAAAAATGCCTGATTTTTCAGGGTTCTAAAAAAAAGAACACTGATTATCTTCCACAAGATATCCTCAGAAGGAACACGCATCGAATTTTCTATGCTAGTCTAGGGAATCGAACCTAGGATTTTCACCTTCGACAGCGATTTCACTAACAACTAAGACACTCGGACAGAGTATTGTACGAGCGCTGGTCAGCCCAGGCGTATTTCAGGAAGGAATCAGAATCTGCATTCAGTATCAACTTCGATAAAAGACTGAATACTCAGTGTTAACTACGAAATGAAGGCTGAAAAATCAGCCTCACAAAAATCTACACACTGAAGTATCAGGGTAGGTACACAAAATTAGGCTGAAAATCAGGAATTTCAGGGAAAAAATCCTGATATCGTAGGGCCTGCAAGCATGTGTTTACAACACCAGTTAAGAGAAGAAACGCAGCAAGCTCATGGTGGATTAAAAAGTCACCGCACAGCCCGAGCACAAGAAAGTAGCCATAAGGCCTATTCACATGCAAAGTTGTAACAAAAAAATGAAACATAACAATGATCACAACCTAGTAAGAGTAACCATGTATGTATATATATACACACATATATATACATATGTGTGTCATAGTACAAGGCAGAATCAAGAGACAAGCAAGAGCGTCAGAGTAGGCACAAGGCATACAGTAATGCAGAAACGCTGATAATCACTAGAACCTAGGGTCTTAATGAAGATATCAGCAGTGTTGGCCTGTGAGGCCATGTAAGCAAGACGAATCTGACCACGCTGCTGTAACTCGCGTGCAAGATAGTCTTGATAACATGGTCTGTAACTCATCTTTCTGCTACAATGACTCTCATTATAATAACCAGGCAAAGATTGCATACTTGGGACTGGTGAGGATAGGGGAGGGCACTCTATAAGCACGACGCGTGTCATGGCCACACCGGGCTATGTGGGTCCAACCTATTTCGGCACATGCAAGGCCACAACTGCCAGCGAGGTGTTCAGGTCAGGAAGGGATGTGTACAGGTGGCAGGATTCTTAGAAAGCATTTCAGTAGACCCTTAGAAAGCATTGCGAAAGTTCCGTTGAAAATCATACCGTCATCGCCCGGATATAAGACATATATGTCTTATCTCATACACTAAAAAAAATGCTTGGGTTATCTTGTATTTGGGGAGGTTTTGGGTGTCTTATAAATGGAAAATTTTTTAAACTACTTAGAAATATTTTCACGCATCTTGAAAAGAGTTTCTCATTAAGAGTGTGGATGTTGCGAAGGTGCCACTTCGGCAACCATTGTTCGGGGCGCCACGTCATCCCGAATACTTGTAGAGGCAAATTTGGTAGTACGTGAGTCAGCACGTGGCAGAATTCGCGTGTCGTAAGGGTAAAAATGTACCCGGTATTTCAATTTTCACTATAATACATTGCAGTTTCGATTATAAGACACATATGTCTTATCTCGTACACACAAATAGGTGTCGTATAAAAAGGCTAGCCTGTTTATAAGAGACACCCGTATAATAGACAACCCCTGTCTACTATTCAACACTGTCTTATATCCGGGCGATGACGGTAGCAATAATCACTTCGAGGCAGTGCAGGAGTCCTTTATGTTGACTGCTATATGGGATCTATACGCTCTTAACACACCTTTAAATCACACTCGGTAGTCCCCACGGGGTCACCTCCAAGAGTTCTTGGGTGCCTGGTAGAACCAGCCCCTATCCAAGGGTCCGTGTTTGTAGAGGGATTCCCTAAGTATGAAAATTGTCGTGTGCTCCTAGAGCATTCCCAAACTCATATGCGGAAGCGTTGACGATTGATTGGTACGTGTGCAGAAAATTCTCCTCGCGTCAATACGTAGATAGAGAATATTTTCACTCGTCAAAGTGTTGCACAAAAGGTTGATTACAATCAAACACAAGCACACATTTATAGAAAGTTTAATGGACGAGCAAAGGAGACACAAGGCAAACATTAAACAGTTATACAACTGTAATCTAGGACTTCGCCATGTTGTCTTGGTAAAACGGTTGTCAAACTTCAGCTGCATTTGGCTTGATCCACTTCATTAGAATAACTGATTTCAAATTACACTTCATCCAAACGCCCCTGCTGACTCCCTTCGCGAGCACTCATGAATTTTCGTTAACATTCATGAAGCCTCATGTGGGAAAACCGTTTTCACGTTGTAAAACGGAATTTACCGTTTTGTACCTTGTCAAAATGATCACGCAAAGTAGCGTAACTTTCTGGCGAAAGTTCATGATTGCCAAGTCAACTCGGGATACAGTTTTTCAACTGTAAATCCGAGCTCCCCACGTGCCAGCCAGCATGACCGAGATATTTCTGTCAAACATTATATATGTTACTATTCTGTAGGCTATAGTGGGTTTAGCCTTAGGGGGTACAACATTCTAGGTTTCCCTACTTTTACTCCCAATGCTGTTAGTTCATTCACTCCTCTCTCATTCTGACATGGTATCACGAGCCTAGGTTAGTCACCTAGGACCGACTACTGTTAGGGCCCACCACTGCTACTACAACCTACTACCTGTGCGCCCTCGTGCGCTTACTGCCTGCGCCCTCGTGCGCCCTCTTGCTAGTTGCGCGCTGCCCACTAGCCCCGCACGCAGCCCCTCGCGGCCCAGTGCAGCCCCGTGCGCCGCCCGCCTGCCTACCCGCGCCCTCGAGCGCCTGCCTACCCGCGCCCTCGAGCGCCTGCCTACCCGCGCCCTCGAGCGCCTGCCTACTCGCGCCCTTGAGTGCCTGCCTACCCGCGCCCTCGAGCGCCACCCTGCCGCCCTGCCCTCCAGGCCGCGCGCGGGCCTGCCCTGCACCCGCGCAGCCGCCCCTGGACCCCGTGGCGCGGCCCCTGGACCCCGCGACGCGTCGCCCTGCTTGTCGCGACGCCTCTGCGGGACCCGGGCGTCGCCCCTGCCTCGTCGCGACGCCCCTGCGGGACCCGCGCGTCGCCCCCGCCTCGTCGCGACGCCCCTGCGGGACCCGCGCGGAGTCGCCCCTGCCCGCCGCGGCGCCCTGCCCTACCCCGCGCCCGCCCTTGGGACGGCCGCCCCTGCCCCGCCCTGCAGCAGCTGCCGTCGCGGCCCTGCCCCGCCCTGCAGCAGCTGCTGTTGCGGCCCTGCCCCGCCCTGCAGCAGCTGCCGTCCCGAACTGCCCCACCCTGCAGCAGCTGCCGTCGCGGCCCTGCCCCGCCCTGCAGCAGCGGCCGTCGCGGCCCTGTCCCCCCCCCCCCTGCCGCAGCTGCCGTCGCGGCCCGGCCCCGCCCTGCAGCAACTGCCGCGGAGCCCCTAGCCGCAGTTGTGGCCCCGCCCTGCAGCAGCTGCCGCGGAGCTCCCTGCCGCGGTCGCGGCCCCGCACTGCAGCTGTAGCGGCTCCGCCGTCGCCGCCGTCTTGCGCCTGCCCTTCCCACCACTGGTGAGCACTGCCCTGCCCGCGCTGCTACCTCTGCTACTGCTGCTACTGCTTTTACTGCTCCTACTGCTACTGCTACTGCTGCTATTGCTGCTACTGCTGCTCCTGGCGTGGCCAGATGCAGCTCCAGGGCCGTCCGCGTGAGTCCCTCACGCCCCAGCAGCTTCGTGAGTGGTATGCTAGTTGGGGTTGTCGGGGTGGCCGTAGTGGGAGTCGCTCTGGAGTGGGTAGTTCGGGAGCTTCTGGTAGTGGCCAGGTGCAGCTGCAGCGTCGTCCCCGCGAGGCTCTTTCGCCCCAGCAGCTTCGTGAGTGGTACGCTCAGAGTAGAGGGTCACTGAGTACTGCTCGCTGCCCGTACGTCATTCGCGCAGGTGTCCGGACTGGTCAGCCTTGCGGGACACCTAGTCACACAGAGTCCCGCTGCTTCGCCCGTCAGAGCGACGCTTGGCGTACAGAGTTTGGCGACGACGCTGAGCTCCCCTCCTGGCTTGAGCTGCTTAGGCAGAGGGTAGATATCTTTGCTCTTGACTATGATGCTATCCTCACTGCCATGTATGATTGTCTACTAGTGCTGAGGGTGCCTGTCACCTGTGTGTGCCGCCTGACCCCGGTATCTAGTCTGCTGCTCTAGGTACTGGTGAGGCTGCCGCTCTAGGTGCTAGTGCGTCTGCTGCCCTAGGTCCTGGTGAGGCTGCTGCTCTAGGTGCTAGTGAGTCTGCTGCTCCAGGTGCTCGTGCGTCTGCGCCTGCTGGTACTGCGTCTACTGAGGCACTGCACACCTTCACACTGGACTCGGGTGCTTCCCGCTGCTTCTTTCGTGACCGCACTGTCCTTCAGCAGCTAGCTCGGCCTGTTGCTGTCTCCCTCGCTGACCCCTCTGGGGGCCCGGTCCTTGCGACCTCCTCCACTGTCCTCCCTTGTCCTGCGGTCCCGTCCGGCACCCTGTCGGGTCTTTACCTCCCCTCGTTCTCTACGAACTTGGTGGCGGGCTCTGCTCTCCAGGACGGGGGTGTTCACCAGTTCACCCCTGCCTATGAGCGTGTGACCCACTGCACGTGTGCTCGGACGGGTCGCCACCTGGCTACCTTCACTCGGCAGCCGGGGTCGGACCTGTACACACTGACCACTGAGTCCCCTCAGGTAGCTGCGTCTGCGTGTGCGTCAGGTCAGCTATCGGCCCCCTGCTCGTGTCGCACCCTGTCGCACCAGACCGTCCTCTGGCACCACCGCCTTGGTCACCCGTCAGTGCAGCGCCTTCGTCACATGCACTCCCGGTACTTTGTCTCTGGTCTTCCCAGGACCCTGCCTCCCCTGCCACCCTCCCCTGCCCCTCCCTGCCTTCCCTGTGTCGAGGGGCGGCAGCGCGCCGCTCCTCACTCCTCCTCGTTCCCCCCGACAGAGGCTCCCCTGCAGACTCTCCACCTGGACGTGTGGGGCCCAGCCCGCGTCCGTGGACAGGGCGGCGAGCGCTACTTCCTGCTGGTGGTCGACGACTACACGCGTTACACCACGGTCTTCCCCTTGCACACCAAGGGTGAAGTCCCTGATGTTTTGATCCCTTGGATCCGCAACAGTCGTCTCCAGCTGCACAAGCGCTTCCACACGGACTTTCCTGTCCTGCGTCTGCACTTTGACAGAGGTGGTGAGTTTTCCTCCGACCTCTTGAGGGCCTTCTGTCAGGGGGAGGGCATTGAGCAGTCGTTCACGCTTTCGGCCTCTCCTCAGCAAAATGGGGTTGCTGAGCGCTGCATTGGCTTAGTCATGGAGGTCGCTCGTACCTCCCTGATCCATGCGGCTGCCCCCCATTTCCTGTGGCCGTTTGCGGTTCGATACGCTGCGCATCAGCTCAACCTCTGGCCCCGTGTCTCCGTTCCGGAGACCTCACCGACACTGCGTTGGACGGGAGAGGTTGGCGATGCGTCGGTGTTCCGGGTCTGGGGATCTCGTGCTTTTGTCCGCGATACGTCCGCGGACAAGCTCTCCGCCCGCGCTGTTCCCTGTGTCTTCCTTGGCTTCCCCCCTGACGCGCCTGGCTGGCAGTTTTACCACCCCACCTCGCGCCGTGTCTTCCCCTCTCAGGACGTCACTTTTGACGAGTCGGTACCCTTTTACCGTCTTTTCCCCTACCGCACTGCCCCGCTTCCCCCCCTGCCGCTCTTCCTCACCCCAGGTGTCCCTTCGGTAGACCCCCTCCCTCCCCAGGGTCCTGCTCCCTCAGGTGTTTCCCAGGTAGACCCGGTCGAGCCTGTCGAGGTAGCTGTCGACTCTGGTCCTGCGAGGGGTACTGAGCCTGGGGGTGCTGAGACTGGGGGTGCTGAGCCTGGGGGTGCTGAGGCTGGGGATGCTGAGCCTGGGGGTGCTGAGACTGGGGGTGCTGAGACTAGGGGTGCTGAGACTGGGGGTGCTGCGCCTGGGGGAGCTGAGGCTGGGGGTTCTGAGACTGACCGTGCTGCGCCTGGTGGCGCTCCCTCTTCACAGCAGCTGCGTGAGTGGTACTCTCAGCGTTGCAGCCTCCGGCGTGGGGCTGCTGGAGCTGGGGGTTCTGCTGGAGTTGGAGCTGGTGGTGCTGCGGGTGCCGTGTCGCGGTCAGAGCCTCCCTCCCCACAGCGGCTGCGTGAGTGGTACGCTCGGCGCTGCAGCCTCCGGAGCGGCGCTCCTAGCGCTGGGGTGCCGCCCGCCGGAGGCCCTGGTGCTGCTGGAGGTGCTGGAGCCTCTGGTCCTAGAGGTGCTCGTACAGGCGGTAGTGGAGCTGCTGGGACTGGGGGTTCTACTGGAGCTGGTGCTGGAGCTGCTGGAGCTGGTACTGCTGGAGGTGCTGCTGGTGCTGGAGCTGCTGGTGGTGCTGCTGGAGGTGCTGCTGGTGCTGGAGCTGCTGGAGGTGCTGCTGGAGGTGCTGCTGGTGCTGGAGCTGCTGGAGGTGCTGCTGGTGCTGGGGCTGCTGGAGGTGCTGCTGGTGCTGGTGCTGCTGGAGCCGCTGGTCCTGGAGGTGCTCGTACTGGAGGTACTGGAGCTGCTGGGACTGGAGCTGCTGCGGGAGTTGGAGCTGGAGGTGCTGGAGCTGCTGGAGCTGCTGGTGGTACTGCGGGAGTTGTAGCTGGAGACCCTGGGGCTGAGGGTGCTGGTGCTGTCTCTGCTGGTTCAGGAGGTGCTGCGCGGCCGCGGCCGTACTACGTTCCGCTCCTTCAGCAGGTTCTTGGCCTCCCGCCCTCTACTGGTCCTACTCCTCCCCTACTGAGTCCACCTCCTGTCCAGTCGCAGTCACAGTTACAGCCTGCCTCTCCGCTGCCTGGTCCTTCTCCTTACGCTAGGCCGACTAGAGGTCTTACGGAGCGTCGTGAGCGTGAGTCTCGTCCTGCGTCGCCTGAGTCTCGTCCTGCGTCGCCTGAGTCTCGTCCAGAGTCGCCTGTCCGCGCTATCCGCGCTAGTCGTCGTGTTCCGCGTGAGCGTCCTCCCCCTGTCCCTGGCACTCACTATATGACTCTGCGTCCTTCCACTGCTCCACAGCGTGTCCCTCTGCCGTCTCCTCCTGCGTCCTCTCTTCCTGACGGTCCGGACCCGGAGTCTGACTCCCTTCGTGCTGCCAGTCCTACTGTCACGCGTTTCCTCGCCACTGTTGTCACTGACCCTTCCTTTGAGTCCACTGCTGCGTCTGCTCTAGTTGCTGAGCTTGTTGACTTTGCTGCCGCCTGTCGTCTAGACTACGCCGCTAGCCTTGTTGCTGAGTCTGAGTCTGAGTCTGTCTGTCCTCCGTCCGTCGGGGGTGAGTGTGCTCTTGGCACGGACGTCCTTGAGGACAAACAGGAGGAGTTTGAGTGCTTTGCCGCTGCTTTACCTCATCTCGTGTCCATGCTGATTGCCCCTGAGGGAGACCCGGATGCACCAGACATCCCGACCCCGCGCTCTTACGCAGAGGCGATAGAGGGTCCCTACTCCTCTCAGTGGCAGTCAGCCATGGACGCAAAGATGGCTTCCTGGAAGTCCACAGGCACCTACGTCGACGAGGTCCCCCCCCCTGGGGCGAACATCGTCAGTGGCATGTGGATTTTCAGGGTGAAGCGGCCGCCGGGTTCTCCGCCTGTCTTCAAGGCGCGTTACGTTGCACGAGGCTTCAGTCAGCGTGAGGGAGTTGACTTCTTCCAGACCTTCTCCCCTACCCCGAAGATGACCACTCTGTGAATTAAGAAAAACAGGAATGAAATGACTAAGTGAAAGTTGGGTACAAAAGGCAAACCCTAGGCAACTGTACCCCATATGTGCTACCCCACTATAGCCTACAGTAGCTATGTCATATAACTCTGACACACCCCCATAGGCAAAGTGGGGGAGAACAAGGGGTCACAAGACCAGTCAAGCAAAGCAAAGCAAGCTCAGGGTGGATCACAAAGTCACCACACATTCCGAGCACAAGTTCAAGGCCACAAGGCCAGTTCACATGCAGGATTACATATATATATAAGGCTAGACAAGCAAGAGCAGGAGTATATATATATGCAACAGTACAAACAAGGTCAAGAGGTGAGCAAGTGAGGCAAGGTAGGTACAAGACCCAGCTGAGTACAGAAGCGCTGATGATCACAAGGCGCAAGTGCCTTGGTGAAGATATCAGCAGTGTTGGCCTCAGAGGCCACGTACGCAAGTCGCAGCTGACCACGCTGCTGTAGCTCACGAGCAAGGAAGTAGCGAAGAGCAATGTGCTTCGTTCTGTGCTCCAGTCTCTGCTCTCGACACAAGGCCAGCATGGCCTTGTTGTCTACGTAGAGCACTGGAGGAGAACGAGACGGCTCTCCGAGGTCAGTCAGCAGGTAGGTGAGCCAGCGAAGCTCCTGTGCAGCCATGGCCCCGGCGTAGATCTCAGCCTCACAACTGGAGCCGAGAACAGAAGACGAGCGAGTAGCCCGCCACGAAACAGAGCCGGAACCAAGGCTGAAGGTGTAACCCTGTGACGACCGCTGCGTAGCCTGGTCGTCAGCCCAAGAAGCGTCTGCGTGTCCAGTGAGGACCACTGGACTCTGCCCTCCAAGCACAAGCCCCATGCCCGACGTACTGCACAAGTAGCGCAACACCCTCTTCGCTGCAGCCATGTGCTCCGGTCTGTGTCTCCCAGGAGCAACATAGCGTGCAAGAATGCTAAGAGAGTATGCAAGGTCAGGTCGTGTGCAGGTCATCAGGTACATGAGGCAGCCAACAAGCTCTGGGTACGGGCCACTCGACTCTACGGACTCATCCGAAGGCAGAGCTGAGAGCGAGTGGCGAGTAGGCAGAGGAGTGGCCTGAGGCGAGGAGTACGTGAAGCCGAAGCGCTGAAGGACCTGCTGCACCATGTGTGACTGAGTCAGGGTAATGGTGCGGCGTGCTCTGTCCCGGGTGATCTGCAAGCCAAGGTAGCTGCGCAGTTCACCCAGGTCTGTGCACGTGTGTCTCTTCTGCAGCTCGGACTTTATGTGGGCGAGTCCAGCAGTGTCAGCTGTGGCAAAGACCAAGTCGTCGACGTACACGAGGATGTAGAACGGCTGCAAAGAAGTGTCGGTGCGCAGAAACAGCGACGGGTCGGCAGTAGAGGGAGCAAACCCAAGAGCCGCAAGTGTAGTCCTCAGTGTGTCGTGCCACTCACGCGGTGCCTGGCGGAGACCGTAGACTAGCCGCCGGAGGCTCCACTGGGTGCCAGGAGGAAAAGACCCAGCGAAGCCAGGTGGGCGACGCAGCCAGATCTCCTCGTGCAGGCTGCCCTGCAAGAAAGCAGTGCTGAAGTCAAGAGAGTGCAGCTCGTAGTCGCGGTGAGCAGCTATGTGCAGCAGTACCCGAAGAGTGGTCATCTTCGGGGTGGGAGAGAAGGTCTGAAAGTAGTCAACTCCCTGCCGCTGACTGAAGCCACGAGCCACGTAACGCGCCTTGAAGACAGGCGGAGAACCCGGCGGCCGCTTCACCCTGAAAATCCACATGCCACTGACGATGTTCGCCCCAGGCGGGGGAACCTCGTCAACGTAGGTGCCTGTGGACTTCCAGGAAGCCATCTCTGCGTCCATAGCTGCCTGCCACTGAGAGGAGTAGGGACCCTCTATCGCCTCCGCGTAAGAGCGCGGAGTCGGGATGTCAAGTGCATCCGGGTCTCCCTCAGGGGTAAGCAGTACGGACACGAGATGAGGTGAAGCAGCAGCCAAACACTGGAACTCCTCCTGCCTGTCCTCAAGGACGTCCGTGCCAAGGGCACACTCACCCCCGACGGACGGAGGACAGACAGACTCAGACTCAGCAACAAGACTAGCAGCGTAGTCTAGACGACAGCGAGCAGCAAAGTCGACGAGCTCAGTAACTAGGGCAGACGCAGCAGTGGACTCAAAGGAAGGGTCAGTGACAACAGTAGCAAGGAGACGCGTGACAGTAGGACTGGCAGCACGAAGAGAGTCCGACTCCGGGTCAGGAAGAGCAGGAAGAGAGGACTCAGGAGGAGAAGGCAAAGGGGCACGCAGAGGAGCAGTGGACGGACGCAGAGACATCCGGTGCGTGCCAGGGACAGGAGGAGGACGCTGACGCGAACCACGAGCACTAGCGCGAGCAGCACGGACAGGCGACGCAGGGCGAGACGCAGGCTCACGACGCTCAGCAAGACCTCCAGTAGGACCAGTGTAGGGAGAAGGAGCGGGCAGTGGGGAGGCCGGCTGTAACTGTAACTGTGACGGGACAGGCTGTGGACACGCTAAGGGAGGAGGAGGACCAGTAGAAGGCGGGAGACCAAGAACCTGCTGAAGGAGCGGAACGAAGTACGGCCGAGGCCGCGCGGCGACTCCAGACACAGCAGGGACAGCACCAGTACCCCCAGCGGCAGCACCAGCGCCAGCAGCACCTCCAGCTCCAGTACCTCCAGCAGCACCAGTAGCACCCCCAGCAGGACCGCCTCCAGGACCGACAGCAGTAGCCTCAGCGCCAACACCCTCAGCAGCTCCAGCTCCAGTCGTACCCGCAGGCCCAGCAGCTCCAGTACTCCCAGTACGAGCACCTCCGGGTCCC
The DNA here is from genome assembly GCA_947471745.1 of Closterium sp. Naga37s-1. Taxonomy (NCBI): domain Eukaryota; kingdom Viridiplantae; phylum Streptophyta; class Zygnematophyceae; order Desmidiales; family Closteriaceae; genus Closterium; species Closterium sp. Naga37s-1. Next base: position 3,042,757 of record CANJKZ010000830.1, read on the forward strand.
GCGGCACCAGCACCCTCAGCAGCCGAAGAACCTCCAGCTCCAGCAGCACGCCTCCAGCGCCGGGCAAACCACTCGCGCAGCTCCTGTGGAGAGAGTGGCTCCCGCCGAGACGAAGCACCCGGAGAACCTCCAGGCTCAGCACCGCCAGACGCCACACGAGCAGGCCCAGCTCCCTCAGGCTCCGCACCCCCAGGCTCAGCACCTCCAGGCGTAGCACCCCCAGGCGTAGCACTCCCAGGCTCAGCACCCCCAGGCTCAGCACCCCCAGTAGTAGCACCCCCAGGCTCAGCACCCTCAGGCTCAGCACCCCCAGTAGTAGCACCCACACGCTCAGCACCCCCAGAGTCAGCACCCCCAGGCTCAGCACCCTCAGCAGCACCAGAGTCACCAGTAACCTCGACAGGCTCGACTGCGTCTACCTGGGACACACCTGAAGGGGCAGGACCCTGAGGGGGGAGGGGGTCTACCGGGGGGGGACCTGGGACAAGGAAGAGCGGTGGCGGGGGGAGGGACGGAGTGCGGTAGGGGAAGAGGCGGTAGTAGGGGACCGACTCGTCAAACGTGACGTCCTGGGAGGACAGAACACGGCGAGAGGTGGGGTGGTAGAACTGCCACCCTGGCACGTCAGGGGGGAAGCCAAGGAAGACGCAAGGAGCAGCACGACGGGACAGTTTGTCCGCAGACAAGTCGCGGACAAACGCCCGAGATCCCCAGACACGGAACGTAGACGCATCGCCAACCTTCCCCGTCCACAGCAAAGCTGGGGAGGTCTCCGGCATGGAGACCCTGGGGTGAAGGTTGATCTGATGCGCCGCGTACCGAACCGCAAACGGCCACAGAAAATGGGGGGCAGCCGCATGCATCATGGACGTACGGGCGACGTCCATGACCATGCCAATGCGGCGCTCAGCAATCCCATTTTGCTGTGGAGAGTCCGGAAGCGTGAAGGTCTGGCGGATGCCTCGTGCACGACAGTAGGCTCGCAGAAGGCCAGAGGAGAACTCTCCACCTCTGTCAGAGTGCAGACGCTGAACAGGAAAGTCCGAGCCGAAGCTCTGCCTGAGCTGGAGACGAGCTGCGCGGATCCAGTCGATCAACACCTCAGTGACATCACCCTTGCTGCGCAAGGGGAAGACTGTGGTGTAACGCGAGTAGTCGTCAACCACCAGCAGGAAGTAGCGCTCGTGACCCTGTCCACGGACGCGAGCCGGGCCCCACACGTCCATGTGAAGCGTCTGCAGCGGGGCCTCTGTCGGAGGAAACTGGGAGGAGTGAGGGGCAGCCCGCTGCCGCCCCTCGACACAGGGGACGCAGGTAGGGCCAGGCCCCGGAGGAAGGGGAGGGAGGGACCGGGGAAGACCAGAGACAAGGACACGGGAGGCCATGCTTCGGAGACGAAGCAGGGAGGGGTGACCAAGGCGGTGGTGCCAGAGGAGAGTCTCGTGAGACAGGAGGCGACACGAACAGGGGGCAGACTCAGGACCAGACCTGGACGCTGCAGCAAACACCTGACCCGACGCAGCTACCTGACCAGACGCAGTGACTGGAGGAGACGCAGTGGTCAGGGTGTACAGGCTCGACCCCGGCCGACGGGTAAACGTGGCCAGGTGTCGGCCTGTCCGAGCGTCCGTGCAGTGGGTCACCCGCCGACTCGCAGGAGTGAACTGGTGAACCCCCGCATCCTGTAGGTCAGCACCACTCACCAAGTTCGTAGAGAACGAGGGAAGGTAAAGACCAGACAGGGTGCCAGAGGGGGCCGCCGGACACGGGAGGACAGTGGAGAAGTGAGCAAGGACAGGACCCCCAGAGGGGTCTGCCAGAGAGACTGCAACTGGCCGGCTAAGCGGCGTGAGTGTGGTGCGGTCTCGAAAGAAGGAGCGAGAAGCCCCCGAGTCAAGGGTGAAGGTGTGGGAGGCCGAAGCCGACGCAGAACCTGAGAGAGCAGACTCACCAGCACCTGAGGGAGCAGACGCACCTAGAGCAGCAGCCTCGCTAGCACCTAGAGCAGCAGCCTCACCAGTACCTAGAGCAGCAGTCTCAATGCCCGGGTCGGGCGGAAAACACCGGTAACAGTCACCCTCATCACTAATAGTCACAGTATACATGGCAGCAAGAATAGCATCAAAGTCAAGGTCAAAGACAGCCACACCCGCCCTAGACAGCTCACCCCAGCGGGGGATCTCAGTGGCCTCAGGGAACTGGTGACGCCAAGCGTCCGTCAGGCGGCCAAAGCAGCGCTGGGTGGAGTGCGCACCCCCGCATTGCTCACCCGCGCGGTCGCCGGTGCGGAGGACGTAGGTGCACGGACCAGTACCCCCACCCCTCTGGCGTGCAGTGTACCACTCACGGAGCTGCTGAGGGGAGGGGATGTCACGAGTGCGCTGCTGGTGCTGCTGCTGCTGCTGGCGCTGACCACCACCGGAGCCGACCCTCTGCGCAGCGCCACCCCGACCAGCTCCACCTCCTCCGCCGCCTCCTCCTCCACCGCCGCCACCTCCGCTCCCTCCGCCACTGCCGCTGCCGCCTCCGCCTCCACTGCCGCCACCGACACCTCCACCCCCGCCACCACCCCCACCGCCACCCCCACCTCCTCCACCGCCTCCACTGCCGCCTCCACCGCCCCCGCTAGCTCCTCCAGCGCCCCTGCCCCCCTTGCCCTTGCCAGGGCGGCGTCTCCCGCTAGGGGTAGACGCCGCACCGACCGACTCAAGCCCAACGAGGTCGGCCGCAGCAGCAGAGGCAACAGAGGGCAAAAGGGGGGAGGGGGAACACCCCTCAAAGATGGGGGTGCGAGGGTCACCACGAGAGGCTCCTACAGCTACTATGCTCTTCTCTGCTGCTAGGAGGGACTTCTCGAGGAGGTCAACGGTGAGAGTGGTGGGGCAAACTGAGAGGAAGTGGTCCCTGACTACGCGAAGGGAGTCAGGGAGCCGGGTGACTATGTAGTAGAGGGTGATGTACATGGGGGGGGGGTTCTTGGCGCAGAACTCAGCAGGAAGCGCAGCGCGGTAGCGAGTGTCACTAGTGCGTAGGTGCGTAATGAGGTCAGCGACTGTGGGAAAGGCAGCAAGGTCAGGGAAGAGGTACGGTAGCATGAGGCGACTCAGTGCAGCAGTGGCAGGGGAGGAGTAGCGTGCAACTACAGCGTCGTACAAGGTCTGAGCACTCTTGTACTGGCTAAAGTGCGCACGCTCAGAGGTAGGCAGGTGGCGACGCACAGCAAGACGTGCAGCAGCATCGCGCGTGGCCCACTGGGAGCGAACAGTTGCGTCAGCATCAGTGGCGGGGGCAGGAGAGGCACCAGAAGTGAGGTCAAAGAGGGAGAGGCCGTCTGCCCTATCGCACTGTAAGAAAAGCTGCAGGTCATCTATCCAGACGTCAAAGTCAATGGCCCGACCCTCAGCGTCAAAAGCGAGGACACTAGGGGTAGCCATGACAGCAGTAGACTAGCAGCGCAAACAGTGGGGTGAGGGCAGTGCTGTGAGAGAGGCGCTGCTCTTACCGGACAGGGCGGCTCGGCTGCAGGGCGGCTCGGCGGCTCGGCTGCTGGGCGGCTCGGCTGCTGGGCGGCTCGGCGGCTGGGCGGCTCAGCGGCTCGGCTGCTGGGCGGCTCGGCGGCTCTGCTGCTGGGCGGCTCGGCTGCTGGGCGGCTCGGCGGCTCGGCTGCTGGGCGGCTCGGTGGCTCAGCTGCTGGGCGGCTAGGCTGCTGGGCGGCTCGGCGGGGCCGCTGAGAGGGCGGCGTCCGGGGCCGCTGGGAGGAGGCGGCGGGGCCGCTGAGAGGAGGCGGCGTGGCCGGAAAGGTAGGTGGCGGGGCCGCGTTAGGGGCCGCGACAGGGGCCGCGTCAGGGGCCGCGTCAGGGGCCGCGGCAGGGCGCCGCCAGGGGCCGCGGCAGGGGCCGCGTCAGGGCCGCGTCAGGGCAGCGGCAGAGCCGCGTCAGGGCCACGTCAGGGGCCGCTTCAGGGCCGCGGCAGGGGCCGCAGCAGGGCGCGTCAGGGCCGCGTCAGGGGCCGCGGCAGGGCCGCGTCAGGGCCGCGGCAGGGGCCGCGTCAGGGCGCCGCGTCAGGGGCCGCGTCAGGGCGCCGCCAGGGGCCGCGGCAGGGCCGCGTCAGGGCCGCGTCAGGGCCGCGGCAGAGCCGTGTCAGGGCCGCGTCAGGGGCCGCTTCAGGGCCGCGGCAGGGGCCGCGGCAGGCCGCGTCAGGGCGCCGCGTCAGGGGCCGCGTCAGGGCGCCGCCAGGGGCCGCGGCAGGGCCGCGTCAGGGCGCCGCCAGGGGCCGCGTCAGGCTGCGTCAGGGCCGCGTCAGGGCGCCACCAGGGGGCGCGTCAGGGGCCGCGATAGGGCGCCGGCAGGGGCCTCGTCAGGGCGCCGCCAGGGGCCGCATAGGGGGCGCGTGGGAGGCGGCGTAGGGGCCGCGTAGGGGCAGCGTAGGGGCCGCTAAAAAAAAAATTTAGGGCAGGGCGCAATGTGCGCGGGCAGCTAAAAAAAAAAATTCTTATGGTGGGCCCTTAGGAAGGAACGGTCCCATGTAGGAACCCGCTCTATACCATGTGAATTAAGAAAAACAGGAATGAAATGACTAAGTGAAAGTTGGGTACAAAAGGCAAACCCTAGGCAACTGTACCCCATATGTGCTACCCCACTATAGCCTACAGTAGCTATGTCATATAACTCTGACACACTCTTCGGGTTTTGCTGCACGTCGCCGCTCAGCGTGACTACGAGCTCCACTTTCTTGACTTCAGCACTGCTTTCCTACAGGGCAGCCTGCACGAGGAGATCTGGCTGCGCCACCCACCTGGCTTCACTGGGTCGTTTCCTCCTGGTACCCAGTGGAGCCTCCGGCGGCCAGTCTACGGTCTCCGCCAGGCACCCCGTGAGTGGCACGACACACTGAGGACTAATCTTGCTGCTCTTGGGTTTGCTCCTTCTACTGCTGACCCGTCGCTGTTTCTACGCACTGACACCACTCTGCCGCCGTTCTATGTTCTCGTGTACGTAGACGACTTGGTCTTTGCTACTGCTGACACTGAGGCACTCGCCCACGTGAAGTCGGAGCTGCAGAAGAGACACACGTGCACAGACCTGGGTGAGCTGACAAGCTATCTTGGCTTGCGGATCACCCGGGACAGAGCACAGCGCACCATTACCTTGACCCAGTCTCACATGGTGCAGCAGGTCCTTCAGCGATTTCGCTTCACGTACTCCTCGCCACAGTCCACTCCTCTGCCTACCGGTCACTCGCTCTCAGCTCCACCTTCGGACGAGTCCGTAGAGCCGAGTGGCCCGTATCCAGAGCTTGTGGGCTGCCTCATGTACCTGATGACCTGCACTCGACCTGACCTAGCCTACCCTCTTAGCATCCTAGCACGCTATGTCGCTCCTGGCCGACACAGGAAGGAGCACATGGATGCTGCTAAGAGGGTGTTGCGATACTTGTGCAGTACGTCGGGCATGGGGCTCGTGCTTGGAGGACGGGCTCGTGTTGTCCTCACTGGTCACGCAGACGCTTCTTGGGCTGACGACTTGGCTACGCAGCGGTCGTCACAGGGTTACACCTTCAGCCTTGGCTCCGGCTCTGTTTCTTGGCGGTCTACCCGCTCTTCTTCTGTTCTCAGCTCTTGTTGTGAGGCTGAGATCTACGCAGGGGCCATGGCTGCACAGGAGTTACGCTGGCTCACCTACCTGCTGACCGACCTTGGAGAGCCGCCTCGTTCTCCTCCAGTGCTGTACGTCGACAACAAGGCCATGATTGCCTTGTGTCAGGAGCACAGACTGGAGCACAGAACGAAGCACATCGCTCTGCGCTACTTCCTTGCTCGAGAGTTGCAGCAACGTGGTCAGCTTCGTCTCGCTTACGTGGCCACTCGGGCCAACACTGCTGATGTCTTCACCAAGGCGCTTCAGCCTTGTGACCATCAGCGTTTCTGTACTGTACTAGGCCTTGTACCTACTGTGCCTCACTTGCTTACTTCCTGACTCTGCTTGTACTGTGATCCTTATATATGTCTACCTGCATGTTTACACTTGCTAGGTTGTGATCACTGTATTGCTTGTTGTATTATCAACCTGCATGTGAACTGGTCTTGTGACCGCTTGCTTGTGCTCGGAATTTGTGTGGTATCCTTGAGATCCACCCTGAGCTGTGCTTTGCTTTGCTTTGTTTTGACTAGTCTTGTGACCATCTGGTTGTCTCCCACTTAGCCTATGGGGGTGTGTCAAACATTATATATGTTACTATTCTGTAGGCTATAGTGGGTTTAGCCTTAGGGGGTACAACATTCTAGGTTTCCCTACTTGTACTCCCAATGCTGTTAGTTCATTCACTCCTCTCTCATTCTGACAATTTCTCGGTCATGCAAGACAGGACGATCGCGTACGCGATCGTGCGCTGTCCTGGCGCGGGACAGGGCCCTGATCCATGATCGCATGGCTACTTACCTGCTCGCAAGTACGAAGCGTCCGGCGTTTCTGCGGTGTTCCTGCCTGCATCGTGTGCTTCACCCTGTCACTGGAGCAGACACGGATGTGGTGAAGGGTCTGGTCTATGCTCACCCGGGGGGTCAGAACCGTCGCTGGATTCACACGATCGCCGACCCTGCTGGCCGGGCGAAGAAGCTTCTGGTCCATTATCCGTCCTTATCCTGTTCGCTCTGTGGCGGCAAGCATTATGATAAGTATCATGATGCTTTTGTCACTGAGCGTCAGAATAATGTCAGTAAATGGAACCTCACCTCGGGCAAAGTGCATAGGCTCAACGGTAAACTCAGCAGTCGGCTTGGCATTCGCTTTCCGCTTCGCGTTTCTCTCTCATGCACTAACCTGTCCTTGGATCTCCGCAGCTGCGTCGCTGAAAGCGTCATCGCTCTTCCTTCCTCTCCTCCGCGATCCGGCTATTGCTCTCGTCTCCACCGGCAGCAGCAGGGAGGACTGGATCTGCACGCAAATGGGCTGCGGGAAGGCGAAGGGGAAAAGCCTCATGGCGGCGATAGCCCACATCTCTGCAGCTGCTCACCTGCTCGAGTTGGCGAAGGCCTGCTCTGCAACAAAGGTGTCGCTCGACAAGTTGAACCTGGATGTCATCCGCAAAGAGTACGGACTATGACGGAGTTCGATCGTTACCTGGTTTCAGCAGCCTGTTGGAGTGTAGGAGTTAGTGTCGCCTGTACTGTCTCTTTTATCAGCCTATGGATGATCAGGGGCTGCAAGCCGGTGGACCCATGAATATCAAAAACCATCTCAACCTCTCTAGCCTGAACGTAAACGGTTTAGGCAACAGCACAAAGCAGCTCAGAGTTAGGACATGGTTCGCGAAAGGCTCGGACATAGCAGTTTTAGTAGACACTAGACTAGACCCAACTCACCCGTACTGGACCTCCCTCTCAGCCACATCCTTCATAGCCACTGCACCTAGGACCAGCGCTGGAGGTGTAGCCGTCCTCAGCCGCAATCCTGCCATCACTTTCCACAACTCTATAGCTCACCCATCCAGTAGAATAGTACAAACCACGGTCAGAGGACTCGGTCTTGACTTAGTTCTTCTTGCCGTTTACTTTCCATCCAGCATCCAGGCTAGATCCGTTTTTTTTCAGAGACTCCTTCGGCCCCTTACTTGACCAGATCTCACCCTCGGAGCACCTTTTGTTGATCGGTGACTTGAACATAGTAGAGAACCCGTTGCTAGACAACTCGAGAGGACACGGAAAAGCCATAGAGAATGAGCGTTTCTTCCGCCGCTGTGCAGCCTTTCAGCCGTCAGATGCCTTCAGAATTCTCCACCCAGGCTGCAGAGAGTATACGTTCTTCGCGAAAAGCCATAGAGTCAGCACCCGCATCGACAGAGCCTTAATCTCTCAATCCCTGATACCTTACCTCTCTTACTCGGCACACATCATGCCTGAAGACCCTATCTCTGACCACGGCTATGCGATCTCAGTAGCTCTCCTGTCACTGAATATCATGGTAAGTGCATTATATTCTGTAACTGTGCTAACTGGGGTGTAGAGCAGTGTAGTATTGGTCATTCAGTTTGAACACAAAGTAGTGGGGACATTGGGAGAAGCGCGAAGTTGGTAGTATGGGGGATTGCAAGGCGCTGCGGGCACAATTCCAAGGACCTCGGGAGACAGGAAATCTGGCGTGAGGCCAATCCAAGGTCAAGGCGGCTCGAGCCCAACCCATCCCGCTGAGTATCTCGCGACTGGGTGGCCTAGCATAAATAAGCCTAGCCTAGCATAGTACTCTTGTTCTCTCGTTTGTTTACCAGTGCATAGTGGACTTATGTTACCGTTCTAGAGCTACAGCAGCCAGGTGACAGACACCACTCTTGGTAGCCAGCTGTGGGAGACGAATCTCTCACAAACGAGAGAAGTGCGGGCGACATGGATCGCCATGAGCTGCGCGAGCAGCGGACGTACTCACGGCGGGAGCGTTCACCGTCGCGAAGGAGGCGCTCATCGGAGCGCGGGAGGTCGCAAACGCGCTCGCCCCGCAGAGCGGCATACTGCGCGGACTTGGTGACGCCTACGGGCAGGCACCGTGATGATGGCGGATCGGATCCGCGCGTCAGATCTGAGCCGTGGAGAAGGCCAGTAAGGAGCGATCCGTGGAATCTGCCGGAGGGACAGCACGGAGGACGCGCGCGCCAATACGATGGCGACGTCGACATGCAGTCGCTGGATTCGGCGAGTGAAGCGGACGAAGAAGAAGACCATGAGGAAGCGTCAGCGGCAGAACGCGAGCTGCGTCGTGGCGCGGAAGAAAAGGAAGACGCGACAGGTGCGCAAGGCGGCATGCAGCACGGCGAAATTGGCGAAGATGGAGAATCCCCGACTGCGCGGGGCGGCGAAAATCCCAAGAGCCAAGACGGAGAAGATTCCCCCACTGCGCGGGGAGGAGGAAGGCAAGGAGATGCAGAGAAGGATGATAAGGAACCAAGCCGACGCGGCGGAACGCGGAAGCACGAGGCGGAAGGCAAGGACGAGGAGCACTCACCAGTGAGGCGGCGCTTCGACGGGAGGGGACCGCGGAGGCCCCCCCAAGGGCACCACGACGGGCGCCACGGAAGGGAAAACCGCCAGGCGCCCCGAGCGCGCGGCGGGCAGAAATTAGGGTTTCGCCGCCGCGCACCACGGGGCGCGCGGCGGACAGTACGGCAGCGGAAGCGGGTGGTGGGCCCATACACAGGAAGGCGGCAGACATGCCGCCCTCTGATACCATGTCAGAAGTAGTAGGAGTACGGCCTAGGCTTAGTAGCCTAGGCCACAGTAGGACTAGTAACGAGGAGCCAAGTACGAGCTAGGAATGTGTGTAGGAACAGAATTGAGAAGGAATGATTGAACTAGCAAGCAGCAGGATACAAATGGCAAACCCTAAGGGGCTGTACTCACTATAGAGTACCCCACTGCAGGCTACACAAACAACATATTCTGACAGCGTGAAAATGACGCGCCGCGAGGAAGCGCCAAGGGTGCGGAACGCTGGTCGAAGGCAAATCGGGAAGGCGAAGGAGGACGGAACGCGCCTGCGGGTGTCTTCCGCTCGCCAGAACCAGGACTGAGGTATGAGCACCGACGACGCATGGCGGCGGGTGAAGGGCAAGGGGCGGAGCGCGAAGATCGTGAAGAGGAGGAAGATTACGAGGATCGGCGCTAGAAAAGCCCGCGCGGAAGGGAGCGAAGGCAGGATGCGGGAAGGCGTGACAGGGAAAGAAGCCAGCGGTCGCCGAGTGGTTCAAGAACAGAAGAAAGAGGATGGCGGCGAGGAGAGCCTGAGCGGTGGCACCAGGAGCGTGCGCCTGCGTGGAAATCAGAACGGCGTGATGGTGCGGAAAGGCGCAAAGAAGATCACGGAGATGAGAGGAGGAGGAGCCCAAGTCCGACAGGGCCAAGGAGGCCACGGCCATACGGAGAAGGATCTGGAGGAGCGAGAGCAGCCCGCGAGGGGCTGAAGCGAGCGCTGTACGGGACCAGTATGGGAAGCAGAGAAGAAAGGGGGAGGCAGCGGGGAGCTGGGCAGTCAGCTCGGGGAGAATCAGAAAGCTGGGACACAGGCAGATGGGCCGCGACGGCGCAGCCAAGAGTGGAGGTGCCAGTGCGCTTCACGGGGAACGAAGGGACTGGCCCAAGCCTGAAGAACTACTTGATGCAGATCAGTAATGTTAAGTACAGGTGTGATCGGAGCGGTATGGACCCTATCGAGTTCTTCTTAAGCCTGCCAAACACACTGGGAGGGGAGGCGGAGACGCTGTACCGCATGAAAATCGGGGAATGGTTGAGGAGAGCAGAGGAGGATGGCGAGGACCCAACAGTACTGTTCCTAGATCGGCTGAGGAAGCAGTTTCCGGGGCACACGGCCCAACGCATTAGGGAGTTTCAGGAGTTCAGGCGTCGAGACGAGGAATCACTGCTAACGTACTACGGACGGCTGATGAGCCTAGCAGAGGACGTGGTGTGCACTGACAGCAGTATGATCATTAGAAAATTCTTGAACGGCTTAGACAAGGGGCTGGCAGGAGGCTTGAGGATGCGAGTATACGAACTGGGGGCTGAGGCGACACCTGAAGAGGTGTTTGAGCTAGCAGAGAGAGTAGAATTGGCGCAGCGGAAGTACGAGATGTACCTACCGAGGCCAACTGAGAAGAGGAATCCCGCCTGGGCAACAGCAGCAGTACCAGAGACGGGGGGAAGGGAGGATGGCCGAGCGGAGAGGGGAGCTGAGACACGCACCTGCCACCGATGCAAGCAGCCGGGGCATCTGATGAGGAATTGTAGGAACTGTGACACCTGCGGGAAGCCGGGACACCGCCGCAAGGACTGCCCGGATGCACCAACATGCGAGGTTTGTGGGAAGCGGGGGCATAAAGGAAAGGGCTGTTACCAACGCACAGGGGGGCCGAGGAGGACTCCAGAGGACATAGAGGGGCAGATAGGTAGGCTACAAGCGCAGCTGGAGGCAATGGGTGGGAAAAAGGAGAAAGAGGCAGGGCTATATGCCAGGGAAGACGAGGACGAAACAGAAGTAGCAGAGGAGCCAGAGCCGGAATATAACTTCATGGTGCTCCGCAGCAGAGAGGAGCTGGGCCTGCGCAGCGGGGGCAGGGATGGGAGAAAGGACCACATGACCAAGGAAAGGAGCAGGCCGAAACAAAGGCCAGGGGAGAAGGGTGAGTAAGGAGAGGAGCCAGCAAGGCATAGGACCGGCTAGCCAGCCAGGCAACCGTGCTAGTGGCAGAAGCAGGAACGGTGGCAGTGGGTGGAGAGACAGCCAAGACAGCAATCCTGGACACGGGAGCGCAGAGCGTGATGTTGGGGAAGAGGCTGGCACGGAAGCTGGGGCTGACTGAGACAGGACAATACATAAAGCGAGGAATGCAAGTAATGACCGCGGAGGGAGGCGAGCCCAAGTGGCTGCCATGTACAAGGGACCTGGTAGAAATAGTCCTAATGCCGGGAAGCGAGGAGCAGACTAGCATAAGGCTACAATGCGGGATATCAGACTCGGAAGACTTCGACGTGCTGCTGGGGACAGACCTGATTTGGGGCGTGGGGATGACCATCTGCACATGGAAGGAGAAGGTGAAATTACGGAAGCAGTATTGGGCGCGGGGGAGCAAGACGGGTGAGCTGCCTGTGCAATTCACTAAACAGGAGCCGAAGAGAGCATACACGGCGGAGCAAGCGGGAAGCGAGGGAAGAGGGAAAGCGGGCCTGGTGGGTGAAGCCGCGGTAGGCAATGCATGGCAGGAACCAATCAGGCTGGTGGAGCTGTTCGGGGGAATAGGAGCAGGGCTGGCAGCGGTGCTCAGAGCGGGAGTAGCAGTGAAGGAGTGGATATATGTGGAGAAGGACGGACAAGTGAGAAAAATGGCCGAACAGCATGCAAGGAGACTGCAGAAGGAGCATCCTGAACTACTGGAGGAAGCAGTGATAAGCAAAGCAATGGCAGGGACTCTGACCGATGTGAGGAACGTAACACGAGAAGTGGTGAGGAGCTGGGGGCACGTAGATCTGCTGGTAGCAGGGTGGGAGTGCCAAGCCGTCTCAAGAGCAGGGAAGGGAAAGGGGTTAGAAGATCCAAGGGGAGCACTGCTAATCAATCTGCTGTGCATTATTGACTGGATCAAAGAAAGACAAGAGAAGGTGGTTTACCTACTGGAGCACCTGGACATGGAGGGGGACTGCCGGGAACCAGTCAGGAAGATCCGAGAGTTAGTAACAAGGAAGCTGGGGAAAGGGGTAAGGTGTGACGCGGCCAGGTTGGGAGCACGGGCTCACCGTGTCAGAAGGTATTGGCAAAATGTTGTGACGGACGAGCAACTGCAGAAGGAGCTGGACGGGATACGAAGGGACTGGAGTAGGACAGTGCAAGAGATATTAGAGCCAGGTAGGACAGCGGCGCCAGTAAAGAAGGGCAGGCACGAGACACAGTGCCCATGCAACAAGGTGGGGGCAGCACGCAGGGCCTGGCCGACATTGGTGGGGTATAAGGGGGCAGCAGGGTTCAGGGAGGAGGGAGGAATGCCAGGGGAAGGCATGGTGTACGATCATAGAACGAAGAAATGGGAGGAGCCAACGGCATTGGAGCGGGAGCTGGCAATGGGGTATGGGGAGGACATAACAAAAGCAGCAGGGGTGACAGAACAGGAAAGGAGGAAAGCGCTAGGACAAGCTATGGACGGGCAGGTCATGCAGTGGCTAATGCGGCGGATGTGGAGAGGGCTGGTGCTGGAAGGGGAGCAGGGACCGCGAAGCGAGAAGGAAGGGGTGAAAAAGGTGGGGGCATGGGCGTGTGTGGCAGCTCGGGAAGAGCCAGTGTGGGTTGTGGGGAATGCAATGAGCGAAGAGGGGAAGAAGGCAATGCAAGAGGTGCTGGCCAGGTACAGACATGCCTTTGCGTTTAGCTTACAGGAGTTGGGGAAGTGCTCAGTGAAGGAGATGGAGCTGAAGCTGGTCACAGACGAGCCGGTGTTTCAAAGGAAGCGGAGGATGACGCCGGGGGATGAGGACATCTGCAAGGAGAAATGCAAGGAGTTGCTAGAAGCAGGACTGATACAGAGATCAGAATCGGAGTACGCTACACCCACAGTGGTAGCCGCGCGAAAGGACTTGCTGGGAGAGGTACTAAGCCGACGCATGTGTGGGGATTGCCGAGCACTGAACAAGGTGACAGTGCCCGATAGGTACCCAATGCCGACAGCGGAGGACATCTTCGACCGACTAGGGGCAGGGGAGATCTTCAGCACGCTAGATTTGAGACAGGGCTTTAACCAGATCAGGATAAGGAGGGAGGACGTACGGAAGACAGCATTCCATGGTGCAGACGGACTGTATGAATGGCTGTTCATGCCATTCGGGCTGAGGAATGCGTCAGCCATCTTCCAAAGGGTAATGGACAGTGTACTGAGGGGGCTGGAGTGTGCAGCATGTTACATAGATGATGTAGTGATATTCAGCAAAAGTGAGGAGGAGCACGTGCGAGACGTGGAGCAGACGCTGAAGGCGCTGGCGGCAGCAGGGCTGACCTGTCACCCAAAGAAATGCAGGTGGGGGGAAGCGACCGTGCAGTATCTGGGGTATGAGGTAAGGGGCGGGCAGATAGGGATTCAGCAGGCGAAGGTTGAGGTGTTGAACAGGCTGCAGCAGCCGAAGGACAGAAGTGGGCTGAGAGCGGTGCTGGGTTTTCTGAGTTACTACCGAAGGTTCGTCCCTAATTTCAGCAAGCGTGCATCACCGCTGAATGGGCTGCCGAGAGAGGACAAAAGGTGGGAATGGGGGACAGAGCAGGAAGCAGCTTTGAAGGACCTAATGGAGGCGGTACAGACAGCAACGATTCTGCAGCTGCCCAAGGCCGACAAGCCCTTCTGCTTGTACACAGACTGGAGCAGCCAGGGCATGGGGGCAATCCTATGCCAAGAACTGGACGGAGAGGAGCGGGTAGTGGCGTACGCGAGTAGGAGCTGCAACCCAGCAGAGGCCAAGTACAGCTCCTATCACGGGGAGGGGCTGGCCGCGGTGTGGGCTGTGAAGCACTTCAGAGTGTACCTGCAGGGGAGGGAATTCACACTGATTACAGATCATCAGCCACTACAGTGGCTAATGACGCACCAGGGGTTGACGGGAAGGAACGCGCGCTGGGCTGTGACTCTGCAGGAATACGACTTCAAGATACGCCACAGGCCAGGGAAGACACTGCAGCATGTGGACGGGCTCTCGATGAACCCGCCCGCAGCAGAGCCAGTGCACATGCTGATGATGCTAGCTAGGCAAGGGGAGGAGGCAGCAGCAGAGAAGCAAGGAAACAGGGGTCCACAGGACATATGGGAGGATCCCACGGCCCTGCGGTGGATCAAGGGGGAGACAGAGGAGAATGAGCAGGTGATAGACAGGGTGAGAGCACGAGGGCACCACTACCGATGGTACCAGGGACAGCTGCAACTGCAGTCAGTGGATGGGTGGAAGCTGGTGCCTGCACCGCAAGAAAGAGAGGGGGTAATCGAGGAGGTGCATAGGAAGCTGGGTCACTTCGGGCATGAGCGCACAACGCAGCTGCTCAAGACCGGCTGGTGGTGGGAAGGGATGAGGAAACAAGTCAGAGAGTGGGTCAGTGGCTGTGAAGGCTGCCAGAGGAGCAAGGCCAGCTTGACCCAGGCGAAGCAGGAGCTGCAGTCACTGCCGATAAGAGGGTTGGGGTTTCGGTGGTCTCTAGACATAGCCGGCGAGCTGCCGCTGAGCAGGGGAGGAAAGCGGTATATCCTGCTCATGGTGGAGCATGCAAGCAAGTGGTTAGAAGTGTGTGCGTTGCCGAGCAAGGACTCAGGACATGTGGCAAGGGCATTCAGGGGACAGGTGCTGTGCAGATTCGGGGCACCAGGGGAAGTACTCACCGATCAGGGCACGGAGTTCAAGGGGGAATTCCAAGCACTGCTGGACGAGGCAAGGGTGACACACAGGCAGACATCAAGGTACCATCCTCAGAGTGATGGTCTAACCGAGCGACTGGTGCAGACCTTGAAGCGGAACCTGAGGGCATACGGAGAGAAGCGGAAGAGGGACTGGGATGAAGAGCTAGACTGGGTGGCGGTAGGGTACAGGTTCGGGAAGCAGGCATCACTGAAGGACTACTCCCCGTACAGCCTACTGTTTGGAAAGGAACCCATACTGCCGGTGGGAGCACCAAGGGTGCTGACAGGGGTGGTGAGCGTGAAAGGAGCAGAACAGTGGGTGGCGCTGGCAGAAGCACGAGCACGGTACATGCGGGAAATGCTCCCAGCAGCCCTGGAGAATTTGCACACGGCACAGCTGAGAGACGCCCACAGATATGAGCAGCGACAGCAGCAAGGGGGCAGGAAAGCAAAGCCAGCAGTGACGGAGGGACAGGAGGTCTACCTGCGCAGAGCAAAGAAAGACACGCTGGATGTGGGGTTGGGAACAGAGAGGTGGAAGGTTAAAGAGGTGAGAGGGTCAGGGGTGCTGGTGCTGGAGAACGATAGGGGTGAACGGACAGTGGATCACCAGACAAACACAGCGGCGGTGAAGGAGAGGCGGCCTCAGCAGGAGGGTCCTGTGACACGTGCACGGGCAGCCCGAGCACGAGCACAGGAGGGGGCAGGGAGTGGCTGAGGAAGGAATGACTGTGCAAGGTGAAAAGGGGGAGAAGGAGATTGAGAGCAAGAAGGCATGAACCAGGGGAGCAGACAGCGCAAGGCCGGGACAGGGAGCAGGTGAAAGGTAGGAGGGGGAGAGACTCCGACAGCTGTCACTGAATATCATGGTAAGTGCATTATATTCTGTAACTGTGCTAACTGGGGTGTAGAGCAGTGTAGTATTGGTCATTCAGTTTGAACACGAAGTAGTTGGGACATTGGGAGAAGCGCGAAGTTGGTAGTATGGGGGATTGCAAGGCGCTGCGGGCACAATTCCAAGGACCTCGGGAGACAGGAAATCGGGCGTGAGGCCAATCCAAGGTCAAGGCTGCTCGAGCCCAACCCATCCCGCTGAGTATCTCGCGACTGGGTGGCCTAGCATAAATAAGCCTAGCCTAGCATAGTACTCTTGTTCTCTCGTTTGTTTACCAGTGCATAGTGGACTTATGTTACCGTTCTAGAGCTACAGCAGCCAGGTGACAGACACCACTCTTGGTAGCCAGCTGTGGGAGACGAATCTCTCATGGGAGTGGCTGAGGAAGGAATGACTGTGCAAGGTGAAAAGGGGGAGAAGGAGATTGAGAGCAAGAAGGCATGAACCAGGGGAGCAGACAGCGCAAGGCCGGGACAGGGAGCAGGTGAAAGGTAGGAGGGGGAGAGACTCCGACACTCCGCCTTGACGAGGAGCATTGCAGAGGTCCAGGCTTATGGCGCTTACACGCTTCAATGATCAATCGTCCAGGTGTCCGGAAAATCATTGAGGCAACGGTGCGGCGTACCCCAGTGAATGATGGTTGCAGCTTCGAGTTGCTCCTGAAGAGACTGGGTGCCGGGCTCAGAACATATGCAAAGGAGGAGAGCAAACGTGTTAAGAAAACGCTTCTGCATCTAACAACCACGGTGGGGTTGTTGAAGCAGGAAATGATGCGGAATCCGGACTGTTCAGTCACGCGAGCACTACTGGAGGCAAAGGAGACGAAGCTGAAAGAGTATAACACTTCACAGACTGAGCGATTGTACCTTCAGGCTGGTCTTACGGCGGAACTTACGGGAGAACTGGCCTCGAAGCATTTGTCGGCGAAGGTTCGTGCACGGAAGGCGCGCACCCAGATCAAGGAGCTTAAAGTTGGTACAGGACGGGTGTCCGGATCGCAGCAGATCTTGGGTGCAGCCTCAGACTTCTTCCGGAACATATTCGGCAAAGATCGACGCACTGATTTCTCGGACTGGGACCTCACCTCGCTTCGGCGGCTGGATGGCGCAGTAG
Organism: Closterium sp. Naga37s-1; assembly: GCA_947471745.1. Classification (NCBI taxonomy): domain Eukaryota; kingdom Viridiplantae; phylum Streptophyta; class Zygnematophyceae; order Desmidiales; family Closteriaceae; genus Closterium; species Closterium sp. Naga37s-1. Next base: position 3,059,663 of record CANJKZ010000830.1, read on the forward strand.
CAGAGATCTTATCGGCGGATTGGTCGGAGCAGGAAGTCAAAAAGGCGTTTGCGGCGATGGCGAAGAATAAATCACCTGGCGGTGATGGGTTGCCGAAAGAACTTTTTGAAGCTCACTGGGATCTGCTGGGGGAGAGTTTTATGGCCATGGTGAGGAGCTTCGAGGCGTCATCCACCCTGCCATCAGCAACAAAAGAAGCGGTTACCATACTGCTGCACAAGAAAGGGGAGAAAGATGAGCTCAACAACTATCGCCCGATTACTCTGCTTAACTTCACTTACAAAGTCATGGGGAGGGTGGTTGCCGATAGAATGAAGTCGGTTCTTCATATGGTCATCTCTCCGGAACAGTATGGTTTTATCCCGGGGAGGCGGCTCTCGGATGCGGTGGCCTTGGTGGCCGATGTGATCGATGCCGCGAAGAATGGCAATGAGGACTGGTTCCTCCTCTTGGTGGAGTTCCAGAAGGCCTTCGACTCGGTGTCGAGGGACTTCCTATTTGAGGTGCTGGCCCGGATGGGATTCCCAGAGCGCTTCGTTGGGTGGATCAAAGGCCTGCATGACAACACGTCAACGAAGCTGTTGGTTAACGGATGGTTGGGCAAAGGTGTGGAAGTGGCCTCAGGAGTACGGCAAGGCTGCCCGTTAGCGCCTTACCTCTTCCTCTGCGCGGTAGAGCCGCTGGCGAGGGAGGTGGAGAGGCAGGAACTCGGTCTGTCCAAGCAGGGTCAGCGTTTCAACTATCTTGGTTACGCCGATGATACGACGCTGGCCCTGCAAGGAGAGAATCAGATTGTCAAGGCGGTGGATGTGCTGGACAAGTTCGAGAAAGCGTCGGGCCTAGCGACTAATAAGGCGAAATCGGTTCTGTTACCTTTGGGGGCAAATCTGGGTGCGAAGGGTGACGGCTCCAGCTGCTTCAAGTGGGCCGGAGCGGATGAAGCAGAGCGACTGTTGGGAGTCTGGGTGACACCGTCCGGAAGCGGCTTACCGACCTGGGAAAAGGCGTGGGAGCACATTGTGGGGAAGTTAACGAAATGGCAGCTGAAATACCTCACGACGACTGCAAGAGCTACAGTCGTTAACAGCTACATCACTCCATTACTGGCATTCCAAGCACAGATTTACCCTCCCCCTGCGGAGATATGGGAGGAGATTATCAGACTGTTACAGAGCTTCACGTCGGGTAACCGCGTCGCGACGGTGAAGGGTTTCATTCTCTGGAGTAAAACTCTGTTGTACACCCCAAGGGAGGCCGGGGGTATCGGAGTAAAAGATCCGGAGATTATGCTGTCTTGCGACCAGGAGAGTGGGACTGTATCTTACGGAACAAAACCCCTGGAAGAAAGCGATCATGGTTCAGGCAGCGGATCTTCCTCTAGGAGATGACTCCTTCTCCTCTCATGCGCGCCTACTGAAACACTGGAAGGGGAGGAGTATGAGATGGAGACAAACGTGTGATAGCTTCATCAACTCTCCGTTCTGCGTTCGGTCAGCGACGGATAGCAGAGAAGCGATTTTAAGAGAGAGACTGGTGTTCAACAAAGCATCCCTGCTCAAAACCCCTGTCGGCGGGCAGGAAGGTTGCGCGAATCTCTGGGAAGTTCGCGTCGGGGAGCTGCTGGAGATTAACGGGGGCGAGCTGGTGTTGAAGCAGCAGAGGGAGCTAGCACGGCAGCTTGGCGGTAGTAGCCCGGCGAGGCTTGCGGTAAAGGCGCTGATCACCATGCCAGCGGTGTGGTTGCAACTGCTGGGGTTTCCTTCGGTTCCCCCCTGCTCGGCTGACTCTACTCCTCCGCTGAACATTTTGGAGGGGGGGGGAGTGGCCTCCATCAGGAGGATGAGAGAGTGCTGGAAAACGGCTTACCAAGAGTCCGGAAAAAGGGCGAAATGGGCAAGAAGGTGGGGAAGGCACATCAACTGGAGGCGGGTGGTGGCAACACGTGACTCACTGGCAGTTCCCAGCCGTCCACGTGATGTCCTTCTCCGAATCCACGGCTTAAACTTGCAAGTGGGGGAGCGCCTCGCTTTCCTCAGCGGGCAACCATCCCGCCCCTATTGCGGGAGAGAGGAGACACTGGACCACTGTCCTCCTCTGCCCTCGGATCCAGACAGATACCTCCGCTCTCATGCATGCTTTGCACATGCTGAATCCTAACCGTTCCACTGCCACACTCGGTGATCTACTGTTCCGGAAAACGGGGTCCAGCTCAGCTTTCCCGGAGCTGACGCTCACATCCATCACATTTCATCAGCTGTGGGTTGAAAGGTGCGAAGCAGTTTTTCGAGGCCAGAAGTTTCGCACGAATCGTGTTCTTCACAAGATCGAGTTTGCTTTCAGGCAGCATGCACGTATCTACACCCGCAAGTTTGGCGCGGTTCATCACAAACGTCACAAGAGGAATTTTGCTGAGGAGCAGAACATGCTGGGGAAGATCAAATTGGCTGGCACAGGCTGGAAGTGGACAAGTGCGTTTGCTGCACTGTGGTCCAGGCGGAGGGCAAGCACCTCCCGTTCGTAGATGTCCCATCTGGAACAGTAGCTCACCCTCTGTTCCTCAAGCGCGGTTACGACCGTTTGATGTTTATACGCTTGTTCACTTCGGTGTATATCTATCATTAATCAAAAAAAAAAAAAAAAAACTCACCGCAGTCGACCACCTTGAAATTAGCGCAGCTACTTCGAGATTCTCCTGTTTCAAAAATATCAGCACCCTTGGGATTTTCATTCTGATTTTTACAGCTCCCGCTTCCATAGACTCGAGTATCTATGGTCTCCCCTGTAAGCAGGCCCTGATCCATTGGAGAGGACGTACGCTGCGACTGAATGAGAACTCGCGAATTGCTGTAGCCTTCGTTCCAGATAGGCGTTACGCAAAGCCCCATCCCAGTGATGCAATGCGATAACGTGGCGATTACTATTGCATTTGCAAAGAAGTGTTTTCCCATTCGTCTCGCAGCCCGCATGGGAACTAGGTTTTGAGTCCATGATTTGTAGCGTTGAGCCATTTCAGGGTTATAAGAGGTCGAATTGAGTGCACGTATACTCGACGCGAGAAGGTACGATGCCGAAGCCTCGCGTTTGGTCCAGTCCTGCAGTTAAGGGCAAGACGTATCCTTTACCTAAGAAACGTCGCCCTTTAAAGCGCGTCTTACCTCTCCTCTTAATCGCCGTGGTTCTCGCCACCTGTTACTGCTACAGCCTACTAATCTCCTCCGAACCGCCCGACTCCGACCAATCAGAACGCTCCGTTTCTAGTGGCCTAGACCGGGATCGAGGTCGTATTCGCGGCTCGGGTAAGGGGAAGATAGAAAACACTAGCACTGGAGCCGAGTCGCTTGAAGACGAGTGGTCAGGGTACGGTCTAGGGAACCAACCCACTAGGATAAATGCGACCCATGTCGGCGCGATTGGTGCCGTGAGCTCCGCTACGCGGCGCGTGCGGCTTCAAGGAGGATGGAAGGAGCGGCGACAGCGAACGCGGGCTTTAAGAATGCAATTAGAGGCGCGGCTACAGGCGGAAGCGGACGAGGGTGAATGGGGAGAGGGGGAGGGGGAGGCGGAGGGGGAGGGGGGAGATGGAAGTCGGCGCGGGGAAGGGAAAGGGGGAGAAAGGGGAGGGCGAGGGGGAAGAGGCGCAGCGGAAAAGGGAGGGAAGGTGGGGAGAGGAGGCGACTTGCTGGGTGCGCTTCGCTCGGGGATGGCGAAATCGCGATTCGCTTACGTGTTCATCGTTCATTCGTCTAGTCTGGTTGGTGGTTCGTTCCTGGTTCGGGTGGGGTTCGGGTGGGGTGCGGGTGGAGGGAAGGGGGAGGGGGAGGGGAGGAGGATGAGGGACTAGGGAGGAGGGGGGGAGTGGGGGGAAGGGGAGGAGGGAGAGAATTTTGTAGACGTCTCAAGAATCGTTAGTTCGTCTGATCTGGTTGGCGGTTCGTTCCTGGTTCGGGCTGGTGTGCGGGTGGAGGGAGGTTGGGAGATTGAGGGAGGAGGGAGGGGGAGAGGAGGAGGGGAGGGGGGAGAGGGGGAGGGGAGGGGGGAGAGGGGGAGGGGAGGGGGGAGAGTGGGAGGGGAGGGGGGAGAGTGGGAGGGGAGGGGGGAGAGTGGGAGGGGAGGGGGGAGAGGGGGAGGGGAGGGGTAAGGTTCAGCATGCGTTGACAACTGCTCATAACTTGGTTGGTTTCGCGTGATACGGAAATTTGTGTGGTAGTTTAGTTTTCTAAAGTAGGTGATCGAAACAGCATCATTGTAACAAACACATTGTGATTGTAACATGCGTGTGGCTGTGGTGGGTGTTCTGTAACAACAGCAGGTGTTCGTTACAGCGTCACTGTAACAGACACCTCGTTCTTGTAACATTCGTAACCATGTCTGTCTCTCTTTTCCCCGCTCCCACAATCCACTCGCTCCTCTCCTCATCTCCTCCTCTCCTCATCTCCCCGTCTCCCCCCTCCCCACCAGTCTCTTCCCAACCCCTCCCTCCTGTCCTCTTCACGATCCCCCATTTTCCCTCCTCCCCCCGTTACCCCATCCAACCCCAACACCTCTCAGCTCCGCCCAGCAACAGTGGCGGCTCAAGCCCTCCGCTTCTCCTCATGCACCCTCCCCCCCCTTTCCCCCCCCACCCCCAGCACACCTCTCAGTTGCGCCCGGCCATAGTGGCGGCTCAAGCCCTCCGCTTCTCCCGCACCCCCCACGACCTCCTCCTCCTCTCCTCCTCCGTACCCCGCCAACCCTCCACTCTCCCCCTGATTTCCCCGCCTCCCTCTCCCTCCCCCCCCCTTCCAGCTCCGCCCGGCTATAGTGGCAGCGCAAGCCCTCCGCTTCTCCCGCACCCCCCACGACCTCCTACTCCTCCTCTCCTCTTCTATGCAGGAATTATCTCCTCTTCCCCCCCTCCACCCACCCTTCCCCTCTCCCCATTCCCAGCTTCGACCAGCAATAGTGGCAGCTCAATCCCTTCGATTCTCCCGCACGCCCCACGACCTGCTGCTCCTCCTCTCCTCCTCCGTGCCCCACCAGCCCTCCACTCTCCCCCTCACCCTCCTCCTCCGCCACTTCACAGCCGTCATCCCCCTCCCGGCCAATCACCTTCAAGGAGCCGCCGTCGCAGCCAATCCGCTGCTAGTAGCAAATCCGGGCGGCGGTTGGGCGGCGGGCGGAGGGGGATCGGGCGGCGGAGCTGGTGGGGCGGCTGGGGATGGTTTGGGGACCAATCAGGGGACGGGGATGGCAGGGGTGGGGTCTCCGGTGGAAGGTTACAGGAAGCTTCACGTGTGGCGGTTGGAGGAGTACGACTGGGTGCTGTATCTAGACGTGGATGTGCTTATAACGAGGAATTTGGATCACCTGTTTCCTAGTAATGCGGACAATGGCAGCAGCACCTTCAGCAGCAACAGCAGCAACAGTGGTGGTGGCGGCAGCAGCAGCAGCAGCAGCAGCAGCAGTGGAATGAGCAATAAGGGAGCAGGCAGGGTGGAACCTTCAGGCAGCCCGTCACCAGATACCACCTCCCCCCACAGGCAGCCCTGCCCCGAACCTCTGGCTGCCGCACCTGACGTGTACGAGGCTGACCGCTTCAACGCAGGCGTGCTGCTGGTTCGGCCGAGCCTCTCGGTGTTCCGGCAGATTGTGAGGCGAGCCAAGGTGGTGGCTGCTGCCGTGGCTGCTCGCGCGGGTGCCATGCCTAACGACCAGGTATAGCAAGGGGGGAGAGAGAGGGGGGGTGGGGGATGCCATTTAGTTTCTTGATTGAAATTTCAGAAAATGGTAGCACTGGTCGTTAGGCATGGTGGGTCACAGGGTGTTCCGGCAGATTGTGAGGCGGGCCAAGGTGGTGGCTGCTGCCGTGGCTGCTCGCGCTGGTGCCATGCCTAACGACCAGGTATGGCAGACTGGCGCCATGCCTAACGACCAGGTATGGCAGACTGGCGCCATGCCTAACGACCAGGTATAGCAAGGAGGGAGAGAGAGGGGGAGTGGGGGATGCCATTTAGTTTCTTGATTGAAATTTCAGAAAATGGTAGCACGGGTCGTTAGGCATGGCGGGCCACAGGGTGTTTCGGCAGATTGTGAGGCGAGCCAAGGTGGTGGCTGCTGCCGTGGCTGCTCGCGCTGGTGCCATGCCTAACGACCAGGTATGGCAGACTGGTGCCATGCCTAACGACCAGGTATGGCAGGGGGGGAGATGATGATGTTTTCCCTCGGAAAGACTTTGAGACATATTCCAGCGAGGGGAAATGGGGAGATTATGATGTTTTCCCTTGGAAAGAGCTGTCGATGATGTTGTTTTACCACTGCTACCACACCCACCCGTCCTGCTCCTCCCCCTGTTCCCATTTCCCCTCTTTCTGGCCCATGTCCCCTCCTACCACTCATGCTCCCCCCCCCCATACACCCCCCTGCCGTCCCATGTCCTTCCTGCCGCTCCCTGCTCCCCCTGCTGCCTCCTCTCCCCCATCGCAGGATTTTCTCAACTCGGTGTTTCGCCACTGGTTCAAGTCCCACCCCTCCTGCCGCCTCCCCTTTACCTCCAACGCCATCCTCCACTTCCCCCTCCCCTGGTACCAACCTCCCTCCTTCCCCCGTCCCCCCTGCTCGCTCTCCCCACCCCCTGCTGCCCCTTCTCCCCATCAACAGGATTTTCTAAACTCGGTGTTTCGCCACTTGTACAAGTCCCACCCCTCCTGCCGCCTCCCTTTCACCACCAACGCCATTCTCCACTTCCCCCTCCCCTGGTACCAACATCCCTCCTGGTTGCACCATCTAACTCACCCTCTCTCCCCCTTGCCCCCCCTTCCCCATCTCCTCCCCCCACTGCCCCCTTGCTCCCTTTTCCCCTGTTCCCCCTGCCCCCCCTGCCCCCCTGCTCCCCCTGCCCTGTTCCCTCTGTTCCACTCCCCACCTCTCCTCCCCATCATCAGGATTTTCTAAACTCGGTGTTTCGCCACTGGTACAATTCCCACCCCTCCTGCCGCCTCCCTTTCACCACCAACGCCATTCTCCACTTCCCCCTCCCCTGGTACCAACCTCCCTCCTGGTTGCACCATCTAACTCACCCTCTCCCCCCCCTGCCCCCCGGCCCCCTCTCCTCCTGTGGCTTGCCCTCCCTCCTTTCCCTTCTCTGCTTCTCCCCCTCTCCGTCCCCATCAACAGGATTTTCTAAACTCGGTGTTTCGCCACTGGTTCAAGTCCCACCCCTCCTGCCGCCTCCCCTTTACCACCAACGCTATCCTCCACTTCCCCCTCCCCTGGTACCAACCTCCCTCCTGGCTGCACCCCCCCTGCGGCCCTGACTGCGCCCCTCTGCACCTAGGGCCTGTTCACACAGTGCACTTCGCCAACCCCTGGTTCAAACCCTGGCTCTTTCTGAACACGCCCTTGGACCAGCTGATCCCTGGGTCTCAAGAGCTGGGCTTTAAGGGTCCTGGGAACAGGGTTGTTGCTGGTAGTAGTGCCGCTGTTAGTGCTGCTACCAGTGCTGCTGCTGGTGCAGCTGGTAGTGCTGCTGGTACTGCTGCTGCTGCTGCTAGTAGTGCTGCTGCTGCCACTGCTTCTAACTCCTCTTCCTGTGCTTGTGGCTGTGCCACCACTCCAGACCCATCCCCCCACCATTCCTCCTCCTCCCCTTCCATACCTACCCACCCCCTCCTCTCCGGACCTCTCCTGTACCTGTCTGAGACCGACCAAGCCTGGGGCTTCTGTTCGGTGTGGTGCCGAGCCTGGCTGGCCCTGTACTGGTCGCTGCAGCAGGGGGAGTGGGCGGCTCCCCTGGGGGAGGGGGCGCACTGTGTGGGGCAGGGGCAGGGGCAGGGGAAGGGGCAAGGAAAGGGCACGGAGGGGGAAGCGGGGGGCATGGGGGAGGGGAAAGGGGGGAGAACAGCGGAAGGGAAGAGCGAGGGGAAGGGGGGATTGGGGAGGGGGTTAAAGGGTTGGGCAGATGAAGCAGGGGTCGCAAACTCGACAAGTCCGCAGCTGCCCTTGGCACGAGCAGGAGCTGTAGATATAGGCAACAGGGGAATAACGAACCTAAGTAAGATAGGGGGAGCGGGGAGGGGGTTAAAGGGTTGGGCAGGTGAAGACAGAAGGGCAAACTCTACAAGTTCAAAGCCGCCCTTGTCTCGAGCAGGAGCTGGAAGTCCAGGAAGCGGAGGATCAATGAACCTAAGTCAGACGGGGGGGCCTTTGAAGCTAGAGAAGACTTTTGAGTCGGCTCAACAGTCATCAAGTTTGCAGCCGCCCTTGTCTCAAGCAGGAGCTGGAAGTCCAGGAAGCGGAGGATCAATGAACCTAAGTCAGACGGGGGGGGCTTTGAAGCTAGAGAAGGGGGGAGCAGGGAAAGGGGGAGCAGTGGAGGGGGGGAAGGAAGGAGCTGGGGAGATAGGGAAGGAGGGGGCAGAGGAGCTAGGAGAGAAGGTAGCAGTGAGGTTGGGGAAAGAGAGGGCAGAAGTAGAGAAGGTGCGGGCAGTGAGGTTGGGAAAAGAGGCAGCAGTGAATTTGGGAAAGCAGCAGGTAGGCAACGGGAGCGCCACAACACTCCCTTCCGTACTACCACCTTCTCTCCTTTCCTCCTCTCCGTTTCCCACCTCGCCTCCTCTCTCCTCCTCCTCCTCTTCCTCCGCTCCTCTTAACACCTCAAACACTCCAACCTTGCTGATCCCTCCCTCTTCCACCCCTCCGCCTCCTTCCCCCACTCCCTCTTCGACTTCTCCTCCCTCACCATCCCCTCCCTCCCCGTCTCCCCTCCTCGCCTCCCCAGTGTGCTCCTGGGCAGGCGTGGCCCAGCTGCCCTGGGTAGGGCTCATCCCCCAGCTTCATCTTGATATAGCCCTCCTTGCACCCCCCGCCTCCTCCTCTTCCTCCTCCTCCTCCTCCCTTCCCTCTTCCTCTTCCTCCTCCACCACCTCCACCTCTTCTCTTTCCTCCTCCTCCGCTTCCCCTTGCCCTTCCCCTCACCTCCCCCCCTGGCTCTGGTCCCCGTTCTCCCTCCCCCCCTCCCTGCTACTCTCCTCTGCTGATATGCCCAAGGACCCACCAACGCTATTGCACTCCCAGCATCAGCAGCATGGAAACGAGCAGGAGAAGCAGCAGAACCGGTTGCAGCAGCAGCGGAAAGAGTACGAGCAGCAGAGGTTACATGGTAACCGTAACCATAACCGTGCCAAGCACAGCCGTGGTGGTGGGCATGCCAAGCACAGCAGCCGTGGTGGTGGGCATGCCAAGTCGCAAGCAGGCACCTCTAGGTCCCTCACGTCCACCTCTGCCCTCGATTCCTTCTTCGACCCTCTCGAATCCTCCCTCTCCTCCTCTTCCTCGCTCTCCTCCTCCTCTTCATCTGTGAAAGACAGCAGTGAATCAGGTGCTGAGGCCAAGGCAAGGAGAACAGGCAGCTCCAGATCCCTCGCGTCCACCTCGGCTCTCGACTCCTTCTTCGACCCTCTCGAGTCCTCCCTCTCCTCTTCCTCCTCTTCATCTGTAAAGGAAAGCAGTGAATCATCAACAGCAGCAGCAGCAGGTGGGGAGGCCAAGGCAGGGAGAGCAGGCAGCTCGCGATCCCTGGCTTCCACCTCTGCTCTCGACTCATTCTTCGACCCTCTCGAGTCCTCCTTCTCCTCCTCCTCTTCCTCCTCCTCATCCGGTTCTGTAAGCAAGAGCGGTGATGCTTTGGGAGCAGCAGCAGCAGCGGCAGCAGGAGCAGGAGGAGCGTCAGGAGCGCGATCAAGAGCGGTTGAGAACGGTTACAAAGGGAAGAGATCGACAGCAGGGTTAGTCTCTGTCACCGGATTGGCTGGTTTCACTGCTGAGGAAACTTCCCAGAAACACGAGCAGCAGGAGCAGGAAAGGCAGAGGCAGGTAGAGGAAGGAGTGTTTGCTACAGTGCTGACGTCAGCGGCTGACATCATCCCCGTGGCTGTGTGGATCCGATCCTTCCGCCGCCATCATTGCGGGCGGCCAGATGAGACAAACAGCACCGGTGGTGGCATTGTTAGCTCTGGCATCGGTGCTTCAACGTTATCTAGAGATGGGTCTACAGGGAAGCATGGCAAGCAGAAAAAGAGGCATGGATGGGGGAGGGGGCGGGAGGAGAGAAGCAAGAAGGGAGGTGGAGGAGGAGGGGGAGGAGGAGGAGGGGGAATGGGAGGACGGGAGGAGGGGAAGGGGGGGGAGGGGATGGGAGAGAGGAGGGTGATGAAGGGCGGCCGGGCCGGTGTGGATAAGGACAAGTGTCGCCGTACGCTGCTGCTGGTGTCGTCTAGAGTGGCCAAGGAGAAATGGGCGCCTTACGACTTTGAGGTGAGTAATATAAAAGCAGTAATTATAAAACGGATCAGCTGCTAATTAGTTCAATCATCCTCAGCTGCTGCTGGTCTTCTACAGTGGCCAAGGAGAAATGGGCGCCTTACCACTTTGAGGTGAGTAAAACAGAGGCTAATTTTTCTTTGACTGAAGCTTCGATGAGACCACGTGATAGAAGTGTAGTTTTGAGACGTCTAGTTTCAAGACGTCTAGTTTCATGACGTCTAGTTTTGAGACGTCTAGTTCTGAGACGTCTAGTTTTGAGACGTCTAGTTTTGAGACGTCTAGTTTTGAGACGTCTAGTTCTGAGACGTCTAGTTTTGAGACGTCTAGTTTTGAGACGTCTAGTTTTGAGACGTCTAGTTTTGAGACGTCTCAAAACTACAACATTGAGACTTTTGAGAATTCCCAAAAGACGTAAAATGGAGGCAATCTATTCTTAGAGTGATGCTGTGTGTGATGAGGCTAGAAACGCCTTTTCAGTTTCATCATCGGTTCATCGGCTTTTGAGACTGAAATGCATTCCAATCCAGCACCCCAAAGACATCCTCAGCAGTAGTGAGGTGTATTTTGAGGCGCCTCAAAATATTCCAGCACCCCAAAGGCATCCTCAGCATCCTCACCCCACCCCACGCTCCCACACCTCCTCTCCCTGTCATCACCCCCCACAGTCCCTCTTCTGGTCTGTGAGAGTGGTCTTTCATCCGCTTTTGAGACTGAAATGCATTTCCCAGCACCCCGAACGAAGGCATCCTCAGCATCCTCAACCCAACCCACGCTCCCACACGTCCTCTCCCTTTCACCACCCCCACAGTCCCTCTTCTGGCCGGTGCGTGCGGTCGACCCCGTCTCTGTGCGCTGCCCATCCACTCCCTCCACTCTCACCCCAATCTCTACTGTCTCCTACACACTTTACAACTCCCCCCTCCCCCTATCACACAGTCCCTCTTCTGGTCGGTGCGTGCGGTCGACCCTGTCTCTGTGCGCTGCCTGCTCGCTAGCTCACTCTCCCCTCACCTCCTCTCTTCTTCTTGGCGTGTTGCTCACTCTCCGCTCACCTCGCTAGCTCGCTGTCTCTGTGCGCCACACAGCCCATCCACTCCCTCCACTCTCACCCCAATTTCTACCCTCTCCTACACACTCCCCCCTCCCCCTCCCCTCATTTTCAACCCACGCAGTCCCTCTTCTGGTCTGTGAGAGTGGTCGACCCCGTCTCTGTGCGCCGCCCGCCCATCCACTCCCTCCACTCTCTCATCCCACCATTCTCTACCCTCTCCGGCACACTCCCCCCTCCCGTATCCCTGTCACACCCCGCAGTCTCTCTTCTGGTCCGTGAGAGTGGTCGGGCCCGTCTCTGTGCGCCACCCATCCACTTCCTCCACTCTCACCCCAATTTCTACTCTCTCATCCCACCATTCTCTACCCTCTCCTGCACACTCCCCCCTCCCGTATCCCTGTCACACCCCGCAGTCTCTCGTCTGGTCCATGCGAGTGGTCGACCCCGTCTCTGAGCGCCACACAGCCCATCCACTCCCTCCACTCTCACCCCAATCTCCACCCTCTCCTACACACTTTACAACCGTATGTTCAGACATTCCTGGTGCTCGCTGGAATGTCTGAACATACGCTCACCCCAATCTCCACCCTCAATGTGTATGAGAGTGGTCGACCCCGTCTCTGTTCATCGCCCATCCACTCCCTCCACTCTCTCCTGCTCCCACCTCCTGAACCTCACAATCCCACCCCTTTCCCCCCTCCCTTTCACCACCCCCCACAGTCTCTCTTCTCGTCCGTGAGAGTGGTCGACCCCGTCTCTGCGCGCCGCCCGCCAGCTCGTGCCGCCCAACCTCTGCCGCCCGACTTTCTGATTCTCAGGCTGTGGCAGCAGGTGGGTTCAATATTAAAGCCCGGTATGGGCAGTGGGCAGGTGTATAGCAGCAGGTGGGTTCAGTTATTGTGGCAGGTGGGGAGGCAGGCAGGCAGGTGGGATGGGCAGCAGGGGGGTGGGTGTATTGCAGTGGTTGGGTGGGGTGGGGTGGGGTTGTGGAAACAAATGAGAGTCAAATCAGATCCAAGTGTGGTGGAAGCTGTAGGGATAGGGGAGGGCGTGGCAGCAGGGGGGTGGAGCGATGGCCACAGGAGAGGCAACAGGGACTAGCAGACATGATAGCACTACTCTGCAAGCCTGTTTTTGAGTCGACTCAAAAAAAGGCAACAGGGGATAGCAGACATGATAGCGCTACTCTTCAAGCCTCTGCTCCCAATTTTTGAGGCGCCTCAAAAACCGTCTCAACGCACAAAGGCAACAGGGGATAGCAGACCTGATAGCGCTACTCTGCAAGCATCTGCTCCCACCGCCCTTGTTGTTGGGGATCGGGGAGGGCGTGGCAGGAGGGGGGTGGAGCGATGGCCACAGAAAAGGCAACAGGGAATAGCAGACATGATAGCGCTACTCTTCGAGCCTGTTTTTGAGTCGACTCAAAAAAAGGCAACAGGGACTAGCAGACATAATAACGCTACTCTTCAAGCCTCTGCTCCCACCGCCCTTGTTGTTGTTGTTGTTGTTGTTGTTGTTGTTGTTGTTGTTGTTGTTGTTGTTGTTGTCGTCGTCGTCGTCGTCGTCGTCGTCGTCGTCGTCGTCGTCGTCGTTTTGAATTAGAGAATTCTCAAACCTTTTGCAGTCCCTCTCCCCCTGCCCCTTCTCTTCCTGACCTCTTTTTCCCTTACCCCTTTTCTCTCCAACCAACAGGTCGACGTCCCACTCATTGTCTACGTTCATCCTCTCTCCCTCTTCTGGCGCTCCTGCCGCCACCTCATCTCCCACCACCGCCCCTTCACTGCTGCCCCCCTGTCCCTGTACACTTTCCCCCTGCCTGCCCGTTTCCTGCCTGCCCCATTTCTCCCTGTCTCCTTCCGTCCCCCAACCAACAGGTCGACATCCCACTCATTGCCTACGTGCATCCACTCTCCCTCTTCTGGCGCTCCTGCCGCCACCTCATCTCCCACCACCGCCCCTTCACTTCTGTCCTTCTCTCCTCTGTCCCCCTTCTCCCTACAGGTCGACATACCTCTCATTGCCTACGTGCATCCCCTCTCCCTCGTCTGGCGCTCCTGCCTCCACCTCTGCTCATCTCCCACCGAATCCCCCTGTCTCCCTTGCACCCTTTCCCACCCCACCCATCAGACCAACATTCCACTCATTGCCTACGTGCATCCTCTCTCCCTCTTCTGGCGATCGCGCCCTCTCCACTGCCCCATTTCTCCCTGTCTCCTTCCGTCCCCCAACCAACAGGTCGACATCCCACTCATTGTCTACGTGCATCTCCTTTCCGTCTTCTGGCGCTCCTGCCGCCACCTCATCTCCCACCACCGCCCCTTCACTTCTGTCCTTCTCTCCTCTGTCCCCCTTCTCCCACAGGTCGACATACCTCTCATTGCCTACGTGCATCCCCTCTCCCTCTTCTGGCGATCCTGCCTTCAGCTCCCACCACCGCCCCTTCACTGTTATCCTTCTCTCCCTACCCCTTCTCTCCCTGCCACCCTTTCCCCTGGCTCCCTTATCCCTCTGCTCCAACCCCAACCAACAGGTCGACATCCCAATCATTGCCTACGTTCATCCCCTCTCCCTCTTCTGGCGCTCCTGCCTGCAACTCTTCTCCCACCACCGCCCCTTCGTTTCTGCTCACCTCCCAACCCCCCTGTCTCCCTCCCGTCCCCCCCCCCCCCCCCCCTCAATATCCACAGACCGACATTCCACTCATCGCCTACGTGCATCCCCTCTCCCTCTTCTGGCGATCCTGCCTGCAACTCTTCTCTCACCATCGCCCATTTGCCGCCGCCCCTCTCTCCCTGCCGCCTGACCGTTTCTCCACCGCCACGCTCCTCCTCGCTCCCTCAGAGAACCTCTATCAGGTGCGTCTATTCTAAATCCCTCATTGCCAAGTACGTTGTCACGGTTTCATGCTCCGCGCCCCTCTCTCCCTTCCCCGGACCGTTTCTCCACCGCCACTCTCCTCCTCGCTCCCTCAGAGAGCCTCTATCAGGTCCGCAGCCCTCTCCCCTCTCTCCCTTCCCCGGACCGTTTCTCCACCGCCACGCTCCTGCTCGCTCCGAAACTTCTCCCTGTCTCATTGTTTCGTTCTTTCTTCCTTCCTTTCCCCTTCCTTCTCCCCATCCCCTTCACCCCTTGCCCACCACAGGCCTTCATGACTCGTCTATCATCGCCTCTCTTTCCGACCGACTCCGCAAATCCTTTCCTCAACGCCGCGTACTCTTCCTGGTTCATATTCCCCTTCCTTTTCCCCCTATCCCCTTCACCCCATCACCATCGCAGGCCTTCATGACTCGTCTATCATTGCCTCTCTTTCCGACCGACTCTGTAACCCATTTCCTAAACGCCGCGTACTCTTCCTGGTACACCTCCCCTCCAGCCCACCGCCTCCCCCTCTCATACGCCACGCCTCTCGCTCTCAAGCCCTACACGCTACCCTTCCTCGCCCCGTTCCATATAATCACATTCGACGGCGCTGTGCCTCCTTATGGGAACATGGTGGAGTGGAGGGGGCAGCCTAGGTTCCGGGTTGTGCTTGTATGGAGGAAGATTTTTTGTGGCTTGCCTGCGGAACTGCGCACTTCCAAATTTAGGAAGTTGTGTAGATGAATCTTTGTTAACATACCATAACAAACTTTTGCAACAAACTTCTGCAGACTTCCTGTCCAACCCATTCGATTCAAATTTATTTTACCAGGAAAGCGCTACAATGCAATTAGGTGTTCGTTTTGTAGTAAATTGGTGTTATTTTCATATTGCTACAACGATGCGGAATAGTTCCCATATGTGTTTAACTACGTGTTCACATAATTCCTAAACAACCCTGAACAAACTAGGGTCTGAAATCCAATGGTTAATGAATGTGAAATAGCAGTAACCATTTTGGTAGGCTTATATGTTTAATTTCTTGAGCGATGGAACTGGGGCTTCTTTTAATGCGAACAAGGGCGAAAGCAACTCCCAGGAAGGACACCAATTCGGGGGCGGGAAGATGGTGAGAAATGGCCCTGTTCTGTTGGCGCACAGGCCATTCGCAGTTGCCGTACAGGTACTGCGGACAGCGTTTTCCTCGAAAGGAAGGGAGGGCCTGAAGCCTCGTCGAAGGGTTTACTAATCGACAAAAGTACGAACTTTTTTCTCCCGCGTGCCCGAAAAATGTTGTTACACACTGCCCTAGCACTCTTCAAAAGTCAAAATTTCGCGAACTGATGCACTGGATGTGGCAGTCTTACTGGTTAGCCGTTGGATTCTTTTTAGGGTGAGTATTCCACCAAAACAATACCCCAAAACGGGCGTTTGTATCTACCCGTTATTTGTTGTGCGTCTCTTCATTCCCCCCTCGACGAGCGCATAGGGCTCGCACAGGCCATGCGGGAAAATTGCCAGTGAAACCAAGCTCGTGGAATCTTCTCAGCGCACAGAGAGTTATGCGTTCTTGCGCACGCATGAGTAATGCGCGCACAGCTCCCGCACCAGAGGTTCGGGAGACAATAACGATTTGGGAGGCTCGACGTGGGCTTTAAGCCTTGTTATGCGCATTCCGAGAATATTCAGCGTTAGGGCTGAGCACCCCTTATGCGCCAACAGAACAGGGCCAATATTCCCACATGGCCGCAACTAGCGTGGCCAATAGCGACGCAGCGCTGTCCGAGACAACATCCCCCAGCATGCCGTGTCGGCACAGAAATTTCTCGAATTTCAAATGGCGCGTGGGACATTTGATTTTCTTCTTCTCTTCCCCTTCGCACGACATTCCATCCACGATTGCTCGCAAAGAGGCTGCGCTGGTCATGCTCGGAGCTCCCACACCAGACTCTGTCCCATGGCTGCGCACATTTGTAGTGTCACTTCCTCGACAACAATAAAAGCTATATCTTGCTGTTTCCCGTGTGTGCTTCAATTCCTTTTTGCTCCCGAGCGCGTAATGTCCTGCTCCTGCTCAGCCCCTCCTCTCTTCTCATGCTCCTGCTCATATCTTTCATCTAATATGAGCCCTCGTTAGCCTTTTCAACCGTATGAAACATATTATGCCGTAAGTCATTCATTGCGTAGTTCACAGTGATACGCAAATTACCTTTCCACAATACGGCTCATATTTACTGGTATTAGAGCTGAACCTTCCCTCCTCCACCGAAATTTCTCAGCAGCATTTACGTCTCAAAAGCACGAGTCGAACGGCGTCTAAATTGCTGCTACCACTTGCATCGCCTAACTGATGGCGATATCGATATGCACGCGCTTCTCGTTGCGCCACCTCCCGGTCGCGCTCCTCGTGCTTGCGCTCATCACACCAATTGCGCCAGCGCTGCTGATTCTCGCGCTGGTCTTCACCGCGTCGCCCGCTGACGGCGTCAAGTGCGGCGGAAAACGCGGCGAAAAATGCGGACCATATGAGAGTGAGCGCGACTCGCTGGAGTACGAATCGTCGAACATGTAAGCTGTAATGTCGAGTGCCGCGTATTTGTGGTTAGAACACAACCAAGGCTTAACCCTGACCAGAAGATCGTGTACATTATGCGACTTCGTCGCAGGAAAACAAGCTCCTTCCGAGTGTCGTTCGTTCCCGTACCCTCGCCACTGCAATATCGCCATTCTTACTGCGAATTGCCGTGCAATTTCGTTCCCCTAAACAGGAGCAGGAGTCGCGTCAGCAACTACCAACCCCACTCCGCAATCTGGTGCTGACACGTTTGGCCAACTCTACTATCACGCCGTTTTGGTGCGCGGCGTTACAGCTTTACGAATCGCGGCGTCGTGGCTTTTCCGGGTTGCACGGGCGCCCTTGCAGCACGAAATGCTCGCGAATTCAAGTCTCTCAATCATGCGGTTATCTCCCATCGGTACTAGGAACGAGATCTCTCAGTAACACACGCTCTGATAGTCCTGCTACGGACGCCTCCGTGTCCTCCTGCTGCTACCATCTCGTAGCAATCGTGGTGCGTGGCGGGGAAGAAGTGATGAGCCGACGCACACACAGATTCTTCGTTTTCTTTCGCGACTCTCATTTGAAGTGGCACATAAGTGATAAGCAGGCGGAGGAGTGGTGGTGTGATGCGCTTAGTACAAAGCTGTCTTGTGATGTGATGCTTAGCGTTGTGTGTTGTTCGCCAGGCAGAAAGCCTCGATTTCATCTACCTTCACATGATAGGGAGAAATACATTTATTAGGCATAGGTGTAGAAGCAACAAAGATACTGCAATGCTTAGAAGGTAGATTTTCTGCGAAGTAGCACAACTGGCTCCAGAAAACACATCATCACAAGCATAAAAGGCACAAGCAGTTTCGCTAACATATCATCTAGTACGAGCAGTGCCAAGGCTTCATACAACATCTACAGACCTAGTCTATCTCACTAACAGAGCCTTGCACTCTTATTCACTTTCTATCCTGTACTGCACAGCAAAGATTGCATCCTGGTAAAGAACCTAGAAATCTGGAAAAGAAACTAGGTAACTAAATAACTTACTGCACTCCTCGACACAATGATACGAATCATTCACACCATCCCCCATCCCCCAATGCTCCGTAATTCAGCCTGAGTCTCCTCCACTGCTGCTCCAACCCCCCTCACTGCCGCATCCACCCCCACTACCTCATCCCCTTTCACTATCGCTCTTATCGGCCCTACCAGCCTGTTCCACTCTTCATCCCACCTTCCATGTGAGGCCGCATCACACCATCCCGTCATGCTCTTGCTGTCTGTGACACTGCACTGCGTCTTTTGAGGCGCCACAGAAGTCAGTCAGCCTCACCTGCCATGTAAAGGTCGCACCATCCCCTTTACGCCCTCGCTATCTTTGACACTGCACTGCGATGTTACCAGCGAATGCACCACTACCGAGCGTGCGGCCACCTTCTCGCACTGCTACTTCTCTCCTGCCTTTGGCGCCGCCAGCTTTACAGGGGTGGAAGCAGGAGCAGCAGGAGCAAGCACGGGTGCACGACGGCGCACGGGGGAGTGAATGCTGCTGGCGAATGAGCCGGTAGAGAGTGCGCTTGCCAGGCGTGGGAGAACAGGCTTACGCGCTGCTGCGGCTGCCGCCACTGCTGGCGCCACCGCTGCTGTAGTTGTTGCTGCTGCTGGTTTTGTTGCTGCTGTTGCACCTCCTGCTGTTGCTGCTGCTGCTGCTGCCAGTGCTGGTGCGGCAGCAGCTGCTGCATCCATAACGAATCGCGACGCAAACACGTCCTTCCCCGACGCTGCTGCTGCCGCTGCTGCTGGTGATGGTGATGCTGCTGGTGCTGCTGCTTTCAATGCTACCGGCACTGCCGCTGCTGGAGCGTCGGACACATCACTTGCAGCACCCCCAATCAACCCAACCAACGACGACACAGACCCCTCCCTCGACACTCCTCCCTCACTCACTCCTGACGATCCTCCCCAGGCCCCCGATTCTGACACCGAGGCTTTAAGAGGCGTGCCGGCACTTAAAGCCGCAGAGACAGAGCCGCTGGGGTAGACCGAAATAGAGGAGGCGAGCCGCTGCCTGTGCATGTGGTGCTGTGCGCCCCTGACAGCTAGGATGGTTGCTGCCACGACTGCTGCCAGCAGGACCGCCAGCGCCACGCTGGCGAGGATGATTGCGGTTGCTGACGTGGACCGTGCTGACGTGGACGGCGCTGAGCTGGCATCTGGTGACGTGTCGGCCGCAGCGCGAAAGGTGTTTTCGATTTGCTGCGGATCGGAAGCATCGACAGCAATCTTAATAGTAGGCTTGACAGCTGGCGGACTAGGAGGTTTAGTAGTCGCTGCAGGCTTGACAGTAGCTGCCTTGATAGTGGTCCCAGAAGGCAGGAGGGAGGAAGGAGCGTTCTTATGCAGGCAGAGGGCGATGCTGCTGCTCTGGGCGGTGGAGTTGCCGAGTGCAGACGCCGCATAGTAGGCGATTAAAGCCCAGCAGCGCTGCTTCTGAGAAGTGGTGTCTCCGGGTCGGATAAGGGCATCTGTCAACAACATGCGTGTGGGATGGGGGAAGAGGGGGGAAGGAGATCAGTAAAGACACGCTCTCACAAGCACACACAGAGCACCCCCCAGAGGACTCACCAAAGAGGGTGGCAACTTGCTTGGCGCAGTCTGAGCAGTGGCCAGTGCTGCCAGCGGTGCTGCTGTTTGAGTGGCCCACCAGCACAGAAGGCACCAGAACGGTCCCCACAAGGCTCACACACACACACAGACAACTCACCAAAGAGCGTGGACTCCTGCTTGGCACAGTCCAAGCAACGGCCAGTGGTGCTGCTGCAGTCTCTCTTCTATTTATTCACACATGCACTCACAAGCACACACAGGCCCCCCCCCCTCTTCCAACTCACTCACCAAAGAGGGTGGAGACCTGCTTGGCGCAGTCCGAGCAGCGGCCAGTGCTGCCGGTGGTGCTGCTGTTTGAGAGACGCACGAGCACAGAACAGATGGCACCAGAGAGGCCCCCACAAGGCTCACACGCACCAGCAGACTCACCAAAGAGGGTGGAGACCTGCTTGGCACAGTCCGAGCAGCGGCCAGTGCTGCCGGTGGTGCTGCTGCAGTCTCTCTGCATGTAACTGCTCACCCACCATACTGGGGAAGCTTTTAACGCGGATGTGAGCTGGTCGGGACGAAGGGAGGGAAGAGCGGGGGAAACGGGGAGTCGTAAGAGGTTAAAAGGGACAGCCAAGTGGGGAGAAAGAGGGGAAGAAGGGGGAAATTGGGGAAGGGAAAGGAGTGGGGAAGAGGGGAAGGGGGAGAAGGAGGGATTGAATGAAGCTCAGCGCAATTTGATTTCCTCCGATGAGTAGAACCGAAATGACTCAGTTGCAGCCAAAAAAATAATCGCTCCTTCCTCTCACCTTCTTCTCCCCCCTCTCTCACTCCTCGCTCCCCCTCCCTCTTCCCTCTTCCCTCGCTCCCTCTCACCTGGGCCTCAGTGGTAATCCCTCGGCATGCCCCTTTGCCTCCCTCCAGTCCAAATTGTGCCGCCCCGAACCCCAGCCGCCCGCACTGTAGCACCGGATTGAACTTCGAAAGTGCCGCCGCTGCTGCTGCTGTAGCTGCTGCAAATGCCGCCTTGGGTGATTGTAAATAGGGTACAAACTCTTTCATGCACTGCCCGGCACGGGCGGCGTAAACCGCAGGGGTATTTACCCTCGAAGATTTAGCCTTTGCGGTCGCAATCGCGGTGGATTGGAGGAGTGCTGACGTGGCAGCACAGCAGCCAATCAGAGAAGGGGTAATGGGAAGAGGTGTGGAGGAGGAAGAGGATGAGAGAGCGAGGGTGCTGCATTCGTTGGCCAACGCTGCCAGGCTGGATTTGCTGTATGCTGACGTGGACCAGGGACACGTGGCAGCTGTGGATTGGGGGTGGAGATAGGAACATGAAAGTCGTAGTAGGGAGATGTAAGTCCGAGAAGAAAAAGGGAAAAAAAAAAGAGTAATTGCCTTGAGGTTTAAGTGTGAAAAGGAGTGATTGGTGCCACGTGGCATTCTCGCATTTCCACGTGGCAAGTAGCAATTGGTGCAGCAAGGAGGAACTGCTTACGTGTCTGGCAAGCAGATAGGTCTGTCGTCGTCAGCAGCCCCTTGGGTGCCACGTCAGCACAGGGGTAATTCCTCCCGTCACTAGCACACACCTGTAAGAGAACAGTCTTTAGTCGACACCCAACCACTAACAGTCACAACCCCCCTTTTTCCCCATCTAAATACCATTACCCTGCCTCTCCCACCCCTCACCATGTTTTACGCACAGAAAACCATGATTTGTTATAACCACAGTTTCGTTATAAGAACAGGCCCACAAGGGCTCCGTTATAAGCACGCACCTTGGGGGCTTTAACGGGGCACTGAGCTTCAGAAGGCGTCACGATCACATCTGAGTAAACGCGGGCGAGGGAGGGGAGGGGTGGGAGGGAAGGAGGGGAAGGGAGGGGTGGAGGGAAGGTGAAAGAGGTGAAAGGGGGGAAGGGAGTATGCCTTCGGGGTTGAGAGGGGTTTAAAACTTTGGCGCTTAAGAGTTCGGAGTCCAAGAATCTGTGATTTGCGAGTCTCAGTTTTTTTCTGAGGTTCAACTCGCCTCCTGGTGAGCGGCAATTGGTGAGGTTGGTGGTGGTGGCAACACCCCCCACACACTATCACCCATTGGCACCACACAACACCGCCCATTCAACTCACCGCCTGGTGGCCCGCACTTGGTAAGGTCGGTGGTGGTGGCGACCCCCTTGGGCGCCCATCTCCCTGCACGGGTACATCTGGCCGTTCGCCCCGCACACTATCACCCACTGTCACCGCACACCAGCACGTACCCACCCAATGGCACCGCACGCCACCGTGTTCAACTCACCACCAGGGGGGCGACATTTGGAGAGGTCGGTGGTGGTGGCGACCCCCTTGGGCGCCCGCCCATCTCCCTGCACGGGTACATCTGGCCGTTCGCCCCACCCATTGGCACCGCACACCCAGCACCCACTGGCACCGCACTCAACGCTTACATACCTCCAGGAGGGTGACACTTGGTGAGGTCGGCAGAAGTTGCCATTCCCTTGGGCGCCATCTCCCTGCACGGGTACTTCTGGCCGCTGGCACCCACCCACTGGCACCGCACACCACCACCCACTGGCACCGCACGCACACCACCACCCATTGGCACCGCACTCAACACTTGCTTACCCCCAGGAGGGCGGCATTTGGAGAGGTCGGTGGTGGTAGCCATTCCCTTGGGCGCCATTTCTTTACACGGGTACATCTGGCCGTTGGCACCGCACACCACCGCACTCAACACCCAGGGAGGGCTATATGTTCAACTCACCGCCAGGAGGCCGACATTTGGAGAGGTCGGTGGTGGTATCCATTCCCTTGGGCGCCATCTCCCTGCACGGGTACATCTGACCATTGGCACCGCACACTATGACGTTCAAAGAGCACAGGATTACGGGCTGTGCAGGTGCTGGTGGGGGCAGGGAAGGGTGTGGTGGGAAGATGGGAGAGAGAGTAAGGAGGAGCCATCTCCCTGCACGGGTACATCTGGCCGTTCGTCCCACACACTATCACATTGAGGTAGCACAGAATTTGGGGCAGGGCGGGTTTTGAGGCGCCTCAAAAGTAGTTTGGGGCCGGGGCAGGGCTGGGGAAGAGAAGGGAGAGAGAATTTTTGAGTCGACTCAAAAATCGACTCATCTCACGCCGGGGCAGGGCTGGGGAAGAGAAGGGAGAGAGGACGAAGGGGAAAAGGGAGGGGAAGATGGGAGAGAGAGTAAGGAGGAGCCATCTCCCTGCACGGGTACATATGCCCGTTCGCCCCACACACACACTATCACATCACATTCAATGAGAGGAGAGAGAGAGGCGAACTATGAGGAAACACCACCAGCCGCCATGGAGACTGAACGAGCAGCAGTTTTATAAACCGCTAAATATGAACCCTTCATTCCATTCCATGAACGAGGAGGGAGAGAACGAGGAGGGAGAGAGCAGCGTAACTCACGGGGGCTGAAGATCTTCTTGGAATGGACGGGCGACACGAGCGAGAGGAGCGAGAGGAGCGAGAGGAGAGCGACAAGGGAGAGAACGCGGAAGAAGCGCCACACCAGGAGGAAACTTTGGATGGGAAATACTGTGTTGTACGCGTTATAGCACACAGTATTCAGAGCCGGCACGTATCCTGAAAGAGTAGCTCACGGGGACTGAAGATCTTCTTAGAGTCGACGGGCGCAACGAGCGAAGCGAGCGAGACGAGAGAAACGACCGGGAGAACGAGGAGGAAACGCCACACGGAAGTAGAGAGTTGACTTTTGAGGTAGCACAGAATTTGGGGCAGGGCGGGTTTTGAGTCGACTCAAAAGTCAACGAGGAGGAAACGCCACACGGAAGTAGAGAGTTGACTTTTGAGGTAGCACAGAATTTGGGGCAGGGCGGGTTTTGAGTCGACTCAAAAGTCAACGAGGAGGAAACGCCACACGGAAGTAGAGAGTTGACTTTTGAGGTAGCACAGAATTTGGGGCAGGGCGGGTTTTGAGTCGACTCAAAAGTCAACGAGGAGGAAACGCCACACGGAAGTAGTCCCTCCCGTGGCCCGCCCAGGAGGCAGACCCACCGGCCGAACCGTAGCCATGGCTGCGTCGCTTAACAATAATAAAAACTTAAGAACGAGAAAGAGTATGTACGCGTTATAGCACTACTACAACAAGTACGCGCTAGGAATAACAGTGGGCGCGGAAAATAAATGAAGGAACCGCTGGTACTACTGATAAAGTCGAGCGTCTGGAGGATACGATTTTCCGTGCAGTAGGTAAGATAGAAAAACCGGGAAGAGGACGAAACATATATTGAACACGTAAAACCGGGAATCGCTCCCCCTCCCGGACCGCGCTCCTGAAGCAGCGATTTCGCGAATTTCATTCCCAGGCCTGTGTGGAACGGTAACCCCCCCATCGAAATCCACGAAACGCGGCGCGTAGCGACATTCCGCCATCAACAGCGCGGCGCGCGGCGCTACGGACGGCGGATGGTTGGCCTATGGACGGCGGATACTTGGTGAGCGACGGTCTCTAATTGGCCGTGAAAGCTGGATACGAGTGGAACAAATATGTCCATCTGCTGACAGGTACTGTCCCCAATCGGCGTCGTCAATATTGTGAGGCGTTTAGTGCGATATGCTGCGTGAAAGCGCGTTTAAGAGCGGTAGATGGCGGTCTGGAGCCGCGATTGCTGATTGTGAACCCGCCAGGGTACGTCAGCCCAGGTAGCTCCTACAGTACGGTTCAGTGAGGTTTTCTGCGTTACAAGCTGGTGTCGCTTGGCAACGACAGTTCACGGCAGTTTGGCAAAAGCCCTTTTCGAAAGAGGTGTCGGATTGCTGACGTTTGGGAAAGTGTACTCGACAGCAACATATTCTATGAAACCAATATCCAGCTAGCATACACTTTTTCCTGGTACGCTCAACTCAGCTATACGTTAGATGGTTCATTCTATCTTGAACTAATGATTCTCGTTCTAATCTCGTGCACACTTGGAATCGAAGCGCAGCGTCAAGCCGCCAAACGAGGTTCGCGTGGCAGGTTTGCTTGTGACACGCACAAACTTCAACACCAATCACTGGTCGAGCCGAACCAACTTTGAATGCTCTTATTGGTTTGAGGCTGGACAAAACTCCCTCGACTAGGTCCAGCTGGGCAGAACGACCTTGGACGACTTGGGCCGAAGCAAAGTTCTCGCTTTAGTCAACCGAGTCAAGGCGCGAGGTGATATCGTTTCTATCACAACTATAGCAGGGCGGCTCGATAATCAAGCCCCTCACCCTACCCTAGTAATCACCCATAGATTATTTCAAATCATTATCACTCGTCGCTAGAACAAACTCTGCACAGAAATTAGTTCAACCCACCACCACCTATTTGTTTCGCTATCAGAAGTCCTCCGTAATTACCGAATCTTTCAACGCGTAGTGAGTTATTATTTATTTCGGCTCGTGTCCGCATGCCACATCTTTAAATCAATGTCGGCCAAGTGGAGTTTCGTACCCAGCTCTTCATGCTGTCATCTATCGTTGGCTGTTTTCCGTCTAGACCGCGTAGAGTAGTCCCGTCAATATTTCGTTCCGTTATATCCCGCTCCTAGTTCGTATGCGCATTCCGCGTATTGTTTCAACGTGTTTCGGTTCGCCATATAACAAGCGAGTATCCGTGAACTTTTATTCCTAGACGAACGAGGGCAGTCTCTGCCGGAGCGATATGGCGAAGCTCGCACACGAGCAACCAGCGCATGGTTCAAGCGCTAGTAACCCGTTGCCGACGAAATTCGCGATCCTCGGCGAGCACAGCGTGCGGATATGGTGCCTTCCTTTACCTTTCTCGAACCTGGTACTCACACGTGGCACGCGCCGCGTGCATACGACAAGTGCGCAAGGCACACGTGCGCACATGCCGCACGTGCGCGCACATCCTCCGTCTTTTCATTGCAGCGGAGTCGCACTCTTGAACCCCTCATTCCCACACATGTTACAAAAACCGACTCTCCCTCTCTATCCTCCCTCTCTCCTCGCTCACTCTCCACACTCTCCCCTCACTCTCTGCTCCCCTTTCTTTCCCACACAGGTTCGAAAAACGACACAGATCGAATTTATAGACTCCTATTGGCCACCTACCATCCTCGAAACCTCTATGCCGTGTACATAGACGATGCTGACTCAGCATTCGCGCTACAGACAAAACTCGCCGCCCATCCCGTCCTGGCGGCAGCAGTGGCAGCAGCCGGGGCAGCGGAGACGGCAGAGGCGGGCGGCATTGGGGAACATGTGACTGTAACGGGACGGATACGCGTGATTGAGGATCCGGAGATTGTGACTGTAGAGGGCGGGTCGCGTCTGGCTGCGCTGCTGCGCCTGGCGCACACGCTGCTGCGCATGGGGGAGGCGGAGGGGAAGGCGGAGGGGGAAAGGGAGGCGGAGGGGGAGGAGCAAGATGAAAGGGGATGGGGAGAGGAAGGGGAAAGGGAGGGCCAAGAGGAGAAGGAGGGGCGAGGGACGAGAAAAGGGGAGGGGAAGGGAGCAAGGAAGAGGGGCGAGAAGGGTGTGGGGGAGGGGAAGAAGAGGGGTGTAGGAGAGGGGAAGAGGAGAGGCGGAGCGAATGGATGGCAGTGGCTGGTGCTGCTGGGTGCAGAGGATTTCCCGCTGGTGACACAGGATGGTGAGTGGTGCTATGCGGTGATGAGTGATGGAGAGGGAATGAGAAACGGGAAGTTGAAGCGGTTCTGGGGAAATAAGAGTGTTTCTGAGACGTCTCAAATATCATACCCATTCAACGGCCGCCTTATGATTGTAACATTCTGCAGACTTCTGGAACCTTATCAATCCCGCTTCCCACTCCCCTCCTTTGCTTCTCCCCTTCTCTCCCCACCAAAATTCCTCTGACTCCTCCCCTCCCTGTCGCCTCTCCCCTTCCATACCCCTCTTCCCCATTCTCCTCTCTTCCCGTTCTTTTGACTCAACTCAACCCCCCGCTCTTCCGCTTCACCTTCCTCTCTCCTCTCTTCCACAACAGAGACTCTCTGCTTGCTCTCCTCCTTGTCGCTTCTCCCGTCCTCCCTCTACCCCTTCCCCCCATACCCCTCCCCTCCATACCCCTCCCCTCCATACCCCTCCCCTCCATACCCCTCCCTCCATACCCCTCCCCTCCATACCCCTTCCTTCTTTTCATTCTTGGCACCCCTTCCGTCCTCTCGCTGTTCCCCTTGCCTCCCCCCAACCAGACCTCTGGATTCTCTCCTCCGTCTCGCCTCGCCTCTCCTTTATGCCCCATGTGCCTCCATGCTCCCCTCCCTCTTCCCCGTCCGCCCTCTCTCTGTTCCCTTTGTTTCCGCCCCCCACCACCAGAGCTCCTCTGGCTTCGCTCCGCGGTCTCTCCTCGCCTCGCCTCTCCTTCATGCCCCATGTGCTTCCATGCTCACCTATTTCTCGTCACCCCTCCCAACCCCATCCAACCCCCCCCCCCCACCCCTTCCCTCCCTCCCCCCTTTTCTCCCTCCCCACCAGAGCTCCTCTGGATTCTCTCCTCCGTCTCCCCGCGCGTCTCCTTCATGCCCCATGTGGTTGACTGCTCACCTGTTTCTCATTATCTCTCCCCCCTTTCTATCTTCCCTCCAACCCCTTCCCACCCTCCCTCTCTCTTTCCTCTCCCCCCCACCAGAGCTCCTCTGGCTGCTCTCCTCCGTCTCGCCTTCCCTCTCCTTCATGGACCATGTGGTTGACCACCGATTTGAGTGAGTTGACCTGCGTTGACTTGTGCTGACTTGACTGAGTCTCTCCTTCATGGACCATGTGGTGGACCACCGATTCGAGCGAGTGGCTCTGACTGGTTTTGACTTGCGTTGACTTTTCTTGACTTGAATTGGCTTGGCATGAGTTGAGTTGACTTGAGTTGACCTCTCCATCTAACTGCTACCGCCAGGAGAGTGTTTACAAATTGCAATGTTTGAGAGAGGGGGAGGGGGGGAGGAGGGGGGGAGAGGAGCAACGGATTTCTAACGCTCTCCAATGCCCTCACTCCTCCACCTCTTCCCTCCCCACTTTCCCCTCATTACCCTCACCAACCAGTTACCGCCAGGAAAGTGTGTTTGCAGACAATGCGTTGATTGCGAGGTGGCGGGGGGAGCGACGAAATGGATTGCTGACCCTGCTTGCCCCCCGAACACCCCTCCTGTCCTACCTTCTTCCCCATCCATCCCCCACTAACCCCCCTCCTTCTCTCAACCTACCAGCTACCGCCAGGAAAGTGTGTTTGCAGACAATGCGCTGTTTGAGAGGCGGCGGGGGGAGAAGCCGTGGGTTTCCAACCCTGTGGCATATGCAGACACTCTCGTGCCATCCCCCCCCTCCCTTCTCCTGCTCCACTTGCCACCTCTCCACTAAGCAGCTACCGCCAGGAGAGTGTGTTTGCAGACAATGCACTGTTTGAGAGGCGGGGGGGGGGACGATGGATCGCCGATATGCGTGATAGGGTTACCAGATTCGAGGTGTACACTGGTGGGTGTTGTTACTGGGTGTTACAATGACAGGGTTACCAGATTCGAGGTGTTGTTGTCCTTAGAAACCAAAGTAGGTGAGTAATTCACTGAAATAACAAAGTCCTTTAGAGTCTGGTTCGCTCACTTCCCTCATGTTTCTAAGAGACACACCCGCTCCCCACCTGCTCCTCGTTCCCTCCCTCAGTCCCTTCCCTGCTCTTTCCTTAACCTCTCCTTCCCGCTTCCCTTTCTTGCTCGTTTGCCTCCTCCCCTTATCTCTCGCCCCTCCCCCCCCTCCCCTCGTGCCCCCACTCACAGGCTCCTTCCCTCTGCTCGCATCTCGGCCGTTGATCCGCTACTTAATCGACGAACCACACGCGATCCCACGCCGAATGCTCATGTTCCTGGGAGACACGCTCTCGCCCCATTTGCACTACATGCCAACCGCCGCCTGCCAGGCCGCCCGGTTCAATCACACGGTCGTGAACAGTGGCCTGCACTTCCCGCCCTTTACAGTCACACAAGGGCACGAGGTCAGTTCAATTGCATGCGGATTTGCACTGGGTATTTGTTACAAGCACATAGATGTGTCATGCACTTCACAATCAGTCTAGGTGAACAGTGGGCCTCCACTTTCGGCCTTTTACAGTCACACAAGGGCATGAGGTCAGCTGCGCAAAGAGTCTCATTACAATCACATGCATGAGCCTTTTTCAATCACCCATGATTACTGGCTAAGATGTTACACAATTCTCCACCCAACAGTTCGTTACAAGCACATGGATGGGCTTTTAAACGGAAGCACTGCAAAGGGAGGTGCTTCTAAGGAGGTGCTTCTAAGGAGGTGCTAAACTATTCATGCATGCTTACACCTAGAATTTCCCCAATCCATATCCCCATTGCAGATGCCTTCTGTCAACTCCTCCCTCTGGCAAAACATGACCGGCGGAGGTGCTTCTGGGGGAGGTGCTTCTGGGGGAGGTGCTTCTGGGGGAGGTCCCTTCCTGTTCGTGCACGATCCAGATCCGGGCTTGGTTGCCAAGATAGACAGGTGTGTGATGGGGTGCTGTGCGGTGGATTGGTGGTGCTGTACGGTGGGGTGTGGTGGATTTCGGTCGCTTGCACCATGCGTCCGCCACATGTGGTATGCTGTGATACAGTGCAGTCGTGATATTATGTCATAGCTACCTGCGATATTCTCTCATTGACTTGCCAACACCCTTCTGCCTCCTATCGTCCTGTATCCGTTACAGGGAGCTTCTTCATAGAGAGGATGCGAGTGTAGTGAACTGCAGGATGTGGTGTACCAGCGGCACTCTACAACATAAAAATGCCAAAGCAAGTATAGACTCGCTATGGCAGCCATCTCAAAGAGTTGAAGTTCTCCGAAAGCTATCGAATTCTTAAAGCGACGGTGCACATTTGCCACCCAAAACCCAGAACCCTGGCGAACTGTTACTGCGGATGGAAAGTGTCCGCACGAAATCCTGGTTTTCGCCAGCCAGCACTTTCGCGCTGGCAAGCCTGGTTCAAAAAAAAAACTTCTGAACCCAACACTGCCAAAAGTTGCCCGTCGCTTTAAGATGATCTTCAGTTATTGACAGTAGAATAAAGTAGTGTAATAAAGCCCACCCAATCCCATAGTCTTGTCACTCTTCAGCTGGAAAATACTCCAATTGCTGTCACCGCGAGCCACGTACTGTACCCCAATAAAGTAGTGTGGTAGTAATGCTCACATCCCATCCCATCCCATCCCATCCCATCCCATCCCATCCCATCCCATCCCATCCCATCCCATCCCATCCCATCCCATCCCATCCCATTCCATCCCACTGTCTTGTCATTCTTCAGCTGGAAAGGAGTCTGATTGCTCAGAGTCACCAGCACGAGCCATGTAGCCCCTTCTCCTCGCATAGCAGAACCAGTTCTCCACCTGCAAAAAAAAAAAAAAAAAAGGAAATATTACCGAAATAATTTCAATCACATGAATCGAAAGTAGCATCTCTGCAGTCCATGTGTACTGTAAATGCAAAACAGCAAAATCCGCACGTCAGAAGCTGCTGCTCACCTGAAGTCTAGTCAGCCCGGTTTTCAGAGTCAGATCAGCCTTCTCGCTCGCATCGAGAAACAGCCGGTGTGGGTTTTCATCAATCCACCTCCTCAGCACAGCCACTGCCTCCAATGGTAACCCCCTCTTTGTCTTTTTCACCTCCCGCTTCTGGTTCTGTCCAGATTTCTCCTCGGTTGCTTCTGGCTTCAGATGCCGTTTCTGTCCCTGGCAAGATCTGGCCTCGCTTTTGAACGACTGTTTCCTCTTCTGCAGCACGGCTCTTCTTCCCGCCATTCCTAGCACCTGCTCAGCAGATACAGGGTCAACGTTCTCTTTCCCTGCAGCAGCAGCAGCAGCAGCAGCAGCAGCCTCTCCAGCAACATCGCCCTGTAGAACCTCCTGCTTGATCTTCAGTGCAACCTCCTGAATCACCTCCTGCTTGACATGAACAGCAGCATCCTGAAGCTCCTCTTGCTGAACATCAACATCTGGCTGCTGCTGCTTGATTCCCTGCTCGACCTTCATCCCCTTAACCTTCAGTGCAGCATCCTGACGGTTCCCCTGGCTGACATAAGAATCCACCTTCTTGACCCCCTCTGCAGCAACCTGAAGCTCCTCCTCCTCGTCTTCCTCCTCGTCCTCAGCATATCTCAGCGTGCTGTTTTTTATCCTGACAGACCGTCGTGATGCTGACGGATTCAGTGACTGACGTCTGGGAACTGGCGAAGTCAAATCCACATCAATCTCCTTAAGGCTTCTTGCTCTTCCGGATCGCGTGCTCCCTCTCTTCCTCGATTCAGTAACAGTAGCAGCCTGGAGACTCGCTTCCTCCGAATCCATCTGATGCTTGCGGATTGGCGAAAGCAGATCCTGGCTAATCCCCTTCAGGCTTCCTGCTTTCCGCAACTGTCTGCTCCCTCTCTTCCTCGGTTCAGTCACTGCCTGAAGACCCGTTTTCTCCACATTCATCTGATCAGTGCTGGGTCGATCTGCAGAATCTCCAGATACAACGACCCGCAGTCTTCTCACTGGACGCTTCTCAACTGCTGCTCCTGAAAAAGGAATGTCACGTGAGCGGATTCTCTTTCTCGGAGTGGAATCACTTGAAAATGAACTCCGTGGGATTGAGTTGCTTGGAATTGACTCGCTTAAAACTGAATCGCTGGCCACGGGTGTGCTCAGCAGAGCATCTGGCGGAGAATCTCCCGAGCCTCCCTTGGCTCGGCTCCGAAGGCTCATGGTGAGCGGACAGCTGGGACTCCTGATTGCTTGCTTCCCACTCCCTGAACTCTGAGGCGATTCCGCTGTGGGAACCGATGCTGACCACTGCTGCTGCCGCTGCTGCTGCTTCTGCTGTTGGTGGTGGTGGTGCTGCTGCTGTTGCTCCTCCTCCTTTTGCTGCTCGTGCTGCTCGGTTAAAGCCTCAAGAGTCTCGGGTGTCTGCTGCTCCTCAGGTGACTCGGCAATGACAGAACTTGTGCCGTCACATGTGTCATGTTCATCAGCTGTGTTGTCACACGTGTCATGCTCATCAGCCGTTCCGTCACACGTGTCGTTCTCATCAGCTGCGTCGTCACACCTGTCATGCTCATCTGCTCCGTCGTTATGTCCCGCTTGTGCCGTTGACTCAGCAGACTGACGGAGAAGGACGCCAGAACCTCCCGACGTTGCCTGCGGTTTCAGAGAGCAGCTGGGACTTGCAACGCTGGAGCAGTTGGGGTTCGCGACGCTACTAGAGAGGCTGAGATTCGCGACGCGACTAGAGCAACCGCGATTCGCGACGCGACTAGAGCAACCGCGATTCGCGACGGTTTTAGAGCAGCCGTGCAGAGAGCTGACGGGAAGCACGTGAATGAGGCCGCAGCCGTTCAGAAGCTCCTCGGCCACGTGGACAACTCCGTCCGTCTGACTTGCCGTTGGCGAACCGCCCGACAAACGGCCGGTTAACTGACAGATGGCAGACTCTGACGGCCAAAACTGACGGCGAGACAGGTCTGGTTCAAGAAGCCACGAGTCAGTTTCGGATTGGAGAACGGGAACCGCGATCATGACGTCTTCTGCCGAAGGTTTTACTGGGAAGTGGTTCGCTTCAGGAAGGGGTATCATCGTATCTTCGAGGATCATATCGTCGAGCTCGATCCACGGCTGAGCCATGATTGGCGGAAGCAGGAAACCGCACGGCTGTTGAACGACCATCGTTGCAGCTTGAGGAAATCTCTGTCACCTTCGAAGCAACAAGCTGCTCGAACTGCTTCCTATCGCTGCAGCTCCTTCGTATCACCACAACACAGCAGCAGCACGACGCAGCATGGACTGTCTGCAGTCTACGAAACCTGCTGCTGATAACAACGCTTGTAGACATCACGCTGTGATCGGCAGAAACTACTAGAGGGAGTGAGCGAGGACTTTCGTCACAATCCATGGCCCGAGTCGCCATCGCGCTATCGTCTTCGCCTTTCGAAAATATATTTCCCGCCAGTTCTTCCGATAAAGCCAAGGCTCCGATGCAGATGCTTTCGAGGAATCGTAGAAGCGGAGCTCTCAATGACTTGCAATATCCAGGTTCCCCTGAATTGATGAGAGTAGATCCCAAGAAATGCTGAAGTGAAGATCTCTAGGCGATAGAATTCTTCAATAAAACAAACATTCGAAAATCTGTGTCCAGGAGCTTGGGTATGCCCAAAGGCAATGCGGCTCAATGAGGTGAGTAAGCATGTAAAACGGTTGAGTGGGGTAATGATGAGCGGGTACAGACAGGCCCCAGAAGGGGAGACGAACCTCTTGCTGAGAGCTGTCGAGAACAGGTGGTTTTGATTCGACATTCCCAATTCTTGCGTCTCGTTTCCGTAAGAAGTAAAATCTATATACACTTCAAACAAAGGCAAGATACATAATGTTGGTGTCTCCAAACGAGTAAAAAAGCCTCCACAAAACCAAGAACGTCTAATTTATGTTATACACTTCAGCATCTGGCCACATGGGCCACGATGCAAAAAATGGAGCCAGCGTGCATTGCTTGCACGGAAAACGAAAGCATGGAGGTGGTGCCAGAGTCCTTCCATGCTCAAACGGTAATCACCAGCACTTGTCTTGAAAAACTGACTCTACGAGCCCCCTTGGAGCACGGACTTCCAGTAGGGCTGCGCAAGGAGCTCTTTCTTGATGTGTAGTTATTAATTCTTGGAGAGGCTTGCGCTTCCCAGCCACCATAAGCAACCGCGCCACGATCCACCAGCCCTTCAAAAATCTCCTTGGCCTTTTCCGTTCTATCACCTGCTCCCCATGATGCTGAGATATCGGAACGCTCAGAAACCATTTCGTGACCACAGGAGCAGAGACAATCATCCATGGAGATATTAACGACGCTCCCCATCATGTTACCAACCAAGGGGGAATACCCATTCATGCTACGTGCCTCCTCGTCGCCGTTGTTTATCCCTCCCGGGAAACTGGAGCTTCTGACAATCCGCTTCTTTGCTCTGCGCACTTTCTGCTGTGACTGCGGGGATCCAAGATTTTCATGGCTTCCGAGTCTTGTCCTCCCAGCATCCGTTGCAATCCCAGCCCAGTCCACAAAGCCCACTCGCGGCGAGAGCCGGGAAACTGCATTGCGCATCGACATGCTGCCTTAGGTCTGACCGAAAGGCCCCCTAGCGCTCCAAGCCCTAAGACGGTGTTGCCAACGTTCGAGTTAGGAACGTCAAATGCTAACTTCTGATCAGGACTCCTAATATGGAAAAACAATACTGTATATGTTGAGCAACCTACAGCGGTTTTGTACTCCCGCAACTGACAATGCCAAGACCAGAATCTTTGTGAGGAACCGAGCAGTCGATCGAACACTCCTGCAAAGAGTCACTGGCCCAGTGGATGAATGTAGTCCTGTTTTCAAGCAGCACACAGACTGTTTAGAAGCCAATCAAGTCGAAGCGCTTGTGTGCGTGCCACGAAACGACATGCTATTTCAAGCCTGGGCGAAGTTTGTCAGCTTTTCACAGTCATGCTTCAATGTCTCGGCCGTTCTCTACGCATGCTGATACAGTCATGAACAGACCTTGACGAGCGTCAGGTATGCTATAGACTGTAATGCTACTGTCATCACCGTACAGAATGGACGGTGACGATGAAGACCAGCAGAGGCTGCAGAACCCAATGGATGCAAGTTGCGCTTCGGAAGAGGTTGGATAGGACATTCTTATCCAACTGCTATGGTAGACACAACAACTGCTTTATGATTGTAAGTTTGACGCGTGATTGACGGACACCGCACACTAAACAGCAACGCTGTTCTCTTCACGCAATCGGATGCGTGCACGGTAACGGAGCACGTGAAGCAAACAACTGCTGCTGTGATTGATTTACTGTATTTCAGACGGACACATAAAATGCCAGGCTGGCGCAGTGACCCGTTCAAGTCCTGCAATATCAACCTCAACTTCAGTGGCTAGTAAAAAATCTATCTTGGGAACAGCAAACCTAGGCTCTGGAAATTTCAGTGGCGTGATGGACGCGGCGCGACGCGACGCGACGCTCTCCGTGCATAAGAAGGCCTCGAAACGAAGCAGTACAGGCCAGTGGCCTGAAAGGACCAAGGCACAACATGAAAATACATACTGTAGGACAGCGCACATCAGGTGTCTTCGAATGAATCATGGCGAGGTGAGTCGGCGACGCCGCTCACTACCTACCTTCTCCTCACAACTCTCACCACTACCTAGACCTGCTCTGAGTTATGCCACTGTGTCTAGGTGGTGGAGGGGAGCATACCGAGCACTGCCACTGAAATAGGGATCCGCTACCCATCTCGTACCATACAACACATCCGTACCACACCATCCTGTACCACACAAACATCTACCACACCGTACGGTACCGTACCACACCATCCAGTTTATATTTGGGGATATGGTTGGTCCGTCACCTGTAATTGCCACGCGAGAAATAGGTTTCTTGCCTGGCGCCAGCTAAATGGCTCCGTTCCGCAAATGCCAAGCTTTCCGCCCAACGCATCACAATAGGCGATGCCCCCGTCGCGCAGCTGCCAGCTAACCGCACCCACCCTTCCGCCCCACTTTCCCCCACAAGCTGCTGCGCTGCTGGACGGCGGAGAGTGGACGGAATGGATGGGGAATACAGTGCAAACCGTCGCAACTGAACCACAGGGGGCCTGTGGTTTCAGGGCGACACGGGTCCGATACCCGCTAGTGGCAGAATTGCCTTTCGGAAGAGTACGAGCTAAATCTGCCATATAAGTACCGTAGTATACAGACAATATTACCACAAGAAATATAACTCATTACATACCCAAAGAACCCAATCTCCAATGAACTGCACCTCTCTGTATTCACACCTGACCTCTTAATCCTTGTCAAGGCGTTCCATACCTTTTACATTGTCATTAAATCATTTTGACATTGTGTAACACATGCATTGGTGCTGTATTTTCTCAAAAAAAAAACAAAAAAATTACAGAAACCATATCCCAAACATCTGCTAATATGGTTAATACTTAGTCATACCTATCTACCTGCAAAACTCGCGATTTTCACGCCGGCACCATCACTACCGCCAACTCCAGCAGTCTTTGCAAGCGAAGGATACCGGATCTCCCAAATAAAGTTTATTGTGGTTTTTTACTTGCTTCACCATTCACTGTTGTTACCATGCCAGGGCCTTTGATTTGTCTCAAATCTGCAGAAGCAGGATTCGGCACTCCTCTCTCCCCCACTCCCCCTTGCCCTTGAGGTGCTTGTGTCGGTTCTCCTCCCACTCCCGCTGCCTTTCCTCCTCCCCCTCCACTCCCTCCTCCGCTTTCCCCCCTTTCTCCCCCTTCTCCCTCTCCTCCTACCGTTCTCTCTCCTTCACCTCTCTTACTCCCTCCCCCAGCATTCCCTCCCTTTCTTCTATCACTACCCTCCCCTCCCCCTCCCCTGCCATCCCCTCCCCCACCAGCACCCACCAATCCCTGCAGTTGCTGCACCTGACTGGCCAGCGCCGCCAGCTGGCGCTGCAGCGACGCCACGTCAACAGTTGCCACATCAGCAGATGCCACGTCACTGTGCCCCGTGGTGACATTTTTGCGAGCTGGTGACAAGTCAGCTGTAGCTGTTTCCGCACCTTCCTGCCTCCCTCCATCACCCTCACTCCCCTTAACTGCGGATGCCTCTTCTGCCTGAAGCTCCTGCTTCAGGGAAACATGCAAACGCAACACGTGAAGGAAGTAGATGAAATGATGTACCACATCTTTCGATGTTTCCCCCCTCACCCTCACTCTCCTTGACTGCAGATGCTTCTTCTGCCTGAAGCTCCTGCCAGGGAAACATGCGAAAGAAACACGTGTAGGGAGTAGATGAAAACAATCTATCGCATGAGAAGGAGTAGATGTCTCAAGAGTCGCCCCTTCCGCCAACTCACAATCTCACTTCCACTCTCTCTCTCCTTGACTGCAGATGCCTCTTCTGCCTGTAGCACCTGCCTCAAGGAAACACCACAGTGCATCGAAGCACATGAAGGGGCATGGGGCAGAGAGCACGGGAGCACACGAGTAGACTTCACGGTTTCCCCCTCTCACTCCCCCTCCAACTGTCACTCCCCTTGACTGTAGATGCGTCTTCTGCCTGTAGAGGCACATGAAGGGGCATGGGGCAGAGAGCACGGGAGCACACGAGTAGACCGCAAGGTTCCCCCCTCCACATCCCTCTCCTTCTCTCTCTCCTTCACTGCAGATTCCTCGTCAGTCTGAAGCTCCTGCAGCAAGGAAACTTTGCAAGGCATAGAAGCACGTAGGGGCATGGGTAGAGGGCACGGGAGCACACGAGTAGACCTCACGGTCTCCCTCCTCATTCTTCCCAACACTCCAACTCTCATTCTCCTTGACTGTGAATGCCTCCTGTGCCCATAGCTCCTGCAGCAAGGGAACACCGCAAGGCACGTAGAGGCACATGAAGGGGCATGGTTGGAGCATATGGGAGCACAGGAGTATACCTCACAGTCTCCCCTTCACAGTCCCTCCCACACTCACTCCCCTTAACTGCAGATGCCTCTTCCGCCTGTAGCTCCTGCTTCAAGGAAACACCGCGAGGCACATAGAGGCACGTGAAGGGGCATGAGAGCACGGGAGCACATGAGTAGACCTCAAGGTCTCCCCTTCACAGCCCCTCCCACTCTCACTCCCCTTGACTGCAGATGCCTCTTCCGCCCTGCTTCAAGGAAACACCGCGAGGCACATAGAGGCACGTGAAGGGGCATGAGAGCACGGGAGCACATGAGTAGACCTCAAGGTCTCCCCTTCACAGCCCCTCCCACTCTCACTCCCCTTGACTGCAGATGCCTCTTCCGCCCTGCTTCAAGGAAACACCGCGAGGCACATAGAGGCACGTGAAGGGGCATGAGAGCACGGGAGCACATGAGTAGACCTCAAGGTCTCCCCTTCACAGCCCCTCCCACTCTCACTCCCCTTGACTGCAGATGCCTCTTCCGCCCTGCTTCAAGGAAACACCGCGAGGCACATAGAGGCACGTGAAGGGGCATGAGAGCACGGGAGCACATGAGTAGACCTCACGGTTCCCCCTCATTCCCACTGCCACCCTCACTCTCCTTGACGTTTCGGGCAAGGAAACACCGCAAGGCACAGAAGCAAGTGAAGGGGCAAGGAAACGTGGCAAGGCACATAGAGGCATGTGACGGGGCATGGTTGGAGCACATGGGAGCACATGAGAGCACATGAGTAGACCTCAAGGTTCCCCCCCCACACCAACTGCCACTCCACTGTAAATCACTGACATCTCTTCCAAACACACACGCCACACACACTCACTTCTCCCTTTCCACTCACCTTTAGGCCAACACACTCACCTTTTCCTTCCCAGCAGACCCTGCTTTGGGCAATTTTCAGTCAGATAGTCAAGGGTCCTTTCACTAATTGAGTCGCCTCAGAAGTCACTTAGTCAAATTACCACCCACTGATATATTCTCACTCATCCCCAGCATTCCCTTTGGAATTCATGACATCCCAAACAGGCCACCCCCCCACACTCAGCGCATAATCACTGCTCTCCTCCCTACTCACCCTTCTCATCCCCAGCAATCCCTTCTAAGTTAATAACATCCCCCCCAAGAACCCACCCCCCCCCCTTTCGGCATCACTGATACCCCCCCCGCACTCGTTCATTCTTCTTTGGCACACTGCGCGCAGTCAGTCAGATAGTCAAGGGTCCGTTCACTAATTGAGTCGCCTCAGGAGCCACCTAGTCAAATCTCCGGCCATTATAGTAATTTCACTCATCCCCAGCATTCCCTTTTGAATTAACGACACCCCCCCCCAACCCATTCTCAAATGCACGGTAGGGTGTATCTCAACTCACACTCCCTTGTAAAATCAATGACATCCCCCCCAACCCACCCCCCCACACTCTCCCGTTTCCATCCTCACAATCCCTGCTCTGGCATACTGCACAGTCAGATGGTCAAGGAGGGATCAATTCCTGGTCCACAATACTATTTTCACTCGTCCCCCCAGCATTCCATTCTCAAATGCACGGTAGGGTGTATCTCAACTCAACTCATATTCCCTTCTGAATCACTGATATCTCCCCCAAACCACCCCCCTACACTCACTTTTGCACTCCATACTGGATCACTGATATCCCCCCCACACCACCCCCCCACAGTCAGAAAGTCAAGCGACCGTCCACTATACCATTCTCTAAACCATCCTTTGAGTCGACTCAGAAACCACCCCCTCCAACACTCACCTTTTCCATCCTTGCAATCTCTGCTTTGGCATATTGCACGGTCAGATACACCGCTGCAAGGGGAGAGGGGGAGAAGGGGAGGGGGGGAGAGGGGGAGAGGGGGAGAGGGGGAGAGGGGGAGGAAGGGGAAAGGCAGGTGTGCTGGGGGGGTTGATGCGGGGATTTTGAGAGGGCCAATCCGGAGATGCTTTGGCATATTGCATGGTCACACACAAAGCTACGTGTTTGAAGAAGTGTTTTGAGACGTCTCGAAACACTTCTTCAATTCCTGAGATGCTTTCGCATATTGCATGGTCAGATACAAAGCTGCAGGGAGGAGAGTGGGGGAGAGGGGAAGAGGGGGGGAGAGGGGAAGAGGGGGGGAGGAGAAAGTGGGGAGAAAGAGGAAAGGGGGGAATCTGAAACGAGCGTACCACTCTAATCCTGGACATTACACTCCCTTCACACACTCCCTTCACACTCCCTTCACACTCCTTCCACACTCCCTTCACACTCCCTTCACACTCCCTACACACTCCCTACACACTCCCTACACACTCCCTTCACAACCATTCTAATCATCGTCACAATCTCGCCTTGGTGCTGGTGTCAGTGATTCTTATGGAGCCAACTTTTGAGTCGACTCAAAAGCAATTGCAGCAAGTTCTACTAGCCGTTCCAGCACTTGGTGCTTGTGACAGCACTTGGTGCTTGTGACAGTGATTCTTACAGAGTCCATACGCTGCTGCTACTACCAGTGTTTAGACTGAAGGTGGCATGCAAGCAACAATTGCAGGGAGTTCTACTAGCCGTGTCAGCACTTGGTGCTGGTGTCTGTGATTCTTATAGAGACCATACGCTGCTGCTACTACCAGTGCTTATGGCATGAACGAGGCTGTTTATAACGCACCTAGAGGGGGCATGCACGCAACGATCGCCTGCCAGATGTGGAAGTCCCACCTGTGGGGATGGGGGGGAGGCGGGGAGTTGGAGTGGGGAAGGGGGAGGAAGGGGAAAGGAAGGAAGTGGTTATAGGATGAACGAGGCTGCTGATGACGCACCTAACGAAGGCATGCACGCAACGATTGCCTGCCAGATGTGGAAGTCCCACCTGGGGGTGGGTGGATAGGAAGAGGGGAGAGGGGAGGAAGGGCGGAGGGAACTGGGTTAGGCCAACAGGGTCTTATAACGCACCTAGAGGGGGAATGCAGGGAAGGGAATAGGGGAGGGGGAGGGAGAGCGATGCATTGGGGGGAAGGAGGAGCACCAGTGGGGGGGGGTGCACCTAGAAGGGGCATGCATGCAACGATTGCCGGCCAGATGTGGAAGTCCCACCTGAGGGAGGGGTGTGTGGGAGAAGAGAAGGGTAGGAGGAGGAAGCAGGGATACATGCAAAATGCAGTGCTTGCAGGTCATACGTGGCAGTCCAACGTGGAAAGAAGAGGGGATTGGATTGGATTGGATTGGTTTGGATTGGATTGGTTTGGTATGGAGGAAAATCGAGTGGACTGAATTTTGAATTACAGGAGAAATGTGAGGATTGGGGATGAGAGGTGAACTTGGGAATGGAAAAAATCCGTGAGCGGAGGGGGGTGCATGTGAGAGGCGGGAGGTGCATGTGAGAGGCGGGAGGTGCATATGAGAGGCGGGAGGTGCATGTGAGAGGCGGGAGGTGCATGTGAGAGGCGGGAGGTGCATGTGAGAGGCAGGAGGTGCATGTGAGAGGCGGGAGGTGCATGTGAGAGGCGGGAGGTGCATGGGAGAGGCGGGAGGTGCATGTGAGAGGCGGGAGGTGCATGTGAGAGGCGGGAGGTGCATGTGAGAGGCGGGAGGTGCATGTGAGAGGCGGGAGGTGCATGTGAGAGGCGGGAGGTGCATGTGAGAGGCGGGGAGGTGCATGTGAGAGGCGGGAGGTGCATGTGAGAGGCAGGAGGTGCATGTGAGAGGCGGGAGGTGCATGTGAGAGGCGGGAGGTGCATGGGAGAGGCGGGAGGTGCATGTGAGAGGCGGGAGGTGCATGTGAGAGGCAGGAGGTGCATGTGAGAGGCGGGAGGTGCATGTGAGAGGCAGGAGGTGCATGTGAGAGGCGGGAGGTGCATGTGAGAGGCGGGAGGTGCATGTGAGAGGCGGGAGGTGCATGTGAGAGGCGGGGGGGAGGAGAGCATCGAAAAAGGGCCAGCATTTGAAAGAATAAGAACAGAGGGGATGGCGATTTGTTTTTGAGTCGACTCAAAAACCGACGCATCAGGCGGGGAGGTGAGCATCGAAAAAGGGAAAGCATTTGAGAGTATAAGAACAGAGGGGATGGCGGTTAGGAGGTTTGGAGTAGGAGTGAGGGAAGGTAGACAGGAGGTTGGGGGAAGTGGTGGGGGGGAGGAAGAATGGGTTTGGGGGGGTAATCGGGGGAATTTTTGGGGAAGCAGAGGGGAGATTGGGAAGAGAGTGGGGGAGACTGGGGAAGAGGTTGAGGGGGAATCGGGGAGAGGTAAGGGGGGGATTGCGGGAAGATTGGGGGAAGCTGGGGGGAAACTTGGGGGGCAAGAGGGGGAAGTTGGGTTGGAGATCTGGAGGAGGAAGGGGGGCCCGGGGGTTTGCAGGCCCTGCCAGTAGGGGAAGATTTGGGGGCGAATGGGGGGAGAAGGGGGGGGGGGGGAGCGGGTAGGGGTCGTGAATTTGCAAGCCCTGCCCGAATCGTTTCTGCTTGGGTGACGGCGCCATGAGAGTGGAGGAAGATTGGGGGGAGGTGAGGGGGGAAGATTGGAGGGAGGTGAGGGGGAAATTGGGGGGAATATGGGGAGAGACTGGGGAGGGAGGGGAGGGATAGAGGCAGGGGTTTGCAGGCTCTGCCCGAGTCGTTTCTGCTTGGCAGTGAGGGAAGATTGGGGGGAAGTGAGGGGGAAATTGGGGAGGGGGGGGGGCTGTTGTGGAGGAGAGCTGTGGGGGGGATTGGGGAGAGGGGGGGGAGGGGGGAGGCGATAGGGTGCGGGGAACATTATTGTAAAAAATGTTAGAACTAGACAGCGGGTCTTATTGCTAAATTAGCCGCCAAAGCCGTACAGGGTTCTGCCTTGGCGTTTCAACGCATAAACCACATCCATGGCAGTAACCGTCTTTCTCCGCGCGTGCTCCGTGTAAGTCACAGCGTCGCGAATGACATTCTCAAGAAACACCTTCAGCACGCCGCGAGTCTCTTCGTAGATTAGACCGCTGATAC
The DNA here is from genome assembly GCA_947471745.1 of Closterium sp. Naga37s-1. Lineage (NCBI taxonomy): Eukaryota > Viridiplantae > Streptophyta > Zygnematophyceae > Desmidiales > Closteriaceae > Closterium > Closterium sp. Naga37s-1. The sequence goes on from CANJKZ010000830.1 coordinate 3,101,468, forward strand.
GCTTGACGCCGCCGCGACGAGCGAGACGCCTGATAGCCGGCTTGGTGATGCCTTGGATGTTATCGCGAAGAACCTCCTGTGACGCTTCGCGCCTCCTTTTCCGAGGCCCTTGCCTCCCTTGCCGCGTCCCGACATGATGTGTAACGGAGATTAACGGCACACGGAGACCCGGTCGATACTTTCTCAGAGATAGCCGAAGACGATGCGACGATGCCTTGGAAGATCAACTGGACTTCACTGGAGATAAGGTGGTTCTTCAATCTGATAAACTGAAGCAACGACTGGAACGATGGAGCTGAAGTGTGGAAGAACAGGAACTGTGGGCTTGGAGCGAAGGAACTGGAACTATGGAAAGAAGGAGCGATTCACTGCTCTTTTATTCAGACATTGTGGCCAGGGTAGCTTTGCCAGACCAGAAGAGAGAAACAATGGACAACACGGTGCAGTACGTTTTGGTGTGGTTTAGTGTGGTGGATTGGTGGATTTGCCCAGCCCAGTCTGGTGGTGCTGTGTTGTGTTGAGATGAGTTGGCGCATTGTTCGGTGGTGTTGAAGCTTCTTGGTCGTCGATGAGAAACATTTTGAAAGGCGTATCGACGGATATCCCTAATCCGCGTCGATCCCAAAATTTTGCAATCGCGATATTTGATTGGTTTACAATCTGGACAAGCTGTGTAGAGTTGCACCCGACGAAATAGTGTTCGTAAAGTTACCACTCCATGCACGACCGCAAAAGCTAGCTGAAACTTCAATTGACGGTCAAGCGAATCACATGGTTCTTCATCGACGGTTCATAGAAAACGTTTCGATCTGTCACCCAGCTTCTCATTGGCTAACTTTGAAAGCACAAACAAACACAACTGTTTCGAGCCTTGCAGCAATTCCCAAGAGCCCGTGCACCATGCACGCAGCTCCAGCCATGGACTCTCTTCCCCAACCCAGTCCAAACTCTTGAAATACGTCAGTGCAGCACTGGTCTTCTGTATCTCAAGCGCCCACTCTCGCATTTCCTAAGTCCGTTAGCTTCCTTATACAACGTTCGTGACCACCGCTTTTCAGTGCTTCATCCTGCCGTCACTTCTAAGGCTCTATTTTCTGTCAACCACTTGTTTGTCGATTAACTCTGCGTTATCATGGCGCCAAAGGTAGAAGGGGAGCAGAAGGCAGCCAAGAAGGGACCCAAGAAGGAGCCCGCCGCTAAGAAAGCCGTTCCCGCGGGAAAGAAACCCATCGGCGAGAAGAAAGAGAAGAAAAAGGCTCGCAAGGCCGTCACGGAAACGTACAAGATCTACATCTACAAGGTGCTGAAGCAGGTTCATCCAGACACGGGGATTTCGTCCAAGGCCATGTCAATCATGAACTCCTTTATAAATGATATTTTTGAGAAGCTCGCGACGGAGGCGTCGAAGCTCGCGCGGTACAACAAGAAGCCGACTATTACGTCTCGCGAGATTCAGACGGCTGTTCGGCTGACGCTGCCTGGAGAGCTGGCGAAGCACGCTGTGTCCGAGGGAACAAAAGCCGTGACCAAGTTCACGAGTGCTTAGGCTCCTAGTTTCTTGTTTCTGTCATGTCAAATACTAATTTCTGCTTTCTAGCAATGTTGATAATAGCTAAATAATAAGAAGCTCTTCTCACAAAGGTCACATGCTGGCGATGGCCTGATTCGGTCTGGGCCAGGGCTCATTTCTCGTTTAGGGTGTTAGGCCAGGCGGGTGGTTGGTTTCGTGACTGATGGTGCCTGAAACCTGAGCTGATGGGCTCGTGTTATGAAGTTGCTCAGTATTCTGAAGCTATGGTTGAAAAGCTGCTCTGCTCCTAACCCTTCTCTTTGCCTCCCTCCTATGGCTCACTGAATACTTTGTGGTAGATAACGGTAACTCTAGAACACAGGCAACAGGATGTCACAACACCAAAAGTATGGTTCACAACACAATCCCAGGAATTGTCTGCTTTTGAGCAAGCAACTGGATGGGCCCTGCCGAGTCCGCCCCATCAGATGTTTCGAACTTAGGAAACCGTATTTGGCAGAATCAAATATTTTCCCTGCCCAAATATTGTTTGTTAGCAGAATCAAATGGCAACAACAAGCTCCTTGGAATCTAAACTCACAAAAGAATCTTCCAGACGTTCTACACCCCCGCCTTCCCCTGCCTCTCCTTTCCTCCTCCATCTCCCTCATTCCTTAGCCCTACCTGCGCTTTCCCCCTCCCTCCTTGGTCCTCCTCCCCTTTCCTCTTTTCCCTCCTCCCTCACTCCCTCCCCCTTCACTTCCCCCTCCCGCCTGACTCATTTTAAGCAGCTTCGCTTCAAGAGCCTCAATGCGCGCCTCAGCCGCCCTCTGCTGCTCCTCCTCCTCCTCTCCTCTGCCCTCTCCCTTCCTTTGCCCCCCCTCCCCTCCTTGCTGCTTTACCCCTTTGGGTTGCTGGGGGGGAAGAGAAACGGATGGAGAGGTAGCATGTGCCTTCTCTGTTGCTGTTGTTGCTGCTGCTGTTGCTGAAGCAGCAAGTGTAGCAGGACTGATAGCTGATTCTCCTTCAACAGAATCACATCCAATATAATCACTTCCAGCAGTAACGCTCTCAACTGTAATACTCTCTACAGTCACCTCCACTTCGCCCATTATCACTTCCCCTTCATCCTCCTCTTCCTCTTCTTCCTCGTCCTCCTCCTCCTCCTCCTCCTCCTCTTCCCACTCCTCACCCTCCTCACCCTCCTCCCATTCTCCCTCCTCTTCCTCCTCTTCCTCCCACTCCTGCTCCTCCTCTTTCATCCTCCCTCCTCCCTCCTCCTCTCTCAATTTCCCCTTCACCCCTTCCCCCTCCATAACCCTCCCCTGTCCCCCTCCCCTCTCCCTTACCCCCAATCTCGACACAGTCACACCCTTTTCCTTAACCCTCAGCCTTCCACTCCCTCCAATCCCCCCTCCACCTCCCACCTCCCCTTCCCTCCCTCCTGCCGCCATATCTCTTAGAACCTTCCTCTTAATCTCCTCCACCCGCGCCCTTAGCTCCTTATCCTCCCTTAACCTCTGCAACCATGCTTCTTTCTTCTCCTGCAAATTTCTCTCCTGCAAACTCCCTTTTCCTGCAACAACCGCTTTCCCCTGCACTTTGTTCTCCCTAGTCATCTTACCGCCCTTATTCCCTTCAACCACTTCTTCCTGATCCTCCTCCTGATTATCCCCCTTAGTCCCTTGCACTTCATAGCTTCTGGGAGGCGTGTCTCCCTTCTTTCCAGCAGCCGTCTCTTCCCGATCCTCCTCTTCCCGATCCTCCTCTTTCCTCATTGTCTCTCCCCTCCTCATTGTCTCATCCTCCCCTTCTTGCCGTTCTCTCTCTGCTGCCAACACGCCTGTTTCCACCTCTGCTGCTGCCGCTGGTGCTGCTGCAGCTGTTGCTGCCACTGCTGCCGCTACTGCTGCCGTTGGCACCGCTGCTGCTGTTGCTGCCATTGTTGCTGCTCTTGCTACGGCTGGAACAGTAGCATCACTGCTCTTACCAGAACTGCTCTGAACGGAACTGCTACTAACGGAATTGCTCTTAGCACGGTCGCTTTGCAGCAGAGGAGAATCAGCAGCAGCAGATGCGCCTATGAGCTTGCAGGAAACGGCCTTCTCCTTCTGACCAAACCGGATGGGGGCAGAGCGATTGTACTGCTGCATGAACCTGATGGGGGGGGGAAGAGGAGGGGGGGAGGAGGGGAGAGGGGGAGAGGAGGAGGGGAAGAGGGGAGGGGAGGGGAGAGCGATTCAGCAGCAGCGCCAACAATGAGCTTGCATGAAACGGCCTTCTCGTTCTGACCGAAAAGGATGGGGGCAGAGCGATTGTACTGCTGCATGAACCTGAAGGAGAAGTGGGGGGTGAGGGGGGAAGGGGATGAGGGGAGGAAGAGGGGAGGAAGAGGGAAGAGGGGAGGAAGAGGGAAGAGGGGAGGAAGAGGGAAGAGGGGAGGAAGAGGGAAGAGGGGAGGAAGAGGGAAGAGGGGAGGAAGAGGGAAGAGGGGAGGAAGAGGGAAGAGGGGAGGAAGAGGGAAGAGGGGAGGAAGAGGGAAGAGAGAGTCAGCAGCAGGGGTGCCGATCAGCTTGCACGAAACGGCCTTCTCCTTCTGACCAAAGCAGATGGGGGCAGAGCGATTGTACTGCTGCATGAACCTGATGGGGGAAGGGGGACAGACGAGGGGACGAAGAGGGGAGAGGGAGTCAGCAGCAGATGCGCCAACGAGCTTGCATGAAATGGCCTTTTCCTTCTGACCAAACTGGATGGGGGCAGAGCGATTGTACTGCTGCATGAACCTGATGGGGGAGGAGAGGAGGGAGTGGGGGAGGGGGGGCGAGAAAGAGAGGAGGGGAGGAAGAGGGGAGGAAGAGGGGAGTGAGAGTCAGCAGCAACGACGGCGACCGGCTTGCAGGAAACAGCCTTCCTGAAACGACGGCAGCGGCAGCGGCAGGAAACAGCCTGAATCGGATGGGGGCTGAATCGGCGACCGGCCTTCTCCCTCTCACCAAAGCGGATGGGGGCTGAATCGACTTTTGAGGCGCCTCAAAAGGCTTGCAGGAAACAGCCTTCTCCTTCTCACCAAAGCGGATGGGGGCTGAATCGTTCCTGAATGAACCTGATAGGCAGGGTGGGGTGGGGGGTGATGGGGGCTGGGGAGGGAAGCGGAGGGGAAGGATGATATTTGAGTCGACTAAAAATGAACCTGATAGAGGGGGTGGGGTGCGGGGTAATGGAGGCCGGGGAGGGAAGAGGAGGGGGAGTGAGAAGGAGGAGCGAGATGGGGGTGAGATGAAAGGCAGTTCATGGTCGCGCTTGCTAGAAGAGGATCCAGTCTCTACGGAGATTATCACATTTTTGAGACGCGTCAAAAGGAGATTGAGGGGAAAAGGGTTGGGAAGGATGATTGAGATGGGGGTGAGATGAAAGGCAGTTCATGGTCGCGCTTGCTACAAGAGGATCCGGTCTCTATGGAAATTATCACATGCTACCAGCCTAACTTAACCCCACCAACTCTCTTGCACCGCAATGGGCCCATTTGCACCGCACTGAATCCACTCGCACCCCACAAGAGACCCACCTTTCAGCGCCCGTCCACCAGATGCGAAAGGACACAAGGACGGACCACAAGGTGCCAGAAGAGGATCAGACTTGCACCGCACTCAAACCCATTTGCATACCTGTGAGCCGCTCCAATATCCTTAAAGCCCAGCCCACCACGGCATACCCAGTGCACACAGGATCGCGCGTGCTAGAGGAGGAAGATCCGGTCTCGATGGGAATTATTATCACATGATACCAGCCTACTACCACCACACCCACATCAACCGCATTGCACCGCACAGAACCCACCTTTCAGCGTCCGCCTATTGCAAAAACGCCACCACGGCACACCCAGTGCACACAGGATCGCGCGTGCTAGAGGAGGAAGATCCGGTCTCCATGGGAATTATTATCACATGATACCAGCCTACTACCACCACACCCACATCAACCGCATTGCACCGCACAGAACCCACCTTTCAGCGTCCGCCTATTGCAAAAACGCCACCACGGCACACCCAGTGCACACAGGATCGCGCGTGCTAGAGGAGGAAGATCCGGTCTCCATGGGAATTAATTCATGTTACTACCAGAACCACACCAACCGCCTTGCACCGCACTGAACCGCCTTGTACCGCACTAGAACCACTTGCATCATAGAACCCAACCCCCAGTGCACTGCACACGGGGTCGCGCTTGCTAGAGGAGGATCCGGTCTCTCTATTGAGAATTCTAAAAAGATCCCTGCGAGAGGAGGATATCCGGTCTCCGTGGGAATTATTGTCACGTGCTACCACCACATCGACTGCATTGCACCGCACAGAATCCATTTGCACTGCACTGTACCCACCTGTCAGCATCTGCCGAATAAAAGAATCCCACCACGGCGACCCCAGTGCACACCGGGTCGCATGTGCTAGAGGAGAAGCCGTCTTGCACCGCACTGCACCCACTTGCATACCTTTGAGCCGCTGCCATATCCATAAAAGCCAACACGGCACTTCCAGTGCACACCGGGTCGAGGGCGCTAGAGAAGGATTCGTGAAACGATTACATGCTATGCTAACCACACCAACTGCTTTATACCGCACTGTACCCATTTGCATACTACTGAGCCGCTGCCACACCTCCGAATCCCACCATGGCACTCCCTGTTCACACAGAGTCGCGCGTGCTAGAAGAGTCTTGCACCGCACTGAACCCGTTTGCATACCTTTGAGCGGCTGCCATATCCTTAAAGCCCACCACAGCACTCTTAGTGCACACCGGGACCTGCGTGCTAGAGGAGGATGCAGTCCCCATGGGAATTACTACGTGCTTCCACCAAAAAGTGCCTTATACCACACCCACACAAGCACCGACTGCCTTGCACCGCACCGCACTCAACCCAATTGCATACCTCTCAGCCGCTGCAATATCCTTAAAAGCCCACCAGCACTCCCAGGACACACCAGGTCCTGCGTGCTAGAGGAGGATGCAGTCCCCATGGGAATTACTACGTGCTTCCACCAAAAAGTGCCTTATACCACACCCACACAAGCACCGACTGCCTTGCACCGCACCGCACTCAACCCAATTGCATACCTCTCAGCCGCTGCAATATCCTTAAAAGCCCACCAGCACTCCCAGTACACACCAGGTCCTGCGTGCTAGAGGAGGATGCAGTCCCCATGGGAATTACTACGTGCTTCCACCAAAAAGTGCCTTATACCACACCCAGGGTCGCGAGTGCTATACACCGCACTAAATCCATTTGCACCGCACTGAACCCATTTGCATACCTTTGAGCGGCTGCCATATCCGTAAAGCCCACCACAGCACTCCCGGTGCACACCGGGTCGCGCGTGCTAGAGGTTCCAGACTCCATGGGGATTACTACATGCTACCACTAGGCCCACACCAACCGCATTGCACCGCACTAAACCTGATAGCATACCTTTGAGCCGCTGCGATATTCGCAAAAGCCACCACGGCACTCCCAGTGCACACCGGGTCGCGCGTGCTAGAGGATCTCGACTCCATGGGAATTATTTTCAGCAGCCCGGGCTGTCCGTTCCACGCTGCCCGCAGGTCCCTGGCGATCTTTTTCTTCTTGGGCAGCCCGGAGACACGAACCTTGATGGCTGACGATGGAAGGTCCGAGTCTGAAAATTGGAAATTGTGGGTGTGTGTGTGTGAGGGAGAGAGGGGGGGGGAGGAGGGGGAAGGAGGAGGAGGGGGTGGTTACAGGGGAGAGAAATGGGGAGAGGAAGAGGAGGAGGAAGATGGAGAGGGGGGGGAGAGGGAAAGAGGAGTTTAGACACAATTGATGGATTGTTGGAAGGCTGCAAATGGTAAACCCTGAAGCTAACCAGCAGTTCAAACGCTCGTACTTTTATGGTTGATGGTCGAAGGTCTGAGTCTGAGAGAATTCAATCGAGACAGGAGGAGTTTAGATACGACTGATTGAGGAGTCAGATGCTGCAAACGGTAAACCCAGAACCTGACCACCAGCCCCAACACTTGCACTTTTATGGCTGATGGAGGAAGGCTCGAGACTGAGAAATTGAAAAGGGTCGGTTTGTTAGGGGGTTTGTACGGGGAAGGGGAAAGGGGTGGGGAGGGGGGGGGGGGGGGGTTAAAGGGGAGGGAAAAGGGAGAGGGAGAGGGAGGGGAGTGGGAGAGGGAGAGGGAGGGGAGTGGGAGAGGGAGAGGGAGAGGAGTGGGAGAGGGAGAGGGAGAGGAGGGAAGAGGGAGAGGGAGAGGGAGGGCGAGAGGGAGAGGGAGAAGGAGAGGGAGGGGGAGGGGGAGGGGGGAGGGAGAGAGGGAAATGAAAGATGGAGAGGGAAGGGGAGAGGGAGATGGAGAGGGAGAGGGAGAGGGATAAAAGGGACAGGGAGAGGGAGAGGGAGTGGGAGTGGGAGAGGGAGAGGGAGAGGAGGGAAGAGGGAGAGGGAGAGGGAGGGCGAGAGGGAGAGGGAGAAGGAGAGGGAGGGGGAGGGGGGAGGGGGGAGGGAGAGAGGGAAATGAAAGATGGAGAGGGAAGGGGAGAGGGAGATGGAGAGGGAGAGGGAGAGGGATAAAAGGGACAGGGAGAGGGAGTGGGAGTGGGAGTGGGAGAGGGAGAGGGAAAGGGAGTGCAACGGAGAGGGAGAGGGAGAGGAGGGGGAGGGAGAGGGAGATGGAGAGGGACAGGGACAGGGAGAAGCTTAGATACAACTTATTGAGTGTTGAAAGGTTGCCGATGTTAAACCCTGCAGCCAAACCAGCAGCCCAACCAGGACCCCCCAAAACCCTCACATGCCCTAAACCCTTCCTGTCACTGGTGCTCGAGAAAAAAAAACCCGACTCAAGAACTTGACCTAAGCCCAAGCTTGCGCTCTCAATCGTCCCGGCCACATCAACGAAATGAATTTAAGAGGTCAAAACCGAAACCCGACCAACAACTAGGAGGCTAAAACCCGAAACCATTAGAGTGGGTGAATCGACAGGACATGGGCAGGGAGGAGGAACAATAGCTGACCAAACAAAAAGAAATGTTCAACAAAGCTTTTCTAAAACGGGAAATTCCTGACCTGTGTTGGCCTTTTTCCCTTTTGCAGGCGCGTCTAACACTCCTTGACTGTTCCGTCCCCTCTTCTCCCCTTAAGCCTCTCCCTTCCTCTCTCCCGCCTTCACCCCCCCGCTCCCTCCCGGCTTGTTCCCTCCTCCCGTTGAGACCTCCTGATCCCTCTGCTGCTCCTTTTCTTCTATCTCCGCTAAGAGCTGATCCTCTAACGACGTGTCGTACTGCTTCGACGGATCGATAAACCCCTTGGGCTTCGTCGCCAGCCAGCGCTGCATTTCCTCGATGCTTCCGAATTCCAAGTCGTTGTCATCCGATTTGTAACTCTTTTCCTTCTTCTGCCCGCCCTTCTTCGAACCTTTCTTCGCCTGCCCGCCCGACGGCTTTTCCAAAGCGCTATTACGCGCTACCACCGGGGGCGGCACATCCGAGGAAGGCGTTACCGAGGACGCCCTTATCGAGGACGCTTTTATCGAGCCAACCCGGCATACACGTGGCAACGCCACCGCATTTCTGGCGAATCTGCCGGAAATCGAACGATGCGAGACGATCGAGCACCCATGCACAGACGAGACGAACGAATGCTTACGAGAATCGTTAGCGACGCACGAGGAACGGGGGTGACACGACGAACCAGAGGGAGCAGGACCTAAGAAATGCCCGGTAAGACTCGGCGGCAGATTGACAGCTTTAATCGAAGCGCCTAATACGGTGGTCACTGACGTCATGCTGACACAGGTCAGCGAAAGTCGAGAGATTTGAAACGATTGGAACGCCTATGCGTTCTTCAGAGTCGCGACTTTTTATATCTCCCCCTCTCCCTACTTCTCGAAACAAAACTCAGTCGCGTGCTTCAGACTCTCTTTGGACAGAACAAGCTATCTGATGCGGAAACTCCGGAGTCAGGACTTATGGTGTTGTGAAGTAATGGGTTCCTTACGTTTTTCCTCCAAACCGAAGACGCAAGAAAGGACTTCTCTGCCTCCTCACGCAAACCCGTCTTTGTCTTTCGAAACGAAAGCGGTGGCGAAAGTTTGTCCACCTCGCAACCGTCATTTCCCGTTACCACCTCACGAGATTCGCCCAGCCACTTTGTTAAAAGTCGTGAAAGAAGAATTCGCGAAAGTGTCGTCTCTGTTACGCGTGCAGTATCTCAGACTCGGATTCTAAACAGGTGGGGCAGGTGTTCTGAAAGCTGTTCGCTATAACTCATACTAGAGCTTTGAAGAGTAAAATGTCCAGGTACTGATAAAATAGCCCTCCCCACCATCCCCTCTAATTCCTGAAGTATATTCAAAATCCCATTGGGGACTGTTTTGGGGTCTAAAATTAATTAATAGATGCAGAACAAGACTGAACAAACAATAGTTGATCACAAACAAGCAAACAGTCTGATACTGCAACTCTTGATTCAACTCTTGATTCACGAGCATATTAAGCTTCCTCTAACATGACCTTATCGAAGATAGAGCCTTAACTCAGCCCATTATCATAATACTGATGCCTTTCTTGGCACAATCCTTCCCGACAGTGCTCAAGATAAACATTCCTCTCCATGGGATTTTCGTGTTAGCCTTTCTCGCGGTCTTCACGAGAATTTTAGTAGCTTTCTTGGCATCACAGGTAGCGATCACATCCATATCCTGTGTCTCCGCCACGTTGTGCTTGGGTCCAAAAAGGGAGCCCAGGCCGCTGGAACCCCACTTGAAGACTGCAGAGGGGAGGGAGGAAGAGACTGAAATGCATTTTCATAGCTTTCTTGACATCACAGGTACCGAGCGCATTCATATCCTTTGTCTCTGCCACGTTGTGCTTGGGTCCAGTAGGGGAACCCATGCCGCTGGAACCCCACTTGAAGAGGACGGAAGAAGTGAGTGAGACGTGTAAAGCAGACATGCTTCATGAGATGAGACATCGCATAAGTCATTCAAATCATCTGTCTCCGCCACGTTGTGCTTGGGTCCAGTGAGGGAGCCCAGGCCGCTGGAGCCCCACTTGAAGACTGAAGAGGGGAGAGGGAGAGGGGGAGGGGGAGGAGGAGGGGGGGAGGAAGAGGTGACAAAGTTTTGAGACGTCTCAAAACTCGAAGCCCAGGCTGCTGAAGCCCCACTTGAAGACTGCAGAGGGGAGGGAGGAAGAGATGGAGGCAGACGGTTGCTAAGAGTTGAGCAGTCATATCAAGGGGAGAGAGGAAAAGTTTTAATACGAAACCTCTTGGGTTGCCTAGCTAGTTATGTGACACACGGTAACACGAGCTAGCGCAACAGTGTAATGATAACACGAACCCAGCACATCATGGACATGATAAGACCCGGCCAACAACGGAAAAAAGAAAGAAAGGAAGGAAGGAAGGAATAACGCCAGCGTAATGATAACGTGACGAACCCTCAAAACACTGACCTAGCACATCGTGGATACCATAAGTCGGCTGCTTCCAAGTACGCAACGGGGTGACTCAAAAAACACCTCGTCATAAGTTAACACGAGTCATATAAAACACTGACCTAGCACATCGTGGACACCCCAAGTCGGCTGTTTCCAGTCCTTGACACCCGGCCACCCCTTCTTGCCGCCAACCACCACCGTCGCCGCATGCTGCGTGGAACCGGGGGGGGGGGGGGGGGGGGGGAGAACGGAAAGACGAACGGTTTTGAGTCATCGTGACTGGGTGGGGTAGAGTTAGAGTCAAGGGTGACGTTTGAGCCACCTGACCCCTTCTTGTCGCCAACCACTACCGTCGCGGCGTGTTGCGTGGAACGGGGGAAGAGCAACGGAAACTTTCCGAACGGTACTGAGGCGTTGGGACTGGGTGGCATTGAGTTAAGAGAGTCAAGGGTGACGCTGATCCTCCTGGCCCCTTCTTGCTGCCAGCCACTACCGTCGCCGCGTGGTGCGTGGAACGGGACGGGGACGGGGGGGAACGGAAACTCGTGAGCGGTACACCCCTCAAGTCGGCTGTTTCCAGTCCTTGACACCCGGCCAGCCCTTCTTGCCGCCAACCACTACCGTCGCCGCATGCTGCATGGAATGGGGAGCGGGGGAAACGGAAAGACGATCGGTGCTGAGCCGTTGAGACCGGGTGGCATGGAGTTAGCGCCAAGGGTGACGTTTGAGCCTCCTGAGAATTTTCCTGCCGCCAATCACAACCGTCGCCGCATGATGCTGCGTAAGACGGGGGCGGAAGGAACGGAAAGACGAACGGTGCTGAGCCGTTGTGACTGCGTGACATTGAGCTATCAAGGTTTTGTTAGAGGGCCCTACGACAGCAAGGGCCCTCGATGACCTTTGACTTGGCAGGTCGGCGCCTAACGACTGAGTCTACTCGGCACCGACGCACGAGTTCGGTGGCGGTCATTAGTGACTACGGGTGACTGTGAGCTACTGCAGCGAACTCGGCGGAATCGGTGCTAGGAATGACGAGTCTTGGGGTTCGTAGGTGCCTTGCTTGTGAGGCACGCTGCTCAATTGCTGTGTTGGCAGGAGTAGCGTGCACGGTGAGACATTCCGGTGCCGAGTTGGGTTGGAAATGTGCGGGGCGCGTTCACCCACCTGCACAGCACTTTCGTGTGGGTTGGGTTACTCGCAGCGCCACGCAACAATTGTGCAACTCTTGCTTGCCTATATATGTTTGTGTTTGCTTGTGTGTTTGATAATTGATATTGCAATTCTACTTGGCCCAAATGCTACTTCAATTCTCACAAAGTCCTTAGAGGCAAACGCTACCAAAACTCTATCAAGTTGCTGGCGCAACATCATTCCCATAGCAGAGACTCTCTCGCTATCGCTACGCTCTCTAATATATTCCTTCAGGTTTGACGTTTGAGCCTCCTGCGCATTTTCCTGCCGCCAATCGCAACCGTCGCGCTTGAAGCTTGACATTCAGAGGTCACGGGCGGTGATTGAAAGCGAAGCGAAAAGCGATCAGAAGGGCTGGGGAAGGGGGAAACGGGAAGGTAACTGAAACTTATCGCGACTGCAGGGTGAGTTTTGCCCGGAAGCTCCAACGACGCACGCAACACAGCACGCAACGTTAAAGTGAGGCGCCTCAAAAGACGGGATCGAAGCACGCAACGCGAAATCGCCGCAGATCAGAGCGTGGCAGCACCGGCAGATCATGAACGTCACCGATGCCGCCGCGCCTATAATTGCGGCGTAACCCGTTCAACAGCATCTCGATGGACTGTCGCGTACCTGCCAACAGCAGCAGCAGCACCACGCAGAGGCGACTCATGTTTCCCGCGGAAGCACTAGCAGGGAGTGAGTGTCTTGAGATGGAGTTGTTAACACAGGCGATTGCAATGCTCTGGCGTCTCTAGCGGAAAGACAAAGACCCGCGTCTGGAATTCTGGGTGCGAGGCTCGACCCATTTATCGTACTGCTGGTGCCTTGATTCGCTAGACACACAACAACCTAACAACCCCGCGTCGACACGACACGACACGACACCCATTCCGTTCCGCCTCGATCGGAATTGAGAGGAAAGTCGGGGCCGGAGCCGCGCGCCGCATACTCTAATGACCAGAGTATGGTCGGACATTGCTCAAGCTGGTCAGGCAATGAGAGGAAAGTCGAGGCCGGAGCCGCGCGCCGCGGCAGACATTCCTCGATTCCGTCGGTCGGGTCTGTGCTCGAGTCGTCAATGGTGATACATGCCGTGTTCAAATCGGACGGTCCACGACCAGAATGAGGAGATCGAGGCACGGGACGGGCGGTTGAGCTGGGTGGTCGTTAGAAGCGGCTGGTGAGCACCGTACGATGACAGGTGCAATAACAGGTGATGGCTCGCATTTTATGGCTAGCCTCGTCGACGCGTGATGGGATGAGGGCGGGTCATACTATTTTGTTCTAGGCTCGTTTGACGTGGTTGAATACGGTAAACTATGTATGGCGCGGTTTTCGTCTTTCACCGCAAAAGACCACTGCGCACCAGGATGAACCATTCAAAACGAACCTGGAACAAAAAACTATGACCCGCCCCGAGAAGGAATAGATTGTCAAGGGCGTTGGGTTGGTGGAATCGACGTGGCGTGGTTGGGTTGGGTTGGGTGGGATGGGGCGGGAGGGACTAGGACTTTTGTTCGCTTCTGGGGGGAAGGTGGGGGGCCAACCTGAACTTTGACCGCAGCCCAAGTGCTGTAATCATATGCGAGGTGTACGGCAGTCTCTCAGAAGTTCCATAAAGGCCTATGCACTATTGCACTTTGTATGCAGATTGAAAGCACAAGTGAAATGAAACGTATCCCTAATACACAAAAAGGTGGGGTGCCTTACGGGCCTAGCCAGGGCTGACGCTACTAGTAGTTTGACCTGACCAGCGTTCGATAAACTGGCGTTGGAAAGGAGGGTTGAATTGGGCACTGATGTTGCCGAGCACGGAGCCCACTACTGCCTTTTGAGGCTGATAAGGGCTCAAATCGACAAAGGTGTGGCTATTGAGTCATTTTGTCTGAGGCCTACTGTTGGAAGACTCTTTTTTAAAAACACCACTGAAAACAAGTATAGATAAACAACTACGGTAGTTTACAAAACTGCAGCACAACCTAGCAGTTGCCAACCTAGGAACTCGAACATTAGCAGAGCAGAATACTTTAACAGCAACACTATACATACCGTACTGCAACAGTAACATGAATACATCAACCTCTCCAATCTCCCCAACATAAGAAAGCAGCATTACTACCGCTTTATTCATCCATGCCTTGCATACTCATATCACGACATGGTAACCTGGTTACATCCACTCGTGAAGAAAGTCTTATCTATCCACAACCATCCATTTGTCTAATCAGCATCAGTGAGCTGAAAAGAACAACACGGTAGCGGCCCTTGTTGGCCTCCACCTTATCCATTGCAAATCACATCACAAGTGGCAACCTGGGAAGTGAGAGGGAGGTGAGAGGCGATGAAGGGAAGAGGCTCTTGTTGGCCTCCACCACAGTAACACTCACATTTACTACAATCACACTTGCACTGACAGTTACACTCACACTCACTCACCAGTCACACTCACACCCACACTCACCACAGTCATAGTCACTCACACTCACCACAGTCACAGGCTTGATGCTGTTGGCCGCACACAAGTCAATCATTTCTCTCCCCACACTCACCATAGCCACACTCACCACAGCCACACTCATACTCACCACAGACACACTCACAGTCACCACAGACATACTCACAATAGTCACACTCACCACAGTCACACTCACCACAATCATACTCACCTCACCACTGTCACACTCACCATAGTCACACTCACCACACTCACACTCACCTTAGTCATACTCACCAGTCACACTCACCAATGTCACACTTACCACAGACACACTCACCACAGTTACACTCACCACAGTCACACTCACCACGGACACACTCACACTCGCCACAAACATTCGCACTCGCCACAGTCACGAGTTTCATGCTGTTGGCCACACACAAGTCAAATGTGATGGCCTCTCCCTCACACTTCGACTCACACTCTCACTCACACTCTCACTCTCACTCTCACTCACACTCTCACTCACACTCTCACTTCACCACTGCTATGGGCTTGATGCTGTTAGCAACCCAGATGTAAAAAATATTCGCCCAAGGAAGGACCAAAGAGGGGATCCCCCATACACACCACAGGTCACACTCACCACAGGCACACCCACACTCACACTCACCACAGTCACACCCACACTCACACTCACCACAGCCATGGGCTTGATGCTGTTAGCAGCCCAGAAGTCAAACAATTCGTTCAAGGGAAAGATCAAAGAGGGGATCCCCCCCACACTCACCACAGGTCACACTCACACTGGCCACAGTCCCCCACACTCACCACAAGTCACACTCTTCTGCCCGAAAACGAGGTCCAGCAGACCCACCTGACCGAAAGCATTAGGTGGAATCCCAGCCAGGACGAGCCTGGGAAGCAGGAGGTGGGGACGGGGGCGCCGGTTTCAGAAGCCTGGTTTTTGAGTCGACTCAAAAATGGGTGCAGGTTTCAGAAGGCCCACTGCCTCACAGCGTCAGGGGGCATTCCAGCCAGCACGAGGCTGAGAGAGGGGAAGAAGGGGGAACGGGGGAGAAGGGACAGGGGAGAGGGGACAGGGGCGCATGTTTCAGAAGGCCCACTGCTTCACAGCGTCAGGGGGGATTGCAGCCAGCACGAGGCTGAGAAGGGGGAGGTGGGGACTTGGAGAAGGGACAGGGGCGCAGGTTTAAGAAGGCCCACTGCCTCACAGCGTCAGGGAAGATTTCAGCCAGCACGAGGCTGGTTTTTGAGTCGACTCAGAAATGGGCGCAGGTTTCAGAAGGCCCGCTGCCTGACAGCGTCATTTGGAATTCCAGGCTGAGAAGGAGGAACCAGGGGGAGGGAGACAGGGGAAAAGGGGACAAGGGGAAAAAGGGAACAGGGAAAAAGGGAACAAGGGAAAAGGGAACAGGGGAAAATGGGACGAGGGGAAAAAGGGAACAGGGAAAAAGGGAACATGGGAAACGGGGAAATGGGAAATTGGAAAAAGAAAATGAGTAAAATCAGACCTAACAAGTCTACTCCTACCTACTGCTACCCTCGACTCACGTGCACCCATGCCTTCTGTCATACCTTCTATCGTGGAAATGCTTTTTGCCTCCTCCTTCTTGGTGGGAGTGGTGGAGGAGGCACGGGCGACCTGCAGGGGTGACTTTTGAGTCGACTCAAAAGTCTGACTTTTGCCTCCTCCTTTTTTCGTGGGAGTGGTGGAGCAGGCACGGGCGACCTGAAGGGCGAGATGGGAAAGAAGGAAGAGTGGAAAGGGAGGAAACGAGGGGTGTGACAGAGGGAAGGGGAAATGGGGAGCGACAGAGGGAATGGGAAATGGGGAGCGACAGAGGGGAGGGGAAATGGGGAGTGACAGAGGGAAGGGGAATGGGGAGTGATAGAGGGGAGGGGAAATGGGGAGTGATAGAGGGAAGGGGAAACGGGGAGTGATAAAGGGAAAGGGAAATGGGGAGAGACAGAGGGAAGGGGAAATGGGGAGTGACAGAGGGAAGGGGAAATGGGGAGTGACAGAGGGAAGGGGAAATGGGGAGCGACAGAGGGAAGGGGAGATGGAAAGCGACAGAGGGAAGGGGAAATGGGGAGTGACAGAGGGAAGGGGAAATGGGGAGTGACACAGGGAAGGGGAAATGGGGAGTGACAGAGGGAAGGGGAAATGGGGAGTGAACGTGTGAGGATCTAGGATCGAGCTCAGGAAAGAGAGTTTGAATTGAATGATCACCTGGGTACAACACGAGGCTATGTATAGGCTCGACACAAGGCCCCGTAACCCGAACAGACCCTTCCCGAATTCGGTAGAAGGCAATTCGGTGGCAACCGAAAAGCCCAGAATTCGGTGCACGCAACCTAGCTCGGTGCTATAACTATAATAAAATATAGGAAAGCACCTAGCCTAGGAAATCAAGCAATTCATGCATGCATATAATTATCCTATGCTAGAAATAGCATAATAAAGTAAAGGCAAGCAAGCATAGCTGGCATAAGCCGTCGTTCTCTCACACGTCCCCCCCTCAAAGCTGGGTGGCGTGAGATACACCCTGCTTGACAAGATAGTCCTTGAGAGTACGGCGTGCGTTGCCCATATCAGCTTCTGCAACCCAACTGTGTCAGTGGGGTCGTATCCCTTCCAGCGTATCAGGAACTCGAGGGTCTTGCCGCCGCGGCGCCGATGAGTGAGAACACGTTCCACTTCGTACTCGGGTTCATCTTGTATGAGAACAGGTGGTGGTGGCGGTAGCTGCCGTCCCTGGAACTGTTGGTTGGGGTCCTTGTAGGGTTTCAGTAGCTGGACATGGAAAGCGTTGTGAAGCTTCCATGTATCTGGTAAGCGCAAGCGAATGTAACTAGTGTCACTTGTGCTTCAACGAGAAAAGGACCACAGAAGCGAGGCCGGAGTTTGGATGGAAGGTGAGACAGGTTCAAGTTGCGTGTGTCAAGAAGCACCTGATCTCCGACTGCTACCGAGTGATCACGTCGCTGACGATCGGCATACTGCTTCGGGAGGTCTGCATCGTGGTGAGTCGTGGCCGAGTCTTCTCCCATAACTGCTGCATGGTGGTGACGAAGTCATGTGCGGCTTGGACGTGTGTCGGTGTAGTTGGCTGCTGTGGTGTAAGTGGTTCCCGTCCGTAACACAGGAAGAAAGGAGTTTTCCCTGTGGCCGCATGTGATGCGTTGTTGTAAGCGAACTCTAGGGTCGGTAATTGTGTGTCCCAGTGACTGACATCGTCCTTGCAAGCTGTGCGCAGTAACTGTTCAACCACCTGATTGAGTCGCTCTGTCTGTCCGTCAGTCTGGGGGTGGTATGCTGAAGACATTGCAAGCTTTGTTCCCAACAGTCCCATGAGCTCCTTCCAGAACTTGCTGGTGAATTTTGGGTCTCTGTCTGAGATAAGTGTAGCGGGGATGCCGTGGATGGTGATGATGCGGTCAAAGAAGATGCGAGCAGTTGCTTAAGCTGTAGCTGTGGCGTTGGTCGGTATGAAGTGACCCATTTTGGAGAACTTATCGATTACTACGAGGATGGAATCGTGCCCCCGTGAGGTCGAAGGAAGTCCTGTGATGAAGTCGAGGCTAACGACCTGCCATGGCTGCTCCGGTACGGGTAGAGGCTGAAGTAACCCTGCTTTTTTTTGCTTGCTACTCTTCATCCGCTGGCACGTGTCGCATGAGGTGACGAACTGCTGCACGTCTGCTGCCATCCCGGGCCAGTAGTAAGACTTTGCTATCCCTGCAAACGTTTTGTTGCTCCCGAAATGTCCCGCGTAAGGTACGTCGTGAAACTCCTCCCAGAGGATCTGCCGTAGCGGGGCGTAATTTGGTACCCAAATCTTTCCTGAACCCTTCCTTACAGCTAAGTCATTCTCCCACTGTAACAGCTTCTTGGTCTGTGCTGTAGCGATCTCTGCGTCCACGGAGTACCCATGTTGGAATAAACCCTTGAGCAGAGGGTTCATCCCGTGCTGGATGCCTGCTACATGTCCGGGGCGGCTCAATGCGTCTGCCTTGTTGTGTAGCCCGGGTTTGTAGACGATGTCGTAGTGGAAGTGAGTTTCCAAGAAGTCCATCCACCGCACCTGACGTCGTGAGAGCGTCGGCTGTGACTTCAGGTATTTGAGACTGCAGTGGTCAGTATAGACTGTGGTCTTGACTCCCTCTAGGTAACACCTCCACGCCTTGAAGGCTACGACTATAGCTAAGGCTTCCTTCTTGTGGATGGGGTAGTTCAGTTCTGCTCCGTGTAGCTTTTTACTGAGGTAGGCGATAGGCTGTAAACCGTTTCCGTGATCCTGCATCAGTACTGCTCCGACTGCCTGGTCACTAGCGTCTGCTTCCACCACATAGTCCTTGTCTGGGTCCGGTAGGATGAGTACTGGTGCTGTGGTCAGTGCTTTCTGTAGCTGCTCCATGGCTTGCTGATGAGGGGTATCCCATTTGAAGGGCGTATCCTTTTTTAGTAGGTCGGTCTGTGGCGCTGCTATCTTAGCATACTGTGGCACGAACCTGTTGTAGTAGTTGGCGAAGCCTAGGAACTGCTGCAACTCCTTCACGTTCTCCGGTACTTTCCACTTCTTGACGGCTTTGATCATCCGCGGGTCCACGTGTACGCCCTCGGCACTCACCATGTGTCCGAGAAACTGCACCTTCTTCAGGGCGAAGTCGCTCTTCGACAACTTCACGTAGAATTTGTTTTTCCGCAGGATCTCGAACACCTTCCGCAGATGCTCCACGTGCTCCTTCATGTTTTTGGAGTAGATGAGGATATCGTCCAGGTACACTACTACGCACTCGTCCAGCAGGGGTCGAAGGATATGATTCATCTCCGCCTGAAACGTTGTTGGTGCGTTGCAGAGTCCGAACGGCATCACCAAGTATTCGTAGGAGCCGTATCTGGTACGGAACGCCGTCTTGTGGATCGAGTTGTCCGCCATCTTGATCTGCCAGTAACCCGACCGTAGGTCCATCTTCGAAAAGACTTTTGCACCACGCAGTTGGTCCAGTAGGTCGTCTATGCGCGGTATGGGGTATTTGTTTTTTACTGTCTGTTTGTTCAGTGCACGGTAGTCGATGCACATCCGTAAACTGCCGTCTGGTTTTGGAGTGAAGAGGACTGGTGCACCGTAGGGAGAGGTGGATGGGCGGATCAGTTGTCTGTCCAGAAGATACTCTATCTGTTTCTTCATGTCTGTCAGCTCGGTCGGACTCAGTCGGTATGGTGCACGTGAGAGGGGTTTCGCACCTGGTTCCTCCAAGATCTCGTGCTCGTGGGTGCGTGCTGGAGGTACGCCTGCAGGTAGGTCGTCGGGCATTATATCCTTATACTGCTCCAAGACCTCCTTCACTGCCGCAGGTAGCTCTGCGTTCGGCTTCTCCTCCTCTGCTGCTGCCATAACCAGTGCTAGGTATCCCGTGTTACTCTCGTTCACCATCTGTTCAAACCGTGCTGGTGTCGTTTCAGGAACGTCCCCTGTGTCCGTCCAGCTTCGTAGTCCTATCCGCTTCCCGTTGTTGTAGATGCACACCTTCCTGTTGACCCAGTCGATCTCGGGGGGGTTGAACTGCTTCAGGAAATCTCGCCCCAAGATGAAATCTAGGCCTTTGATATCCGTGATCGGCAATGTCGGTTTCCACCTTAGCGCCCCTATGTGCAGCTGCAGTGATGCTTCGCCGTGGATGGGAAGTTTTGTACCGTCCACCATCGTTGCCGAGAACTTGGTCTCCTCGGAAGGTTCCCCGATTTTCTCCAACGTCCCGCGGTCACATACTGAGTGAGATGCACCGCTGTCCACCAGTGCCTGGAGGCGTCGTCCTTTGCATAACACCTCGAGGAGTAGTGGTGCCTGCTGCGCTGAGTAGCCAAAGAGGGTCTCATTAATAGGATCATAGGGTACATCAAACTGAATACCATCCCTATTTCCTATACCTGACTCAGCACTTTCCAACTTCACCTGGGGGGTAGGAGGATTTTTCCGAGGCTTGTACAACTTCTCAGGAGCCTGTAGGCTTCACCTGTGGGCAACGGGGAGCCTTAACACTGTGCTGCTGGGAGAGAATATTAACTCCACGGAACGCACGGCCCTTTTCTACGCTCCGTAGTACTTTGCCCAACTTCTCAGGTACCTGAATAATCGTTAAAGGCTTTTTCTTGGCCTCTAAATCTCCCCTGAATTTTTCAAAGGCTTGAAAACCACGAGAAGCAATATTTTTCGTTAGAGTATCTTTATAGGATACTTTTAACAAATTCTTACTTTCGTGGGTGTTCGGCTGGAGTTTCTCGGTCTGTGCAGAGTCTTTTTTCGCGGAGCCTCCATTCGCCTCGGCGATTTCCCCTGATGCCGGCCGGTCGTGACGTTTTATATTCGCGCCATCATTTTCTCCTTTTTTCACCCGCTCCGAAGTCGCCACGTCGTCGCCTTTTCCTGCTTTTCGGATCTTTACGCGATCGCCAGGTCGATCCGCGTCTACTGGCGATTCCCGTTTTTTGACTTCGGGGGTGCTCCACTGTTACCGCCCTGCAGTGCCGCACGTGCCTTTTTCATCTTGTAGCACGACAAAAAATGATGCCCCGCTGCGCCGCAAAATTCGCATTTTGTCGGCTGCTGCTTCGCGTCGTATTTGTCGATGTCCATCGGTTCGTCGAACGTAGGGGGTGCCGATCGCTCCGTGCCGAATGTACAGTTCAGCGCGAAACGTCGTGTTTCGGGTTGACCTCGAGTCAATGCGTCGTATCGCTCGGCAGCACGCACAATGTCGCGGTAACTGTTGTAGTTCGCTGCGATGACCTGTCGGCGAATCTCCAATTTTAACCCTTCCGTGTACGCCTGGATTATTTCGTCTTCGGTCAGGTCCGTGATGCGGTTGAACAGTAGCTCCATCTGCTGCGTGTACTGTGCTACACTACTGTACTGTTTGTGACGGTGTATCTGCTGCCGCGCCATGTAGGTCGTATTAATGGGTTCGAAACGTTCGATGAGGTCTGCCCGAAACTACTGCCATGTTTTCTCCCCGCGGGCCACGTCAGTGTAGAAAATCCTCTCTAATGCCGGTCCACGTAACAGTGTCGCTGCGAGCCGAATCCGTGCTGCGTCGTGTGTCGGGGTCGAACAACCAATGGCCTCGAAATAAATTTCGAGGGTCGCCACGAATCGTCGAACGTCAGATCCTTTCGCGCTGGGATCGAACGCTTCGGGGAGCCTCGGGCGTGCTGCTTCGAGGTTCGGCGACAGTGGTGCCATCGGTCCGTGAAATGTTGGTGTCGCCACTGCTGCTGGTGTTGTCGCTGCTACGTTCGCTACTGCTGCGGTGGCGGCTCCTGGTTGGTGTGTCAGAAGGGCCTCGAGTCGACGGATCGCCGCCTGCGTCTGCTCCATGTCGGTGCGGAGGCTTGCGATGTCGCTCGTCGTCGCGTAGTTGTCGCCCTGGCCCTCCATGCCTGATATTGCGCGTTCGAAAAAACCGAAACGAGGAGGAGCGAAAAACACGGAACCGGTTTTACGTACCCAAAATCGGTGTTTATCAGCGTCGCCCCCGTGGTTTTTGAAGACTCGGTTTTAGCGGTCGAAAAACTTTCGCGCGTAAACGGGCTCTGATTACCAAGTGTGAGGATCTAGGATCGAGCTTAGGAAAGAGAGTTTGAATTGAATGATCACCTGGGTACAACACGAGGCTATATATAGGCTCGACACAAGGCCCCGCAACCAGGTGTTACGCGAAGGTTCTGAGGGTCGCGAAGCGTCCCGAACAGACCCTTCCCGAATTCGGTAGAAGGCAATTCGGTGGCAACCGAAAAGCCCAGAATTCGGTGCACGCAACCTAGCTCGGTGCTATAACTATAATAAAATATAGGAAAGCACCTAGCATAGGAAATCAAGCAATTCATGTTTGCATATAATTATCCTATGCTAGAAATAGCATAATAAAGTAAAGGCAAGCAAGCATAGCTGGCATAAGCCGTCGTACTCTCACAGACAGGGGGAAGGGGAAATGGGGAGTGACAGAGGGAAGGGGAATGGGGAGTGACAGAGGGAAGGGGAATGGGGAGTGACAGAGGGAAGGGGAAGTCGGCAATTGGAATGAACAGGGTTTGTACGCCGAAACCGGTTACTACCGTATTAATACGCAAGAATTCTTACAAAGCACTACAAACAATCACAGGTGTGTTATTTCCTCAGTTACTGCCACGTGTCCACCCTATGGCACGTGTCCACCCTATGGCACGTGTCCACCCTATGGCACGTGTCCACTCTATGGCACCAAACTGGTGTTCCCTCGTTATCGACAGCTGCAATGAATGAGCCCCTATGGTGCATACTCACCACAAGAAACCCCGTTTTAAGCACAAGGGCTCGTCCTGGCGGGATTGGTTGTTGCCGCAATGCTGCATGCTCACCTCGCCACAAAATAAGCTCTGCGCTTTGGGTTGCTGCAATATCTCATTTTGTTGCCCGCCAGGATAAGCCCTCCCCGCGCACCCCTTCCCTCCGCGCACAGTGGCGGGTGTTCGGAGGGCCTGCAGAAGGTTAGCGCGGAGAGGGTGAGCGCGGCCGAGTAGTACCTCTCCCCTCCACGCGCAGGCCTCTCCTCTCCGCGCACGCCTTCCCTCCGCGCACTGTGGGGGATGTTCGGAGGGCCTGCGGAAGGTCAGTGCGGAGCGGATGAGCGCGGCCGAGTAGTACCTCTCCCCTCCGCGCGCAGGCCTCTCCTCTCCGCGCACGCCTTCCCTCCGCGCACAGTGGCGGGTGTTCGGAGGGCCTGCGGAAGGTTAGCGCGGAGGGGACGAGCGCGGCCGAGTAGTACCCATCCCCCTCCGCGCGCAGGCTTCTCCTCCCCGCGCACGTAGCGGAGAAAGGAGAGGCAGGAACGGAGAAGTCAAACGTCGGAGAAGCCAATCTCGGCCGTCCCGTGCGTTTGGATGAGTGCAGATGGGTGCAACGGGGTGCAACGGGGCAGAGGGAGTCGCGGTATGAGTCGCGCAGCGCAACCAACGCGACGCGGTCGCGCTGCATCTGAACGGGGAGGGGCGTGATTGGGCTCTAGCGGGGGTTGCGGAAGGTCTGCGCGGGGAAGGAATGCGCCCCGCGCGCCTCCCCTCTCCGCGTGAAACCCCTCATTCACCCCTCCACGCACTCCGTTCTACACACACACAGGCGTTTCCGCTCCGCGAATTCTCCCCTCCGCGCACAGGCGCACACACAAGACGCGCAGGGGCACAATTCCCTCCACGCGTGGCAGGCTCGGAAGGCACTCCGATTTGGGAGTGACGGTGAGACGACGTTACGATCTCTCTGCCACTATTGTGTCGACCTTGTGAAAATCTTATATTCACGTCAAGATTCATGATCCGTTACCCGTTTTTTTTTGTCGACCCAAAATGTGCCCGTGTGCCATTGCAACGAGGTGACTTCAGAGTCAACCCAAAAGTCACCTATTTACGGTCCAGATTCATGATCCGTCACCCGATTCGGACTCATACGGTAAGGAGCGAAGCGTCCCTGTTCCACGACGACTCGTCGGACTACTTAGCGGCGGTAAGAGCAACCTTTTATCGAGCCCAGTCATCAAGGGCCTCATTACGTACGACCTCGTGCATGGTAGCGGCGACTCGTACAACGTATTGTGCCCCTCACTAATGCGGAGTAGATACAGATGGGTCTGGATGGAAAAGAGTTCTCATTACAAGTGAATATAACCAGGTTACTGTGCCGTTATACGGGTATGATTACTACGGTAGTCATGGATGAATACTAAGCTGGTGATGCTGTCAGAAACAACTAGCAGGAATGAATGAACTAGGTCAAAGTTTGGTACAAGTATGAAACCCTAAAGGGGCTATACCCCATATTAGCTATCCCACTACAGCCTACACATATGTAACACATATATAATTGTGGCGTAGATCTCAGCCTCACAACTGGAGCTGAGAACAGAAGACGAGCATGTAGACCGCCACGAAACAGAGCCAGAGCCAAGGCTGAACGTGTAACCCTGTGACGACCGCTGCGTACCTAGGTCGTCAACCCAAGAAGCGTCTGAGTGCCCAGTGAGGACAACTGGGCTCCGCCCTCCAAGCACGAGCCCCATGCCCGATGTACTGCACAAGTAGCGCAGTACCCTCTTAGCAGCATCCATGTGCACCTTTCGGTGCCTACCAGGAGCGACGTAGCGAGCCAGAAGGTCAAGAGGGCAAGGTCAGGTCGAGTGCAGGTCATCAGGTACATGAGGCAGCCCACTAGCTCTGGGTACGGACCACTCGGCTCTACGGACTCGTCCACAGGTGGAGCTGAGAGCGAGTGGCCTGTAGCCAGAGGAGTGGGCTGTGGCGAGGACCAGGTAAAGCCGAAGCGCTGAAGGACCTGCTGCTCCATGTGTGACTGAGTCAGTGTGATGGTGCGGCGTGCTCTGTCCCGGGTGATATGCAAGCCAAGGTAATTGCGCAGCTCACCCAGGTCTGTGCACGTGTATCTCTTCTACAGCTCCGACTTCACCAGGGCGAGAGCCTCAGTGTCAGCAGTGACAAAGACCAAGTCGTCGACGTACACGAGGATGTAGAACGTCGGCAGAAAAGTGTCGGTGCGCAGAAACAGCGACGGGTCAGCAGTGGAAGGGGCGAACCCAAGAGCCGCAAGCGTCGTCCTCAGTGTGTCGTGCCACTCACGAGGCGCCTGGCGGAGACCGTAGACCGGCCGACGGAGGCTCCACTGGGTACCAGGAGGGAACGACCCAGTGAAGCCAGGTGGGCGGCGCAGCCAGATCTCCTCGTGCAGACTGCCCTGTAAGAACGCTGTGCTGAAGTCGAGGGAGTGAAGCTCGTAGTCACGATGAGCGGCGACGTGCAGCAGCACCCGAAGAGTGGTCATCTTCGGGGTGGGGGAGAAGGTCTGGAAGAAGTCTACTCCCTGTCGCTGACTAAAGCCTCGTGCAACGTAACGCGCCTTGAAGACAGGCGGAGAACCCGGCGGCCGCTTCACCCTGAAAATCCACATGCCATCGACGATGTTCGCCCCAGGAGGGGGAACCTCATCGACGTAAGTGCCTGTGGACTTCTAGGATGCCATCTCTGCGTCCATGGCTGTCTGCCACTGAGAGGAGTTTTAACTCGCGATCGCCTCTGCGTAAGAGCGCGGGGTCGGGATGTCTGGAGCATCCGGGTCTCCCTCAGGGGCAAGCAGCATGGCCACGAGATGAGGTACAGCAGCCGCAAGACACTCAAAGTCCTCCTGCCTGTCCTCAAGGACGTCCGTGCCAAGAGCACACTCACCCCCGACGGACGGAGGACAGACAGACTCAGACTCAGCAACAAGACTAGCAGCGAAGTCTAGACGACAGGCAGCAGCAAAGTCAACAAGCTCAACGACTAAAGCAGACGCAGCAGTGGACTCAAACGAAGGGTCAGTGACAACAGTGGCAAGCAGACGCATGACAGTAGGGTGAGCAGCACGAGCGCGGTCAGACTCAGGGTCTGGAACGTCAGGCAGAGAAGACGCAGGAGGGGACGGCAGGGGAACACGCTGCGGAGCAGAGGAAGGACACAGGGCCATGAGGTGCGTGCCGGGGACAGCCGGCTGACGCTCACGAGGAACACGACGACCAGTACGACCAGTGCGAACAGTGCGAACAGGCGAGACAGGACGAGACGCAGGCTCACGACGCTCAGCAAGGGAAGCAAGGGCAGCCTCCTGTCTGCTTAGTGTAAGGAGAAGGGAGCAGGCAGCGGGGAGCCAGGCTATAACGGAAGACCAGTAGAAGACGGGAGGCTAAGAACCTGGCGAAGCACGGAGTCAGGCGGTGGCAGAGACGAAGGTGACGGCGGAGCGAAGAACAGTCGCGGCTGTGCAGTGCCACCAGCACCAGTAGCTCCAGCACCTCCAGCAGCTCCAGAACCTCCAGCTCCAGTGCCTCCAGCAGCTCCAGAACCTCCAGCGCCAGCACCTCCAGTACCAGCACCTCCAGCAGCTCCAGAACCTCCAGCTCCAGCGCCTCCAGCGCCAGTACCTCCACCAGCTCCAGAACCTCCAGCAGCTCCAGAACCTCCCGCGCCAGCACCTCCAGAACCAGCGCCACTAGCAGCAGCACTCCCAGAACCGGCACCTCCAGCCCCAGGGTCTCCAGCCTCAGTATCGACAGCAGCACCTCCAGGTCCAGCAGTACCTCCAGCCCCAGCAGCTCCAGTACCTCCAGTACGAGCACCTCCGGGACCAGCGGCTCCAGTAACTTCAGTAGAAGCGCCTCCAGTAGCAGAGGCACCAGCTCCAGTGCCCCCAACGCCAGCGCCTCCCGCAGCAGGGCCTCCAGCTCTAGCAGCGCGACCCTGACGGCTAACGTACCACTCACGCAGCTGCTGTGGGGAGAGAGGGAGACGCTGACGAGAGTGCTGCGGCGAGGCACCAGCAGAGCGACTACGGAGACGGCCACTCCAAGGAGACTGCTCACCAGACGCCTCAGTACCCCCAGGCGCAGCACCCCCAGACTCAGTACCCCCAGGCTCAGCACCCCCAGACTCCTCACGCCCAGGCTCAGCACCTCCAGGCTCCGCACCCTCAGACTCAGCACCCCCTGGCTCCTCACTCTCAGGCTCAGCACCTCTAGGCTCCGCACCCTAAGGCTCAGCACCCCCAGGCTCCGCACCCCCAGGCTCAGCACCCCCAGAAGCAGCACCCTGAGCAGGATCACCTCCAGCAGGACCTGAGTCACCAGTGACCTCAACCGGCTCAGTCAAGGGAGGAGGGTCTACCTGAGACACACCTGAAGGAGCAGGACCTGGAGCGGGGAGGGGGTCTACCTGGGGAGGACCTGGAGCGAGAAAGAGCGGTGGGGGGGGGGAGAGGGGCAGTGCGGTAGGGAAAAAGACGGTAAAAGGGGACCGACTCGTCAAAGGTGACGTCCTGAGACGCGAAGACACGGCGCGAGGCGGGGTCGTAAAACTGCCAGCCAGGCGCGTCAGGGGGAAAACCAAGGAAGACGCAGGGAATGGCGCGAAGGGAGAGCTTGTCCGCAGTGGTATCGCGGACAAAGGCACGAGCACCCCAGACGCGGAACCGCGACGCATCGCCAACCTTCCCCGTCCAACGTAGTGTGGGCGAAGTCTCCGGAACGGAGACACGGGGTCAGAGGTTGAGCTGATGCGCGGCGTACTGGACCGCTAACGGCCACAGAAAATGGGGGGCAGCCACATGGATCATGGAGGTACGAGCGACCTCCATGACTAAGCCAATGCGGCGCTCAGCAATCCCATTCTGCTGCGGAGAGGTCGGAAGCGTGAACGTCTGGCGGATGCCGTGCTCCTCACAGTAGGCTCGCAAGAGGTCAGAGGTGAACTCACCACCTCTGTCAGAATGCAGACGTAGGACAGGAAAGTCCGACTCGAACCGCTCGCGGAGCTGGAAACGAACAGCGCGGATCCAAGGGATCAAAACAGCAGGGACATCCCCCTTGCGCTGCAAGGGGAAGACCGTGGTGTAACGCGTGTAGTCGTCGACTACCAGCAAGAAGTACCGCTCGTGGCCCTGTCCACGGACGCGGGCTGGGCCCCACAAGTCCAGGTGAAGAGTCTGCAGTGGAGCCTCTGTGGGAGGGAACGAGGAGGAGTGAGGAGCGGCGCGCTGCCGCCCCTCGACGCAAGGAATGCAGGGCGGCGCAGGCGAGGGAGGGAGGGAGGGCAGAGACCTGGGAAGACCAGAGACCAGGGAGCGAGAGTGCATGCCACGAAGGCGAGGCAAGAAGGGGTGACCAAGGCGGTGGTGCCAAAGGAGATTCTGGTGCGACAGGCGGCGACACTCACACTGGGTAGCTACCTGAGCAGGCGCGTACAACTGAGGAGACAAAGGGGTGTAGCGCGACGCAATGGTGAGGGTGTACAGACTGGACCCAGGCGCACGTGTGAACGTGGCCAGGTGGCGGCCAGTCCAAGAGCACGTGCAGATCGCCATACGCTGTCCTCCAGGAGTAAAGGTGTCAACCCAATGATCCTGAAGGACGGCGTTGCTCACCTGGTTCGTAGAGAACGAGGGGAGGTGGAGACCAGACAGCTCACCAGACGGGACCGCCGGACACGGAAGCACAGTAGTGGACCGTGCTAGCACTGGCCCCCCAGAGGGGTCAGCCAGTAAGACAGGGACAGGTGCAGGGAGGGGAGTGACTGTGGTACTGTCGCGAAAGAAACAGCGGGAAGCACTAGAGTCAAGTGTAAAGGTGTGCAAGGCCTGAGTCGATGCAGTACCAGGGAGAGCAGACTCACTAGCACCTAGGGCTGCATTTCTAGATCTGGGTCAGGTGGCATACACAAGTAGCAGTTACCCTCAGCACTAACAGTCAATGCATACATGGCAGCAAGAATTGCATCATAGTCAAGATCAAAGATAGGAACATCACGCCTAAGCAGGTCTTCCCAGGGGGGAATTTCAGTAGCCTCAGGAAACTGTTAAAGTTATATTTGATATCTATCCTGCTTGCTGTAGTTATTGTAGTGTAGTTCTTTCATTCCTTGTTTGGTGGTGCACCTTGTTTGTTTCTTTGCTATATGTTCTTGCAAACCTATAGTGAAGCCAATCATTCTCGATATTCTCCTTTGGCACAACTCTCTCGACTCCCGCTTGGCCTAGGCTACTAGGCCTACTAGTTAAACCCGTTCGCTAGTTAAGATGCGATCGTGACATGGTATCAGAGCTTGTAACATCCTGACCTATTAATGGGCCCACCAGTTGACGCACTCGTCATGGCGCCCGTCACGTCCTTAGTTGCGACCTTAGTGACGGGCGCCACGGCGAGTACGTTCGCGGCCGTCCCGTCGCGTCGCGGCGCTCATCATGACGGCCGCGGCGGACGCTATGGCGAACGCCAGCGGACCCGCCAGCAACCCGCGGCGAAATCGCCAGCGAAATCGCCAGCGGCCCGCCAACGAAATCGCCAGAGCGTTCGCCCACGCACCTGCGACCCTGCCGTCGGACCCGCCGACGA
Organism: Closterium sp. Naga37s-1; assembly: GCA_947471745.1. Lineage (NCBI taxonomy): Eukaryota > Viridiplantae > Streptophyta > Zygnematophyceae > Desmidiales > Closteriaceae > Closterium > Closterium sp. Naga37s-1. The sequence goes on from CANJKZ010000830.1 coordinate 3,131,033, forward strand.
GCACGCCAGCCGGCTCGCCAACCGACGCACCCGCCAGCTCGCCCACCGACGCGCCAGCTTGACACGCCAGCGGCGGCCGCCTGCACTGGAGCCTGCGCACCCAGTCCGCGCAACCCATCCGCGCAACCCGCCCGCTCGCCCGGCCCCTGCCCGTCTCCCCCCCCCCCCCGTCGCGACTGTTCGCAGGTGCAGCGGTGGTCGCTTTGGGGGGGAGAGGGAGGAGGGGAAGGGAGTGGCGGCGGAGCACTGTGGGGGAGGAGGCGAAAAGGGGACAAGGGATGATGGCGGGACGTCCGCCAGCATCAGCACCAGCACCGACACCAGGCACCCGTACCAGCGCCAACCGCCAGCAGCTACACCGTCAGCAGAGAGACCCCGCCAGCAGCTTCACCACCAGCAGGGAGACCCCCCCAGCAGCTACACCGCCAGCAGAGAGACCCCGCCAGCAGCTACACCGCCAGCAGAGAGACCCCGCCAGCAGCTACATTGCCAGCAGAGAGACCCCGCCAGCAGCTACACCGCCAGCAGAGACCCCGCCAGCAGCTACACCGCCAGCAGAGACCCCGCCAGAAGCTACACCGCCAGCAGAGACCCCGCCAGCAGCTACACCGCCAGCAGAGACCCCGCCAGCAGCTTCACCGCCAGCAGAGAGACCCCGCCAGCAGCTACACCGCCAGCAGAGAGACCCCGCCAGCAGATACACCGCCAGCAGAGAGACCCCGCCAGCAGCTACACTGCCAGCAGAGAGACCCCGCCAGCAGCTACACCACCAGCAGAGACCCCGCCAGCAGCTACACCGCCAGCAGAGACCCCGCCAGCAGCTACACCGCCGGCAGAGACCCCGCCAGCAGCGCCACCGCCAGCAGAGACCCCCGCCAGTGTCGCCGTGAGATGGAGCAGAACTGCCGCCTCTTCTTCCTCTCGCTCCCTCCCACTTCTGCCATTAGGGGGGAGGGGGGGGGGCTGAGGGGGTGGTGGTAAGGATTCTGCAGGGACTGCCGTGGGTGGGGCAGGGGTGTGGAGGAAGAAAGGGGGGAAGGGGGTGCGGTCCCAGGGGGCGGCTGTTATGGGGGGTGAGGTTAAGGGGGGGTGGTTGAGTGGGTGTGGGGATTTGGGGGCTACTAAGAGGGGTTTCGCCGCGCTTGGCTCCCCCCCACCTCCTCTCCTCGTCACTCTCTCACCTCCCCCCTTTGTAAAAGGGGGTTACTACGAGGGTTTAGCCACGGGTGGCTCCCCCTCAACTCCTCGCCTCATCCCTCTCTCACCTCCTCGTTCGTACTTCTCTCCTTTCCTCTCCTCTCTCTCTCTCGCCTCCTCCTCCTCTCTTACCCCTCTGCCGTCTTCTGCTGCGCCAGGTGTACCCCTTCAGGGGGTGTTGACTGCACTAGTTATTAGTGCAAGCAGTCTAAGGGGGTGTGTTAAAGTTATATTTGATATCTATCCTGCTTGCTGTAGTTATTGTAGTGTAGTTCTTTCATTCCTTGTTTGGTAGTGCACCTTCTTTGTTTCTTTGCTATATGTTCTTGCAAACCTATAGTGAAGCCAATCATTCTCGATATTCTCCTTTGGCACAACTCTCTCGACTCCCGCTTGGCCTAGGCTACTAAGCCTAGGCCTACTAGTTAAACCCGTTCGCTAGTTAAGACGCTATCGTGACAGAAACTTGGCGCGCCAGGCGTCGCTAAGCCGAGAGAAGCAGCGGTACTCAGTGTGAAAACCGTTGCATGGGCGACCAGCGCGGGGACCTGTGCGAATGAGATAGGGGCAGCGAACAGGACCCCCAGATGCCCCACGCTGAGCGTACCAGTCACGAAGCTGCTGAGTCGTGGGGGTCTCACGCTGACGCTGCTGCTGCTGCTGCGGCTGCTGCTGCGGCTGCTGCTGTTGCTGCTGCTGTCCCTGGCCACCACTAGAGCTCCCCTTCTGGCCGGTTCCACTCCAGCCCCCACCACCGCCGCCACCACCGGTCCCTCCTCCCCCACTATCGCCACTGCCACCTCCACTGCTCCCGGTACCACCGCCGCCCCCACCACCGCCTCCACCCCCACGACCACCCCCACCACCCCCACCTCCCCCACCGCCTCCACCACCGCCCCCTCCACCGCCACCTCCACCTCCCTTGCCACCCCTGCTGCCCCTGGCGCTGCAGCGCTTCCCACTAGGAGCGGAAGCAGCCCCGACCTCCTCAGCACCAAGGTAGTCGACAGCAGCAGCACCAGAGGCGTAGGAGGGGGCAAGAGGGGAGGGGGAGCACCCCTCAAAGAGGGGAGTGCGGGGAGTGCCACGAGCAGCACCTACAGCGAGAATGTTCAGTTCTGCTGCTAGGAGGTGCTTCTCGAAGTCGGCGACAGTGAGAGTGGTAGGGTCTAGGGCGAGAAAATTGTCCTTGACTGAGCGAAGAGTGTCAGGGAGGCGGGTGACGAGGAAGTAGAGAGTAAAGTACATCGGAGGGGGATTCTCGGCGAGGAACTCGTCTGGAAGGGCGGCACGAAAGCGAGCGTCACTAGCGCGCAGGTGAGAGATGAGGTCCTCAGCGGTGGTAAACGAGGACAGGTCGAGGAACAGGTAGGGTAGGAGAAGATGACCTAGGGCTGCAGTGGCTGGGGAAGAGTAGCGGGCAACTACAGCCTCATACAGTGCCTTAGCAGTCTTGTGCTGACTAAAATGCGCGCGCTCAGTGATCGGCAGATGGTTGCGAATAGCGAGGCGCGCAGCAGCATCACGAGTCTGCCACTGTGAGCGGTCGAGAGCGGCAGCAGTGTCAGCAGGAGCAACGGAAGTGCCAGACGCGTGATCGAACAGTGAAACTCCGTCTTTGGCATCAGTCATAAGAAACAGTTGCAGTTCGTCGAGCCAAGTGGCAAACTCTATCGGGCGACCGTCAGGATCGAAAGCGAGGACATTAAGAGTCGCCATGATTGCAGCGCAAGCAAGAGTAGGGCGCAGGCGGCAAAGCAGAGTGCAGGCCGAGAGAAGCTGCGTGCAGGGCTGCAGTGGCGGCGCACGAGCTGCTGGGGCGGCGCGCAAGTGGCTAGGGCGGCGCGCAGGGCAGCCGCGAGGCGCGCGCAGGCTGCTGGAGCAGCGCGCGGGCGGGTAAGGCGGCGCGCGAGGCAGCCGCGGGCTGCGCGAGAGGCGGAGGCAGCGCGCGAGGCAGCAGCGGGCCACGCGAGGGCGGCTAAGGCGGCGCGCGGGGCAGCAGCGGGCCGCGCGAGGGCGGCTAAGGAGGCGCGCAGGGCAGCCGCGGGCTGCGCGACCGGCGGAGGCGACGCGCGGGGCAGCAGCGGGCTGCGCGCGGGTAGCCTGGCGGCGCGCAAGCTGCTGAAGCGGCGCGCGCGGGACTAGAACAGCGCGCGTGGGCAGCGCAGCGCAGGATAGGCAGAGGCGCGCGCGGGCAGCGCAGCGCAGGCAAGGCAGGGCGCGCGCGGGCAGCGCAGCGCAGGCAAGACGTGGGGCAGCTCAGTAACCGCAACGGTAGGTGGGCCCTAAAAAAATCGGTCCTACGGACCTAGTGCTCTAATACCATGTCAGAAACAACTAGCAGGAATGAATGAACTAGGTCAAAGTTTGGTACAAAGTATGAAACCCTAAAAGGGCTATACCCCATATTAACTACCCCACTACAGCCTACATACAGGGCTCAGGTTTGCAGTGTAATTTACCCTTCTATACTGATTACAAGGGTGAAATTTTGGGTCTACACTGATGTGCTGGGGTGATTTTTTGGTGAGTTAGTGTTACACTGATCTGTAAGTGTAATGATTTAGGCCACACTGATGCTCTGGGGTAATTTTTCCCTTAGCGAAGATTACCTTGAAGAGCGTACAGGGACCCCCCCCCCCCCCCCCCCCCCCCCCCTTTCGGAAACTCTACTTATCGAGAAGAAGTTTCCTAGAAATTTCCTAACGAACACAAAATTTAGTAATGATGCACTACGACGCCAGCACACGTGAGTACTGACAACCGACACCGTGTCACTCCGTGTCTGCTTGCAACCTACTTTTACTGTAGAGGCGATGCAACCTGATTGGTCGAAGCTGCACTCACTGCAAGAACGTCAACTTTCTCGACTCGGAAATTTGGGACTCAACTCAAGGTCCCCAAACACACGTTCCCCCCAGGCCCCCAGAAGTCAGAGTTTTTTGTCTGATTTGCTTGTTTTAGTCTGAGATTTCAGATTTATTTTTGGGTGTACTCTGTAAAATTCAGAATTTTTTTTCCCTCAACTCTGTGAAAATCAGATTTTTTTTATAGGATGACTCTGACGTTTCAGAGTTTTTCGGGAGTGTACTCTGATGAATTCAGAGTACAAACGAGTTCTTGACTGGTGATTCGGACTTCACGGGTCACAGCAGATTCGCACTGTCAACGCAAAATCGCCTTGACACAGCAAATCCGCGCCTTACAACACAGAAATTTCGCCCAATCATAGCAAAGTCGCCCGGACACCACAGATTTGCGCCGTCATAGCGCAACAATTTCGCCCAATCACCAAATATTCGCGTCTGACATTGCAGATTCGCTCTGTCACACCACTAGATTTGCTCAGCAAAAGATTCGCCAAATCATCCGAAGATTCACCCAATCACCACACCACAGGATTCGCCCTGACTCAAGATTCGCGTCTTGTCAGATTTATATGACATAGCTACTGTAGGCTATAGTGGGGTAGCACATATGGGGTACAGTTTTCTAGGGTTTACATTTTGTACCCAACTTTCCCTTAGTCCACCCATTCTCGTTTCTATTCTAACATGGTATCGAGCAGGTTCCCTCGTGGGAACTGTTCCTAGGGCCCACCAATTCGACATTTTTTTTCTGCCCGGAGCGCGCTCAGTCCTAGCCCGAGTCGCGCTCCCCCCCTCTCTTTTTTTTTTTTCTCGCCCCGTCGCGCCGCCCTAGCGGCCCTGTCGCCTGCCTTGCGGCCCTCGCGCCGCCCTTCCTGGCCCCGACCTGCCGCCCGGCGGCCTCGTCGCCTACCCCGCGGCCATCGCGCCGCCCTTACCCAGCCCCTATCCGCCGCCCTGCGGCCTCGTCGCCTACCCAGCGGCCCTCGCGCCGCCCTGCGGCCCTGACGCCGCCCTTTCCGGCCCCGGCGCCTACCTGCGGCCCCGACGCCCACCTGTGCGGCCCCGGCGCCTACCTGCTGGCCCCGCCACCTACCCGCGGCCCCGCCACCTACCTGTGCGGCCCCGCCACCTACCTGCGGCCCCGCCACCTACCTGCGGCCCCGCCACCTACCAGCGGCCCCGCCACCTACCCGCGGCCCCGCCATCTACCTGTGCGGCCCCGCCACCTACCTGCGGCCCCGCCACCTACCAGCGGCCCCGCCACCTACCCACGGCCCCGCCACCTACCTGTGCGGCCCCGCCACCTACCTGCTGGCCCCGCCACCTACCTGCTGGCCCCGCCACCTACCTTTGCGGCCTCGCCGCCTCCTCTCAGCGGCCCCGCCGCCTCCTCCCAGCGGCCCCGGACGCCGCCCTCTCAGCGGCCCCGCCGAGCCGCCCAGCAGCCGAGCCGCCCAGCAGCCGAGCTGCCCAGCCGCCGAGCCGCCCAGCAGCCGAGCCGCCCAGCAGCCGAGCCGCCCAGCAGCCGAGCCGCCCAGCAGCCGAGCCGCCCAGCAGCCGAGCCGCCGAGCCGCCCAGCAGCCGAGCCGCCGAGCCGCCCAGCAGCCGAGCCGCCGAGCCACCAAGCAGCCGAGCCGCCGAGCCGCCCAGCAGCCGAGCCGCCGAGCCGCCGAGCCGCCCTGCAGCCGAGCCGCCCGAGCCGCCCTGTCCGGTAAGAGCAGCGCCTCTTTCACAGCACTGCCCTCACCCTACTGTTTGCGCTGCTAGTCTACTGCTGTCATGGCTACACCTAGTGTCCTATCTTTTGACGCTGAGGGTCGGGCCATTGACTTTGACGTCTGGATAGATGACCTGCAGCTTTTCTTACAGTGCGATAGGGCAGACGGCCTCTCCCTCTTTGACCTCACTTCTGGTGCCTCTCCTGCCCCCACTGCTGATGCTGACGCCACTGTTCGCTCACAGTGGGCCACGCGCGATGCTGCTGCACATCTTGCTGTGCGTCGCCACCTGCCTACCTCTGAGCGTGCGCACTTTAGCCAGTACAAGAGTGCTCACACCTTGTACGACGCTGTAGTTGCGCGCTACTCCTCCCCTGCCACTGCTGCACTGAGCCGCCTCATGCTACCGTACCTCTTCCCTGACCTTGCTGCCTTTCCCACAGTCGCTGACCTCATTACGCACCTCCGCACTAGTGACACTCGCTACCGCGCTGCGCTTCCTGCTGAGTTCTGCGCCAAGAACCCCCCCCCCCATGTACATCACCCTCTACTACATAGTCACCCGTCTCCCTGACTCCCTTCGCGTAGTCAGGGACCACTTCCTCTCAGTTTGCCCCACCACTCTCACCGTTGACCTCCTCGAGAAGGCCCTCCTAGCAGCAGAAAAGAGCATAGTAGCTGTAGGAGCCTCTCGTGGTGACCCTCGCACCCCCATCTTTGAGGGGTGTTCCCCCTCACCTCTTTTGCCCTCTGTTGCCTCTGCTGCTGCGGCCGACCTCGTTGGTCTCGAGTCGGTCGGCGCTGCGTCTGCCCCGAGCGGGAGACGCCGCACCGGCAAGGGCAAGGGGGGCAAGGGTGCTGGAGGGGCTGGCGGGGCTGGCGGAGGTAGCGGTGGCGGCAGTGGAGGGGGTGGGGGTGGTGGTGGGAGTGGTGGCGGGGGTGGAGGTGTCGGTGGCGGCAGTGGAGGCGGAGGCGGCGGCGGCGGTGGCGGTGGGAGCGGAGGTGGCGGAGGTGGCGGCGGTGGAGGAGGCGGCGGCGGAGGAGGTGGAGCTGGTCGGGGTGGCGCTGGGCAGAGGGTCGGCTCCGGTGGTGGTCAGCGCCAGCAGCAGCAGCAGCAGCAGCGGCAGCAGCGCACTCGTGACATCCCCCCCCCTCAGCAGCTCCGTGAGTGGTACGCTGCACGCCAGCGGGGTGGGGGTACTGGTCCGTGCACCTACGTCCTACGCACCGGCGACCGCGCGGGTGAGCAGTGCGGGGGTGCGCACTCCACCCAGCGCTGCTTTGGCCGCCTGACGGACGCTTGGTGTCACCAGTTCCCTGAGGCCACTGAGATCCCCCGCTGGGGCGAGCTGTCTAGGGCGGGTGTAGCTGTCTTTGACCTTGACTTTGATGCTATTCTTGCTGCCATGTATGCTGTGACTATTAGTGATGAGGGTGATTGTTACCGGTGTTTTCCGCCCGACCCGGGCATTGAGACTGCTGCTCTAGGTACTGGTGAGGCTGCTGCTCTAGGTGCTAGCGAGGCTGCTGCTCTAGGTGCTCGTGCGTCTGCTCCCTCAGGTGCTGGTGAGTCTGCTAGCTCAGGTACTGCGTCGGCTTCGGCCTCCCACACCTTCACCCTTGACTCGGGGGCTTCTCGCTCCTTCTTTCGAGACCGCACCACACTCACGCCGCTTGGCCGGCCAGTTGCAGTCTCTCTGGCAGACCCCTCTGGGGGTCCTGTCCTTGCTCACTTCTCCACTGTCCTCCCGTGTCCGGCGGCCCCCTCTGGCACCCTGTCTGGTCTTTACCTCCCCTCGTTCTCTACGAACTTTGTGAGTGGTGCTGACCTACAGGATGCGGGGGTTCACCAGTTCACTCCTGCGAGTCAGCGGGTGACCCACTGCACGGACGCTCGGACTGGCCGACACCTGGCCACGTTTACCCGTCGGCCGGGGTCGAGCCTGTACACCCTGACCACTGCGTCTCCTCCAGTCACTGCGTCTGGTCAGGTAGCTGCGTCGGGTCAGGTCTTTGCTGCAGCGTCCAGGTCTGGTCCTGAGTCTGCCCCCTGTTCGTGTCGCCTCCTGTCTCACGAGACTCTCCTCTGGCACCACCGCCCTGGTCACCCCTCCCTGCTTCGTCTCCGAGGCATGGCCTCCCGTGTCCTTGTCTCTGGTCTTCCCCGGTCCCTCCCTCCCCTTCCTCCGGGGCCTGGCCCTACCTGCGTCCCCTGTGTCGAGGGGCGGCAGCGGGCTGCCCCTCACTCCTCCCAGTTTCCTCCGACAGAGGCCCCGCTGCAGACACTTCACATGGACGTGTGGGGCCCGGCCCGCGTCCGTGGACAGGGTCACGAGCGCTACTTCCTACTGGTGGTTGACGAATACTCGCGTTACACCACGGTCTTCCCCTTGCGCAGCAAGGGTGATGTCACTGAGGTGTTGATCGACTGGATCCGCGCAGCTCGTCTCCAGCTCAGGCAGAGCTTCGGCTCGGACTTTCCTGTTCTGCGTCTGCACTCTGACAGAGGTGGAGAGTTCTCCTCTGGCCTTCTGCGAGCCTACTGTCGTGCACGAGGCATCCGCCAGACCTTCACGCTTCCGGACTCTCCACAGCAAAATGGGATTGCTGAGCGCCGCATTGGCATGGTCATGGACGTCGCCCGTACGTCCATGATGCATGCGGCTGCCCCCCATTTTCTGTGGCCGTTTGCGGTTCGGTACGCGGCGCATCAGATCAACCTTCACCCCAGGGTCTCCATGCCGGAGACCTCCCCAGCTTTGCTGTGGACGGGGAAGGTTGGCGATGCGTCTGCGTTCCGTGTCTGGGGATCTCGGGCGTTTGTCCGCGACTTGTCTGCGGACAAGCTGTCCCCTCGTGATGCTCCTTGCGTCTTCCTTGGCTTCCCCCCTGACGCGCCAGGGTGGCAGTTCTACCACCCCACCTCTCGCCGTGTTCTGTCCTCCCAGGACGTCACGTTTGACGAGTCGGTCCCCTACTACCGCCTCTTCCCCTACCGCACTCCGTCCCTCCCCCCGCCACCGCTCTTCCTTGTGCCAGGTCCCCCCCCGGTAGACCCCCTCCCCCCTCAGGGTCCTGCCCCTTCAGGTGTGTCCCAGGTAGACGCAGTCGAGCCTGTCGAGGTTACTGGTGACTCTGGTGCTGCTGAGGGTGCTGAGCCTGGGGGTGCTGACTCTGGGGGTGCTGAGCGTGTGGGTGCTACGCCTGGGGGTGCTGAGCCTGAGGGTGCTACTACTGGGGGTGCTGAGCCTGGGGGTGCTGAGCCTGGGGGTGCTACTACTGGGGGTGCTGAGCCTGGGGGTGCTGAGCCTGGGGGTGCTACGCTTGGGGGTGCTGAGCCTGGGGGTGCTACGCCTGGAGGTGCTGAGCTTGGGGGTGCGGAGCCTGAGGGAGCTGGGCCTGCTTGTGTGGCGTCTGGAGGTGCTGAGCCTGGAGGTTCTCCGGGTGCTTCGTCTCGGCGGGAGCCACTCTCTCCACAGGAGCTGCGAGAGTGGTTTGCCCGACGCTGGCGGCGTGCTGCTGGAGCTGGAGGTTCCTTCGACTGCTGCGGGTGCTGGTGCCGCGGGTCCCGGAGGTGCTCGTACTAGGAGTACTGGAGCTGCTGGGCCTGCGGGTACGCCTGGAGCTGGAGCTGCTGAGGGTGTTGGCGCTGAGGCTACTGCTGTCGGTCCTGGAGGCGGTCCTACTGGGGGTGCTACTGGTGCTGCTGGAGGTACTGGAGCTGGAGGTGCTGCTGGCGCTGGTGCTGCCGCTGGGGGTACTGGTGCTGTCCCTGCTGTGTCTGGAGTCGCCGCGCGGCCTCGGCCGTACTTCGTTCCGCTCCTTCAGCAGGTTCTTGGTCTCCCGCCTTCTACTGGTCCTCCTCCTCCCTTAGAGTGTCCACAGCCTGTCCCGTCCCAGTTACAGTTACAGCCGGCCTTCACACTGCCCGCTCCTTCTCCCTACACTGGTCCTACTGGAGGTCTGGCTGAGCGTCGTGAGCCTGCGTCTCGCCCTGCGTCGCCTGTCCGTCTTGCTCGCACTAGTGGCCGTGGTTCGCGTCAGCGTCCTCCTCCTGTCCCTGTCACGCACCGGATGTCTCTGCGTCCGTCCACTGCTCCTCTGCGTGCCCCTTTGCCTTCTCCTCCTGAGTCCTCTCTTCCTGCTCTTCCCGACCCGGAGTCGGACTCTCTTCGTGCTGCCAGTCCTACTGTCACGCGTCTCCTTGCTACTGTCGTCACTGACCCTTCCTTTGAGTCCACTGCTGCGTCTGCCCTAGTTGCTGAGCTCGTCGACTTTGCTGCTCGCTGTCGTCTAGACTACGCTGCTAGTCTTGTCGTTGCGTCTGAGTCTGTCTGTCCTCCGTCCGTCGGGGGTGAGTGTGCCCTTGGCACGGACGTCCTTGAGGACAGGCAGGAGGAGTTCCAGTGTTTGGCTGCTGCTTCACCTCATCTCGTGTCCGTACTGCTTACCCCTGAGGGAGACCCGGATGCACTTGACATCCCGACTCCGCGCTCTTACGCGGAGGCGATAGAGGGTCCCTACTCCTCTCAGTGGCAGGCAGCTATGGACACAGAGATGGCTTCCTGGAAGTCCACAGGCACCTACGTTGACGAGGTTCCCCCGCCTGGGGCGAACATCGTCAGTGGCATGTGGATTTTCAGGGTGAAGCGACCGCCGGGTTCTCCGCCTGTCTTCAAGGCACGTTACGTGGCTCGTGGCTTCAGTCAGCGGCAGGGAGTTGACTACTTTCAGACCTTCTCTCCCACCCCGAAGATGACCACTCTTCGGGTACTGCTGCACATAGCTGCTCACCGCGACTACGAGCTGCACTCTCTTGACTTCAGCACTGCTTTCTTGCAGGGCAGCCTGCACGAGGAGATCTGGCTGCGTCGCCCACCTGGCTTCACTGGGTCTTTCCCTCCTGGCACCCAGTGGAGCCTCCGGCGGCCAGTCTACGGTCTCCGCCAGGCACCGCGTGAGTGGCACGACACACTGAGGACTACACTTGCGGCTCTTGGGTTTGCTCCCTCTACTGCCGACCCGTCGCTGTTTCTGCGCACCGACACTTCTTTGCCGCCGTTCTACATCCTCGTGTACGTCGACGACTTGGTCTTTGCCACAGCTGACACTGCTGGACTAGCCCACGTGAAGTCCGAGCTGCAGAAGAGACACACGTGCACTGACCTGGGTGAACTGCGCAGCTACCTTGGCTTGCAGATCACTCGGGACAGAGCACGCCGCACCATTACCCTGACTCAGTCACACATGGTGCAGCAGGTCCTTCAGCGCTTCGGCTTCACGTACTCCTCGCCTCAGGCCACTCCTCTGCCTACTCGCCACTCGCTCTCAGCTCTGCCTTCGGATGAGTCCGTAGAGTCGAGTGGCCCGTACCCAGAGCTTGTTGGCTGCCTCATGTACCTGATGACCTGCACACGACCTGACCTTGCATACCCTCTTAGCATTCTTGCACGCTATGTTGCTCCTGGGAGACACAGACCGGAGCACATGGCTGCAGCGAAGAGGGTGTTGCGCTACTTGTGCAGTACGTCGGGCATGGGGCTTGTGCTTGGAGGGCAGAGTCCAGTGGTCCTTACTGGGCACGCAGACGCTTCTTGGGCTGACGACCAGGCTACGCAGCGGTCGTCACAGGGTTACACCTTCAGCCTTGGTTCCGGCTCTGTTTCGTGGCGGGCTACCCGCTCGTCTTCTGTTCTCGGCTCCAGTTGTGAGGCTGAGATCTACGCAGGAGCCATGGCTGCACAGGAGCTTCGCTGGCTCACCTACCTGCTGACTGACCTCGGAGAGCTGCCTCGTTCTCCTCCAGTGCTGTACGTAGACAACAAGGCCATGCTGGCCTTGTGTCGGGAGCAGCGACTGGAGCACAGAACGAAGCACATTGCTCTCCGCTACTTTCTTGCTCGTGAGCTGCAGCAGCGTGGTCAGCTGCGTCTTGCGTACGTGGCCTCTGAGGCCAACACTGCTGATATCTTCACCAAGGCTCTTGCGCCTTGTGACCATCAGCGCTTCTGTACTCAGCTGGGCCTTGTGCCTACCTTGCCTCACTTGCTCACCTCTTGACCTTGCTTGTGCTGTTACATATATATATACCTGCTCTTGTTTGTCTAGCCTTTATATATATATGTACTCCTGCATGTGAACTGGCCTTGTGGCCTTGAACTTGTGCTCGGAATGCGTGGTGACTTTGTGATCCACCCTGAGCTTGCTTTGCTTTGCTTGACTGGTCTTGTGACCCCTTGTTCTCCCCCACTTTGCCTATGGGGGTGTGTCAGATTTATATGACAGAGCTACTGTAGGCTATAGTGGGGTAGCACATATGGGGTACAGTTTTCTAGGGTTTGCATTTTGTACCCAACTTTCCCTTAGTCCACCCATTCTCGTTTCTATTCTAACACGTCTGACATTGCAGATTCGCCGAAATCCCCTTAGTCTAGTTTCGGTAACAGGTGAATGAAACATTGAATACATTTCTGATGAACATTGAATACATTGATTTCAGATGTTCAGACTTTTTTTTTTAGACACTCTGAAATTTCAGTCTTTTTTTAATACCAACTCTGAGAGTTTCAGACTAAAATTGTGTACTAGTCTGACGAATCAGACAGGCCAAAAACGAATCTGAGGGCCTGGTTCCCCCCGTGAAGCTTGCTAACTTGGTGAAAAATACAAGTGTTGCAGCGAACGGTGCAAAGCGGTTGATGTTCGAACTTTGACACATTTCGCCACAAGACACACGCCCTCAGGAATGATTGCCTTGCCAGCACGCCACGAAACCGAACCTACGTGTTACCTGTAATAGTTTAGGACTTTGCGAACATCTGTCATTGTTTGATAAAAAACCACACTGATGATGCAGGGTAAAAAAATCAAAACCTGATGTTACACTGCTCTATCAGTGTAACCAAAAAGTACACACTGCCCATAAGGGTTTTTGAAAAAGCTACACTGCCAATCGTGAGTAAGCCAAATCCAAACCTGAGCCCTGCCTACATATATGTAACACATATATAATTTGACAGATGCTGCTACTGCTACTGGAAATTTGAGAGGTTGCTGTACACGTGTTGAAGTTCCAAGTGTTTTTGCTGATGCTGCTGTATTCATTTACCTGATAATGCTGGACTTCCAAGAAAAAACTGCTCATTAGGTTCTGTTTGCGAATTTGTAGACTAGTGGTTTAAATGTTGGATGTACATTGAATATGTCATCACGCAAACAGTAGGCTACATGTAAGTCCTTTGCTGTATGCAGTTGTGCGTTAAATAATTTTAATTAATTGATAAGAATATAACATTACTTGATAGCCACAAATAGATACACTGGGGAGGTCCGAGCCCTTAGGGCGTGTTCCTACGGCCTCAAGAATGTACATTTTGCCTGGTAAAACTAGCGAGAGTTTTCGGGTTTAGGGGAATTTTCAGTGTGAGCCTGATACGAGGTTCTCTTGATACGAGGTGTAGGAACACGCTCTTATTAGCCTGAAATGGCAAGAGTGGGCTCAAGTGCACAGAAAACAGCGATTCCCAGCTCGCCTCCTTCCAGCAGCAGTTTATCGCTCAGCCCACGAGACAACCGAAAACCTTGCAGGTCAAACCAGCAATCTTTCATCCGAATCGCGTTGTCAGAAGAAAGAAGCAATCAACTTCATGCAGAGCCGTAGCTGGCGTACTTGCAGTCGGGCGCGACGATGGACGAGGAAATGTAATCCTCCACATCGCCGTCCAGGAACCCCTTGCCCTCCGCCTTATCCACGTCCACGGGGTGGTGCAGCAGCGCCGCCAAGTGCGAGTACTTCACCGCGCGCTGCAGCTGCTCCGGCGAGTTCCTGAAAGTCTGCCCCAGCACGCCGTGCACGGCTGACGTCATCTTGACGTCGGAAAGTTCGACGTTGAAGTGGGTCTCCGCCTCGGTGGGCGTCTGCAGCAGCGGGTGCGCCACGCGGACGCGCACGTCGAGTTCCCCCAGCCCCACCACGCGCACCTGGAATTGATCGACATCAAACGGCCCCTCTTTCTCCTCCGCGACTTTGGTAACCACCAGCCCGCTTTCCGTCGCGATCGATTCGCCGACGCTCGGAGGCGTCATCGTAGTGCCGTCAATCTCGAGCAGAGAAAGGAAGCCGTTGTCTCCGCGCTCCTGCTGCTTGCCCTTGCGCGCGACCATGCGCAGCGTGTGGTTCGCGCCGTCGGGCGTCATCCACACCACTCCGATCTCCTTAATCCACGTGTGCAGCTCAGTGCTCGACTCCTTCTCACTCGCGGAAACCGCGGGCGGTGCGCCTTGGTAACCGTTCAGGTGCATGTTGACGTGGAAGCGACGGTCGGAGAAGAGGCAGAACGACTTGTCGAGCCGCCCGGTGAAATCGTAGTGCGTGCCGTGCGCGCCCGTGAGATGCGGGTCATTTTCGACGAGCGCCGTGCCGTTGCAGAGACCGCCGACAAAGCTCAGTGGGTAGTTTACCGCGTTCGCAGTCTGCGTGGCCGCGTCGCCCGCGTTCGGCGTCTTGAAAGGGCCCGACGTGCCCGTGCCGCCGACCTTCTCCAGCAGGTAGCATTGAATGCGGTCAATAAATCCCGTCACCTTGGCGTTTTCGCCGGCGAGACGCGCGCTGAGGCGGAAAGAGAGGGAGGATCGAATCAAAGGCAGGAAAAGTCATGGAAAAAAGGAATTAGTTACTCGGACACGCCAAAGTTGTGCTCGGCGCGCATTTGCGATATAAAAAAGTCAGCGACTCCAGAGGCAGAAGCTACAGGCTCGGCGCGAATCATCGAAACAATCTCAACCCGTACTCACTTCTTAAACCAATGCCACTGGTAGCAGTAGGTGGAACGCGCGCACGCGCGGCAGCACTCCTGGAGCGTGTCACCGTACACGCCCTTCACCACGTCGAAGATGGTCCCCACCTCCGTGTACCGCTCGAAGTTCACGGGGCCCGAGCCGCGCTGGTGTGCCGTGAACTGTCCACCCTGATTGTTGAACAGACCCTGGAAATCGCCGATATATTTGTAGTTCGTGTAAGTGGATAGCGAGATCGTTGCGGTTGCGAGGTTGTCTATGTAAGGGCAGACGTAGCGAGTGTGGCATCCGCCAGCAGGCATGTTAGTCGCATCTGCGGCATGCGGTACCAGGCTGATGAGGGCGAGGATCACGAATAGACTGCTAGGGAAAGCCATGTTGTGCAAGAGGTAGTTCGACGGCACGGTGGAGCAGTTGACAAGCTTGAAGTTTCCGATAGGGGACTGATGACTTGTTGTGCAACTCGAGACTCTTGTTTGGTATTTACCTGCTCCTTGAGGCCAGTGTGATAGACTCCAGAAATAACCTGGTTTACCAAATTGCTGGTTTGCTGGCGCAATGAGGCCACAAGCGAATCGCATCCACATGGTTCAACAGTTAAATCAACCACCATCTACCGTACTGTAACGTGAGTTATCGCGCTGAGTATCGCGTCATTGAGTAAAGACGTGTCGAGCCGCGTCGCGGAAACCAGGCGAAATTTCAACGCACCGTACTGCAATGTACCACTCTGAAAACTAACAACAAATCCTGCCACCGTATCAAAAAGGCCACAAGCTAAGTGTATTGCCGCGACTCGCGCATTGGGAAAGGCAGGCGGCATGTGATGTGCCCAGGCTGGCTTTGATGCGAAGCGCCCACAAGTTCCCTCATGCACCAATAATCCAATCAGGGCGCCAGATCGGATGAGTGTTGTGTTCATGATAGTTTGCGACGGTATCTGTTTGTGAGTTAGTTCGATTTGGTGTTTTGACTGTAGAGAACAATCAGTTTTTTCCTCCTTTCAAATTACATCTGATCTCAAATGTTATTTGGTGTAAGGTAAAGCACCTTCCTTCGACATGACATTACATTGGTTTTGGCTAAGGCTGAAATATAAGAGATGTTACGAATAGTGAAATAAGTAAGTACTGTGCATTCCTGCCAGTAGCTAATTTAAGACTGCAGAAGCGAGTACGAAGGCGACAGGTCGAAGTGACGCGGAGAGAAGCGTGCGGCTAGGCAGCATTTGGACTGTCGAAGCAGATGCATCGGGCAGTTGCAGGAGAAAGGAATTGGAGGGAACAGGTTGGCAACAGGTTCGCCGTACGGTCGAATTTGAATGTACGGTAATGTCCCCTTAGAGAACAAGAGAGGAGGAATGGTGTCGACTAGGTCAAGGGGGGTACAAGTAGAATGACGAGAGAAAAGTGGTACCCCCTAAGATGCATCTCACTATAGGCTAAGTAAGGACTATGAGATAACTTTGACACACCCCAATAGCCTAAGTGAGAGGTATCAGAACGACCAATACAAGCAAATGGTCACAAGACCAGTCAAAAGAAGCAAACAAAGCAAAGCTCAGGGTGGATCTCAAGGACACCACACAATCTGAGCACAAGCAAGCGGCCACAAGGCTAGTTCACATGCAGAGGTATAATAGCAAGGCAGTACACTGACCATAACTTAGCAAGAGTAAACATGCAGGTATAAAGATATATATCAATGTACAACAAGAGCAAGTCAAGCAACCAGCAGGTGAGGCAGAGTGGGAACAAGCCCAAGAGCAGTGCAAAAACGCTGATGATCACCAGAACCAAGGGCCTTGGTGAACACATCAGCAGTGTTGGCCCGCGAGGCCACGTAGGAAAGGCGGAGCGGACGACGCTGCTGCAGCTCACGTGCAAGGAAGTAGCGAAGAGCAATGTGCTTGGAGGTTCGATGCTACAGTCTCTGCTCGCGACACAAGGCAAGCATTTCCTTGTTGTCGACGTACAGAACTGGAGGAGAACGATGCCGCTCCTCCAAGTTGGTCAGCAGGTAGGTCAGCCAGCGGAGCTCCTGTGCAGCCATTGCCCAATGGCCTCACAGCTGAAACTAAGCACAGAAGACGAACGAGCGGACCTCCATGAGACAGAGCCAGAGCCAAGACTGAAGGTGTAACCCTGTGACGAACGCTGAGTTGCCTAATTGTCGGCCCAAGAAGCGTCGGAGTGTCCTGTGAGTACCACTGAACCCCGTCCTCCAAGCACGAGCCTTATGCCAAATGTACTGCACAAGTAACGCAGGACCCTCTTCGCAACATCAAAGTGCACCTTTCGGTGTCTACCAGGTGCCACGTAGCGAGCCAGGAGGCTGAGAGGGTACGCGAGGTCAGGTTGTGTGCACGCCATCAGGTACATGAGCCAACCCACAAGCTCTGGGTACGGACCACTTGGTTCTACGGACTCGTCCGAAGGTGGAGCTGAGAGCGAGTGGCCGGTAGACAGAGGAGTGGGCTGTGGCGAGGACCACGTGAAGCCGAATCGCTGCAGAACCTGGTGCACCATGTGAGACCGCGCCAGGGTGATGGTGCGCCGTGCTCTGTCCCGGGTGATCTGCAAGCCAAGATAGCTCCGCAGCTCACCCAGGTCAGTGCATGTGTCTCTCTTGCAGCTCCGTCTTCACGCGGGCGAGTGCCTCAGTGTCAGCAGTAGCAAAGACCAAGTCGTTGACGTACACGAGGATGTAGAACGGTGGCAGAGTGGTGTCAGTGTGCAGAAACAGCGACGGGTCAGCTGTCGAGGGAGCGAAACCAAGAGCGGCAAGCGTCGTCGTCAGTGTGTCATGCCACTCACGGGGTGCCTGACGCAGGTCGTACACTGGTCGCCGTAGGCTCCATTGGGTACCCTCAGGAAACGACCCAGTGAAGCCCTGTGGATGGCGCAACCAGATGGCCTCGTGAAGGCTATTCTGCAAGAAAGCTGTCGAGAAGTCGAGGGAGTGCAGCTCGTAGTCGCGCTGTGCTGCATCGTGTAGCAACACCCGAGGAGTGGTCATCTTCGGGGTGGGGGAGAAGGTCTGAAAGAAGTCAACTCCCTCACGTTGACTCAAACCTCAAGCAACGTAACGTGCCTTGTGAGGAGATTAACTCTACAACGGTGGGAGCTAGACGATGGGGTTGGCACGAGTTATCAGAGTGATCGTAGCTCTGTCTGTGTTCTCTAGGACTTGTGTTTTCACAGGGCAAAACAGCAAGAGTTTCACTAAGGAAGTTGAGAGTACAGAGTTCAGAATGAACATGCAATGGCAATGATTGACTACATCACATGCAAGGTTTGCTAGTGCTCAGGCAGGTCGACTGCCAGCATGACAGAGTTGTCGACCTGCCAACGAAGAAAGTCCGCGGTCCGCCAACGCAGCTCGTACGCGACTTGCCAACGCTGCAGATGGCGGCCTGCCAATGCTGCACCCGCGCGGCTTGCCAACGCAACGTCCGCGCGGCTTGCCAACAATGCATCCGCAGGTGATTGTAAACGCATGTGCAAGCACCTACTTCGCAGGTGCTTGTAGACAGTTATGCACGACGTGCACTTCACACACATTGCGCAGGTTGTCAGCCACATGCTGACGGTTGCACATGATGAGCCACGTCGACCACGTGCTGCCACGTTGGTCGACTTCGCCACAGCAACCTCGACGACGTTCGCACACCTTCGCGCACTCGATGAGCAGGTAACTTGGTCAACCAGACGAAGTCCCTGACATCTCTGCAGGATGATGACCTTCGTCATCACCAGTTGACGACCTTCGTCGTCGCGGGTTGACGACCTTCGTCGTCGTTGCTCGACGACCTTCGTCGAGCACCTTCGTTGAGCACCTCGGTTGACATTTCAAAATGTCAGCCCCTGATTGGTCGAAATTATGGCACATTCGAATTTCTGGCCAAAATTCGCCTATGCAGTCTCAAAGTTTCGCAGGGTCAGACGCGACCCTGCGCAGACGAACACCCGCGAACTTCTGCACGAGCTGCGCCACTTGTAGATGCGCACGGGAAGTCTGAGTTGCCCTCGCGGATCCTTCGATAACTCTTGCATGGATTCCCTAATACACCTCGTGTACAGGCAACCCTCGTACACCTGCAGACGGTCGGCTGCACCTCCCGCACACCCGACCATGAAGTCAGTTTTGCCCATGCGAGGGCGGGGCCAACTTCCTTCAACACCTTGAAGGCAGGCGGAGAACCCGGCGGCCGCTTCACCATGAAAATCCACGTGCCATTGACGATGTTCGCCCCGGGAGGGGGAACCTCGTCGACGTAGGTGCATGTGGACTTCCAGGAAGCCATCTCTGCATCCATGGCTGTCTGCCACTGAGAGGAGTACTCACTTGAGACCGCCTCTCTATAAGAGAGCGGGGTGGGGATGTCAAGTGCATCCGGGTCTCCCTCAGGGGCAAGCAGCATGGCAGCGAGATGAGGTACAGCGGCCGCAAGGCACTCCAACTCCTCCTGCCTGTCCTCAAGAACGTCACAGCCAAGGGCAGTACAGCCAAGAGCAGTCTCACCCCCGACGGACGGAGGACAGGCAGGGACAGGATCAGAAACAAGACTCGCAAGGTAGTCTAGGCAGTACACAGCAGCAAAGTCGACTAGCTCATTGACTAAGGCAGACGCAACAGGAGACGAGTACGAAGGGCCAGTCACAATCGTAGCAAGAAAGCGAGTAACATACGGACTGGACGCACGAGCAAGGTCAGACGGAGGGTCAGCTACGTCAGGAAGAGAGGACGTAGGAGGTAACGGCAGGACAACACGCTGTGAAACAGAGGAAGGACGGAGTGTCATATCGTGAGTGCCCGGGACAACCGGAGCACGCTGACGACGAACACGAGGAACACGAGCACAGACAGCAGCTCTATGCTCGGGCTCAAGGTCAAAGCAACACTTTTACAACGTAAGCGTACAACACAATAGTCTCGATAACTGTGGCCACAACGAGACAAACTTCTGCCTGCCAAGCTAAGTTGCTAAAGTGCCTCCTACACTCTGACCCCTGCTCTTATCATTTGGCAAATTCCTTCCGCAGCGCAGCCGGGCTGATAGCACCTTTGCTGCTGTGGGACGCAGCCCCCGGCTTGACAAGGTTGGTCTTGTGACGGAGGGAGGCGACATGAACCGCTGCCTGTTCGAAGCCGGAGCCCTGAGCCTTCTCGCAACCCGCAACCACTCACAACCAATCTTCCCTTGAGTCGTCAGTCGAGTTAAGCACAATAGCCGGGTCCTTGAGAACCCCCTTCAGCATATCTGTAACTTTTAGTGAGGCCACTACGAGTGGGGAGCCATAGCAAGACATGAGCACACCAGCAGGGAAAGGCACCAAACCACAGCAGGCAACAAAAACAGTAGTACGTTGATCTCACTTGCCGATGTTCGCCTGACGATCGACCACATACTCATCATGACGCTTTGTCACATGCTGACCGCTGCAGTACCCATAGGACACAGACGGGAAGTGGATCAGCAGGTTCTTCCCATGCTTCGAATGGTCCCGGACGGCAAACCTCCAACGGTTTGGGTCTTCCACAAACGGGGTCACCAAACTACGAATCCGACCCGTGTCCATCCCAGTGACCGGATCCTGGGTCCGGTGAAAACGGAATCCTTCATTAAAAGCACTCCTCCCCTCTTAATGAACTTTTCCATCACCAACAGGCTACGGACCACTTCACGGGGCAACTCCGTCAGAACATTCTTGAGCTCAACCTCAACAGCAGTCGGGTGCAACGCACGCTCGCCGATGTAAATAGAGTTTTCTGGGTGCTGCCAGTCCAGCTGCAAAGTTGTCTTGCCATCTTTGCAGTCATGCTCGATCAAGCGCATTCACACAAACTTCGCGTCACTCTTGCGCAAGAAGGCAACCTGCATCGTCCCGTACTGGTTCTTGGACAAGTAAGTAGGCAGCATCTTCTGAATCTTAATCGTGGTTAGTACGTCAGGCGACAAGGAAGCTTTCCAAAAAGCAAGATGCGCAACCACCAAAGCCTTCGTACGCAGTACTTCATCAACAAACTCAAAAGGTATGAGCAGAGTAATAGGGAGCATGATCTGAGCAGTGATCACACTGGCCGTCGCTGGGTCAACTTCGTCATCAAACTCATCATTGCCATATCCTTCGCCGCTTTCATCCCCGCTCTCTTCATGCAGATCGTGCGGACGAGCAGAAGGCAAGAGATGAGGAGGCTCTGTGCGATGACCATTGTTCCCTCCTTCCGCACCATCAGTAAGCATATTGTTCTTCAATGATGATAAACGATTTGTCAGAACTATATTGTAGGCTGTAGTGGGGTAGACAATATGGGGTACAACACTTTTAGGTTTTCCTACTTGTACCCACCTGATTGCTAGTCAATTCATTCCTCGTACTTTTCTCACATGGTATAGAGTGGGTTCCCTAGTGGGACCGTTTTTTTTTTAGGGCCCACCACTTATTTTTTTTTTTCCTGCCCTGTCCGAAGCGCGCTCCTGCCCCTGTCTGCCCTGTCGCGCGCCTCGCGCCTGCCTCGCCTGCGCCCCGTGCGCCTACCCTACCGTCGCGGCCCTGCCTGAAGCAGTCGCGGCCCTGCAGTCGCGGCCCCTGCCGTCGCGGCCCTGCTTCCCTGCCGTCGCGGCCCTCTCTGGAGCCGTCGCGGCCCTCCCTGGAGCCATCGCGGCCCTGCCCTGCCGTCGCGGCCCTCCCTGAAGCCGTTGCGGCCCCGCCCTGCCGTCGCGGCCCTGCCGCCCTGCCACCGCGGCCCTGCCTGGAGCCGTCGCGGCCCTGCCTGGCGCCGTCGCGGCCCTGCCTGCAGCCGTCGCGGCCCTTCCTACGGCCGCAGTCGCGGCCCTGCCTACCGCCGCTATTGCGGCCCTGCCTACGGCCGCCGTCGTTGCGGCCCTACCCTGCGCCCGCGTCGCCGCCCTACACTGCCGCCTCGTCGCGGCCCTACCTGACGCGGCCCTGACCTGCCGGCACGCCACGGCCCTGCCCTTCCAGTTGCGGCCCTACCCCGATCCCGCCCTGGTCAGCGCACCGCCGCACCCGTGCAGCCCTACCGAGCCGCGCCGCCCTGCCGAGCCGCGCCGCCCTGCCGAGTCGCGCTGCTCCTACTGCTGCTGCTGCTGCTGCTACTGCTACTGCTGTCATGGCTGCCCCTAATGTACTTACCTTCGATGCTGAGGGTCGGGCAGTTGATTTCGAGGTCTGGGTCGATGATCTGCAGCTGTTTCTGCAGTGCAATTCTAGGGACGGAGTCTCACTGTTCGATCACAAGTCCGACGTCTCTGTTGCATTTGCTGCCGATGCTGACAGTGCTGTTCGCTCGCAGTGGACCACGCGCGATGCTGCTGCCCGTCTTGTTGTTCGTAGTCACCTGCCGTCTGCTGAGCGCGCGCACTTTAGCTAGTACAAGACCGCTAGGACTCTGTACAACACTGTTGTTGCGCGCTACTCCTCCCCTGCCTCTGCTGCCCTTAGCCGCCTCATGCTGCCGTTCCTGTTCCCTGACCTAGCTGCTTTTGCCACAGTCGCTGACCTCATTACGCACCTCCGCACTAGCGACACCCGCTACCGCGCTGCGCTTCCTGCCGAGTTCTGCGCCAAGAACCCCCCCATTGTGTACATCACTCTCTACTACCTCGTCACCCGGCTCCCTGACTCCCTTCGCTCGGTCAGGGACCACTTCCTCTCCCTTTGCCCCACCACGCTCACCGTTGACCTCCTTGAGGAGCGCCTCCTTGCAGGTGAGAAGAGTATAGTCGCTGTAGGAGCCTCTTGTGGTGACCCTCGTGCCCCTTTCTTTGAGGGGTGCTCCCCCGTCCCCCTTTTGCCCTCTGTTGCATCTGCTGCTGCTGTCGACCTCGTTGGCACCGAGTCGGTCGGCGCTGCGTCTGCTCCTAGTGGGAGGCGCCGCAGCGGCAGGAGCAAGGGGGGCAAGGGTGCTGGAGGAGACGGCAGGGGCGGCGGTGGTGGCGGTGGAGGCGGCGGAGGGGGTGGGGGTGGAGGTGGGGGTGGTGGCGGGAGTGGGGGCTTCGGTGGCGGTGGTGGAGGTGGAGGCGGCGGCGGCGGCAGTGGGGGTGGCGGCGGCGGTGGTGCTGGTCGGGGTGGCGCTGTGCAGCGAGGAGGCTTTGGTGGTGGCCAGCGCCAGCAGCAGCAGCGTTCTCGTGAGACCCTGTCGCCCCAGCAGCTTCGTGAGTGGTACGCTGGGCGTGGGAGGTCTGGGGGTGCTGGTCCCTGCGCTTACGTTCTCCGCACCGGCGACCGCAGTGGGGAGACGTGCGGAGGGCCGCACGCCACGCAGTGCTGTTTTGGCCGCCTGACTGACGCCTAGCGTGCACAGTTTCCTGACGCCACGGAGCTCCCTCGCTGGTGTGATCTGCTTAGGTCGGGGGTTGCTATCTTTGATCTTGACTATGATGCTATCCTTGCTGCTATGTATGCTGTGACTATTAGTGCTGAGGGTGACTGTTACCTGTGTGTTCCGCCCGACCCGGTCATTGAGGCTGCTGCTCTAGGTGCTAGTGAGTCTGCTGCTCCAGGTGCTGGTGAGTCTGCTCTCTCAGGTACCGCGTCGGCTCAGGTCTTGCACACTTTCACCCTTGACTCGGGTGCTTCCCGCTCCTTCTTTCGAAACTGCACCACACTCTCGCCGCTCAGTCGGCCAGTGGCAGTCTCTCTAGCTGACCCCTCTGGGGGTCCGGTCCTTGCACACTCCTCCACGGTACTGCCGTGTCCGGCGGTCCCGTCTGGCTCTCTGTCTGGCCTCCACCTCCCCTCGTTATCCACGAACTTGGTGAGTGGAGCTGACCTTCAGGACGCGTGGGTTGACCAGTTCACTCCTGGCGGTCAGCGGGTGACCCACTGTTCGTGTACTCGGACGGGCCGGCACCTGGCCACGTTCACCCATCAGCCTGGGTCGAGCCTGTACACCCTGACTACCGTGTCTCCTCCGGTTGCTGAGTCTGGTCAGGTAGCCGCGTCGGGTCAGGTGTTTGCTGCAGCGTCCCGGTCCGGTTCTGAGTCTGCCCCCTGCTCGTGTCGCCTCCTGTCTCACCAGCTCTCCTCTGGCACCACCGCCTTGGTCACCCCTCCCTGCCTCGTCTCTGAGGCATGGCCTCCCGTGTCCTTGTCACTAGTCTTCCCCGGTCTCTTCCCTCCCCTCCCCCCGGGGCCTGCCCCTACCTGCGCTCCTTGCGTCGAGGGGCGGCAGCGCGCCGCTCCTCACTCCTCCGAGTTCCCTCCGACGGAGGCTCCCCTGCAGACTCTTCACATGGACGTGTGGGGCCCAGCCCGCATCTGTGGACAGGGTCACGAGCGCTACTTTCTGCTGACGACTACTCGCGTTACACCACAGTCTTCCCCTTGCGCCGCAAGGGTGAGGTCACTGAGGTGCTGATCGACTGGATCCGCGCTGCCCGTCGTCAGCTCAGCGAGAGTTTCAGCTCGGACCTTCCTGTTCTGCGTCTGCACTCCGACAGAGGTGGAGAGTTTTCCTCCGACCTTCTGCGAGCCTTCTGTCGTGCGGAGGGCATCCGCCAGACGTTCACGCTTCCGGCCTCTCCACAGCAAAATGGGATTGTTGAGCGCCGCATTGGCATGGTCATGGACGTCGCTCGTACGTCCATGATTCATGCGGCTGCTCCCCATTTTCTGTGGCCGTTCGCGGTTCAGTACGCTGCGCATCAGCTCAACCTCCAGCCCCGAGTCTCCATGCCGGAGACCACACCTACTCTGCGGTGGACGGGGAAGGTTGGCGATGCGTCTGCGTTCCGTGTCTGGGGATCTCGAGCTTTCGTCCGCGACTTGTCTGCGGACAAGCTGTCCTCCCGTGCTGTTCCCTGCGTCTTCCTTGGCTTCCCCCCTGACGCGCCTGGTTGGCAGTTCTACCACTCCACCTCGCGCCGTGTCTTCCCCTCTCAGGACGTCACGTTTGACGAGTCGGTACCTTACTACCGTCTCTTCCCCTACCGCACTGCCCCCCTCCCCCCCCCGCCGCTCTTCCTCGCGCCAGGTCCTCCCCCGGTAGACCCCCTCCCCCCTCAGGGTCCTGCCCCCTCAGGTGAGTCCCAGGTAGACGCGGTCGAGCCTGTCGAGGTAGCTGTTGACTCTGGTGGTGCTAGGGGTGCTGAGCATGCGGGTGCCGGGTCTGGGGGTGATGAGCCCGAGCGTGCGGAGCCTGGGGGTGCTGAGTCTGGGGGTGCTGAGCCTGGGGGTGCTGAGTCTGGGGGTACTGAGCCTGGGGTTGCTGAGTCTGGGGGTGCGGAGCCTGAGGGTGCTGAGCCTGCGCGTGTGGAGTCTGGAGGTGCTGAGCCTGGAGGTCCTTCGGGTGCTTCGTCCCGTCGGGAGCCACTCTCTTTACAGCAGCTGCGCGAGTGGTTTGCTAGGCGCTGGAGCCGTGCTGCTGGAGCTGGTGGTACTACGGGCGCTGGAGGTCCTGCTGCTGCTGGAGCTGCTGGGGGTTCTGGAGCCACTGGTCCCGGAGGTGCTCGTACTGGAGGTACTGGAGCTGCTGGGCCTGGTGGTGGTGCTCGGGCTGGAGCTGCTGGGGGTGCTGGAGCTGGCGGTGCTGCTAGAGCAGGTGCTGCTGGAGGTACGGGAGCTGGCGCTACTGGAGCTGCTGGGGCTTCTTGTGGTCCTGCTGGAGCTGGAGCTGCTGGAGGTGCTGGAGCTGGAGGTGCTGCTGGAGTCGGTGCTCCTGAGGGTGCTGGCGTTGGTGCTACTAGAGCTGCTGGAGGTGCTGGTGGAGCTGGTGGCGCTGCTGGAGTTGGAGCTGCCGCTGGGGGTGCTGGTGCTGTCCCTGCTGGTTCTGGAGGCGCTGCGCGGCCGCGGCCGTACTTCGTTCCGCTCCTTCAGCAGGTTCTTGGTCTCCCGCCTTCTACTGGTCCTGCTCCTTCCTTAGAGTGTCCACCGCCTGTCCAGTCGCAGTCACAGTTACAGCCCGCCTCCCCACTGCCTGCTCCTTCTCCTTACACTGGTCCGACCGGAGGTCTTACGGAGCGTCGTGAGCCTGAGTTTCGTCCTGCGTCGCCTGTTCGTGCTGCTCGCACTAGTCGTCGTGGTTCGCGTCCGCGTCCTCCTCCTGTCCCTGGCACGCACCAAATGGCTCTGCGTCCTTCCACTGCTCCGCAGCGTGTCCCTCTGCCGTCTCCTTCTGCGTCCTCTCTTCCTGCCCTTGCTGACCTGGAGTCTGACTCCCTTCGTGCTGCTAGTCCTACTGTCACGCGTCTCCTGGCCACTGACCCTTCCTTTGAGTCCTCTGCTGCGTCTGCCTTAGTTGCTGAGCTTGTCGACTTCGCTGCTCACTGTCGTCTTGACTACGCTGCTAGTCTTGTTGCTGAGTCTGAGTCTGTCTGTCCTCCGTCCGTCGGGGGTGAGTGTGCTCTTAGCATGGATGTCCTTGAGGACAGGCAAGAGGACTTCCAGTGCTTTGCTGCTGCTTTACCTCGTCTCGTGTCCATGCTGCTGCTGATGCACCAGACATCCCGACCCCGCGCTCTTACGCAGAGGCGATAGAGGGTCCCTACTCCTCTCAGTGGCAGACAGCCATGGACGCAGAGATGGCTTCCTGGAAGTCCCCATTCACCTACGTCGACGAGGTTCCCCCACCTGGGGCGAACATTGTCGATGGCATGTGGATTTTCAGGGTGAAGCGGCCGCCGGGTTCTCCGCCTGTCTTCAAGGTGCGTTACGTGGCTCGAGGCTTCAGTCAGCGGCATGGAGTTGACTACTTTCATACCTTCTCTCCCACCCCGAAGATGACCACTCTTAGGGTACTCGTGCACGTCGCTGCTCAGCGTGACTACGAGCTTCACTCTCTTGACTTCAGCACAGCGTTCTTACAGGGCAGTCTGCACGAGGAGATCTGGCTGCGCCGCCCACCTGGCTTCACTGGGTCGTTTCCTCCTGGTACCCAGTCGAGCCTCCGGCGGCCAGTCTACGGTCTCCGCCAGGCGCCCCGTGAGTGGCACGACACACTGAGGACTACGCTTGCGGCTCTTGGGTTTGCTCCTTCCACTGCTGACCCGTCGCTGTTTCTCTGCACCGACACTACTCTGCCGTCAATCTACATCCTCGTGTACGTCGAAGACTTGGTCTTTGCTACTGCTGACACTGTTGGACTGGCCCACGTGAAGTCGGAGCTGCAGAAGAGGCACACGTGCACAGACCTGGGTGAGCTGCGCAGCTATCTTGGCTTGCAGATCACCCGGAACAGAGCACGGCGCACCATTACCTTGACTCAGTCACACATGGTGCAGCAGGTCCTTCAGCGCTTCAACTTTACGTACTCCTCGCCTCAGGCCACTTCTCTGTCTACTCGCCACTCGCTCTCAGCTCTGCCTTCAGATGAGTCCGTAGAGCCGAGTGGCCCGTACCCAGAGCTTGTTGGCTGCCTCATGTACCTGATGACCTGCACTCGACCTGACCTGGCATACCCTCTTAGCATCTTGGCACGCTATGTTGCTCCTGGGAGACACCGACCAGAGCACATGGATGCAGCTAAGAGGGTGTTGCGCTACCTGTGCAGTACGTCGGGCATGTGGCTCGTGCTTGGAGGATGGGCTCGAGTTGTCCTCACTGGTCACGCAGACGCTTCTTGGGTTGACGACTTGGCTACGCAGCGGTCGTCACAAGGTTACACCTTCAGCCTTGGTTCTGGCTCTGTTTCGTGGCGGTCTACCCGCTCGTCTTCTACGCAGGGGCCATGGCTGCACAGAAGTTACGCTGGCTCACCTACCTGCTGACCGACTTGGGAGAGACGCCTCGTTCTCCTCCAGTTCTGTACGTCGACAACAAGGCCATGCTGGCCTTGTGTCAGGAGCACAGACTGGAGCACAGAACGAAGCACATTGCTCTTCGCTACTTCATTGCTCGAGAGTTGCAGCAGCGTGGTCAGCTTCGTCTTGCTTACGTGGCCACTCGGGCCAACATTGCTGATATCTTTACCGAGGCACTTCAGCCTTGTGATCATCAGCGTTTTTGTACTATGTTAGGTCTTGTGCCTACCTGGCCTCACTTGCTTACCTCTTGACTTTGCTTGTACTGTGATCTATATATACCTGCACCCTGCATGCTTACTCTTGCTAGGTTGAGATCACTGTCTTGCTTGTTCACCTTGATTTATAGTCCTGTATGTGAACTGACCTTGTGGCCTTGAACTTGTTCGCAGAATGTGTGGTGACGTTGTGATCCACCCTGAGCTTGACGTTGCCTTGTTCTCTTGCTTGTCCCCCACTTTGCCTATGGGGGTGTGTCAGAACTATATTGTAGGCTGTAGTGGGGTAGACAATATGGGGTACAACACTTTTAGGTTTCCCTACTTGTACCCACCTGATTGCTAGTCAATTCATTCCTCGTACTTTTCTCACACGATTGGCCAGCGACTCCGGGTTTCCATCAGCATTGATGTCCGAGGCGTTGCCATTCGACTCAAACGGAGTGGACGGAGCAGAAACCAACGGGCTCTTCACCAGCAGGGAACCCTGTCAGAATGTCGATGTTTGTCTAGCCTGCAGTGGGGTACTCTATAGTGAGTACAGCCCGAATTAGGGTTTGCTATATGTACTCAACTGCCTGCTAGTGAAAATCACCTCTTTCCTGTTTCTCGTTTTAGCCTGCTGTTTCGACCTGCTGTTTCGACAAACCCTCCACGTTGTTGGAAATACAATCATAAAGTATATTTATATGCTATTAGATATTAGTGTAGTACCCTTTATAAGACTCCAGGTCCTACAATAATTGTGCAATTATTGTAGGGCCAGAATTATTGGGGGTCTAGAATTATTGGAGGGTAAAAGTTATTGGTGGGTAGCATTATTGGTGCACCATTATTGGTGTGGATGGGTGGACTTTGGAGGGTTAGGTGCCTGGATAAATACCTTGCTGTGTGGTGCCACAATCCATTCCATTGTTCTGAGTCATTTCAGTTGCAAAGTTTCTCTTGCTACTTTCTACAATCAAGCTTCCGCTACGACGGCACTATGCCTTTCTAGCATGGTATCAGGGCGACTCTAGGGGGCATGCTGCCGAAATTCGGTCAGGCACTTATCATCAAGAACGTTTGACAAGGATAATAGCAACTCAGCATAGGTACGAGCAACTTTCTGGATCAACGGCATGGCTCGGTTTGATGAGGAAGTTGACGCAGGATACGCGGCGTTTGAAG
The DNA here is from genome assembly GCA_947471745.1 of Closterium sp. Naga37s-1. Lineage (NCBI taxonomy): Eukaryota > Viridiplantae > Streptophyta > Zygnematophyceae > Desmidiales > Closteriaceae > Closterium > Closterium sp. Naga37s-1. The sequence continues at coordinate 3,159,768 of CANJKZ010000830.1, forward strand.
AGGCCATTATGGCTCAACATGAGCACCTGGAGAACATGATCGCAAGGGCACCACCGACACTTCAAGCATCATTAAGAGTCAAGTTCAACATGCCAAGTCAAGCACAAGACCCATCCACCCGTGAACAGTCACATGCAAGCACTCCGCGTACTAACCAAACCCATGCTCCAAATGTGGATGCAGGGGTTGAAGGTGAAGGAGAGGGAAGCCTACCCCAAGGAGGAGAGTCATCCCAAGAGAGGGATGCATCCTTCCAAGGAGAGGGGAGCTCCCACCCCGAACCTCAATCAATCATGCAAAAGGAAGCAACGGGGAGGGATGACGCGTACGGGAGTGGAACAAATGTGATGGAGCATGGTGATGAGATCGGCGTGGGAAGAAACATGAGAGGACAGATGGGTGAAGGGAGTGGTCGAAGCAGTCATGTGGGCATGGAAGGTGTGGGATTCGAATCCTAAACTATTGGTGCTCCCCCACTGCGACGTCTTGCTACTAACTCCCATCCCATTGGAGTTCCCGTGATGGGCAGATCTCACCTTTTTGGCAATAATGTCGTACCTCCTCGTGCGCCACGGTCTCAGATGGAAGCTGTACCTGCAGGAAGTATGGGGCGCATGGGGCACGGGATGCAGTCAAGTGGTGTTATGGGACGTGATCAAGTGGAAGTGGTGGAACGTGAAGGCACACAACGCACGATACAACTACCTCGACCATCTAACGTGCCTACGCTCTTCGACCCATCTCCACGCGAGTACACGGAAGAAGACAAGGACAGGTTGTCACGCAAGATGGTGGGAGCAGCGGTGGACAAAGCGTTCACAACAACCCCGTTCGACGGGACTAACTTCCGAGAGTGGTCTCTTCGGTTTCGCATGAACGCATGCGTGACAAATCTGTGGGAGTTTTTCGTGACACTACAATACCCGGTTACAATGGCAAATGGAGAAATGCGAGATGCAATGGAACGGCTGGAAGTTCTGCAAGCAGATTACTCACAACGGGCTACGCTGGCTTTTTGGGTGCTGCTACATAGCGTGAGCGCAACGATTCAGCTGCAACTGGACGTATTCCAAGAGTCATACAGTCCTGCATTCGAAGCATGGGAGTATCTGATGGAGACTTACCAGGCGAAGGATTCGGTGGCAAAGGCGTCTCTCCAGAGGCAATTGGACAACCTGAAGATGGGGAGCCAAGAAAGAGTGGAGGAATACATCAACCGAGCAACTGCAATTCGAGACAAGCTGGCAATGGCGGGAAAGATGGTGGATAAAGATTCGTTCACTTTAAATCTAATTACCGGGCTGCCGCCGCATTGGGAGGAGCTGAGGCATTCGGCAATGCTACACGACATCTCGGACAGCTACACACTACAGCGAATGATGATTCAGGAACAACGCTACCAAGACCTCATTAGCAAGACCAACCGTGACAAGCGTCCTCCCCGCATGGCTGGCCAAGCACGTGGAGATAATTCACCAGCAAAGGAGAGGACCGAGACAAAGGGCAACCAGAATGCGGTTGGGGAGAAACTCAAGGCCAACGAAGGAAGGGGAGGGCGCTCCAACCTTGTGTGTTGGTACTGCAAGGAATCTGGCCACCCGTTCTACAAATGTCCTAAGGCGCCCCCGGGTTGGTCACCACCAGGGTGGCAACCACAAAACTGAGGGAGGACAAACCAGCGCACCTGGAATAGCCGTTCGTCCTCGCCTCGAAGGAGTGAAAGCCCCAAACGTGACAACCAAGCGTCAAAACAGCAAGGGGAAGCCGGGGGAGACAACAAACGCACCGTTACATGCGTTGCAACGGTTCGGTCGTCACAAGCAATGTTACCAACAGCCGGAGGGTCGCTGTGGTTGCTGGACAGCGGATGCAGCCAACACATGACTTCAGAAAAGGATTGGTTTGAGGGTCTAGAGGAGCTGGACGAACCTGTTTACGTGGAGCTTGCTGACGAGAGCCACCTGTTGAGCTCAATGGCGGGAACAATCCGAGCAACGGCACCCGATGGAACAATAGTGCGCTACACGGATGTGCTCTACGTACCTGGCTTGAAGTCCAACCTGCTCTCCTATTGCCAGCTGCACACGAAAGGAGCTCGGATTCGAACTCGTGATGACGGACGCACGGAGATTACTATGGCGGCTGAAGATGAGCATGTGGTCATTGGGGTTGGAATGATCATGCATGGTGTGCTCATGGTGCAGTACGAGCCTGCACATCATCTGCCCATGGATCTGACCATTACCATGAGAAAGACGCATCGCATGATCATGGTCATAAAGGGCTGAATCCACTTTCAGCGCATGCATCCATCACATACCGCATGGCCCACAAGCGCTTGGGTCACCCATCATACACATCCATGGATGCAACATTTCGAAATGGTGATGTTGAAGGACTCACCATATCCGACAAGACTAACCCTCTCAAACCCCCATGTGACTCATGTCTTCGAGGGAAGATGAGCAAGGCCCCCTTTCCCACAGGAAGTACCAATGCCACAACTCTGTCAGAAGTAGTAGGAGTACGGCCTAGGCTTAGTAGCCTAGGCCACAGTAGGACTAGTAACGAGGAGCCAAGTACGAGCTAGGATTGTGTGTAGGAACAGAATTGAGAAGGAATGATTGAACTAGCAAGCAGCAGGATACAAATGGCAAACCCTAAGGGGCTGTACTCACTATAGAGTACCCCACTGCAGGCTACACAAACAACATATTCTGACACACCCCCATAGCCAAAGTGGGGTGTAATCAGCACAATGAGCAGTCATAGCAATAGTTCATAATTATCAGCAAAGCTAGAGGCTATCACAGAGGGCAAGTGAGGAGGAGGAGGGACTATGAAAGGAGAGAAGATGGGAGGCGACGACTGAAGCTGCAGACACACGGGCAACAGAAGCGGCTGACACAGTGGCGGCTGACACAGTGGCTACCGAGACAGAGCGCCCCGGAATACTGGAGTAACTGGCTCTGCGGCTACGACGAGCGGCAGAAGCAACGGACCCACGGGCGACTGGTGCAGCAGGCTCTCAGTGGCTACCGAGACAGTGCGTCCCGGAATACAGGAGTAACAGGCTCTGCGGCTGCGACGAGCGGCAGGAGCAACGGACCCACGGGCAACAGATGCAGTAGGCTCTCTGAGCTACCAGGACAGTGCGCCCCGGACTACAGGTGCTGCGGACGACAAGACAGCAGCCTCCACTCAACCTCCCCCAACAGTCCCACACCCCTCTCACACACCTCCTGTTTCACCCCTAGCTCCATTCCCACATCACCCCCCTAGTGCCACTCCCCACGACTCCCACACCTCCACCCCCCTCAGCGGCAGCTGCAGCAGTGGGAGACGAAAAAGGAGGAGGGGAGAACCCACACCTCTCACCCCCATGCTCGCCACCCCACACCCCAACCACCGCGGAACGCACGGTGGAATGGGAGCAATGGGCAGCACGGGGGGGGGGGGGGGGGGGACGGGCTTCTGCAGGGGCGGCAGCTGCAGGTGCGGGCTGCTCCAGGGGCGGCTGCTGCAGGTGCGGGCTGCTCCAGGGGCGGCTGCTGCAAGTGTGGGCTGCTCCAGGAGCGGCTGCTGCAGGTGCGGGCTGCTCTAGGGGCGGCTGCTGCACTGGCGGGCGGCTCCAGGGGCGGCTGCTGCAGGTGCGGGCGGCTCCAGGGGCTGCTGCTGCAGTGGCGGGCGGCTCCAGGGGCGGCCGCGGGGGGGGGAAAACGCACGGCCCCCAGGGCGCCCCGAGGGGCGACGAGAAGGGAGCCGCGCGGCCCCCCCCGGGGCGCCGCGACGGGCACCAGGGAGGGCGCCGCGACGGGCCCCCAGAGCCACCTCGACGGGCGACGGGGAGGGCGCCGCGCGCCCCCCCCGAAGTCGCCTCGACGGGCGACGGGGAGGGCCGCGCACGGCCCCCGAAGTCGCCACGACGGGCGACGGGGAGGGCGCCGCGCACGGCCCCCGAAGTCGCCTCGACGGGCGACGGGAGGGGACCGCGCGCGGCCCCCGTGGTCGCCACGACGGGCGACTGGTGGGGAGGCCGCGCGGGCCCCCAAGGTCGCCTCGACGGGCGACGGGAGGGGAGGCCGCGCGGGTCCCCGAGGTCGCCTCGACGGGCGACAGGGGGGGAGGCCGCGCGGGTCCCCGAGAGCGCCTCGACGGGCGCTTCGACGGGAGGGGACCGCGGAGGCCCCCCCAAGGGCACCACGACGGGCGCCACGGAAGGGAAAACCGCCAGGCGCCCCGAGCGCGCGGCGGGCAGAAATTAGGGTTTCGCCGCCGCGCACCACGGGGCGCGCGGCGGACAGTACGGCAGCGGAAGCGGGTGGTGGGCCCATACACAGGAAGGCGGCAGACATGCCGCCCTCTGATACCATGTCAGAAGTAGTAGGAGTACGGCCTAGGCTTAGTAGCCTAGGCCACAGTAGGACTAGTAACGAGGAGCCAAGTACGAGCTAGGATTGTGTGTAGGAACAGAATTGAGAAGGAATGATTGAACTAGCAAGCAGCAGGATACAAATGGCAAACCCTAAGGGGCTGTACTCACTATAGAGTACCCCACTGCAGGCTACACAAACAACATATTCTGACAAACTCGACCTTTAGAGCTCGTGCATAGCGACATCATGGACCTGGGTGATGCTCACCCTTCACTTCGCTATGTGCTGACGCTCAAGGACGACTACACCAACTACCTGTGGGTGGCGCCGTTGGCTCGCCGGTCCGACATGGCTGCAGTTTTCTCGGCTTGGCACCGTGAGATGAAGACCAAGCTGCCCAAGACGCCGCTGGCTGCCTTGCGCACGGACAACGGGGGGGAGTATACATCAAACGCATTCACGGATTACATGAGTTCTCACGGTATCAATCACCAAACGTCCTTACCACACACGCCGCAGCAGAATGGAGTCGCCGAACGGGTTAACCGCACACTCATGGACCGAGTGCGTGCAATGACTACCGGGAACAGCCTTTCTTCTAAGTTCTGGCCTTATGCACTGGAGTATGCAGCCTGGTTACACAACCGCATCAGCTGCAGCAGCAACCCATCAGCACACTCACCGTACTTCATGATGACAGGAAAGGCGGCAGATGTTTCAATGGCAAGGACCTTTGGCTGCCTTTGCTACTACCTCCCTCCCCAAGGTAGCTTTGGGAAGTTCGAGCAAAGAGGAAGGGTTGGGATGTTCCTTGGACTCTCCAACGCTCGGAAGGCATGGATCGTGTGGGACTTGGCAAGCGATGTTGACACGGACACACGCTCAGCTCGCTTCTTTGATGACCTCATGATTCCGGACGCTGAATCGGTACTCGAACGCCACCGCTACATGGAAGAAGTCTCACCTCACATCGACGACTGGACTTCCGGGGGAGAAGGCTTTGGGTCCGAGTTGGACTCATTTCCCGCATCCTCGCCATCGCCTACGTCGTCCACGGACACATCAACCACACGAGGACAGGAAGCTGTCGCAAATCAAGAGGATGCACCCATTGACGACGCAGCCAATAAGGGAGAAGGGGGTGCAGCAAGGGACTTACCTCCAGCTGGCGTCTCTTTTCCTGAAGGTGCTGAAAGCAACGAAATGGAGAATGAGGCAAGTCATATCTATGACTTTGCCTACCCACCTGATGGGATCGAGCCGGCAGTTCATGACGCGACTCCACGGTGGGTTCATTTCAACCCAACTGTGACTGTGCTCGGAGGAGAAGGACAAGGGACGGATAGCATGACAGGACTGGACGTGCTGTTTGGGAAACGACAGGCAACACAAGCGTTCAACAAACATCCCAACTTGCAGCAACACGTGCTAGGATGTGCAGCAACCGGCGTCCCCATGGTGGACTTGACATACAAGGAGCCCAAAACGCTCAAAGAGATGACAACAGATCAGTATGCACCTCTTTGGCAAGCTGCTGTGGATGCAGAGTTGGCAAAATTCGACGAGCTGGAAGCATATGAAGTCGTGGACAGAGCTGACGTACCAAAAGGAGTGCCAGTATTGACAGAAGGAGTCGTGTTGAGGGTGAAACGAGACGAGCACGGGGAGCCGAATCGATTCAAGGCACGCTGGGTGGTGAAGGGATGCGGACAGACTTGGGGAACATACGACGAAACATACGCCCCAGTCAGCCAAGGACCTACCTCGCGCATGTTTGTTGCTGGTGCATCGGCCACGAAACGGAAGGTGGTGCAACTTGACATTTCCAACGCGTTCTTTTACGCACCAATCGACAGAGACGTGTACGTGCGACCTCCTAAACCTCGGCGTGAAGGAGACAAGGTCTGGAAACTCAAGCGCAGTGTATACGGACTGAAACAAGCACCACGCTTGTGGCATCAGCACTTACGGGGTGTCCTGTTGGAGCTAGACATGGTGCAGTTCGAATCTGACCCATCGCTATTCCTATGGAAGAGAGAAGGCAAAGACACGGTATGGCTGCTTACTTACGTTGACGACATCCTCATCCAGTCCCATGATGACAAAGGGATTGAAGCTGTGATTCAACACTTGAAGCAGCATTTTACCTTGACCATCAGCAAGACCATGACGCAGTTTTTGGGGCTCAACGTCGCTACTGACAACGGCTCGATCTCGCTCGGACTCACAAAGTACATCTCACAGGCTTTGGCGACCTTCGGGATGGAGAGCAGTCGTTCCGGAGTTCGGACACCGATCACCAAGGAACCTGGACCACAAGGAGAACCACCGGACGAGATTGATGATCAATTAGTGCTGAAACAAGTTGGGACATTGCTGTACATTTCAACAGCAGGGAGGCCGGACATCACCTATGCAGCGCATGTGCTGGCCAGCCAAGCAAGCAAACCAACAGCAACAACAGTGCTTGAAATCCACAGGGTGTTCAACTACTTACAGAACACTGCGGACATAGGGCTGGTCTATGGAGGAGAGGACTTGGTGCTCCGCGGATACACAGATTCGGATTATGCGAACGAAGCAGGGCGTCACTCCGTTGGAGGCTACGTGTTTACCTTGGGAGGAGCTGCCGTCAGTTGGAGGACTAAACGGCAAACTGTCATTGCAACATCAACAGCTGAAGCAGAATACATTGCACTGTTCGAAGGGGCAAGGGAAGCTACATACCTTCGCCGCTTGTGTGAAGACCTCGGTTTTCGACAGCAAGAACCTACTGTCATCTTTGTGGATAACCAAAGCGCAATTGCACTTGCAACCGGGGAGCAGATGAGTCAACGCATCAAGCACATGGACGTCCGTTACCATTGGACGCGGAAGGTCGTTCGTGATGGAGTTGTGCGGCCGGAGTACTGCCCGACAGCTCAGCAGGCTGCGAATTATCTCACCAAGCCCCTCACAGCAAGGCAACATCTCACCTGCAGCCTCTTGTGCGGTCTCCAACCACTTCAACATGGAGCCCCGTCTGCACCCAGTCCTCACATTGAAGCCGCTGGAGCTGCACTCTCATGTCCGGGCCTCTCAAGGGGTGCTGGACAACACGGCATCACGTAACTCCACACATCTCACTCATGTGTTTGGTGCTGTGTGCGTGCTCACGCATGTGCATGACTACCAACACACGAGTGAGAGGGGGAGTGGGGTGGGGAGTATTTTGGGGTGTGGAGTATTTTGGGGTGCAACCATTCGGGATCTGATCGCACAACCATCTTTCATTTTCGCCATTACACGAGTCAGCACATATGCATCAAGAGAAGACCTACTGCAATCAGTGACAAGAGCAGCCATCAAATTCTGTTGGACAGTCGCTGCTGGTCGGTCACAACCACTCGCCAACTGCAACGGCCGTTCCTGAAGACTTCATATGCCTGCTGGTTTCAAGGGGGGGGCAGAAACAAGTCAGCATGAGTCAGCATGAGGCAAGCAGACAGAGGAAATCACAAGAAGAAGCTGACTAAATACAAGGGAAGACAGTTGGAGTCAGACGCTACTGGGACTGCTCACCAAGGTGACACAGGTGCTGCTGATACCGCTGCCACCCAGTGCTGGAGCTGCACCAGTGCAAGCGGCCAGGGCATCAGGGAGAACTGCTGCAGGGCTTCAGGTGCTGCAGGGCGTCAGGGGGAGCAGCTGCAAGCGACCAGGTGATGCTGCTGCCGCCAGTCAGGTGGTGCTGGCAGACGTTTGCAGAAGCAGCCGCCAGGTGCAGGAGCAGCCGCCAGGTGCAGGAGCAGCCGCCAGGTGCTTGTGTACCAGTTGTAGCTGCTTCCGTCCGCCACCTGGTATAGGGGGAGTTGGCACAGGGCAACATGGAGCAACACAGGGTCAAGGGGGGCAGCACAGGGTAACATCACAGGGTACAACGGGTAACATGGGTAACACGACGAAGCATTCTCACCTCGGTAGGAAGGAGAAAGCCGTGCGCCGCCAGGAGTAGCAGTAGTGGGCCGCCAGAAGTAGCAGCAGTGGGCCGCCAGGAGCAGCAGCCGTGCGCCACCAGGAGCTGCAGACGTGCGCGCCAGAGCGCCAGGTGCCGATGCCGGCTGCAGCCGCTCACGCTCGCTAGCTGGTATGGGCGGGGGCAAGGAAAATCACAAGAGAATGTGGGAGCAGTACCAAGTGACTTAGCACGGTCAGTGCTGCAGTACATCAATTGCAAGAAACACGCATGAGTGAGGTCAAGGTGCAAGCAGTGGTAGTTACACAGAGAAGGGCTACTCACCTCGTCACTAGCACAAGGTCGCCCGAAATGGCAAGGGGAGGGCGCGCACCAGCAGAAGCCGCCACATGCGATGTAATGCAGCGGCGCGAATGCTGCTGCAGTCGTGCGCCAGCAGCTGCTGCCGATCGCCACGGGCGCCATGAACAGCAGTCGCGCGCAAGGAGCTGCAGCGCGCAGGTTGTCAAGCGAGGAGGTCACGGCAGCCGCGCGACCGAAGCAGCAGTCGCGGATCTGGCCGCAGCCGCAGGAAACGCGCATCTGGCGCTGCAGGTCGCCACGTGGGCTGCTGTCACCGAGCGCCAGCCATGACATGGCGAGCACTAGTGATGCGCGCTAGCTACAGCTGAAGGACATCGCGCCATGGCGCAGCACAACGCACACCAGAAAATCGTCACGACTAAAGCAGCAGTCGCGCGACAACAAAGGAGATCGGGTCAGCACTGGAAGGCAGAAAAAGCAGCGCGTCCTAGGTCACATGACCAGAAAGAAGCCGTGTGCCATGAAGATATTCGCCAGCAGCAGCTATCCTAAGACCAAGGGAGGCAATCCGCTCTGCTGCTGGGAATCGCGCTGACCGTGGACATCGTCAGCGGTGGCAGCAGCCATGGCTAGGAAACTATCGATCTGGAAGCTCCTGCACTAAACGAGACAATTGGCAATCGGAAATGGCGAAATGACTTGACCCCTGCTGGAGAAGGGTGTGGGAGAAACGGGAGGTGTGCATGGCGACAAACTGAACCAAGAGCCTGACAGGGGAGCGTCCAGTGCACAGAAGTTCGAGAGGGTGGGACGAGAATCAGAAACCCTCGACCTGAACGAGGGTCGCGAGAATTGTGAGGCGGAGAATCAGAGCGCAGCAGCGAAACACCTGAGCAAGGAAACGTGCATCTGAGGAAATTGGGAACGTGCGGGAGACATCGTAACTGCTGCAACAGTGTTTCCGACCAACGCGGTGTCAACGGTGTTAGAATGTAGAACTGAACGAGAATGTGTGAAACTAGGCAGCAGGGTGATACAAGTAGGAAACCCTAGCAATGTTGTACCCCCTAAGGCTAAACCCACTATAGCCTACACAATATGAACATGTATAATGTTTGACACACCCCCATAGGCTAAGTGGGAGACAACCAGATGGTCACAAGACCAGTCAAAGCAAAGCAAAGCAAGCTCAGGGTGGATCTCAAGGAAACCACACAAATTCCGAGCACAAGCAAGTGGTCACAAGACCAGTTCACATGCAGTTTGATAATATAACAAGAGGTACAGTGATCACAACCTAACAAGAGTAAACATGCAGGTATATATATATAGAGATCACAGTACAAGCAGAGTCAAGAAGTGAGCAAGTGAGGGAGAGTAGGCACAAGGCCTAGAACAGTACAGAAACGCTGATGGTCACAAGGCTGAAGCGCCTTGGTGAACACATCAGCAGTGTTGGCCCGAGTGGCCACGTAACGCAGACGAAGCTGACCACGCTGCTGCAGCTCTCGAGCAAGGAAGTAGCGCAGAGCGATGTGCTTCGTCCTGTGCTCCAGTCTGTGCTCCTCACACAAGGCAATGGCGGCCTTGTTGTCAACGTACAGCACTGGAGGAGAACGAGGCCGCTCTCCCAGGTCGGTCAGCAGGTAGGTGAGCCAGCGTAACTCCTGTGCAGCCATGGCTGTGGCGTAGATCTCAGCCTCACAACTGGAGCTGAGAACAGAAGAAGAGCGAGTAGAACGCCAAGAAACTGAACCAGAGCCAAGGCTGAAGGTGTAACCCTGAGACGACCGCTGCGTAGCCTGGTCGTCAGCCCAAGAAGCGTCTGAGTGACCCGTGAGGACAACGTCGCTCCGACCTCCAAGCACGAGCCCCATGCCCGAAGTACTGCACAAGTAGCGCAACACCCTCTTAGCGGCATCCATGTGCTCCTTCCGGTGACGGCCGGGAGCGACATAGCGTGCTAGGATGCTAAGAGGGTATGCCAGGTCAGGTCGAGTGAAGGTCATCAGGTACATGAGGCACCCCACAAGCTCTGGATACGGGCCACTCGGCTCTACGGACTCATCCGAAGGCAGAGCTGAGAGCGAGTGACCGGTAGGCAGAGGAGTGGGCTGAGGCGAGGAGTACGTGAAGCGGAAGCGCTGAAGGACCTGCTGCACCATGTGTGACTGAGTCAAGGTGATGGTGCGCTGTGCTCTGTCCCGGGTGATCCGCAAGCCAAGATAGCTTGTCAGCTCACCCAGGTCTGTGCACGTGTGTCTCTTCTGCAGCTCCGACTTCACGTGGGCGAGTGCCTCAGTGTCAGCAGTAGCAAAGACCAAGTCGTCTACGTAAACAAGAACGTAGAACGGCGGCAGAGTGGTGTCGGTGCGTAGAAACAGCGACGGGTCAGCAGTAGAAGGAGCAAACCCAAGAGCAGCAAGAGTAGTCCTCAGTATGTCGTGCCACTCACGGGGTGCCTGGCGGAGACCGTAGACTGGCCGCCGGAGGCTCCACTGGGTACCAGGAGGGAACGACCCAGTGAAGCCAGGTGGGCGGCGCAGCCAGATCTCCTCGTGCAGGCTGCCCTGTAAGAACGCAGTGCTGAAGTCAAGAGAGTGGAGCTCGTAGTCACGCTGAGCAGCGACGTGCAGCAGAACCCGAAGAGTGGTCAACTTCGGGGTCGGGGAGAAGGTCTGGAAGAAGTCAACTCCCTCTCGCTGACTGAAGCCTCGTGCAACGTAACGCGCCTTGAAGACAGGCGGAGAACCCGGCGGCCGCTTCACCCTGAAAATCCACATGCCACTGACGATGTTCACCCCAGGTGGGGGAACCTCGTCGACGTAGGTGCCTGTGGACTTCCAGGAAGCCATCTCTGCGTCCATGGCTGTCTGCCACTGAGAGGAGTAGGGACCCTCCATCGCCTCTGCGTAGGAGCATGGGGTCGGGATGTCTGGTGCATCCGGGTCTCCCTCAGGGGCAACTAGCATGGACACGAGATGAGGCAAAGCAGCGGCAAAGCACTCAAACTCCTCCTGTCTGTCCTCAAGGACGTCCGTGCCAAGAGCACACTCACCCCCGACAGACGGAGGACAGACAGACTCAGACTCAGACTCAGCAACAAGGCTAGCGGCGTAGTCTAGACGACAGGCAGCAGCAAAGTCAACAAGCTCAGCGACTAGAGCAGACGCAGCTGAGGACTCAAAGGAAGGGTCAGTGACAGCAGTGGCAAGGAGACGCGTGACAGTAGGACTGGCAGCACGAAGAGAGTCAGACTCCGGGTCAGCAAGAGCAGGAAGAGAGGACGCTGGTGGAGACGGCAGTGGGACACGCTGTGGAGCAGTAGAGGGACGCAGGGTCATATAGTGAGTGCCAAGGACAGGAGGAGGACGCTGACGTGGAACACGACGACCAGCGCGGACAGCGCGGACAGGCGACTCTGGACGCGACTCAGACGACTCTGGACGAGTCTCAGGCGACGGAGGACGAGACTCAGGCTCACGACGCTCCGTAAGACCTCCCGTCGGCGCAGTGTAGGGAGAAGGACCAGGAAGTGGAGAGACTGGCTGTAACTGTGACTGCGACTGGACAAGCGGTGGACTCAGTAGGGGAGGAGTAGGACCAGGAGAGGGCGGAAGGCCAAGAACCTGCTGAAGGAGCGGAACGTAGTACGGCCGTGGCCGCTCAGCACCTCCAGCTCCAACCCCCTCAGCAGGGCCAGTCCCAGCAGCTCCAGCAGCACCGCCAGCAGCAGCAGGGTCCCCAGCAGCTCCAGTACCAGCAGCACCTCCAGCAGTGCCAGCAGCACCACCAGCAGCAGCAGCACCTCCAGCAGCTCCAGCAGCACCAGTACCAGCAGCACCTCCAGCAGCGCCAGCAGCACCGCCAGCAGCAGCAGTACCACCAGCAGCTCCAGTAGCTCCAGCACCAGTAGCACCTCCAGCAGCGCCAGCAGCACCAGCAGCACCTCCAGCAGCGCCAGCCGCACCGCCAGCAGCAGCAGCACCTGCAGCAGCTCCAGCAGCACCAGAACCAGTAGTACCTCCAGCAGCGCCAGCAGCACCTCCAGCAGCAGCAGTACCTCCAGTAGCTCCAGCAGCACCAGCAGCACCTCCAGCAGCGCCAGCCGCACCGCCAGCAGCAGCAGCACCTCCAGTAACTCCAGAAGCTCCAGAGTCCACGACACCGGGAGCGCCACTCCGGAGACTGCAGCGCCTAGCATACCACTCTCGGAGCTGCTGGGGAGAGGGGAGCTCCCGCCTAGGAGGGGAAGCACTAGCACCAGCTCCGGCACCACTCCGAGCTCCAGAAGCACCTCTCCTGAGGCTGCAGTACTGTAAGTACCACTCACGCAGCTGCTGCGAGGAGAGGCCTCCCCCAGGTGCAGCACGCTCAGGCTCAGTACTCTCAGACGTAGCACTCCCAGGCTCAGCACCCCCAGGCTCAGCACCTCCAGACTCAGCACCCGCAGGCTCCGCACCCCCAGGCTCAGCACCCCCAGACTCAGCACCCGCAGGCTCCGCACCCCCAGACCCCGCACCCCCAGGCTCAGCACCCCCAGACTCCGCAACCCCAGGCTCCGCACGCTCAGGCTCAGCACCCCTGGCAGGACGAGAGTCGACAGCTACCTCGACAGGCTCAACCGGGTCTACCTGGGACACACCTGAGGGAGCGGCACCCTGAGGGGGGAGGGGGTCTACCACAGCAGCACCTGGCGCGAGGAAGAGAGGCGGGGGGGGGAGCGGGGCAGTGCGGTAGGGGAAGAGGCGGTAGTAGGGCACGGACTCGTCAAAAGTGACGTCCTGAGAGGGCAGGACACGGCGCGAGGTGGCGTGGTAAAACTGCCAACCAGACGCGTCCGGGACAAAGCCAAGGAAGACACAGGGAACAGCGCGGGAGGAGAGCTTGTCCGCGAACGTATCGCGAACAAAAGCTCGGGATCCCCAGACCCGAAAACGCAACGCATCGCCAACCTCTCCCGTCCAACGCAGTGTCGGCGAAGTCTCCGGAACGGAGACACGGGGCCAGAGGTTGAGCTGATGCGCAGCGTATCGGACCGCAAACGGCCACAGAAAGTGGGGGGCAGCCGCATGGATCAAGGAGGTACGAGCGACCTCCATGACCAAACCAATGCGGCGCTCAGCAACCCCATTCTGCTGTGGAGAGGCCGGAAGCGTGAACGACTGGCGGATGCCGTGCTCCGCACAGTAGGCTGCCAAGAGGTCAGAGGAGAACTCACCACCTCTGTCAGAGTGCAGACGCAGGACAGGAAAGTCCGAGTGGAACCGCTCACTGAGCTGGAGACGAGAAGCGCGGATCCAAGGGATCAAAACATCAGGGACCTCACCCTTGGTGCGCAAGGGGAAGACCGTGGTGTAGCGCGAGTAGTCGTCAACAACGATCAGGAAGTACCTCTCCTGACCCTGTCCACGGACGCGGGCTGGGCCCCACACGTCCATGTGGAGCGTCTGCAAGGGAGCAGTCGTCGGGGGAAACGAGGAGGAGTGAGGAGCGGCGCGCTGCCGCCCCTCGACACAGGGAAGGCAGGGAGGAGCAGGCGAGGGTGGGAGTGGAGGGAGAACCCTGGGAAGACCAGAGACAAGGTACCGGTTGTGCATGGCACGAAGGCGCTGCACTGACGGGTGACCAAGACGGTGGTGCCAGAGGACAGTCTCGTGTGCCAGAGAGCGACACGAGCAGGGGGCAGACAGCTGACCTGACGCAGACGCAGACGCAGCTACCTGTGGGGACTCAGTGGTCAGTGTGTACAGGTCCGACCCCGGCTGGCGAGTGAAGGTAGCCAGGTGGCGGCCCGTCCGAGCGCACGTGCAGTGTGTCACACGCTCGTAGGCAGGGGTAAACTGGTGGACACCCCCGTCCTGGAGCGCACTACCCGCCACCAAGTTCGTAGAGAACGAGGGGAGGTAGAGACCTGACAGAGTGCCCGACGGGACCGCAGGACAAGGGAGAACAGTAGAGGAGGTCGCAATGACCGGACCCCCAGAGGGGTCAGCGAGGGAGACTGCAACCGGCCGAGCAAGCTGCTCAAGGGCAGTGCGGTCACGAAAGAAACAGCGGGAAGCGCCTGAGTCCAGTGTGAAGGTGTGCAGTGCCTCAGTAGACGCAGTACCAGAGGGCGCAGACTCACGAGTACCTAGAGCAGCAGCCTCACCAGCACCTGGGGCAACAGACACACGAGCACCTAGTGCAGCAGCCTCACCAGTACCTAGAGCAGCAGACTGGATACCGGGGTCAGGCGGCACACACAGGTGACAGGCACTCTCAGCACTAGTAGGAAATGCATACATGGCAGTGAGGATAGCATCATAGTCAAGAGCATAGATATCTACCCTCTGCCTAAGCAGCTCCACCCAGTCGGGGAGCTCAGCCGCGTCGCCAAACTCTGTACGCCAGGCGTCGCTCAGACGAGCGAAGCAGCGGGACTCTGTGTGACCAAACGTCCCGCAAGGCTGACCAGTCCGAGCACCAGTGCGAATGACGTACGGGCAGCGAGCAGTACCACGTGACCCTCCACGCTGAGCGTACCACTCACGAAGCTGCTGGGGCGTGAGGGACTCACTCGGACGTCGCGGGAGCTGCATCTGGCCACCGCCAGGAGCAGCAGTAGCAGTAGTAGCAGCAGTGGTAGTAGCAGCAGCGCGGCCACCCCTACAACCCCAACCAGCATACCACTCACGAAGCTGTTGGGGCGTGAGGGACTCACGCGGACGGCGCTGGAGCTGCATCTGGCCACGCCAGGAGCAGCAGTAGAAGTAGAAAGAGCAGTAGCAGCAGGAGCAGCAGTAACAGCAATACGGGCAGGGCAGTGCTCACCAGTGGCGAGAAGGGCAGGCGTACGACGGTGGTAACGGCGAGGCCGCTACCAATGCAGGGCGAGGGCTCCGCGGCAGCTGCAGGGGCGGCTGCTCCAGGGGCCAGGGGCGGCTGCAGAGGTCCAGGGGCGGCTGCTGCAGGGGCAGCTGCTGCAGGGGCGGCTGCTGCAGGGGCGGCTGCTCCAGGGGCCAGGGGCGGCTGCTGCAGGGGCGGCTGCTCCAGGGGCCAAAGGCAGCTGCTCCCCTTTCTTTTTTTTTTTTTTTTCATAATTAATTATTTATTTTAGGTTTTGGCAGAGCGCACTCGGCGCTGCAGAGGCGGCTCGCGGGCTGCAGGGTGGCTCGGGCAGCAGCGAGGGGGGGGGGGGGGCGGCGCGCGGCTCCCCAGGGCGCCGCGACGGGGCAGCGGGGGGGGGGGGGGGGGGGGGGGGGGGGGGGGGGGGGGGGGGGGGGGGGGCGCGCGCGGCTCCCCAGGGCGTCGCGACGGGGCAGCGGGGGGTCGCGCGCGGCTCCCCAGGGCGTCGCGACGGGTCAGCGGGGGCCGAGCGCGGCTCCCCAGGACGTCGCGACAGGGCAGCGGGGGCCGAGCGCGGCTCCCCAGGGCGTCGCGACGGGGCAGCGGGGGCCGAGCGCGGCTCCCCAGGGCGACGCGACGGGACAGCGGGGGTCGCGCGCGGCTCCCCAGGGCAGCGCGACGGGGCAGAGGCAGCGCCCACGGGCGACACGCGGCTCGGCAGGGCAGCGTGCTGGCTGCAGGGGCGGTTCTCGGGCCTGACGGGCCTGCAGAGGCGGCTCGGGGGGGCCTGACGGGTCTACAGAGGCGGCTCGGGGGCCTGACGGACCTGCAGGGGCGGCTCGAGGGCCGTACTAGCTTGCAGGAGGCAGCGCGAGGGCTGCAGGACGGCACGCGGGCAGACCGAAGGGCGGGTCGCACGGGGGCGCACGAGGGCGCACGTAAGGTAGGGCGCACGAGGGCGCACGCGGGCGCACGAGTATAGAAAGGCGCACGAGGGCGCACGTAAGGTAGGGCGCACGAGGGCGCTTCTAGCGGAATAGTGGGCCCGTAGGAGAAAGCGGTCCTAGGTAGCAACCTAGGCTCGTGATACCATGTTAGAATGTAGAACTGAACGAGAATGTGTGAAACTAGGCAGCAGGGTGATACAAGTAGGAAACCCTAGCAATGTTGTACCCCCTAAGGCTAAACCCACTATAGCCTACACAATATGAACATGTATAATGTTTGACAAACGGAAACCCAACGGCTGAGTCTTCACCGCAATTACCGCCGTGACCAAAATCAGTTCCGGATTCCACTCCACCACCCTATCGCCTCCGCAATCAACGCCATTTACACGTTATCCTCCACAAACAAACTCACTAAAATCTACAGCAAGGGGGAGTGTTGGAAATACAATCATAAAGTAAATTTATATGCTGTTAGATATTAGTATAGTACCCTTTATAAGACTCCAGGTCCTACAATAATTGTGCAATTATTGTAGGGCCAGAATTATTGGGGGTCTAGAATTATTGGAGGGTAAAAGTTATTGGTGGGTAGCATTATTGGTGCACCATTATTGGTGTGGATGGGTGGACTTTGGAGGGTTAGGTGCCTGGATAAATACCTTGCTGTGTGGTGCCACAATCCACTCCAGCAGGGTGATACAAGTAGGAAACCCTAGCAATGTTGTACCCCCTAAGGCTAAACCCACTATAGCCTACACAATATGAACATGTATAATGTTTGACAAACGGAAACCCAACGGCTGAGTCTTCACCGCAATTACCGCCGTGACCAAAATCAGTTCCGGATTCCACTCCACCACCCTATTGTCAAACATTATATATGTTGTGTTAGTTTAGGCTACAGTGGGTTAGCCTATAGGGGGTACACAATTCTAGGGTTAGGTACTTGTACTCTTTTCATTGCTAGTTCATCCATTCCTGTTCAGTGATTCCAACATGGTATAGAGCAGGTCCTTCCTAGGACCGAAATTTTCTAAGGGCCCACCACTACGTAACTACCTACCTACCTACCTACCCGTGCCCTAGGGCGCCTCGGCGTGTCACGCCCCTAGAGGCCCCTCTTGACGGCCCCGCGCTAGCCCCGTTCAGGCCCCGTCGGCCCCTTTAAGACCCCGTTCAGGCCCCGCGCTAGCCCCGTTTAGGCCCCGTCGGCCCCGTTTCAGGCCCCGTCGGCCCCACGCTAGCCCCTCTCAGGCCCCGTCGACCCGCGCTAGCCCCGTTTCAGGCCCCGTCGGCCCCTTTTCAGGCCCCGTCGGCCCCGCGCTAGCCCCTCTCAGGCCCCGTCGGCCCGCGCTAGCCCCGTTTCAGGCCCCGTCGGCCCCGTTTCAGGCCCCGTCGGCCCCGCGCTAGCCCCTCTCAGGCCCCGTCGGCCCGCGCTAGCCCCGTTTCAGGCCCAGTCGGCCCGCGCTAGCCCCGTTTCAGGCCCCGTAGGCCCCGCGCTAGCCCCTCTCAGGCCCCGTCGGCCCCGCGCTAGCCCCATTCAGGCCCCGATCGGGCCCGCGCTAGCCCCGTTTCAGGCCCCTTCGGCCCCGTTTCAGGCCCCGTCGGCCCCGCGCTAGCCCCGTTCAGGCCCCGTCGGCCCCTTGCTAGCCCCGTCAAGGCCCCGTTTGGCCCCGCGCTAGCCCTGCTCAGGCCCCGATCGGCCCCGCGCTCACCCCTCTAGGGCCCCAACCGGCCCCGTGCCTACCTCGCCGACCCGTGCCCACCACCCAGAGGCCCCGGGCGGCCCGTTCCGCCGCAGCACAAGAGGGAGAGCGGGCGGCCCGTCCCCGCCGTGACCTGAGCCGAGCCGCGACCCGACCTGAACCGAGCCGCGCCGCCCTGCCCTACCTGGTTCGTCCTACCTGCTTCTCCTACCGCTACTGCTGCTATTTCTACTGTTCCTATGGCTAGCCCACAGGTTCTCGTGTTCGATGCTGAGGGCCGCCCTGTGAAGTTTGACACCTGGCTCGATGACCTGCACCTCTACCTACAGCTCACAGCCAAGGATGACATCTCACTGTACGATCACGCCCTAGGCCTTGTCACTGCCCCTGCTGCTACTGCTGACAGCACTGCTCGCTCACAGTGGCAGACTCGTGATGCCCACGCTCGCTTCGCCATTCGCAACTCCCTGCCGATAGACGAACGCGAGCACTTTGGTCAGCACAAGACTGCACCGGCACTGTACACAGCTGTAGTTGCTCGCTACTCCTCACCTGCCTCTGCCGCACTAGGCCGTCTCTCCCTCCCCTACCTGTTTCCCGACCTGGCCTCCTTTCACACAGTCGCTGACCTCATCACGCACCTCCGTACTAGTGAGGCCCGCTTCCGTGCCGCCATGCCTGCTGAGTTCCTTGCCACGCACCCCCCTCCACTCTGGCTCACTCTCTATCACCTAGTCACCCGCCTCCCTGACACACTGCGTGCTGTCAGGGACCACTTCCTAGCTCGTTGCCCCACTGAGCTCACCATTGCCCTCCTCGAGAAGGAGCTACTTGCAGCTGAGGCTAGCATAGTCGCTGTAGGTGCCTCTCGTGGCGACCCCCGTACCCCGTTCTTTGAGGGGTGTTCTCCTTCCCCCCTTCTTCCCTCTGTCGCCTCTGCTGCTGCTGTCGACCTTCTTGGTACTGAGAAGGTCGGCACTGCGTCTGCCTCTAGCGGACGCCGCAGCGGCAAGGGCAAAGGGGGCAAGGGTAGTGGCGGTGACGGCGGGGGAGGCGGCGGTGGGGGCGGTGGAGGCAGTGGGGGTGGTGGCTCGGCTGGAGGGGCGAGTGGTAGCGGTGGGGGTGGTGGCGGCAGCGGCGGGGGAGGTGGCAGGAGTGGAGGCGGCGGTTGGGGTGGTGGTGGACGAGGCGGCGGCAGGGGTTGGGGTGGTCGAGGAGGTGGCAGCGGTGGTGGTGGCCGTGGAGGCGCTGGCGGTGGCCAGGGCCAGCAGCACACTCTCTCGCCCCAGGAGGTCCGTGAGTGGTACTCTCAGCACGGGGGTGGGGGTGGTCTTAGCTGCACGTACGTCATTCGCACTGGTGACCGCACTGGTCAGCAGTGTGGACGACCGCACGCCACACAGCGCTGCTTCTCTCGTCTCGACGACGCTTGGCGTGTTCAGTTCCCTCAGGCCACTGAGCTGCCCCGCTGGCTTGATCTCCTGAAGAAGGGGATTGATATCTATGCTCTAGACTTTGATGCTATTCTATCTGCCATGTATGTGATGTCTACTAGTGGAGAGGGTGCTGAGTACTTGTGTGTGCCGCCCGACCCGGGCATTAGGGCCAGTGCGTCTGCCGCTCCAGGTACTCACGTGTCGGCTACCCCAGGTGCTGGTGAGGCTGCTGCTCTAGGTGCTCGTCTGTCTCCCCCCCTTGGTACTGCGTCGACTGCCGCACTGCACACCTTCACACTGGACTCAGGTGCTTCTCGCTGCTTCTTTCGTGACCGCACTGCCCTTGAGCCACTTGCTCGGCCAGTTGCTGTCTCCCTTGCTGACCCCTCTGGGGGTCCGGTCATTGCGACCTCTTCCACTGTCCTTCCCTGCCCTGCGGTCCCGTCGGGCACACTGTCAGGTCTCCACCTCCCCTCGTTCTCTACGAACTTGGTGGCAGGCTGTGCACTCCAGGACGGGGGTGTTCACCAGTTCACCCCTGCCTACGAGCGCGTGACACACTGCACGTGTGCTCGTACGGGCCGTCACTTGGCTACCTTCACTCGGCAGCCGGGGTCGGACCTGTACACACTGACTACTGAGTCCCCTCAGGTTGCTGCGACTGCGTCCGCGTCCGCGTCAGGTCAGCTGTCCGCCCCCTGCTCGTGTCGCTCTTTGGCACACGAGACTGTCCTCTGGCACCACCGCCTTGGCCACCCGTCTGTGCAGCGGCTTCGTGCCATGCACTCCAGGTACCTTGTCTCTGGCCTGCCCAGGGTCCTTCCTCCCCTCCCACCCTCGCCTGCTCCTACCTGTCTCCCCTGTGTCGAGGGACGGCAGCGCGCCGCTCCTCACTCCTCCTCGTTCCCCCCGACGACTGCTCCCTTGCAGACACTCCACATGGACGTGTGGGGCCCAGCCCGCGTCCGTGGTCAGGGTCAGGAGAGGTACTTCCTGATAGTTGTTGACGACTACTCGCGCTACACCTCGGTCTTCCCCTTGCGCACCAAGGGTGAGGTCCCTGATGTCTTGATCCCTTGGATCCGCCGAGCCCGTCTCCAGCTCAGCGAGCGTTTTCACTCGGACTTTCCTGTCCTGCGCTTGCACTCTGACAGAGGTGGTGAGTTCTCCTCCGACCTCTTGGCAGCCTACTGTGCTGAGCACGGCATTGAGCAGTCGTTCACGCTTCCGGCTTCTCCACAGCAGAATGGGGTTGCGGAGCGCCGCATTGGCCTGGTCATGGAGGTCGCCCGTACCTCCTTGATCCATGCGGCTGCCCCCCACTTTCTGTGGCCGTTTGCGGTCCGGTACGCTGCGCATCAACTCAACCTCTGGCCCCGTGTCTCCTTGCCGGAGACCTCGCCCACGCTACTGTGGACGGGGGAGGTTGGCGATGCGTCGCGTTTCCGGGTCTGGGGGTCTCGAGCTTTTGTCCGCGATTCGTCTGCGGACAAGCTCTCCTCCCGTGCTGTTCCCTGCGTCTTCCTCGGCTTTGTCCCGGACGCGTCTGGTTGGTAGTTTTACCACGCCACCTCGCGCCGAGTCTTGCCCTCCCAGGACGTCACTTTTGACGAGTCCGTCCCCTACTACCGCCTCTTCCCCTACCGCACTGCCCCGCTCCCCCCCCCGCCTCTCTTCCTCTCGCCAGGTGCTGCTGTTGCAGACCCCCTCCCCCCTCAGGGTGCCGCTCCCTCAGGTGTGTCTCAGGTAGACCCGGTTGAGCCTGTTGAGGTAGCTGTCGACTCTCGTCCTGCTGGGGGTGCTGAGCCTGGGGGTGCTGAGCCTGGGGGTGTGGAGCCTGGGGGTGTGGAGCCTGGGGGTGTGGAGCTTGAGGGTGCTGAGCTTGGGGGGGTGGAGCCTCGTGGTACTGAGCTGCGGAGTCCGGAGTCTGGGGGTTCTGCGTCTGGAGGTACGAGGTCTGGGATTCCTGCACCTGGAGGAGCCCTCTCCTCGGAGCAGCTACGTGCGTGGTACTTAGAGTACTGCAGCCTCCGGAGAAGTACCGCTCGAGCCGGACGTACTACTGGGACTGGTGCTAGTACTTCTTCTCCCGTTCGGGAGCTCCCCTCCCGCGAGCGGATCCGTGAGTGGTACGAGCGGCGCTGCACTCTTCGGAGTGGCGTGCCTCGTGTTACGAACCCCGCTGCTGTTGGAGCTGCTGCTGGTGCTGAGGACCCGGGCGTTGGAGCTGCTGCTGGTGCTGAGGACCCGGGCGTTGGAGCCGCTGCTGGTGCTGAGGACCCGGGCGTTGGAGCTGCTGCTGGTGCTGAGGACCCGGGCGTTGGAGCCGCTGCTGGTGCTGAGGACCCGGGCGTTGGAGCTGCTGCTGGTGCTGAGGACCCGGGCGTTGGAGCTGCTGCTGGTGCTGAGGACCCAGGCGTTAGAGCTACTGCTGGTGCTGAGGACCCGGGCGTTGGAGCTACCGCTGGTGCTGAGGACGTGGACGCTGGAGCTGCTGCTGGTGCTGCGGACCCTGGTGCGGGTGTCCCTGCTGGCTCTGGTGTCGCTGCTCGGTCTCAGCCGTACTTTGTTCCGCTCCTTCAGCAGGTTCTTGGTCAGCTTCCTCCTCCTTTTCCTCCTCCCTCCTTAGAGTGTCCTCAGCCTGTCCAGCTGCAGTCGGCGTTACCGTCTGCCTCCTCTCTCCTTGGTCCTGCTCCTTACACTGGTCCGACTGGAGGTCTTACTGAGCGGCGTGAGCCTGCGTCTCGTCCTGTGTCGCCTGAGTCTCGTCCTGGGTCGCCTGTCCGCACTGCTCTCTCTAGTCGTCGAGTCCAGCGTCAGCGTCTTCCTGCTGTCCCAGGCACTCACCGGATGGCGCTTCGTCCGTCCACTGCTCCACAGCGTGTCCCACTGCCGTCTCCTCCTGCTTCCTCTCTTCCTGCTCTTCCTGACCCTGGGTCAGACTCTCTTCGTGCTACCAGTCCTGCTGTCACGCGTCTCCTGGCCACTGTTGTCACTGACCCTTCCTTTGAGTCTGCTGCTGCGTCTGCCTTAGTTGCTGAGCTTGTCGACTTTTCTGCTCGCTGTCGTCTAGACTACGCTGCCAGCCTAGTTGCTGAGTCTGAGTCTGTCTGTCCTCCGTCCGTCGGGGGTGAGTGTGCTCTTGGCACTGACGTCCTTGAGGACAGGCAGGAGGAGTTCCAGTGCTTTGCTGCCGCTTTGCCCCATCTCGTGTCCATGCTTGTTGCCCCTGAGGGAGACCCGGATGCACCAGACATCCCGACCCCACGCTCTTACGCAGAGGCGATGGCCGGTCCCTACTCCTCTCAGTGGCAGTCAGCCATGGACACAGAGATGGCTTCCTGGAAGTCCACAGGCACCTACGTCGACGAGGTTCCCCCGCCTGGGGCGAACATCGTCAGTGGCATGTGGATTTTCAGGGTGAAGCGGCCGCCGGGTTCTCCGCCTGTCTTCAAGGCGCGTTACGTTGCACGAGGCTTCAGTCAGCGCGAGGGAGTTGACTTCTTCCAGACCTTCTCCCCGACCCCGAAGATGACCACTCTTCGGGTTCTGCTGCACGTCGCCGCTCAGCGTGACTACGAGCTCCACTCGCTTGACTTCAGCACTGCTTTCCTGCAGGGCAGCCTGCACGAGGAGATCTGGCTGCGCCGTCCACCTGGCTTCACTGGGTCGTTCCCTCCTGGTACCCAGTGGAGCCTCCGACGGCCAGTCTACGGTCTCCGCCAGGCGCCTCGTGAGTGGCACGACACACTGAGGACTACGCTTGCGGCTCTTGGGTTCGCGCCTTCTACTGCTGACCCGTCGCTGTTTCTACGCACCGACACCTCACTGCCGCCGTTCTACGTCCTTGTGTACGTCGACGACTTGGTCTTTGCTACTGCTGACACTGTGGCACTCGCCCACGTGAAGTCGGAGCTGCAGAAGAGACACACGTGCACAGACCTGGGTGAACTGACAAGCTATCTTGGCTTGCGGATCACCCGGGACAGAGCACGCCGCACCATCACCTTGACTCAGTCACACATGGTGCAGCAGGTCCTTCAGCGCTTCCGCTTCACGTACTCCTCGCCTCAGCCCACTCCTCTGCCTACCGGTCACTCGCTCTGAGCTCTGCCTTCGGATGAGTCCGTAGAGCCGAGTGGCCCGTATCCAGAGCTTGTGGGTTGCCTCATGTACCTGATGACCTGCACTCGACCAGACCTTGCATACCCTCTCAGCATTCTTGCACGCTATGTCGCTCCCGGCCGTCACCGGAAGGAGCACATGGATGCAGCTAAGAGGGTGTTGCGCTACTTGTGCAGTACGTCGGGCATGGGGCTAGTGCTTGGAGGGCGAGTCCCAGTTGTTCTCACTGGGCACTCAGACGCTTCTTGGGCAGACGACCAGGCTACTCAGCGGTCGTCTCAGGGTTACTCCTTCAGTCTTGGCTCTGGTTCTGTTTCTTGGCGTTCTACTCGCTCTTCTTCTGTTCTCAGCTCCAGTTGTGAGGCTGAGATCTACGCCACAGCCATGGCGGCCCAGGAGCTACGCTGGCTCACCTACTTGCTGACCGACCTTGGAGAGCAGCCTCGTTCTCCTCCAGTGCTGTACGTCGACAACAAGGCAGCCATTGCCTTGTGTGAGGAGCACAGACTGGAGCACAGAACGAAGCACATTGCTCTGCGTTACTTCCTCGCTCGAGAGCTGCAGCAGCGTGGTCAGCTTCGCCTGCGTTACGTGACCTCTGAGGCCAACACTGCTGATGTGTTCACCAAGGCGCTTCAGCCTTGTGACCATCAGCGCTTTTGCACTCTTCTAGGCCTTGTGCCTACTGGACCTCACTTGCTTACTTCTTGAGTCTGTTGTACTGTGATCTCTATATATAAACCTGCATGTGAACTGGTCTTGTGACCACTTGCTTGTGCTCGGAATTTGTGTGGTATCCTTGAGATCCACCCTGAGCTTGTTTTTGCCTTGCTTTGCCTTGACTGGTCTTGTGACCCCTAGTTCTCCCCCACTTTGCCTATGGGGGTGTGTCAAACATTATATATGTTGTGTTAGTTTAGGCTACAGTGGGTTAGCCTATAGGGGGTACACAATTCTAGGGTTAGGTACTTGTACTCTTTTCATTGCTAGTTCATCCATTCCTGTTCAGTGATTCCAACACCTATCGCCTCCGCAATCAACGCCATTTACACGTTATCCTCCACAAACAAACTCACTAAAATCTACAGCAAGGGGGAGTGTTGGAAATACAATCATAAAGTAAATTTATATGCTGTTAGATATTAGTATAGTACCCTTTATAAGACTCCAGGTCCTACAATAATTGTGCAATTATTGTAGGGCCAGAATTATTGGGGGTCTAGAATTATTGGAGGGTAAAAGTTATTGGTGGGTAGCATTATTGGTGCACCATTATTGGTGTGGATGGGTGGACTTTGGAGGGTTAGGTGCCTGGATAAATACATTGCTGTGTGGTGCCACAATCCACTCCAGCAGGGTGATACAAGTAGGAAACCCTAGCAATGTTGTACCCCCTAAGGCTAAACCCACTATAGCCTACACAATATGAACATGTATAATGTTTGACAAACGGAAACCCAACGGCTGAGTCTTCACCGCAATTACCGCCGTGACCAAAATCAGTTCCGGATTCCACTCCACCACCCTATCGCCTCCGCAATCAACGCCATTTACACGTTATCCTCCACAAACAAACTCACTAAAATCTACAGCAAGGGGGAGTGTTGGAAATACAATCATAAAGTAAATTTATATGATGTTAGATATTAGTATAGTACCCTTTATAAGACTCCAGGTCCTACAATAATTGTGCAATTATTGTAGGGCCAGAATTATTGGGGGTCTAGAATTATTGGAGGGTAAAAGTTATTGGTGGGTAGCATTATTGGTGCACCATTATTGGTGTGGATGGGTGGACTTTGGAGGGTTAGGTGCCTGGATAAATACCTTGCTGTGTGGTGCCACAATCCATTCCATTGTTCTGAGTCATTTCAGTTGCAAAGTTTCTCTTGCTACTTTCTACAATCAAGCTACGACGGCACTATGCCTTTCTAGCACACGTCAGACTTTGGGTCACGAGCAAAAGTCCTGCCTCTTGCAGCTCTTCCACGACCCATGGTGCGATGATGAAAGGCATGAAGCTGAACCAAAATGTCAGATAAAGAAGCTGATCTGAGCACCGAACAGCACTTGGTTTTCCATTTGCTTGCAACATAGCATGCTTTAGTAGCCAATGAACTCTCGCAATCAGGGCTATATTTTTGTTTTGAGCAACCCTTGTGATCAGTGTTGCACCTGTTCAAAAACCTGATTATCAGTGTGACACCTTGTTCAAACCCTGATCCATCAGTGTTTTTCTCGTTTTTGAAAATCCAACCCTGTGGGATCAGTGTACCAGTTTTTTAAACTCTGGTGTTTCTGGCCAATGGTGGCCCACTTCGTGCCAGCACATGTATTGTCGAGGCTGAAATTTCTGTTTCGACAGTTGGCAATTGGGAATCCTGGGTTACGGGAAAGAGGGGGTGGGGGAAGTGGGGGGCGGGGGTATGATACTCGCTTCAGGGTAAATTTCGTTATAAAGATCGGTAACCCTGAGGCATCAGTGTGCCTCAAATGTAAACCCTGGCATATCAGGAAAATCCTAGCTCTAAAAAAAATTACCCTAGGCCATCAGTGTGACTACCAAAAACCACCCTGATAATCAGGGTATCAGGGTGATTTACACTGATAGAATTAGCCCTGCTCGCAGTAGATAACGTGAAATCCATTTTCGTAGACAGTGCAATCCGAGCCCCTATATAATTGCACGCCGTTGACAGCTCAGCTGACATCATCCTTGACCAAATTGTTCCCTGACGAATGGCAATCCCATGAAGTATATAAGCAGAAACGATGTTCCCTTTTTGAACACATTATTGATATCTATTTATAGGTCCTGTTGAGAGGAAATTGTTAGTAAGGAAAAGGTAAAAGCAAGTAATAAATTTCTGTACATTGCGCCTGTCGAAGCGCGTAGAAAATCCATGGCGGAGAGCATGCGTAGTCATTTATAAGGGGTATCACTGTAAGCATGCGTAGTCATTCTCTCTACATTAGGTTGAAGTCATCCTCTCACCACACCCTAACATCTGCCTAAATTCGAACAACTCACAAACAGATAGCCCCAAACCGCTGGCAAAACAAACCTCACCAAGCCTGCCAGCGATGGGGTTATTGCGCGTGAGCGAATCTGTTCGCTTCAAGACGCGCTGGGCAGTGGGGAAGACCCCTGCCCCGCCCATCGCCCTGGTCGCTGCCATGTGCTTTGCCACTGGGGGTTTCTATACGGTGGCATGCCTCATTGCTATATGTCAGATCGGTTGATTGCGTTACGGTGAGGCAGACTCTCACCCCTGTCATACACTGCGCGACCCGATGTTGTACCTCGTTCAAATGTGCGGAGTGCCACTTCGCGATATTCAGCGTGGTACAGTAGTGGTGGTTACGCCTCGCTGTGGCCTCATTGCGGGTGCGAGCGATGATGGTGGTTACCCCAGATTCCAAAGAAGCATGAGGGGGCGGCTCGCTGTGGCTGATTGTTCCAGGAAACCAGCAATTCAGCCAACGGGGTTGTTTCAGGAGCAAATGTGGTTCTCCCCTGCTCTGACAAGCACACCATCACATCCCATCTGCCACGCCCAAGCGCTAGTACTTATCATGCTCGATTCTCAGCTCCTACCAACAAAAATCAGTCTCTTTCCCTACTGAGCATTCCATTAGAGAACTACCTAAAGCGCAAATATGGCTTACCCTACCAGTCTGTTCTTAATCCTCGCCCTCATCAGCCTGGTACTGCATGGCGCAGATGCGACTAACATGCCTGCTGGCGGATGCCACACTCGCTACGTCTGCCCCTACATCGACGACCTCGCTACCGCAACAATCACCGACTCCACTTACACCGACTACACCTTCATCGGCGATTTCCAGGGACAGTTCAACGACCAGGGCGGGCTGTACGAGCCTCACCAGCGCGGCTCGGGTCCCGTGAATTACGAGCGGTACACGGAGGTGGGGACCATTTTCGACGTGGTGAAGGGCGTGTACGGCGATACGCTGCAGGAGTGCTGCCGTGCGTGTGCGCGCTCCACCTACTGCTACGAGTGGCATTGGTTCAAGAAGTAAGTGTGGGTTGACTTATTTTTCCAGAATTCGCGCCAAAAGGTAGCTTTTACTTCTGGAGTCACTGATCTCGAAGAGTGCAGCTCTAAGTGACTGAGTTCCTTTCCTCCTTCGATCCTCTCTCTCTGTCTCTTCCTTCCCCAGCCCGCGTCTTGCCGGAGAAAATGCGAATGTGGCGGGGTTCATCGACCGCGTGCAATGCTACCTGCTGGAGAAGAACGGCGGCTCGGGCACGTCGGGCACTTTCAAGACGCCGTACGCGGGCGACACGGCCACGCAAACTGCGAACTCCGCTTCTTACCCGCTGAGCTTCGTCGGCGGGCTGTGCAACGGCACGGCGCTCGTCGAAAACGACCCGCATCTCACGGGCGCGCACGGCACGCACTTCGATTTCACCGGGCGGCTCGATAAGTCGTTCTGCCTCTTCTCCGACCGTCGATTCCACGTCAACATGCACCTGAACGGATACCAGGGCGCACCGCCCGCGCTTCCCGCGTCGGCGAGGTCGAGCGAGTCGAGCACGGAGCTGCACTCGTGGATTAAGGAGCTCGGCGTCGTGTGGATGACGCCCGACGGCGCGAACCACACGCTCCGCATGGTTGCGCGCAAGGGCAAGCAGCAGGAGCGCGGCGAGAACGGCTTCGTGTCGCTCATTCAGATCGACGGCCTGCTTGCCGTCCCGCCGCCCGTCGGCGAGTCGATCACGACGGAAAGCGGGCTGGTGGTTACCAAGATCGCGGAGGCGAAGGAGGGGCCGTTCGACGTGGATCAGTTCCGGGTGCGCGTGGCGGGGCTGGGGGAACTCGACGTGCGCGTGCGCGTGGCGCACCCGCTGCTGCAGACGCCGACCGAGGCGGAAGCGCACTTTAACGTGGAACTTTCCGACGTGGCGATGACGTCAGCCGTGCACGGCGTGCTCGGGCAGACGTTCAGGAGCTCGCCGGAGCAGCTGCAGCGCGCGGTTAAGTACTCGCACTTAGCGGCGCTGCTGCACCACCCCGTGGACGTGGATAAGGCGGAGGGCAAGGGGTTTCTGGACGGCGATGTGGAGGACTACATCTCCTCGTCCGTCGTCGCGCCCGACTGCAAATACGCCAGCTACGGCTCTGAATGAGGTCACGTCACCAGCTGTGACGCCACCTAAGAAGGATCTTAGTGTGGATTCCCGCAGACGCCGCGAAGAATTAGTGATGGTGGTTGGATGAGTGGAATTGGCGGCTTGACGTGGAAGGTTATCGGATGTCTCGTTGTGGGCTGAGCGATAAAGCATCGGTGTTGGAACGGAAGGGCGAGATAGGGTTCTGCTGTCGTCCGTACACCCTGCCCATTGCTGCCATTTTAGGCTAATAAGGGCTCGGACCCTACCAGTGAAACTATATGTGGCCATTGGCCTTCATTCTACCTAAAACCATGCCACTGGAAGTATCACAAAGTTGGCCCAGCTTGCAATCGCGAGGGGAAAGTGTTCGAAGTTGGCTAGGGAAGTTGGGTTCGCGGGCTCTGCATATTTTCTCGCCCAGCCTCTGGCGAAAATGTGTCACTCACATGTTTCCGCTGTTTTCGCGCAACGACCTCGATTCGCGAAAAAAATTGAGCATCCGCGATCGAGCCTGGCGCGCGAGCTAACCAGGCGCTTCGGGCTTGCCAAATTGTTCGCGCATAAGAGTGATTTGAAACCAACATCGGTCTACGATAGTTAACTTGGTGTAACAAATGACTCTACATTATTTTAGAATGCTGTCACAACATTTTAAAGATCACATGTTCTACATTCACACATAAACACACAGCAACTAAAACATAATCCAGGAGTACCTGCAACCTAGCATCTAGATTCGAAGTTATTTCAAAATTGTTTCAACTACCATAAGATTTGCTTTAACTACCTAACCCAACTCACCCACCCACCCAACCATTTAACCATCCACCCATCTACTCAGCATCGGCGAGCAACACAACAGGTAGCTAACCTTGTTGGCCAAAACTTCATCATGTCTCGTCAATCCCCCCCAGCCGTGATAAGCAAAGCTGCAGCACTATCCACCCATCCACGCATATGTATTTACTCAACATCGGTGAGCAACACAACACGGTACCGAACCTTGTTGGATTCACACATGATGCCGCTTGAATATCTCAGACATCAGAATTGCAAGCAAGCAGCAAAACTACCCAGCCACCCAGCCATTGACCTATCCATCCACCCATCTACGGTATATCTACTCAACATCAGTGAGCAGCACAACACGATAGCGAACCTTGTTGGCCAAATTTTATCCATTGCCTCGTTGAGCTGCGACAGCGGCCGCGTCTGTAACACATGGGTGGTAACCAGGTGGTAAGAGATAGGTAAGAGGGAGATGACAGGGAAAAAACGGTGGTGAGTTTACTAAACGTTGGGCTCCTGCCCCATCGATAGCCTTGTATACCAGGGAGTGTGGGCATGATGTAACACTTAGGTGGTAACCAGGTATTAACAGGGTAGTGATCAGGTTGTAGCAGTCACACCCATTCTAACCCTCACGCACTAGTTTCACACTTACACTAAAACTCGCCTCAGTCACACTAACACAGACTCACTCACCACCGCCACACTCAAAAACACTCACTCACCATAGTCAGTCACAAACCAGCACTCACACTCCGCACTCACACTCACACCAACGCGTACTAACATTTCTTTCACGAGGTGGTCTCTTGATCACACCCAAACTCTCTCACACTCTCTCACCAGTCGCACTAACACACACTCACCACAGTCACGGGCTTGATGCTGTTAGCAGCGCAGAATTCAAACATTTCTTTCAGCAGCATCCGCCCGCCCACCATCGACCCCGCAAGTTTTTTCTGCCCGAAAATCAGATCCAGCAGGCTCACCTGCCAGACCGCATCAGGTGGAATCCCGGCCAGCACGAGCCTGGGAAGAATGGAGGCGATGGGGGAAAGGGGGAAGGGGGAGATTGGGAACAGGAGGACAGGAAAAAAGGGGACATGGGAACGAGGGACAGGGGAAAAGGGGAACAAGGAAGAGGGGGACAGGGGAGAGGGAAACAGGGAGAGAGGGAAAATTAGATCCAGAAGGCCCACCTGCCCAACAGCATCAGGTGGAATCCCCGCCAGCACGAGCCTGGGAAGAAGGGAGGGGATAGG
The DNA here is from genome assembly GCA_947471745.1 of Closterium sp. Naga37s-1. Lineage (NCBI taxonomy): Eukaryota > Viridiplantae > Streptophyta > Zygnematophyceae > Desmidiales > Closteriaceae > Closterium > Closterium sp. Naga37s-1. The sequence goes on from CANJKZ010000830.1 coordinate 3,190,641, forward strand.
AGTAAGGGGAACGGGGAAGGAGCAAGGGGGAGGGGAAATGGGAACAGGAGGAAAGAGGACAGGGGTTAGTTGATTAACAGGGGGAGGGGAAAAAGGGACTCATGTAAGGGGGAATAGAAATGTGGGCGTCAAGGTTGAGTTAGTTCCCAGGCTCGTGCTGACTGGGATTCATGAGAAACATGGCACATGAGCTCATGAAGCTGGGATAGTCCCCGTTAGGAGGCAAGAGAGGCACGCACAGCTGCTCTCGGTTCACCAGCACGTTCACGTGCTTGCTCCTAGGCATCTCCCTCACCCTCCCCCCACACATGGTGACGCACGTGCCATCCGGGTTGATCAAGCTCATGAAGTTGCGGCACAGGCGCCCAGTTCACCAAAACATCCACGCGGGGAGACTTGGGCACCTCGGGATGCCCTTTCCCACTCCCTGGGACAGCAATGCATGAACTCACACACGTGCCATCAGGATGCAGCAGGCTCATGAAGTTGCGGTAGTATTCGTTGGGAGGTAGCACAGGCGCCGAGTTCACCGGGCAGAGAGGCAATGATGGAAGGGGAGAGGCGCACTCACGTGCCATCAGGATTCAGCAGGCTCATGAATTTGCGATAGTCTCCGTTGGGAGGCAGCACGACAACCCGACTGGGCGCCCAGTTCACCAAAACATCCACGCGGGCTGACTTAGGCACCTTCCTCTTCCCCGCACATTCCCCCCACCCCCCAAGCAGCCTGTGTGTGTGCTGCTGCACACGACAAGGCGACACACGTGCCATCAGGGTTCAAAAGGCTCATGAATTTCCTGTAGTCCCCTTGAGGAGGCAAGACAAGAGCGCAGTTCACCAGGACGTCCACGTGGGCACTCTTGGACACCTTCGGATGCCCGTTTTTCCTCTCCCTGGGACAGCAATTCATGAACTCACTCACGTGTCGTCTGGGTTGAGCAGGCTCATGAAGTTCCGATAGTCCCCATTAGGAGGCAAGACAGGCGCGCAGTTCACTAAGACGTCCACGTGGGCAGACTTGGGCACCTCGGGATGCCCCTTTCCAGGGGCAGCGTGCGGATCATACACCACAAACTGCTGCGCGCCCATGCTCCTCGTTTCCCCCTCCTTGCTGGCAGTGGTGGAGAATGCAGTCACGTGTGCCCCCATGGTGCCGATGCCCAGTCCACTAGTGATTTGTAAAGCGAGGTGGCCCAGGCCGCCGATGACGATAACTCCCACTTTCATTCCTGGACGAGTGATGTGGGCGCGCAGGGGGCTGTAGACCGTGATGCCTGTGGAAAGGCACACAAGAGGTGGGGGGGCAGGCGAAGGGTGTGAGAAGGGAGGCGTGCCCATGCTTTCTGACCATGCTCCTCACCTCCCCCTCCTTGCTGGCAGTGGTGGAGAAGGCAGTCACCTGTGCCCCCATGGCCCGCACGATTTGTAAAGTGAGGTGGCCCTAATTGCCGATGCCCATCACGCCGACTTTCATGCCTGGGCGGGTGATGTGCGCACGCAGGGGGTTGTACATAGTGATGCCTGGAAGGAGAGGGGTGGGAGGGAGACAGGGAGAGGGGAGTAGGTGGGGAGTGGGGGGGAGAAGGTGGGGAGTTGGTGGAGTGGGGGGGAGCAGGTGGGGAGTGGGAGGGAGCAAGTGGGGAGTGGGGGGGAGCAGTTGGGGAGTAGGGGGGAGCAGGTGGGGAGTGGGGGGGAGTAGGTGGGGAGTGGGGGGGTGCAGGTGGGGAGTGGGGGGGAGTAGGTGGGGAGTGGGGGGGAGCAGCCACTCAGGCACACATCACAGACATTACTAGACACCCACAGCATTATTAGACACTCACATGCATTACTACACACTCACCGGCACACATGAGTGGAGCGGCATCAACCGAGTCCAGCCCCTTGAAGAGTTTAATGGCCAAGTCAGCGGGGGCAAATGAATGAATACAAGCAAGAAGTAACGCACGCACTCACCGGCGCACATGAGTGGAGCGGCATCAACCGAGTCCAGCCCCTCGGGCAGCTTGACAGCGAAGTCAGCGGGGGCGCGCATTCGAGGTTGGAAGCCGCCTTTGTTGCCATTCAGGATGAGCCCCCAGCCCCCGGCCCCCAGCACCCGTCCCCCATGAGCCGTGCATACGAATACTCACCGGCGCACATAAGAAGGGCGGCATCAACGAGTCCAGCCCATCAGGCAGTTTAATGGCGAAGTCGGCGGGGGCACGAAGTCGAGGTTGGAAGCCGCCCTTGTTGCCGTTCAGGATGAGCCCCGTGTAGCCCTCCACGCACAGGTTCTCCTCCCCACGCACGCAGGAGAGACAGCAGCGGCACGAGTTGCGAAGCCATCCGTATGCGACGCGATCACCGTGCCAGATTCGAAAGTGTGTTTCAGGGAGCGCGAGGACAATGAGCCCCGTGTAGCCCTCCGCGCACACACGACAGGCAGCAGCGGCACGAGTTGCGCAGCCAGCCATAGCCTACGCAGTCGCCCTGTTACAGTGGGGTGGATGGGATGGGGCAGAGAAGGATGGGTGGATGAGCCCCATCACTGGGTACACGGTGTATTCCTTTCCCTCCGTGCACAGGTTCTCCTCGCCGCGCACACAGGAGAGACAGCAGCGGCACGAGTCGCGGAGCCAACCGTACGCCACGCGGTCGCTCTGGGAATGTGGGTCGGTGCGGATGGGTGCAACGGGGAATGAATGGTCTCAGCCCGTGAGGATGAGCCCCGGGGAGCTGCGGACGGTCAGCGCGGGGAGGATACTAGGACCCCCCATAGTGCGGATGGGTGGAACGGGAAAGGATGAGTTCTGGTAGGAGACGCGGAGTCACCGCGACGCGGTCGCCCTGTATTTGCACGGGGAGGAACGGGATTGGGCTTTAGCGGGGGCGCGGAAGGTCAGCGCGGGGAAAATTGAGCTCCGTGCGCCTCTCCCCTCCGCGCGCGGGAGTTCTTTACACCCCGCATTCAACCCTCCGCGCACAGGCACTCCCTTCTGTGCACAGGCGCTTCCGCCGGCGCTCACACGGCCTCTACAAAAATTTTCACGACAGGATCCATGCACGAAACCGCCTATACACAAGGCATCCACGCTCGCCAATGTTGTTGCTATGTTCAAGGACTCCTTGTGGCCTGCTTAGGGAAAGGGGCAGAATGCTAGAAAACGATGTGCACAGAGTGGCATTGTTACCCCTTCCACATTGTATCCCCACACAGCGCAAACCGAGCACCCAGCCTCAGTGATAAGTTTGGTGGACCAATGGGGAGGCTCCGATACAGTCAGCTTGTGCAGTATAAGAAAAGATTGTATAAAATAAAAACCAAAAAGTTACTTTCATTTATTCAAGCACATGATATAACAGCAGCAGCAAAACGTAACAGCTACACGCAGGAGTCACTTGACTAACCCACGCTCCAGATACTCGCGCACCCTCGCCTCCACTTCAGTTCTGGTACATCCCCTCTCTCCCCAATCCCCCCCACTCCCCTCTCCCCCATCCCCCCCCCCCCCCCCCCAAAACAAGAACAACGAACGGACAACAATGTTGACGCAGGACAAAAGCTGCGAATCAACAACTTCTCAGAGCTTAGGTAAGCGTCTCGTGGCACCTCCGTGCCCACTTGTTCAAGAACCACACGCCAGGGTCCTCAAAGGACTGGACCATGTGCACGGTGTGTTGCAGGTCTTCGATGGGCACCACATAATACTCCTCATTGGTGCTCGCAGGCGTCATCACTCTGCATCCGGTGCAAGGATCCACGTGCTCCGGCAGCCACCTGCGCACGAAGGCCACAGCAGTTCCCACATTGGTTTCGCCATGCGCCTCCTCGAGTGTGAGGAGCAGATGAATGCGCCCATGCTGCATCTCCCCTGCTGAGTCCTCGTACTCAATGAACGAGAAAGCAGGCTCCCCGTATGCGTGTGCGTAATGGGCCCGGAGGGTGCTGTGGTCGAGCTGTCGGGGGGGCAGTGCCACCGCCGAATGCACCTGCGATAAGAGGGGGCAGCCACAGGGTGTGTAGTCATCTCAAGGATCCACCTACAAGGGTGCTGGATGCGTACAAGCATGGTACACGCTGCTGTGATGTACCCGCTCATGTCAAAGCACACTGTGCCATGTTCCGAATCTGCCATGATATCTGGATGAGAGAAACACGCATACAGCACTACCACACCAAACGCGGGGCACATACCCAAGCTGGAAACGGCACGAAGCCGCTCTCACGCATCACATATGCGTACGGCCCAACGCCGTCCTCGAGCGCGGTGTCAAAAGCCCCATATATGCCACATGGGCCGGTGGGGCTGGTGCTCGCTCCCAGCATCCGCGTCCTCTGTCCGTTGAGCGATGGGGAACCCGTGGCGATGGCCTGCCAACCACACAAGTCGGCCATTCCGCCAGGGGTGCAGGGTAGGGGCAAGAGAGGAAAGTACTACACGGTTAAGCAACAAAATAACTATAAAAGATACACATCCCGGACCATTAAGAATAGAGAATGCAGATCAGAGCGTGTATGCATCTTAGCCAGTCGATAGTGGCATGAAGCGGAGGCTGCGGTGCATGGTGGTGTGGTTCTACTGTATGGTGGTGTGGTGCTGTGCGTGGTGGTGTGGTGCTGTGCATGGTGGTGTGGTGCTGTGCATGGTGGTGGGGTGCTGCTGCATGGTGGCGTGGTGTTGTGCATGGTGGTGGGGTGCTGCTGCATGGTGGCGTGGTGTTGTGCATGGTGGTGGGGTGCTGCTGCATGGTGGCGTGGTGTTGTGCATGGTGGTGGGGTGCTGCTGCATGGTGGCGTGGTGTTGTGCATGGTGGTGGGGTGCTGCTGCATGGTGGCGTGGTGTTGTGCATGGTGGTGGGGTGCTGCTGCATGGTGGCGTGGTGTTGTGCATGGTGGTGGGGTGCTGCTGCATGGTGGCGTGGTGTTGTGCATGGTGGTGGGGTGCTGCTGCATGGTGGCGTGGTGTTGTGCATGGTGGTGGGGTGCTGCTGCATGGTGGCGTGGTGTTGTGCATGGTGGTGGGGTGCTGCTGCATGGTGGCGTGGTGTTGTGCATGGTGGTGGGGTGCTGCTGCATGGTGGCGTGGTGTTGTGCATGGTGGTGGGGTGCTGCTGCATGGTGGCGTGGTGTTGTGCATGGTGGTGGGGTGCTGCTGCATGGTGGCGTGGTGTTGTGCATGGTGGTGGGGTGCTGCTGCATGGTGGCGTGGTGTTGTGCATGGTGGTGGGGTGCTGCTGCATGGTGGCGTGGTGTTGTGCATGGTGGTGGGGTGCTGCTGCATGGTGGCGTGGTGTTGTGCATGGTGGTGGGGTGCTGCTGCATGGTGGCGTGGTGTTGTGCATGGTGGTGGGGTGCTGCTGCATGGTGGCGTGGTGTTGTGCATGGTGGTGGGGTGCTGCTGCATGGTGGCGTGGTGTTGTGCATGGTGGTGGGGTGCTGCTGCATGGTGGCGTGGTGTTGTGCATGGTGGTGGGGTGCTGCTGCATGGTGGCGTGGTGTTGTGCATGGTGGTGGGGTGCTGCTGCATGGTGGCGTGGTGTTGTGCATGGTGGTGGGGTGCTGCTGCATGGTGGCGTGGTGTTGTGCATGGTGGTGGGGTGCTGCTGCATGGTGGCGTGGTGTTGTGCATGGTGGTGGGGTGCTGCTGCATGGTGGCGTGGTGTTGTGCATGGTGGTGGGGTGCTGCTGCATGGTGGCGTGGTGTTGTGCATGGTGGTGGGGTGCTGCTGCATGGTGGCGTGGTGTTGTGCATGGTGGTGGGGTGCTGCTGCATGGTGGCGTGGTGTTGTGCATGGTGGTGGGGTGCTGCTGCATGGTGGCGTGGTGTTGTGCATGGTGGTGGGGTGCTGCTGCATGGTGGCGTGGTGTTGTGCATGGTGGTGGGGTGCTGCTGCATGGTGGCGTGGTGTTGTGCATGGTGGTGGGGTGCTGCTGCATGGTGGCGTGGTGTTGTGCATGGTGGTGGGGTGCTGCTGCATGGTGGCGTGGTGTTGTGCATGGTGGTGGGGTGCTGCTGCATGGTGGCGTGGTGTTGTGCATGGTGGTGGGGTGCTGCTGCATGGTGGCGTGGTGTTGTGCATGGTGGTGGGGTGCTGCTGCATGGTGGCGTGGTGTTGTGCATGGTGGTGGGGTGCTGCTGCATGGTGGCGTGGTGTTGTGCATGGTGGTGGGGTGCTGCTGCATGGTGGCGTGGTGTTGTGCATGGTGGTGGGGTGCTGCTGCATGGTGGCGTGGTGTTGTGCATGGTGGTGGGGTGCTGCTGCATGGTGGCGTGGTGTTGTGCATGGTGGTGGGGTGCTGCTGCATGGTGGCGTGGTGTTGTGCATGGTGGTGGGGTGCTGCTGCATGGTGGCGTGGTGTTGTGCATGGTGGTGGGGTGCTGCTGCATGGTGGCGTGGTGTTGTGCATGGTGGTGGGGTGCTGCTGCATGGTGGCGTGGTGTTGTGCATGGTGGTGGGGTGCTGCTGCATGGTGGCGTGGTGTTGTGCATGGTGGTGGGGTGCTGCTGCATGGTGGCGTGGTGTTGTGCATGGTGGTGGGGTGCTGCTGCATGGTGGCGTGGTGTTGTGCATGGTGGTGGGGTGCTGCTGCATGGTGGCGTGGTGTTGTGCATGGTGGTGGGGTGCTGCTGCATGGTGGCGTGGTGTTGTGCATGGTGGTGGGGTGCTGCTGCATGGTGGCGTGGTGTTGTGCATGGTGGTGGGGTGCTGCTGCATGGTGGCGTGGTGTTGTGCATGGTGGTGGGGTGCTGCTGCATGGTGGCGTGGTGTTGTGCATGGTGGTGGGGTGCTGCTGCATGGTGGCGTGGTGTTGTGCATGGTGGTGGGGTGCTGCTGCATGGTGGCGTGGTGTTGTGCATGGTGGTGGGGTGCTGCTGCATGGTGGCGTGGTGTTGTGCATGGTGGTGGGGTGCTGCTGCATGGTGGCGTGGTGTTGTGCATGGTGGTGGGGTGCTGCTGCATGGTGGCGTGGTGTTGTGCATGGTGGTGGGGTGCTGCTGCATGGTGGCGTGGTGTTGTGCATGGTGGTGGGGTGCTGCTGCATGGTGGCGTGGTGTTGTGCATGGTGGTGGGGTGCTGCTGCATGGTGGCGTGGTGTTGTGCATGGTGGTGGGGTGCTGCTGCATGGTGGCGTGGTGTTGTGCATGGTGGTGGGGTGCTGCTGCATGGTGGCGTGGTGTTGTGCATGGTGGTGGGGTGCTGCTGCATGGTGGCGTGGTGTTGTGCATGGTGGTGGGGTGCTGCTGCATGGTGGCGTGGTGTTGTGCATGGTGGTGGGGTGCTGCTGCATGGTGGCGTGGTGTTGTGCATGGTGGTGGGGTGCTGCTGCATGGTGGCGTGGTGTTGTGCATGGTGGTGGGGTGCTGCTGCATGGTGGCGTGGTGTTGTGCATGGTGGTGGGGTGCTGCTGCATGGTGGCGTGGTGTTGTGCATGGTGGTGGGGTGCTGCTGCATGGTGGCGTGGTGTTGTGCATGGTGGTGGGGTGCTGCTGCATGGTGGCGTGGTGTTGTGCATGGTGGTGGGGTGCTGCTGCATGGTGGCGTGGTGTTGTGCATGGTGGTGGGGTGCTGCTGCATGGTGGCGTGGTGTTGTGCATGGTGGTGGGGTGCTGCTGCATGGTGGCGTGGTGTTGTGCATGGTGGTGGGGTGCTGCTGCATGGTGGCGTGGTGTTGTGCATGGTGGTGGGGTGCTGCTGCATGGTGGCGTGGTGTTGTGCATGGTGGTGGGGTGCTGCTGCATGGTGGCGTGGTGTTGTGCATGGTGGTGGGGTGCTGCTGCATGGTGGCGTGGTGTTGTGCATGGTGGTGGGGTGCTGCTGCATGGTGGCGTGGTGTTGTGCATGGTGGTGGGGTGCTGCTGCATGGTGGCGTGGTGTTGTGCATGGTGGTGGGGTGCTGCTGCATGGTGGCGTGGTGTTGTGCATGGTGGTGGGGTGCTGCTGCATGGTGGCGTGGTGTTGTGCATGGTGGTGGGGTGCTGCTGCATGGTGGCGTGGTGTTGTGCATGGTGGTGGGGTGCTGCTGCATGGTGGCGTGGTGTTGTGCATGGTGGTGGGGTGCTGCTGCATGGTGGCGTGGTGTTGTGCATGGTGGTGGGGTGCTGCTGCATGGTGGCGTGGTGTTGTGCATGGTGGTGGGGTGCTGCTGCATGGTGGCGTGGTGTTGTGCATGGTGGTGGGGTGCTGCTGCATGGTGGCGTGGTGTTGTGCATGGTGGTGGGGTGCTGCTGCATGGTGGCGTGGTGTTGTGCATGGTGGTGGGGTGCTGCTGCATGGTGGCGTGGTGTTGTGCATGGTGGTGGGGTGCTGCTGCATGGTGGCGTGGTGTTGTGCATGGTGGTGGGGTGCTGCTGCATGGTGGCGTGGTGTTGTGCATGGTGGTGGGGTGCTGCTGCATGGTGGCGTGGTGTTGTGCATGGTGGTGGGGTGCTGCTGCATGGTGGCGTGGTGTTGTGCATGGTGGTGGGGTGCTGCTGCATGGTGGCGTGGTGTTGTGCATGGTGGTGGGGTGCTGCTGCATGGTGGCGTGGTGTTGTGCATGGTGGTGGGGTGCTGCTGCATGGTGGCGTGGTGTTGTGCATGGTGGTGGGGTGCTGCTGCATGGTGGCGTGGTGTTGTGCATGGTGGTGGGGTGCTGCTGCATGGTGGCGTGGTGTTGTGCATGGTGGTGGGGTGCTGCTGCATGGTGGCGTGGTGTTGTGCATGGTGGTGGGGTGCTGCTGCATGGTGGCGTGGTGTTGTGCATGGTGGTGGGGTGCTGCTGCATGGTGGCGTGGTGTTGTGCATGGTGGTGGGGTGCTGCTGCATGGTGGCGTGGTGTTGTGCATGGTGGTGGGGTGCTGCTGCATGGTGGCGTGGTGTTGTGCATGGTGGTGGGGTGCTGCTGCATGGTGGCGTGGTGTTGTGCATGGTGGTGGGGTGCTGCTGCATGGTGGCGTGGTGTTGTGCATGGTGGTGGGGTGCTGCTGCATGGTGGCGTGGTGTTGTGCATGGTGGTGGGGTGCTGCTGCATGGTGGCGTGGTGTTGTGCATGGTGGTGGGGTGCTGCTGCATGGTGGCGTGGTGTTGTGCATGGTGGTGGGGTGCTGCTGCATGGTGGCGTGGTGTTGTGCATGGTGGTGGGGTGCTGCTGCATGGTGGCGTGGTGTTGTGCATGGTGGTGGGGTGCTGCTGCATGGTGGCGTGGTGTTGTGCATGGTGGTGGGGTGCTGCTGCATGGTGGCGTGGTGTTGTGCATGGTGGTGGGGTGCTGCTGCATGGTGGCGTGGTGTTGTGCATGGTGGTGGGGTGCTGCTGCATGGTGGCGTGGTGTTGTGCATGGTGGTGGGGTGCTGCTGCATGGTGGCGTGGTGTTGTGCATGGTGGTGGGGTGCTGCTGCATGGTGGCGTGGTGTTGTGCATGGTGGTGGGGTGCTGCTGCATGGTGGCGTGGTGTTGTGCATGGTGGTGGGGTGCTGCTGCATGGTGGCGTGGTGTTGTGCATGGTGGTGGGGTGCTGCTGCATGGTGGCGTGGTGTTGTGCATGGTGGTGGGGTGCTGCTGCATGGTGGCGTGGTGTTGTGCATGGTGGTGGGGTGCTGCTGCATGGTGGCGTGGTGTTGTGCATGGTGGTGGGGTGCTGCTGCATGGTGGCGTGGTGTTGTGCATGGTGGTGGGGTGCTGCTGCATGGTGGCGTGGTGTTGTGCATGGTGGTGGGGTGCTGCTGCATGGTGGCGTGGTGTTGTGCATGGTGGTGGGGTGCTGCTGCATGGTGGCGTGGTGTTGTGCATGGTGGTGGGGTGCTGCTGCATGGTGGCGTGGTGTTGTGCATGGTGGTGGGGTGCTGCTGCATGGTGGCGTGGTGTTGTGCATGGTGGTGGGGTGCTGCTGCATGGTGGCGTGGTGTTGTGCATGGTGGTGGGGTGCTGCTGCATGGTGGCGTGGTGTTGTGCATGGTGGTGGGGTGCTGCTGCATGGTGGCGTGGTGTTGTGCATGGTGGTGGGGTGCTGCTGCATGGTGGCGTGGTGTTGTGCATGGTGGTGGGGTGCTGCTGCATGGTGGCGTGGTGTTGTGCATGGTGGTGGGGTGCTGCTGCATGGTGGCGTGGTGTTGTGCATGGTGGTGGGGTGCTGCTGCATGGTGGCGTGGTGTTGTGCATGGTGGTGGGGTGCTGCTGCATGGTGGCGTGGTGTTGTGCATGGTGGTGGGGTGCTGCTGCATGGTGGCGTGGTGTTGTGCATGGTGGTGGGGTGCTGCTGCATGGTGGCGTGGTGTTGTGCATGGTGGTGGGGTGCTGCTGCATGGTGGCGTGGTGTTGTGCATGGTGGTGGGGTGCTGCTGCATGGTGGCGTGGTGTTGTGCATGGTGGTGGGGTGCTGCTGCATGGTGGCGTGGTGTTGTGCATGGTGGTGGGGTGCTGCTGCATGGTGGCGTGGTGTTGTGCATGGTGGTGGGGTGCTGCTGCATGGTGGCGTGGTGTTGTGCATGGTGGTGGGGTGCTGCTGCATGGTGGCGTGGTGTTGTGCATGGTGGTGGGGTGCTGCTGCATGGTGGCGTGGTGTTGTGCATGGTGGTGGGGTGCTGCTGCATGGTGGCGTGGTGTTGTGCATGGTGGTGGGGTGCTGCTGCATGGTGGCGTGGTGTTGTGCATGGTGGTGGGGTGCTGCTGCATGGTGGCGTGGTGTTGTGCATGGTGGTGGGGTGCTGCTGCATGGTGGCGTGGTGTTGTGCATGGTGGTGGGGTGCTGCTGCATGGTGGCGTGGTGTTGTGCATGGTGGTGGGGTGCTGCTGCATGGTGGCGTGGTGTTGTGCATGGTGGTGGGGTGCTGCTGCATGGTGGCGTGGTGTTGTGCATGGTGGTGGGGTGCTGCTGCATGGTGGCGTGGTGTTGTGCATGGTGGTGGGGTGCTGCTGCATGGTGGCGTGGTGTTGTGCATGGTGGTGGGGTGCTGCTGCATGGTGGCGTGGTGTTGTGCATGGTGGTGGGGTGCTGCTGCATGGTGGCGTGGTGTTGTGCATGGTGGTGGGGTGCTGCTGCATGGTGGCGTGGTGTTGTGCATGGTGGTGGGGTGCTGCTGCATGGTGGCGTGGTGTTGTGCATGGTGGTGGGGTGCTGCTGCATGGTGGCGTGGTGTTGTGCATGGTGGTGGGGTGCTGCTGCATGGTGGCGTGGTGTTGTGCATGGTGGTGGGGTGCTGCTGCATGGTGGCGTGGTGTTGTGCATGGTGGTGGGGTGCTGCTGCATGGTGGCGTGGTGTTGTGCATGGTGGTGGGGTGCTGCTGCATGGTGGCGTGGTGTTGTGCATGGTGGTGGGGTGCTGCTGCATGGTGGCGTGGTGTTGTGCATGGTGGTGGGGTGCTGCTGCATGGTGGCGTGGTGTTGTGCATGGTGGTGGGGTGCTGCTGCATGGTGGCGTGGTGTTGTGCATGGTGGTGGGGTGCTGCTGCATGGTGGCGTGGTGTTGTGCATGGTGGTGGGGTGCTGCTGCATGGTGGCGTGGTGTTGTGCATGGTGGTGGGGTGCTGCTGCATGCTACATCTCCCATGCAACTGTGAGAGAGGGATTTAAGGCACATCAATGAATCAACACCCTCGCCCCTGCAGATGAGCCAAAAGAATCTTACCCTCTGCAGAGCCGTGTTGTACCACCTGCTCGGAGGGAGCGCGGTTGGGAGACGCGACAGCTGCGCCTGGATCCCGTTGTGAACCGCGATCACCTGCTCATGCTGCCGCCGGTTAGATGCCCGAAAAGGGATCTTGCAGGCGCGGATATGCGCATTTTCGTACGCAGCAGCAGAGTACTGCCGGGGCAGGCCCGCTCTCTTGATGGCCTCGGGAAGGTGCAGCAGTTGGTGCACCTTGATCAAGTTACACCCATCGCCCAGCCGCGGAAAGGTGCTCTCAATTCGCTGCACCATACCGTGCGGGAATAGGGTAAGGGAGTAGCAAAAGGCATGATAAAACGGTCAGTTGTTAGTGAATGGGTGAAAATGCTACTGGCAAGGTCATCCTTACCTCCGCGTCGCTTCGTCAAACGCCCTCAGGGAAGTGTTAGTGTGGTATGGAGCTTGCAGGTGGTCCTCGTGCCACTCCAGAACTTGCACAAATGTGTGGCGGCTGATGATGGTCCCCTGCCCCTCCACCACAAACGGGGCAATCTGTCCATACACAGTTCCAGCCCTTAGAACCCACAGACGGAAAAAACAGTAAACAGGATGCACGGTGGAATAGCGGGCTGAGCAGCATATGCTGGGCATATGCGTTTAACCATACATCAAGACGCCGGCGTGCTCAGTGGCTGTGAAGTTAGCGCCTGCGCGCCAATAAGTGTTTGATGAGGGCGGGTTGAGCCCTGCCAGTAGCGCTCCAGGGTATAACGCCACCATCCGTTTGGTTTAGGGTATGGGATGCGCGTATAACAACAAACACAGATTATGGCAGAATAGCGTTGTGGTTAACCATGGTCCACCCGAACCAAGGAGCCCAAACACAATACTCGTTATGTTCCCACATGACGTGCCCATACACTGCAGGTGGCCAAATGTGACAACTGGGATGTCCAGCCCATAGATATGAAGCCAGCAAAACCATCTCACCCATCTTGCAGAGCTGCACGTTCATCCAAGCCTCGCAGCGCCATCCGAGGGTAGATCCATAAACCGAGGTACACGGCATGCAGGATATCAGGCATGCTGGAGAGGTAGGTGTTGCCCCAGGGGGACAGCGCAAAATTCCAGTCCCAAAGCAGGGACTGGGGAGAAAAAAGGTGGGGTGGGGGGTGGCGGGTTGGGGGTGTTGAGTGGGAGGAGAGGTATTGTTGGGGGGAGGGCCCAGGGGGGGGTATCTGCAGCACGTGCATAAGCATGGTGATGATCTGCCGCTGCAGCAAGAGGAGATGACGGCGTCATCAAAAGCAGCAGCCCATGCGCAGAGACAGACTGCGAAAGAACCATAAGCATGAACAGTAGGAGCAGCCGTGGCAGGAGCTGCGCCAGGTAACACGATGATCATTAGAAGCAGCAGCTAAAGCACACGCAATAACAAGGGCCCATTAGGGCCGCACCACAGGACCAACAACCCAACCTGGAAGGGGTACTTGCTAAGGGGCATGTAGAGGGGCCTGAATCAACACCCAACCGCAGCAGCGTCAACAAATCAATCACCTCCAGTGTAGAAATGGGGGATGGTGGGGGATTACGGTACATTACACGTACCACCACTTGCAACGTCGAATATCGATGAGCCTGCTGTGGATCAGATAGCAGATCGCGCTGCTGGCTCACGGTCCGTGGCGCTGACATGGCGGCGGACATGTCCCTGAGGACACGTCGAGCATGGTCGCTGGCTCCTCTGTTCCATGGTGCACGTCACTTTGCACGTCTCCGGGTAGTCTACCACGTACGAGAACAGTAGTGGCCAGATGACACGATCCATCCCCCACGGGTCCTTTGCCGCGAGCCCCCTACACAGGTACCAAAGTATGAGTTGGGAATACATACGCCCTCCCAAGGTTAGACATGTCAGCGTCTGTGTTTTTTTAGGCGACAAAGAAACATTGCTGAGCCGTGGTATAAAGTGCAAATGGTACGGGTCGCCCAGGGTTGGAGACTCACGTGTGGGAGGCCAGGATGAGGTCAGCGAGGACTATCTTCATGGCCTCCTGAAACAACTTCACCTTCTGTTCGGATGTCATGTCAGCACATGGTATAGGCAACAGCGCCAGCAACACCCGTCCTGTGTCCAGCCACCTCTTGCTCAGTTGGATGTTGCCAAGGCTGAGGTAAACTGCCCACGCCTTCACTCGCTCATTCCCGGACAGCAAGGTGGAATCCAATGATAATATGACGGGTGCCACCACCTGGCCTTCCCCGAAAAGGCGTGTCAATGCATCCTGCAACACCAACAGGTTTGCAATAGGATTTTCAAGCCAAGTGGTTCAGTCAAGGTGCTGTGGGGTGTTGGGAGAGGAAGGGCAGGTGTGGCATATGTAGCACGAGAGGATGATGTAGAGGGAGCAGTGGAGGGGAGGGACCCCCAGACTGAGCATCGCACGGAAAGAGCAGAGTAACGAAGAGTAGGTACACTACAATACCACTCCCCACCGCGTACCGCCCCTCCCATGAGCCTGACATGAACCCCTCGGGGTACCCGCATGTGCATGAAATGACAGTACTTACATGCGCATCCTCCCAAAACGTGGCTGTCTCGGGCATGGTATAGATGCGTTCCCCACCAGGAAGGGGCACGGGTCGGGGAAAAAGCGTGAACCCGTCCGCATTGTCAGTGTGAGAGAATGAAGATGGTTGAACTAGGAAGAGAAGTGAGTACAAGTACCTAACCCTAGAATTGTGTACCCCCTAAAGGCTAACCCACTGTAGCCTAAACAACTACAACATATATAATGTTTGACACACCCCCATAGGCGAAGTGGGGGAGAACAAGGGGTCACAAGACCAGTCAGAGCAAGGCAAAGCAAAACAAGCTCAGGGTGGATCTCAAAGGATACCACACAAATTCCGAGCACAAGCAAGTGGTCACAAGACCAGTTCACATGCAAGTTGATAATATAACAAGAGGTACAGTGATCACAACCTAGCAAGTGTAAGCATGCAGGTATATATAGAGATCACAGTACAAGCAGAGTCAAGAAGTGAGCAAATGAGGGACAGTAGGCACAAGGCCTAGAACAGTACAGAAACGCTGATGATCACAAGACTGAAGCGCCTTGGTGAACACATCAGCAGTGTTGGCCTGAGTGGCCACGTAACGCAGAAGAAGCTGACCACGCTGCTGTAGCTCTCGAGCAAGGAAGTAGCGCAGAGCGATGTGCTTCGTTCTGTGCTCCAGTCTGTGCTCCTCACACAAGGCAATGGCGGCCTTGTTGTCAACGTACAGCACTGGAGGAGAACGAGGCCGCTCTCCCAGGTCGGTCAGCAGGTAGGTGAGCCAGCGTAACTCCTGTGCAGCCATGGCTGTGGCGTAGATCTCAGCCTCACAACTGGAGCTGAGAACAGAAGAAGAGCGAGTAGAACGCCAAGAAACTGAACCAGAGCCAAGGCTGAAAGTGTAACCCTGAGACGACCGCTGCGTAGCCTGGTCGTCAGCCCAAGAAGCGTCTGAGTGTCCAGTGAGGACAACGTCGCGCCGTCCTCCAAGCACGAGCCCCATGCCCGACGTACTGCACAAGTAGCGCAACACCCTCTTAGCGGCATCCATGTGCTCTTTTCGGTGACGGCCGGGAGCGACATAGCGTGCTAGGATGCTAAGAGGGTATGCCAGGTCAGGTCGAGTGCAGGTCATCAGGTACATGAGGCAGCCCACAAGCTCTGGATACGGGCCACTCGGCTCTACGGACTCATCCGAAGGCAGAGCTGAGAGCGAGTGACCGGTAGGCAGAGGAGTGGGCTGAGGCGAGGAGTACGTGAAGCGGAAGCGCTGAAGGACCTGCTGCACCATGTGTGACTGAGTCAAGGTGATGGTGCGCTGTGCTCTGTCCCGGGTGATCCGCAAGCCAAGATAGCTTGTCAGCTCACCCAGGTCTGTGCACGTGTGTCTCTTCTGCAGCTCCGACTTCACGTGAGCGAGTGCCTCAGTGTCAGCAGTAGCAAAGACCAAGTCGTCTACGTAAACAAGAACGTAGAACGGCGGCAGAGTGGTGTCGGTGCGTAGAAACAGCGACGGGTCAGCAGTAGAAGGAGCAAACCCAAGAGCAGCAAGAGTAGTCCTCAGTGTGTCGTGCCACTCACGGGGTGCCTGGCGGAGACCGTAGACTGGCCGCCGGAGGCTCCACTGGGTACCAGGAGGGAACGACCCAGTGAAGCCTGGTGGGCGGCGCAGCCAGATCTCCTCGTGCAGGCTGCCCTGTAAGAACGCAGTGCTGAAGTCAAGAGAGTGGAGCTCGTAGTCACGCTGAGCGGCGACGTGCAGCAGAACCCGAAGAGTGGTCATCTTCGGGGTCGGGGAGAAGGTCTGGAAGAAGTCAACTCCCTCTCGCTGACTGAAGCCTCGTGCAACGTAACGCGCCTTGAAGACAGGCGGAGAACCCGGCGGCCGCTTCACCCTGAAAATCCACATGCCACTGACGATGTTCGCCCCAGGTGGGGGAACCTCGTCGACGTAGGTGCCTGTGGACTTCCAGGAAGCCATCTCTGCGTCCATGGCTGTCTGCCACTGAGAGGAGTAGGGACCCTCCATCGCCTCTGCGTAAGAGCGTGGGGTCGGGATGTGTGGTGCATCCGGGTCTCCCTCAGGGGCAACTAGCATGGACACGAGATGAGGCAAAGCAGCGGCAAAACACTCAAACTCCTCCTGTCTGTCCTCAAGGACGTCCGTGCCAAGAGCACACTCACCCCCGACAGACGGAGGACAGACAGACTCAGACTCAGCAACAAGGCTAGCGGCGTAGTCTAGACGACAGGCAGCAGCAAAGTCAACAAGCTCAGCGACTAGAGCAGACGCAGCTGAGGACTCAAAGGAAGGGTCAGTGACAACAGTGGCAAGGAGACGCGTGACAGTAGGACTGGCAGCACGGAGAGCGACAGACTCCAGGTCAGCGAGAGCAGGAAGAGAGGACGCTGGTGGAGACGGCAGTGGGACACGCTGTGGAGCAGTAGAGGGACGTAGGGTCATATAGTGAGTGCCAAGGACAGGAGGAGGACGCTGACGCGGAGCACGACGACCAGCGCGGACAGCGCGGACAGGTGACTCTGGACGCGACTCAGACGACTCTAGACGATTCTCAGGCGACGGAGGACGAGACTCAGGCTCACGACGCTCCGTAAGACCTCCCGTCGGCGCAGTGTAGGGAGAAGGACCAGGAAGTGGAGAGACTGGCTGTAACTGTGACTGCGACTGGACAGGCGGTGGACTCAGTAGGGGAGGAGTAGGACCAGGAGAGGGCGGAAGGCCAAGAACCTGCTGAAGGAGCGGAACGTAGTACGGTCGTGGCCGCTCAGCACCTCCAGCTCCAACCCCCTCAGCAGGCCCAGTCCCAGCAGCTCCAGCAGCACCTCCAGCAGCGCCAGCGGCACCACCAGCAGCAGCAGCACCTCCAGCAGCTCCAGCAGCACCAGTACCAGCAGCACCTCCAGCAGCGCCAGCAGCACCGCCAGCAGCAGCAACACCTCCAGCAGCTCCAGCAGCACCAGTACCAGCAGCACCTCCAGCAGCGCCAGCAGCACCGCCAGCAGCAGCAGTACCTTCAGCAGCTCCAGCAGCTCCAGCACCAGCAGCACCTCCAGCAGCGCCAGTAGCACCGCCAGCAGCAGCAACACCTCCAGCAGCTCCAGCAGTACCAGCAGCGCCAGCCGCACCAGCACCAGCAGCACCTCCAGCAGCGCCAGTAGCACCGCCAGCAGCAGCAACACCTCCAGCAGCTCCAGCAGCACCAGCAGCACCTCCAGCAGCGCCAGCCGCACCACCAGCAGCAGCAGTACCTCCAGTAGCTCCAGCAGCTCCAGAGTCCACGACACCGGGAGCGCCACTCCTGAGACTGCAGCGCCGAGCGTACCACTCTCGGAGCCGCTGGGGAGAGGGCAGCTCCCGCCTAGGAGGGGAAGCACTAGCACCAGCTCCGGCACCACTCCGAGCTCCAGAAGCACCTCTCCTGAGGCTGCAGTACTGTAAGTACCACTCACGCAGCTGCTGCGAGGAGAGGCCTCCTCCAGGTGCAGAACGCTCAGGCTCAGTACTCTCAGACGTAGCACTCCCAAGCTCAGTACCCCCAGACTCAGCACCCGCAGGCTCCGCACCCCCAGGCTCAGCACCCCCAGGCTCCGCACCCCCAGGCTACGCACCCCCAGACTCCGCACGCTCAGGCTCCGCACGCTCAGGCTCAGCACCCCTGGTAGGACGAGAGTCGACAGCTACCTCGACAGGCTCAACCGGGTCTACCTGGGACACACCTGAGGGAGCGACACCCTGAGGGGGGAGGGGGTCTACCACAGCAGCACCTGGCGCTAGGAAGAGAGGCGGGGGGGGGGAGCGGGGCAGTGTGGTAGGGGAAGAGGCGGTAGTAGGGCACCGACTCGTCAAAAGTGACGTCCTGAGAGGGCAGGACACGGTGCGAGGTGGCGTGGTAAAACTGCCAACCAGACGCGTCCGGGACAAAGCCAAGGAAGACACAAGGAACAGCACGGGAGGAGAGCTTGTCCGCAGACGTATCGCGAACAAAAGCTCGAGATCCCCAGACCCGAAAACGCGACGCATCGCCAACCTCTCCCGTCCAACGCAGTGTCGGCGAAGTCTCCGGAACGGAGACACGGGGCCAGAGGTTGAGCTGATGCGCAGCATATCGGACCGCAAACGGCCACAGAAAGTGGGGGGCAGCCGCATGGATCAAGGAGGTACGAGCGACCTCCATGACCAAACCAATGCGGCGCTCAGCAACCCCATTCTGCTGTGGAGAGGCCGGAAGCGTGAACGACTGGCGGATGCCGTGCTCCGCACAGTAGGCTGCCAAGAGGTCGGAGGAGAACTCACCACCTCTGTCCGAGTGCAGACGCAGGACAGGAAAGTCCGAGTGGAACCGCTCACTGAGCTGGAGACGAGAAGCACGGATCCAAGGGATCAAAACATCAGGGACCTCACCCTTGGTGCGCAAGGGGAAGACCGTGGTGTAGCGCGAGTAGTCGTCAACAACGATCAGGAAGTACCTCTCCTGACCCTGTCCACGGACGCGGGCTGGGCCCCACACGTCCAGGTGGAGAGTCTACAGTGGAGCCTCTGTGGGAGGGAACGAGGAGGAGTGAGGAGCAGCGCGCTGCCGCCCCTCGACACAGGGAAGGCAGGGAGGAGCAGGCGAGGGTGGGAGTGGAGGGAGAACCCTGGGAAGACCAGAGACAAGGTACCGTTTGTGCATGGCACGAAGGCGCTGCACTGACGGGTGACCAAGACGGTGGTGCCAGAGGACAGTCTCGTGTGCCAGAGAGCGACACGAGCAGGGGGCAGACAGCTGACCTGACGCAGACGCAGACGCAGCTACCTGAGGGGACTCAGTGGTCAGTGTGTACAGGTCCGACCCCGGCTGCCGAGTGAAGGTAGCCAGGTGGCGGCCTGTCCGAGCGCACGTGCAGTGTGTCACGCGCTCGTAGGCAGGGGTAAACTGGTGGACACCCCCGTCCTGGAGCGCACTACCCGCCACCAAGTTCGTAGAGAACGAGGGGAGGTAGAGACCTGACAGAGTGCCCGACGAAACCGCAGGACAAGGGAGGACAGTGGAGGAGGTCGCAACGACCGGACCCCCAGAGGGGTCAGCGAGGGAGGCTGCAACTGGCCGAGCAAGCTGCTCAAGGGCAGTGCGGTCACGAAAGAAACAGCGAGAAGCACCTGAGTCCAGTGTGAAGGTGTGCAGTGCCTCAGTAGACCCAGTACCAGGGGGCGCAGACTCACGAGCACCTAGAGCAGTAGCCTCGCCAGCACCTGGGGCAGCAGACACGCGAGTACCGAGAGCAGCAGCCTCACCAGTACCTGGGGCAACAGACGCACTAGCACCTGGAGCGGCAGCCTCTCTGGGTCGAATGCCCGGATCGGGCGGAACACACAAGTACTGATCACCCTCTCCACTAGTAGACAAGACATACATGGCAGTGAGAATAGCATCAAAGTCAAGAGCATAGATATCAATGTTCTTCCTCATCAGCTCAGCCCAGCGGGGCAGCTCAGTGGCAGCAGGGAACTGAGTGCGCCAGGCGTCGTCGAGGCGGGAGAAGCAGCGCTGCGTGGTGTGCGCCCTCCCACACGTCTGACCAGTGCGGTCACCTGTGCGGATGACGTACGTGCAGCTAAGGCCACCCCCCCCCCCCCGTGCTGAGAGTACCACTCACGAATCTCCTGGGGCGACGGAGTCTGCTGCTGGCTCTGGCCACCGCCAGCGCCTCCACGACCACCACCTCCGCCGCCGCCACCCCGTCCACCACCGCCCCTGCCGCCTCCGCGTCCACCGCCGCCACCACCACCGCCCCCGCCCCTGCCACCTCCCCCGCCGCTGCCGCCACCACCCCCACCGCTGCCACTAACCCCTCCAGCCCCGCCACCACCCCCACCGCCACCACCGCCCCCACCACCGCCTCCCCCACCGTCACCTCCGCCTCCCTTGCCCCCTTTGCCCTTGCCGCTGCGGCGCCAACTCGGGGTGGACGCAGTCCCGACCTTCTCAGCACCAAGGAGGTCAACAGCAGCAGCAGAGGCGACAGAGGGGAGAAGGGGGGAAGGGGAACACCCCTCAAAGAAAGGGGTGCGGGGGTCGCCACGAGAGGCACCTACAGCTACAATACTCTTCTCAGCTGCAAGCAGTTCCTTCTCGAGGAGGTCAATGGTGAGCTCAGTGGGGCAGCGAGCTAGGAAGTGGTCCCTGACTGCACGCAGAGTGTCAGGGAGGCGGGTGACTAGGTGGTAGAGAGTGAGCCAGAGCGGGGGGGGGTTCTGGGCAAGAAACTCAGCGGGCATAGCAGCACGGAAGCGGGCCTCACTAGTGCGGAGGTGCGTGATGAGGTCAGCGACTGTGTGGAAAGAGGACAGGTCGGGGAACAGGTAGGGGAGCGAGAGACGGCCTAGTGCGGCAGAGGCAGGGGAGGAGTAGCGGGCAACGACAGCAGTGTACAGTGCCTGTGCAGTCTTGTGCTGGCCAAAGTGCTCGCGCTCATCTATCGGCAGGGAGTTGCGAATAGCAAAGCGAGCGTGGGCGTCACGAGTCTGCCACTGTGAGCGGGCAGTGCTGTCAGCAGTAGCAGCAGGGGCAGCAGTATGGCCTAAGGCGTGGTCGTACAGTGAGATATCCTCCTTGGCAGTGAGCTGTAGGAAAAGGTGCAGGTCATCAAGCCAGGTGTCAAACTTCACTGGGCGGCCCTCAGCATCGAAAGCTAGCACAGCAGGGCTAGCCATACTCACAGTAGGAGCAGTAGCAGTAGGAGCAGCAGGAACAGCAGTAGTGACAGTAGCAGTGACTGAAGCAAGGGCGCGGCTCGGGCGGGTGCTGCAGGTCCGGCGGCGGCAGTGCGGCTCCTTCGGCGGCGGCGGCACTTGCTGCTGCAGGTCCGGCAGCGGCAGTGCTGCTCCTTCGGCGGCGGCGGCTGCTGTAGGTCCGGCGGCGGCAGCTGCTGCTCCTTCGGCGGCGGCGGCTGCTGTAGGTCCGGCGGCGGCAGCTGCTGCTCCTTCGGCGGCGGCAGCTGCTGCAGGTCCGGCGGCGGCAGCTGCGGCAGGCTCGGTGGCGGCAGCTGCTGCTGGTTCAGCGGCGGCAGCTGCTGCAGGTGAGGCGGCTGCTGCGAGCGGCGGCCGTGACAAAGGAGGGGCAGGGCCGCAACAGAGGCGGCAGCGGCAGGGGCAGCACAGCCGCGGAGACCCGCAGTAGCGGCGGCAGCGGAAGTGACGGCAGCTGCTGTTGAGGCGGCGACGACAGGGCGGCGGGGCCTCGAAGAGCCGCGGAGGGCGGCGACGGGGCCGTAAGGGGGGGGGGGCGCGAAGGGCGGTTACGGGGCCGCGAGGGGCCGCAAAGGACTGCGACGGGGCCGCTAAGGGCGGCTACGGGGTCGCTAAGGGCGGCGACGGGGCTGCTAAGGGCGGCGACGGGGCCGCGAGGGGCCGCGAGGGGCCGCGAAAGGGGCCGCGAGGGGCCGAGAAAGGGGCCGCGAGGGGCCGCAAAAGGGGCCGCGAGGGGCCGCAAAAGGGGCCGCGAGGGGCCGTGAGAGGGGTCGCGACGGGACCTTAAGAGGGCGCGACGGGCCACTAAGGGCAGGGGACGCGACTAGAGAGTAGAAACACGAGGCGCGACTCGGGCAGAAAAATTTTCAAAATTCGGTGGGCCCTAGGAAACGTTCCCTCGAGGGAACCAAGCTCTGATACCATGTGAGAGAATGAAGATGGTTGAACTAGGAAGAGAAGTGAGTACAAGTACCTAACCCTAGAATTGTGTACCCCCTAAAGGCTAACCCACTGTAGCCTAAACAACTACAACATATATAATGTTTGACAGTCAGGGTGCCCGAATAGCTCAAGATCAGCCTGCAAGAAATGTGAAATTTAGCACGTGTAGAAGGTTGAGACGAATTGGGGGATGGGGTGGGGTAGGGGTTAGCGGATTAGCGCGGTGTTGTCTAGGGTAGTGACTCACAGAAACTGGTTCCATGCACATGAGCACGAAGGTGTGGTCGAATCCAGGGATGCGCAACTCCTTTCGCACGTGAGGAGGGTGAGACCGTACTGACCCACAGAGTAACGCGACCTCCAACGGCGCAGCTCTCGAACGTCAAAACGCGGGTCACGTAGAATCTTCAAGAGCCACGCCGTGCACTTGTCAGTAAGGCCTCGAGGTAGAGCTCGAGAAGCGTGTCAAACAAGTCTTCCAGGTCGTCATTTTCACTGCCTCCTGTGTCGCTCGTGGATTCGTCATCCGATTCGTCGCTGTCATCTTCTCCTTCGCTGGTTGACTGACTTTGCGAAGTGTTGTCGCTTTGCTCCGAACCTGCATGTGTATCCTGTTACCATATTGACATATTACAGAATTGTAGATTAGAATAGGCAATGGGACATTGTAGCATCGTTTGCAAGTGTTGACACCGGTCATATGAAACATAGCAACACATCATACCTCGGGGTCACGGCTTCCAGCAGGCTCCATTGCTGCGTCTTCATCATCACCGACGTCAATGTGGTCCTGCCGATCGTCTTCTTCCGCGTCACTGGTTACGGCACTCTGAGCCACGGCCCTACGCCCAATCCGAAGCCTCCGCGCCCGTCGCCTTTGACATTGGCGGTTGTGGAGCTTGTGAGCGACAAGCGCGGCACGCGATTGGAAGTGCCGCAGGCAGTACTCGCAGACGAAGAGATATGCGATTGGGGGCATGCTGCCGCCTTCTAAGCAGCCTAAGCTCTGAGGAATGATGAACGCCTTCCATCCCCCAGACTAAATAGCACATCCTGTCGACTTGGGCGCTGTGGCGACTCGTGGAAAATAATATCCCGGCTATCGTAAGGCTACCGTAGAATCCGTGCCTTCTAATCCGAGCAAATTACGTTGACACGTTGGATACGTCCGATGTGCTTCTCTTGATGCGTCAATCGCATGTGAGATGACTATTTCACACGTAATCAAGGGATATTACTATCCGCGTTGTAGACTATACGTGTCAGCGACCAGTAAGCGCATAAGTCATGTCGCGGCCGTGGCGGCATACTTTTTTGAATGAACACGTCAGATAGGGACATTCCTTACGATAAGTCGAGCCTGGCAAGTAAGCACGTATCTAGCAGGGGGGTCTGACGATGCAACACGTCCGCGAAGACACGAGTACGTGAAGAACTTGCCGTCCGCAGCCATGACGACCGGTAAACAAAAAACGAAACGAAAGTGGATAGACCGTTCTTCCGCAAGGGTGACAAGGAAAGGTTGTTGAAATATGGAAGCGATTTCTGAGGATCAGGAGATCTGGAGGTGAATGTGAAAAAAGCTTCTTCGGCTAAGTTGCTGGGTCGTTACATGCTTTCAATTGTCGAGATTTTCTTGCTCGGGAGTTTGTTCCAGAATCGCAGGAAAGCCAAGGCTCAAGATGAGGTCGTTTTCTCGAACTGCCTTTAGCGCGGTAGTCCGCCGATGGTTTCTTGGGACACCAAAAAAATCCCGAGAAACGCGGCGCAAACATGTCAGCAACAGCATTGGGTTCGCCAGTGTCGCCTCATAGTTCTTGAGATTGGTGAGTTCCTAAAATCTTTGTCGCACTCAGAACCTCCCCCAACCGTTCTGTTAAGCTATATCCATCATCTAGAACGTAGACCACAGCATTCACGTATGACTCAGGGCATACCTCTGGGATTAGGGGGGAAGCCAAAGGGCGGTGCCTCGTGCCGCCAATCCCAGTGTCACGGAAGAGCTGTTCAAGAATTCCGCCGGCACGTCGCGAATTTCTTGCCAAAGCTTCAAGACACAAGATTGCTCACAGAGACCGTGTTTCCGACAGGTATTATCGTCGGAAAACCTACCTTGCGGAAAGTAACAAACGGCAAATTCCAGCTGCGAAAACCATTCACTCGCAAAACACGAGCGACAGCAGTCAAGAAGTCAGAGAGTGAGAAAGAAGCGCACGAGCAGCCAGGTGTGGGAGCTGGAATGCCTCACTTCGAAGCTTTGGCAAGAAATTCGCCCCCAAGTGCGAGTACTTCACCACACGCTGCAGCTGCTCCGGCGAGCTCCTGAACGTCTGCCCGAGCACGCCGTGCACGGCTGACGTCATCGCCACGTCGGAGAGCTCCACGTTGAAATGCGCCTCCGCCTCGGTCGGCGTCTGCAGCAGCGGATGCGCCACGCGGACGCGCACGTCGAGTTCTCCCAGCCCCGCCACGCGCACCTGGAACTGATCCACATCGAACGGCCCCTCTTTCTCCTCTGCGAATTTGGTAACCACCAGCCCGCTTTCCGTCGTGATCGACTCGCCGACGGGCGGCGGGACCGCCGGCAGGCCGTCGATCTGAATGAGCGACACGAAGCCGCTTTCCCCGCGCTCCTGCCGCTTGCCCTTGCGCGCTACCATGCGCAGCGTGTGGTTCGCGCCGTCGGGCGTCATCCACACGACGCCAAGCTCCTTAATCCACGTGTGCAGCTCCGTGCTCGATTCGCTCGACTTGGCCGACGCGGGAAGCGCGGGCGGTGCGCCCTGGTATCCGTTCAGATGCATATTGACGTGGAATCGACGGTCAGAGAAGAGGCAGAACGATTTGTCGAGCCGCCCGGTGAAATCGTAGTGCGTGCCGTGTGCTCCCGTGAGATGCGGGTCGTTTTCGACGAGCGCCGTGCCGTTGCACAGCCCGCCGACGAAGCTCAGCGGGTAAGAGCCCGAGTTCGCAACCTGCGTGGTCGCGTCGCCCGCGTACGGCGTCTTGAAAGTGCCCGACGTGCCCGAGCCGCCGTTCTTCTCCAGCAGGTAGCACTGCACGCGGTCGATGAACCCCGCCACATTCGCGTTCTCGCCGGCGAGACGCGGGCTGGGGGAGGAAGGGAGAGAGAGAGGATCGAAGGAGGAAAGGAAATCAGTCACTGTTGCGCGCAAAGAGCTGCACTCTTCGAAATCAGCGATTCCAGAAGTAAAAACGCTCAACCCGCACTTACTTCTTGAACCAATGCCACTCGTAGCAGTAGGTGGAGCGCGCACACGCGCGGCAGCACTCCTGCAGCGTGTCGCCGTACACGCCCTTCACCACGTCGAAGATGGTCCCCACCTCCGTGTACCGCTCGTAGTTCACGGGACCCGACCCGCGCTGGTGAGGCTCGTACAGCCCGCCCTGGTCGTTGAACTGCCCCTGGAAATCGCCGATGAAAGTGTAGTCGGTGTAAGTGGAGTCCGTGATTGTAGCGGTAGCGAGGTCGTCTATGTAAGGGCAGACGTAGCGAGTGTGGCATCCGCCTGCAGGCATGTTAGCCGCATCTGCGGCATTCAGCAACAGGCTTATGAGGGCGAGGAATAAGGGGAGGTTAGCCATATCTGCTAATGGATTGTTCAGAACGATGTTTGTGGAAGCTGCTGATGTTTGTTCCAGTCTTCCCGTCTGATAAATACTTGGCCTTACGAGGCTGGTGGGACCTGCTCCAGAAACAACTAGGCTTACCCAATTGCGGGTTTGCTGGTGCAATGAGGGCCACAGCGGGTCGCACCCACATGCTTCAGCGTAAATTATCGCGCTGAGTCTATCCCACCATTTACAGTGAATTTGTGGGGTTGCGTCGAGTCGCGTTGTGAAGGGCAGGAATAAGCATTTGCCATACTGAAGCGCGATATACCGATTTGAGGTTTGCGAATAGAACACGCCACCATATGAAAACCTCCAGAGGCAAAGCACATCACAGCGAGTCGCGCATTGGGGGAGGCAGGGGTCATGCGATGTGGCCCACTGCCCGATTTGGACTGATGCGAAATTCGTTTCCTCATGCGAACTTGTGACCCTCATGTAACCCCATCAGCGCAAGGAGTTTTGTGGTCCCACCGGTTTTGAAGGCTATCCGTTTGTGAGTTGCTCGACTCTGGTGTTAAAGCTTTCGTATACATTTGACAGAAGGGGTTCAAAAACTTTTGAAATTTGAAAGTTTGCCTGTGAGACCGTGAGGTGACTTTCTAAACCCAAAACCTGGATGACAAATGTATACTTCAGCTTTAAGGTGGTATAATTTGAGTTTGAATTTCGTCCAGATTTAGATATATTTGAATTCAATCTACCTGTCCTAAATATATGACATGTTCCCTTGCTCCAACAATGAAAAAACAATGACTACGTATTTGACATATATACATCAAAATCTTGCATTCAATGCCAACATTCTGCCCACGATGCGAAAAGTTTTAGTCCGTGTTGTAATGTTTATCATAAATAGCATTTCCACAGTACTCTTGGACAGAGGACGCATGGGTGGTAACCATGTAGTATCGGGGTGATAATTGGGGAGATGAGACGCAATGAAGGGAAGGAAAGGTGGTGATATTGTGACCAAACGTTGGCTTCCGCTCCATCCATAGCTTCGTGCTGCTTTTGGGGCGCCTCAAAAGGTGATGAGTTTGTGACTAAACGTTGGCTTCCGCTCCATCCATAGCTTCTTGCTGCTTTTGGGGCGCCTCAAAAGGTGATGAATTTGTGACCAAACGTTGGCTTCCGCTCCATCCATAGCTTCGTGCTGCTTTTGTCGAAGAGAAAGGCACCGCCCTCGCTTGGGCGCAGCCGATCTTGCCGTCGACGGGAAGTTCTCGACGGATTGGTCGAAGAAGTGGGCTTCTGCAGTTCGACGGGAGTTGCGATCGAGCAGGCTCTGTTTGACAGAATCTAGTGGACGAGCTCTGCGCGACGAGCTTGGTCGACGATCTCTGCACGACGAGCTTTTGTCGAAGAGCGCTAGTCGACGATCCTGGTCAAAGAACTCTGGTCGAAGTGTTCGGGTCGAGGAGCTCTGCTTGGCGAACGTTGTTCGACCGATCGATGTCGAGCTGATCGACTGAAGCAGCAGAGTTGTGCGAAACTCTGCGGAGGCGTGCGAACTTTCGCCCAGGAGGTTTTGGCGAAGTTCTACATGCGGAACGGCATCACGTGGTCGACGGTGCGCACCTGGCGAAACCGACGACACGTTTTTTATCCGGCACCTGCGCAATGTGCCTGACGGTGAAACCGCCAACCTGCACCTACTTGGTAGGTGCGCACATGTGCGCAGATAGAAAACCTGCGACTGCAGATAGCAACATGCGACTGCACATAGTCATCTGCGACTGCAGTGCTGGCAGAGCGCGCGCAGTGCAACACTGGCTGACCACTCTGCTGCAGCGTTGGCAAGCCGCTCTCTGCGCTGGCAGAATTCGCCCTTGCTAGGTGTTGCATGCCATTCTAGTCCTTTTGTTCTGCATGCCTCAATTGTAATATAAACTTTTCATTGCAAGTTTGTTCTTTTCAATTTCCTTAGTGAAAACTTTTGCAAACCATCTCTGTGAACACAACAAGCAGTAAGAGCGCTACTAGAGCGCGACGATCACTCGCACAACCCCGTGCCCTCCTCCGTAGTCCACTCCCGTTGGGTAGTGACTCTCCGCAACTTTTGGGGCGCCTCAAAATGTGATGAGTTTGTGACTAAACGTTGGCTTCCGCTCCATCCGTAGCTTCGTGCTGCTTTTGGGGCGCCTCAAAAGGTGATGAGTTCGTGACCAAACGTTGGCTTCCACTCCATTCATTGCTTCGTCCAGCTGGGACATAGGACACGTCTGCAACACACGGGTGGTAACACACAGGGGCGGGTCGCGCGCTGCTGCAGGGTCGGCGACGGGGGGGGCGCGCGCGTGCCCCCCGAGGGCGCCGCGACGGGCGACGGGGGGAGCAGCGGGCGGGCCCCCTAAAGGCGCCGCGACGAGCGACGGGGGGGGGGGGGCAGCTCGCAGGCCCCACGGGCGCCGCGTCGGGCGACAGAGGGGGCAGCGCGAAGGCCCCCCGAAGACGCGACGGGCGACGGGGGGCCGCGCACGTGCCCCCTGAGGGCGCCGCAACGGGCGACGGGGAGGGCAGCGCGCAGGCCACCCGGGGGCGCCACGACGGGCGACGGGAGGGCAGCGCGCAGGTCCCCCGGGGGCGCCGCGACGGGCAACGGGGAGGGCAGCGCGCAGGTTTTCCTGAGGGCGCCTCGACGGACGGTGAAACCGCCACGCGCCCCGAGCGCGTGGCGGGCAGAAAAAGCCGCCACGCGCTCGGAGCGCGTGGCGGGAAGAAAAATGCAGCGCCGCGCACCACGGGGCGCGCGACGGACAGTACGGCAGCGGAAGCAGTTGGCGGCAGGAACATGCTCGCTCTAGATACCATGTCAGAAACACTAAGGACAGCTAGGCTTAGGAGCCATAGCTTTAGTAGGGAAGAACTTAGGTTTTAGGGTTGAAGGAGGTGTCGAGAGAGTTGAAGCAAGAAGAAGGGGTTCACTAAGAAAGATGAGTACAAGATATAGCAAAGTGAAACATGGTGCACCACCTACAGCAAATTGGGATGTGCTACACTCTACACTGCAGACAATTATAAAGAACATATATAAATATAGTTCAACACGTACCGCCTCGCCTCCAGTGCAAGAGAAATAAAAGCACAATCACACTTACACACATACCGTGCATTTGTAAATATGTATTAAATAAATATATATATATATATATATATTTCTCATAAGACCCTAGGGTCTTTTTGTCTGGAGGATTATGGTATGAGCGGTGCTCCTCAACATTTCACACTAAATTGTTAAATAGAAACTGCTACTTGTCAAAACTATAACGTATCTTATCCTTCAGCCAAGAAGCCTTCAATAATAAGAAGCCGTTCGTTGAAGGTTAACACGCTAGCAACAATCTCCTTCTCTTGGACATGTGCATCCACCTTAACAGCTGCGCTCAGCTCCTCTTTCCCCACCACCTCCTCCCGGAGGGCCTGCAGCTCGTTGGCGACGTGTGCCATGCTTGGGCGGGTTGCAGTACGCTCCACGGTGCAGCAGAGGGCGAGCCGAGCGACACGCAGCACAACATCTGCAGGGGCGTCCATGGTGGGGTGCTTGAGGCCGCCCAAGTCCCCCGAAGAGAGGCAGTTCGATGCGTGAGGGAGTGGAGCGGGTGGGAGAAACCACATTTGGAGTTAGTTGAGCCAAGTCAACAAGAAGGTGTGTACAAAATACCTCTTTAATGGCATTGAGAATTGCTATCAAAGTTCTTGTGCAGAAGTGGAATAGTTCTTGCCAACAGAGTAATCCGCAAGCACTGAGAAGACCACTAGCAAAACCAGGAGTGCGCAAGACGTACCACAACCAATCTTTGGGCATCGAACAGGGGTGTTCCCTTCTACTATTGAGAGGACGCCATCACAAAAAACCTGGTCTCATGGATAGGGTGCTTACCCATTTTGTGACCAGCTGACCCTCTCCATCAATCTCCACAAATGGCAGGCGTCCTGTAAACAGGACTAGCATGAGCACTCCAAAGCTGAAAAGACGAGTTTGAAGGCAAATGATGATCAGTGTACACGATGCAAGGGAAGAGCCAGGGATGGAGGCACTTCACGTGAATCTTGACACCTAAATGCAGTGTGCACATGTTCATGGACTGTACAGACATAACACTTGGAGCCTCCTTGAATGATTTCCAAGGGATTCCTTCAACAATTCTATTGGACTATGAAGTGTTGAGTGCGAAATGTGGTTTGCACGTCAACCCACCGCCTATTCGCCGACGGCAAAGGAAAATGAGAGTTGTTGTTTTAAGGTAATTTGTGGAGTGTGAGGAACGCCTTTGCGTGCTTTACATTTGTGCGTTTACAGTTTGTGAATCGCCTTAGCGGTTCATGAGTTATGTGCATTTTTGTGTGTGAGTGCATTTCATGAATATTCATGAGTTTCCGTGAGAGCGCATGAAAGTTCGTGAGTTTCGATAAGCTCGCGTGAGTCCGCGATTGTTCATGAGTCTGCGTATGCGCTCATTGTTTCTCATGTGTTTTCGTGAGTTTTCATTAGAGATCATGAGAGTTCATATTTTTTGTGAGTTTTAGAGTGTGGCGAGTGTTTTGTCACTTTGACTATTTCGTGCTGGTCAAGGTCAACCGAGCGCGAATGTCAGGGACCCGCGTGTGGGGTCCTGACACGCGCGTGTGGCCCCCCAGGCCTCGCGCGTGTGCCGTGGCACTGTTGCGAGCGTGGCAGGACCCACGATCACAACAAGACAGGGCACATGCAGCAGAAACCCCATTGATCATGAACTCAATAGCCTGCGGGTTCAATGCTTTCTCGCGAGCGTAGGTCGAGTCTTCGGTATGTTGCCAATGCAGCGTAATGAGCTGAGACTGATTCCTGAGCGGCTGATAAATGACTTCCTTCTTCCGCACCCATTCCGCGTCTGAATCCTTGACGAATGATACTTGCAGGCGGCAGAAACGTGTCTTGGCAATGTAAGCCGTGTGAAGTTCCTGAAACTTGGTTGTGGACGCAGCGTCATCTGATAACTCTGCATACCATCCATGCTTTATCACTGCCGTGACAGCATCAATCACACAGGAAATTTCCTTATTCAGCATGAAAGGGATCAGCAAGATGGCGACCGAGCGCAAACCAGAGCCGGCTTCCTTAACCAGATCGATCAACATCTCATCATCCGAGTCATCGTCGACGAAATCATCCGCATCAGTAAGTCCAACCGCAGGAATAGTAGCCTTCTCAGCAGCAGATAAACCAGATCCGCCAGCAGCTGAAGAGGCAAGCTTGTCCTTGTCATTTGGTGCAGGAGCTTGAAGAACAGTGGAGCTGTCCACACCCGTGGAAGCAGAAGGGTCCAAAGCTGGACGAGAGCGCTGACCCTTAGGCAGAACCAGGGCATCCGCCGGGTGAGCCATTGTGCAATGATGAAAAGAAGCAGGCAGCAGGAGAGCGTGCCGAGCACTCTCGAAGACTGTGAATGAAGCCTGATGACTGAGCACGGAAGCTTTAAGTAGCCACCCAGCCTTGTCAGGTTTCCATATTTTGAGCAGGTAATGATGAAACCTCGAGGTCGCCACCTTGGAAGTGTCATTCTTGATAATAGAATAGTTGTAAAAGCAGATCTTGTAAGATGTTAAACCACAGATGCCTTTGTGCGAGCCATTGTCAATGACGAAGCCTTGCAATGCCTGATGAGTTCCGTGTGATGTCGCCTGGTAACTGGAGAAACCTAGGTCAGGAGAAATGACTGGTATTCCAATGTTAAAGTTACAGGCGATGCTTTTAACAACAGCGGAAGTTAACGTTTGGCATAGTAGCGAGGATGTTGACCATTGTTGACTCGGCAGAATCCATGGCCGCCGAAAGGCGGAGACGGCGGAGAGCATTACGGAGACCCTACCCAAACGCTGATTCTTCGCGATGCCGTGACTGCGATGAGTACTGACTTTCCCAAGGTGAGTAAAAGAACCGGTGACGTGTTCTAGTCACATTTATGGTAGGTGGAGATGTGCAAATATGCTTCACTGGTTTTAAAAGCTGTTTTTTTTTTTTTTTTTGTAAATCACGTGTTCGAATGCATATAAATTATTGGGATGAGTGGTGCACGTTTCTGCTAATAGCCTATTTTGAATCACTTATCATCAATTTCGTATTGGATGATGGGCTATAAAATCTTAACAGTGCACACATTTTAGCAAATACTAGAATCCTAAACGTTTAAACCAGAAAACTACTTTTCTCGAGGAATTTGACGTGTCATCCTGTCTGGCCTTCAATCCCTCCAACCGCCACAAGCCAGCTACGTAAGTGTGTACCCGAGTCGGTGGCTGCCAAGGTGGCAACCGTTGGAGAGCTTGACCTATCACTGCTCTCGCCTCCTGCTAACGTGGAAATCATTGATACGCAGATGGCCATGAAGACCGTCGGATTCTGGGATATGAGGCCGTAGGAACACGCCCTCAGGACACTTGAAACATTTGATAACGTTGATAAATCAGCTTGCATTCTTGATGTCAGAATGTTATATTGTCTAGTCTGCAGTGGGGTACTCAGTAGTGAGTACAGTCCTGTTAGGGTTTCGTATTTGTATCCCCTCTGCCTGCTAGTGCAATCCCTCTTCTGCTGTTATCATTCTAGCTTCTCGTTCTGACATGCTATCAGAGCAGGTCGACCCTCGCTGGTCGATCCTGTGGATGGGCCCACCCTACTGCTTCCGCTGCTGTTCTGTTAGTCACGCGTGTCGAGACTAAGGCAAGAATGATGTCATTAGGTCAAGGTTGGGGTACAAAACTAGAGTGACGAGAATATGTCTGTACCCCCTAAGGCTAGCCCCAATATAGGCTAGATAATAATATGCATATGTTTTGACACACCCCCATAGGCGAAATGGGGGATAGCCAGAGCAAGCAATGGTCACAAGACCAGTCAAGAGAAGAAACAAAACACAGCTCAGGGTGGATCACAACGTCACCACACACACTGAGCACAAGCAAACGGCCACAAGGCCAGTCCACATGCAGAGGTATATAAACAACAAGAACAGCACAGTGATCTCTATCTAGCAAGGGCAAGCATGCAGGTATATATATATATATATATCACAGTACAAGCAGAGACTACAGCAAGTGTGGAAACGTAGGCACAAGGCCCAACAAAGTACAAAAGCGCTGATGGTCACCAGACGGAAGTGCCTTGGTGAATTTATCAGCAG
Organism: Closterium sp. Naga37s-1; assembly: GCA_947471745.1. NCBI lineage: Eukaryota > Viridiplantae > Streptophyta > Zygnematophyceae > Desmidiales > Closteriaceae > Closterium > Closterium sp. Naga37s-1. Next base: position 3,223,256 of record CANJKZ010000830.1, read on the forward strand.
TGTTGGCCCGAGTGGCCACGTGAGCAAGGCGAAGCTGACCCCGCTGCTGCAACTCTCGAGCCAGGAAGTAACGCAGAGCGATGTGCTTCGTTCTGTGCTCCAGTCTGTGCTCCTGACACAAGGCAATGGCGGCCTTGTTGTCTACGTACAGAACTGGAGGAGAACGAGGCCGCTCTCCCAGGCCGGTCAGCAGGTAGGTGAGCCAGCGTAACTCCAGTGCAGCCATGGCTGTGGCGTAGATCTCAGCCTCACAACTGGAGCTGAGAACAGAAGACGAGCGTGTAGACCGCCAAGAAACAGAGCCGGAGCCAAGGCTGAACGAGTAACCCTGTGACGACCGCTGTGTAGCCTGGTCGTCGACCCAAGAAGCGTCTGAGTGCCCAGTGAGGACAACTGGACTCCGCCCTCCAAGCACGAGCCCCATGCCCGATGTACTGCACAAGTAGCGCAGTACCCTCTTAGCAGCATCCATGTGCACCTTTCGGTGCCGACCAGGAGCCACGTAGCGAGCCAGAAGGCCAAGAGGGTACGCAAGGTCAGGACGAGTGCAGGTCATCAGGTACATGAGGCAGCCCACTAGCTCTGGGTAAGGACCACTCGGCTCTACGGACTCGTCCGAAGGTGGAGCTGAGAGCAAGTGACTTGTAGCCAGAGGAGTGTGCTGTGCTGAGGACCAGGTGAAGCCGAAGCGCTGAAGGACCTGCTGCACCATGTGTGACTGAGTCAGTGTGATGGTGCGGCGTGCTCTGTCCCGGGTGATCTGCAAGCCAAGGTAGCTGCGCAGCTCACCCAGGTCTGTGCACGTGTGTCTCTTCTGCAGCTCCGACTTCACCAGGGCGAGAGCCTCAGTGTCAGCAGTGGCAAAGACCAAGTCGTCGACGTACACGAGGATGTAGAACGGCGGCAGCGAAGTGTCGGTGCGCAGAAACAGCGACGGGTCAGCAGTCGAAGGAGCAAACCCAAGAGCCGCAAGTGTCGTCCTCAGTGTGTCGTGCCACTCACGTGGCGCCTGGCGGAGACCGTAGACCGGCCGCCGGAGGCTCCACTGGGTACCAGGAGGGAACGACCCAGTGAAGCCGGGTGGGCGGCGCAGCCAGATCTCCTCGTGCAGGCTGCCCTGTAAGAAAGCTGTGCTGAAGTCAAGCGAGTGAAGCTCGTAGTCACGCTGAGCGGCAACGTGCAGCAGTACCCGAAGAGTGGTCATCTTCGGGGTGGGGGAGAAAGTCTGGAAGAAGTCAACTCCCTCTCGCTGACTGAAACCTCTAGCAACGTAACGAGCCTTGAAGACAGGCGGAGAATCTGGCGGCCGCTTCACCCTGAAAATACACATGCCACTGACGATGTTCGCCCCAGGAGGGGGAACCTCGTCGACGTACGTGCCTGTGGACTTCCAGGATGCCATCTCTGCGTCCATGGCTGTCTGCCACTGAGAGGAGTACTCACCCGCGATCGCCTCAGCGTAAGAGCGCGGGGTCGGGATGTCTGGTGCATCCGGGTCTCCCTCAGGGGCAAGCAGCATGGCCACGAGATGAGGCGCAGCGGCGGCAAGACACTCAAGGTCCTCCTGCCTGTCCTCAAGGACGTCCGTGCCAAGAGCACACTCACCCCCGACGGACGGAGGACAGACAGACTCAGACTCAGCAACAAGACTAGCAGCGTAGTCTAGACGACATGCAGCAGCAAAGTCAACCAGCTCAGCGACAAAGGCAGACGCAGCAGTAGACTCAAACGACGGGTCAGTGACAACAGTGGCTAGCAGACGCGTGACACTAGGGTGCTCAGCACGAAACCGGTCAGACTCAGGGTCCGCAACGACAGGCAGAGAAGACGCAGGAGGAGACGGCAGAGGAACACGCTGCGGAGGAGAGGAAGGACGACGGACTACGAGGTGGGTGTCGGGGACAGCCGGCTGACGCGGACGAGGAACACGACGACCGGAACGACTAGAACGGACAGGCGAGACAGGACGCGACGCAGGCTCACGACGCTCAGTAACACCCCCTGTCTGCTCAGTGTAAGGAGAAGGAGCAGGCAGCGGTGAGCCAGGCTGTAACGGAAGACCAGTAGACGAAGGGAGACTGAGAACCTGGCGAAGCGCAGAGTCAGGTGGTGGCTGAGACGACGGAGACGGCGGAGCAAAGAACAGGCGTGGCTGGGCAGTGCCACCAGCACCAGCAGCTCCAGCACCTCCAGCAGCTCCAGTACCCTCAGCAGCTCCAGCACCTCCAGCAGCTCCAGAACCCTCAGCGCCAGCTCCTCCAGGACCAGCTCCACTAGCTGCAGCACCCCCAGAACCGGCACCTCCAGTCCCAGGGTCTCCAGCCGCAGTGCCTCCAGCAGCAGCACCCCCAGACCCAGGGTCGCCAGCAGTAGCACCCTCAAACAAAGCACCTCCAGCCCCAGCAGCTCCAGTACCTCCAGTACGAGCACCTCCGGGACCATCGACTCCAGCACCTCCAGTAGACAAAGGACCAGCACCACTCCCAGCTCCAGCGACGTCAGCAGAAGTACCTCCAGCAGCAGAGCCCCGAGCTCCAGAAGCGTGACCCTGACGGCGACCGTACCAGTCGTGCAGCTGCTGTGAGGTGAGAGGCACACGCGGACGAAGACGGCTACTCCAAGGAGACCGCGTAATAGCAGTCTCAGAACCCTCAGGCGTCGCACCCCCAGACTCAGCACCCCCAGGCTCCTCACACGCAGGCTCAGCACCCCCAGACGCAGCACCTCCAGGCTCCTCACGCGCAGGCTCAGCACCTCCAGGCTCCGCACCCTCAGGCTCCTCACGCTAAGGCTCAGTGCCCCCAGACTCCGCACCCCCAGTCTCAGCACCTCCTGGGTCCTCACGCTCAGGCTCCGCACCCCCAGGCTCAGCACCCCTACGCTCCGCACCCCCAAGCTCCGCACCCCCAAACTCCGTACCCCCAAGGATAGCACCACCCCCAGCAGGACCTGAGTCACCAGTGACCTCAACAGGCGCAGGTACGGGAGGGTCTACCTAAGAGACACCTGAAGGAGCAGGACCTGGCGCGGGGAGGGGGTCTACCTGGGGAGGACCTGGGGCGAGAAAGAGCGGCGGGGGGGGGCGAGGGGCAGTGCGGTAGGGAAAGAGACGGTAAAAGGGAACGGACCCGTCAAAGGTGACGTCCTGAGACGGCGAGGCGGGGTCGTAAAACAGCCAGCCAGGCGCGTCAGGGACAAAGCCAAGGAAGACGCAGGGAATGGCGCGAGGGGAGAGCTTGTCCGCGGTGGTATCGCGGACAAAGGCACGAGCACCCCAGACCCGGAAACGCGACGCATCGCCAACCTTCCCCGTCCACAGCAGCGTGGGCGAGGTCTCCGGCAAGGAGACACGGGGCCAAAGGTTGAGCTGATGCGCGGCGTACCGGACCGCAAACGGCCACAGAAAATGGGGGGCAGCCGCATGGATCATGGAGGTACGAGCGACCTCCATGACTAAGCCAATGCGGCGCTCAGCAACCCCATTCTGCTGCGGAGAGGCCGGAAGTGTGAAAGTCTGGCGGATGCCGTGCTCCGCACAGAAGGCTGCCAAGAGGTCTGAGGAGAACTCACCACCTCTGTCAGAGTGCAGACGCAGAACAGGAAAGTCCGACTGGAACCGCTCGCGGAGCTGGAGACGAGCAGCGCGGATCCAGGGGATCAAAACATCAGGGACATCCCCCTTGCGCTGCAAGGGGAAGACCGTGGTGTAACGCGTGTAGTCGTCGACAACCAGCAGGAAGTACCGCTCGTGGCCCTGTCCACGGACGCGGGCTGGGCCCCGCACGTCCAGGTGGAGAGTCTGCAGTGGAGCCTCTGTGGGAGGGAACGAGGAGGAGTGAGGAGCGGCGCGCTGCCGCCCCTCAACGCAAGGAATGCAGGGCGGCGCAGGCGAGGGAGGGAGGGCAGGAAGAGACCTGGGAAGACCAGAGACCAGGAGGCGAGAGTGCATGCTACGAAGGCGAGGCAGGGAGGGGTGACCAAGGCGGTGGTGCCACAGGAGAGTGTCGTGCGACAGCCGGCGACACTCACACTGGGTAGCTACCTAAGCAGACGCGTGTAACCTGGGAGACAAAGGGGCGGAGCGCGACGCAGTGGTGAGGGTGTACAGACTGGACCCTGGCGCACGAGTGAACGTGGCCAGGTGGCGGCCGGTCCGGGAGCACGTGCAAATCGCCACACGCTGCCGGCCAGGGGTGAAGGTGTCAACCCCCGCATCCTGGAGGACAGCGTTGCTCACCAAGTTCGTAGAGAACGAGGGGAGGTGGAGACCAGACAGCTCACCAGACGGGACCGCCGGACACGGAAGCACAGTGGAAGACCGTGCAAGCACTGGGCCCCTAGAGGGGTCAGCCAGTGAGACAGGAACAGGTGCAGGGAGGGGAGTGACTGTGGTACTGTCGCGAAAGAAACAGCGGGAAGCACCAGAATCAAGTGTAAAGGTGTGCAAGGCCTGTGCAGGCGCAGTACCAAGGGGAGCAGACTCACAAGCACCTAGTGCTGCAGGCGCTATACCAGGGGCTATACCAGGGTCTGGTGGCACACACAAGTAACAGTCACCCTCAGCACTAACAGACAATGCATACATAGCAGCAAGAATAGCCTCATAGTCAAGATCAAAGATAGGCACATCACGCCTAAGCAGGTCTGCCCAGTTGGGGAACTCAGGAGCATCAGGAAACTTGACGCGCCAGGCGTCGCTAAGTCGAGCGAAGCAGCGCTGCTCAGTGTGAAACCCTGTGCACTGGCGACCAGCGCGGGGACCTGTGCGAATGATATAGGGGCAGCGACCAGGACCCCCAGAAGCCCCACGCCCGGCATACCAGTCAAGAAGCTGCTGGGAAGTGGGGGTCTGGCGCTGACGCTGCTGCTGCTGCTGCTGCTACTGCTGTTGCGGCTGCTGCTGGCCCTGACCACCACTGCCACCACCGCTCCCTCCTCCCCCACCGCCGCTGCTGCCACTTCCACCACTCCCAGTGCCTCCGCCGCCCCCACCACCACCTCCACCACCTCCACCCCCACGACCACCTCCACCACCTCCACCTCCCCCGCCGCCTGCACCACCGCCACCTCCACCGCCACCCCCACCTCCCCTGCCACCCTTGCCGCCCCTGCCGCTGCGACGCTTCCCACTAGGAGCGGAAGCAGCCCCGACCTCCTCAGCACCAAGGTAGTTGTGAGCAGTAGCTGCGGAGGCGTAGGAGGGGGTGAGAGGGGAGGGGGAGCACCCCTCAAAGAGGGGAGAGCGAGGAGTGCCACGAGCAGCACCTACAGCGAGGATGTTCTTCTCTGCTGCGAGGAGGTGCTTCTCGAAGTCGTCGACAGTGAGAGTGGTGGGGTCTAGCGCTAGGAACTGGTCCCTGACGGAGCTACGAGTGTCAGGGAGGCGGGTGACGAGGAAATAGAGAGTGAAGTACATCGGGAGGGGGGGTTTGCGGTGCAGAACTCGGCTGAAAGGGCGGCACGAAAGCGAGTGTCAGTAGCGCGCAGGTGGGAAATGAGGTCCTCAGCAGTGGTTAACGAGGAAAGGTCGGAGAACAGGTAGGGTAGCATGAGCCGACCTATGGCTGCAGTGGCCGGGGAGGAGTAGCGCGCAACTACAGCGTCGTACAGCGTCTTAGCAGTTTTGTGCTGGCTGAAATGCGCGCGCTCAGTAATCGGCAGATGGTTCCTAATAGCTAGGCGTGCAGCAGCATCGCGAGTCTGCCACTGCGAGCGTTCGAGAGCAGGAGCATCGGCAGCAGGAGCAACGGCAGTGCCAGACACGTAATCGAACAGTGAAACGCCCTCTTTGGCATTGGTCAGAAGGAACAGTTGGAGGTCGTCTAACCACACAGCGAACTCTATGGGGCGACCGTCAGGCTCGAACGCGAGAACGTTAGGCGTCGTCATAATGGCAGCAGGCAAAGGCAGTAGGCAGCAGGCAGCAGACAAGGGGCAGTAGGCACCAGGCCGCAAGCAAGGACAGAGGCAGCATGCAGCAGGCAGGAGGCAGCAGGCAGTAGGCAGCAGGCAGTATCGGCTGCACGCGAGCTCCTAAAGCAGCGCGCTAGGCAGCAGCGGGCCGCGCAGGCGGCCGACGTGACGCGCGGGCGGCGAACGCGGCGCGCGGCGCGGCAGCGGGCCGCGCTGGCGACAGACGCGGCGCGCGGGGCGACGGCGGGCTGCACGCGACGGCGGGCTGCGCGCGGCGGCGGGCCGCGCGGGCTCGACGCGGGCTGCGCGGGCGACGCGGGCCGGCGAGCAGCCGAGGCGCGCGCGAGCAGCAGGCAAGGCAGGCAGGCAGTAGGTGAGGTAACACAGTTACGGATGGGCCCTATTCTTAGGTCCTAGAGACCTCCTGCTCTAGATACCATGTCGAGACTAAGGCAAGAATGATGTCATTAGGTCAAGGTTGGGGTACAAAACTAGAGTGTCGAGAATATGTCTGTACCCCCTAAGGCTAGCCCCAATATAGCCTAGATAATAATATGCATATGTTTTGACAACGCGCCCCGGGCGCACGACAGTCTTTCAGCCCGCCGCGCGCCTGCGGAGAATAGGCGATTATGGGAGAGCCTAGGCGCAGAGTTGCACGACCAGAGAGTGAAGTGCGAGTTTTCCGTGTACGGACTTGTTGGAAACCGAATACTGATGCCAACTTGGTATGCAGTAATGGAAGGAAAGAAATTGATTAATTGATTGATTACAACAGATACAACATGAACCTTATAGGAAACATAGTGACATGCGCGAGAACGTTCTACGGGAACGTTGTTCATAAAGAATGTTGTTCAAGGAGAACGTGCAAGCACCTACTCTAGTATGCGTTCCAGGTTGGCACCGCCAGGTGAAAACGCCATCAGGTGAAAGTACCGTCAGGTGTATTTTCTACCTGTCCAGGAGTAGTTGTGCAGGTGCTCGCAACAGACAGTTGCACATACTCGTTTGTGCAATGTCGTCACTTCTCTCCAATTCGGTTCAGTGTTGAATAGTGCATACCGAAGTGCACTGATTGGAGTGTACTCAGCGAATACCGCAACACAGGTAAAACCGGTATGCGGCATGCGAAGTCTCGCTACTCCGCATAGGGCTGCTACACGCTAAACCAGGCGCGTGCAGGGCTTCGCCTTAACAGCGCCCCGGGTGCGCGGCGGTTTTCTGCCCGCCGCGCGCCCCGGGGCGCCGCGCGTGGAGCCGCGCGCGGCCCCCGTGCACCCAACGCGACGCCCCGTGGGACTCGCGCGCCGCCCCATGGAGCCGCGCCGCCCCCGGGGACCCGCGCGCCACCCCGTGGGACCCGTGCGCCGCCCCCGTGGACCCGCGCGCCGCCCCGCGGCCCCCTCCCCGCACACCTGAGTTCACTTCCCGCACGCCTGAGCTCGCTTCCCGCACAACTGAGCTCGCTTACCGCACACCCGAGTTCGCTTCCCACACTCCTGATCTCGCTTCCCGCACGCCTGAGCTCACTTCCCACACAACTGAGCTCGCTTACCGCACACCCGAGTTCGCTTCCCGCACGTCTGTGCTCGCTTCGCGCACACCTGAGCTCGCTTACCGCACACCCAGGGCATTGGGGTGGCGGTTATGGGGGTGACGGGAGTGCGTCCGCAACTGCTCCTCCTCCTCCTTTCTCTCCCACTGATGCAGCTGCCGCTGAGGGGGGGATGGAGTGGGTGAGGTTGGGGAGTGGCGCTAGCCGGGGGGGATGTGAGAAAAGGGTTTGGGGGCAATGGGGGGAGGTTGGAAGGAGGTAGCCGCTGTGTCGCCTGCTGCGCCAGTAGTCCGGATGCCTCTTGCTCCGGTAGCACGTGAGCCCGTCGCTCCAGTCGTCCGTGGGTCAGTTGCTCCAGCCGTTCGTCTTAGCCGCGGAGCTAGTTACTCCAGCAGTCCGGATGCCCTTGCTCCGGTAGCCAGTGTGCCAGTTGCTCCGTTGCCCGCGTGTCAGCAGCTTCACCTGCCGCCTCCCAACTCCTCTCCCCTCGTAGTCCCTCCTCCTCCTCACTACCCCTCTGCTATATCTGCCACTAGGGCTAATTTGTGAACTTGCTCTATGACTGCTTGTTGTGCTGATTATACCCCACTTTGCCTATGGGGGTGTGTCAGAATGTTATATTGTCTAGTATGCAGTGGGGTACTCAGTAGTGAGTACAGCTCTGTTAGGGTTTCGTTTTTGTATCCCCTCTGCCTGCTAGTGCAATCCCTCTTCTGCTAGTATCATTCTAGCTTCTCGTTCTGACACTTGATTGTTTTTGTAACGAACCTCTACACCTTGTCACGGAGTAATGTCTTCAGTTATCAGAAACAACACTCATCCGCTATCATTCTCTCTTCCACCTCCTCCCCTCCTCTCTCCCTCCCTTAAAACTACATCTGGTGCGAGCAACAGCCTTTGTATGTTGAGGCTGAATTGCGCACGGTTCGACTGAAAAATGGACGGACTAACTGAATCGCGCACAGTCCAACTGAGAAGTGAACGGACTAACTGTATTGCGCACGATCCAACTGAGGGGTGGGCGGACTAACTGAATTGCGCACACTCCGATGGAGAAGTGGGCGGACTAATTGAATTGCGCACGGTCCGACGGAGAAGTTGACAGACTAACTGAATTGCGCACGGTCCGACGGAGAAGTGGACGGACTAATTGAATTGCGCACGGGCGGACTGAGAAGTGGACGGACTAACTGAACCGCGCACGGTCCGACTGAGAAGTGGACGGACTAACTCAATCGCGCACGGTCCGACTGAGAAGTGGACGGACTAACTGAATCGCGCACGGTCCCACTGAGAAGTGGACGGACTAACTGAATCGCGCACGGACCGACTGAGAAGTGGACAGACTAACTGAATCGCGCACGGACCGACTGAGAAGTGGACGGACTAACTGAATCGCGCACGGTCCGACTCAGAAGTGGACGGACTAACTGAATCGCGCACAGTCCGACTGAGAATTGGAAGGACTACTGAATTGCGCACAGTCCGACTGAGAAGTGGACGGACTAACTGAATCGCGCACGGTCCAACTGAGAATTGGACGGACTAACTAAATTGTGCACGGTCCGATTGAAATATGGACGGTCCGACTGAAGCTGCATGCCTCTTCCGCATTTGATTGATTCGATGAGTGGTGCTCACTCACTCACGTGCAAGCAGCTTATGATTCACAAGCTGAGGTCCTTGCATGTGAGCAAGTGAGCACCGTTCCCCGTGGCTGGTATTTATTGGACCAAAGCCTGCGTTTGTATTTGTTTGTCTTATCTTCCCTCTCTGCTGCTTGTCACATGGCAGGTATCTCTTGGAGCGGCGCCTGTCAGTGGACAATCTCTTTGTCTTTGTCCTCATCTTCTCCTACTTCAAAGTGCCTACTGCCTACCAGGTACTCACGCTCTCCCTCTCGCTCTCAAAAGGCACTCTCTCTCACCTTACCTGACTCGACTTGCAATCTCTTTGTGTTCATCCTCATCTTTTCCTATTTCAAAGTGTCTACCACCTACCAGGTGCCACCTCACCCCTTTCCAACCCTTCCCACCGCTTCCAACTGCTGGCCCACCGCTTTCCTCCCCACCGCTTCCCATCCCGCCACTTCCCATCCCACTTCCACTCCTACCAACTGCTATTGGTGTGACAATCCCTTTGTCTTCCTCCTCATGATTTTTTCCTACTTCAAATTTCCTGCAGCCTATTAGGTGAGTGCCACTACAAATCCTTGCCATCCCACTACCACCCCTTCTCACCCCATTACCACCCCAGTACCACCTATTCTCACACCACTAACACCCCAGTACCACCCTTTCTCACACCACTACCACCCCAGTACCACCCCTTCTCATCCCACTACCGCCCCTTCCCATCCCACCACCACCCCTTCCCTTTCCACTACCACCTCACCCCTTCACAACTTTCCACTACCGCTACACCACATCAGTCTTCCTTTGAGATCCACCCAGAATACTTATCCTGCAACCTCTCAGGTGCTAACCACTGCAATCCGAAGAGCTGTTTTCCTCACATACCGTGCTTCTATGCCCTCAAATAGTCTACTGATCTATGGATTAACACAACCCCCCTTCCCCGCCCTCTTTTCCTCCTCCCTCTTCCTAACCCCCACCCACCCCACCCCCTCCCCGCCCTCCTTTCCCCGTTCTCCCCTCAACCCGCCATGCCTGTCCTCCAGCCTCGCGTGCTCACGTACGGCATTGCCGGAGCTGTGATCTTCCGAGCCATCATGGTAGGTCTGGGCATTGTGGCCATCCAAGCCTTTGAAGCGGTGAGCCTGCTGTTCGCTGCTGTGCTCATATTCTCCTCCTACAAGGAAGGTTCAAAGCAAGGCAAGGGGGTGCACGGTGGGTCGATGAGTTAACTCGGAAGTCATCACCTTGATAGCCTGATGGGTCTTGTCTGGGTGGCCATTGCGGCCATTTAAGCCTTCGAGGCAGTGAACCTGCTGTTCGTTGCGGTGCTCATCTTCTCCTCTTACAAGGTGCGAAGGGTGAGTGCGTGGTGGTGTATGGCGGGTGGCGAGTCACAAGCTGTCATCATAGGTTTGGGTGGGCATTGCGGCCATCCAAGCCTTTGAAGCAGTGAATCTGCTGTTCGCTGTCGTGCTCATAGTCTCCAGCTACAAGGTGCGAACTATGGGTGGTGGTGAAAGGTGGTGGTGTATGTGGCACATTGCGTTGCAGGTGGTTAATTGCAGACTTTTGAGTCGACTCAAAAGACAGTGCGTTGCGAGTGGTGCATTGCATGTTACACAGTGAGGCCATGAGCCTGCTGGTTGCTGCCGTGCTCATCTTCTCCTCCTACAAGGTGCAAGCCACATTGTGGTTTTAGCAGTACCAGTCAAGCAGTGAAGGGAGGGGCCTATGTGTTGGTGCAACCCTACGGTTTGCACTCGGCTTGTTGTCCGTGTGCGTGAATGTGTGTGTGTATGGAATGGTATGAGGGCATGGGATAATATATATTTCATGCTTATAATTGTGTGTGAATGTTGAGTCATGATGTCGAGTGTGTGTGTCGAGTCAATAGCGAGTTATCGCTAGACACGTGTTACGCGGTCGTTTGTGTCTCGCGCGCGGTTTCTATTTTGTCGTGCGCGGTTTCTATTTTGTCCTGTGTCGAACGTTCGGCGTGTCGCAGGTGTGTGCAGCAGACCCATCAAGAACTCAAGGATGAGTTTGTGATGAAGAGCCCGAGCCTTGGTGTCAAGCCTCAAGTGATTTCGAAGCTTGCCAAAAGGGTACACCTCAAGATATTGAAGATAGTTACATTACTTTGTGTAGTGTAACATTTCACTTGGTGTAGGCCCTAGTGAAGGGTAGTTTCGAGACCCTTCGTGGTTGGGGACAGTGTGGCACTGTTCCACATCACTGTACCTCGGCTCTTGGGGTTTGTAGGAGCTGGGAGTCATTCCCAACTCGTAACTCTTCCTATCTTGTGTTCTAAGACTATAGTGGCTGCCATACTACCGTTCGTTCAAACCGACGCTGTGTCGTCAAATCTTCATCAAATCGTGCAATCTAAATTGCTAATTGTAGACGACGTGAAGACGCTCCAGATCCAATTTGAATCAAGTCATTTGCAGCTGTGAGCAGAACGCTATCAACGTTTGAAGCCGCTGTGCAGAAATCCGTCTGTGCTCTCTATCTTTCGTTTTAGGCACATTCAAGCCTATTGTGACTATAACACTATGGCTTGCTGATACTCGGGAACGTGAGCACCGAAGGCATTTGAGGCCGTGAGCCTGCTGTTTGTTGCCGTTCCGATATGCTCCTCCATCAAGGTGCGTATAGGGTACAAACTTCATGTTATTTGTGCAGGAGAAAGATTAAATGGTTTAAACCAGGGGAAGCGGTTGTGTGACGGGCCTTCAACTCAACTCCCAAGGCATCAGTTTATCTCGGGTCTGGGTGGGCCTTGCAGCCATTCAAGCCTTCGAAGCAGTGAACCTGTTGTTTTCTGCCGTGCTCATATTCTCCTGCTTCTAGGTGCAAACGGACGGTTTGTGGTGGTAGCTAGCAGTACTAGGGTGCTTGGTATACGAGTCGACTCACAAGCCGTCGTGAGTCATGACCAAGGGTCGAGTCTGAGTTGGTATTGCAACCATTCAGGCGTTGGAAGTGGTGAACCTGCTGTTTGCCGAGCTGCTCATGTTCTCCTGCTACAACTCTGTCCCTTCTTTCCTCCCATTTCTCTTTTGCTTCCCCCCATACCTCCCACCCACCCTCTCCTCCCCTATCCAGCTACTACTAGCAGAGGCAGGGGACGAGGATGACGACCCCCCCAGCAATAACCCCTTCCTCCCTCCTCTTCCTGCTGTCCAACCCCTCCCCTCCCCACCTCCCTCTCTCCCATCTCGCCAGCAACACAGCGGTCAAGCTCTGCCCTTGTTGCCAACCCCTTGTGAGTCCAGAGGCTCTGAGCCACAGGTCAAACCCTGCTTCTTCCGTGGGAGGGAGATATGATGCCGTGGGAGGGAGATATGATGCCGTGGGAGGGAGATATGATGCCGTGGGAGGGAGATATGATGCCGTGGGAGGGAGATATGATGCCGTGGGAGGGAGATATGATGGAGCGTGTGTTATTTGGCAGCCGGCCATTGCGGTGGTGCTCGGATTCATCGGTTCGAAAATCCTAGCCGAGTTTTGCGGTGAGTGTTGAACCACTTTCTGCTAGCTGTGTTGCGGTGTGTTGCAAGAGACATTCCAATCCTTACTACCTTCAGCCGGCCATGAGTGCAGCGTAACGTTGGCTTAGGTTGTACGAACGCATTACTGCCTACTTGTCTCGTGACCTGGGGCACTCCCCCTCTCCTCTCCCTTCTGCTCTGGTTCCCCCTTCGCATCTTGGATTTTTGAGACGTCTCAAAAGGCACTCCCCCTCGCCTCTCCCTGTTGACTTTTGAGTCGACTCAAAAGTCAACTCTTTTGAGAAGTGGCACTCCCCCTCTCCTCTCCCTTCTCCTCTGGTCCCCCTTCGCATCTTGGCCCCTTTGCCTCATCGCATCCCCCCTAATGAGTTTTAATCCACTAAAGCTGTCTTTCGAGTCGGATTTTCTCCTTCTCTCTCATCTCTTTCCTTCTCATACTCCCATCCCATCTCACATATCCCTCCTCATCAGTTTCATTCCATCCCAGCAGTATGTGACGTCACTCATGACCCATCCCATCTCATTCCCATCCCGTCGCATCTAATCCCATTCCAACCCATCCCCCTTCATCAGTTTGATTTCATTCCAGCAGTCTTTGGTGTCACCCAAAGCCCTGGCGTTCTCCTCCCATCCCATCCCTTCGCATCCCATCCCACCCCTTTCCACTCCCCCTCATCAGTTTGATTCCATCCCCGCTGTCTTTGGCGTTACTGGCGATCCCTTCATTGTCTACACCACAAACATCTTTGCCCCATCCTTTTCCATCCTTTTCTACTCCTTCCCACCCCATTCCACCGCATCCCACCCCTTCCCATCAGTTTGATTCCATCCCAGCAGTCTTTGGCGTCACTCGCGATCCCTTCATAGTCTTCACATCAAATATTTTTGCCATTCTCGGTACAGTCACCATTGCTTACTGTCACAATTCTCATGTATTGTCACCATTGCTTCCAGCCAGTGCTCCTTCCATTGTCTTCACATCCCACATCTTTCCTTTTCTCGGTACATTCACCACTGCTTACTATCGCAATGATTGGATGTCGCTGCTGGTTCAAGTTACCCCTTCATTGTCTTCACATCCCACATCTTTACTTTTCTCGGTACATGCAAAATTGCTTACTGTCGCAATTACTGGGTATCGACACCACTTAGATATTTAATAATCGTTTTCAAATGTGTTTTCATTGAATCGCCTCCCCTCGGGACTTTCAACAACATGGCATGACATGGCTTCACATCTCATGGACGACATCCCATCCCATCCCATCCCATCCCTTCCCATCCCTTCCCATCCCATCCCATCCCATCCCATCCCATCCCATCCCATCCCATCCCATCCCATCCCATCTTACCGCACTCCACACCCCATCAGGCCTGCGATCGATCTTCACAGTCATCGCCACCAGCATGGCCAATCTGCACTACCTACAGTTACAACTGCGCCTCCTTCCTCATCTCTACCTCCTTCCATCCCATCCCATCCCATCCCATCCCATCCCATCCCATCCCATCCCATCCCATCCCACCGCACTCCACACCTTCTCAGGCCTGAGATCGCTCTTCACAGTCATCGCAACCAGCATGGCAGATCTACACTACCTACAGCCGGCCATTGCAATCGTTCTTGGCTTCATCGGTTCCAAGATCCTGGCCGAATTCTGCAGTGAGTCGTCTGTTGATGTGGCACTATATAAGCTGTCATCACATGACATACCGTGACACGGCATGCCGTCACATGGCATCTGACATGTCATCACACACCATGCAAAGTTCTGCACTACCTACAGCCGGCCATCGCGGTGGTCCTCGGGTTCATCGGTTCCAAGATCCTGGCCGAATTCTGTGGTGATTCATCGTTTGATGACACATAACATACCGGGACACGGCATGCCATCACATGGCATCCAAATCTGCACTACCTACAGCCGGCCATCGCTGTGCATCGGGTCGAGAATCCTAGCAGAGTTATGTTTTGAGTAGATTGTGGCTCTTTCAGTTGAGTCGACTCTCTGTTCAGGCAAGGCAAGAGAGGACTCCGACCTGCACTACCTACAGCCGGCCATCGCTGTGTTGGTGAGCTGTCTCTCTGTGCCATCACACAGCCTGGCTTCAAACAGCATTCATCGGCTCGAAAATCCTGGCTGAGGTTTGCGGGGAGTCGTCTCTTGGTGTTGCGTTACATACGCAGGCAGTGTATGACCTGCCTTCACACACCATGCACCAATCTGCACTACCTACCTGCAGCCGGCCATCGCAGTGGTTCCTCGGGTTCATCCGGTTCCTCGGGTTCATCCGGTTCCTCGGGTTCATCCGGTTCCTCGGGTTCATCCGGTTCCTCGGGTTCATCCGGTTCCTCGGGTTCATCCGGTTCCTCGGGTTCATCCGGTTCCTCGGGTTCATCCGGTTCCTCGGGTTCATCCGGTTCCTCGGGTTCATCCGGTTCCTCGGGTTCATCCGGTTCCTCGGGTTCATCCGGTTCCTCGGGTTCATCCGGTTCCTCGGGTTCATCCGGTTCCTCGGGTTCATCCGGTTCCTCGGGTTCATCCGGTTCCTCGGGTTCATCCGGTTCCTCGGGTTCATCCGGTTCCTCGGGTTCATCCGGTTCCTCGGGTTCATCCGGTTCCTCGGGTTCATCCGGTTCCTCGGGTTCATCCGGTTCCTCGGGTTCATCCGGTTCCTCGGGTTCATCCGGTTCCTCGGGTTCATCCGGTTCCTCGGGTTCATCCGGTTCCTCGGGTTCATCCGGTTCCTCGGGTTCATCCGGTTCCTCGGGTTCATCCGGTTCCTCGGGTTCATCCGGTTCCTCGGGTTCATCCGGTTCCTCGGGTTCATCCGGTTCCTCGGGTTCATCCGGTTCCTCGGGTTCATCCGGTTCCTCGCGTTCATCCGGTTCCTCGCGTTCATCCGGTTCCTCGCGTTCATCCGGTTCCTCGCGTTCATCCGGTTCCTCGCGTTCATCCGGTTCCTCGCGTTCATCCGGTTCCTCGCGTTCATCCGGTTCCTCGCGTTCATCCGGTTCCTCGCGTTCATCCGGTTCCTCGGGTTCATCCGGTTCCTCGGGTTCATCCGGTTCCTCGGGTTCATCCGGTTCCTCGGGTTCATCCGGTTCCTCGGGTGCATCCGGTTCCTCGGGTGCATCCGGTTCCTCGGGTGCATCCGGTTCCTCGGGTGCATCCGGTTCCTCGGGTGCATCCGGTTCCTCGGGCTCATCCGGTTCCTCGGGCTCATCCGGTTCCTCGGGTTCATCCGGTTCCTCGGGTTCATCCGGTTCCTCGGGTTCATCCGGTTCCTCGGGTTCATCCGGTTCCTCGGGTTCATCCGGTTCCTCGGGTTCATCCGGTTCCTCGGGTTCATCCGGTTCCTCGGGTTCATCCGGTTCCTCGGGTTCATCCGGTTCCTGGGGTTCATCCGGTCCCTCGGGTTCATCCGGTCCCTCGGGTTCATCCGGTCCCTCGGGTTCATCCGGTCCCTCGGGTTCATCCGGTCCCTCGGGTTCATCCGGTCCCTCGGGTTCATCCGGTCCCTCGGGTTCATCCGGTCCCTCGGGTTCATCCGGTCCCTCGGGTTCATCCGGTCCCTCGGGTTCATCCGGTTCCTCGGGTTCATCCGGTTCCTCGGGTTCATCCGGTTCCTCGGGTGCATCCGGTTCCTCGGGTGCATCCGGTTCCTCGGGTGCATCCGGCTCCTCGGGTTCATCCGGTTCCTCGGGTTCATCCGGTTCCTCGGGTTCATCCGGTTCCTCGGGTTCATCCGGTTCCTCGAGTTCATCCGGTTCCTCGGGTTCATCCGGTCCCTCGGGTTCATCCGGTCCCTCGGGTTCATCCGGTCCCTCGGGTTCATCCGGTCCCTCGGGTTCATCCGGTCCCTCGGGTTCATCCGGTTCCTCGGGTTCATCCGGTTCCTCGGGTTCATCCGGTTCCTCGGGTTCATCCGGTTCCTCGGGTTCATCCGGTTCCTCGGGTTCATCCGGTTCCTCGGGTTCATCCGGTTCCTCGGGTTCATCCGGTTCCTCGGGTTCATCCGGTTCCTCGGGTTCATCCGGTTCCTCGGGTTCATCCGGTTCCTCGGGTTCATCCGGTTCCTCGGGTTCATCCGGTTCCTCGGGTTCATCCGGTTCCTCGGGTTCATCAGGCTCCAAGATCCTTTGCTGGTGTCAATCGCCTCCTCTTCACTATATGCCATGGCATCACATGCCGGGCCATGTCACATCACATGCCGGGCCATCATCACATGCTGTCACATCACATGCCATGGGCTCCAAGATACAAGCAGAGTTCTCCCTACGGGAGGTGGTGTCACTCCCTCCTAGAGAACACATGACAGCACTCCCATCTCTTCCCTCCTCCCTTTCTCCCCTGCACTACCAGGCCTGCACGTACCAACAGAGGTCTCTCTAGGGGTGGTGGCGTCGCTGCTGGCAAGAGGCACGCCATTCAGCATTTTGCCATTCGACTTGTTCACATGCGATAGTACACCACCCCCTTTCCTCTCCCACCCTTTCTCCTGCTTCTCCTCTGCACTCTCAGGCCTGCACGTACCAACGGAGGTGTCTCTAGGGGTAGTGGCATCCCTGCTGGCAGGGGGAGGGTCTTTCTACTCTTCCACATGCAATAACACATCACTCTCCTCCTCTCCCCCTCTCTCTCCTCCCTTCTCCTCTGCACCACCAGGCCTGCACGTACCAACGGAGGTGTCTCTAGGGGTAGTGGCGTCGCTGCTGGCAGGAGGGGTGTTCTTGAGCCTTAGATTCCCCCTCACACTGACACCCTCTCTCTTTCGCTCTGTACCTCTCTCACTTCCCGTATCTGCTCACTCTCAGGCCTGCACGTACCAACAGAGGTCTCCCTAGGGGTAGTGGCATCATTGCTGGCAGGAGGAGTGTTTTTCAGCCATAGATTCCCCATCACAGAGGGAGACGATAAAGAAGGGCTGTAGGCATGCACAATACTTGGAAGGGAAGGAGACAATACTTGGAATGGAAGCGGGGGGAGTGAATTAGTGTACAAGATACAACCTGCTGTGTAAGCAGCTGCCATGACGTGCCGCCATACAAGCAATGTGACAACAGCATTAACGAGTTGAAACAGGTGATTCTGCACAAGGCTTCTGAAAATACAGAAGGCTTTGGCACCCCTTACTCCTGTCTCTACATCTCCAAATGCTTCTTCCGGGTGGTACGGTATTTGGGAGAATCAGGTCTCTAGCTATGGTATTTTCACAGCCACGGCTCAACCAAGGGACTTTGGAGTTGATGCAAGCACAGCTAGGAAGAATCTTTAGTAGCAGCATGCTGGCTCTGTTGTTATCAATGTCTATAACAGCTGCAGTGGTGACACGTGTGGAATGAAAAAAATCTGAGGATAATTGAAGTTCCACATTGAATGTAATGTAATCCAGCATAGTACCGTACTATATATCCAACACTTGCAGATGAGCATCAATGGTCCGAATCCTTCTACAGTGCACATGGAACCATTGGGCGTATTCCTACAACTTAGGCTCACCTTCTACCAGACTAACCATTTAGCAAGTCTGACATGAGCCAAGTCTGAGGTGCAGAAATACGCCCATGGTTTGCTTACACAACCCCTTACAAAAAAAAACGTGGTCTGCAAAATAAAGAAATAGGATTTAGTAGCGTTTCTGGCGCTGCTGGCCAACACCTTCTGCAACCGATCCCAAACAGTAGAGCGTACAGGATCCTGGCAGAAGCCCTAGCCAGCACGCCGCAAGACTGGAAATCCTCGCTACAAGCACAAATGGTTAAGCATCTGGCGGGTGGTTGCCTCCGCCGCTGATACGTCCTCCTCTTCCAGCTCAGCGCGGCATTGGCGCGCGGCGATTTCTTCACCAATTCCCACTCCGCCAATCGAACCCGCTCCCCCCACGCTCGTGCTAGATGCGGACCTGCTCAGCGCGCGAGATGCCGCGGAAGAGGAGCCCGCGGAAGATGGCCAGAAGGGCGACGAGCGCGGGGTCCACATCGACGAACCAGGAACCTCCACGTTGCTCGCAGGGCTGCGCAAAATCTCCGCGGGCGACCCCAGCGTGCGCGCGCGCGCCCAACTCTCTTTCTCACCCCCCACCGAAATCCCTAACCCTAACCCGTCCAAACCATCTTCCCCCACGGAACCTGTGATACTATCGGGAAGCATACTAGCGGGAGAAACTCCCTGGCCTATAGGGCGGAGAGTTCGCGGCTGGTAAGCCGCGCCCGGCTTGTACGTTAAATTACGCGGCCGGTGAGATTGAGCGCCGGCGCTGGTAACACCAGCGGCCAACGCGTGCTGATCCGACGGCGGAAGGCCCAAGCCTGGTAGGTTTGGAATAGCCTGCGAGAGAAGCTGCTGGGTCGGGAAATTCGGAACGCTAGCGCCGACGTAGCGGCCAGCGCCGACCCCTCCGGCAGCGGCGGCGGCGCCGATGGCGGGCGAGGTTCGGCGGACGTAAGCGGGCGCGCCAGCGGCAGCTGCGGCGGTTGGCGCGGGGTCAACCATCGGACTGGACTGCGTCATTCGCGGAAACTGCGCCAGCTGCTGCGATAGCATCATCGCGCCGTAGTTATTCATCATCGAGTTACTCATTACCGAATCCTCCGGTACAAGCATATGCTGCTGCTCCGCGCTCATCTCACGCACCGTCACCTCGCGGATTCGAACCCCCGCCATTCCCGCGCCGACATGTCGCGGAACGTAGAGCGGAGCGCCGGCCTGCAGCGGAGTGCCCCCCTGCGGAGGGCAGGCGGAAGTCCGGTTGCGCGCGTAGAGCGGAGCGGAAGCCATGCCCTTGGGCGCGGGACAGCCGTTCGGAACGTAGAAGCCGGCGAGCGCGGC
Source organism: Closterium sp. Naga37s-1 (assembly GCA_947471745.1). Classification (NCBI taxonomy): domain Eukaryota; kingdom Viridiplantae; phylum Streptophyta; class Zygnematophyceae; order Desmidiales; family Closteriaceae; genus Closterium; species Closterium sp. Naga37s-1. Next base: position 3,242,712 of record CANJKZ010000830.1, read on the forward strand.
GAGATCCATGCCAGGCGCAAGCACCGCGGGGCTCGATTTGATCGCGCTGGCGTTGTACGCGTTAGAGAGCGCGCGGGCGATAGCGGTCTGCTCCTGCTCGTCCGTAACGTCGAGGTCTTCGATCACAGCCGTGTAGTTGCGACCCGCATCTGAAAAAAAAAAAAAAGAGAAAAGGGAGCAATCCAGATACGGTCATGTTGAGAAAGCATGACGATAAACGTATACGATAGAAACTCCCTGAGAAGGTATCGAAGAAAAACATGAAAACAAAAACAACAAAAGACGACGGGTTTGGCGGGAAGAGATACGACGACGAAGCTTACATCGTTTCAGCGCAGTCCACGCCGCCAGCGCCGCGTTCTTCTCCGCCTGCTTCTTCGTCCGCGAGGGCTCCCCCGTGAACTGCAACTCCGCCACCTCCACCGTGCACGTGAACACCGGCAGATGCCCGGGACCGGATCGAACCGTATTGTACCCAGGCAACGGCACGCCGGCCCGTTGCGCGGTCTCCTGTAGCAGATTTTTGCACACGCCGGATTCGTCGAGGATCTTCGCGATGCATTGCGACGGGCTGCGCTCCGACATGACGCGCAGCGCGACCTCCGCCGCCGCGTGCTCCGCCTGCCGGAGCGACGAGAAGTAGCCCGGGCTGTCGAAGGTCTCGCCGTTAAACGTGGCGGTGGCTTTAAACTTGGGCGCGTGGTCCGGGCCCTCGCGTATGCACGCGTACGACGGGAGGTTGTACCCGCTGCGCTGCGCGAGCTCCTGGAGCTGATTTTTATGCATTGTGCCGCTCGTGTAAACACTATGTACTCGTTTGTGACAGCCGCGATTAGCAGGGACTTCCTAGAACAACGGTGCAGCGTTCGCAGTTTTTATCAACTATGTGGCACCGGCTTGTATGTCGAAGGGTACTTTGTAGGGAAAGGCCGGCTACCAATGAGTCTAGTGGGTACGTGCAGATAACTAGAGCAGGTTGTGAATATCAAGACCGAGAGCGGTCTTATTCGTCTAGGAAGGCCATCATACTCCTGTCTCTACTTGTTGGCAGTCGTTCCGAGACAGGTTCCTGAACCCTAAAGAAAATTATCAGTACTCTGAGCCAATCACTATCGCCTGAAAGAACTAGTTGCCGAGAATTAGCGGCTGTGAAATAGAGCTGGTGAGACGGCCGTTTTGTTGAGGGTTATGGGACCGTGTCTCCCTCCCTCCTGCAGAAAACGCGGAAACAGGAGCTGCGGGGGAGCTAACTCAAGCGTGTGGGAAACGGGGAGAAGAAAGGTCTGGTGATATCTGCGGTGAAGTGGATGGATGGCTGGGTGGGTGGGTGGGTGTCTCGGCAAGGTCAACGAGAAAGAGAACTGCCCGAATTCAGATGGAGGTGATGCGGAGGGGTGGAAGGAGGTTCTGGTTTGGAGAGATCAGCCGAGGGTACGGAACGGAACGGTGAGAGGTGGAACAAACGATGAAGGGCCAAGAAAGCCGAGAAGCTGGAAGAATCTGAGTCAGGTGAAAATACGTGTAGCCGCGCTGACTGGCTGGTTGGAAAATGAGCTCCCTTCATTCCACCATTTTCTTCTGAGCTTTCACCTTGCCTTGAGCCACGGGAATGTCAACGCGCGCAATAGCGGTTGGCGCAAACTGCCTGGTTAGGGGGAACGCCACGTCACGCGGATGGTACAGTAACTGGAGCTGCCCCAAAGTTGCTGCTCAAGTCTTGCTGGCAGTCTAAGGGGCAGAGGGCTCACTGGTCAGCGCAGACCAGAGGTTGGGTTTGGGGAAAGGAGACGCTGGGGGGAGGGGGGGGGGGTATGGAGTCGCTGGCAGTGTGATCAGCGTGGTTCGGGAATCAGGGGGGATCCTGGAAACGGGGATTTGATTGGTCGTTTGGGGGGTACAGCTGATCCCAAATTTGGGGCCCGTTCCGCCCCTCCAGCTGTGGACGGTCAGGCTCCGGGTGGGGAGGTATGGGGCTCGTTCCGCCCCTCAAGCGGGGCTTCGTTTCTCGTTGGGGCTCCGTCCGCGAGAGGCGGTTTGTCGGTGGATCAAGGAGCACCGTGTTTGTGATGACGGTGCGTCCCTGCAGTGTTCCGCCACGCTACAGTCCGTACCGACCACGGAACCGCCAAAACCCATCTTCACTTACTCCCAGCCATTAGCGCTGTTGCAAAATTTTGTTCACGACTTTACATGGCTGGGCAGGCAATAGTGCCACAATTTCCAGTCCCTGGCAAAACAAACAAAGAAACAAACAAAGAAACCACAAGTCTTCACGGTCATGCACTCTCTCTTTTTTGCTAAAAGGTATTTGGATGTGGTTTTCACTGTTTCAGAGTAATTGCCTTGCCCGAACCACTCTCACCTGCATGGCGGAGCAATCACGAAGTTGCGGGAGCACTGACGCGGAGACCGTGCATCTGATCTGGCTGGGCTGGTTACTGTAGGTACTGGTGACACACCTGCCTCTCGTGTCGCCGTTTGCACGTTTGTTCTCTTTTGACAGCGGGCCAATGTCTGTCGGCAATAAGGTGACGGCGAGGCGACGGACGGAGGATCGATGTGTCTCCTCTTCTGCAGTTCGACACCTCGTCGTCACCTGCCGAACGTCCCCGTCAAAGTGGGACTCGCTCCATGTTGGAGTCAAAGTGGAGTCAAAACGAGCTAGCAGTTCAGTAGGGCTATTGTTGGACTCAAAGTGGAGTCAAAACGAGCTAGCAGTTCAGTAGGGCTATTGTTCAATAGGTGATTCATCATGAATGGCAGCGACTGGGAGGTCGGTTGCATTATGAAAACCACAAGCTCTTGTGCAAAACTAGGCGATTGGCTGATGTCAAACACGTTGGAATGACAAACATACGAACAGGCTTACCCCTCTGGAAAATACCACAAATACCTAACAAGCCAGACACCATGTCTCTCCACTGTAACGCTCTACTTCATTGTCTCCGGAAACCATTTCAGGTTCTTCCCAACAATCATCCCATCGATGTCGCAATCAACATTGCTTCATTCAGGTGAGGATGATGTGTCGGCTCGAGGGGGTGCATTAAGCTCGCTCTCACTTGCACGCTTGTCCTGCCACCAAAAAATGGAAAACGGAAATGGGAGGATACAAAACACCATTGGAATAGCAAACCATGAACACAGGAAACCCAGTGAAAATATATAAACCAACAAAATAAAAATGCACACCTCACAGCATGGAGAGGATCAACAACAAGACAAAAACCACATCACATTCTAGAAGTGTGTAGCTGACGTGCCAACTAAATGGCTTCAATGCAGATCAACAGGCGAAGTGTGACTATCATGTGTGCGTATTGTGAATATCATGTGTGCGTATTGTGAATATAATGTGTGCGTATTGTGAATATCATGTGTGCGTATTGTGAATATCATGTGTGCGTATTGTGAATATCATGTGTGCGTATTGTGAATATCATGTGTGCGTATTGTGACTATCATGTGTGCGTATTGTGAATATCATGTGTGCGTATTGTGACTATCATGTGTGCGTATTGTGACTATCATGTGTGCGTATTGTGAATATCATGTGTGCGTATTGTGACTATCATGCGTGCGTATTGTGAATATCATGTGTGCGTATTGTGAATATCATGTGTGCGTATTGTGACTATCATGTGTGCGTATTGTGAATATCAATCGTGCCAACCATAGCTGAATAGCTCCATTTGATGAGAAAATGCAGCAAGGACAGGAGCAAGCACTTCAGCCAAACAGGAGAATTCTCAAAAGTGATTTCAACTTGCAAGGGGGCACTTCCCACACGTGACAGACGCGACTTTGCATTAATCCAATTCCTGCTCACCTTGCTCCAGTGCCAGCTCAGCGCGCTGCCAGCATTGAGTAAAGCCGATGTGCCAAGAACGAGGGTGGCGAGCCCCAGGGACCCCACCACCACCCGGTGCACCGTATCTAGACCCTTCGACATGCCTGCTCCCGCTGCTGCTACGGTCCTGCTTGTATGTAGTCCCCCACGTGTCTCCGGAAAGAATAAATGTATGTATGCTCTACCCGGCGTGACTGTTATCCTGCTCTGGTTGTTGTATGTCACTTCACTTGTATGTCTCTCCTCCGCTTGTCCTTTCTACCTGTCTGTGTCTATGTACCAGTCCTGCTTCGTTGTCTGCCTGCTTGCGTTTCTATCTGCTGCTACTGCTGCTGGTAGTGGCCAACAAATCCCACTTCTGCTGCACCTGCAACAAAGATCGAAAACCGCAAGCCGGTTGCTTCAGCTGCCGTTGCCACTGACGCACGAGACGTTTCAGCTGGTTTTGCTGTGAGAAGGAAGCAGTATAGGAGGCAAAAGAAAAGACGGAGAAGAAAGAACCGCAGAAGGGGGAATAGGGCGGGGAATTTTGAGTAGGGGATGGAAGGAGGGATAAAACGACGCGAAAGGCTGAGAGGGGAAGGGAAAAGAACGGGACGGGAGGAGGACGAGAAGGAGAGAAAGAGAGGACGACTCAAAACTGAATGAGGGGAGAGGAGAAGAGGACGTTAAAGGGAGCTAGAGCGAAGGAGATGGTGTCTGAAGACGCGGATGGGGAGAGGAGGCTGAGAGAGGACAACTCAAAACTGGATAGGAAGAGGGGAGAAAAAGGACGTTGGGGGAAGCTAGAGAGCAAGAGATTTAAAACAAGGATGGTGGGGAGCGGAGAGCAAGAGAGGACAACTCAAAACCGGACGATAAGAGAGGAGGAGAGGTCGTTGGGGAGAGCTAGGGAGGGCGGGATGGGGAGAGGAGACCTAAGGAGGACGAGAGGGAGAGCAAAATAAGACAACTTGTGAAGGAAAAGAGGAAGCTAGACATCGAAAATCATTTAGAGGAGAAGAGGAAGTTAGAGGGCAAGGCTTTTAAAAACGGGGATGGTGGGGAGCGGAGAGCAAGAGAGGACGAGTCAAAGCTTGATGAGGGTAAAGGAGAAGAGGAAGTTAGAGGGCACGACATTTAAAAACGGGGATGGTGGGGAGCGGAAAGCAAAAGAGGACGACTCAAAAGTTGATGAGGAGAGAGGAGATGAGGACGTTGGGGGGGCTAGATAGAGCGCGATGGTGGGGAGAGGAGATCAAAGGAGAACGAGAGGGAGAGCTAGAGAGGACGCTGCAAAACTGGATGAAGGGGAGATGAGAAGCCGACGTTGAGGGGTTGGATTGATCGCGATCGTGGGGAGAGGAGAGCAAAGGAGAACGAGAGGGAGAGCTAGAGAGGACGACTCAAACTTGATGAAGGGAGATGAGAAGCGGACGTTGGGGGAACCTAGCAAGAGATGACGTCTAAATACGAGGACGGTGGTGAGAGGGGAGCAAGAGAGGAAACGACTCAAAAAATGATGGGGGAAGCGGAGAAGAGGACGTTGGGGGAGTGGGGAGCGGGGACGGGCGGGGGGGGGGAGGGGGGGGAGAGGGGGGAGGGAGGGGGGGCGAAGGGGGAGGAAAGGGGTGGGGGAAGGTGGGAGCGGGAGGGCCGGAGAGGGGGCTAGAGAGCAAGAGATGACGTCTAAAGACGGGAATGGTGGGGAAACGAGAACAAGAACTGGACGAGGGGTGAGGACGAGGGGACGTTGGGGGACCCTAGAGAGTGCGCGATGGTGGGGAGAGGAGACCAAAAGAGGACGTTTCAAAACCAAGATGATGGGGGAGCGAATTGGGAAACCGGAACCCCACGGGCCTGACTTTTAAATGTACGGAACGAATCATATCAGATATTTATTCATCGGATTTCTTGCGAACGAATCGTGGCAGCAAGCGGGGAAGGCCGCGAAAGTGACGAGGGACGGCGATAGGGTAGGACGAAGGACAGGTAGTTAAATATACAACTGATATCAAGATCAACGGTATATGGAACTTACATGGTTTGGAAAAGGAAGGGCCAATGCAGATTCGCGTACGACGAAGAATTTTCGCACAAAATCGCGCGCAGGCGTCAGACGACGAGATGGACGGAACTAAGGGATGGGCGAAAAGGCGGACACGCCTGCCGCTGAATCGGATCGGAAGCGTTAGATGGAGACGACGGAAACGAGAGCGGAGCTGAAGGGCGAGCGACGAGAAGGCACAGGCAGGCAGGCGGGAAGTGGGACGCGACGCGACGGGAGAAGCGGATTTGAGGCTACTACGGACGAAGCGGAATGAATGGTATCCGGCGTGGGTGAGAGGAATTGTGGGCGAGGGAGCACCATGCAATTCTATGAAGGTCGTTCTGTTTCGGTAAACGACGGTTAAGTGCTCTGCTGTACCTTCCAATACCCAACTCACCCCTCCGCGCCCTTCCATCGTGATTCGGCGAAAGAAATGTATGAGCATGTAACAACCGTTCGTTCATTTCTCGTCCGCACTTCGCAAAACGTATATCTCATGGCTCGCGTGGATTGGTTGCAACGAGAGATAGTTTGTACTCGTTTGACACATACCTGCACTTTACTGCAATGTACGTTTCTTACACATAACAGAAGGTTTTTAGCAATCTACAGGTTGCCATGCAAACTTTCCCCCCACACACCTCTGCCAGGAAAGAGCTTCTGTCTGCTGATCCAAGTAGTCGATATTTCTTTCCGCAAATTACTCGCATTCTGTCCTGCCTTTCCCGCATTCAGCTTTCCGCGACATCTTACGCGCGATGGGACGGCCAGCAGCAGCAGGTGCGTCGAGGGGCCCCGCGGTCGGCAATAATGACGACGGCGCGGAGGTCTTCGATTTCCTGGCGGCAATCGTTAACGATGTGAGCATTTTTGTCCAAGTGAGCGCTATATGATAAAATTATTTATGACGAGATGGGCGTTATGTTGAGGTGTTCGATTTCCTGGCGGCGATCGTTAGCGATGTGAGCCTTGTATCGAGGTGAACGTTTTATCGAGATTTGCGTTTTTGTTGGGTGCTCGCCTTCCTGACGGCGACTGTTAACTATTCGAGCGTTGAAACGTGAAATAACTCAAGCGTTAACGATGTCTGGAGCATTACGCACGGCCTTCGCTTGCTTTGCAAGCGAAGGGTAAGGTAAACGAGGTCAGCGTTCAACAGGTGAGTCTTGAATCGACTCACAAATCGCATCGCACGGCCTTCGCTTGCTTTGCGAAGCTCGCAGAAGCGTAAACGAGGTCAGTCAGCGTGTGCTCGCATACACACCGACAACAGCCCCCTCTGAAAGGCCTTTCCGCGAGTATTCCTTTCAGCAGTCGACAACAGCCCCCTCTGAAAGGCCTTTCTCCGTTGATTGAACTAAACAAACCCGCAGCTAGGCTTTTCAAAAGTGACGTGCTCGTTTCTCATTAGACTCGACTCACAAATAGGCTTTAAGGTTCGCCTGGATCTCACAATCAGGCTTTAAGGTTCGCCTGGATCTCGCAAATAGGCTTTAAGGTTCGCCTGGATCTCGCAAATAGGCTCACTCCTTCCCTCTCCTCCTCGTTTCTCCAGGTCGAGCTGGCAGGGCAGGGGGGGGCACTCATCTCGAGCTGTGAGGCAAGATTGAGGAGCCGCCATCCACACCGCCCTCTCCTTTCATCCCCCCTTTCCTTCCCGCCTTCCCTCCTCCTCCCTGCTTTTTTCTCCAGATGGAGTTGGCAGGGGGGGGGGCACTGATTTCGAGCTGTGAGGCAAGATCGAGGAGCCGCCATCCATCAAGAAGATGGAGCAGGCAGGAGGCGGCGCTGACATGGAGCTGAGCTGAGGCAAGATCGAGAAGCCGCTATCCACACCACCTTCTCCTCTCACCCCACCTTCTCTTCCCTCCTCTCCTCCCCCTCCCCTCCCTCCCCTCCCTCCCCTCCTCCTCTGTTTTTCCAGATGGAGCAGGCAGGGCTGTCATGGAGCTGAGAGTCAAGACCGAGGAGCTACCATCTACACCACCCTCTCCCCTCCCCTCATCCCCCGTCCCGTCCCTCCCCTCCCTTCCCCCTTCGCTCCCCCCTTTTTCCAGATGGAGCAGGCAGGAGGCGGCGCTGACATGGATGGAGCTGAGAGACAAGATCGAGGAGCTTAGCTTCCGTTCACACCACTCTCTCCCCTCATACCCCGTTCCCGTCCCTCCCCTACCTGAGAGGCAAGATCGAGGAGCTGGCAGGAGGCGGGGCCGACATGGAGCAGAGAGGCAAGATCGAGGAGCTTCCGTTCACACCACCCTCTCCTCTCATCGCCCTTTCCCTTCCCCTCCCCTCCTCCCTTCCTCCCGTCCTCCCCTCTCCCCTCCTTGTATTTTCAGATGGAGCAGGCAGGAGGCGGGGCTGACATGGAGCAGAGAGGCAAGGTGGAGGAGTTTCCATTCACACTACTCTCTCCTCTCATGATCTCATCCCCGCTTCCCTCCCTCCCTCCCTCCCTCCCTCCCTCCTCCTCTCCAGATGGATCTGGCAAGGGGAAGCGCAGGCTCGGAGCTGAGAGGCTTTCTGAATCCCCGTCTCCTTCCTCCGCTCCCTCCCATCCTCCTCCTCTGTTTTTCCAGATGGAGCAGGCAGGAGGCGGCGCTGACATGGAGCAGAGAGGCAAGATCGAGGAGCTTCCATTCACACTACTCTCTCTCCTCTCATTATCTCATCGCTCCTTCCGTCTTCCCTCCCTCCTCCTTTCCAGATGGAACTGGCAAGGGGAAGCGCAGGCACGGAGCTGGGAGGCTTTCTGAATCCCCGTCTCCTTTCTCCCCTCCCTCCTCTCCTCCTCCTGTGTTTTTCCATATGGAGCTGGCAAGCGGCAGCGCTGACATGGAGCTGAGAGGCAAGACCGAGGAGCTTCCATCCGCTCTCATCCCCATTAGCTCCTCCCCTTCCCTCGTCCCCTCTCTCCTTCTCTTTCTCCAGACCGAGCTGGCAGGGGGGGCGCGGGCCTCGAGCTGAGAGGCAAAACCGAGGCGCTACTCTTTCCTGTTACTCCCCATCCCTCTTCACTTCACCTCGCCTCGTCCTTCCCTCCTCCCCTCCTCCTCGTTCCTCCAGATGGAGCTGGCCAGTGGCGGCGCAGACATGGAGCTGAGAGGCAAGATCGAGGAGCTACCATCCACACCACCCTCTCCCCTCATACCCCGTTCCCGTCCCACCCCTCCCTTCCACCCTCGTTCCACCCTTTCTCCAGATGGAGCAGGCAGGAGGCGGCGCTGACGTGGAGCTGAGAGGCAAGATCGAGGAGCCACCATCCCCTCTCATCCGCCTTCGCTCCTCCCCCTCCCTCGTCCCCTCTCTTCCTCTCTTTCTCCAGATGGAGCTGGCAAGTGGCGGCGCGGACCTTGAGTTGAGAGGCAAGATTGAGGAGCTACGAGCTGTTTCATCAGCCAGCGTTGCTCAGACCAATTCATCAATGGAGCAGGTACGATCCTACCCATGTGACTGCTCCCATACTCCATGCTTTCTCTCTTGTCATCACTCACGAAGCTGGCAAGATCGAGGAGCTGCGAGGGGTGTTGTCAACTAGCGTGGCTCAGACCAACTCGTCAATGGAGCAGGTACGTCCTAAAGAACAGCGCAGGTGCGTGCGTTGTGGGTGCAGTTGACCCCCTGCTGAAAGTGTCATTCACAGCGAGATTAGAGCTGCGAGCCGTGTCGTCAGCGAGTGTCGCTCAGTCCAACTCGTCGAGGAGCAGGTGAGTGGCGCCTGCCGTTAGAGTGTAATGGGTGCACCTGAACCCATACTCCATGAGTGCGTGCTCATCTCGTGTCATTCGCGGCGAGATTGAGGAGCTGCGAGCCGTGTCGTCTGCCAGTGTGGCTCAGAGCAGACCAACTCGTGCATGGCTGCTTACGTGCGCCCATCCTTGTAATTGTAAAGGGTGAAAGCTGATGCCATACTCCATGCCTCCATGCTCTCATGCAATTCACGGCAAGAAGATGGAGGAGCTTCGAGTCGTGTCATGTTGTCATCCAATGGGGCGCGGAGCAGACCAACTCGTCCATGCAGCAGGTGAGTGGTGTGTGATTGCCCATTGCAACCAACCACTCGTGGCTTGACACGTGGCAGTGTCGTGGAGCTCCTGTTCTACCTCTCGTCGCACGTGCTGACCGTGTTTCTTGCAAAGAATGTCAGTAGAGATGTGGAGCACGTGACACCTGTGTATCGCCACATCGCCATCGAGTCTGAGCTGAAAGCTGTGGTGCACACATCCTTGGTGCGTCCCTGTTGCACACACCAAGGACGCAACAGGGAGGCACAAATGATGTGTGCACCACAGCTTCCAGCTCTGATTCGGTGGCGATGTGGCGATACACGGGTGCCACGTGCTCCACCTCTCTGTCGGCCTTCTTCGCGAGAAACACGGCCAGCGCGTGTGACGAGATGTAGAACAGGAGCTCCACGATCCTGCCATGTGTCAAGCCACGAGTGGTTGGTTGCAATGGCATCAGCTGTGCCCTTTACAGTTACAAGGAAGGGAGCAGGTGCGCGCTAAAACTGCTCCATTTATGTGCTAAAACTGCTGCAGCAGGTACGTGCTAAAACTGCTGCAGCAGGTACGTGCTAACTGCTGCAACATCCTGCTTTATGATCCCCTCCTCCCCTCCCCACCCCACAGATGGAGCAGCAGTTTGCGGCGCTGAGCCGGAGGCTGGGCGATCTGGACAGGAGCGAGTGTGACGTCAGGTCTGGGAGCCTTATCCTCTCTCTCCCCTCCCTCCCCCCCCCCCCCCCCCCCTTCCCCCTCTCCGCTCCACCCCACCCCCTCTCCTCCTCCCCCTTACCAGATGCAGCAGCAGTTTGCGGCGTTGAGTCGGCGGCTGGGGGATTTGGACAGGAGGGTGACGTCAGCCATGCAGGACCCTACCATGCGCCTCGTGCTGCAGGGCAGTGCCCCCCTCTTCTCCCCCTCCCTGGGGGAAGGGGAGGACCGCTCTTCTCCCCCCTCGCTGGGGGAGGAAGGGGAGGAGGGGGAGGCACAGGGAGATTCGGAAAGGAGAGGGGAGGGGAGTCAAGGAGTGAGGAGGGAGGAGGGCGAAGCGAGGGAGAGAAGTGGGGAGGCGGTGGGGAGTGGAGAGGTGAGGAGGGGTAGTGGGGAGAGTGGTGAGGATGAGAGGCGGGAAGGCGAGGAGAGGAGGGAGGAAGGTGGGGGAGGGAGTGATGGTGCTAGGGTGGTACTGTGGGTGAAGGTGCCGTGGAGGGCAGCAGTACCAGTGGCGATCCTGCTGTTGCTGGTGCTCTTTCTGGAAACACCTAGTTTTTCTATATGTTCATCTTGTGTTATGGCACAGCGTTCTGTACATTATGTTGTTGCAATTGTCTTTAATGTTTGATTGCTAATGGGCGTAGTGTAGAAGTAATTCATTTCTAGCAATTTGTTACAAGATCGTTCGCATCGCAAGGCTCTCCTGTCGTGACTGACGGATGGAAGAACGTTGAACAGTAACGCAGGGAAATTCCCTCCCATTTCTGATCAACATTTTGGCGCCACCTGACAGATCATTTTCGTTTTTTTAGCGGATGTCACGCAGATCCTCCTGAGCCCTGGACCCTGATTGTTCCTGGTCCCGGAAAACTGCCAGATTTTCTCACATATTTGCAACCGCGTTCCATTTCCCGTGCTGGTGATTGCGACTCGAGCGTTCAGGGAGGTCTGTGCGTTCCACAGCGTTCAAATGAAATTCAGAACGGTTTTGAAATTCCACGAAAACAAGCGTTTGAAAGAAATGCCCGGCCCACCCCATCCGATCTCCCCTGGCCTGAGGGCGACCAAAGTGGATAAGATTGACGGTGGCGACGCGGTTTCGGTTGGAACAACACGAACCGTGTGCCAGTGTTCGCAGACAATCACAGCTGTATCAAGTGGTGACAGACAGAATCAACCATTGGCTGGAGGGGAGACGATGAGTCCGTGCCTCACACGAATTTATACTGCCACTGATTGGTGGATATTCACAAAAACAAGGAATTGAACATTTAGGGCAGATACAAAAGGTTTCGTCTCTCGAACACACAGCTGGTGGCGTGATGGCTGTGATGAGATTCCTCACCAACTATAGTTTGGTCGCGCATTGCTGGAACGAAAAAAAACACCTGAATTCGGCTTTTGGGATTTTCCTCGCCGCCAGCGCGGTGCCGCACCGTCAACCCAGCAGCTCGGAGCACGTCAACGCCAGGCCGTGTTTTCCTGAATCCAGCTGGGCAAGAAATTGTTCCGACTTGCACGCAACCTACCCACTCGTCGAGCCGCACTTGCCAATCAACCCCCTTTTGCAGCACTGTGCGCACCCGCTCAGTGCTTGCACACCTACCATTACGGAAGGTGACGAAAACAACTGAGAACGAACGAGTCGCATGTGCGCTGCGCACCGCCATCGTTCTTTCCACGACGACCACTCGTCGACCAGTCGTGGGTTATTGAGGCGCCAGGTGGCAGTGGTCATTTCGTCATGCTGTCGTTTCCCCGGCCCCTTTGTTCTTGGAACTGAGGCGATGGTCGTCGCTTCACGCAACTGAAGAACTTCCCTGGCATGGGTGGGACTGGTGTGGGAGACCCCACATCCTTCACCTGGAAGGCTCAGCAACACTGCTTCGCCGTCAGCAAGCGCACGAATCACGAATTTCCACCAACCTCTTTGGCTCAGGGGCAGGACAGCGGCACGTCATGTCTTCGAGCCGCTTATCTGCTGAATTTCGCACCCTGAATTCTGAGGGGTAGTCTAGTAAATATATTTAGTACACATTGAAGTAATATCCGTCTCACAAAAAACGGCCACTTAGATCATTTTCTGACACATGACAACTGTAAAGACAGTCTACAGTAATTCAACCTCCAGCACCAAGCAATTGGACTTAAAAAGCGCAGTCGTTTCGAGGGTGTTCTGAATTATTCCAGATTCAGAAACTTTCACAGCCCTGCCCTTCGCCTTGTCTGTTTTGCGAGAAAGGGCAACCCTATCCGTCCGTGGATAACGGATCAGCGTCAGGGGCGGGGCATAGTGCAGCACACAACCTTTCCCCCTTTCTTTTCCCCCCACCCAACCACACCCACACACCCAACCCCACCAACCCACCGCCTTTCCGCCTTTCGATCGAGGCACACCACCAGCCGCCACCGCTTCCCCCCCCACCACCAATCGACCAACCGACCCACCACCGCACGGCACAACAACACCGCCGTTCTTCCCCCCCGCACCCCATCCCCGACCACCCCTCCCCACTCACTCCCCTGTGACTTCTCCCTTCTGAAGAAGTAGAAATAGGACTCCCTTCTGGTACATTTCTCATCAGCCTTTTGTGCTCTCAACTCAAACATGCATTTCGACGACCACCGATCAAAGCTCAAATAGCAATCGTTATTCTAGACTGCGTTCATTCTTTCTCCGTTCCAGAAGTACTACGTTTCCGTCGTTTGCTTCAGTCGTCCAGTTTCTCAGAGACAGTCATCTGAAGTTGCTTTAGCGAAGTGTACAGACCAGACTCTCCTCGTACCTATTCTTATTTTCGTGTACATAAAACTTCACCCATGGCAACTGCACTAGCGACCTGCCCCTCTGTACCAAGAGCCTTCAGCGGATCTTCTGCCGCGCTTCGGCCACAAAAAGCATCGGAAAAGAGCCTCTCGTCACTCCGCGTGTCGTTTCCCGCCGCTCGCGTTGACGTCACAGCTCGTTCTGCCGTTTCATCTCGCGCCGTACGATGCCAGGCTCCCGCTGTTCTTGAGAAGGACGCGCAGCAACTGCAGCAGCTGTCCGTACCGTCATCGTTCGATTACAACGAGATGATGAAACGCCAGATGGCCAACCCGTACGAGTACCACCACGAGCTCGGTATCTACTACACACGCGTACACAAAAACATAATCGTCGGTTCGCAACCGCAAACTCCCGCTGACATCGACCGATTACAAAAGGAAGAAGGCGTGAAAGTGATTCTTAATCTCCAGCAAGACCATGATATCAGCTACTGGGGTGTGGATATCGGAGGTATTGTGAAGCGGTGTAAGGAAGTGGGGGTGGACCATCACCGGCGGCCGGCAGTTGATTTTGATCCCAATTCACTCAGACGCGAGCTTCCCCGAATGGTTGCGGTTATTGCAAAAGCTGTAGCGGAAGGCAAAACTGTATACGTGCACTGTACTGCGGGTTTGGGGCGTTCGCCTGCTGCTGTTATCGCGTATCTTTTCTGGTTCTCCGAACCCAAGATGGACCTGAACGCGGCGTACGAGCACGTTACATCTCTCCGGCCATGCGGGCCCAAGAAGGACGCGATCCGGGGTGCGACGTACGATTTGGCCAAGAACAGTCCGTACCAACCGCAATTCGAGCATCTGCCCGACTTCGCCTTCACTGACGTGGCGCAGTGGGAACGCGACCTTATCCGCCAACGAGTCTGGGGAATGGTTTAAATAGCACGATGAAATTCAGCGGTCAAGTTCTTTCATTCGTCACAGTCGCGCGAAACAGCAGAAATTCGTTCCATTGGATTTTTCCCTTGCGTTGGCTCGCCGCGCCTCGGCAGCAAAACGGAGGAGTTACTATTCTTGCGGAACTAGGTTAGCTCAAATAGGTCGTATTTTAGGCATGTTAGGAACCTAGGGTGAGTGTTCTCGCCCTGTTTTGTACAGTCGTTGTAGGGTTCATTAATTACTAACAAAACGTTTCTACCATATCAAGTTGAAACAGACTGAATAAACACCAATATAACAAATGGGGTTGAGCTGTGTCTAGAAATGAGAATGTTCCATCATTCCCCGGACAAAAGCCCAGGTGTGCTTCTAGGAAACATGAGAAGGTGTGGGATGGGTTTACTATATTTTATGGGCTAAATGCACTTACTATTGGGCATAAATGAGCACATCCAACTATAGTACCATACATGAACACGTTACACATGGAGTGACCTTGACGTCTTTCTGGGCTCTTTCCGCTTGATCTTGAACCAGCAGGGTTGCACTTCATACAGCACTTTGATTAAAGCTCCTTAATGAAGTCTGTTATTGTGGTAACCGCCTCGTCCACAGTGTTACTTAGGGAATGGTCTGCTCCAGCAATCAGAGCAGGGGTGGCACCACCCATAGCAGCACAGAGCCTGAAGGACGGGTGGTGAGGTGGGATGAGTTCGAGAATAGCATAAAATGGTTGGGTTATTGTCCAAAGTGCTACTCAGGGAGTGGTTCGCTCCAGCAATCAGAGCAGGGGTGGCGCCGCCCATAGCGACACCAGAGCCTGACAGGGTGGTGGGATCAATGATTGCGTGAAGAATCAGATAAGGAAGGAGGGAAAGAGAGGAGAAGGAAGCGAGGAGAGGGAAAGAGAGGAAAGGGAAGCCAGGTAAGGGAAACGAGGAAATGGAAGAGAGTAAAAGCAAAGGAATACACGAAGAGAAGATGTATGGAAGGGCAGCAAGGGAACAGGGGATGAAACTTGCACAGGCAAGGTAAGGAAAGAAAGAAACTAGAAAGAGTACCTCTGTAGCAGCTTCTCTTTGTCAATGGTTCTTGGCACGTATTGATCCTCTCCTGATAGAATCACCTGCGTGGATGGATGGGAGCAAGGTGTATACATGGATGGGAGCAAGGTGTATACATGGATGGGAGCAAGGTGTATACATGGATGGGAGCAAGGTGTATACATGGATGGGAGCAAGGTGGATACATGGATGGGAGCAAGGTGCATACATGGATGGGAGCAAGGTGTATACATGGATGGGAGCAAGGTGTATACATGGATGGGAGCAAGGTGTATACATGGATGGGAGCAAGGTGCATACATGGATGGGAGCAAGGTGTATACATGGATGGGAGCAAGGTGTATACATGGATGGGAGCAAGGTGTATACATGGATGGGAGCAAGGTGCATACATGGATGGGAGCAAGGTGTATACATGGATGGGAGCAAGGTGCATACATGGATGGGAGCAAGGTGTATTCATGGATGGGAGCAAGGTGTATACATGGATGGGAGCAAGGTGTATACATGGATGGGAGCAAGGTGCATACATGGATGGGAGCAAGGTGTATACATGGATGGGAGCAAGGTGTATACATGGATGGGAGCAAGGTGCATACATGGATGGGAGCAAGGTGCATACATGGATGGGAGCAAGGTGCATACATGGATGGGAGCAAGGTGTATACATGGATGGGAGCAAGGTGCATACATGGATGGGAGCAAGGTGTATACATGGATGGGAGCAAGGTGTATACATGGATGGGAGCAAGGTGTATACATGGATGGGAGCAAGGTGCATACATGGATGGGAGCAAGGTGCATACATGGATGGGAGCAAGGTGTATACATGGATGGGAGCAAGGTGGATACATGGATGGGAGCAAGGTGTATACATGGATGGGAGCAAGGTGTATACATGGATGGGAGCAAGGTGTATACATGGATGGGAGCGGTGTATACATGGATGGGAGCAAGGTGTATACATGGATGGGAGCAAGGTGTATACATGGATGGGAGCAAGGTGTATACATGGATGGGAGCAAGGTGTATACATGGATGGGAGCAAGGTGTATACATGGATGGGAGCAAGGTGTATACATGGATGGGAGCAAGGTGGATACATGGATGGGAGCAAGGTGCATACATGGATGGGAGCAAGGTGTATACATGGATGGGAGCAAGGTGTATACATGGATGGGAGCAAGGTGTATACATGGATGGGAGCAAGGTGGATACATGGATGGGAGCAAGGTGTATACATGGATGGGAGCAAGGTGTATACATGGATGGGAGCAAGGTGGATACATGGATGGGAGCAAGGTGTATACATGGATGGGAGCAAGGTGTATACATGGATGGGAGCAAGGTGCATACATGGATGGGAGCATGGTGTTTATGACAATGGCGCTACAATAACTGCTATTGGTATAAAATCGGACGCATGAATGACTGGCCCTGATTTCACCATGCCACACAACCCCACACCAAGCGTCTCACCAGGCACGGCCATGCGCCCATGTGCCCCAGCCGCTCCTTCAAGTTTCAACTCACCACGATGCCCCACGAGGGCACACACACAACCCCACACCATGTCACCGTCATCTCACCAGGCACGGCCATGCGCCCATGTGCCCCAGCCGCTCCTTCATCTAGCCACACGCAATCCCACACCATCCCAGTGAACCCACCCGAACACCCTTCTACATTCAAGCCTCTCACCAGGCAGCGCCCATGTGCCCCAGGCGCTCCTTCAACTCACCACACACAACCCCACACCATCGCTGTGAAACCCATGGTTAGATGAACGAATGAATTCAAGCCTCTCACCAGGCACAGCCATGCGCCCATGCGCCCCAGTCGCTCCTTCAACTCTCCACATTCCCACACCAACCCAGTGAACCCAGCCGCATCACCATCTCACCATCTCACATGGGTGCACGATCCTACATCTAACCCTCTCACCAGGCATGGCCATGCACCCATGTGCCCCAGCCGCTCCTTCACACACGAGATCATCTCACCACATAGCAAGGGAGCACACTCACAACCGCACACAACCCCTCATTAGGCACGGCCATGCGCCCATGTGCCCCAGCCTCTCCTTCAACTTAACACCATCCCACACCTTGCCATGCCGGGAACCCAAGAGAGCACACAAATCCACACAGTCTCACCAGGCATGGCCAGGCACTCAAGTGCCCCAGTCGCTCCGTCAACTCACCACAAGCTAACCCTCCCACCATGCACGGCCATGCGCCCCAGTCGCCCCTTCAACTCCTCCTCGTCTGAAAGTCCTGAGCTGAACATGTCATCATCTCACAATGCCACACCCGCTTACACAAGAGATCTCACACAAAGGCACAGCCCCACACCCTCTAAGCCTCTCACCAGGCACGGCCATGCGCCCATGTGCACCAGTCGCTCCTTCAACTCACCACGGGACCTCACCTCACCATATTAATCCCACACACAATCCCACACCATCTCTCCTCACCAGGCACGGCCACGCGCCCATGTGCCCCAATCGCTCCCTCAACTCCTCATCTGAAAAGTCTGAACTGAACAAGTCGTCATCCCCCCCTGTGCACGCAAGAGAGTGGAACCTGAGAAGTGAGAGGGCAGGTTGGAACATCGGATGGCATATGGCAGATGGGAGGGCAGATGGGAGGGCAGATGGGAGGGCAGATGGGAGGGCAGATGGGAGGGCAGATGGGAGGGCAGATGGGAGGGCAGATGGGAGGGCAGATGGGAGGGCAGATGGGAGGGCAGATGGGAGGGCAGATGGGAGGGCAGATGGGAGGGCAGATGGGAGGGCAGATGAGGGTAGACGAGATGAGAGGACAGGTATAGGCAACTTGCAAGCCAGGGAGAGGACGCAGCAAGAAGGTCAAACGTGGTGTATGAGAGAGCTATTCTGAGGATTCTCAGGAGAAATCTCAAGAGAAATCTCGCGAGAAATTTCACGATAAATCTCAGGAGAAATCTCAGGAGAAATCTGAAGAAAAATCTCAGGAGAAATCTCAAGAAAAATCTCAGGAGAAATTTTAGGAGAAATCTCAAGAAAGATCTCAGGAGAAATCACAGGAGGATTTCCAAAAGTATCTTCAGCACGAAAGCGCAGTGCTTTCTGCCTTTGTTGCAGGCTCCTTAGCTGGCTTGCAAGACCCAGATCTTAGTCGACTCAAAGTTTCTCAAAAGTCTCCCCCAACACAGAAGGCATTGGTCTACCCTCGTTGCAGGCTCCTTTGCTAGCTTGCTAGACCCAATTTTTAGTCGAACCACATGTATAGATGAGTTGATTCCTGAGATGTCTCAAAATCCGGCTGGCTTGCCAGACCCACCTGTATGCCGTGATTGGTGCGAGCGGGTCAGCACTTCTCGGCATCATCTCGGCGCCTCTGCCGCCCGCAATCATGGCTTGCGCCGCCCGCTTCATCGCCTCAAATGCCTCTTCAGCTTCCCTCCCCCCCTCCCTCGCCTGCTGCTCCATGCACTCCCTGTCACTCGTTGGCGCCTGGTGGGGGGTGAAAGGGAATGTGGGGGGGATGGGAAATCACGGCTTGTGCCGCCTCTTTCATCTCCTCAAATGCTTCCTCAGCTTCCCTCCCCGCCTCCCATGGCTAGTGCTTCTCAAATGGCTAGTGATCATGGCCTGTGCCACCCGTTTCATCTCCTCAAATGCCTCCTCAGCTTCCCTCCCCCCCTCTCTCGCCTGGTGCTCCATGCACTCCCTGTCACTCGTTGGGGCCTGGTGGGGGGAAGAGGGATGGGGGGTTATGGGGGGAGGGGGGAGAAATAGATATGAGGAGAACTGTGTGTCTTCCCTTCCCGCCCCCCTCGCGTGCTGCTCCATGCACTCTCTGTCACTCGTTGGCGCCTGGTTTGGGAAGAAAGGAAAGAAGTGAAACTGGGCTGTGGTGGGGGGGCTTCAATGTCTGTATTGGTGCGACTTTTGAGACCATCCATACAAATAAGTAATGCACTTACTCTTTATACCATCCATACGGGTAAGTGACGCACTGAGTCAAAAGTCGCACCGAAGAAAGGAAAGAAGTGAAATTGGGCTGTGATGAAAGGGCTTCATTGTCTGTGCATTGTCACCGGATTGGAACTAGGACTGGAAGCTAGGACTACTTCTGAAAACACCTGAAAGAACACATGGCGCCACTGGAAAATCACAACCTAAAACAGAACCAAACGCACCTGGAAAACTACCTGACGGCACCACCACCCACAGAATGCACCTGAAGTAAGAATGAACCTGGAAAACAACCACGCAAAAGGTGACAGCACCTGGAAAACCACCTGGAGAACCACCTGGCGGCACCTGAAGAATGGCTGCTTTGACAACGCTGCGGTGGGTGCACCTTGGGCTCTTGAGGTATGCCACTATGTCCTGATGGGGGGAGAGACGCGGGGGAGCATGTGGGGAGCGAGAGATGCAAGGTATACCACACTGCACCGCACTGCACCCCTCCGACACTAATGCTGCGATGGATGGCTTTAGCGCTCTTGAGGTATGCCACTATGTCCTGATGGGGGGAGACACGTGGGGGGGAGGGAATGGGGGACGGGATGAGAGGGGAAAGGTGGGTAGGGGGTGCATCTAGCGCTCTTGAGATATGCCACTATGTCCTGATGGGGGGACGGGACTGGGGGAAGTGGGAGAAGTTGGGGAGAATAAGGGAGCCGCATTACTCTGCTCTGCTCTGCTCTCATGTGCTCAGTGCTGCGCTGCAGTGGTGCATCTGGGGCTCTTGAGATATGCCACTATGTCCTGATGGGGGGATACACGTGGGTAAGCATGACGGGAGAGAGAGATACACGGTATACCACACTGCACCGCTCTCCACACTGCTGATTTCAATGCTGCGTTCTTGAGATACGCCACTATGTCTTGGCGGGGGGAGTGAATTGGGGAGGGAGAGAGATGAACCACACTGCATCGCACTCAACCACTCTCACATGATGACATCAACACTGGGCGGCGGGTGAATGTAGTGTTTTTGAGATACGCCACTATGTCTTGGTGGGGGAAGACACGTGGGGAGGGGGACACGTGGGGAGGGGGACACGTGGGGAGGGAGACACGTGGGGAGGGAGACACGTGGGGAGGGAGAGATGCACAGTATACCACATGGCACCGCATTGCACCCCTCTGACATCAACGCTTCTAAGGAGGGGGCATGCCGTATCCTCTGTTGAAATCACCTGGCACACCAGGTGCTCTGTCGTATTCGCCTGACACGCACGTCCTCTGTTGTATTCACCTGGCACGCTAGGTTCTCTGTTGTATTCACCTGGCAGCCCGTGCTATGGCCGACCAGGATGACCTCCGACGCCTGGTACCGCTTGGTGATGTAAGCGATGAGCTCATCTATTTCGGCAGCATCCTGCCATGGGAGATGGGGGGGGGGGTAGGGGGCATGGATGGAGCACTGACTTTCAAACTATAGGCATGGGCACGGGGAAGCGAATATGCTTTTGAGTCGACTCAAAAGCAGAATGTAGGCGTGGGCACGGGGAAGCGAATATGCTTTTGAGTCGACTCAAAAGCAGAATGTAGGCATGGGCACGGGGAAGCGAATATGCTTTTGAGTCGACTCAAAAGCAGAATGTAGGCGTGGGCACGGGGAAGCGAATATGCATGTGCGCGTATATATATATCCAAATAGGTCGATGACATGACAGCAGCTGAGTCCGCACCAGCAGCAGATTGAGTCGCATTGCATTGCCATACCTCCACCCGCCCTTCCTGCTGCTCCCACTCCTCACCTGCTCCCACACCCCACCTGCTCTAACGACGCAGCGCCGTATCCAAAGTAGGACGACGACAGCTGCGTCTGCAGCAGCGACCAATGGGCGGTTGCCAGCTCGGATGCCAGCCTGGCGGTGTACTGCGTCGGCAGCAGCCCGTCCGTGAGGCCACCTAGGATGATGACGTGGCGGGGGAAGTCAGACGAGCGGAAAGCAACCTGGGAGGAGAGAGGGAGAGAGACGGTTTGGGGGGGGGGTGGGGGTGGGGGGGGGGGGGAGGGGAGAGAGTATTATCTTTTTCCTTCCCTAGGATGATGACGTGGCAGGGGAAGTCAGATGAGCGGAAAGCAACCTGGGAGGAGAGAGGGAGAGAGACGGTTTTGGGGGAGGATAAGGGGAGAGAGTATTATCTTTCTCCTTCCCTGGGATGAAAACGTGACAGGGGACGTTGGACGACCGGAATGCAATGACTTTTGAGGCGCCTCAAAAGTCGGTTTGGGGGAGGAGAAGGGGAGAGAGTATTATCTCTCCTTCCCTACGATGATGACGTGGCAGGGGACGTTGGACGACCGGAATGCAATGTGGGAGGAGTGAGGAGAGTAGGGAATGAGTGAGAAGAAGATGGAAGGACAATGCGGAGGGCACGCTTTTAACGAGGACGCACTATGACGAGTACACACTGTAACGGGACGCACCTTCACGCCGATCTCCCCACACCGGAACAGCACTCTGCGCATCTCCATTCCCATCTCCCCCCCCCCCCCCCCCGCCCTGCCATTGCATGCTTATAAGCACTATAGCGAGGACGCACTATAACGAGTACGCACTATAACGAGGACGCACCTTCACGCCCATCTCTCCCCACCGAAACAGCACCCCGCGCATCTCCATTCCCACGCCCCCCTCCCGGCCATCCACGTTTTCCGCCTCCTCGTTTCTACCGCCGCTCGCCATTCCCCCGCTGTCACCGCCGCTTGTCACGGCGCTTGTCACGGCGCTCGTCACCGCGCTTCCACCAGCAAATCGCGGAACCCCTTCGGCGCTACACGACTGGCGAATCGCCTTTAGCCGTAACCTCCCGCCCTGCCGCTGGTTGCCCGTAGATTCCCGCCAAATTTCCGGCAGCACGGTATTCCCAAGGCGTCCTAATGGAGAATCTCTAGCGGAAAATCCTGGGATTGAGGAGTTCGTTAGACAAGACGGAATCCGTCGAGCAGTCTGAATCTGGAGTGGCCAGCTCGAGGTCAACCCTAACGAGCCCATGGGACGCCCATGGCCCACTGGCGGACTGACCCGTGGAAGGGCGCGCGCCGTCTGGATTCGGAATCCGCGGGATTTCAGAGCACAACTGGTGTAATGCCCAGGGCTATTATAATGGCGGTTACAAGGCTTTTATAATATTCCAATACAAAATAGTAGCTTTAACTAGCCTTAATAGCCTTGGAGATGAAGATCTTCTTGATGCCTTTGATGAAAAGCACTTGGAGTAGTAGTGTAGGGAGACTTGTGAGAGAGCCCAAAAGGACTTAGAGAAACAATCCCATTTCCAATTGTTTTGTTGGAGTGGGAGGTTGAGAATGAGCTTGCTTAGCTCAGACCCCCTCAATACACCCCTTGGGGAACTATCCCAACCATGGTTTCCATGGTGGGATGGTTCCTAGGCTTGGAGCCTATGTGGCAATTGTGTTGGGTTGGAAAACCCAACTTAGAACCATTCAATGGTTGTGTTTAGGATAGAGTAGATTGTAACACTTGTTTGGCAGTTTCTGATTGGTTGGAATTCCAACCTTCAACATTCTCTTGGTTGAGTTGGAAATGTTCCAAACCTCCAAAGTTGAGGCTTGGCAAACCCAAACCAAGTTTCATCCCAACCAACTCAACCATCTTCTCCAACTCTTCCTTTGTCGAGAGAAGTTCTCAACAATTGACTTAGAGAGAGATCGATGGTTGTTAGCTCGGTAGTTAGGGTAATACGTTACACTCCTCCCCCCCCAGGTGGCAACGTCTCCGTCGCCCCAGGGTGCCTCTGAGGACGAGTGCTTCGAGCACGGCGCACCACATTACGACCAGGGTCAACCCCGTCCACTGGTTGTGGGCCTGCTCGTAGAGCCAGGTCTTCCATATACGCTTGAACCGCTGCTTCGGTCAAGTGTTCCTCAGGCTCCCAAGAGTTGTGTTCCGGCCCATAGCCTTTCCACTGAATTAGGAACTCACGAACAGTTTTGCGGCCGCGTTGTCGATCACGGTGCGTTCGCACACGCTCGACTTCGTAAAAGAGTTCCTTCTCGAGAGCGATGGTTGGTGGCGGTAAGTACTTGCCTTCTGCAACGTACTTATTCAACAGAGACACGTGGAAGACGTTGTGAATCTGCAATGTCGCAGGCAATTTGAGCCTATATGCGACCTCACCAACACGCGCAATCACCTCGAAGGGCCCAATCCAACGAGGGAAAAGCTTTCGTGCTCCCGGGATCTTGAGACGAATGTTCTTCGTACTCAGTAATACTTTGTCGCCAACTGCAAAAACGACTTCCCGGCGTTTCATGTCGGCATAGGATTTTTGCCTCTGTTGGGCAAGCTGCAGCCAATGGCGAGCGGACTTCAATGCCGCTTGCTGATTTCCAATAAAGTCCTTTGCGGCAGGGATTTTGAGGTTCTTAATCCCATGCGTCGCGGGGGTTGTGGGGTGCCGACCACAGTTCAGGACAAAGGGTTTCTCATGGGTGCTTTCATGCACAGAATTGTTTACAGCGAATTCCACGACTGGCAACAATTCATCCCAATCGTCCTGAGTTGGGCTTATGAAAGAACGAAGCATTTGCTCAAGAGTGCGGTTGGTCCGCTCTGTCTGTCCATCCGTTTGCGGGTGGAACGCAGACGACATCTTGAGTTTCGTTCCGAGTGTCTTAATGACCTCTTGCCAGAACCGGCTTGTGAAGCGCGGGTCTCGGTCAGACACCATCACACGAGGCAAACCGTGTAAGCGGAAAACGTGTGTCACAAACAACTTTGCCGTATCTTCCGCAGACACGTCAGTCGTCGTGGGCACGAAGTGCACCATTTTGGTCAAGCGATCCACAAACACTAGTATCGCTGTATGACCATCTCGCGTCTTGGGGAGATCGGTGATAAAATCCATCGATACACTCTCCCAAGGTTCATCGGGAATCTCAAGTGGTTGAAGCAGACCACCAGGCTTCTGTGTGTGTGAAGATAAGCAGTAGAAGAAGGCGCCATAGCTAGGAAAGCCCTAGCTAGGCAAGAAACAGTTTAGGCAAAAGAGGATTCACTAGCAGGAATGAGGATACAAATAGCAAACCCTAGAAGGGTTGTACTCGCTATAGAGCACCCCACTACAGGCTAGAGCATAACATTCTGACACACCCCCATAGCCAAAGTGGGGTGTAATCAGCAGAGCAAGCAAAACAGAACAAGCTCAGGGTGGATCACAATGTCACCACACATTCTGAGCACAAGTACAAGAAGCAATAGTTTAAAGTTCACAATTATGAGCAAAGCTAGAGGCTATCGCAGAGGGCAAGTGAGGAGGAGGAGGCGAGACTGTAAGAGGAGAGGAGATAGGAGGCGACGACTGAAGCTGCAGACACACGGGCAACAGGAGGCACACTGGCACAGCGGCTACCGGAACAGCGCTCCGGACTACTGGAGTAACTGGCCCCGCGGCTAAAAGTAGCGGCAGACGAGCAACGAACCCACGGGCGACTGGCACAGGTGGCTGCGACTGGGCTACCGGAGCAACTCCCCGGACTACAGGTGCTGCTGGCACGACGGCAACCTTCGTTCAACCTCCCCAAACAGTCCCACCCCCCCTGACACACACCCCCTGCTTCACCCCTAGCTCCACTCCCCCTTCACCCCCCTTAGTACCACTCCGACGGCTCCAACAGGTCCACCCCCCTCAGCGGCAGCTGCAGCACTGGGAGACGGAGGAGGAGGAGGAGCAGGGGACGGCACACAGAAGCTGCACCCCCATGCCCCCCACCCCCAAACCCTAATTCAGGAGAACGGGCAGTAGCAGGGGTGGGGCGCCATCAGAAGCATGGGGGACAGCGGGCAGCGCAGGGGCAGCGAAGAACGGGCCGCCCACGGGCCTGGCACAGCCGCCCGAACCGCGCGCAGGCGGCCCGAGCCGCGCTCGGGCCTGGCGCAGCCCGTACGGGCCGCGCGCGGGCCTGGCGCAGCCCGTACGGGCCGCGCGCAGGCCTGGCGCAGCCCGTACGGGCCGCGCGCGGGCCTGGCGCAGCCCGTACTGGCCGCGCGCGGGCCTGGCGCAGCCCGTACGGGCCGCGCGCAGGCTGTACGGGCCGCGCACAGGCCACGACGGGTGACGGGGGGCGACGCGCGGGTCCCCGTCGCCCGTCGCAGCGCCTCCCGGGAGCGACGCGCTGCGTGACGGGGCAGAAACCCGCCGCGCGCCTCGGGGCGCACGGCGGGCAGAGAACCGCCGCGCGCCTCGGGGCGCACGGCGGGCAGAAAACCGCCGCGCGCCTCGGGGCGCACGGCGGGCAGAAAACCGCCGCACGCTCCGAGCGCGTGGCGGGATGAAAAATCCGTTGCACGCCACGGGGCGTGCAACACAGAGAGTAGCAGTAGCAGCGGAAGCAGTGAGGTGGGGCCCACAGGCCAGGAGCATATCGCTCTAATACCATGTGAAGATAAGCAGTAGAAGAAGGCGCCATAGCTAGGAAAGCCCTAGCTAGGCAAGAAACAGTTTAGGCAAAAGAGGATTCACTAGCAGGAATGAGGATACAAATAGCAAACCCTAGAAGGGTTGTACTCGCTATAGAGCACCCCACTACAGGCTAGAGCATAACATTCTGACAGTGTGCTCGGCTTGTTCCGTGCACACGTGTCACAGCGAGTTACAAACTGCTGGACCTCAATGCCCAATCCCGGCCACCAGTATACATCACTGAGGGCCCACCGGGTTTTCTTGACACCCAGGTGTCCTCCATACTTAGTGGCGTGCACCTCTGCGAGAATATCATTCCGCAGGTTTCCCACATGTGGGACTACAATTTCTTTCTTGTGCCACCAGAGCTCATGCTCCCACAAGAGATTGTTTGTATTCTGTGGGTTCTGAAACCAAGGGTCAATATCATACCCTGCGCGGATGCGTTTCAGAAAACCACCAAAGGCAATCTCGCTCACTCGAGCAGCTGCGAGGATGTTGAAACAAGCAGCAAACACAGCTTCATGTTCCTTATCATCAACACCCGTTGCTGCCCCAATCGGCTGTCTGCTCAGAGGATCAGCCATGTTCGTCGAGCCCGCTCGATATCGAATATCGTAGGTGAACCCACTCAGGAGTTCAGCCCATCGAGCTTGACGGCGGGTGAGTGTGGCTTGAGTGGCAAAATAGGTGTTCGGACAGTGGTCGGTCGTGACCACAAAGTCAACACCTTCGAGATAACATCTCCATGTTCGTAGCGCATGCACAACCGCCAACAATTCTTGTTCGGAAGTTGTATAGCGCTGCTCAGCCGGTGAAAGCTTTCTACTCTCAAATGCCACGGGGCGTCCTTCTTGCAAAAGAACTGCTCCAATCCCTACTGTCGAGGCATCAGTTACCACCTCGTAGGGCTTGGACGGGTCTGGCAAAGCCAGCACTGGAGCATTGGTCAGCATGGTTTTCACCTCCTCAAATGCCTTCTGGCATTGATCGGTCCACTGCCAAGCATTACCCTTACGAGTGAGGGCAGTCAGTGGGGCGACTACGGAGGAATAATTTTCCAAGAAACGGCGAAAATAGTTCGCAAGTCCAAGAAATGATCTGACCTGTCCCACGTCCTGTGGAACGGGCCACTGTTGGACTGCCGCCACTTTCTTTGGATCAACTTTGAGGCCATCGCTGCCTACCAAGTGACCAAGGTATTCCAACTCGCGTTTGTAGAAGTGACACTTCCACAATCGAGCAAAGAATTTATGCTCTCGCAGTTTTCCTAACACCCATTTCAGGTGTTGCGTGTGTTCTTCTTCGGTCTTCGAGTACACGAGGATGTCATCCAAGTATACCAGGACGAATTGGCCGATTGCCTCCCGAAACACATCATTCATTGCTCGCTGAAATGACGCGGGAGCATTCGTCAAGCCAAAACTTAACACACGCCACTGAAAATGCCCGAACGGCGTTCTGAAAGCCGTTTTTGGAACATCTTCTTCGGTGATTCGTAGCTGATGATACCCCTGAGCTAAGTCCAGCGCACTGAACCACTGAGCTCCCTGGAGCCGATCGAACAGATCCTCAATTCGTGGTAGAGGGTATCTGTTCTTCACCGTAATCTTGTTCAAGGCACGATAATCTACGCACATGCGTAATCCTCCGCCCTTCTTGTTAACGAACAAAATTGGTGCTCCGTAAGGGGATGCACTGGGTTCAATCCATCCTTTTCTGAGGTATTCCTCGATCTGTTGTTTGGCCTCTTCGTACTCAGCTGGACTGAGGCGATACAGAGGTCGAAAGGGTGGAACCTTTCCTGGTTCAATAGGGATGGTGTGACCCACTGCGCGGTCAGGCAGAAGTCCATCAGGGATGGTTTCAAACACTTCCTTGAATTCCTCTGCCAGTATTTTCATTTGAGGAGGGAAATCCTCAATTGCTGGCTCCGAGGCCTCGACATTCTCAAGCTGTACCACGAATAGTGTATCAACCGACTTAACAGAATGCCCGAATTGGTTGGCCAACACACACAGCGCGCTGGGACGTTCAGGCGTCTGTGTTTCAGTGGGCAAAGTATCATTGACTTGCCACTGGATTGCCTTTCCGTTCTTGTTGAACGAGACAATGTTGTACTGGAAGTCCAGAATAACTTCGTTGGCTCTCAACCAATCCATGCCCAGGATGAGGTCGACTCCTGACAAAAGTGGTAGGACATATACGCGAACTGTTTCGCTATAGTCCTGTACTTTCATGTCGATATGTGTCTGTCCTTTACTTAGAATGACACGATCGTCACCCAAGCGGATGGGACACGACGGTCCTACAACGAGGACGTTGCGTGTCGTAACCCAAGTTTCATCAACAAGGGAAACCGACGCGCCTGTATCGACGAGAATCCTTGCTTCGTCCCCATTCATGCGTCCAGATAACAGTAGATTCTGTTGAAATCTTGGACGGATGGGACAAGCGACAACAAGTTTAGGAGGTCGAAAGTACACCCTAAATTTGTTGTGAGCGCGTCCAAACCTTTGGGATGTGGTCCACCAAACATGGTGCCCCTTGTCCCATGTTGCCAGGATATGCCATTCGTGAAATCGGCGGAACAACTCTCCTTTCACGATTCGAGTCACCAATCCCACTGACGTGAGCGGGTGCTCTTGGACACAACGGTCCACAATATCCATGATTGCTGGCAACTCGTTGAACGAGCAAGAGATGATTGAAAATTTATCTCTCAAGGATTCAATTGAGATGTTTTCAAGTGGATATGATCGAGTTTTAAAAACAGATTTTTCATTAATAGAAGAGGCATACAAACAAGCGATTTTGCATGATGCAAGCTTCTCTAGCTTTAGCAAATCCTCATCACGAAGGACATAAGCCTCATCTACTCGATCTCGCACACCAACTAGGTACCCACCCCCTAGTTGGACTTCGGAAAATCCTTCGGGCCCGAAGGGCCAGAACCATCCGGCTTCTTGCCCTGGTTGGGCTTGCCGGAGTTCTTGACGGACTTCCTCCAACGGCAGTGATAGGACTTGTGCCCGAGCTTGCCACAGATGCGGCAGCCTGCCGGGGACTTATCCTCATCCTGAGGATCCTTGGCAGGCCCAGCATGGGCCCTCTTGGACTGAGTCCCAGAGGATTCCCCCTTCTGCTGATAGGGCCTCTTCCAAGAGCCACTGCCCCTGTGTGCCTGAGTCCTGTTACCACCCCCCCTAGGGCCTTCGGCACTAGGCTGCTGCTGAGCACGAGCGTGAGTCATGTACGCACGGAAATTCACATCCGTGTCAATGACCTGCTCCTTGCACTCCTTGTAGGTCCTCCACTGGTGCTCCCCGCGCACAACATGCACACGCTTGATGTGCTCAGGGAGACCCTTGAAGAATTGGTGGATGACCTCGCTCTCAGGAAGAGCAGTCTTCAGCAGCGACGGAGTTTTCTCAAACTCCTTGGCGTACTCGCGTACAGGCTGGTCACCGCACTGGATGTTCTCCAGGCGGCTACGCACCTCGAGCGCCGGGGGCTGACTCAGGAATGCCGCCAGCATGGCAGCTTTGAACTCCTCCCAGCCAAAAGGATGGCCATTAGCCTCTGCGTGGCGCTTGTTGGCATACACCAACTTGCTCGCAGTGTCGTCCAGGGCAAGGGTTGCAGCGACCACACGAGCCTCGCTACGCACATTGTGGATGGACATAAAGTCCTCCGCAATGGAGAGCCAAGTCTCGACGTCGGTCTTGCCATGGACAAAACGAGGCAGGGCCGAAGGGCAGGAGCCAAAGGCAGTTGCTGCTGCAGTAGGAGGCTCAGCACGTGCTCCAGTAGGAGGAGGAACAGCAGGAGGTGCATCAGCAGGTGCAGCACGGCTGTTAGCGGCGTTGGCGACTCGCTCTGCTGCAGGAGCAGGCTGGTAGAGGTTTCCACGCCGGATCTCCCTGTACTGGGTCTGAAGCACAGAGATGCTTTTCTCCTGCTTCTTGAGCTGATCCTGCACGAACTGAAGAGTGTTGTGCAGGTCCTGAATGAGGCTGGAGGTGTCGTTTTCCTTAGGGATCAACTGCACCTCCCTGGTCAGCTGCTCAATCAAGGCCTGAAGCTTAACAGAATCAGCCTCCAAGTTCTGGATACGACACTGTTGCACTCCAATGAGAATATTCTGCTCCGTGAGTTGAGTCTGGAGCTTGACAGCAATGTTCTCAGTTTCATTGGAAACACCCTCATCAGAGCCAGCCTCTTCCTCATTTTCAGCATCAGCCTCAAGGTCAGCTTCACTTCCATTGATCTCCATGTCAACCACGAAATCCTCAAGGTTGAGATCAATGTCAGCAGCAGCAGCAGCATTATCTCCCTCAGTGCCAACAACGGGCACCTCCTTAGTAGCATCCATCTCTTGACCAGCAGCCATGAAACAGGTTAAGGAGAGGAGATATCAACATATCTTATAATAATCTTTAAGAAATCTGATTACTCTTATAGAATAATCCAATACATAATCTCTTAAGATAGACTTTTTTGCCAAATCTCTCTATCACCTCAATGATAGAGCAAGATATACTCAAGAGAGTAATCCTCAACAAGCCCTTTATAGATCTGAAGGTGCACTCTTCTACACAAAGTAGATCAAGAGTCTTCCACCAAAGGTGGGTAAGAGAAATTAATCTCTTCAAATTTCTTCTCAATGTTGATGAAGAAAAATGAGCTCCTTGTAGATCTTGAAGCTCCAATGGTGTGTTGAGGAGATTGAAGCTTGAAGCTTGGAGATCTTGTAGAAGCTTTTGTAGATCTTGAAGAACCACTTGTAGATCTTGAAATTTCTTCAAAATCTTCAAAGATCTTGATAGCTCCTTGGATGAAATCCTGGATCCACAAGCTAGGATCCTCTAAAAAAAAATAGTCCAAGTAGCAAATGGCCACACAAGGCCAAGGAAGAACCTTGCTCTAGATACCAATGTAACACCTCGCTACCCACTGGGTCAAAACGAGGGTGTTATTTGGCGCAGCGGAGTGCCCTTAACACAGCCCACAGGCGTTACACTCGTCCCCCCCTGGTGCCAACGTCCCCGTTGGCCCTGGACTTCAGGAAGTCGGCCCCCTGCCGCTGGGACCTAGATTTCGCAGTGCTGCTGGCTGCGACTTCGCTGGTTGCTCAGGCCAGCGGAGGATCGTTCGCTGGGTTCGAGCTGGTTACAACCGCACTTCAGTTCTCGCCAAAGGCGGAAAGTGTGGTCCAGCCGGGATTCGAACCCTAGGCTCTGATACCAATGTAATGCCCATGGCTATTATAATGGCGGTTACAAGGCTTTTATAATATTCCAATACAAATTAGTAGCTTTAACTAGCCTTAATAGCCTTGGAGATGAAGATCTTCTTGATGCCTTTGATGAAAAGCACTTGGAGTAGTAGTGTAGGGAGACTTGTGAGAGAGCCCAAAAGGACTTAGAGAAACAATCCCATTTCCAATTGTTTTGTTGGAGTGGGAGGTTGAGAATGAGCTTGCTTAGCTCAGACCCCCTCAATACACCCCTTGGGGAACTATCCCAACCATGGTTTCCATGGTGGGATGGTTCCTAGGCTTGGAGCCTATGTGGCAATTGTGTTGGGTTGGAAAACCCAACTTAGAACCATTCAATGGTTGTGTTTAGGATAGAGTAGATTGTAACACTTGTTTGGCAGTTTCTGATTGGTTGGAATTCCAACCTTCAACATTCTCTTGGTTGAGTTGGAAATGTTCCAAACCTCCAAAGTTGAGGCTTGGCAAACCCAAACCAAGTTTCATCCCAACCAACTCAACCATCTTCTCCAACTCTTCCTTTGTCGAGAGAAGTTCTCAACAATTGACTTAGAGAGAGATCGATGGTTGTTAGCTCGGTAGTTAGGGTAATACGTTACAACTGGCGTACTAGGGACTATGTTTCCGCGTAAGTGAGGTGGTAGTGATGAAGTTGGAAGATGGAATTCACGTACGTATTCGTTATTACTCTGTTCAGCTTTGTTTTTAGTGTTTTGTGAGCATATCTAAAGTATGCGGTTACAGAATTTACAGTATTGTATATTTCTTCTGATTGACCATCACTCTTTTGATACCATAGGATGGTAACAATATTTTTTTAAACCTTTGTGCACCAAATCAAGGTTGTCGCTCGTATGGAATTGTGCTTATAATTATTAACAAATCAGTGCACAGTCAACTTACGGTAATCAATACAAAGAGAAGTGGTCGTTTTAGTTCTCTATCACTCTCGGGGAGATTGAGCCAGCAGCAGGGATGTAGGAGGAGCTTGAGAGTTGAAACAATTGGACAAGGGGTCTCCGACTGACCTACTGTGGGTTGTCCAATGTAGGCCAGCGTGTATGAGAACACAGACTACTGGTTGTTCAATTCATTGAGGGTGGTCATTTGAAATTCTCCCCAGAACATGAATGAGAGAGTGGCCACCGCTGCAATCCCTGTGGGATGACAGCAAGATGACACCACAGCAGAGCCAAAATACCAGAAACATCAATGGTTGCCACAGGCCCTGAACCTCCTGATCAAATATTCAGCTTGCTACCTCTGGTTGGCCAATTCAGGGTTGAGGGCTTAACACAAAAGAGGGGAAAAAAATATTGGCTTTCTACGGATCTCTTTGCTCTAATATATTCAGCATTCTCTCTGCATGCATACGATATTGTCTTGGACATGAGTCCTCGCTACTTTAATCTATTTGGCACCCAGGATGTAATTGCCATGGGAAGTATGACACCGAACACACCCTCAACAGCAGTGGGGCCTCCCGTTGCTGGAACAGCACCCTCCCCTCTTGCAGCACATCTGGCCTCCGCAGCACGGGTACTCCGAGTCCTGCAGATTACCCCAAAAAAGGAGAGAAAAACATGAGTGGATTAGCACAAAACAACAGTTTATATTCCTCGCACCAGCGGTGCAGCACCCTCCCCTCCTGCAGCACATCTGGCCTCCGCAGCACGGGTACTCCGAGTTCTGCAGATTACCCCAAAAAAGGAGAGAAAAACATGAGTGGATTAGCACACAACAACAGTTTATATTCCTCGCACCAGCGGTGCATCACCCTCCCCTCCTGCAGCACATCTGGCCTCCGCAGCACGGGTACTCCGCGTCCTGCAGATTACCCCAAAAAAGGAGAGAAAAACATGAGTGGATTAGCACACAACAACAGTTTATATTCCTCGCACCAGCGGTGCAGCACCCTCCCCTCCTGCAGCACATCTGGCCTCCGCAGCACGGGTACTCCGCGTCCTGCAGATTACCCAAAGAAAGAGAGAAAAACACGAGTGGATTAGCACAAAACAACAATTTATATTTTTTTAGCACTGAAGGTGCAGCACCCTCCCCTCTTGCAGCACATCTGCCCCCCGCAGCTCGGGACCTCCGAGTCCCGCGCATTTGCCAATACATTAAGAGAGAGGGGTAGAGGGAGACCGGGGAAAGTGGGGTAAAGGGAAGAAGGGAGAACGGCGCGAACGGGAAAAGATAGATTAGGGAAAGAGGGTCAACGGGAAAGGGGTTAATCGGGAGGAAGGACGGGAAAGGAGAAGGAGAGATAGGAAAACGGGAGCGATCGGGGCGAAGAGAGAAAGCAAAACGCACAATTGAGCAAGCACCACCGCAAAGATGGTGAGCAGGAGGGGAGAAGTGGAATAGGGGCAGAAGAAGAGGGGGGGTGGGGTGGGGGGAATTTGTGGGGGCGAGGGGGGGAGAGGGGGGGGGGGGGAGGAGGGTGGGGAGGGGAGAGAACGCAGCATGCGCCGCCGCAGAAGGTGCTGGGCAGAGAGTTTCCCGGGCGGCCCGCCCGTAGGGCGGGGGAAGCGGGGAAATGGTGGGAGAGGGGAGCGAAGAACGTGCATTCCAGCAAGCGCCGCCGCAGAAGGTGCTAGGCGGAAAGGGAGAAAAGGGATAGGGGCAGAAGAAGGGGGAGCGGGGGGGGGGGGGGGAGGGGGAACGTATAATGCAGCACGCGCCGCCGCAGAAGATGCTGGCCGGAAGGGCAGGAATAGGGTCAGAAGGGAGGGAGAAGGGGTAGAAGAGGGGGGAAGGGGACGTACAATGCAGCAGGCGCCGCCGCAGAAGATGCTGGCCGGAGAGTTCCCCGGGCGGCCCGCGTAAGGGCAGTAGCCCTCGCCGCTTCCGCCGCTGCTCGACGCGCTCCGCTTCCCGTGCTTCTTCGGCTTGTATGACCCGCTGCTGCCGCCGCTGCCGCTGCTGCTTTGCGAATCGCTGGAAGATTTGAGCATGCGCCTGCTGTGATCACTGCTGGTGGCGTCCAACGGGAGTGACGTCATGTCCGCTTCACTGGCGCCAGAACCGTTTTCAGAAGTCGCGGCCGCTCGCAGTAGGAGTTTTTCGGAGGATATGGCGACGATTGCGGTCGCCACGAGTGCCAGGAGGAGGAAACGAGTGGTGGAAGCCATTATGCTCGTGGCGCGAGCAGGGATGATAGCGTGACGCGAGTAGCGGGTATTCTAGGAAATTTAAACTCAGGATAAGCTGATGATATGATCGATAAAGAAGTTGATTCGACTGATAAGTTATTGGGATCAGTCCGATACTTATGCTGATCGCGTTTCAGGCAGCATGAATCAGGTGGTGTCGACGATAGCAGGTGCTGTCGAGACTACGGGGAAATGAAGCAGCAGTTGCGGTGCGGAGGTTGGGTTGGGTTGGGTGGTGAAATTCTGTCAGCGGTTGATATCAGGATTTCTGAACACAGTGTTCGGCGAAGCGCGCAATGTCGCGTGGCGGCGAATGGGATGGGAGACATTTTTCCCGCGTGGTGTGGCGTGAGGGAGACTGACGGGGGTGGTGGTGGTGTGGTGTCTCTGGCAGGGCACTTTTCATCGTGGCGCCGCGCTGCTGGTCAAAAGCTGGAGTCGTGGTCCACTTTTTCTGACCGCACAGCCGTATGGTTTCGGAAGGTTCAAAATCGCTTTTCTACGGTTCGGAACATATTTGCGGGCTTATCAGGGAACTGAGAAAATGTTCAGTCGGCTGACTGCGTCAGGGCTGTTCAAGGCTTCAAGTTTCCGTTGACCCGAGAACTGTATGGTTATAGAGAGCTTCGATAATTTACAACATCAGCATTTGCTTCGCTAACGTTTCAAACAACAGCAACAACTTTCCCAACTTCTGCTCATCCATAATGTTCAAAACAGATACTCAACTGGTTCTAAGGGACGGAAGTAAACACAATTTTCATTTTAATGCAGTAAACGGAAGTACGAATAACAAAGCTGTGGGTTGTTTGCAACCAGAACTGCTTTTGGTAAGGATGATATGATGCAGCAGCACACCACACAATCCCACACCACACCAAAACATACTGCACCATACACCACACACGCCAATCTGTTCTGTCTCCATCAGCTCTCTTTCATCAGATACGTTCTCCACTCCTAGCATGTCGCATCGCATCGCCACTCTCATAACACCTTGTCGCATAGCTTCGCCACTCCTGGTAGCTCCTCGCATAGCTTCGCACTCGTTCGCGTAGCTTCGCCAGCGCCTGCCGCCGTCGCGCTCGCGCGTCTTCACGAATCAGGCACACCCTTTCATCCGTACACGGGCGCCCGTCCGTCCGTCCGTCCGTCCTTCCGTCCGTCCGTCCGTCCGTCCGTCCGTCCGTCGCGTCCGTCCGTCCGTCCGTCCGTCCGTCCGTCCGTCCGTCCGTCCGTCCGTCCGTCCGTCCGTCCGTCGCGTCCGTCCGTCCGTCCGTCCGTCCGCATCCAAGGCGCTGTTCATCCTCGCGAGTCGCGAATCATCTTGCGGTAGAGGTGCGTTTCGCGATTCACCCGTCGCTTGCCTTTGATGTGATTCACCCCTCGCCTGCCTTGTAATCATTCCAAAAGTCATCGTGAATGTCAGCCGTTGGATCACCTTGCTATAGAAGTGAGTCCGCGCCCCATCCCCTCGCATGCCGGCAGTGTTTGTGCCTGTGAATGAATTCTCCATCTCCTCTGTCTCTTGAGTCAACTCAAAAGACTTTTGAGTCGACTCAAAAGTCACCTCATCCCCTCGCATGCCGGCAGTGGATGTGCCTGTGGATGAATTCTCGATCTCCTCTGTCTCACCTCATGCAACCCATCAGGCGCCATGGGAGCAGAACAAGCGGAGGATCTAGGCGCAGGGGAACCAGCGGAACCAGCAGGCGCCACTATGGGAGCGGCGTGTCTAGGCGCAGGGGTCCAGCGCTCGATGCACCTGTGGATGAGCTTTGATTCGCCCCGAAATCCCCCCCGTCCACTCTCGATCTCCTCTCACCCCATGCAACCCAGCAGGCGCCATGGGAGCAGGGTATCTGGACGCAGGGGAGCGAGCGGAAGCAGCAGTTTATCCGCCTGTGCAATGCGCTTTGACTCGCCTTTCATTCCTGAACCTTTCACCCCATGCAACCCAGCAGGCGCCATGGGAGTAGAGTATTTAAACACTCTAGGGAAAGAAGCGGAACCAGCAGCAGCCGATCCGCCTGTGGAGTGGAGTGGAGTGGATGAATTCTGACGCGTTTCAAACTCCTCTCTCCCACTCTCGATCTCCTCTCACCCCATGCAACCCAGCAGGCGCCATGGGAGCAGGGTATCTGGACGCAGGGGAGCGAGCGGAACCAGCAGTCGGTCTGCTGCCTGCCTGTGGATGGGCTTTGAAGGCGTCTGTTTCCCCTCCCTTCCATCCCCTATCCTCTCCTCTCTTTCCTCATGCCACCCAGCAGACGCCATGGGAGCCGAGTATCTAGACGCAGTGGAGCAAGCGGAACCGAGTATCTCCGTCTCCGCAGTGGAGCAAGCGGAAGCAGCAGTTGATGCACCTGTGGATGAGCCAGGCAACCCTCCATTCATTTTCATCTCCTCTCACCCCATGCAACCCAGCAGGTGCCACCATGGGAGCAGTTGATGCAGCAGTGGATGTGCTTTGATCCCCCCGTCCACTCCTGGTCCTCTCACCCCATGCAACCCAGCAGGCTCCATGGGAGCAGAGCAGAGTATCTAGGCGCAGTGGAGCAAGCGGAACCGAGTTTCTACGCCTCAAATTCACCCCTTCCACTCGTGATCTCCTCTCACCCCATGCAACCCAGCAGACACCACACCATGGGAGCGGAGTATCTAGGCGCAGGGGAACGAGCGGAAGCAGCAGTAGAAGTTTCTGTGGATGAAGTCTCAGGCAACTCAACTGCAAGTCCCTCCATCCACTCTTCATCTCCTCTCAACGTGCAGTGCAGTATGCAAGAGTGTGGCTTGCGGTCGGTCTGCTGCCTGCCTGTGGATGAGCTTTGAAGACGCCTCACACCCCTCCCTTCCACCCCCTATCCTCTCCTCTCTTTCACCATGCCACCCAGCAGACATCGCACCATAGGAGCCGAGTATCTAGACGCAGGGGAACGAGCGGAAGCAGCAGCCGGTGTGCCTGCGGTTGAGCTTTGAAGACGCCTCATACCCGTCCCTTCCACCCCTTATCCTCTCCTCTCTTTCCTCATACAACCCAGCAGACATCATGGGAGCAGAGTATCTAGACGCAGGGGAGCGAGCGGAAGCAGCAGTGGATGTGCCTGTGGGTGAGAATCCCCCTGTCCACTCACTCACACTGTCCTCCCCCCAGCAGGCATCGCAGCATGGGAGCAGGGTATCTAGACGCAGGGGAACGAGCGGAAGCAGCAGTGGATGTGCCTGTGGGTGAGAATCCCCCTGTCCACTCACTCACACTGTGCTCCCCCCAGCAGGCATCGCAGCATGGGAGCAGGGTATCTAGACGCAGGGGAACGAGCGGAAGCAGCAGTAGAGATTTCTGTGGATGAGAACAACCCTGTCCACTCACGCTGTGCGCCCCCCATGCAACCCAGCAGACACCACATCTTGGGAGCGGAGTATCTAGACGCAGGGGAAGGAGCGGAAGGAGCAGTCGACGTACACCTGTGGATGACTTCTCAACCTCCTCTCACCCCATTCAACCCAGCAGGTGCCACCATGGGAGCGGAGTATCCATCTAGACGCAGGGGAGCGAGCGGAAGCAGCAGTGGAAGTTTCTGTGGATATTGTGATGAGGCTGAAAGTCCCCACGTCCACTCCCGGTCTTCCCTTGATGCAACCCAGCAGGCGCCATGGGAGCGGAGTATCTAGACGCAGGGGAACGAGCGGAACCAGCAGTAGAAGTTTCTGTGGATGAGCGTCTGTCAGCAGAGCCAGCCGCTGAGGCGCGCACGCCAATGACTCTGGAGCGGTACCGCGCGTGGAAGGCGAGGAAGGTGAGCTTGTATGTGTATGGGGACCTACTAGGGGACCTGCTAGCAGAGCCAGCCGCTGAGGGGCGCACGCCAATGACTCTGGAGCAGTACCGTGAATGGAAGGCGAGGAAGGTGAGCTTGTATGTGTATGGGGACCTACTAGGGGACCTGCTAGCAGAGCCAGCCGCTGAGGGGCGCACGCCAATGACTCTGGAGCAGTACCGTGAATGGAAGGCGAGGAAGGTGAGCTTGTATGTGTATGGGGACCTACTAGGGGACCTGCTAGCAGAGCCAGCCGCTGAGGGGCGCACGCCAATGACTCGGGAGCAGTACCGTGATGGAAGGCGAGGAAGGTGAGCTTGTATGTGTATGGGGACCTACTAGGGGACCTGCTAGCAGAGCCAGCCGCTGAGGGGCGCACACCAATGACTCTGGAGCAATACCGCGCGTGGAAGGCGAGGAAGGTGAGCTTGTATGTGTATGGGGACCTACTAGGGGACCTGCTAGCAGAGCCAGCCGCTGAGGGGCGCACGCCAATGACTCTGGAGCAGTACCGTGAATGGAAGGCGAGGAAGGTGAGCTTGTATGTGTATGGGGACCTACTAGGGGACCTGCTAGCAGAGCCAGCCGCTGAGGGGCGCACGCCAATGACTCGGGAGCAGTACCGTGATGGAAGGCGAGGAAGGTGAGCTTGTATGTGTATGGGGACCTACTAGGGGACCTGCTAGCAGAGCCAGCCGCTGAGGGGCGCACACCAATGACTCTGGAGCAATACCGCGCGTGGAAGGCGAGGAAGGTGAGCTTGTATGTGTATGGGGACCTACTAGGGGACCTGCTAGCAGAGCCAGCCGCTGAGGGGCGCACGCCAATGACTCTGGAGCAGTACCGTGAATGGAAGGCGAGGAAGGTGAGCTTGTATGTGTATGGGGACCTACTAGGGGACCTGCTAGCAGAGCCAGCCGCTGAGGGGCGCACGCCAATGACTCTGGAGCAGTACCGTGAATGGAAGGCGAGGAAGGTGAGCTTGTATGTGTATGGGGACCTACTAGGGGACCTGCTAGCAGAGCCAGCCGCTGAGGGGCGCACGCCAATGACTCTGGAGCAGTACCGTGAATGGAAGGCGAGGAAGGTGAGCTTGTATGTGTATGGGGACCTACTAGGGGACCTGCTAGCAGAGCCAGCCGCTGAGGGGCGCACGCCAATGACTCGGGAGCAGTACCGTGATGGAAGGCGAGGAAGGTGAGCTTGTATGTGTATGGGGACCTACTAGGGGACCTGCTAGCAGAGCCAGCCGCTGAGGGGCGCACACCAATGACTCTGGAGCAATACCGCGCGTGGAAGGCGAGGAAGGTGAGCTTGTATGTGTATGGGGACCTACTAGGGGACCTGCTAGCAGAGCCAGCCGCTGAGGGGCGCACGCCAATGACTCTGGAGCAGTACCGTGAATGGAAGGCGAGGAAGGTGAGCTTGTATGTGTATGGGGACCTACTAGGGGACCTGCTAGCAGAGCCAGCCGCTGAGGGGCGCACGCCAATGACTCGGGAGCAGTACCGTGATGGAAGGCGAGGAAGGTGAGCTTGTATGTGTATGGGGACCTACTAGGGGACCTGCTAGCAGAGCCAGCCGCTGAGGGGCGCACGCCAATGACTCTGGAGCAGTACCGTGAATGGAAGGCGAGGAAGGTGAGCTTGTATGTGTATGGGGACCTACTAGGGGACCTGCTAGCAGAGCCAGCCGCTGAGGGGCGCACGCCAATGACTCGGGAGCAGTACCGTGATGGAAGGCGAGGAAGGTGAGCTTGTATGTGTATGGGGACCTACTAGGGGACCTGCTAGCAGAGCCAGCCGCTGAGGGGCGCACACCAATGACTCTGGAGCAATACCGCGCGTGGAAGGCGAGGAAGGTGAGCTTGTATGTGTATGGGGACCTACTAGGGGACCTGCTAGCAGAGCCAGCCGCTGAGGGGCGCACGCCAATGACTCTGGAGCAGTACCGTGAATGGAAGGCGAGGAAGGTGAGCTTGTATGTGTATGGGGACCTACTAGGGGACCTGCTAGCAGAGCCAGCCGCTGAGGGGCGCACGCCAATGACTCGGGAGCAGTACCGTGATGGAAGGCGAGGAAGGTGAGCTTGTATGTGTATGGGGACCTACTAGGGGACCTGCTAGCAGAGCCAGCCGCTGAGGGGCGCACACCAATGACTCTGGAGCAATACCGCGCGTGGAAGGCGAGGAAGGTGAGCTTGTATGTGTATGGGGACCTACTAGGGGACCTGCTAGCAGAGCCAGCCGCTGAGGGGCGCACACCAATGACTCTGGAGCAATACCGCGCGTGGAAGGCGAGGAAGGTGAGCTTGTATGTGTATGGGGACCTACTAGGGGACCTGCTAGCAGAGCCAGCCGCTGAGGGGCGCACACCAATGACTCTGGAGCAATACCGCGCGTGGAAGGCGAGGAAGGTGAGCTTGTATGTGTATGGGGACCTACTAGGGGACCTGCTAGCAGAGCCAGCCGCTGAGGGGCGCACACCAATGACTCTGGAGCAATACCGCGCGTGGAAGGCGAGGAAGGTGAGGCTGAAGCTGTGCAAGTCTTCCAGAGCCAGGCTTAGCCCAGTTGAAAGGGACCGCCAGTCAATGCACCTGTGGATGGGTATCTGCTGAGCACAGCCGCTGTGCCATGGGAGCCAGCCGCTGAGGGGCTCACGCCAATGACTCTGGAGCAGTACCGCGCGTGGAAGGCGAGGAAGGTGCGTTGTGTTTGAAGGGTGTGCTGTGACTGAAGGCCGGGTTAGAGTCTCATCTGCCAGGGGAGCCAGCCGCTGAGAGACGCACGCCAATGACTCTGGAGCAGTACCGTGAATGGAAGGCCAGGAAGGTGAGCGTCAGGTGTGCTAGAAAGCCCTGCTCTGGCCAGATAATACAAGGAACCAACAGTCGATGCACCTGTGGGTGAGAACCTGCCAGTAGAGCCAGCAACCGCACGCCAATGACTCTGGAGCAGTACCGTGAATGGAAGGCCAGGAAGGTGAGCGTCAGGTGTGCTAGAAAGCCCTGCTCTGGCCAGATAATACAAGGAACCAGCAGTCGATGCACCTGTGGATGGGCATCTGCCTGCAGAGCCAGCAGCCGAGGGCCAGGCTTGTGCCAATGACTCTGGAGCAGTTCCGCGTGTGGAAGGCCAGGAAGGTGGGTTTGAATGTGAGCTTCCAGTGTATGTGAAGGATGTGAACAAGGATGTTTTCGTTGTATGTGTGAAGTTTGATTTTCTTCAAGTGTGTGGGGGGCCATGGCTGCCCGGTTGGCCTGAATCCATCACCCGGCGTGGATCAGTTGACTGTTTCTGTTGTGGATTCCGAGGCGCCTCAAAATACACCTCAATGCTCGCGGTTGGCCTGAATTTATCACCCGGCGTGGGTCAGTTTACTGTTTCTGTTGTGGCTGTGGACTTGTCAGTGATTAGCTGTTTATTTTCCTCCCCATTGTCCTCGACCTAAGTTCTTTCGGGATTTATCCCCTTGCCGATCTGATTTTGGTTTTGTCTTATCCCGTCCTTGTCTCTTATGGCTTAGGACCAAGAGGAAAGCGCAAGGAAAGAGGAGGCAGCCAGGAAAAGAGCAGAGGACATAGCAGCGGGGCGAGTGCCTATGAATGGAAGAGAGCTGTTTATCCATGAGCCCTGGGTGTTTGATGATTCGAGATGTACCTAGTTTTGTATATGGTATATCACTGTATGAGCTGAGAACCTCTAATGAATTGCTGATACCGCGTACTGTATAGATCTTTCACCTCACTAGAATCCCGTATATTGCATTCAAAACTTGAGAGCCTTATTGAACCGCGCCAAAAATCCGAACCTGCGGAGGTTCGATCGCAGGTTCGTCGTTCATGGGATTTAGGCTTGATTGCAGGTTTGGCGTACCGCACGTAACATGTCATGCTTCGGTTGTGTACCGAATCGCAGCAGATTTCGCCTGTCGCAGAAGCCCTGTGGGGTAACCACTGTATACCCTGCCTGTCCCACCCCACCCCACCTTTCTCCTCCGCCCTCGCATCTGTTTTCCCCCTCGCTTGTTACCCACCCCTCCCTAATCTCCTCCTGAAGTTTATAGACTGCTCGCTAGTCTGCTCGCTTGAACCTAGCTGGATTCGCGGCAGGCTAGGACGCGTCGACGCCTCGCTTGCGCTTTTGCCGTTCGCGGTTTGAGATTGAAGTATAGGGTTTCGAGGTGAAAGTAAAAGGGACGTCAGCGCGCGTCGATCAGGGTGTAGTCGACTTAATTCGCCGATATTACAGACGAGGATCAGACGTTAACTGTCAAGGATCGGACGAGCATTTCAGATTAGTCGTTAAACGTAAAGGATCAGACGTGATCGACTGAAGTCTAGCGTTAACGGTTGAGAATCAAACGGTCACGGTCAGAGTCAGACGTTCGCCGTCAAGGATCTGACGTTAACAGTCAAGGACCAGACGTTAACGGACAGCGTGGGAGCATGGAGATCCCGAGGGAAGACTTTGAGCGAATCATGTTCTTCGAGCAGACGAGGGAGCAGGCGATGGCAGAGTTCAAGAAGAACCCACATGACGCCGATGTGAGTAAGAGTAATCTCACGGGGACTGCTGTTTGGCCCGCTTGAAATGCGAATCATGTTCTTCGAGCAGACGAGGGAGCAGGCCATGGCAGAATGCTAGAGGAACCCGCATGATGCCGATGTGAGTAGTTTGATGGTGGATTGTTGGTTCAAGCGGTGTACGCTTCAAGAGCAGGAGATGGTAGAGTCCAGAACCCACATGACGCCGATGTGAGTACTTTCACGGGGGCTGTTGGTTCAAGTTGGGCCCGCTTGAATTGCGAATCATGTTTTCCGAGCAGACGAGGGAGCACATGTAGGTGTGCTGAGAATTCAGCAACATATAGACATGGTCGCAGGTATAGTCGCAGAGACTGTCGCAAGTATCGTCGCAGCTGCGGTCGCAGGTACTGTCGCAGGTTGACCGCAGGTATGGTTCCAAGTGCTGTCGCAGGTACGGTCGCTGGTGCAATCGCAGGTACGGTTGCAAGTTCAGCCGCAGGTACAGCCGCAGGTACAGTCGCAGGTACAGTCGCAGGTACGGTCGCTGGTTCGATCGCAGGTACAGTCGCAGGTGCGGTCGCAGAGCGCAGACCCGTAGCACGTGGCGGGGTTGAGTCGTCCAGGTGTCAGGCGCTGTTATCGTCGAACCCTTGCAAAATCCGGCGAGGTTTTTTCCTTGCGAGGTGACCTTTGAGTCGACTCAGAGGTGAGTCGATCGACTCGAAAGTGAGTCGTCCAGGTGTCAGGCGCTGTTATCGTCGAACCCTTGCAAAATCCGGCGAGGTTTGGTCCTTGCGTTTCTGCTTCTCTGCTTCTCTGCCTCTTCGCGTCTCATATTTTCTGCTTCCCTGCTTCTCTGCTTCACCGCTTCTCTACTTTTCTGCTCATCTGCCCCTCTCCTTTCATCGTCCCCATCTGTGCCACTCAGAATCTGACCAAGCTCGGCCGAACACTCGTGGAGCTGGCGCAGTTCATTCATCCATGAGCAGGAGAGTCTATTGGGTTCATTTCTTGCTCCTCTACTCCTCTCCTTCTCTGCTCCTCTGCTTTCCTGCCTCTTTCCCTTCCTTTCCTTCATGCCTCGCACAGAATCTGACCAAGCTCGGCCGAACGCTGGTGGAGCTGGCGCAATTCATTCAGGGGCAGGAGTCGAATGAGATGCTGGATGGTGAGTGTAACAGAGGGCTTGT
The DNA here is from genome assembly GCA_947471745.1 of Closterium sp. Naga37s-1. NCBI lineage: Eukaryota > Viridiplantae > Streptophyta > Zygnematophyceae > Desmidiales > Closteriaceae > Closterium > Closterium sp. Naga37s-1. Next base: position 3,286,481 of record CANJKZ010000830.1, read on the forward strand.
AACGAGTTTGTAACTAGACGACTTGTAACGGGGTCTGAGGTTGCCTATAGCCAAAATAACTATACTTGCTGGTGGAGCTGGCGCAGCTCATTTAAGGGCAGGAGTCGAACGAGATGCTGGACGGTGAGTGTAACGGGTCTGCTCATAACGAGTCAAAAGGCTGTTGATAAAATGGACTTGCGCGGTTCATTCGGGGGCAGGAGTCGAACGAGATGCTGGACGGTGAGTGTAACGGGTCTGCTTATAACGAGTCAAGAGGCTGCTTTTCAAAGGATTTTATTCAACTGCAAGTTGGCTGCCGCAGCTTATTCAGGGGCAAGAGTCCATTGAGTTGATGGATGGTGAGTGTTACAACGCTTCCCTCCACTTCCCTCCGCTTCCCTCCATCCCCTCCCCTCCCCTCCCCTCCCCTCCCCTCCCCTCCCCTCCCCTCCCCTCCCCTCTTCCAAATGTTCTTCTCCTCCCCTTCCCCACACTCTATCGTCAGATGCCTTGTCAGTTCGATGAGTCCCTGACGATCTCCCTGTCTTGCCCCAACACCCTCTGACTACTTTTGAGGCGCCTCAAAAGTCGTCTCAGTTCGATGAATCCCTGACCGTCTCCCTGTCTCGCCCCATCACCCTCTGACTACTTTTGAGGCGCCTCAAAAGTCGTCTCAGTTCGATGAGTCCCTGACGATCTCCCTGTCTTGCCCCAACACCCTCTGACTACTTTTGAGGCGCCTCAAAAGTCGTCTCAGTTCGATGAATCCCTGACCGTCTCCCTGTCTCGCCCCAACACCCTCTGACTACTTTTGAGGCGCCTCAAAAGTCGTCTCAGTTCGATGAATCCCTGACCGTCTCCCTGTCTCGCCCCAACACCCTCTGGCTACTTTTGAGGCGCCTCAAAAGTCGTCTCAGTTCGATGAATCCCTGACCATCTCCCTGTCTCGCCCCAACACCCTCTGACTACTTTTGAGGCGCCTCAAAAGTCGTCTCAGTTCGATGAATCCCTGACCGTCTCCCTGTCTCGCCCCAACACCCTCTGACTACTTTTGAGGCGCCTCAAAAGTCGTCTCAGTTCGATGAATCCCTGACCATCTCCCTGTCTCGCCCCAACACCCTCTGGCTACTTTTGAGGCGCCTCAAAAGTCGTCTCAGTTCGATGAATCCCTGACCGTCTCCCTGTCTCGCCCCAACACCCTCTGACTACTTTTGAGGCGCCTCAAAAGTCATCTCAGTTCGATGAATCCCTGACCGTCTCCCTGTCTCGCCCCAACACCCTCTGACTACTTTTGAGGCGCCTCAAAAGTCGTCTCAGTTCGATGAATCCCTGACCGTCTCCCTGTCTCGCCCCAACACCCTCTGGCCTGCGGCGCGCCGGTGGTTCTGACGGTGGCTACGAGGGGTCTCACTCAAACGTGCTCCTCCCTTTCCAATGCCGTGTCCAAGTTTGATGAAGCGCTCAAGATCGCACTGTCCCGCCCCAACACCCAATGGCCTGCGGCGCGCCGGTGGTTCTGACGGTGGCTATGAGGGGTCTCACTCAAACGTGCTCCTCCCTTTCCATCCCGTCCCCGATTCTCCCCACGCCCTCTGCCTTCAAATGCCGCGTCGAAGTTTGATGAGGCTCTCAAGAAGATCTCCCCTTCTCGGCCTGACACCCTCTGGTGGCTCGGCAACGCGCACACCACCAGTGGGGCCTTCAGACGCCCAATGCCCACTAATGTTCCTCCCCTCTCCTTCCCTTCCCCACGCCCCTGACTTCAGATGCTGTATCCAAGTTTGACGAGGCTCTCAAGATCTCCCCTTCTCGGCCTGACACCCTCTGTGGTGAAGGCGCACAGAAGATGGCAGCGCGCACACCACCAGGGGTTTTCATTTCAGGCTCTTTTGGGCTAGGGCACACTCAGTGGGCTTTAAGACGTCCCACAAATCCCCCTCTTCTCCTCCCCTCTCCACTCCTCCTTTCATCTCCTTTCCAAATGATTTCCCTTCCTTCCTTGCCGCGCCCTGTCCTCAGATGCCGTATCAAAATTTGACGAAGCCTTGAAGATTGCCCCATCTCGCCCCGACACGCTGTGGTGGCTCGGCAATGCGCACACCACGAGGGGCTTTCAGACGCCTGACGCCCAATGTTCCGCCCCTCTTCTTTCGTTCTTTCCTTTTCCAGATGCTGTCTCGAAATTTGACGAAGCTCTCAAGATCGCCCCATCTCGCCCCGACACGCTGTGGTGGCTCGGCAATGCGCACACCACGAGGGGCTTTCAGACGCCTGACGCCCAATGTTCCACCCCTCTTCTTTCGTTCTTTCCTTTTCCAGATGCTGTCTCGAAATTTGACGAAGCTCTCAAGATCGCCCCATCTCGCCCCGACACGCTGTGGTGGCTCGGCAATGCGCACACCACGAGGGGCTTTCAGACGCCTGACGCCCAATGTTCCGCCCCTCTTCTTTCGTTCTTTCCTTTTCCAGATGCTGTCTCGAAATTTGACGAAGCTCTCAAGATCGCCCCATCTCGCCCCGACACGCTGTGGTGGCTCGGCAATGCGCACACCACGAGGGGCTTTCAGACGCCTGACGCCCAATGTTCCACCCCTCTTCTTTCGTTCTTTCCTTTTCCAGATGCTGTCTCGAAATTTGACGAAGCTCTCAAGATCGCCCCATCTCGCCCGGACACGCTGTGGTGGCTCGGCAATGCGCACACCACGAGGGGCTTTCAGACGCCTGACGCCCAATGTTCCGCCCCTCTTCTTTCGTTCTTTCCTTTTCCAGATGCTGTCTCGAAATTTGACGAAGCTCTCAAGATCGCCCCATCTCGCCCCGACACGCTGTGGTGGCTCGGCAATGCGCACACCACGAGGGGCTTTCAGACGCCTGACGCCCAATGTTCCACCCCTCTTCTTTCGTTCTTTCCTTTTCCAGATGCTGTCTTGAAATTTGACGAAGCTCTCAAGATCGCCCCATCTCGCCCCGACACGCTGTGGTGGCTCGGCAATGCGCACACCACGAGGGGCTTTCAGACGCCTGACGCCCAATGTTCCACCCCTCTTTTTTCGTTCTTTCCTTTTCCAGATGCTGTCTCGAAATTTGACGAAGCCTTGAAGATCGCCCCATCTCGCCCCGACACGCTGTGGTGGCTCGGCAATGCGCACACCACGAGGGGCTTTCAGACGCCTGACGCCCAATGTTCCGCCCCTCTTGTTTCGTTCTTTCCTTTTCCAGATGCTGTCTCGAAATTTGACGAAGCTCTCAAGATCGCCCCATCTCGCCCGGACACGCTGTGGTGGCTCGGCAACGCGCACACCACGAGGGGCTTTCAGACACCTGACGCTACTCTTGCAAACGTCAGCTTTGAAAAGGCCTCCGACTGCTTCAGGAAGGCGCTGGATGCGGTACGTCATGGTTCAATGTGGTTCAGTGCGGTTCAGCGCGGCTCTTTAGCATGTTGGGGTATGGTTTTTCTGTACGGATTGGCAATGCGCACACCACGAGGGGATTCCAGACGCCCGATGCCACCCTGGCCAACGCGGTAGGTGTGGTTCAGTGCGGTTCTCCGTGGTTTAGTTGTCAACGCGCACACCACGAGGGGGTTCCAGACACCCGATGCCACAATGGCCAACGTCAGCTTTGAGATCGCACCCCTTCAAACATTCAAACCTTCAACCTTTCAACTTGTAAACCTTCTCCCCCCCATGGCATGGCAGGACCCGAGCAACGACTCCTACCGCTAGTCACTGGAGGGGCGGTCTCCCTTACCCCTTCACCTTCAACCCCAATCTGTACCGCACACCCCCCCTTCGTTTCACTGCTTGTGTGCTGGCAGGACCCGAGCAACGACGCCTACCGCAAGTCACTGGAGATCTCTCTGAAGGTGAGACCCGTTTGAGTGTGTTTTGCTGTGTTTTCCCCACCTGATGCCAAATCCTCTTGGCGTTTCAATTCCGGTGTTTCTGTTGAGATGCATCAGGAGGTGGAGAGACGCAGATACCTCGTAAAGTGTTCTACTTCCCTGGTTATGTTTGGCTGATATTGAGTTGTATTTTATTACTAACAAGTTTTCTTGAACCGGTTGCAGGGCCCGGAGTTGCATCAAGAGGTGCAGAAGCAGATGGCACTACAGCAGGCGCTGGGAGCGGCAGTGCATCCATCGTCCATGGATGCTCCCAAGGTACTGTACTCTCATCAATGCACTTTCAATGTTGTCTAGTGCACTTGAACCTGAGTTGCATCAAGAGTTGCAGAAGCAGATGGCACTACAGCAGGCGCTGGGGGCGGCTGTGCACCCATCGTCCATGGATGCCCCCAAGGTATGATGAACAGCGGTGCACTTTCAGTGTTTCTGCAGCACTTCAACCTGAGTTGCACTTCAAGAGGTGCAGAAACAGATGGCACTGCAGCAGGCGCTGGGAGCCGCAGTGCATCCATCGTCCATGGATTTTCCCAAGGTATGATGCTCACAAGGTATGATGACCAATGATGCACTCTCAATGTTTCTGCTGCACTTCAGCCTGAGTTGCATTGGGAGGTGCAGAAGCAGATGGCACTGCAGCAGGCACTGGGGGCCGCTGTGCATCCCTCCTCCATGGATGCCCCTAAGGTATGATGAACATGTAATACACATGTTATGCACATCCTCGCACTTGGTGTGGCTGGCACTGCATCCCTCCTCCATGGATGCTCCCAAGGTATGACGTGACGATCAACGGTCCACTTTTCCTGTTTCTAGTACACTCAACCCATTTCTCACCAATTTTCACCGTGTTAATACACATCTAGAGCACAACCTCACGTGGCCTGTGCACATCATTCTATTAATCCAGATTCTGATTCATTTCTGTGGTGTGCACACGGTTCCACCAAGCCAGTCTATCTGAACTGCTCTGTTCTCCCTTCTCGGGCTGCAGAGCGGTCACTTTCACAGGTCTCACCATATGGCTGTGGCATTTTCCATTGCATGTCCTACTTTTGAGGCCCCTCCCAAAGTGACGACTTTCAAGTGTCTCATTGTTTGGCTGTGGCTGTACTTCGCCTCATGGCTGCTTCTCGTGTGCAGGTCCAGAAGAAAAAGAAGAGCAGCGATCTGTTGTATGACGTGGCAGGGTGGGTGATTCTGAGTGTGGGTGTGGTGGCCTGGCTCAGCATTCTCAGTGCGCGGGCGCCACCTCCTGCTGCTGCCAAGTAGTTGGGAGGATAATGGTGGGTAGGTATGCTGCTGCTGTTGCTGCTGCTGCTGCTGTGGCAGGGTGGGTGATTCTGAGTGTGGGTGTGGTGGCCTGGCTCAGCATTCTCAGTGCGCGAGCACCGCCTCCTGCCGCTGCCAAGTAATTTGGAGAATATTGTAGGTATGTAGTGAAGCAAGCAACCACAGTTGCACAGCAGTGGGATGTGAAGCAGCAACCTAAATTGCTGGTAGCGGCTCTTTTGCTCAAAATTGATAGTGTCGACAGTAGTCCACTGCTTGCTAGATGTAGCGTGTTTCCCAAAGAAAAACAAGCTTGGCTGTCTAGAACTGTCAACATTTATCATGAAAGCGCATTTTCATGCTATTGGCGACATCCATTTTCCCTCCTTGCAAACATTGTTGTCCCTCCTTCCCTCCTCCACATCCAGAACAGTCTTGTTGTCAAGGTGCACAGGGAGAGGTGGGGGCTGAAAAATGGGTTTTCTTTTGTACAATCGTAACTGATGACATCAAATCAATGACAATGCTAACTGGCAACTACGGTACGGTAAAGGCTACTACTTTCTACATATCTAGCTAGCTCAAGGTGACCGGCTAGCCGCCGAAGCCGTATAGTGTTCTGCCTTGGCGTTTCAAAGCATAAACAACATCCATGGCGGTGACCGTCTTTCTCCGCGCGTGCTCTGTGTAAGTCACCGCGTCGCGAATGACATTCTCGAGGAACACCTTCAGCACGCCTCGTGTCTCTTCATATATCAGACCACTGATACGCTTCACGCCGCCGCGACGAGCGAGACGCCTGATAGCGGGCTTGGTGATACCCTGGATGTTATCGCGAAGAACCTTCCTGTGACGCTTCGCTCCTCCCTTTCCAAGGCCCTTGCCTCCCTTGCCGCGTCCCGACATGGCGAATAGTCAAAATACCACAGGAGGTGAAAAGGGAACGTTGCAAAGGACACGCAAATTAAGATATGGATGAGTAATCTGTGCTGAGCAAGAAAGCCCTGCGAGAAGGCCTACTAGAAGCTGAAAGTAATGTGATGAGCTCCTTGATAGCTGCTGAATGCTGAGCGCTTGAGCGATGAAAGGAACGGTGATGCACTACAACAAACAACCACCATCCATTTAAAAATAGATTCCTTGGCCCCTCTGTTTGAGGCGCCTGTGAAATGGCACGAGTTGAAAGGTGGGATGGTGTTGCTCTGCTGCGCCCTCCAACAAGGATCCCTCCCTTTCTTGGCTTGAAGCTTGATTTGCGAGAAATGCGGTGGGTGGTTTGTGAGGAAGTTGGGAGGAGTACAGGGTGATCTCTGTCGTCCATGATGCTTTTTGGTGTATCTTATCGACGGCAGAGCGTGAAGTACGTCGATGCGAGAGCGTAGTTTTGGCGTGCTTTAATTGGCTTTCGCAATGTCAAGAATGTTTTGAGTTGTGCGGGGATGGATCCGCACATCCGGGGCCAGCGCAAGCGTGAACAGACTTGCGGGCAGGTGATAAAAAGTTCATGTCAAACATGACGGAGAAAATGCCGGAGGAGCACTGGAAAGGTTCAATCGCGGCCACTGGAAAACTCACCACCTTTATCGAACGGCTTACAGTCCTTCTGCGTGCAACCTTATCATTGTTTTTACTGGTTACCACCATCGATCCGTCAAGCTTCTCTCTATTGGCTGAAATCAGACACCACACAACGCCCTATGTTCTTCGAGAACATCTTGCAAGCAAGCAACAATTCAAATTGTGTGGTGAAGTTCCGACTTCATAATCCAAGCTCCTAGTCGAATATTCGCAAGTTACTTTGCTCACTAGCTTCCCGACTTCAACGCGCAAACCTCCTCTAGTCGTCGACTTTCCGCTTTTCAGTCCCTAGTTCGTGCGTTTTTTTCCTAGTTCCAATGGCTCCTAAGGTTGAGGGAGAGCAGAAGGCTGCCAAGAAGGGCCCTAAGAAGGAGCCCGCTGCTAAGAAGGCAGTTCCTGCAGGAAAGAAGCCCATCGGGGAGAAGAAAGAGAAGAAAAAGGCTCGCAAGGCCGTCACGGAAACTTACAAGATCTACATCTACAAGGTGCTGAAGCAAGTGCATCCAGACACAGGCATTTCGTCCAAGGCCATGTCGATCATGAACTCGTTCATCAATGATATATTTGAGAAGCTTGCGACGGAGGCGTCGAAGCTTGCGCGGTACAACAAGAAGCCGACGATCACGTCTCGCGAGATCCAGACGGCTGTTCGGTTGACGCTGCCCGGAGAGCTGGCCAAGCACGCCGTGTCTGAGGGAACAAAAGCTGTGACGAAGTTCACAAGTGCCTAGTTTAGTGCTAATGTCTTGGCTGTAATATAACTCTACTAACCCGTTTTCTAACTATCACTCGGACCAAGAGTTTGTATTTAACAGACAGATAAATGAGCCACCGGGAAGCCATGACTAACCGATCAGCTATTATTATTCATCGAACATCCTTGTGTTGCAACCAAACAGACGTCTGAAACCGTGACAATTCTTCGTCTACACCGTGTCGGCGAAGGAGATAGGATTCATATGCAAGGGTGTAGGTAGCGTAGAGATAATCTTACCCAGCCCTTGCACTCACGGAGACCCAACCCCAACCAAACCAGAGTGGATTGCACAATCGCTACATAAAGCACATAATGTCAATCCTTCTTCCGCCAAGGTCAGCCATTCTATTGCTTGAAGAATAAAGTACGAACAATGCTGCCATGTAACTCTGACGAACTGAGGGGAGCCAGTGACATCAGCAGGGGGATGATGACTTGTGCAAGTGTGTGCAGAAACTCAAAAGGATTTTGAAAGAGAGTCCAAAGACTGCTGCTGCTGTTGCTGCTGCTGCTGTTGCTGCTGCTGTTGCTGCTGCTGTTGTTGTTGCTGCTGCTGCTGCTGCTGTTGCTGCTGCTGTTGTTGTTGCTGCTGCTGCTGCTGCTGCTTCCGCCGCAGGAGCATCTGCTGGTGCTGCTGTCTGCTCCTCTTCCCCCAACTGCTGCTGCTGCTGCTGATGCAAGTGATGATGTTGCTCCTGCTGCTGCATCTGGTGCTGCTGCTCTTGCTGATCCTGTTGTCTCCCCTTCTCACACACTCCCTGCCCTTCCTGCCCTTCCTTACCTTCCTTACCTTCCCTTACTTCCCCTTCTTCCCCTCCTCCTCCTTCCCACAGTTGCATCCCACCACCCTCACCAATGCCCCTACCACCATCACCGCCCCTAACCGCATCAACACCAGCACCAGGTGTCACTGCTGCCGCCGCAGCAGCAGAAGCAACAGCAACAGCAGCATTGCCGTTAGCAACAATGCCAGCGGCAGCAGCTACATCAGCAGCAGTGGCAGCAATAGCAGCAGGGGTAGAATCAGGAGATATTTTAGCGTCAGTTAAACCCTCCCCAACACCAGGCAAACTACCAGCCACAGCACCAGTCACGGCCGCTGCTGCCCGAGCCCTCTCCACAGCTGCCCGCAAAGCTGCCCGGATAACTTCCACCGTAGGCTCTTTCCTGCCCTTCTTCCTCCAATCTGCCCCACTTTTCTCCCTCTCTCTCTCCCTCTCCCTCTCCCTGCTACGGCTGCTCCCACCCCCCTCCACCGCTCCCAACCCCCCCGAATTGAGCGGGCTGCTACCACCAGCAGGGGCAGAATGGGAGGAGGAGGAGGGGAGTGGGGAGAGAGAGGAGGGGCGGGAGGAATGCAGCGGCTCGTCTGACTCGGGAGGAGGGTCCCTAGAGAGGAGCATTTGATGGGTGACTCGGTTGCTGCAGGAGGCTGTTTCCAGTGCTCGCACGTGCAGGCGCAGCACCTGTGGTATGGGCAGACGGACATACATATGGGGAGGAGCAGGGGAGGGAAGGGTATGAGAGATCATTGGTTACAGGGGGAGGAGGGTCTTGGGAGAGGAGCATCTGATGGGTGACTCGGTTGCTGCAGGAGGCCGTTTCCAGTGCTCGCACGTGCAGACGAAGGACCTGTGTGGTAGGGGCGGACATACTTTTGAGAATTCTCAAAAGTGCAAGCAAAGGACCTGTGTGGTAGGGGCGGACATACGAGGCGGAGCAGGGGACAGAAAGGTGCGGTGTGGAGACTCGTCAGTTTCAGGGGAAGGAGGTTCTCGGGAGAGAAGCATCTGGTGGGTGACTCGGTCACACTCACAGTCACCCTCCTCACACACTCAGTCACCCTCCTCACACTCACAGTCACCCTCCTCACAATCACACTCACATTTATCGCTTTCTTGAGTAATGCCAGCAGGTCAGGATGATCCTCACACGATACCACAAACCAAGTCATGTGCAATTTCACAACCACCATAGTCACACAAGCCCCACCCTCGCCACAGTCACACCCACCCTTGTCATAATCACACTCACATCAATCGCTTTCTTGAGTGATGCCAGCAGGTCGGGATGATCTTCACACGATACCACAAACCGAATCAGCTCCTCTCCTCCTCCCCCCTCTCCCTCTCCCGCCCCCCCTTCCCCTTCTCCTCCCCCACCACCACCCCCCTCCTCCCTGCACTCCCCTTTCCTCCTCTTCCCCCCTCCGCCCTCCTCCCCACCCTCACAGCTCCCCCCCCTCTTTCCCCCACCCTTTCTCCGCCCTCCGCCACTCCCCTCTCCACGACCTTCCACCCCCTCCCCCCCTTCCCCCTCTCCTCCCCCTTCCCCGCCTTCCCCCCTAACCGCCCCACCGCCCTCTCTCACCCCCTCCTCCCCCACCGTCCCCACCACCTCCTCCACCTCTAAAACATCCACATCCCTCGGTACCGCACCGAACCCCTTCCCCCCCATCCCTCCCCCCGCCCCCGCCTCCCCTTCCGCCTCCCCCTCCCCCTCCGCATGCCTCTCCGCGTGCAGCGCCCGCAGCACGTCTACAACCTCGCCCAGTAATGTTGCTTTATCCGTCTGGAGGGGGGGGGAGTAGCGGGGTAAGGAATGAGGGTAGGGAACAGGGGGAAAGGGGATAAAGTGCCCTGCACACGCCTCTCCCTCTCCGCGTGCAGCCCTCGCCTATCAACATCAACCCGTCTGAATGGGGGGGAGAAGAGGGGGCGGAAGGCGGGTGGAGCAGGGGGAAGGGGGATAAAGTGCCCTGCACACGCCTCTCCCTCTCCGCGTGCAGCGCCCGTAGCACATCCACCACCTCTCCTAGATGGGTTGCTTTGTCCGTCTGGATAGGGGGAGGAGCGGGGGGGGGGGGGGGGGGGGGGGGTAACAGGGGAGGGGCGGGGTAGGGCATGGGCGGTTGTGAGAACACTGTCTTTCACGTCTCTCCGCGTGCAGCGCCCGCAGCACGTCCACCACCTCTCCTAGGAGTGTTGCTTTGTCCGTCTGAATGGAAGGGGCACGAACACAGGAAAGTGGGGAGTTGGGGAGTGCAGGCATGTCTCTCTCCCTCTCTCTCTCCGCGTGCAGCGCTCGCAGCACGTCCACCACCTCGCCTAGGAGTGTCGTTTTGTCCGTCTGGATAGGGGGAAGGCGGGAGAAGAGAGGTGGGGGGATGGGGGATGGGAGGATGGGCGTTGGGGTGATGGGGGTTGAGAAGTGCAGCGCCCGTAGCACGTCCACCACCTCGCCTAGGAGTGTCGTTTTGTCCGTCTGAGGAACGGGGGACGTGAGGAACGGGGGAGAGGTTGGGGGGAGAGAGAGAGGGCAGAACAGGGTGAATGAGGAAGAGTACCCTTTACACACCTTCCTCTCCGCGTGCAGCGCCCACAGCACGTCACGGGGGATGGGTAGGGAACGGGGGAACGGAGGGGGGGGTGGGGGGTTTGAGGCATGAGAATAGGTAACCCCCTTCTCCGCTTCTCCTCTACCTCCCTCTCTCCGCCTTCGGTCTGCCTCTCCCTCTCCTCCGCCTCTCCACCTCTCCACCTCTCCGCCTCTCCACCTCTCCACCTCTCCGCCTCTCCGCCTCTCTGCCTCTCTGCCTCTCCCATCCAGTGAGCCCTTTATGAGGCGCCTAAAGAACCGCACCTTGCTAGAGCATCCGCCTCTCCACCTCTCCGCCTCTCCCCCACTCCCCTCTCCACCTCACCCATCCAGTGAGCCCTTTATGAGGCGCCTTGTGCTGGTTGATGCGCCCCCTGCGCCTCTGCTCTTCCTCTCCGCCTCTCCGCCTCTCCGCCTCTCTGCCTCTCCCATCTAGTGAGCCTTTTTTGAGGCGCCTAAAGAGCCGTACCTTGCTAGAGCTGGGCAGGAGCGCGCGCAGCGTCGCGAGGTGCTGGTTGATGCGCTCCCTGCGCCGCCGCTCCGCCTCGCTGTGCGAGCGCGACTGCGCCAGCGCCTTCGCCTCCATCTCCGCCATCGACGCGCGCGCCGCCTCCCCGCCCCCGCCGTAAAACGCGGAGATGTCGACTGAAGACCGGCGGAAGAGGAGAGGAGGGAGGTGGGGAGGGGTGCGTGGAGAGGAGGCGGGGGAGGAGAAGAGGGAGGTGGGAAGGGGTGCGACGTCTGTGTATCCAAAATAAGGAGCACCTAGCTGGCAAATGAAACCGCCAACACGGAAACCCGCTACATTCCAAACACGCTTAGAAAATCGCCTGAGCCTCACATTCGTTCTTTTAAAAATCTGCGAATTACTCTCACGTACCTCCTGGTAAATGGTACAGGCGCTTAGAGAATCACTCCATACAGTAGCTATGATCTACTCTCACGTACCTCTTGGGAAAAAACATAGGCGCTTCGAACATTGCCCCACACGGAAGCTCCAATTCGCTCTCATGCGTACTGCCTGAGAAGACTCTTAGGCACTTCAAAGACTCTCACTCAGGGCGTCTTTCAGGTTCGGGTCATTAGGCACTGTTTGGGTCATCAGTACACTTTGGGTCATGGGAGGACCAATGGTATTCGAGTAGTGTAACTAAAATGCGCCTGATTGGTCTTCCAAGAATCTCGGATGACCCAAACAGTGCATGACCCGAACCTGAAAGGCGCCCTCAAAGAGAGCGCGTACCTCCTTCACACAAAAGCTACTTGTCACTCTCACGCGCGCGTACCTCCGGGGAATCCCCCCGCTAGTTGCGCTCCCCCCAGCAATGCCGCCTGCTGCCCCGCCAGCTCTTGCAGCAGGAGAAAGTCCGCCTGCTGCTGCGCCGCTGCGCCCCCGCCCATTCGGAAATCCCCCTGCTGCTGCGCAGCCGCCCTTCCGCCCATCAGAAACTCCGCCTGCTGCTGCTGCTGCTGCGCCGCCCCCCCGCCCATGCGGAAATCCGCCTGCTGCGCCGCCGCCCCCCCAGCCAGGAGAAACTCCGCCTGCTGCTGCGCCCCTCCGACATCGAACCTTCCCCCGTCCCCGTTCAGCTGCGCGACTGCGCCCATTCCTCCCCGCGCGCCCGACAGAGCTCCCCCTGCCCCTCCCCCGAGCCCGCTACGACGCGCAGTAGCGCTGCTAGCAAGCGCGCTCCGCATCGCGGCTGTAGCGGCTGTAGCCGCCGCCGCCGCGGTGCCAGCAGCATTGGTGCTCGCAACGGGATTTCCGCTGCTCCTGAGTGGAATCTTCCCCGAAGCTACCGCTGCAGCTAGACTCGCGTCGTCCATGCCCAACAAATCGTTGACACAGGCACCTGCCGCGCCAGCCATTAGGCTCGGCCCCAAACCTGCAGCCAGGTTCGGCACCAAACCTAATCCATTCGACTGGAGAAGATCAACACGGACGGACCGACTAGAGCCCGAACCGGCGGCTCCTAACCCTAAAGAATTATGTACATCAGGTGCTGCTGACGTGGCAATAGCTTCTACAGGCGAACCCGACAAAGATCGACGGTTTCCTCCCGCAAAGGACGCCGCGCGTTGCTGCTGCTGCTGCTGCTGCTGCTGTTGTTGTTGGTGCTGGTGCTGCTGCTGCTGCTGCTGCTGCTGTTGTTGTTGGTGGTGCTGCTGCTGCTGCTGATTGTGTTGTTGATCGAGCGCCGCTAGGACAGCCATCGGATCGTTCATGCTCGCGCAGAGAAACGCGAGGGACTGCGAGTCCGTGCCTCCAGCCCACGACATGGTGTAACTAAGTTGAACGAAAAGATTTCGCCTATTCAAGTCGCCAAATTCCGATAATCTCCAACAACTGAAAAAAACAACAGCCGCCGAGCGGGGCGACGAGTGACGGAAAGTCTCACATAGAAGCGAGAAGCGAGTGACGAGTGTCTCTACCGGCTCACCGAGAAGCGTCGACACGCGTATGCGTCACGTCTAGGCAGCTAAGCGGTTATTACGGAAATAAAACAATAAGGAAAACCGAGAAACCCGTGAACTAGTAGCAGGAAAAGCGTAGATGCGGTGATTACATAGGGCAGAGCTTCAATACGGTATTACACAGTGATACACCACCGACCTCACCTAGAATCTGTCACTACCTAGAAACTGAGGCTGGAGCGAAGCACACTAGGTAAGGAAATTTTACGGATCACTGTTGTGGAGGATTTACGCGTTGCGTTCGAATGCTGTCCAACGCGCACATATAGAGATTACACGCAGTGGACTGTACAGCGTAAGTTGACACCCATGTTCTCGTAGCAGCTGAAGTTCAGTTGAGTTGTTAGTTTACGGATGTAACGTAACGACTGATGAAGTGGACGCGTATTCACCTGGTACATTCACACATGGAAAGGAAATGCTGGCAGACACTGACACGGCCATGCTGGCGAGCTGCATGCAGATGTAAGGACGTGGGCCCAATCGGGTCTGATCGGCTCTGATCTGATCGGATCGGATTGCTTGTGATCACTTTGCTCGAGCCGCCCGATCAGAAATGTTTTTCGTAGAAATTTCAAAGCTATTACTTGGCAAACGCGGTAACATTACGTGGAAATTCCTATCCAACTCACGCGAGATTGGCAACCGAACGTCACCTGGCAAACGAATTTGTTTCCCTGTAATATCGTCAACCCCTGGAGAGTTCTCGCAACGTTCCATGCATGAACGAGAATTCACGAGACTCAGTTCAACAGTGTAACATTTCGCAACCTTCGTTTTGGCCCTCGATCACATGCAATCAACTGATCGAGGGTGATTGAGCAAAATCGAGTTTGATCGGGGTGAAAATCGGGTGTGATCGAGTTGGGGCGATCAGCTGATTGCCCCCGATTGCCTGAAATTGGCTTCCAGGCTTCCTCGAAGTTATTGATCGCGACTGATCTGATCGGGTCGGATCTGATCGGGTTGCTTGTGATCGCAGTGCCCGAGCCGTCCGATCAGAGATGTTTTTCGAAGAAGTTTTCTGCGCCTGCATAGCAAGCGCAGTAAATTACCTCGCATTTTCGTCCCCATTCTAGCGAGATTAGCGACCATACGTCACCTGGCGAAAATCTTCGATTTACTGTAATTGCAACCATGTAATTGCAACCATGTAACTCCTCGCAAGTATCGCTGTGGGCCCCGATCACATGCAATAAGGTGATCGCCTGTGATCGAGGAAAATCGATTCTGATCGGGGTGAAAATCGGGTCTGGTTGAGTTGGGGCGATCAGCTGATCGCCCCCGATTGCATGAAATTGGATTCCAGGCTTCCTAGAAATTGTTGATCGCATGTGATCGAGGCGATCAAACTCGATGGGGCCCACGTTCTAAACGCGTTGAACCGATTTGGGCGTGGCGTGGGGAGGGGAGGAGGGTGAATGGGTATGGTTAGGGGATTATCGGAGAGATAAAATCAAGGCTCCAGGTTGGAATTGATTGTGGGAGTGGGGAAGTGTGGAAGAGGATTGATGGGGAAAAGGGGTGGGTGGGGAGGGTTGAGGCAAGAGGCTTGTGGAGGATGTTCGGACGGTGGTGGGGTGAATGGGGAAGAGAGAGTGGTTGAGGAGGGTGGGTGCGGGTTAAGGGGAATGAGGAGGGAATGCATGACGTGTCCCTGCAGAAAAAAACTTTGGGAGATTCATGAGAAATGACGCGGCTGGTGGAAGTTTCTGCTGCACGTGAACGATGAGACAAATGGCCCAGCGGCCCACCCAGCCGAACCGAACCCGCGCCTGTCACCCCCCAAACCAACGACCAAGGCTGTGCTGTACGCACGGTACACCCCCCTCTCCCCCCCTCCACCCTTCCCTTACCAATTTGGGGAAAGTTTGCAGCGAGAACCGAATCTAGAGATTTTGGGCAGGAAGAAGCTGGTTTGGTTTGGTCTGGTTTGGTTTGATCGGTTGGGTGCACCTACCCTACCGCGTCAGGGCCGCAATCTTCTGAGCTCTGGTCAGGTCGATCACATCACAAACAAGTGAGGACGACTGACGAACCAGCGGTCGGCAATGCACTGTGACTAGTTTCTCGCTGGGGGCTAGCACAACACATCTTGAAATTACGGGACCTTGACTTTCTCAATTTTGAAGTGACGCTCCCAATCCTGGGACTTTCGATTCGTTTTGTGAGACCATGACGGAGTTGAGAACGAGGTTCACGCTGCCTCTGCAGTGTGGCAGTCGCGAATGTCGGAATAGAACTTGCTGTGTAATCTGTATACATACATGATGCCCCAACCTCTCTGCCCGAAGGCTATCCCATCTCAGAAAGTCCCCGAAATCTACTGTGTAGGATGTTCCTGATTCAGTTCAGGATTCGCATGTGGTGCGCGAACAGTAGAGCAGTCAGCAACTGTATATTTTCGTACTGTAATGGAAATTCAATCAAGAACCATATTCACGCTTCCATACAGCTATTATTTTCAAAGCTTTTATTATTTCATGGTTACTCTAAAAATGATATTAATGAACAAGATCAGTCAACAGTTGCCAAACACATAATTCTAGGGGCCTAGATCGCAAGCACATAGATCTAGGGGCGTACACGCTTAAAAGTGATAAGAGCCAACGTTGGGAATCTTGTACATTATCAACAGAGCCAGCGGCAGTGGGAGGTGCGAGGGGTTTGTGGTGCAGGTGGCGCCGGAGCATCATGAGGCATAGGAGGCACAAGTGCAACCCATGATGTGTGCAGCATGTTGGGGATGACCAAAGCTGCAAGCTTACCGCCTGAGACACAGTATTCGTTGAAGGAACCAACAGACATTAACACCTTAAGATACAGCCTGGCCAAGTCACTGGGTGAGGGTAGAGGAGCAAGAGACGGTAAAAAAACATTCTTTGGTCCAGGTGGCATGGTTAAGTTCAGTATTTGTTGAACCAACCAATAGAGATTAACACCCTCAGGTACAGCCGGGAAAGGTCATTGGAAGGGGGGAGAAAATGCGGGGTTGGTAATAACACCTCCTTGGTCCAAGTGGCACGTGAGCCAGTTGAGGCACATTATTTGTTGAAAGAGCTTGTGGACGTTAACACCCTCAGATACAGCCTTGCCAGGTCATTGGAAGAGAGGAGAGAAGGCAGAGACGGTAATACCATCTCCTTGGTCCAAGTGGCATGCAGGCTAACATCAGCGCAATATTCTCTAAAAGAGCCCGCACATGTTAAATTCCTTAGGTACAAAACGGCCTTGTTTTTGGAAAAAGGGGAAGAAGGTGGAAAGCGAGAGGAAAAAAGGGTGGTAACAACATGGATAAGTATTGGTCATTCTTGTTCGAGGCTTGGACAACGGGGGAGAATTCGTTAACACCGAGTTCAACACGCACCTGAAGTCAAAGGGCATTCGAAGGCAGCTCACGGTCCCATACACTCCTCAACACAATAGCATTGCGGAGCGAGTGAACCGATCACTGCTGGAGGGCGTGAGGAGCTTGCTCGCGAATAGCAACCTCCTCCTTCACTACTGGGGAGATGCGCTAGGCATGGCATGTTGGCTGAAAAACCGGCTACCGACAAAAGGACTAGCGACGGACATTACCCCTCACGAGGCGTTCTACAAAAGGAAGCCAAATCTGGGGTTCTTACGTGATTGGGGCTACATGATGCAACACCGAGAGGCGGCGGGACCCGATTATAAGCTACTTCCAAGGACCAAGGTGATACGCGACATGGAGACCAGGAAAGTCACGGCAACCAGAGATGTCACCTTCTACGGGTGTGACACCTACGTGGAGTGGAAGGGAAGAAAACAGGAAACTGTGTTAAAGGAAGCGGCAGCATCACCAACTCCAGTGGAGGAAATGATTGATGGGAGTGTGAAGGAAGGGATAAGGGCAGCCAATGGTAGCGGTGATAATGATGACTACGAAGACCACACTACGTTAGGATTCGATTGGGTGTGGGAGGTTCCGGAGCTGCCCTCACCTTCAACTGCCATGGAAGAGAGTGAAGAAGAACAAGATAAGGGGAAAGGGGCTGGTGACAACTCAACGGATGAAGCCAGTGAAGAAGAAGCTGAAAATTCTGACGTGGAGGAGAGTGGGGACGAATCTGCTAGCACGACCAACACCGATCCATGGTAAATCATTGACACGTGGGACGATGAAAAGGCGGCAGCAGAGATTGAAGACCTACTTGCGGATGGTGCAATCGTCGTCGGAAGGGAGATTGAAGGAGATACCGTGGAACAAGGAGTGGATGATAGTGCAGCAGCGGAAAAAGGTGGAGCTGAAATCAGAATGAGGAGATGGGCAAAGGGAAACGGGTCAAGAAACCCAATCCCAAGTATGCCCAAATGCTTCTGACACCCACACTCACCTCCTCCTCACCACCACTGCCACGGCGCTCCTATCAAAAGGGAAGGTGGAAAGCTACAAGCTGCCCACCGAGCCTCTCACCATTGAAGAGGCGTTGTCCGGGCCCAACAAAGAGGAATGGATGGCTGCAATCCAGGAGGAACTTAATACCTTGGCTGAAAGGGGGACTGAGAGCTTGTGAACATGCCCGAAGGGAGGAAACCAGTAGGGGTGCGCTGGATTTTCAAGATCAAAACGGGAGACATGGGTCAACTTGAGCGGTTCAAGGCACGACTCGTCGCTAAAGGCTACACTCAGGTGGAAGGAGAGGACTTTGACCAAATCTACGCACCCATGAGCAAGTTAACAACGGCAAGGACCATGCTCAAGGTGGTGACGGCATGTGGCTACTTCATGGTGCAGCTGGACATTAAAAATGCCTTTCTCTATGGCATTTTGAAGGAGACTATCTAAACATGAATCAGCCACCGGAGTGTGAGGACGGCACGGACAGCTCATAAAAACACTTTATGGGTTGAAACAAAGCCCACGGGAGTGGTACCTGGCTATGGATGCTCAGCTGGAAAAGGGAGGGTTTGTCAAGAGCCAATGTGACCGTGCATTCTACTGGAAGGGAGAAGGGGAGAGCAAGGTGTTCCTACTCCTACGTGGATGATATCCTAGTGGTTGGGGCAAAGAGGAGAAGGTGGAGGAGGTGTGCACTCACCGCACAGCTGTATTTCAGGTGAAGAAGATTCCACGGACCACTCTCTTCCTTGGAATGGACTTGGAGAGGAATAGGGAGGAAAAGAAGTTGCTGCTATACCAGAAAAGAGTATTTTCAGAGGTTGCAGGAGAGGTTTGGAGGACAATGCAAGGCCAAACCAGTAACAACACCTCTCAGCAGCCTTGCGGACAAGAAGGTCGATGCGGGAGCAGAAATTGAGGCATGGGGCAGCAAGGAGAGAGCGCTGAAGGCTTACCAATCCATGGTAAGCTCAGTCATGTACCCGGTGTCATGCACACAAATTGATGTGGCCTATGCTGCAAGCTTTCTTGGCCAGAAAGTGTTGCAGCCCGAGGGACGCAAGTGGAAGGAAATGGAGAGGACCATCACTTACCTCTTGCAGCGAGATGATGAAGGGCTGCTATTTGAAGGTGGAGAGGAGAGTCTTGAGCTTATGGGGTACGCCGATGCCTCACATGGATCAGACAAGAAGGATGGGAGGGGAGCCTATAGCTATGTCTACCTCCTTGGTGGAACGGCAATCATGTGGCAAGCCATGAAGCTCACCGACGTCGCTCTGTCTAGCGCAGAGTCTGAATACATGGCCATGTTTTGTGCATGCCAAGAGGGCGTGTGGCTGAGGCGCCTACTTCAAGAGATGGGGGTCAAAGTGGACGGACCTACAACGATCAAATTGGACAGCAAATCAGCAATTGACCTCGCACGAAACGACAACTGGCATGGGCGCACCAAACACATGAATGTGAGGTACCATTGGGTACGGGAGCAGCTATATATATAAAAAAAGAATTCACCTTCCTGCACGTGGGGACACAGGAGCAGCCAGCGGATTTCCTTACTAAGGTGCTGCAAAAGCAAACTTCGAGTTTTGCAAGTATTTTGTCGGCATACGCACCTTGAAGGACTTGCAGGGGAGCATCGGAGCAGCAACACAGGACGTCACACCACCTGAAGGAAGGGAAAGGCAGGGCAGGAACAAGGCTGGTTACATGGTAACCACAGTAGCATAGGAGGGTGGCAGCTGGCAAACCACAGGGGAGATTGTTAGGGTGGTTCCCCGCTGCCCTAGTGACCACCGACCTATGTATTAGTCCTAGGGACGGTAGCGCAATGGTAAGAACGGTGGGAAATAGCGTCCTAAGGTGGGGAACCCACAGCTAGAACGGTGGGACGGAATCCTAAGGAACGAAGGAGGAAAACGTGAGGAAATCAAGGAAAAACGGAATGCTAGAAGAATAAGGTTCGGGAAATGTCGAGAAGACATTTCCGAAGCCTAGAATGTCCAACCGCAACCGAACCGTGTTCGGTACGGATGAGACAAGAGGGTTTCGGTTCCGGTGTCGGTTACCGAAATCGGTTACGCGTGCGACTCGGGCTGAAACGCGGATGACGCATTACGCGAGGCGCACACCACATTTCGAAATACTTGAATGTCTTGGAAAACCAGAAATCATTTTGTGTACTTCTCTGTTTTGAGTGAAATCAGTCTTGGAAAATCAGAAATCTCTCCAAACATCTACTATCTTCAACACTAGCCAGAGGCTATACCTAAACTAAGATCCACCTCCTCCCTCCTCCTCTCACTCTCATCTGACTCATCCCCCTAACCGCCGCCAAACTCCCATTTCCCATTCGGCCATCCCCCCCTCTCCCTTCAGCTGCACCTGTCGCCTAGAGAGCTGCACCTTTCTTCCATCGCCCATCATTACCCTTCCTTCCATCCTTCTCCCCTCTTCCCATCCCTCTGGTCCCATCCCCAGCCAGCTGCACCTGTCGCCTCAAAAGTTGCACCTAGCTTCCGTCGCCCATCCCACCTTCCAACCGCCTCCTCCCTCCTCCGCTCCCCCTCCCTCCTCCTCGCCCTCGCACCCTCCTCTCACTCACCACCCTGATACCCTCACACACACACACTCTTCCTTCCTCTCCCTCCTCCCTCAACCCTCTCACTGCCCCTTTCCTTCCTCACCATCATCACCGCTATTCGCCTCAACCACTCCAGGTGAGCTATGAAGGGACGGTTGAGATGAGCCGTCTTCTTCCGTCATTCCCTCCTGTGCTGTGCCCCATCAATCGTCATTCCCCCCTGTGTTGTGCCCCATCACTCATCATTCTTGTCCTGTGCTGTGCCCCATCACTCATCATTCCCCCCTGATGTGCCCCATCACTCATCATTCCCCCTGTGCTGTGCCCCATCACTCATCATTCCCACCTATGCTGTGCCCCATCACTCATCATTCCCACCTATGCTGTGCCCCATCACTCATCATTTCCACCTATGTTGTGCCCCATCACTCATCATTCTCACCCTGTGCCCCACCACTCATCCCTCACTCCTCCCGCTACCCTCTCCTTCCTCACCATCGTCACTGCCGTTCGTCTCAGCCACTCCAGTTGAGGTATGAGATGAGGTATGTCTTTCCGCACCCCACTGTGCCCCCTCAGAACCAACCAATCCATGTGAGATTTCAGGTGCCTCCAAGTAGTGTTTCGTTCCTCACCCCTCTCAGCGCCTTCTCACTTATCTCTCACGCCCTCTTCTTTTTGCCACCTCTCTCCATTTCTCACCCCCCTTACTGCCCTCTCACTCATCTCTCACGCCCTCCTTGGTGTGCCTTCCCTCCATCCCTCGCCCCTCTTGCTACCCTCTCCTTCCCCACCATCATCACTACCATGCGCCTCAACCACTCCACTCCAGGTGAGATGAAACGAATGAAGTGAGATGAAATGGTTGAGGTGACATGGAACGGTTGAGGTGAGATGAAACGGTTGAGGTGACATACGGTTGAGGTGAGATGAAATGGGGTCGGGAACAATTGGAGCTGGAATAAAAAGGTTAAGGTGAGTGAAAATGGTAGGATAGGACGATGCCATCTGCTTTCTTCCCGTTGTCTGGCGACGGTGAGTACACGGCATTTTCGACGTATACCACCAGATGCACTGCGCCTCCCTAGCCATCTTTGCCACTGCAAATGGTTGCGTGTGCGCGTCTTGTTCGGGCCAGTGCTGCTGCGGAGGAGGTGGTTTGGTAGGCTGCAGTCAGCCACAAGTTCGCTTCTCACCATTTGAGGTCCGGGGTCAGTGGGAGAGCATGCAGCCTGTCCCCTTGCGCCTTCGAGTTCTGAGACGTCTCAAAGCCAAGCGAGAGAGCATGCAGCCTGTCCCCCCACTCCTTTGCCTTTCAAGCTGATGAGGCGAAGGGTGTGTCCCAATAGGATTGCACGTGAGTCCTCAGTTACGGCATCGGTCTTTGCCGCGTGTACCTCCTGAGAGAGCGGGCTGCAACCGGTTGCAAGATGTGTCTTGGGTGTTGGCAGCGCCACACACAAGCTTAAGTACGATGTGTCATTTGGTTATGTACTCTTGGTAGTGTGGTTCATGACGTCTCGAACTTATAAAAACGATTTGATTTTGCACTCGTGGTAAGCTTGGTCTACGATTCGTCAAAAGCTTGGATATAGTATTTGAGCTTGCTGCTCTTTCCCGTTCTTGCCCATTTGTTGACGTCGCGTCACTGGTTTTTGCTTCGGTGGCTTTGATCTTCGCAGGTACGTGATTCTTTTGCTGCTGCTGCCCTCCCCTGAAGCTCTTGCTGGCCTGGTTGCTGTAGCAATCGATTGCCTTATGCCCAAGCTTCCCACAATGGTTGCAATTTCCAGAAAATCCACCTCACGGCCGCTGTCCTCCTCCGCTTGTTCCCTCGTTGGCAGATTGCCTAACTGCTGCTGTACCTCTGGGTAGGAGTAACACTCGGCAGCCTTGTGCCCTTTCTTCCCACAGTGGAAGCAAGCTCCGAATGCTTTTCCTGCCCCGGTTGCATTCAACATTGCAGGTTTTTTGTTGCTGAAGTTGTCCGGCAGCGCCTCCCTTCGCTCTTCCTCCGCACGTACAAGCGCCACGTCTTGAAGGGACTCCACTAAGTCCGTCATGTCCGTCGGGCGTCGGCAGGCCAGCATCCTCTTCTCTGCTGCCCATGTTTTCGGTAGGCCGCCAATGATGTAGCTCATCATTTGCTTCTCCGATTCGGGCACTCCCATAGCCATCAAGTCGTCGTTTTAGCCTTTAGCACGGCCCACATAGTCCACCACCGTCTCAGAAGGTTCCATGGCCAGCAAAATGAGTTTCGTCCTCACTGCTGTCATTTTGCTTCGCTTTTCCTAAGGTACCCTCTCTCCATGTATGCCCACGCCTTCTCTGCTGTGTTGTACTCCTCAAAGAACGGGTCGAGTCGTGCTACGATTGCATCCGAGACCGAGTGGCAAAGTTGGAAGAAAGCTTGTTGGCTTCTTCGGTTAAATGCTTTTTTCTCTTGTGCGGTTGCCGGTGCATGTCCATCTTTCTCCGTCGCTGCCTCTGGGTTGTAGAAATGCCACAAGTCCACCTCCCGAGCGCGCCTCATGAACTTCAGTCGCCATGTGCTGAAGTTCTTACCATTGAAGCGTTGAGCTTCACTTAAGCCAATCGTCGGTTTGGCCACAATTTGCCCCTTCGAAAGGGCATCCAGTAGACTCTGCAATTGCGCAGTCCCAGTGTTCATTGAAGACCCTGAACTGGTCTCTCCATCTCCATTCCCCATGTTGATAAATATTAGTCTCCTCCAATTACTCTAAAAACTTATAACGCCTCCAACGCTTTTATAATGAGACTCGACGCGACTATAACCAAGCTCTGATACCAGCTCTTAGTTTAGGTATAGCCTCTGGCTAGCGTTGAAGATAGTAGATGCTTGGAGAGAATTCTGGTTTTCCAAGACTGATTTCACTCAAAACAGAGAAGTACACAAAATGATTGAAACAACAAGAGATTTAAGCATTTCAAAATGTGGTGTGCGCCTCGCGTAATGCGTCATCCGCGTTTCAGCCCGAGTCGCACGCGTAACCGATTTCGGTAACCAACACCGGAACCGAAACCCTCTTGTCTCATCCGTAACGAACACGGTTCGGTTGCGGTTGGACATTCTAGGCTTCAGAAATGTCTTCTCGACATTTCCCGAACCCTATTCTTCTAGCATTCCATTTTTTCTTGCTTTCCTCACGTTTTCCTCCTTCGTTCCTTAGGATTCCGTCCCACCGTTCTAGCTGTGGGTTCCCCACCTTAGGGCGCTATTTCCCACCGTTCTTACCATTGCGCTACCGTCCCTAGGACTAATACATAGGTCGGTGGTCACTAGGGCAGCGGGGAACCACCCTAACAGTGGAAAGGTTGGGTCGGCGATGGATGTGAAATTATTGTTTTTGAGTCGACTCAAAAACAGGCGATGGAAGTAAGATGCAACTCATGAGGGGACAGTTGCTACTGGATAGGGATGGGGGATGGAAAGTGGGGGATGGTGGATGGCGAATAGGAGATGGGGTGTGGGAGATGCGGATAGGAGATTAGGGTGGCAGATAGGGGATGGGGGATGGGAAATAGGGGATGAGAAATGGGGAATAGGGGATGGGGGATGGGGATAATGTCGAAGCGAAGGTGTGCGCGGTCCGAAAAGGAACATGGATCTGAATACCAAGTGTTACAAGTGCATTTGAAAGATTGAGCGATATCGAGGCAAGCGACGGCATGAGGGTAATGTTAAATAGCGAAACAAAGATCACCAAGAGCGCCCTAGAGGTCTAGCGCCGAGGTTGGGAATTGTTGAGGCGTAGGGCCGGGTCGCAAGTTACCGGCTATGTTGTGCGGTTGGGGTGCGACTGTGGAAGTAGCGGGAACAGTGGACGAGGCGAATGTCGCAAGATGGTAACGGAGTACTATTTGGGTGAAGTGGTGGAAATACTGTCGTATGTTGTAGAGGTGATGGTGTGAAGTAAAGAAAAGTTGTCTCCTTACTATTACAAGTAATACTCATACATGAATATGCAGTGTAGGAACAAGACTCATTAGGCTGAAATGTAGAGTTGACTCTGCATATTTTTCTGGGAAAATATGTCAATGGCAACTTACATGGGGCACTATAACGCGTACGGTAACGATTTCATCGCGTTTGGTAACTCGCTTAACGCGTATGGTAACTATACACTAGCAGCCCATCACGCGAATAGTAACTTCAGAGAAATCAACTATGACATGACCCTGAAGCGACCGTTTCCCGCTCGCGCCAAACCAATGCACGAGCTGTGATGCACCCAAGTCCTGTTGAACCACGTACGCTGCTCAACCGAACCAGAACCGAGCGTATTGTACACGGCGTGCACACTAAGATCAACCCAACCTGCAAACTCTCAAGTTCCCCGTGGCCCCACCAGATTGCTCCCCGTCATCCTGCTCTGGCCCTATCACACTTGACACTAACTTATAAAGGATTCCTGAGCAGACTTATTACTCGCCATCAAATCCACGGAAGCTCGAGTGACAGCTGATCCGTATCAGAGGTGCGTCTCTATCCCCTTCTCTTCCCTCTATGCTGAACCTACTCGAATCTATCCATTCTTCGAAATTCAGAATGCTCACTGCTGGGCGCATAGCGTATGTCTAGCAGCCTACGCTATGCGCCAGCGGAATGCTCATTGCTGGGCGCATAGCGCCTCTCGCGGCCAGAGCTATGCACCCAACAGAATGCTCGCCGCTAGGCGCATAGCGCCTGTCTCTCAGCCTGCGCTATGCGCCAGCGGAATGCTAATGGCTGGCCGCATAGCGCCTCTCGCGGCCAGAGCTATGCGCCCAGCGGAATGCTCATTGCTGAGCGCATAGCGCCTCTCGCAGTCAGAGCTATGCACCCAGCGGAATGCTTGCCGTTGGGCGCAGTGCGCCTCTCTCGCGGCCAGAGCTATGCACCCAGCGGAATGCTCGCCGCTGGGCGCATAGCGCCTGTCTCGCAGCCAGAGCTATGCGCCCTGCGGAATGCTCGCTCCCCATCACACGCTGTCTTCTCCCCTATCCTCCAGC
This sequence comes from Closterium sp. Naga37s-1, assembly GCA_947471745.1. Lineage (NCBI taxonomy): Eukaryota > Viridiplantae > Streptophyta > Zygnematophyceae > Desmidiales > Closteriaceae > Closterium > Closterium sp. Naga37s-1. The sequence continues at coordinate 3,311,790 of CANJKZ010000830.1, forward strand.
CTCATCCTTTGACGTTCACATTTCCATCCCCTCGTATGCCATGCTATAACCCCTATCCTACCTCTCATCCTCTTTCCTGCCCTCTCTCTCCGTTCCCCTTTTCCATCTCTTTCCCCTTCCCCTCCACCTCCCTCCGAATAAAATCGTGCGGCGCCTCGCGGTGCTGTTCAAGTGCATTCTGAGCCCCGTGCGGCAGAGCAACCCCAACTTCGACAGGAACCTGGTGGAGTCACTTTACTGCAACTAGTTTCCGGGTAGCCTACCTCTCTCTCGGTTGCGTAACCCCCACGACTGCCCCGCTACCTTTTTCCAAAAACATCCCGACTTTCTCTCTCCCATCCCACTCTCTCTCACGCTTGTCTCGCCCCCTACTCATTTTTCCCTGCCCTCCCACTCTCTGCTACGTAACCGTCACGATTGTCTCGCTACCTACTTGCATTTTCCTCCCCTCTCTCTCTCTCTCTCTCTCTCTCTCTCTCTCTCTCTCTCTCTCTCTCTCTCTCTCTCTCTCTCTCTCTCTCTCTCTGCTGCACTGACACGCTTGTCTCGCACCCTACTCGGATTTCCCTGCCCTACCTCTCTTTGTTCGCGTGCCTCCGCAGAACTCGTCGAGCAGGTTACCCGGTCGACCTGGTCGACCACCAGGTGCTTTCGGTCGACCACCACTGCCTCTGGTCGACCACAGCTCCTGTCGAGCTACTCCCTGGTCGACGGACCCCTTCCGTCGACCTGAAATGTCAGCGGTTTTCGCCGAGCTCCCCTCGTTGACCGCTGCTCACTTGTCAGGTCGACCGACTGCTCCGTCGACCTCCCGGTCGAACTGCTCCTCCTGGTCTACGGTCCACCCGTCGCCCAGACCAGTCAGTTGCAGCTGTCGAGCTCCCTGGTCGACAGCAACACCACAGCGGTCCCCTGCAGCTCTACGAAGCCTGTCGAGCGGCTCTCCCACTGTGAACGGTCGGCTGCTACTCCCGTACATCCGACCAAGTCGTCGGCGTTGCCTAAGCGAGGGCGGGGCCAAAACTCCATTCCCGTTAACACTCCCGTGCCGCGCTCACGCTTGGGCCTCCAGCGCACACGACAGTACTCCACGGAGAATACCCGTTCTCGGCGTGCACCATACACACAGCACGCCGTCACCGCACCAACCGTGCAGAAGGGTACGACACCTACTACTGCACCTCATCGTCGCCGACGTCGGCCAGACGAACTTGGCCGATGGCGACAGAGCACCGGTTGAAAGCCGGAAAATGCAGCGCCTTTGTCAGGAAGTCCGCCGGCTGCTCGGTGGTCGGGATGTACTTCAGCACGAACTTCCCGCGCCTCACCATGTGCCGCAGCCAGGCGTAGCGTCGCTCCATGTGCTTGAGGTTGCTAGTCAGCCCCAAGCCCTCAGCGACCGTAATTGCCGACTTGTTGTCCACACGGAGGACAGTCGGCTTCTCAGCATCGACCTGCTTGAACTCTGCAAGGAGGAAGCGAAGTCGACGCCCCTCCTTGCCGGCTTCCATGGCCGCGAGATACTCTGACTCGGTCGAGGAGAGCGTTGCGCACTTGATGCGCTGGCTCGACCAGGAGACCACGGCCCCTCCGAAGACGAACACGTAGCCGGCCGTGCTCTCTGGTTCTGCTTATTGCCCGCATCGTCGGCATCCACGTAGCCGATCAGCTCCAGCGACTCTGGTCCTCCGCCGAAATCCAGGGCAGTGTCACAGGTGTCAGCGAGGTAGGTGAGGCAGCGGTCGACCTTGCGCCAATGCTGGTCGCTCCTCACAGTGAGGCCACTCCCCAGATTGCTGCAGGCGAACGCGATGTCCAGTCTCGTCGTCGTTGTCGCGAACTGCAGCGAGCCGACCTTCTGCCGGTACTCCTCCTCCTCGCGCTCCTGGGCCTCCTCGTTGTTGAACGTCAGCTCAGTAGGCGTCGAACAAGACCGGCGTCTTCGGGACTCGCCCGCCCTGCTCCTCGTCGATGAAGCGCCTGCGCAGCTTGTCGGCGTAGCCCTGCTGGTGCAGCCACAGCTTCCTTGCCGGCCTGTCGCGCACGATTTCCAACCCAAGGTACTTCACCACCGGCGAGATCTCATGCAGTTCGAAGGCGGCCTCTAGCAGCTCCTTCAGCATCGCGGTGTTGCTGCTGGCGGCGAGCAGGTCGTCGATGTAGACCAGCACCCAGCAGGTCACTCCGTCATTGCCGGCCTTGAAGTAGAGCGCCTCGTCGAACTGGCTCTCCTTCCAGCCAGCGCCCAGCAGCACACCATCGAGAGCCCTGTACCACAACAGTGGTGAATGCTTCAGCCCGTAGAGGCTCTTCAGCAGCTTACACATCCGGCTGGTCCCATCGTCGAAGTAGTCCGGCTGGTACATGTAGAGCACCCTGTCGAGCTTGCTCTGCAGAAAAAGCGTTCTTCATGTCGAGCTGCATCAGGTTGAGGTCGAGGATGGCAACGATGCTAAGGAAGATCCTCAGAGTGACGTAGCTGCTCACCAGCGAGTACGTCTCGTCGTAGTCGGCGCCGTACACCTGCGTGAAGCCCTTCACGACCAGCCTTGCCTTTTCGCGCTTGAAGGTGTCATCGATGCGGTACTTGGTCGTCAACACCCACCGGTTTTTCATGATGTTCACCCCGCGTGGGCGTTCGACCAGCTCCCAAGTGCCCATGCCGATGAGGCTGCGGATCTCTTCTTCTATAGCGGCCTTCACCACCTCGCCCTTCCAGCTCGCCAGCGCCTCCTTCACCGTCATCGTGGCGATGTCCCAGCGGTGTTCGGGGTTGGCATGCACGTCGGGGTCGAGCTCTGTCAGTTCTTCATCCTCCTCGGCGTCGTCGTACAACAGGTCATCATCGACCTTGTCGTACACTGTGGTGAAGGCAGCTGGCGGTAGGCAAGCATGGAAGCTCAGCCGCTCCGGCGGCCGTCGAGCTCGACCTGTGCGTCGCGGCTCAGGCTTCATGATCGGCACCTCCACCACGCCGCTGTCGGTGGACTCCTCACCCGCCGACTGCTCCCCTTCCTCGTCGACGTCCTTGTCGTAGACTAGCTGCTCCGACCCTTCGACCGGCAGCTCGCCTGCTGCTGACTTCGACAGCTCCCCTGTCGACCGCCCCGGCTGCTGCTCCCCTGTCGACTGCACCCCTGCTGCTGCCTCCTGTTCGACTGGCTCCCCTGTCTGCTGCTCCCCTGTCGACGACGGCTTCCCATCCTGGTCGACGAGCTTGGCACCTTGTCGACCGCCGGCGATGCGACTGGCCAGCGCCACAGGTGACGCCTCAAGGCACCCCTCATCGCCGGTGGCCGACACAGGTGTCGACGCAGGCCGATCTGCGACGGGGGAGGGAGGAGCAAGAACAGGGGGAGGTGGAAGAACCTCCACAACATCCTCATCAGCAGGCTCGTCGACTTCGGCGAGCAGCGGAACCGTCGCCGTCGAGGTGTCGGTTGGCGGGTGTGCCTGCGTCCGCCCCGACGCTGGCCCATACTTCCCCTTCCACACCTCCAGTGGCAGCGTCTCGTAGAAGATCACCTCGACCGACGTGACCACCTTGTTGTCGGTCAGGTCGAGCACCTCCCAGCCCTTACTCTCCGGCGACACACCCAGGTGAAGCCCCCAACGAGCTTTCGACGCCAGTGGTGCTGCACGCCCATGTGCAGCAGCATCGTCCGCACGGATTCGACGACCGTGCGTATCTCCCGCTCAGCCATGCTGTTCTGCTGCGGAGAGTAAGGGCACGTCAAGTCTTGGACGATGCCCTTCCCGTTGACGAAGTCGGTGAATGCCTTCCCGAGGAACTCCCTTCCTCGGTCTGAGCGGAGCATCAGCACCGTCTTCTTCGTCTGCCATTCTACCAGCACCAGCCACTGTTGGAACTCCCGCAGCACGTCGCTCTACTTGGCGACCGGCATTGACCACACGAACCGAGTGTGGCGATCCTTCAGCAGCATGAAGTACAAGCTGCCATCCTTGGCAGCCACCCGAAATGGCCTGCACAAGTCAATGTGCACGACAGCCAGCGCCTCCTCGGTGTCCAAGCCCTTGTCGGGAAAGGTGTGCCGCGCCAGCTTCCTCCGATGCACGAGACACATGGCGGGTCTGCTCCGGTCGACGCTGTGATGTCGAGCCCAACAGCAAATCCATGCTTCGCCAAGCTCTTGATCGTGTCGACTCCCTATGTTTGCCCCTTTTTTCGCCTCCAACACTCTCGCAACGCTCGAATGTATGCGTCTGTACTCGTTAGCAAGAATCCACTCCAAGCATTATCTTTCAACTGATACGGCCTTACTACATCCCTGTGTTTACCATTTCATACAAAGGCGTGCAACATACAACCACTTTCCACCCCCTGTAACCAGAGCTTTGTCGGGTTGTGAGCTCAATGGGCCTATTCCAGCTGGGATTGGAAACCTTGTTTCATTGCTGTACCTGTAAACTGAGATAGGGTGATGCTGCAAGAAATGGCTCGCTCGATTATGGTGGCTTTTCAAGAATGGGGGGGGGGGGGTGTTACAGTGTATGTGGTCATGTTCCTTGGTCGTAATAATGCGTCGTTGTTATCACGCTTGCCCATCATCGTTGCATCTCTAGTAGTGCTCTCTTCCAGGTTCCACCTGCTACACAATGTGCATATTTCTGTTCGTCCCACTTCTGATTACCTTGTTAGGTTCGACTAACTATCACTCGTTTCTATTCCATTTCTCTCACTGCATTTCTGCATGAGACTAACAGCATTTGCCATGTTCATTTCCCACCCCTGTGGCAGAAACGTGTGGAAGAACCAGCTTTCTGGGACTATTCCAGCTGGAATTAGAAACCTCAAAAGGCTGTCCTTGCTGTGAGTTGCTTGAAGTTGGCTGCTGCTCGCTTCAACGCCTACTTAGTACTTTTACTTTAACACTGCCTTCCACCATGCTCGCCTCATCACACCCCCTGGTCACTTGTGTATTCTTTCTGTCCCTCCGGCCATCCCCCACCCTCCTCACGCAGTTATCTTCAAGACAATGTTTTGAGCGGCTCCATTCCAGACACCATCACTCTGCTTACTGAGCTAGACTCTTTGTAATTAGGAAGCGCATACTGAAGTATCTTGCCATGGTTCTTGCATCATGTATATTTACAAGGTCAACAGCCAAGATCAACGTATATAAGATGTTCATGTTCGTTGTGTCTCAAAAGCTTTTCCTACTGCTTCGCAAGCAAGCATGTTTGCCTGGCCTTTGAACAGCTATATGGTACACCTGGTGGTGATATGCTTCACCTGGTAGCGCAACAGCTTGTAGTATGCAATATTGCTTCTGGAAGGAAAAGCCTACACGCCAAACTCGTTAAAAAAAAAAAAAAATTTGCAGAGTTTTTCTTTCAATCGTATCATACTTCCTTACTCTGCCACCAGGGATCTGTATGGTAACAAACTTACCGGACCTATTCCAGGTGAACTTGGAAACCTCGATTTATTAACACACTTGTAAGCCATGTACTAGGTGGTTCCCTTGCTCTTCCCAACATCCTCACCAGCCACATCCTCGCGCCCATGTCCGCCCTCGTTCCCTCCTCATCTCTACCCACATCCCCCATCCCGCATCTCCCTCACAGTAGCTGGAAAATCTGTGCGTATATTTCTTAATCTCTGCTCTGTCTTCTATAGGGCCCACAAAATGCTTTCCAAACCATCCTCGTCGCATCACCCCCTTGTGTCGCTTGTGTGTGCTTGCTCACAAGCCTCATCTCTTCACTTCTACCGACCGACCTATCCACACAGGTATCTTTCGGACAACGCTTTGACGGGCTCCATTCCCAACAGCATCTCCTCGCTTATTAATCTCCAATATCTGTACGAAGCAAGCACCTTGTCTATTGTCTATGCCTCAATACGAAGCAAGTTGTTTGAGCCTCGTGCTAAGCATGAGGGGTGGTAAGCACCTTGAGAGGGCTGCATAGGGACTTTAACTTGTGTAAATTAGAAGAATGGTTGTGTTGCAGGCCAGAACATCCCTTGCCACAGTTTCTGTAACCAAAAGGACCGTTGATTGATTTTATTGATTTCTAGGATTGAAATAAAACCCATTGCTCAACGCCATGCGGAGAGCAATGGCAACTCTGTTGATTTGCGAAGTCTCAAAACTGGTTTGTATCGTTGTTTTGCCAACATTTGGAACGTATAATAACCCTCTCTCCTTCATTCCGGGCTGCTGCTTTTCTTCGCCTGTCAGGCATGTAGATGGGAATCACCTAAATGGAACCATTTTGCCTTCTCTAGGGGCTTTAACGAACCTGCAGGACCTGTAAGTATCATGGCAACAATTTTCGGATACCCCGGCTATGATTGGCTGGCTCGTGGACAACATTGAAAGAACCGTTTAGCTAGTTGCACTATTTACTCAGCTCTGTTTTACTGAGATCGTTGCATTGTCTAGGTCGTACACCTTGCCGATCAACACTTGTATTGAGCGGTGTTTTTTTCCACTTTCCTCCTTCCATCTCTTTCACCAGAATTCTGAGATATGAAGGATAATCAGATTACCGACTTGTCCAAATGGAAAAAAAAAACCTCTCGGACTCAAAGGATCTCTTGGTTTGGTGAAGTAGGCTGACCCATTTTGTTGGAATAGAGCACTCTTGTAGGAGAAGGAATAGCAGTAAATCAGTGACCTGCATTCGTTTGGATGGTACCGGTAATGTTCTTGCCATGTCTGTCTGTGGGTGAAGAACGATCGTCACGGTTACGAGGTGACTTTTGAGTCGACTCAAAAGCCATCTTGCCATGTCTGTCTGTGGGTGAAGAACGATCTTCACATTCATCCGTCCCGCCTCCCATTCGCCTTCCGTGTGTGCACCGATCCACAAGCTCCTTTTCACCGTTTCCCTTCTCCACTGCGGAATTCTTCCGGTTTCATGCTTGTTGTCTTTCTCCCTCCATATGTCCCACTTAGCCCCACCACTGTTCCCATTTTTATGCCAACTTTAAAGGTCAAGGTCCGTGCGGTGTGGCGGTGCCCATGACTTCCGCCCTTTGATTTGATCTCCCCTCTTTCCATTGCAGAGATGTCACTGGCACAAATCTCACGTGCCCACTTGACAACACCGACTGTGGCACACCACAGAATCCGACCACAGCCTTTTGCCACACGTGTAAATCCTTTTGCAAGACGTGCGGCAAACCTGCAGGCAAGTGATTGAAACAAAGTTGTACCAGAATAGTACAATATTGATGTAAATATTCACAGGGCATGCAAGGCATGACACTAGGCAAGTCTAACCATGGGGAGCACCTCTCTTGCCTTGGAGAACCGAAGGCATGCGTTGAATCATGGTACGTTGTACGGGTTCGTTTGAGGCGCGTCAAAAGTCATGATATGGGCTCTTGTATTGCTCCGTTGCAAGTTATCAACCACCTTTCTGATCCTTCCCTGTGCGAATTGATTTCTTGGCTGACTGAATTTCGCTGTGCTTTTGGTCTGAATAGAATACTGCTCCACCACACTGTCTTGAAACTTAGAGTCAAATCAAAAGTCATTTTTCTTTGCTCTTGGTCTGACCATTGCTCCACCTCACTTTTTTTTTGTTGGTAAGCGACTTCTTGTAATCCTGACAGATTGGTTCTATTCTATACTTGTGCAGTCCCGATCACAACGAACATCAGCAGCAACAGCAGCAGCAACAGCAGCAGCAGCAGCAACAGCAGCAGTAGCAGCAACAGCAGCAGCAGCAACAGCAGCAGCAGCAGCAGCAGCAGCGAGTCTACTTCACCAGCAGCATCTGGGGGTGGAGGTGGGATGTCAGTGGGAGTGATCATTGGCATTGCTGTTGCTGCTGTGGTCATTCTCCTGCTTCTGGGCGCCACTCTGCTCTACTTGAGGCACCACAAGCAGCAGCAGAAGAAGAAGCCAAAAGGTGGGGAATTGAAGCAACTAGAAGGAGTGCACTATGGATGACCTAAATGTCTCCTGTTTTGGTCAGGTCTTCAATGACCCATATATTGACCCAAACGACTTGAATCAGCCCCAATCTGGAGCATTTTTGTAAGTCATGTTGTCAGGGCAAACACAAGCCCGGCTCGAATGAAGTCAGCAGCGGAGTCGTCAGGAAGCCGACTCAACTACACCGACTTGACTTGTTCTCAGCTCTGCATGTTCCTCCTTTCACCCCTCTGACGCCATGAGCAGACCTAGGGGGCAGTCTGGCAGCGTCTCATTGCACGGAGTACTCACTGGAAGAGGTCCTCACGGCCACCAATGACTGGTCGCAGGACCACCAGCTGGTCTCATGTGCCTCCTTTCACCCCTGGCATCCTGAGCAGGCACTGGCAGCAGTCTGGCAGCGTCTCATTGCACGGAGTACTCACTGGAAGAGGTCCTCACGGCCACCAATGACTGGTCGCAGGACCACCAGCTGGTCTCATGTGCCTCCTTTCACCCCTGGCATCCTGAGCAGGCACTGGCAGCAGTCTGGCAGCGTCTCATTGCACGGAGTACTCACTGGAAGAGGTCCTCACGGCCACCACTGACTGGTCTCAGGACCACCAGCTGGTCTCATGTGCCTCCTTTCACCCCTGGCATCCTGAGCAGGCACTGGCAGCAGTCTGGCAGCGTCTCATTGCACGGAGTACTCACTGGAAGAGGTCCTCACGGCCACCAATGACTGGTCGCAGGACCACCAGCTGGTCTCATGTGCCTCCTTTCACCCCTGGCATCCTGAGCAGGCACTGGCAGCAGTCTGGCAGCGTCTCATTGCACGGAGTACTCACTGGAAGAGGTCCTCACGGCCACCAATGACTGGTCGCAGGACCACCAGCTGGTCTCATGTGCCTCCTTTCACCCCTGGCATCCTGAGCAGGCACTGGCAGCAGTCTGGCAGCGTCTCATTGCACGGAGTACTCACTGGAAGAGGTCCTCACGGCCACCAATGACTGGTCGCAGGACCACCAGCTGGTCTCATGTGCCTCCTTTCACCCCTGGCATCCTGAGCAGGCACTGGCAGCAGTCTGGCAGCGTCTCATTGCACGGAGTACTCACTGGAAGAGGTCCTCACGGCCACCAATGACTGGTCGCAGGACCACCAGCTGGTCTCATGTGCCTCCTTTCACCCCTGGCATCCTGAGCAGGCACTGGCAGCAGTCTGGCAGCGTCTCATTGCACGGAGTACTCACTGGAAGAGGTCCTCACGGCCACCAATGACTGGTCGCAGGACCACCAGCTGGTCTCATGTGCCTCCTTTCACCCCTGGCATCCTGAGCAGGCACTGGCAGCAGTCTGGCAGCGTCTCATTGCACGGAGTACTCACTGGAAGAGGTCCTCACGGCCACCAATGACTGGTCGCAGGACCACCAGCTGGTCTCATGTGCCTCCTTTCACCCCTGGCATCCTGAGCAGGCACTGGCAGCAGTCTGGCAGCGTCTCATTGCATGGAGTACTCACTGGAAGAGGTCCTCACGGCCACCAATGACTGGTCTCAGGACCACCAGCCGGGTGCTTTTTGAGTCGGCTAGTTCTCATCTCTGGATGTGCCTCCTTTCACCCCCCTTTCACCCCACTGATCAGACCTGGGGGGCAGCCTGGCAGCGTCCCATTGCACCGAGTACTCACTGGAGGAGGTCCTCACGGCCACCAATGACTGGTCTCAGGACCACCAGCTGGGCTCGGGTGCCTTTGGCGATGTGTACAAGGGCGTCTCTCCCCGCGATGGCACCACCGTGTGGGCTTTGAAGCGCGCCAAGGTCATAGACGTAGACTTCCAGAAGGAGGTCAGTGAGGCACTTTCGAGAACTGAGGGACCTTCGAGTTTTTTTTTAGTCACATTTGAGAATTGTCTTTTGAATCACTTTTGAGAATCTATTTTTTGTAACATTTGAGAACTTAATTTTGAGTCACTTTTAAGCATTCTCAAGCTCATAGACGTTGACTTCCAGAAGGAGGTCAGTGAGGCACTTTTGAGATGGTTTTTCTTGAGGCCCTTCTGGGAATTGTTTTTCCTTGAGTAGCTTTTGAGAATTCCCTTTTGAGTAACTTTTTAGAATTCTCGTTGGAGTAACTTTTGAGAATTCTCAAGCTAATAGTCATAGGCGTCGGCTTCCAGAAGGAGGTCAGTGAGTCATGCTGACATGCAGCTTGGTTTTGCTGTTGATGCCATTTGTCGTTGCCTTGCCATGGTGTTTTCTGCCATTCTAGTTAAAGATTGTTTGTGCTTCAGAAATTCCTTTTTTTTTTCATGTGAAGTCTTATTTCACGAGCTTTTGCAGGCATGAGTAGAAATACGTAAAACTCCTCCAATTGTGGACCCTTCTAGACTATTTCTTGCGTGCTCCACTTTTCAAGCTGCTCCTTCTTCTCTGCTGCTCACGTTTTCTTGTATGAAAATCAGATCAAGCAGATGGCCGACAAGAACCATCCCAACATTGTGAGGCTTCTTGGGTTTGCAATCGGAGGAGACCTGAGGACTCGGCCAGAGAAAGTTCTCATCTATGAATACGTGCCCAATGGCGACCTTCACAAATGGATTGATTCAAGTATGTGCGGCACTCCCCCAGTGTTTATTCCGTTGTGACACTCGTATGTTGTGTCGTTCACATGCTCTGTCTGTCCCCCTAATTCTTTGCCACTCACATACGCTGTCGCTCACATGCACTGCCATTCACATGCGCTGCCACTCACATGCGCTGCCACTCACACGCTCTGTCACTCACACGCTCTGTCACTCACATGCACTGTCACTCACACGCTCTGTCACTCACATGCACTGTCACTCACACGCTCTGTCACTCACATGCACTGTCACTCACACGCTGTGTCACTCATAACCTCTGTCACTCATACACTCTTCCACTGACATGCACTGCCATTCATATTGTGTATCCTTGCAGAGGCAGAATGCCCTCTGACTCTGAAGCAGCGGCTGGATATTCTCATTGGCATGGCACGGGGCTTCGAGTACCTCCATGGCTTTGGTATCGTGCACCGCGACATCAAGCCTGCTAACGTCCTCATCACCGACAACATGCAGGCAAGCTTGGTTCATTTCACATTGTTTTGTTCTAATCCCACAGTCTGTTTATGCAATAAGAATGGGAACCGTGGTGAAGTAATTATTCAAGATCAGAGCGTACACGGATGAAGTATGAAACTTAGTTGTCGCTCAGTGGAGACAATGTCTATTCGTATCATAATTAAGTTATGTGTTGAACTCTAGATCAGGCACTGGTACATCACGCCACATGTATATATGCGTCCGTTATTCTCACACTCGTCTCATGCTACAATGTCTCTCAACGCACCCACCAGGCCAAGATTGCAGACTTTGGGCTGGTGAGGATGGGAGAGGGCACAACCGTGGGTACGACTCGCATCATGGGCACACCGGGCTATGTGGATCCTGTCTACTCCCGAACGTCCAAGGCGACTGCAGCCAGCGATGTGTACAGGTGATAATTGCAGGAGCCGTTAGGTGAGGCAGTGATGTCTACAGGTGATCATTTCGGGACGTCTCAAAGAGTGTGGGCACGACTCGCGTCATGGGTTATGTGAATCCTGTTTACTCCAGAATATCCAAGGTGACTGCAGCCAGCGATGTGTACAGGTGAGGCAGGAGGCATTGCAGACAGAAAGCCTTGCCACACAAGGAGGAACAGAAAGAAGTCCTTGCAGGTGATGCTGCTGACTGACGTCTCAAAAGCCTTGCAGCTGATGCTGACTGACGAGACAAGGCATGATGGTTGTCTTGTCGTGATCTTTGTGGGCGGGCGTGATGGGTGTGATGGGTATGATGCACGTGATGAGCATAAAACTATGCATGCTGGACTCAGTCGGCCATGTGGTGATCGGTCAACATCTGAACCGTCAGCATTTTCTGCCTTTGATCACGTGTTCTGGTTTTCAGCTTTGAAGTTCGACTTTTGAGATGGTTCGACTTTTCAACCTAAAAAACATTGCCTTTGAACATGTGTGTTGTTTTTCAGCTTTGGAGTTCTCATGTTGGTGGTGCTCACCGGACAGGCCCCTCTCTCCGAGACTGCCGGCAAGAGCCAGCAAATCACCCCATGGGTAAGGTCTTCGGGTGTTCCCAAAGGGATTACTTTGGGTAAGTGTTCACCTTTCCACAGTGTGCTTAAACTCACATTCTCGAGAGCAGTCAAGGAACTCAGACTTCTTGTCATACTATTTGATGTGTCGACTCATCAACTCCCTCCTACCCGTTTGTGAACTCTCCCATCCCATCCCCCTCTGTGTGTACTTTCTTCCTTCCAGGCATCCGAGTGCCTGTCCTCGGGTGAGCTGGGGAGCCTCAAGGATCCCAACATGGATGCTCCTGCAGATGCTGTGCTGCGTGTGGCTCAGCTCGCCCTCTCCTGCACCGGGGAGCGCACTGCAGGGCGCCCAAGCATGGCACAAATTGCCAATGAGCTGCAGGCTATCCGGGATGAAGTGGTGGGCAAAGAGGAGCTGAGCGCTGCTGTCAAGGTGGATTCTCAAGTTCAGGAGATGAAGGATGCTTTCGCGGGTATCGAGAGCCTTGACGCAGAAATCCAGATGATTGGGGACAGCTTTGCTGAGGAAAACCCGGTGTGAGGCATGGGGAGAGGAGAGCTCCAAGCAGCCCACCCACAAGAGATGGTGTTTAGTGGCGTTTTCCAATTGACTGTTGCTGAGAGTGGTGTGGATGGCCAGTACTGCTGTTATAATTGCTTTGGAGATATTAGGTTCCGCGCAGATTGCTTTGCATGTGAATGGTATATGGAGAGGATGCTGTTGGAGGTTATGGCTCAACAACACAAACCACCCCGGTAAAGGTAGTTGGCCTTTTGTTTTATGCGCTTAGGCTGATCAATACACTCTTCTTAGTACAATATAAGGTTCTACTAAATCGTCTATCTCAAGCCATGAAGCAGAGATGGGAGAACTACTCGATCTATCATGCAGGGGACATGTGTAGCTGCCTCGTAGTTGACAAGTTGACAACCCTCTTGGTGGCATGTGCGTTGTTCTCAGCTGAATTTTGTCAACAAATGTGCATTGTTATACGATGGTAGTACTTGTGATCCCTTTCTCGCCGGTGACAACATCTCGTCCTTGTTATTTCTGGTCAGGTATTTCCTTGGACTAACTAGCATGCTAGCCGGTTGAGATGCAATATTGGTTGAAGGATCCAGTAGACGTGAAAACCCTCAGATATCGCCTGGCCAAGCCATTGGAGGGCGAGGAGAAAGGGCAGGAAGGGAGAGGGAGAGGGGGTGGTGGGAGTAGGGATAAGTTCGAGAAAGGCCTGCTCAAGGAGGTTTGGGTGGTGGAAGACGATTGGAAAGAGGATTGGAAAAAAACGATGTTGCATGCATACATCATAAACGAAAATGTGAGAATAGATGAAAGAATATGGATTTGTATGGCATCATGCCATGAGGAAGAAATTGGTGGATGAAGAGAATCCGGTGGAGAGGTGATGCATAGTCGACTTTTGAGACCTCTCAAAAGTCGAATACCATGAGGAAGGAACTTGGTGGATGAAGAAAACAGGTGGAAAGATGATGCATGGTCAGATCGATGGACAACTGTTTGCAGTGAGATGCATGATCTGCCTTGCCACTACCACTGGTGTGCACTACGAATGGAGAGCACTAACAGAAACGCTTCAAGAAACGAATGGAGCCATTCAAGAAACGCTTCACGCAGCAATGATAGAGATGAGAAAGGAACAGAAATTGTGAGGACCACTCCCAACAATTGCGCTTTTGAGAAAGAGTAGCAAGCAGAAAGAGTAGGAAGCGGAAAGATTGGCAAGCGGACAGAGTAGCAAGCGCTCAAGATGCATCATGGTGCACGTTAGGGAAAGAGCAGCAAGCGTGCAAGCTCAGATGCCATATCCAAGCTTTTGAGGCATCTCAGAACAAGCGTAGCACAAGTGCAAGATCACATGACATATCGCGTTTTGAGATGTCATGAAGAAGACGTGCAAGAGTACAGTAGCAATTGACACGTCGTACTTGAGCTTGTGTGTGGCCCGGCCAGTACTCAGAGTTGTGATTACTTGTGTGGTCTAGTGTCATTTTCTGGAACTTACATCCCCTGTTGCTGCTGCTGCTGCTGCTGCTGCTGCTGCTGCTGCTGCTGCTGCTGGTGTTGTTGGTGCTGGTGTTGTTGGTGCTGCTGCTGTTGCTGCTGATACTGTTGCGCCTGATGTGGCATAGTAGAGCATACAGCCATGGCACAGATGCTGCACACCAAAGGGGAGAGTGCACACATGGGTAGATGTGCGGGCAGGGGTAGGTAAAGGTGCCGACGTTCCAATCAGGTGAGAGGCTATCCTATCCATATAGCTCACAAAGGATGGTTGATTCATGTCTTACGGTGCGAGGTAACAGAGGCATCAGGGTTTGTTCCTTGCTACTGCGAAGCTCTACTCCTCGAGGCTTACAGCATTGGTATGATATATTAGGCGCCTCCAAAGGTCACTTTTGAGGCGATTTTTGAGGCGCCTAAAAAATCACGTTCGAGCGAGGTAACAGAGATATCAGGGTTTGTTCGTTGCTACTGCGAAACTCTATTCCCGGAGGCTTACGGCATTGGAGGCGGCTATTCTGGCGTGAAGCTTTTGCAGCGGGAATTACGGAGTGTTCGAAAGCGTAACATTAGTGACGTGGTCAACGTGGTCAACGTGGCCAACGTGGTCAACGTGGTGCCAACGATTGCTCACGTTAGTTAGTTCTCCCCTTCCCCCCTTTACCTCACTGTGCACAGTCACATCGCTGTGCCTCCTGCTTTCCCTCCTGCCACTCACCTCTCTTCCCCCGCTGCAGTCACATGGTGCACAGTCACATCGCTGTGCCTCCTGCCAGTAGAGCTCCCAGCAGGGTAATCAGCAGACGAAGGGGATGAGGTGGAGGAGGAAGAGGGGGAACTGGAATGAGAGGAGGGAGAGGAGTGTGAAGAGTGTGAAGAGAGAGAGGAGGTGGAGATGGGGAGGTGGAAGATATGGGCAGTGCCGGTGCTGCTGGTGAGAGAAACGAAGGAGACGGAGAAGATAGCAGCAGGGTAGGCGCCTCTTTTGAAAGAAGAGAGCTGGTTAATGAGTGGTGGGAAGGGGTGGGCAGTGATGGGAAGAGAGAATAAATATGGGGTTGTGGCGGGGTGGAGAAAACACCAGCTTCCCCACCTGTTTGAGCATCTTCCCCACCTGTTTGCGCATCTTCCCCACCTGTTCGATAGATTTGAACAGGGGGCGGGCAGGAGCTGCGAAAGAAAGGCCTTTGAGTAGACTCAGAAGTCACCTCAGAGCATGAAAGGTAGCATGCATGAGCTTTGAGAATTCTTAAAAGCGACTCCAATGGAGCTTGGAAGGTGGCAATGCATTCATGACTGGTCAAAGAAGCCCTGGTTGGTCCTTTCATTACTGGTCCAGATTCAATGTATGCTGACCAGAAAGGCTTTTAATTGCACGTGCCCTCACCTTGTTGCCTGTCCACATTCAATGTATGTCAAATAAGCAGGCCTATCCTTGCAGGTGCCCCCACTTTGTTGCCTGTCCGGATGCAGTGCACCCAAACGACTGTGCCCCTCATCGATCCATGCGCAGTTGGTCCAGGTTCAATGAACACAGAATAATCAGTCCTCCTGCCCTCCCTCCCACCTTGTTGTCTGTCCGGATGCAGTGCATCTGAATTATAACACCCTTTGACGGTCCATCCATCATGAAAGCAGGCCTGTCCGGATACAGTGCACCCGAAGCACAGTGCCCTTGGCAGATGCTTCTAAAACGGTCAAGATTCAATGAATGTAAGGAAGGAAGACTCATCTTGTCGCCCTCCTTGTTTGAAATGCACGCAGCGCACCTGGTTGCCTGTCCGGATGCAGTGCACCTGAATGACGGTGCCTTCATCAATGGTCCAGGTTCATTGATCACAGAAACCACAGTCCTGTCTTCTCTTCCCCCACCTTGTTGCCTGTCCGGATGCAGTGCACCCGAATCACAGTGCCCTTGGCAGATGCTGACGCCAGCAGCTCCCTCCCCCCTCCTCCTCCCTCCTCATTCCCCCACTCTCCCCCTTCTTCCCCCTCCCCGTCCTCCCCTCCTCCCTCCTCCCCGTCCCCTTGAAAATTCGGCTCATTTTGCCGCAGAGGAGATGGAAGGGTTGGGAGCAGCGAGGTGATTTCAACAGCTGCGATCGGCCCGTCGTGAGCCTTGATCTGGGGAAGAAAGAAAAGGAAGCGGGACGGGGCGGGCAGAAGGGAGCGATTTGAGTGGCTGCGATCGATCGACCCGTCATGAGTTGATCTGGGAGAGGGGGAAGGGGGAAAGAGAAAGCGGGGGAAAGGGAAAGCGGGGGAAAGGGAAAGCGGGGGAAAGGGAAAGTGAGTGAACGAGGAGCAGAAAAGAGGAAAGGTTCGAATCAAAGTGCAAGGTGAGGGAGAGATGCGGGGAGAGGAGAGAGGGGCGAGGAGGAGCAGAAGCAGACTCACCTGCCCGAAGGCCTGGAGAGAGATGAGATCGACTGGCAGCAGCGTGCTTTGAGCCGAGGAGGTGGAAGCGGAGGGGGAGGCAAGAACGGAGGGGGATAGAGGCATTGAAAGGAGAGAGGGGCGAGCACGGGCAGAAGCAACAGACTCACCTGTCCAAAGGCGTGTGGAGAGATGAGATCGACTGGCAGCAGCGTGCGTTGAGCCGATGAGGAGGAAGGGGAGGAGGAGGCAAGAACGGGGCATTGAAAAGAGAGAGGGGCGAGAACGGGCAGAAGCAACAGGCTCACCTGGCCAAAAGCCTGGAGAGAAACGAGGTCGACAATGAGAAGAGTGCCTTGATCCGATGAGGGGGAGGAGGAGGAAGAGGTGGCTAGCGAGGAGAGAGAGAGGAGGGAGGGGCGAGGAGCAGCAGCAGGGACGGCACAGAAGCAGGGGGTGAGGGGGCGAGGAGAGAGCGGGCTCAGGGCACAGATGCCTGGGAGGGTCAGGGGAGGGGAGAATGGCAGAGGGAGAAAACGGAACAGGGGAACCTGACGAATGGGAGGAGGAGCGGGAGAGGGGGCGAGGAGAGACAGGGCTCAGGGCACAGATGCCTGGGAGGGTCAGGGGAGGGGAGAATGGGAGGGGGAACAGCACAGGGGAACATGGCTCATGGGAACATGGCACATGCACATAGGACAGGGATAGGGGGCGAGGAGATAGCGGGCTCAGGGCACAGATGCCTGGGAGGGGACACAAGCAGGGAGGACGTTTGGCAAGAAGGGAATGAAGAAGGGGGAGGCGAGAGAGGGCTCAGGGCACATATGCCTGGAAGGAACAGGGGATGGAAACATGAAAATGGGGGAAGGGGAGAGAAACAAATGGCAGGCGGGGAAAGACAAGGGGGATGAAAATCGGGAAAACAGGGCTCAGGGCACAGTCTCCTTGAAGGAGACTAAAAGGGAAGAGTGGCAGAGGGAAAACTGTTTGCGTCAAACAGTTTTTCTGTTTTACGGGACTAGGACTGAGCTCTTGGCAAGCAACCACCATTTCATATGGGCAGAAGACTCACCATTAGGGTTGGGGGCGACAGTGAGGGAGAGCAGGAGAGGGAAGCCGGCAGCAACACCCTGAGGGGAGACGTCATGCACTAATAGCCTGGATTCGAGCAGGACCAGTAGCCTGCAGTACCGCGGCACACAGAACACGAGGGGTGTGATTAGTTGAGGCGCGCGAACCAGATGGCAGAACACGAGGGATGTGATTAGGTTGAGGTGCACAGTAGTGATGGCAGTGAGGGGGGTGAGGGCAGCGAGGGGGGTGAGGGCAGCGAGGGGGGTGAGGGCAGCGAGGGGGGTGAGGGCAGCGAGGGGGGTGAGGGCAGCGAGGGGGGTGAGAGATGGGGGGAGAGGCACCAAAGAGTGGGGAGAGGGCACAGGGGGGTGAGGAACTAAACATATATTTCAGTTGCTTGAAACCCCACCTGGAGTGGTTGAGACGGACAGCAGTAATGATGGTGAGGAGGAGAGGGTGCCGAGGGGGGTGAGGGAGGAGGGCAAGGCAGTGGGGACAGAGGGAAATGAGGAGAAAAGATGACTCATCTCAACCGTCCCCTCAAAGCTCACCTGGAGTGGTTGAGACGGACGGCAGTGATGATGGTGAGGAAGGAGAGGGTGCCGAGAGGGGTGAGAGAGGAGGGAGATAAAGAAGTAGGGGAGGTGGAGGGAGGAGGTGGGAAGGCTGGATGGGCGACGGAAGCTAGATGCAGCTCTCGAGGCGACAGGTGCGGCTGGAGGGGGATGGGGACAGAGAGAAAGGGATGGAGGGAGGGGGGGTGATGGGTGATGGGTGATGGGTGATGGGTGATGGGTGATGGAAGCTAGATGCAGCTCTCGAGGCGACAGGTGCGGCAGGAGGGGGAGGGGGGATGGGAGATGGAAAATGGGAGGTTGACGATTATGGGGATGACTGAAATGAGAGTGAGAGGAGGGAGGGGGTGGGAAGGTGGGATGGGAACAGGTGACGGGGATGGGGATGGAGAGATGAGTGATGGCGAACCGTGGGGGAATGGCAGGGTAGGGTGGACGGATGGAGGGATGGAGGGATGAGGCACAGCCATGCGAGTATCACAGCTTGTAAACCTCATAGCCGTGTAAACAGAGTTGTTTTGAGACGTCTCAAAACAGTTTGTAAACCTCGTAGCCGTTAAGTGCGGCTACTATAGGTCTAGGGTCATGGATTTAAGAATTGGAACTAGCAAAGGAGATACGACAACTTGGTCGCAGTAGCAGCCATACAGATACAAGCCAGGAAACTTCAGCGTCTGAGGTGAGGTGCAGCAATGGTTAAAAATCAGAGCCAGGAAACTTCAGCCAGGGAACTTCAGCGTCCCTAAGGTCCTTCAGAGATTGGTGGAGAAAGGGTGTGGGTGAGGAGCTCGAGGAATTTTGAGGCGCCTCAAAAGAGGGGCGGGAGGGGGGAGACCAGAGAAGAGCGGGGAGGAGAAGGGGAGCTACCGTGTCTCCAGTGCCAACGAATGCGATTAATGGTGGTGCGCCACGTGGCGCGATGAGAGTGAGCTCCACGATCTTTATCGGGCCCACGCCAAGGTGGCTCACGACGGGCTGCGCCACGTCAGCACAGCGGAATATCTTGAAACCTGCTGACGTGGCCACTGCCACGTAGCTGCACCCAAGGAAAATCACGGCAAAAGGGTGGTGGACGGATATGGGGAGGGTGGAGAGGGGCAAAGAAGAAGAACGGAGCAACGAAAGCGAGTTGAGGTTACTACTAGGGAGCAGAAAGGGAGTGCGAAGTTGGGAGGTAGGATAGGACTTCTAGTAGATTGGACGGAAGGTGATTCAAGGGGTTGTGTGAGTGACGATGACTGCAGAGATCGTAGGGTCGTGCCTTTGCATGCTCTACCTGCCATCAGCCGTGAATGCAGCATAGCGAATCTCCTCTAACGCGTTTTCCCCTCCCCTTTCCCTCCCAGCTGGTTCTGTCCGCTTAGCGCCACGAGTGCTCGTAAACGCCCGACCCATCCAACGGCGGATCAATCCTTGAAATCAGGCAGCATCGTCCAACGGTGCGGATGACTTTAGGAATGCAGCGCAATCCAGCGGTGGCGTCGCATACGAGTAGCGTCGCACACGAGGCAGCGTCGCTAGTAATGGGTTGGGACGCGCGCGGATAGCGTCGCACGCAGATAGCGACGCGCGCAAAGTAGCGACGCGCGCAGATAGCGACGCGCGCAGATAACGACGCGCGCAGATAGCGACGCACGCAAAGAGCGACGCGCGCAGATAGTGTGGCACGCGCGCGGATAGCGTCGCACGCGGATAGCGAAGCTGGATCTTGCGAGTCGTCCAAACAACTATCCGAATGCCAGTCCGCGCATAGCGCCTACAATACCCAAAATTTGCGTATTATGCCTCGATTAGACCCGCATAGGTTATTATCCTGAGCTTCTAGAGGTCGTTCTTGCGACTCCCGCTCCTTGCTCAGCCCATGCCGCCAATTCTTCCGTTGTCGCCTTGTGCTTGGTGAGCAACTTTGAACAAACATCTTCGGTACTAGCAGTTCACAGAAACCTCGAAATCGAAAATCTCTTGGTATACTTTTATGGAATACGCTACACAAATGATTGAAGCAATATCAACAGCGATCAACCCATCCTGACCTACAAATTTCGCACATTCTTGCATTGTAAGGCCTCCAGCAATACATTCGTTTTCCTCCACCGTATCGTTGGACTACAAACTTTACACCTATAATATCGCGTTATTATGGCTAGTTCGATTGGGCGTAAAGACAGTCATTGCATCTTCTGTAACAGCATGTGAACATCTGAAGCAAGGGCATAGTTCTCGTTGCTCCTTCTCCTGCAATGGTGGAAGGGAGGAGAGGAGGGTAAGTTGGGAGATGAGAAGACCACAGCTGCTGCAGAATACCACGATGCGCAAGCAGCTTCATGGTAATGCAACAAGGATCCTTCATCGATGCTGGCTCATTAAAGAAGAAAAAGTAGCAAGGATACAACCTTCATCGTTTTCCAAGCGTGTGCGCACAGCCCGAGTTTGCTTGTCCTACACGAAGCATTGCATAGGGTAGTCAGAGGGGAAGAGGAGGACATGAAGTAGAGGAGGGGAGGAGGAGGCTATACCTGAGGATGGGGTGGAGCTGGTCTTCGAGCACCCTGAAACCCTCGTAGCAATCATTGCATAACGAGGGTAGGGGAAGGGAGACTAGGGGAAGAGGATGGTGCACCAGAGCTGAGGGGAGACTGAGATGAGAGGAGGGGAGTGCACCTGAGAATGGGGTGAAGCTGGTCTTCGAGCACCCTGAAGCCCTCGTAGCAATCATTGCTAATGAGGGGAGGGGACGAGGGGAGCTGAGGAGCTGGGGAGATGAAGGGGGGGGGGAGGGGGCTATACCTGAGGATGGGGTGCAGCTGGTCTTCGAGCACCCTGAAGCCCTCGTAGCAATCATTGCAGCGCTGCAACCTGCCGTCATTTCAACACACCGTCGTTTTACATGCCATGCCAAGCCAGCCCATGTCATGCCATGCCAGCCCATGTCATGCCAAGCCAGCCCATGTCATGCCATGCCAGCCCATGCCATGCCAGCCCATGCCATCACATGTCATGCCATGCCACCAAATGCCATGCGAGTGAGTACAATCTCGTAAAAGGGAATAGAGATTTATTAGTACCAACGCTGATTGCACACGAGAAGCGACAGCGGCACTCTCAACCCTCTAATGAACCGCCTCCTCCTCTCTCACCTCCCTCCCTCCCTCCCTCTCACCTCCCTCCCTCTCACCTCCCCTCTCACCACTCTTCCATGTGAAGGTCTACCCCAAGGGAATGCGTTGCAGTGCGAGCAGCAGTGATGGGTTCACTGAACACCCTCAGCAACCCATACACACATCCATGTACCTTACGCACCCGCTTCCTTGCCTCGTTCTACCTCCCTTGCTTGCTTTTGAGTCCACTCAAAAGCAGACTCAGCAGCCCATACGCACATCATCCATGTACCTTACACACCCGCTTCCTTGCCTGATTCTACCTCCCTTCTTTCACCTCTCTCCCATACTCTCACCTCTCCTCCATATGCAGATCCACTCCAGGAGAGAGCGTGGCGGTGCGAGCAGCAGTGATGGGCTCACTGAACGCCCTCAGCAGCTCCCTCGCACGCCCATCGGCCTTGAGCGTCAGCTTCATTGCCTCATTCAACCTCCCTTGCTCTCCCATCCCTTCCTTCCCTGTTCTCACCTCTCTTCCATATGCAGGTCCACCCCAAGGGAATGAGTGGCCGTGCAAGCAGCAGTGATGAGCTCGCTGAACGCCCTCAGCAGCTCACACCTCCTTCCAACACCGCTCATTGCCCCCATTCCACCTGCTTGCTCTCACCTCCCTCTCTGGTCCTCACCTCTCCTCCATATGCAGATCCACTCCAGGAGAGTGCGTGGCAGTGCGAGCAGCAGTGATGGGCTCACTGAACGCCCTCAGCAGCTCCCTCGCACGCCCATCGGCCTTGAGCGTCAGCTTCATTGCCTCATTCAACCTCCCGTGCTCTCCCCTCCCTCCCTTGTTCTCACCTCTCCTCCATGTGCAGATCCACCCCAGGGGAGTGCGTGGCGGTGCGAGCAGCGGTGATGGGTTCACTGAACGCCCTCAGCAGTTCGCGCAGCAGCGACAGTGCCACTCCCACGTACCTGTGGGGGATGGACGGGGAGGGAGGAAGGGAGGGGGAGTGGAGAAAGGGGGGAGATGAAAGGTTCGACACTTAGCAGCTCACGCAGCAGCGACAGCGCCACTCCCACGTACCTGTGAGGGGGGGGAGGTAGGGAGGGAGGGAGAAGAGTGGATTGCAGAAGGGACAGTCAGAATCTGCCCTTCGCTTTCAGCCAAAGCCTGCTCCCTGCTTGCAGTGTGAACACTGCTTCTCAATACAGCAGAGCAGGAGACTGGTGACAGAACCATAGCAGAGAAACACAACCTTGAGGTCTTGATGGCGCTGCTTTGCACCACTCAGAATCACTCAGAAACGCTCAGCACTACACAGCACCGCACAGGACCACTCACTTGGAGTGGCTGCTGGCGAGCAGAGCCCGCAGCAGCGGCTGCAACTGCAAGGCCCCCTCCATGCCCACCGACGCCAGCCTCCTGCCTCCCTGCATGGCCAGCACCTCTACCACGTCCGCCACGACCTGAGGTAAGGGAGATGGGAAGGGAAAGGAAATAAAGAGAGAGATGAAACGATCCACAGCAAGTGTATGCTCCCTCCATGCCCACCGATACCAGAGGCCTGCCTCCCTGCATGGCCAGCACCTCCAACACGTCTGCCACCACCTGAAGTACATGGGGATAACACGGGGGGCGGAGGGGATTGAAAGGGAAGGCAAGCAGGTTGAGAGGTGAATACAGCCTGCAGCAGCAGCAGCCCCGCCTGCCTCCCTGCATGGCCAGCACCTCCAACACGTCTGCCACCACCTGAGGCATTGGGGATAGGGAGGGAAAGCAGGGAACGAGGTGAGTGGAGCCCTCAGCAATGGGGGTAGTCCACTCCAACCAGACACACCAGCCGCCTGCCTCCCTGCATGGCCAGCACCTCCAACACGTCCGCCACCACCTGAGACACATGGGGGATCACGAGGAAAGAGAAAGGGAATGAAAGCAGGGAGGGAGGTGAGGGGTGCCCTCAGCAGAGAGCATCCCTTGCAGCATGTGCTGCCACGTGGTTGCAGCATAGCATGTACTGCATGGCCGTCTGCTGCTCTGCCTTACATCCTTGACACCACCTCGTGCACTTAGAACCACAGCAGTCAGTTTCCGCTGCAGAGAAAGGCACTTGCAATGCACTCACAGCAAGGTCCTTTGAAGCGGCGAGGGTAGAGAGGGCGGCCAAGTTCGCTCCATCCACCCACAGCTCTGCCACGTGGTGCACTGCAGAAAGGCGCCCCTGTAGCATGTGCTGCATGGCGGGGTCTTTGCAATGCACTCACAGCAAGGTCTTTCAAGGCCGCAATGGCGGAGAGGGCGGGCAGCAGTTCTCCATCCACCACCCACAGCGCTGCCACACTGCAAAGCAAGTGCTGCCTCCCTTATGGTGCACTCACAGCAAGGTCTTTCGAGGCTGCAAGGGCGGAGAGGGCGGGCAGCAGTTCGCCATCCACCCACAGCGCTGCCACGTGGCGCACTGCAGACAGCCGCCCCTGCAGCATGTGCTGCATGGCAGTGTGCCGCCCGTTCACACTCTCCATCACCACCATCTCGTCATCCTCATCGTCTCCTCCCTCCTCCTGCTGCTGCTTCTGCTGCTTGCTTGGTAAAGAGGGCTGGGGAGGGGGCAAGGGGAGGGGGCAAGGGGAGGGGGTGGGTGGGAGGAGGCAAGGGTAGATGCATTAGCCCTTCCCCTGCAGCATGTGGAGCATGGCCGTGTGCCGCCCGTTCACACTCTCCATCACCACCATCTCGTCATCGTCCTCCCCCTCCTCCTCTTGCCGCTTCTGCTGCTTGCTTGGTAGTGAGGGCTGGGAAACGGAAGAAGGGAAACGAGACGCGGTGGGGCAAGGATAAATGCGTTGTTCCCTGGAGCATGTGCTGCACGGCAGTGTGCCGCCCGTTCACACTCTCCATCACCACCATTTCGTCATCCTCCTCCTCCTCTTGCTGCTTCTGCTGCTTGGATGGTAAAGAGGGCTGGGGAAGGGCGGGGAGTGGGGGTGGGAGGAGGAATGGGTAAATGCGTTGATCCCTACACCATGTGCTGCATGGCCGTGTGCCGCCCGTTGACACTCTCCATCACCATCATCTCGTCATCCTCCTCGTCTCCCTCCTCCACTTGCTGTTTCTGTTGCTTGGATGGTAAGGAGGGCTGGGGAGGGGGGCAGGGAGTGGGTTAGTCGTTGCAGCATGTGCTGCATGGCCGTGTGCCGCCCGTTGACACTCTCCATCACCATCATCTCGTCATCCTCCTCCTCATCTTGCTGCTTCTGCTGCTTCGATGGTAAAGAGTGGTGTGTGTGTGATGGGAAAAGGGGCAGAGAGGAAAATGAATCTGGGAGAGACGGGGGTAAGTGCATTGCTTACAGCAGCATGTGCTGCATGTGCGTCTACCTCCTCCCACTCCTCTACCCCTCCCACCTAAACTCTCCACTTTCCCTCCCTCTCAACAGTGCGAATTCGTCCACATTCACTTTCATAGAACACTGCAGTCCGCAGCATTTTTCTATAGGTGCAACAACCCCGTTGTTCCCTTACCCTCCCACCCCTCTCCTCTCACCGCCTTCTCTCACCCGTCCTCTCTCCTCTCACCTGTGCGAATTCGTCCACATTCACTTTCATAGACCACTGCAGAACGCTCCCTGCTCCTCCTGCTGCTCCTCCTGCTGCTCCTCCCGTTGCTGTTGAATGTCGAGCACCTGCTGTCCGTTGTTGTGCTGCTACCCCCACTGAAGCTGCTGCTCTGCCTTGCACTGCTGGCACTTGTGGCACGTGCATCTGTACTGACTGCACCTGTGCTGGCTGCACTTGTGACGTCTGAGAGCGTGGGGACAGGGGAGAACAGCCAATGCCTCTGCCCTGCCTCCTGCTCCCCACCCCTCCCATCATACCAGCCGGTATCAAATCCCCCGCCCCTCCTGCCCCTCCTGCTCCCCCTCCCACTCCTTCTCCTCCCATTCCTCCCGTTGCTCCCACACCCCTGTCTGCCCCTGCCTCTGCCCTACAAGACAGCGAGGAGGAGGAGGGAGGGGAGGAGGCGGAGGGAGAATATGCCAAGGACGAAGAAGCCAGCACTGCTGACTCACATGCACCGCCACGTGCACCGCCATACTCTCTACAAGCATCCTCTCTAACAACTCCTCCTGCCGGTAACGACGCAGAAGCAGATGCAGACGCCACCAAGCCAATGCCCCTATCCTCGCACTCCCTCACCCTCTCCCCGGCAGACCCATGCCTCCTCATACTGTCACTGCCACCTCTCCGATCCCCACCAGCAGTGACCTCCACCCCTCCTTCCTCCACCTCTACAGCGTAAGGCGGGTGGAGAATAGACGGCCGGATCTTGTACTTGTCGTCCTCACTCCGACTCCATTCTAGGGTTGTTGAATGCTCCTCCTCCCCCTGCCCAGACCTGTGCATATCTGCTTTCTCTCCACCCTCCTCTCGTTTCTTTTCCTCCTTCCTTTCCCCCTCTCCATCCAAAGCATACGGGGCTCGAAGACTTGGCACCGATGCTTTACCCCCCACAGTCGCACTCCTAACAGCCGGCCCACCACTAGCAACACCACCATCACTCGCAGCAGCACCATCGCTCTTCCTCTCCCCACCGTTACCCTCACCCTCTCCCTCCTCGTCCTCACTCCACCCGCTAATCTGCCCAGACCCAACTCTCTGCACCCCTGCTCCTCTCCCCTCCCCACTCCCCTCACTCCCCTCACTCCCCCCCCTCCGCTCCTCTCCTCTCCCCTCCTCATTCCCAACCCCATTCCCCTCCCCTCCCGCCTCCCCTCTCTCTCCGGCATACCCCACCTCCTTCCTGCCCCCTCCTCCCCCTCCCAAGCTATCCTCCAGGCCAGAGAACGACCCGATCCAGTCAGACACTTTATTCATCGCCTCTACCACTGTAGCCGCCCTGCTGCCCGCGCCCCCTCCTGCAGTCGCCACCGCTCTGCTCCAGTCAAACGTCACGCCGAAGCCAGACATCCCTCCCAGAATACCACCTGCACCAGATACGCCTGTAGGTGCGCCTGAAGCAGATACGCCTGCCTGTGTGCTGGAAGCAGATGCGCCTGCTTCTGTACCACCATCAGGCACACCAGCTGGCTGGACACGATTGGGAAACACAGAGGCTGCTACTGCCGGTGTGGCAGAGGCATCTGAATCTGCCCCAGCTGCTGCTTTTCCTGGTGCTGCTACTCCTGGAGCAGTCGAGCCAAAGGAGTCCGCCCCTGCGCATGCGTGATTGCCCTTGTTACTTCTGTCTGTAGCAACAGCAGCAGCAGCGGCGGCAGCACTCGAGCCAAAGGAGTCCGCCCCTGCGCATGCGTGATTGCCCTTGTGACTTCTGTCTGTAGCAACAGCAGCAGCAGCAGCAGCAGCAGCAGTCACCCCTCCAGCATCTAGAAACTCTTGAATCTTATGAGACTGGTGACCACCCTCCTCCGACCCATTCAACCTCCCATCACCATCATCCCCCACCCCACGCCGTGCAGAGTGTGAAACCACAGCCCCAGTCACCCCTCCAGCGTCCAGAAACTCCTGAATCTTATGAGACTGGTGACCACCACCCACGTCTGACCCACCCAACCTCCCATTCAACCTCCCATCACCATCATCCCCCACCCCACGCCGTGCAGAGTGTGCAATCACAGCCCCAGTCACCCCTCCAGCCTCCAGAAACTCCTGAATCTTACGGGACTGGTGACCACCACCCACGTCTGACCCACCCAACCTCCCATCACCATCATCCTCCCCCACCCCATGCCGTGCAGGGCGTGCAGTCGCATCAACAACCACCCCTCCAGCGTCCAGAAACGCTTGAATCTTATGAGACCCAGAGGGGTTTTCCCTAGGAATCTTATGAGACGTCTCAAAAGGGTTTTGCGAACGGACTCCCTGCGCCTCCTCTCTGGTGCCCTTGCCAAAGGCCCCCTCCCCTCGTCTGGCAGAGGAAGAGGAATCTTCCCCCTTGGAGATTGCATAACCGCCCGATACAGATGCTCTCCGCCCTCCCCTTGCCCCCACTTCTTTGAAACTACCCCCTGCTGCCCCTCCCGCGCCTCCCCCCCCAGCTGCCCCTCCTGC
This sequence comes from Closterium sp. Naga37s-1, assembly GCA_947471745.1. NCBI lineage: Eukaryota > Viridiplantae > Streptophyta > Zygnematophyceae > Desmidiales > Closteriaceae > Closterium > Closterium sp. Naga37s-1. Next base: position 3,339,019 of record CANJKZ010000830.1, read on the forward strand.
CCCTCCTCCTCCCACTCCCCCTCCCCTTCCCATTCCTCCTCCTCCTCCTGCCGCTCCGATACTGACCTCCCTACCACTCACGGACCCAGCACCCCTACCCCACTGCTCCCCCACTCCTCCCACGGACACTCTCCGCCCTCTCCCCCCTCCACTCCCCACCCCCGCACTCTCCCCTCCCGCACCTCCCCCTCCTGCCCCCACCCCGCCCGCACCCCCACGAAACCCGAACCTGCCCCCTCCAGAGCTCCCCAAGCCTGCCTTGTGGTCCGGACCTGCCTTTTGAGTTGACTTTTGAGTCGACTCAGCGCTTGCCTTGTGGCTCGGACCTGCTGAGTTCTCGCCCTTGATGGGGGACACCTGTCGAGTGCGGTGTATAGATGCTGCTGTGGGGGACTGGTGGTTCTGCTGCTGATGGGGGTGGTGGTGGTTCTGATGCTGATGGGGGTGGTGCTGGTTGTGTTGGTGCTGGTTGTGGTGATGCTGGTGGGGTGATGGGGAGGAGTGGTGGTGGGGGGAGCGATTGGCGGGGGTACCTGGTGGAGGGGGGGAAGAAGAAAGGCGGAAGGGGCGAAGGGAGACACAGGAGGGTTAGGTGACCTATGCTCTCGCCCTTGACAGGAGAGATCTGCCGAGTGCGGTGTATGGAAACTGCTCTGGGGGACTGGTGGTTTTGGTGCTGCTGGTGGTGCTAGTTGTGGTGCTGCTGCTGGTGGTGCTAGTTGTGGTGCTGGTGGTGGTGGTGCTGGTGGTGCTGGTGGGGTGAGGGGGAAGGGACGGGACCCGCCTTGATAAAATGGTGCATGAGCATTAACAGTATAATGCTGGGGTTTGACACGAGGAGACAGTGGAGGTGGTGGGTGAGGTGGGCAAGGGAAATAAGCCTACGCCTACACACCCACCTTGAAGGTACGGAGCACGGGCGGTAGCAGCAGATTTTTGAGTCGACTAAAAAATCGACCCACCTTGGAGGCACGGAGCATGGGCGGTAGCAGCAGTGTGACTTTTGAGGCGCCTCAAAAGTCACCTTGGAGGCACGGAGCACGGGCGGTAGCAGCAGAGTGCACAGGCGTGGACACAGAAGACACGGTGGAGGAGATGGGAGAGGTGGTGGGCGAGGCGGGGAGAGGTAAGCAAAGGTACAAACCCACACTTAGGCACCCACCTTGGAAACAAGGAGCACGGGAGTGTACAGGCGTTGACACGGAGGAGACAGTAGAGGAGACGGTGGAGGTGGTGGGAGAGGCAGGGAGGGGCAGGCCCATCGTGGTGCCTGAGCTGCGAGGCGGGAAGGAACAAAGCACTCACCTTGATGGCATGGTGCACGGGAGTGCACAGGCGTTGACACGGAGGAGACAGTAGAGGAGACGGTGGAGGTGGTGGGAGAGGCAGGCAGGGGCAGCCCCATGGTGGTGCCTGACAGGCTCCTCTCCTCCTCCGTGCTCTCTGACGCGCTAGATCCAAACGGCGCCACTTGCTGAGGGGGGGAAGGAAAGGGGGAATGACGTTTATAGAGACACAGGTGCTTGACAGGCTGCTCCCCTCCTCCGTGCTCTCAGAGGCGCTAGATCCAAACGGCGCCACTTGCTGGCGGTGAGGAAACGGGCGAAACCGGAGCAGAGGAGTGGGGAAAGGGCGGGTGAGTGAAGGTCATAGGGGAGAAACAGGGAGGAGAAGATGGGGTAGAGGCAGAGGGCGAGGCGGGCAGGGGCAGCCCCATGGTGGTCCCTGAGAGGCTCCTCTCCTCCTCCGTGTTGAAACAGCAGGCTAAAACGATAAACACGAAAGAAGGGGGTTTTCACTAGCAGCAGTTGAGATACATATAGGAAACCCTAATTGGGTTGTACTCGCTATAGAGTACCCCACTGCAGGCTAGACAAACATCACATTCTGACACTCCGTGCTCTCTGACGCGCTAGATTCAAACGGCGCCACCCACTGGTGGTGAGAAGAGGGGCGAACGGGGCAGGGGGTGGGAGGGGAGAAACATGAAGCGTACAGTCATGCAATTACAGCGCGAGGAGTCAGAGGCTGACACATGGCACACACATACCATGAGGTGAATTTTGAGTGAACTCAGAAGAAGGTGAGAGGGGAGAAACATGAGGCGCGCAGTCAAGAAATAACAGCGCCAGGAGTCAGAGGCTGGCACAGGTGTGGGACAGGAGTGACAGGCTGGCACAGGTGTGGGAGAAGGACATGAGATGTAAGAAGGGGCATACCATGCTGACATGAAAGCATGCCATGCCATGAGGCCCACGAGCCACAGGCTGACGCAGGTGTGCGAGAAGGAGGCGGCATACAGTACCTAGTGTGATAAAAGGAAACGTCGTACCATAAAAGCATGCCATACCATGAGGTCCTCGTGGCACAGGCTGACGCAGGTGTGGGCGAAGGAGGCCTCCTCTCCTACAGCCTGCTGCTATTAAGGGAAACGTAGTACCATTACCATACCATGGCATGGCAGCACCATGCATGAGATGACAGCATAGCAGCACCACACTGCCATACCATGAGGTCGACGTGCCACAGGCTGACGCAGGTGTGCGAGAAGGAGGCGCCATACAGCCTGCTGCTATATGGGGAAACGTTGTACAATGGGCTATACACAGGCACAGAATGACATGAAGCATGCACTTTATACTTGGTGCCATACCATGAGGTCAACGTGCCACAGGCTGACGCAGGTGTGCGAGAACGAGGCGCCGTACAGCCTGCCGTCGTGAATGCTGACGTCAGCTACCTTGGACCATCCCACGCTGACCGTGTCGAAGCAGCGCACGGGCTCCCACCCCCACACCTGCAAGGGATGGGAGGATGAGAGAAGGTGAAGTGGTGGAGTGAGGTGAAGAGAGGTGGGGAGGTTGGGGAGGGAAAGAGTGGTGTTTCTCGCACCGTCCACCATCCCACACTGACAGTGTCGAAGCAGCGCACAAGCTCCCTCACCGACACTCCGCGCTGACCGTGTCGAAGCAGCGCACGGGCTCCCACCCCCACACCTGCGGATGGGAGGTGAAGTGGTGGAGAGAGGTGAAGAGAGGTCAAAAGAGGTGAAGAGGATGGGGTGGGAATGAGGCGTGTCTGTAGCCACCTTGGACCATCCCACACTGACCGTGTCGAAGCAGCGCACGGGCTCCCACCCCCACACCTGCAGGAGAGAGGAGAAGAGAGGTGAAGTGGTAGAGAGAGGTGAAGAGAGGTGAAGAGGATGGGTTGGGAATGAGTGGTGTTTCTACCACCATTCACCACCCCACGCTGACCGTGTCGAAGCAGTGCACGGGCTCCCACACCACACCCACACCTGCGGGTGGGAAGGAAGGAGGTGATTCGAAGAGCAACCACACGAGTTGACTTTTGAATCGACTCAAAAGTAAAGTCGGCTCCCGCACCACACCCACACCTGCGGATGGGAAGCAAGGAGGTGATCTGAAGAGCAACCACACAAGCTCCCACCCACACATGCCGATGGTTGGAGAACGCAAGAGGGAAAATGTGGGCAAAGAAAGCAAAGATGTGGAGAAGTTTATTGCTAGGGGCGACAGGAGGTAAAGGACACAAAAAGAATCGAGAAAATCGAAGGACCAGGAGACGAAAAGGAGACAGCTGGCACTAGCAGAGCAAGCAATGCGCACCTTGAGCGAGTCAGCAGAGCGAGCAAGCAGCAGAGAGCATCTCAACGCGGCCGGCCTGCGGACGTCTCACCTTGAGGGAATCAGCGGAAGGAGCTAGCAGCGCTTGGCCATCAGGAGTGAAGGCTAGTGAGCGCATGCCACTGGCCTGCAATGGAGGCACGGCAGATTGTAGCAAGCAGCACAGCACCCACCTTGAGTGAGTCGGCAGAGGGGGCTAGCAGCGCTTGGCCATCAGGAGTGAAGGCTAGTGAGCGCATGCCACTGGCCTGCAGTGTAAGGCAAGGCACAAAATAGAGACACGTGTAGGGCCAGAGAGTAGAACAGGGGGGCACAGGGGGGCGCAGGGATACACAGGGGTAAACAGGGGCACACAGGGGTATATGGGCAAACAGCGGAAAACAGGGATAAACAGGGGCACAACAGGATGCAGACTTGAGGTTTTAGTGGGAGAGAGTCGCCGTGTGTATTCAACCAGGCTGCCATTCCTGCTCCTCTTTCCCTGCCTCTGCTCCTCTTACCCCACCTCCACTCCTCTTACCCTAACTCTTCTCTTGACCCACCTCTTCCCCTTTCTACCCTACCTCTGTGCCTGTGCAGCCCAACAATCACACACCTCTGTGCCTACACATGCGCATGTGCACACATGCACACACACAGGTAGACATACCTCCGTGCCTGTGGACCCAACCAGCTCGAACGTCTCCAGGTCCCAGAACTTGCACGTGCGGTCACTGGAGCCTGGTGCATGCACATGGACGCATGTGCACGCACAGTTGAACATACCTACATGCCCAATCTACACTTCTGCCACCGCCACCATCAACGCACCTCCGTGCCTATGGACCCCACCAGCTCGAATGTCTCCAGGTCCCTGGAGCCTGGCGCATGTGCACTGCACACATATACACACATGAACACCCATCTCCACCCCTTGTTACCCTACCTCCGTGCCTGTAGACCCCACCAGCTCAAAAGTCTCTAGGTCCCAGAACTTGCACGTGCAAGTGATATTAGTGGTGAGAGCAGAAGGGTGTTAGTAGGAGCTGCCAGAAACATACCTCTGTGCCTGTAGACCCCACCAGCTCGAACGTCTCCAGGTCCCAGAACTTGCACGTGCGGTCACTGGAGCCTGGTGCATGGGCACCCATGTTCGCGCACAGTTAGACATACCTACGTGCCCTATCTACACTCCTGCTACCGCCACCAGAAACATACCTCTGTGCCTGTAGACCCCACCAGCTCGAACGTCTCCAGGTCCCAGAACTTGCATGTGCGGTCACTGGAGCCTGGTGCATGCATGCACACAGATGGGCACACAAGCACACATGCACACATGTACACAAATGCACACACATTCGAACATCCACACATGCACACGCATGCACACATGTACACACAGGCACACACATTCAATCAAACACATGCACACAAACCCAGACACATGCACACATGCACAAGTCAAGTTAGAGGTACACTTAGAGCAAGGGGGAAGGGCAAGGAAGCAGGATACGTACGTGCCTCAGAGCAAAGGGCACGATTTGTTATCATGAGAGCAGGGTGGACAGGCACTGACAGGAGGGGAGGAGCTGACAGGCACTCACGGCAGGCATGTAGGCGACGGGAAGCAGGGACGGGCGGCACTGACAGGAAGCGAGCAGCAGCTCGTGTGGGTGGAGAGTGAGGCAGGTGACGGCATCGTGGCGGTGCTTGGACGGGCAGTACAGAGCACACACTCTCAGAAGGCACAAGGGGAGAGGGCAGCTCTGACATGAGGCGAGCAGCAGCTCGTGTGGGTGGAGAGTGAGGCAGGTGACGGCATCGTGGCGGTGCTTGGACGGGCAGTACAGAGCACACACTCTCAGAAGGCACAAGGGGAGAGGGCAGCACTGACATGAGGCGAGCAGCAGCTCGTGTGGGTGGAGAGTGAGGCAGGTGACGGCATCGTGGCGGTGCTTGGACGGGCAGTACAGAGCACACACTCTCAGAAGGCACAAGGGGAGAGGGCAGCACTGACATGAGGCGAGCAGCAGCTCGTGTGGGTGGAGAGTGAGGCAGGTGACGGCATCGTGGCGGTGCTTGGACGGGCAGTACAGAGCACACACTCTCAGAAGGCACAAGGGAAGAGGGCAGCACTGACATGAGGCGAGCAGCAGCTCGTGTGGGTGGAGAGTGAGGCAGGTGACGGCATCGTGGCGGTGCTTGGACGGGCAGTACAGAGCACACACTCTCAGAAGGCACAAGGGGAGAGGGCAGCACTGACATGAGGCGAGCAGCAGCTCGCATCGTGGCGGTGCTTGGATGGGCAGTACAGAGCACACACTCTCAGAAGGCACAAGGGGAGAGGGCAGCACTGACATGAGGCGAGCAGCAGCTCGTGTGGGTGGAGAGTGAGGCAGGTGACAACGGGTGGAGGCCTAGATATTAAAAGCAGGATAACAGCGCCTCTTACAGCTAGCAAGCAGCAGCTCGTGTGGGTGGAAGGTGAGGCAGGTGACGGCGTCGTGGTGGTGCTTGAACTCGTGCAGCACCTTGCCTGCCTGCACGTCCCACAGCTGTGATAGAAAGGGGGGGCAGAGAGGCAATACACAAGGGATGAGGCAGGGGCAGGTGAGGCAGGCAGGGGCAGGTGAGGGCGTCGTGGTGGTGCTTGAACTCGTGCAGTACCTTGCCTGCCTGCACGTCCCACAGCTGTGAGAGAGGGGGAGGGGGAGATGGGAGGAGATGCAGAGGAGGTAAGGGCAAGGCAGGGGAGGGTGCTTGAACTCGTGCAGCACCTTGCCCACCTGCACGTCCCACAGCTGCAGGAGAGAGGTGGGGGTAGGGATGCAAGCACAAGGAAAGCAGCAAAGAGTGAAAGGTGAGGCAGGGGCAGGTGATGGCGCCATGGTGGTGCTTGAACTCGTGCAGCACCTTGCCCGCCTGCACGACCCATAGCTGCTTGCAAGGGGAAGGAGAGAGGGTGGGGGAGGGATAGGATGGCAAGGATGAAGTCAGGAAAAAAGCCGTGTTTTGATTTTGAGTCGACTCAAAACACGGCTCATTTCACGAAGGTGGGGTAGGGATAGGTTGAGCAGGGTAGAGTCAGGAAATACACTCCGGGTGCCGCGGAGTGCAGCAAGCAATTTGCCTGCCAGCATCTTCTGCCATAGTAACGAGGTGACTTTTGAATCGACTCAAGAGTCACCAACTTGTCTGCCAGCATACTCTGCCATAGTAACGAGGTGACTTTTGAGACGACTCAAAAGTCACCAACTTGCGTGCCAGCACCTTCTGCCTTGCCTTCCTCTTCCTCCACTCGTTCATCCCTTTCCCTCCTCCCTCCTATGTTCCTCCCTCCCTCCCCCTCACCTTGATCACCGAGTCCTGTCCGCCAGTCATCAGCCACTGCCTATCTGGGCTGAACCGCACACACGCCACGCCCTTCCCATGGTTTTTTAGCACGTGCACTGCCGGTCTTCGCCCTTCTATCCACATCTCCCTTCCCTCCCTTCCCCTGCGTTTCTTCCCCCTCCCTCACCTTGATCACCGAGTCCTGCCCGCCTGTCATCAGCCACTGCCCATCAGGGCTGAACCGCACACACATACTCGCACTCCCTCCCTAACCTTCCCCTCATCCTTGAAACGTGTCTCACCTTGATGACCGAGTCCTGCCCGCCTGTCATCAGCCACTGCCCATCCGGGCTCAACCGCACACAACCCACGCCCTTGCCGTGGTTCTTCAGAGTATGCACTGCGTCCCTCTGCCTTCGCCCTTCTATCTCTATCTCCCCTCCCTCTTTTCCCCTGCGTTTCTCCCCCCTCACCTTGATCACCGAGTCCTGCCCGCCTGTCATCAGCCACTGCCCATCCGGGCTGAACCGCACACACGCCACGCCCTTCCCATGGTTCTTCAGCACGTGCACTGCCTCCTTCTGCCTCGGGTCCCACACGCGGGCAGTGCAGTCCTGGGAGCCCGACGCAAAGAACGGCTCAAAGGGGTGGAAGTCCAGCGAGAGGGCCGACCCCCTGTGGCCTGTTAGGGTGCGCACGGCTGGTGTTTTGGGGACGGGGGGAAATGGCAGAAGGAGAGGTGGTTGGGTCCCACACATGGGGAGTCCTGGCTGCCCGACGCAAGGAACGGCTCAAACGGGTGGAAGTCCAGTGAGAGGGCTGACCCCCTGTGGCCCGTCAGCGCGCGCACGGCTGGTGTGGGAGGGGTTGCAGTGGAGGGGGGAGGAACATTGGCAGGGGACCAGGTTGTTGGGCTCAAAGGGGTGGAAGTCCAGCGACAGGGCCGACCCCCTGTGGCCCGTCAGCGTGCGCACGGCTGGTGTGGGTGTGTGTGTTTGGAGGGGTGGGGGGAGTGGGGGGGATGGGGGGAGAAGAGGGCATAGAGTAACAGAGGGCAGGAAGTCCAGCGAGAGGGCTGACTCCCTGTGACCCGTCAGCGTGCGCACGGCTGGGGGAGGTTGGGTGGGGGTGGGGGGGTGCCCGGGGAGGGGAAGGTGTTGGGGGCGGTGGGCGGGGTATGAGAAGCAGGGCGAGAGGGGTCCAATGAGACAACCAAACCCTGTGGCCCGTTGGGGTGCGCACGGCTGGTGTGAGTGCGTCTGGGGGGAGGGAGGAAAGGAAGGGAAGAGAAGGTGGGGTGGGGCATGCGGTCACGTGGGCGGACGTCCGGCAAGACAATCAACCCCCTGTGACCTGTCAGGGTGCGCACAAGGTGACTCGATTCAAAAGTCAGGTGGGGTGGGGCATGGGGTCACGTCGGCGGAGGTCCAGCAAGACAGCCGACCCCCTGTGACCTGTCAGGGTGCGCACGGCTGGTGAGGGTGGGTGGTGGAGGGAGGGGGGGGTTGGGGTGGGGATGGGGAGAGGGGGGATGAAGCAGAGGAAAAGGAAACAGCTGCGTGGGAGGAGTCCAGAGCAATGGCTGAACCCCCGGTGGCCCGGCTGGGGGAGGTGTGTGTGGGGGTGGGGGAGGTTGGTTTGGGTTGGTTTGGGTTGGGGAAAGGGGGGCGGGGAACGATAAGCAGGACAATAGGTGGGTGGAGGTCAAGGAATATGACCCTGCCAGCCGCCTCCCTCTGCTGCAGGCCCCACACCCTGGCAGTGCACGACTCATTTGGTATTGTGCTGGCACAGACACTGCAACCACAGCTATAATGTGGGGTAGTTGGCCCTAGTTCCAATTAGTCCCAAAGATCTTCACTCTAAAAGGCTCGCCTTTCCCCCTCGTTGAGGTCCCACAGCTTCACAGATCCACTGAGCACCCCCGAGATCGCCTGGTCCTCCGATCTGCTCAGCGGCACTCTCTCCTCTCCACTTGCTAGCTCCACAATTTGATGCCTCACCTTTGGCCCGCCTCACAGTCAGTCCTGGTAAGCTTCACAGAGCGTGCCTCACCTTTGCCCTCGTTGAGGTCCCACAGCTTCACAGATCCACTTAACACGCCCGAGATCGCCTGGTCCTCTGATCTGCTCAGCGGCACTCTCTCCTCTCGCTGGCTTCACGAACACACTGAGCTTCACACACAGTGCGTGGATGCCTCACCTTTGCCCTCGTTGAGGTCCCACAGCTTCACAGATCCACTTAACACGCCCGAGATCGCCTGGTCCTCTGATCTGCTCAGCGGCACTCTCTCCTCTCGCTGGCTTCACGAACACACTGAGCTTCACACACAGTGCGTGGATGCCTCACCTTTGCCCTCGTTGAGGTCCCACAGCTTCACAGATCCACTTAACACGCCCGAGATCGCCTGGTCCTCTGATCTGCTCAGCGGCACTCTCTCCTCTCGCTGGCTTCACGAACACACTGAGCTTCACACACAGTGCGTGGATGCCTCACCTTTGCCCTCGTTGAGGTCCCACAGCTTCACAGATCCACTTAACACGCCCGAGATCGCCTGGTCCTCCGATCTGCTCAGCAGCGCACTTTTCCCAAGCTAGCTTCACTGATTCACTGCGCTCCACGCCATGGATGCCTCACCTTTGCCCTCGTTGAGGTCCCACAGCTTCACAGAACCGCTGAGCACGCCCGAGATGGCCTGATCTTCTGTTCTGCTCAGTAGTGTGCTCTCCACGGCGCTGGTGTTGCCACTCAGCTTCTGCCATGGGATGGCGGAGATGAATGCGTAGAGAGGAATGTGGATGGAGAGAAACAGCAGTGAGCGAAAAGGCAGTGAGCGAAAGTGCATTGGGCGCAGAGACTGCTCAGCAGCGCACTCTCCACGGCGCAAGTGTTGCCACTCAGCTTCTGCCATGGGATGGCAGATATTAATGGAGAGATAGAGATGTGGATGCAGGCAGTGAGTGGACGGCACAAGGACGAGGCATAGAGTCTGGTGACTCAGCAGCGTGCTCTCCACGGCGCTGGTGTTGCCACTCAGCTTCTGCCATAGTTCGACACACAGGGATGGGTAGGGAGGAATGCGGACGCAAAGACAGAGATGTGGATGGAGGCAGTGAGTGGAACAGCACGAGGAGGAGGCACAGAGTCTGGTGACTCAGCAGCGTGCTCTCCACGGCGCTGGTGTTGCCACTCAGCTTCTGCCATAGTTCGACGCACAGGGATGGGTAGGGAGGAATGCGGACGCAAAGACAGAGATGTGGATGGAGGCAGTGAGTGGAACAGCACGAGGAGGAGGCACAGAGTCTGGTGACTCAGCAGCGTGCTCTCCACGGCGCTGGTGTTGCCACTCAGCTTCTGCCATGGGATGGCAGAGATGGATGGAGAGATAGAGATGTGGATGGAGGAAGTGAGCGAATGCTCAGCAGCATGCTCTCCACGGCGAGGGTGTTGCCACTTAGCTTCTGCCATGCCGTGGCACATGTGGATGGAGAGACAGGAATCAAGATGCGGGGACACGTGAGCGAGACGGACACGTGAGCGAAACTGGATTGGTCACAAGGATTGCTCGCTCAGTAGAGTGCTCTCCTGGTGTTGCTGCCCAGCTTCTACGATGGGATGGCATGGACGGAGGGACGAGAGAACAAAGTGGGACGCAGCGAGAAACGCAGTGTGAGGAGAACTGGCACAGAGGCTATCCAGCGGCATACTCTCTACTGCACTCATGCTGCCGCTCAGCTTCTGCGATGGGATGGGATAGATGGAGAGAGGGAGGAATGGAGAGGGACGCTGTAACGAACACTTACGAGCAGCGGCTCACGGTCGTGGGTGGACCAGAGGAGCAGCTTCTTGTCGTCGCCACCAAACAGACATCATTCGCTTGAAACGGATTACCAGAGCGCTTTTACAAACACTTGCGAGCAGCGGTTCGCGGCCATGGATGGACCAGAGGAGCAGCTTCTTGTCGTTGACACCAAAGAGACGTTCATTTGCTCTTAACGGGTTACCAGAGCGCTTTTACAAACACTTGCGAGCAGCGGTTCGCGGCCATGGATGGACCAGAGGAGCAGCTTCTTGTCGCCGCCACCAGAAAGACGTTCATTTTCTTTAACGGGTTACCAGCGCTCTGTTACCAACACTTACAAGCAGCGGTTCGCGGTCGTGGGTGGACCAGAGCAGCAGCTTCTTGTCGTCGCCGCCCGTGATCACCCTCTCGCCCATCTTCCGCCCGAAACTCACGCATTTTACGCTGGCTGTGTGCGTCGCGAGCACTCGTTCGCTTGAAACGGTTTACCAGCACGCTGTTACCAACACTTACAAGCAGCGGTTCGCGGTCGTGGGTGGACCAGAGGAGCAGTTTCTTGTCGTCGACACCCCGAACAGAGATTTATTCGCTTAAACGGGTTACCAGCGCGCTGTTACCAACACTTACGAGCAGCGGTTCGCGGTCGTGGGTGGACCAGAGCAGCAACTTCTTGTCGTCGCCGCCCGTGATCACTCTCTCGCCCGTCTTCCGCCCAATGCTCACGCATTTTACGCTGGCTGTGTGGGCCGCGAACGTTTCTGGTCGCCGTTAGGTTACGTGGTACAGGTTGCGTGGTAAATCAGCGAGTTAAGGAAACCAGGATGGTGATAAAAAAAGCAAGGGAGAATACTGTATCGAAGACGGTAGAGCAAAAGCTGGGGAAGCTGAAAAGAGATTGTATAGTTGGGAAGAAGAGGGGAAACGAGCACAGGAATGGACTTGCAAACCGAACCAGATTCTGCTGGAAAAGTGCGAGTGGCTGGAGAAAAGAGAAAGTGTGTAGCGAGGATACGAATCTTCTGCGCTCTTCGCGTGTCTGGTCGTCCCATCGCAAGCTCTCTGTGTGATGTCGCAAGCTCTCTGTGTGAGTCGCAAGCTCGGTGTGATGTCGATGGCGGTGCAGATTGGTCAACTAGCTGCAGATTGTGACGGGAACGATACTGCTAACTGGGTGCCTACATGTACTTATTCGACTACCCTACACACTAAGGCTGGAGGGCTCTCATGATTTAGTAGCTCAAATCCATGCTTGTTGGAGACCCCACTAAAGCAGAAAGACGTCCACCTAAACGTGTATCTACAACGTGCCGGCCTAGGTGTGTCTTGACTGTCTTCGGAGTCTAGCACTACTACGCCATCAGAACGACGATGATGGACCAAACAATGACACTCGCAATCTTCGTCCTTTCGTAAGAAACGATACTAAAGATACTAGCTACTACAAAAGCCACGTCACTACGAAATGCGTGACCGAATGGCGGCGCGGGGTAACGAAACGCAAGAATCTAGAGAGCTGATCAGCCAGCTCTAACTGTCTTGTTCGGGCTGAACCGCGAGGCACGATCAGGTAATTCTTAGATTCTAGTTCTTTTCTAACGGTGTTGAGCTCCTTGGTCTTTGGTGGAGTTCTCGAGGTGACAGATGCTTTTGGCGGGAAACCCAAAAAACGGCTCTGCTCTGCTCATGGTCATGCTCTTTCTTGCTCTGCCATTGCCATGGCATGCCGAACTGAATGTGATGCAGTTACCATTGACGAGCATATTTCATGTTTCTCCCATGTTCAGTTTCAAGGAAGGTGTTTTCGCAGTGGGTAACGAAGTCTAACGTTTCGGACTGACGAACACACAAATTCGCCCAGGTATCCCAATACCCTCATCCCGGGTGCTGAAACATGTGCCTTGGTTTGGGGTCTCGGGAAAAGCCCGCCAGTGGTCATCTGGCCCATTCGTTATACGAACTGACACCGAACCGCTACCAACATGTCAGTCCACAGACCCTCACTTTTCAAAAACCAGGAAGCTGTTTGTCTTTGCAACCATATGCAACCAAATTTGCAAAAAGGGGAATCTCGGCAGCTTTACCGCTCAACGAGTTTCCCTGTTGCGCGTTTTTGCTCGTGACACATCTTGAAGATTTCAGCAGCAGGGAAGTGGGGCTGATCAGTGATAAAATCATACCGCTCAGCTCGTACGCGCCGCGATCACCGTTCGACATCACGTCGGCGCCTGAAGCCATAAATTCCCCGCGTCCAATCTGGCGCTACGACCAAGCGTTCACTGCACCGTACCGGTCTTAGCTACCCGTTCTGTGCCTTTAAGTCCTTCTGTCGCGCCGCACTGTAGTAGTAGCATCCATGGCGTCTTCCGGCCTCAGATCGCTCCAGCATTTTCGTTCTCGATCTTCAGCAATCCCTCTCGCTCGCCGCGCCAAATCGAACCATTCCCTCGATTATGTGGATTCGTTGTCGAATCAACTCGCGAGACTGCTGCATTCGAGCGATGCACGAGAGTCGCGCGACAGCCATAGTAGCGACTGCTGCGAAAATGGGCCATCTTCGAAACGGGTTACCACGAATCTGGAATCGGGTGCAACCGAAGCAGCGCCGAACCTCGAGCGGCCGACAGACGAGCCTCCTGGGAGGTCAGGGGTAGCAACGGGGTTCGGAGCCGGCAACAGCTTCGGCGGGACAAGGAGGTTCGGATCCCGAGAGAGCAGGTTCGGCGAGATCCAGGCGGATCGCGGCTTGCTGAATCGGATTATGAACCTCGCTTCTGCCGTGGGGAGTGCAACGAATAGCAGCGCGAGTAGGGTCGATGCGGACGGTGCTGTTAGCAGCAACTCCGATAAAGGCCCAAGAGATGAAAGTCGAAGAGACGCTAGCAGTGATGTCAGCAGCAGCTCCGATAAGCACTGTTCCGTTACCAGCAGTGGGGCCAGCAGCGCCACTGAGGTGTTCCAGGATTCGATTGAAACTACCACGTCGGCGGGCGATGGGACAGGAGGAGTTGGTGCGGCGGCGTGGGAGCGAGCGGTTGGGGAAACCGGTCCTGAGAGGCTAGGAGCGATGGAGGGTTTTGAGACGCCTGGAGAAACCGGTCTTGAGTGGTTGAGAGCGGCGTCGGAAGGAAGAGAGGGCGGAGCGTCGGAGGAGCGTAGGAGCAGCAGCAACATTTGCAGCAGCATTACAACCAGCAGCAGCAGCAGCAGCACGAGCAGCAGTAGCAATGGCAGTAGCAGCGGCAACAGCAGTGGCTTGGACGCACTCAGGCTTTTGCTTAGGCCACAGGGTATCGAGCGAACGGGGGAGGAGGCCCCACAAGAACGGGGAGGTTTGGGCGAGAGAGGGAAAGACTGGGGCACGGAAGGGTCGAGAGAGCAGAAGAAAAGCGAGGAAGAGGAGATATTGAGGAGGGATGGCGGTTTTGGTGACCCTGATGTTGCTGTGGAAGGGGGTGTGAGTGCTTCAGACGACGCAGCTGCCTTTACTAGAGGCGAACGGCCTTGGAATGGCGTTGCAGCGAGGCAGGCTATAACGAGGACGGATGTGGAGTATACGTGTTGCTATGGAGTGCAGGTAGCGGGGCTGCCTGTGGACGTATCAGAGGAGGACACGTGGCAGATGATGGAGGGGCGAGGAGGAGAGGTGGTGGATGTGAGGCTGTACAAAGGGACACGTGGCAGGGGCACACGGGCTGTAGTGTATTTTAAGACTGAGGAAGGCTTTCTGAATGCTCTATCTTCCTCCCATCACTCTTCCTCCTCCTCTTCCTCTTCCATCTCTTCCTCCTCCTCATCATCCTTTTCCTCCTCCCCCTCCTCCTCCTCCTCCCCGCTCTCTCCTCCTCCTCCTGTCTCCTCCCTTCACTCTCCTCCTCCTCCTGTCTCCTCCCTTCTCTCTCCTCCTCCTCCTGTCTCCTCGCCTCTCTCTTTCACCCCCTGCAGACACACCCTCCCACTCCTCTCCCCAACCACCCAGGCCCACGTTGACAAGCTGACGTGGCAGCAGCAGCACGTGACGTGGCAGCAGCAGAGTGGGAGCGGCAGCAAGCACACGGCAGAGAGGGGTGTGAGAAACGGGGAGCACATGGCAGGGAGTAGCAGGAGGCAGCAGCAGGGGAGGGTTCAGGGTTTAGGGCATAGTGCTTTAGGGCTTAGTGGTTCAGACGGTCTGCTAGAGCTTCTAAGCTCCCAAATACCCCGCGTTTCACAATCGGGTTCCACTGGCAGTTTACCCGTTTCTAGTGGTGTAGACGCTAGTTTAGGCTCGGAAAGAGCAGGTTCGGTGGCAGCTGGTTCGGGAGGTGCAGGCTTGGGGATGTTAGGTTCGGCGGGAGCGGCATCAGCAGCAGGAAGGCGGGTGGTGGAACGGTCAGGAAAAGGTTCCGAACTGCCCGACAGCTCTTTCTCTTTCCTTCCGCTTGCAGCAAAATCAAGCTTCTTTACAGTCGCACTCACTGATGTCTCACCATCGGTCAGTGTAGCCCAGATTCGAGCAGCTCTTGAAGAATTCGGGCAGGTGGACAGCCTGCGATTGGAGCAATCTGCATTTCGGTCAGCTGGAAAAACATCAGAAGGGGGAGCTGGCGGACCTTTCAACCAATCAGATTCCTTGCCTGCTCCTGAGCCACAGCTACACGCAGTGGTGACTTTCCAGGTAAATTCTGCATTGATTTTCCGCTTTTGATGCTTGCAGTTTCCCTGTGCCACTGCCATTCTCTCATGACAAGTGTTGCGTGTGTAACTTGAGGGTTTCTCCTGCCCCCACGTGTCTATTTCCCCACCCACCCACACAGTCAAAGCACGCATATCAAGCAACCCTAACCACCTGTTGCGTGTGTGACTTGAGGGTTCCTCCTGTCCCCCACCACAATACCTGTTTAGCCACCCACCCACACAGTCAAAGCACGCATATCAAGCAACCCTAACCACCTGTTGTGTGTGTAACTTGAGGGTTCCTCCTGTCCCCACTTTTGAGTCAACTCAAACGCTTCTCCTTTCCCCTCCCCGACGCAACTGTTCCCCCACCCACCCGCACAGTCAAAGCACGCATATCAAGCAATCTGCACAGGCTGCTCTTTTTGAGTCCACTAAACAATCTGCCCGCCTGTTGTGTGTGTAGGTGAAGGGTTTCTCCTGTCTCCCCACACCTTATCTATCTCCCCACCTGTTGTGTGTAACTTAAGGGTTTCTCCTGTTCCCCCACCACCATACCTTATTCCCCACCCATCCACACAGTCAAAGCAGGCACAGCAAGTCTCCCCACACCTTATCTATCTCCCCACCCACCCACACAGTCAAAGCAGGCACAGCAAGTAGCCCCGGTCACTCTCTTTGAGTCGACTGTTGAGGCTCCTCAATTTTTGAGGCTTTTGAGGCGCCTCAAAAGCAGTCAAGACAGGAACAGCACGCAGCCCTGGCTACTCCTTTTGAGTCGACTGAACAATCCGCCCACCTGTTGTGTGTAACTTAAGGGTTTCTCCTATTCCCCCACCACCATACCTTATTCCCCACCCATCCACACAGTTAAGACAGGAACAGCATGCAGCCCTGGCTACTCCTTTTGAGTCGACTGAACAATCCGCCCACCTGTTGTGTGTAACTTAAGGGTTTCTCCTGTTCCCCCACCACCATACCTTATTCCCCACCCATCCACACAGTTAAGACAGGAACAGCATGCAGCCCTGGCTACTCCTTTTGAGTCGACTAAACAATCCACCCACCTGTTGTGTGTGTAACCTGAGGGTTTCTCCAGCCTCCACCACCACCATATATTTTTCCCAACCTTCACAGTCAAAGCAGGCGTATCACGCTGTCCTAGCCACTTTTGAGTCAACTCAAAAGTTTCTCTTTTCCCCTCCCAGACGTAACTGTTTCTCCTCCCACCCACACAGTCAAAGCAGGCACAACCATTCTTTTTAAGCTGACTAAAAAATCCGCCCACCTGTTGTGTGTTTGAAGTGAGGGTTCCTCCTGTTCCTCCCACCACCGTATCTTATTGATACGTCTCAAAAATCTGCACCCCACCACCGTATCTTATCCCCACCCACACAGTCAAAGCAGGCGTATCAAGCAGCTCTGGCCACTCGCATCGTGACACTTGGCAGCACCACAGCGCACATCCGAGCCTGCCCTGCAGGCTTGGAGCCGCTGGTGGTCCGGTTCGAGTCCAAAAACACTCACCGCCGACAGGCTCGGCACCAGGCTCGGCAGCAGGGGCGGCAATCTTTGGACTGTAGCGCCGTCCACTTCTGGCCTCAAGATATCCCGGTGCTGGCTGTGGATCTGCGCGCGGCGGGAGTGGTCGATGTTACGATTGCGGTTACGGACGGCAGCTCACAGGGAGTGGCAGAGGCGAAGGAGAGGTGAGGTTGGTTGGGATTGCAAACAGGGTAACAGGGGAGTGTGGTTGTCGTAAGAGAGGTAGGTAACAGATGGCAGCTCGCAGGCAGTGGCTAAGGTGAAGGAGAGATGAGACTGGGTAGGCAGGCAACGTGGGTGACCTGATAAAGTGGGTATCAGTCCCCTGACAGTCCACTGGCAGGCAGAGTGGTTGCCGTGAGAGAGGTAGGTAACAGATGGCAGCTCGCAGGCAGTGGCTAAGGTGAAGGAGAGGTAAGGCTGGGTAGGCAGGCAACGTGGGTGACCTGGTAAAGTGGGTATCAGTCCCCTGACAGTCCACTGGCAGGCAGAGTGGTTGCCGTGAGAGAGGTAGGTAACAGATGGCAGCTCACAAGCAGTGGAGGAGGTGAAGGAGAGGTGAGGCTGGTTGGGCTTGCAAACAGGGTAACAGGGGAGTGTGGTTGTCGTGAGAGAGGTAGGTAACAGATGGCAGCTCGCAGGCAGTGGCTAAGGTGAAGGAGAGATGAGACTGGGTAGGCAGGCAACGTGGGTGACCTGGTAAAGTGGGTATCAGTCCCCTGACAGTCCACTGGCAGGCAGAGTGGTTGCCGTGAGAGAGGTAGGTAACAGATGGCAGCTCGCAGGCAGTGGCTAAGGTGAAGGAGAGGTAAGGCTGGGTAGGCAGGCAACGTGGGTGACCTGGTAAAGTGGGTATCAGTCCCCTGACAGTCCACTGGCAGGCAGAGTGGTTGCCGTGAGAGAGGTAGGTAACAGATGGCAGCTCACAAGCAGTGGAGGAGGTGAAGGAGAGGTGAGGCTGGTTGGGCTTGCAAACAGGGTAACAGGGGAGTGTGGTTGCCGTGAGAGAGGTAGGTAGAAAGCTGATGGCAGCTCGCAGGCAGTGGCGGAGGTGAAAGGCAGGTGAGCTGGGTGGTGTGGCAACATGGGCTGGTTCTCAAAAACCGGCTCGTGGTGTGGCAACATGGGTGGGTGGCTGTGTGAAGAGGGTGTGTGGGGCGGCATTGTGAAGAGGGTGTGTGGGGCGAGCCCCCAGTGGGCTGTGAGTCTCCCCTTTGATCTCCTCATCAGCCCCTGCTGCCCCTTGGAGCCTGGAGGAGGGGGAGCGGAGAAGCAGAGGGCACAGTGTTTTTCCTTCCACCTATCCCATACCCCCTGTTGTCCTGCAGGCTTAAGGCGGCGAGCCCCCAGTGGGCTGTGAGTCTCCCCTTTGATCTCCTCATCAGCCCCTGCTGCCCCTTGGAGCCTGGAGGAGGGGGAGCAGAGAAGCAGAGGGCGCGGCTGCAGAAGGTGCAGGATAGGCTGGATGGCATGGGCTTGCGGTTACAGCGGTTACTGGTTCAGGTGGAGGATTTGTCGGATGTGATTAGCCGAGAGGTGGCTGCTTTAGAGGGTGACTTGTGAGAATGATAGAAGGTGCAGGATAGGCTGGATGGCATGGGCTTGCGGTTACAGCGGTTACAGGTTCAGGTGGAAGATTTGTTGGATGTTATTGGTCGAGAGGTGGCTGCATTAGAAGGTGACCTTTTAGAATGATTGAAGGTGCAGGACAGGCTGGATGGCATGGGCTTGCGGTTACAGCGGTTACAGGTTTAGGTGGAAGATTTGTCGGATGTGATTGGTAGAGAGGTGGCTGCGTTAGAGGGCGGTTTAGATGGGGATGAGGATAGCGATCGGGTGTAGTAAGGGGTGGGTTTGGGTACAGTTATATGTTAATGCGCGTGTATAGCCATGAACGTGTTACGTTACCGAGTGTGAATAACTGCTTCAAAGGTAGCATACTTCGATTCACTCAGCCTTCCCCCCTACACACTTCCTCTCAATTTGCTTACATGTACGCAGAGGCATTCGAACGTGCACGCATGTGTTAAAATTGCTGTGGCGTAATACTTTTTGAGCTCAGGAAGCCCTTAGATCCGTATACATACGTTTTGAGCATTGATTTATCGGTTTGATTCCACTATCTCGTAAGTCCATGTTCTATTACTGCCTCTTATGCATACTGTACCATATGAACATGTCAATTGCTTAGCGGTTGACCCGTTGCTCATGCTTCTTTTTGTACTCAGAAATATTGGTAAATGCTGGCAAATCTTTGTGTTTCTGAAAACAAAATGTTGGAGCATCATTTGTTGTGTTACGGTATCCAGGGAATTATATTTCATTACTGAGGTTTTGCCTGGTTTGTCGTGTTGCTGTCTTTTTGTGGCTTCTGCGAGTGTGAGGGGGCACCACCTCGACCTTCAGATATTTTAATGCAAACCGAACTTTATTTATTGGCTGCAGCAATAGCAGCTTTGATCTGACGTGGCAATGTCCCTGCTGGAAAGTTCCGTCCAGAGGCATATTCGAATCGAAGTCGTGAAGTGGACTGGCCTGGGTATCCTGCTGAGCCAGGGCTGGCTGAACTCCTGTGTCAGACTAGGTGGGATTTCTGACCGGACCCGAGGCTTGGTGCCGATTTCTGACGAGCCTGCGGTATATTCTCCCAGACTTACAGCACTTTTGTTGCCACGTAAGCTCGAGGAAAGTCAGATTGTGACGCGTGGAAACGGTTCACCTACAATAATGAAATTCAGCCGTCGAAAATCCGAAGCCAAACCACTAGAGCAAAAAACAGCTTTTGCCATGCTGGGACCATCGAAGCGCGCATTTCGAAGCTGACCTGACCTGAGGTATATGTTTCGCGCCGCCATCTTTTCCACCGTGCCCCTTCCCTTGCCTTCCACATCTTCCCCACATTTGATTGTCCCTAGCAAACAGCCAAAGCAATTTCAGCGAAAGCCGAAATTGACCACTCTGAAACGAAATCGGCTACGATTTCCGACTGAAACACCCATTCTATACCTACCAAAACCCTTTCAGCCACTAAAATTCTAACACTGTACCTCATTCCCTTACCAAGCAGGCACGCTGCTCGCGCAACTAATGCTACTCTCTCATGTTTGCGAGGAGAAGAAGCCGGCCAATGCTGTGTTTCTGCTCGTTACTGTAACAATACAGCCCCGCAGCCAACAGTCCATCCGTGTCCATGTATTTGTTTGGTTGCCACCACCGTCCACGCTGAAAGATTTCTCTTTGAAGGAATTCTGTTGGAATCGTACATTTTTTAGTGACTCGAACTCAGTCGAATCCTCAACCACATGATTTGAACACAGTTACCACATGATTTGAACCAACGTTTCAGGGACGAAGACGAAGCTCCCAAGCCCCCAACCCCTCGCTGAGTCCAGTTACGCGTAGTTCACAAACATTCAGCTTCGGTTTTGGGGTGTGGGGTGTTGTGTCCAACTTGAAGCTCCTTAGTCGTGTCTGCCGTCGCATCATACCGCGGAACGGTACCGCATTTTGCGGACTCGTCGAATCACATCGTGGCTATCAAGCGGGAAGACATGGAGATCGAGGAGGAGCAGTCTCCTCCCCAGCAGCAGCGGCGCCCCGGAATGGCGGCGGCGATGGCGGCGTGGCTGGTCGAGGCGCGCGACGGGTCGTTGAGTCTGAGCGAGGATGCGCTGGCGTTCGCCATTGCGGAGTGGCGGATGAGCGGCGCGACGAAATCGGCGCGCATCCACCTTGTGCACGTGCTCACGCACATCTCCGTCGATCGTAAGCCTGCCGCGCTGCTTGGAATGAATTCAAGTCCCTTTCGCGCTCTTGCGTCGCGCGAGCCCTCGGTGATACCGAGGCTTCATGTGCGATTTCTGGCCGGCGGCGGAGGCGGGGTTTGAGTTTCAGAAGCTGACGGATGCCGTGACGGCCTCGAACCGTTCCACCCATCGCTATGTTTCCCTCCCCTCGACTGATGCATCTCCCTTTCCGTAACCCCATTGGTGACCACGATGCCGCTGCCCATCAGCGAGGTCATTCCACCGGTAACGACCATCTCGTACCGTCACTTACCCCTCGCGTGCTCCTGCTCCTATGTCCCCCACTCGGCCTCTACCAATTGATCCGATGGGTGGCATGGCAGGCGACAAGATGCGGCTGCCCATCAGCGAGGTCGCTGACTGCCGACACGCACGAGAGCAACATGTACTATTGCTTACCCCCTCCTTTCCCCTACCTTATGGCTGGCTTGGCAGGCGACATGATGCGACTGCCCATCAGCGAGGTCAGCCCGATGACTGCGGACACGCACGAGAAGAACATGCGCGCGATGCTGCTCGACCCGCTCGTCAAGTTCGCGCTAAAAAACGAGGTATTAACTCACTGCTCTCAGATGCGTTATCGTGGCTGCGCGTTCTCAGTACTAGTAGTAGGAGCAGAATTACGATCGTTATTTTATTTTTTGCGTGTGTTCAGACTGTTTCCGTTCTGACTTTCTCGTTAGGCGGCTGCGTGCCACAGGCTCGTTCAAGCAGGTGCAACGGTCGGTTGTAGGGTTTAGAGATGCATTCTTCCCAACCCCCGCTCCTCTCCGCCCCCCTCCCTCCCCCTTCTCCCCCCCCACCCACTCACCACTTAACCCTCCGCGCATCAGGCGGAGGTGGGCGTCCTCGTCGTGCGCAACGACGACCGCAGGCGGGGATGCTGGAGGCCATTCTCTAACCTTTCCCCTCCCCCTTACCTCCCCTTTTCTCCTTCTCCGCTCCTCTCGTCTGTTCCCTTCCCCCTCCCTCTTCTCTCGCCGCATCAGGCGGAGGTGGACATCATCGTCGTGCGCAACGACGACCGCAAGGCGTTTATTTCGGAGGTCCTTTCTCACCCTTGCCGTCCCTCCTCCCCCCATCCTCCTTTCTCCTCCTTCCCCTCTCTCTCTCGCCGCACCAGGCGGAGGTGGACATCATTGTCGTGCGCAACGACGACCGCAAGGCGGGGATGCTGGAGATCGCCAAGCAGCTCTCGCCGCACCGCGTCTTCGTCTCCGCCAAGTACGCTGCGCGCCGTTTCCCCCCTTCCCCCTCCTCTCCCCCCTTTCCCCTCTCCCCCCATTTCCCCTGCTTTCCACCGCGTTTTCGTCTCCGCCAAGTACGCTGCGCGCCGTTTTCCCCTCCCCCCTCCCCCCTCCTCTCCTCTCCCCACTTTCCCACCTCCCCCATTTCCCCTGCTTTCCACCGTGTCTTCGTCTCCGCCACGCACGCTACAGCTCGCACTTCTGCACTCCGCGATTCGCTCGACTTCTAAACGTTCATTCTGCGGTTCGTTTCTTTCTGTCTTGTTTCCTCTCTGCGACCCGTTTTCACTTTCCTGCATTCATCTGCCTTTCTATTTCCATCACCTCCTTTCAGGCCCAGCATGTTCGGAAAGCGGTCCGCCATAGCGATCATCGAAGCCTTATCCGGGCCGTTTTTCGCGGCGCACCTCCCGGACAACGCGAGGCTCGTCGCGCTGCAGGGCAAGAAGGTCCTTAAAGACATCACCATCGGCAGCCCCGGATCCTGCGCCGCGTCTCCCGTCGTGGAACTGGCGCGCGGGAATGCTGCTGGCCGGGACGCGCACTATCTCACCGCGCCCCAAACCCCCCCGCGGGGGTTCCTCTCCCCCGCAGGCTCGCGCAAGTTCTCCCCCCCGGCGGAGCGCGAACCGGGCACCAACTCCACCTCTCCGCCCGGAGCGTCCTCCGCATCCCCCCCCGCCAATGGCGCTGCTGCTGCCACGTCATCGTCGTCCGGATCAGGCAAGCTGAGCGCCAAGCTGACGTCATTCTGGCACACGAGCTCGCAAGACTTGTCCGGTTCACAGTCCGGGCCGCAGAGGAGCGAGTCCTTGGGATCTCCGCCCCGCAGTCTAAAGTCCGCGTCGCCCGCGGACAGCAACAGGAGCTTCAAGCAGCAGTCGCAGCCGCGCCCGCCGTCGCCGGGTTACTTCGAGGCGTCGCACAGCAGCAAGTGGGGAGAGAAAGCGTCGCAGAGCGGCAAGAAAGCGCCGACGAAGCCGGGAATCGTGGTGGACGGGCGCGGGGGCGCGGACGCGGACGGGCTGGAGGTGACTCTAGTGGAGGGGGAGACTCCGCGGTCGCGCGGGGGCGTACAGGGCGGAGCCTCGATGCCCTTCCGCCGATGCTCGGAGGACGGCAAGGCGGCGGACGCGGGGCACGCGGATGCATTCGACGGTCCGTTCGACGGACGCAGCAGCACCACCGGTAGTCTCGTCGCGACGCGACCGCCGCACAGGAACGCGCTCCCGTCTCTTCCCTCGATTTCATCGCAGCCCGGCTGTCTGCATCTGGACGCTGGCACGGTCGCGGGAGCCACGGGGAATTTCAGCGACCGCCTCTGCCTCATGCCGCGCCACCCGCTCGTGCGCGCTTATAACGGGTACATGGGCGGGATCCAGATCGTCGCCGCGCAGATGAACGGCCCGGATTGGCTCTCGGGCCCGGCAGATCCCGAGTCTGCTTCGTCTGTTCCGTCTCCCTTTGAGGCTGCCGCGCAGCGGTTCATTGCGCCACTAGAGCACGCGCACATCTGCCCGCTGCTCGGCTGCTCCCCGTCCCTCCGCTGCCTCGTCTACCCGCGCCCACCTGGCAGCACCTCATTGGCCACGCGCCTCGCCTGCTGCGGCGCTGGCGGCGGCGGTGCTATGAGTAGAACGAGCAGCAGCGGGAGTCTGGTGCATAGGAGCAGCAGCGCAGGGAGTTTCAATAGTCCCGATAGCAGCACCAGTGAGAAGTATGTGGAGGGTAGTGTGGGGAACGGCTCGGTTGCGGGCAGGAGTCTGGGCGGCGGTGGGTCGCTCAGGCCGCTGAGCTGGCAGACCCGGCTGAAATTCGTGACTCAGACGTGCCGTGCGCTGACGTGGCTGCACCAGCAGTCGCCACCTGTCTCGGCGGGGTGCCTGGGAGTGGAGACTGTGCTGTTGACTCGTGATGACTCGTGCAAGCTGCTGCTGGCTGGTGTGGCGGCGCTTGCAGCAAATCCGGGGAAAATGGTTGAGAAGCTGAGTAGGGAAATGGGAATGGAGGGGTATATGTGCTTGGCAGAGGACGGGGGAGAGAGGAAGGGAAGGGAGGGGCATGGAGTGGGTTGGAATGAAGGTGGGAAGGAGAATGGGACAGGACAGAGTGGGGGAGCAGAGGCTGGGGATGTGTTTGCTTTTGGGTTGCTTATACTGCATCTGCTTACAGGGTGGGTGGACGGTGGGGCGGTTCGGCAGCTTCTGGCTGCTTGCTGGGCGGCGGCAGACATCCACCGGGCGGTGGGGGTGGTGGCGCGGGCGGCGCGCCTGTCATGTCATATGCAGCCGTGCTGTGATTGGCCGGAGGAGGTGTTGTATTCTCTGGCAATGGTGGCACTGGAGTGTGCGGAGGAATGTGAGGAGTGGAGACCGGTGCTGGTGGGTTGTGTGTTGCCTCAGGTTTTGGAAATTGAGGCTGACGCTCAAGCTGGGCTTGTAAGCTCATAATTATCACACATTGGTGTGTTCTTTTTGTA
This sequence comes from Closterium sp. Naga37s-1, assembly GCA_947471745.1. Classification (NCBI taxonomy): domain Eukaryota; kingdom Viridiplantae; phylum Streptophyta; class Zygnematophyceae; order Desmidiales; family Closteriaceae; genus Closterium; species Closterium sp. Naga37s-1. Next base: position 3,363,510 of record CANJKZ010000830.1, read on the forward strand.
GTATTTTTTATAATCTGTGTTGCTAGGCTTCATTTCTACATCTAATGGCATTGTATAATATATAATTGTGGCTGATGTTATACAAGATTGTACACAACCGCATTCCTGATTTGGTATTGAATCAATTTGCAACTGTAGCGGGTCTCGCAAGTTTTCGCGCACCTGATTGGTGGAGTAGCAGCAGCCTCGAAATTTGCAAATTTCTAGGTTGACAAGCTTGTTTCAATTAATGGGTCGCTCAATAGCGAGGATCTGGCCGGAAGTTGTTTCGTTTCGCAAGCTTCTGGTCCATAGTAATTGCGGCTGTTTCTGCGTGCATACGAATTTCGTTATGGCACATTATGCGCCGCTTCCAGCGCTACCCGCGCTTACCTCTTCCCGTTCAACACCGTCCCCTGACTTCCCCCCTCACATTATGTTTCTAGTCAATGCTGAGACTGGTATTTGCTGCAAATCAAGTCGCCCAAGCCATTTCCAAAACAAATTCCGGAGCATACTACAGCCTCTCCCTCGATACAGTCACCCGTTCCTGCAACAGCCTTTTCGCTCGCCAGCGCCGTCTCGCACCTCGTTACAGTCACACCGACATCTCTCCTCTCGACCATCCCGGCGGCAGATACCGCCTGCCCCAGTCGTAGCCGCGGCGCGACAGGTGCAGGTGCCTTCCGAATCGCGTCGCGCGGCGCAGGTGGATCCGGGCCGGTGGGATCTGTCGCCCGAGTGGTGGGGACCGCAGGGCGGGGGATGGGGAAGAGGGGCGGGCGTCGAGATTTTCTCTCAACGGTCGGATTGGGGGAATGGCACCGTTTCTGTCACATCTCACCCAGCGTCCGACGAGGCAAGCTGCTGCGTGCCCTCGTTATTATCACCCTGGGAACTCTCGTTATGATTACCCCTTCTGTGGCTATCACCCCTCCCTGGCAGGATTACCTCCCGCCACCTTATTCCTCCCCCTTCCGTGGCTCGAGCGGTGCGCGTGCTAAGGCACGAGCTGACTTTTGAGTCGACTCAAAAGCCCGCCCTCCCCCCATCGCCCCCATCCGCAGGACGCGGAGGAATGGGGGGAAGAAGAAGGGGCAGCAGTGCGCGTGCTAAGGCACGAGTGGCGGGTGTTGAGGCTCAATGACCCCTTCCCCTTATCCCCGTCGTCCCCCCATTCCCCTCATCTGCAGGACGTGGAGGAGTGGGAGGAAGAAGGCAGGGCAGTGCGCGTTCTAAGGCACGAGTGGCGCGTGCTGAGATTCAACGGCACGAGGCAGAGCGTGACCGCTTCGTCCTTTTGTGCCTGCCTTCCCCCTCCCCCTATCCCCGCCCTCCCTCCATCTCCCGCATCTGCTCTGCAGGACGCGGAGGAATGGGGGGAAGCAGAAGGGGCAGCAGTGCGCGTGCTAAGGCACGAGTGGCGCGTGTTGAGGTTCAACGAGAGCACGAGGCAGAGCGTTGCGCGGGTGGCTACAGTGGCTGTGGATGTGACTGTAACGGGGGAGAGTGATGTGACTAAAGGAGGGAAGGGAGAGGGGGAGAGGAGGCGTGTTATACTGCAACGGCAACAACCAGACTGCCTCGCGTTTGAATGTATGTGCGTCTCCTCTTGCCCCATTTGTCGCTGGTTCACCCGGAAGGTGAGGGAGAAGAAGGTGAGGGAGAGAAAGGTGAGGGAGAGGTAACAGAGAAGGGGGCTGGAGAGGGGGAGAGAGGAGGCGCGTTATACTGCAGAGGCATCAACCGGACTGCCTTGCGTTTGAATGTGCATGTGTGCGCCTCCCCCTTGCTGGTTTTTGAGGCGTCTCAAAAGAGGGAGAGAGGAGGCGCGTTATACTGCAACGGCAACAACCGGACTGCCTTGCGTTTGAATGTGCGTGTGTGCGCCTCCTCTTACCCCCTTGCTGGTTTTTGAGCCTAAACCCAAAAGAGGGAGAGAGGAGGCGTGTTATACTGCAACGGCAACAACCGGACTGCCTTGCGTTTGAATGTGCGTGTGTGCGCCTCCTCTTACCCCCTTGCTGGTTTTTGAGCCTAAACCCAAAAGAGAGAGAGAGGAGGCGTGTTATACTGCAACGGCAACAACCAGACTGCCTTGCGTTCGAATATATGTGCGTCTCCTCTTGCCCCCTTGCTGGTGCACGCACACTCTTACTGCCCTGCTAATAGGGAAGGGGGGTGGAGAGGGAGAGGGGGAGAGGAGGCGCGTGATACTGAAGTGGCAGCAGCCAGACTGCCTTGCATTCGAATGTTTGTGCGTCTCCTCTTACCCCCTTGCTGGTTTTTGAGCCTAAACCCAAAAGAGGGAGAGAGGAGGCGTGTTATACTGCAGCGGCAACAACCGGACTGCCTCGCTTGCGAATGTGTTCCTCCTCGTGTCCCCTTGCTGTTGCACGCACACTTTGAGTGCCCTCCTATCAAATGCCGATCTCCCATTGTTCCCTTGCTGTTGCACGCACAGTGCCCTGCTAATAACTGCCCATCTCCCATTGCCCCCTAGTTGGTGTAGGCTTGTTTCGAGTGCCTTAGCATAAGCATAAGCATAAGCATAAGCATAAGCATAAGCATAACCATCAGCATCAGCATCAGCATAAGCATAAGCATCAGCATTATCATCAGCATAAGCATCAGCATAAGCATCAGCATCAGCATAAGCATCAGCATCAGCATCAGCATCAGCATAAGCATCAGCATCAGCATAAGCATCAGCATCAGCATAAGCATCAGCATCAGCATAAGCATCAGCATCAGCATCAGCATAAGCATCAGCATCAGCATCAGCATAATCATAAGCATAAGCATCAGCATAAGCATCAGCAACAGCATAAGCATCAGCATCAGCATCAGCATAAGCATCAGTATAAGCATAAACATCAGCATAAGCATCAGCATCAGCATAAGCATCGGCATCGGCATCAGCATCAGCATAAGCATAAGCATAAGCATAAGCATAATCATAAGCATCCGCATCAGCATCAGCATAAGCATCAGCATAAGCATCAGCATAACCATCAGCATCAGCATAAGCATCAGCATAAGCATAAGCATAAGCATAAGCATCAGCATCAGCATCAGCATCAGCATAAGCATCAGCATAAGCATCAGCATAAGCATCAGCATCCGCATAAGCATCAGCATAAGCATCAGCATCAGCATAAGCATCAGCATCAGCATCAGCATCAGCATCAGCATCAGCATAAGCATCAGCATCAGCATCAGCATCAGCATAAGCATCAGCATAAGCATCAGCAACAGCATAAGCATCAGCATCAGCATCAGCATAAGCATCAGTATAAGCATAAACATCAGCATAAGCATCAGCATCAGCATAAGCATCGGCATCGGCATCAGCATCAGCATAAGCATAAGCATAAGCATAAGCATAAGCATAAGCATAAGCATAATCATAAGCATCCGCATCAGCATCAGCATAAGCATCAGCATAAGCATCAGCATAACCATCAGCATCAGCATAAGCATCAGCATAAGCATAAGCATCAGCATCAGCATCAGCATCAGCATAAGCATCAGCATAAGCATCAGCATAAGCATCAGCATCCGCATAAGCATCAGCATAAGCATCAGCATCAGCATAAGCATCAGCATCAGCATCAGCATCAGCATCAGCATAAGCATCAGCATCAGCATAAGCATCAGCATCAGCATAAGCATCAGCATCAGCATCAGCATAAGCATCAGCATCAGCATCAGCATAATCATAAGCATAAGCATCAGCATAAGCATCAGCAACAGCATAAGCATCAGCATCAGCATAAGCATCAGTATAAGCATAAACATCAGCATAAGCATCAGCATCAGCATAAGCATCGGCATCGGCATCAGCATCAGCATAAGCATAAGCATAAGCATAAGCATAAGCATAAGCATAATCATAAGCATCCGCATCAGCATCAGCATAAGCATCAGCATAAGCATCAGCATAACCATCAGCATCAGCATAAGCATCAGCATAAGCATAAGCATAAGCATAAGCATCAGCATCAGCATCAGCATCAGCATAAGCATCAGCATAAGCATCAGCATAAGCATCAGCATCCGCATAAGCATCAGCATAAGCATCAGCATCAGCATAAGCATCAGCATCAGCATCAGCATCAGCATCAGCATCAGCATAAGCATCAGCATCAGCATAAGCATCAGCATAAGCGTCAGCATCAGCATCAGCATCAGCATAAGCATCAGCATCAGCATAAGCGTCAGCATCAGCATCAGCATCAGCATAAGCATAAGCATCAGCATCAGCATAAGCATCAGCATAAAAATCAGCATCAGCATAAGCATCAGCATAAGCATAAGCATCAGCATAAGCATCAGCATAAGCATCAGCATCAGCATCAACATAAGCATCAGCATCAGCATCAGCATCAGCATAAGCATCAGCATAAGCGTCAGCATCAGCATCAGCAACAGCATAAGCATAAGCATAAGCATCAGCATAAGGATCAGCATAAGCATCAGCATCAGCATCAGCATACGCATCGGCATAAGCATAAGCATCGGCATCAGCATCAGCATAAGCATCAGCATAAGCATAAGCATCAGCATCAGCATCAGCATCAGGATAAGCATCAGCATCAGCATCAGCATAAGAATCAGCATCAGCATAAGCATCAGCATCAGCATAAGCATCAGGATAAGCATCAGCATAACCATCAGTATCAGCATAAGCATCAGCATAAGCATCAGCATCGGCAGAAGCATCAGCATCAGCATAAGCATCAGCATCAGCAGAAGCATCAGCATCAGCATAAGCATAAGCATCAGCATCAGCATCAGCATAAGCATCAGCATCAGCATCAGCATAAGCATCAGCATCAGCATCAGCATCGGCATAAGCATAAGCATAAGCATCAGCATCAGCATAAGCATCAGCATCAGCATAAGCATCAGCATCAGCATAAGCATCAGCGTCGGCATCCGCATCAGCATCAGCATAAGCATAAGCATAAGCATCCGCATCAGCATCAGCATAAGCATCAGCATAACCATCAGCATAACCATCAGCATAACCATCAGCATCAGCATAAGCATCAGCATAAGCATAAGCATAAGCATCAGCATCAGCATCAGCATAAGCATCAGCATAAGCATCAGCATAAGCATCAGCATCAGCATCAGCATAAGCATAACCATAAGCATCAGCATCAGCATCAGCATCAGCATCAGCATAAGCATCAGCATCAGCATAAGCGTCAGCATCAGCATCAGCATAAGCGTCAGCATCAGCATCAGCATCAGCATCAGCATCAGCATACGCATCAGCATAAGCATCAGCATCAGCATAAAAATCAGCATCAGCATAAGCATCAGCATCAGCATAAGCATCAGCATCAGCATAAGCATCAGCATAAGCATCAACATCAGCATAAGCATCAGCATAAGCATAAGCATAAGCATCAGCATCAGCATCAGCATAAGCATCAGCATAAGCATCAGCATAAGCATCAGCATCAGCATCAGCATAAGCATCAGCATCAGCAACAGCATCAGCAGAAGCATCAGCATAAGCGTCAGCATCAGCATCAGCATAAGCGTCAGCATCAGCATCAGCATCAGCATCAGCATCAGCATCAGCATCAGCATAAGCATCAGCATCAGCATAAGCATCAGCATAAAAATTAGCATCAGCGTAAGCATCACCATAAGCATCAGCATCAGCATAAGCATCAGCATAAGCATCAGCATCAGCATAAGCATCAGCATAAGCATCAGCATCAGCATCAACATAAGCATCAGCATCAGCATCAGCATAAGCATCAGCATCAGCATAAGCGTCAGCATCAGCATAAGCATCAGCATAAACATCAGCATCAGCATAAGCATCAGCATAAGCATCAGCATCAACATAAGCATCAGCATAAGCATCAGCATAAGCATCAGCATCAGCATCAGCATAAGCATCGGCATAAGCATTAGCATAAGCATCAGCATCAGCATCAGCATCAGCATAAGCATAAGCATAAGCATCAGCATAAGCATCAGCATAAGCATCAGCATCAGCATAAGCATCAGCATCAGCATGAGCATCAGCATGAGCATCAGCATCAGCCTAAGCATCAGCATAAGCATCAGCGTCAGCATAAGCATCAGCATCAGCATAAGCATAAGCATAAGCATAAGCATCAGCATCAGCATCAGCATCAGTATCAGGATAAGCATCAGCATCAGCATAAGCATCAGCATCAGCATAAGCATCAGCATAAGCGTCAGCATCAGCATAAGCATAAGCATCAGCATAAGCATCAGCATCAGCATCAGCATCAGCTTCAGCATCAGCATCAGCATCAGCATCAGCATAAGCTTCAGCATCAGCATCAGCATACTATTAGCCATGGGCCCCTTTTCGCTCTGATTCACTGTTTCCCTTCTCTCCCGCACTGCTCTCCTTCCCAACTCCTCTCCTCTCCCCATTGCTCTCGCCTCCCCTCACCTTGCCCACGTGTCGCAGACCTGATGAGAAGCATCATAGTTACTGCTGCCTCGGCAAGTCATGGTACCAAACTGGGACCCAACTCGCCTCCCCTCACGTTGCCCACGTGTCGCAGACTGCATCCTCGTGTGACAAGTCAATTTTTTAGTCGACTCAAAATGCAACCGGGGCCCACTCGCAGACCGCATCTGGATGCCAGCAGCGGCCATCACTAGCACTTCCCCATTCCCCTTCCTCTCCCACACAACTCCTGCCCCCAACCCCTCCCCTCTCCCCCAATTCTCTTGCCCCCCCTCTCTCTCCTTGCCCACATGGCCTAGACCTCAAGTGCATGGCAGCAGCGGGCGGACCCCACCAGTTGCCAACTGCACCACCTGCACCACCCGGCCTCCTCTGCTTCCCATTCTCCCCCCATTGCTCTTGCCCCCCCCCTCTCTCTCCTTGCCCACATGGCCTAGACCTCAAGTGCATGGCAGCAGTGGGCGGACCCCACCAGTTGCTTCCCCTCCCCCCATTCCTCTCTCCAGCACTTCTCTTGTCCCCTCCCCCCATTCCCCTCCCTCATTGCCCACACGGCGCAGACCTCAAGTCAATGGCAGCAGCGGCCCTCACCAGTTGCCACCTGCACCACCCGCCCTCCTCTGCTTCCCATTCTCCACGCATTCTCTGCCTGGGGCTAGGAGGGGGCAGTCTGCCTCTCTTCCTCGCCCACGCTCTGCCCTGTGAGTCTCCACACGAGAATGCACAAATGCCAATGCACATACACATGTTAGTCTCACCTCTGCCCCCCCTCCCTTGCGCGTGCTGTGCCTGGGGGGGCTAGGAGGGGGCAGTCTGCCTCTCTTCCTCGCCCACGCTCTGCCCTGTGAGTCCCTCCTGCACCATCTGCTCCTCCCTACCTCGCCCACTGCCCCCTTGCTGCCCCCCCACCCCTGTGCGTGCTGTGCCTTGGGCTGGGAGGGGGCAGTCTGCCTCTCTTCCTCGCTCATGCTTTACCCTGTGAGTCCCACCCACCCACCTGCTACTTCCCATCCCTTGCACGAGGGAAGTGGCACAGAGCTTTACCATTTCCACTTGCGCACTCTCTGCCTCGGGCTAGGAGGGGGCAGTCTGCCTCTCTTCCTCGCTCACGCTCTGCCCTGTGAGGCCCAGAGTCCCACCTCCACATCTCCATCCCTGCCCTGTGAGTCCTCCACATCTCCATCCCTGCCTCGCCCACTGCCCCCCTGCTGCCTCCCCACCGGGGGCAGTCTGCCTCTCTTCCTCGCTCACGCTCTGCCCTGTGAGGCCCAGAGTCCCACCTCCACATCTACCTCCCTGCTTCTTCTGCTATCTCCCCTCCCTTGCGCGTGCTGTGCCTGGGGCTTTGATGGTGCAATCTCCCTCTCTTCTTCGCTCACGCTTTACCCTGTGAGGCCCAGAGTCCCACCTCCACATCTACATCCCTGCTCCTTCTGCTACCTCGCCCACTGCCTCCCCTGCTGCCTCTCCACCCTTGCGCGTGCTGTGCCTGGGGCTGGGAGGAGGCAGCCTTCCACTCTTCCTCGCTCATGCTCTGCCCTGTGAGTCCCTGTGAGGCCCAGAGTCCCACCTCCACATCTACCTCCCTGCTCCTTCTGCTACCTCCCCTCCCTTGCGCGTGCACATGCCAATGCACATGCACATGCGAGTCCCACCCGCTGTCTCCCGTATCCCCCTCACTCCCCCCTCCTCCCCCCATCCCTCCCCCAACCGCCCGCACAGACGCAGTGGAGATCGATCCAGCAGTCATAGCAGCAGCCACACACCACATGGGCTGCAACCCTTACGGCCTCTCTACCTTGTCCCCGATGTGCCCTCTGCTTCTTCTCTCCCCCCAGCTGCCCACATAGGCGCAGTGGAGATCGATCCAGCAGTCATAGCAGCAGCCACACACCACATGGGCTTCCACGCCTTAACCTCTATCCCCCCCCACATCCACCCTCCTCCATTTCCACCTCCTCTCAGCCTCCCACATCGATGCAGTGGAGATCGATCCAGCAGTCATAGCGGCAGCCATGCGGCACATGGGCTTTTCTACCTTACTGCCTTACTCCTTCATCCCCCCTTATTTCCCCCTCCTCCCCCCATCCCCCATCCAGCCGCCCACGTTGACGCCGTGGAGATCGATCCAGCAGTCATAGCAGCAGCCATGCGGCACATGGGCTTCAACCCTTACTGCCTCTCTACCTTGTCCCCGATGTGCCCTCTGCTTCTTCTCTCCCCCCAGCTGCCCACATAGGCGCAGTGGAGATCGATCCAGCAGTCATAGCAGCAGCCACACACCACATGGGCTTCCACGCCTTAACCTCTATCCCCCCCCACATCCACCCTCCTCCATTTCCACCTCCTCTCAGCCTCCCACATCGATGCAGTGGAGATCGATCCAGCAGTCATAGCGGCAGCCATGCGGCACATGGGCTTTTCTACCTTACTGCCTTACTCCTTCATCCCCCCTTATTTCCCCCTCCTTCCCCCATCCCCCATCCAGCCGCCCACGTTGATGCAGTGGAGATCGATCCAGCAGTCATAGCAGCACCCATGCGGCACATGGGCTTCAACCCTTACGGCCTCTCTACCTTGTCCCCGATGTGCCCTCTGCTTCTTCTCTCCCCCCAGACGCCCACGTTGATGCAGTGGAGATCGATCCAGCAGTCATAGCGGCAGCCATGCGGCACATGGGCTTCCCAGAATGGGCCGTGAGAACCAAGACAAAACCATTTTCTGGATCAAAAGCAGAGGGAGAGACAGAGGCCCTAGCACTGGGTGGAACGCCGCTACCAGAGGACCAAGCAGCTGCCGCAGCAGCAGCAGAGCGGGTATTATGGCAGGGCTTGTACGGAAGGGTGGCAGTTTATAACGAGGATGCAGTGAGCTTCGTTTTGAGGGCTGCAGAGAGGATTGGGAGAGGAGGGGGGGATGGGGAGAGTGGTAGGCGGGGGGAGGGGGAGAGTGCAGATGCAGGAGATAGGGAGGAGCAACAGGAGCCGTACGATCTGGTGCTGGTGGATGTGTTTGACGGTTCAGATGAGACCCCGCCGGAGCTGCTGGATAGGGACGGCCCGTTCCTGAGAGCCTTGGCTCGGGTGGTTCATCCGAGGCACGGCACACTGGTGGTGAGTGTGGTGAGAGTGATTGAGCGTGGTTAGAGTGAGTGAGTGTGGTTAGAGTGATTGAGCGTGGTTAGACTGAGTGAGTGTGGTGAGAGTGATTGAGCGTGGTTAGAGTGAGTGAGTGTGGTTAGAGTGATTGAGCGTGGTTAGAGTGAGTGAGTGTGGTTAGAGTGATTGAGCGTGGTTAGAGTGAGTGAGTGTGGTGAGAGTGATTGAGCGTGGTTAGAGTGAGTGAGTGTGGTGAGAGTGATTGAGCGTGGTTAGAGTGAGTGAGTGTGGTGAGAGTGATTGAGCGTGGTTAGAGTGAGTGAGTGTGGTGAGAGTGATTGAGCGTGGTTAGAGTGAGTGAGTGTGGTTAGAGTGATTGAGCGTGGTTAGAGTGAGTGAGTGTGGTTAGAGTGATTGAGCGTGGTTAGAGTGAGTGAGTGTGGTGAGAGTGATTGAGCGTGGTTAGAGTGAGTGAGTGTGGTTAGAGTGATTGAGCGTGGTTAGAGTGAGTGAGTGTGGTGAGTGATTGAGCGTGGTTAGAGTGAGTGAGTGTGGTGAGAGTGATTGAGCGTGGTTAGAGTGAGTGAGTGTGGTGAGAGTGATTGAGGGTGGTGAGGGTGAGTGAGGGTGGTGAGAGTGATTGAGCGTGGTTAGAGTGAGTGAGTGTGGTGAGAGTGATTGAGCGTGGTTAGAGTGAGTGAGTGTGGTGAGAGTGATTGAGCGTGGTTAGAGTGAGTGAGTGTGGTGAGAGTGATTGAGCGTGGTTAGAGTGAGTGAGTGTGGTTAGAGTGATTGAGCGTGGTTAGAGTGAGTGAGTGTGGTTAGAGTGATTGAGCGTGGTTAGAGTGAGTGAGTGTGGTGAGAGTGATTGAGCGTGGTTAGAGTGAGTGAGTGTGGTTAGAGTGATTGAGCGTGGTTAGAGTGAGTGAGTGTGGTGAGTGATTGAGCGTGGTTAGAGTGAGTGAGTGTGGTGAGAGTGATTGAGCGTGGTTAGAGTGAGTGAGTGTGGTGAGAGTGATTGAGGGTGGTGAGGGTGAGTGAGGGTGGTGAGAGTGATTGAGCGTGGTTAGAGTGAGTGAGTGTGGTGAGAGTGATTGAGCGTGGTTAGAGTGAGTGAGTGTGGTGAGAGTGATTGAGCGTGGTTAGAGTGAGTGAGTGTGGTGAGAGTGATTGAGCGTGGTTAGAGTGAGTGAGTGTGGTGAGAGTGATTGAGCGTGGTTAGAGTGAGTGAGTGTGGTGAGAGTGATTGAGCGTGGTTAGAGTGAGTGAGTGTGGTGAGAGTGATTGAGCGTGGTTAGAGTGAGTGAGTGTGGTGAGAGTGATTGAGCGTGGTTAGAGTGAGTGAGTGTGGTGAGAGTGATTGAGCGTGGTTAGAGTGAGTGAGTGTGGTGAGAGTGATTGAGCGTGGTTAGAGTGAGTGAGTGTGGTGAGAGTGATTGAGCGTGGTTAGAGTGAGTGAGTGTGGTTAGAGTGATTGAGCGTGGTTAGAGTGAGTGAGGGTGGTGAGAGAGAGGGGGCAGGCAGGTGTGTGCACCTGTGAGTGTAGTTGGTGTTGCATTTGGTGCAAGGCACATTGGTGGTGATCGTGGGAAAAGAGGTAGGTGTGTGGGTTGTTTCAAGCAATCTCGTAAGGGTTGAATGTAGATAGATTTGTTGATTTTTTTCACCCATCCATCTCCTCCCAGACGAACATTTCCTTCCACACTGCACTCCACTCCACTCCACTCCACTCCACTCAACTCCACTCCACTCCACTCCACTCCACTCCACTCCACTCCACCCCTCTCCACCCTACCAGATGAACGTGCATGCAGACGTGCCACCGCCATCCCTGTGGGAGCGGGTGACGGGTCGATTTGGGGACGGATGGGCGGATGAGAGTACGCAAAGAGGGAGAAGGATCCATAAAATTTGCCGAGCCTACAGGTGAGCACTGAGTTGGGTTCAGATGCAGAGGGGTAGGCTTCTCTGCCATCCCTGTGGGAGAGAGGGAGAGGTCGCTTCGCTTCAGAGATGGGTGGGCGGATGGGAGCACGCAGAGAGGCAGGAGGACTCACGCCGTCTGCCGGGCGTACAGGTGAGGGCTGGGTTGGGTTCACAGACGGACGTGCCACAACAATCCCTGTGGGAGCGAGTGACGGGTCGATTTGGAGACGGATGGGCAGATGAGAGCACGCAGAGAGGGAAGAGGAGGACTCACGCCATCTGCCGGGCGTACAGGTGAGGGCCAAGTTGGGCTGAACGAGTTGGGTTCAACTTATGGGGATGGATGGGGCGGACAAGAGCACGCAGAGAGGCAGGAGGATTCACGCCATCTGCCGGGCGTACAGGTGAGCACTGAGCGGGCTGACTGGAGTTCAACTGATAGCTGCTTTACATGACGGGTCGATGTGGGGATGGGTGTGCGGTGCAGATGAGGGCACACAGAGGGCTCCCCTCTAGCGGCATTGCCTTCACGACAACAACCTCCCTCCCAGGGCAATATGACCCTGGTAGTGCTCTCTCTTCCTCACTCCCCTCCCTTCTCTCCCTTCCCTCCCTCCCCTCCCTTTACCCCAACACAGCTCTTCCCTCCTCCCTCCCATCGGCATTGCCTTCATGACAACAACCTCCCTCCCAGGGCAATATGACGCTGGTAGTGCTCTCTCTTCCTCACTCCCCTCCCTTCTCGCCCTTCCCTCCCTCCCCTCCCTTTACCCCAACACAGCTCTTCCCTCCTCCCTCCCATCGGCATTGCCTTCATGACAACAACCTCCCTCCCAGGGCAATATGACGCTGGTAGTGCTCTCTCTTCCTCACTCCCCTCCCTTCTCTCCCTTCCCTCCCTCCCCTCCCTTTACCCCAACACAGCTCTTCCCTCCTCCCTCCCATCGGCATTGCCTTCATGACAACAACCTCCCTCCCAGGGCAATATGACGCTGGTAGTGCTCTCTCTTCCTCACTCCCCTCCCTTCTCTCCCTTCCCTCCCTCCCCTCCCTTTACCCCAACACAGCTCTTCCCTCCTCCCTCCCATCGGCATTGCCTTCACGACAACAACCTCCCTCCCAGGGCAATATGACCCTGGTAGTGCTCTCTCTTCCTCACTCCCCTCCCTTCTCTCCCTTCCCTCCCTCCCCTCCCTTTACCCCAACACAGCTCTTCCCTCCTCCCTCCCATCGGCATTGCCTTCACCACAACAACCTCCCTCCCAGGGCAATATGACCCTGGTAGTGCTCTCTCTTCCTCACTCCCCTCCCTTCTCTCCCTTCCCTCCCTCCCCTCCCTTTACCCCAACACAGCTCTTCCCTCCTCCCTCCCATCGGCATTGCCTTCATGACAACAACCTCCCTCCCAGGGCAATATGACCCTGGTAGTGCTCTCTCTTCCTCACTCCCCTCTCCTCCTTCCCCTCCCTTCCCTCCCTTCCCTCCCTTCCCTCCCTTCCCTCCCTTCCCTCCCTTCCCTCCCTTCCCTCCCTTCTCCCCCCCACAGTTCTTCCCTCCTCCCTCCTAGTGGCATTGCATTCACTACAACAACCCCCTCCCAGGGCAATATGACCCTGGTAGTGCAGCGAGGGGTGGTGCTGGGGGAAATGGCGCAAGAGAGGGAGAGCGGTTATCACGTGAGCCGACTAAAAAGTTGCAGCCTTCACAATAACCACCTTTCTCTCCCTCTGCACCTGTCTCCCTGTCCCCCCTCCCGCCCTACAGCTCCTCCCTGCTTCACCCAGCCGAAACCCACACAGCCCGGCAGAGTGGCATAGCCTTCACTACAACAACCCCCTCCCAGGGCAATATGACCCTGGTAGTGCAGCGAGGGGTGGTGCTGGAGGGAGGTGGTGGGAACAGACAGGCAGAGCTAGAAGGGCGGTTGAAGGAGGCAGCAGCAGCGGTGGAGGAGGAGGGGGCTGTACCCTTTACAGTGGCACCCAGGGTTGTTAGAGGGCTCAAGGTGCTTCCTGTGGAGTGGTGCTGTTGATATACGAGGCTTGGGGGGAGCAGTTCAGACAAAGCAATATGATGCTGGCAGTGCAGTAAGGGGTGGTGCTGGGGGGAGGTGGGGACAGGCAGGCAGAGCTAGAAGGGAGGTTGAAGGAGGCAGCAGCAGCGGTGGAGGAGGGAGGGGCTGTACCCTTTACAGTGGCACCCAGGGTTGTCAGAGGGCTCAAGGTGTTTCCTGTGGAGTGGTGGTGTTGTTGATAGGCTGAGGAGGAACAGTAAGGGCACGGCAACGCTCTAACATAGGGCGGTTGAAGGAGGGAGCAGCAGCGGTGGAGGAGGAGGGGGCTGTACCCTTTACAGTGGCACCCAGGGTTGTTAGAGGGCTCAAGGTGCTTCCTGTGGAGTGGAACTGCTGACATACTCTGGGGTGGAACAGTAAGGGCAAGGTAACACTGTAACTTAGGCAGTAATTTATGCATCTTGTGTGTTGCTATGAATGTCGCTATGAGGTCAAATGTACCCTGTGCCCGCGTTACGAAGCACTAGGAGCAAGCTCTCCTGCTGTCCCCCAAGTTGCTATGGGGTTTTTGTACGGTACTATCCTTCCACTACCTGGACTTGGTACTGATTGGCTGGCTTGGAATGGAATGGAGCCCGTCTGCCTGCTTGGCAAAGTCATTGCTCGTGGGTTTGCAGCTTTAGGGTTGATCCACATGACACGAACCTCTAGCAACTTGTGCAATGAAGCAGCAGGGAGAGAGACATGAGATGAGTGCTCATGTAGCTGCAGCAATGCACCTCAATCATATGCGCTGCAGTCGTTGCCTTCACTCCATTCAACTCCACTCCATTCAACTCCACTGCGTACTCATTGTCTATGTTTCACACCTGTCCCTTCATGGTAATGCACAGAATGATAAGCAGCTGTCAAGTGCAGTACACAATGATATAGTTAGATACTCATACACTATGAACAGATTGAGGTGTAGAAGAGTCAATTTAGTACAAGAAACTTGGAAAGACATCACCAGGAGAGGTGTAGTGTAGTATGACATGCATAGAAGCTGAAAGGTACCGTACACAACACAGTCCACAAAGTATGGCGCAGAGCAGAGGTCGATTATTGCTAGGAAACGAAAAGAAGTCACTCACTCACTACAAGCCCTTTCCTTACACCCCAAGTGTTGAGCGAAACTGGGAAGGTGTTGCGCGGTGGAGAGCGGCGTATATGAGGTACGCTGAACGGCCATTGGCGGGCATGGGGCGAGAGGCCATGCCATGCTCAGCAATCCGGCAGGCATAGGGACCACCATCATCCGAATCCCGATCAAAGTGAAGCCAGAGCGGTGCAGCGTGGTGGACTGTGGTGTATACGAGGAAAAGCAGACACCTTTCGGCAGCCATGAGATGGGGCCATGCTCAGCAATGTAGCAGGAGATTCCGGTCAGACACCATTCAGGAGATTCCGGTCAGAGTGAAGCCAGAGCGGTGCAGCGCGGTGGAGAAGGGCGGGCAGGCAGGCAGGTCAGAGCAGGGCCAGAGGGGCGTGTTTAGGGAATGGGTTGATGTCATGGCTAAGCAGAATGCGGTGTTGTAAGCGAGGGATGTAGGAGAAGAGGGAGCGGTGTGGTGAGAGAGGATGGGACTGCGGTGCTGTGCGGTGCAGACGGGCAGGCAGGTCAGAGAAAGTCAGAGCAGGTCAGAGCGAGTCAAAGCAGGGCTAATGGCATGTGGGCGGGGAGCGGGTCGACCCCATGGCTGAGCAGCATGTGATCCCTCAGACGAATAATGTCGAGGAAGAGCGGGCGGTGTGGGAGGAGGGAGAGGTGCGCGGTGGTGATGGAGGCAGAGGAAGAGGACGGGCAGAGCAGACAGCGGTACTGGCAAGGGGGGAGGGAGAGGGGGGGAAGCAGTGGGAACAGGAGAGGGCACCGAGGAGAAAAGAGGATGATGAAAGAAAGAGCAAGTTGAGAGATGGGGATGTGAGTATTTCATGACCGGCAAACCAGTAACACGCCCCATTCCTCAGTTCAGATTTGCGACTTCTCAAAAGCGACTTCACATGACCATCACACTAGTAACACGCCCTTGACATCCTCTCTCACATGAGGAATGGGGATGTGGTATTGCATGCTCGGCACACCAGTATCACGCCCTTGACATGCTCGGCTCCACGTAATGGCGAACCGAAAAGCAAGGTTATTAAAGAAAAAACACATTCAATAAGTTTCTCGCGAGTTGCAGTTTTTCAAGTATGCCCTTGTCAAGCAAGTCTGCTATTCATCCACACGTCTTTGCATCGTAGTACCAGGTACCTGACATCCGGAAACTCGTGTGAGCTGTTTCAGGTCATGCCTTTAATGAAAGTTGTACCTCAGAACAGTTTTCAACAAGAGCACGCGCGCCATTGTTACAGCTGCTCTCAAAGGCATCAACGGTTAGTCAAACGATTCACGCAACTGATTGCATTTCGAGTGCCATTCGATTCGTGTCACACGATTTTCATGAGTTTCGAGTGTTTAAACATCATGTTGACAGCATCATCTTGGACTCTCTAGGTGTCATTCTCGCTTATGGTCAAACGAGCAGCGGCAAGACTTTTATCATAAAGGAAGGCGTCATCCCCCTCTTCATCAAACAGGTGTTCGGCCACATCGAGAAAGGTAACAAATCAACATAATAGCCTCACGCAATCCTGGGCTAAACTGCATACTTCATGCAACCAGTTTAACATTTTAGCTCAGGACTTCGTGAGGCTGTTATGTTGATTTGTTACCACTTTCTCGATGTGATCTAACACCTGTTTGATGGAGAGCGGTATGACGTTTTCTTTCATGGTAAAGGTTTTGCCGCTGCTCGTTTGACCATAAGCGAGAATGGCACCTCGAGAGTTCAATATGATGCTGTCAACATGATGTTTAAACACTCGACACTCATGAAAATCGTGTGACACGAATCGAATGGCACTCGAAATGCAACGCATTGCGTGAATTGTTTGACTAACCGTTGATGCCTTTGAAAGCAGTTGTAACAATGGCGCGCGAGCACTTTTGTTGAAAACGTGTTATGAAGTACAAATTTCATTGAAGGCGTGATCTAAAACATATCACACGGGTTTTCGGATGTCAGGTACCTGGTACTACGATGCAAAGTGGGTGCCTGGCAAGGGCATCCTTGAAAAACCGCAGCTCTCAAGAAACGTACCAAATGTGTATTATTTAATAACCTTGCTTTTCGGTTCGTCATTGACGTGGAGCCGAACATTGTTGTCACATGTCTGTCACATGTCACCAGTAACACGCCCTTGGCATGTCACTCGGCACTCTCACTCACCTCGTTGTCCTCACGCTCTAACAACTCAGCACTTTCACTCACTTCGTTGCCCTCACGCTCAAATAGCGACAATAATGGAGATAGTGATGATGATGATGCCACGCCTTGGCTCCATGTGACCCACCCCGCACCTACACGGGCACCAACAACACCACTAGCAATCCCACACTAACCTCGTTTCCCTGGCGCTCAAACAACGACGATGATGGCAATGGTGATGGTGATGATGCCACGACTTGGCCTTGTGCCATCCACCTTGGACCTGCACGACCACCAGTAGCAGCAGCAGCAGCACCACCAGCAGACACACCAGCAGCACCAGCGCCGCCACCATTACTCCCCACGGCAGAAGTAGAAGCGAGAGGAACTCTTGAGTCGCCGGGGAAACCAGAGGAGGCAAAGGGAGGGCCGCCTGTGAACGCCTCTGGGTGCCGGGAGGAGCGCATGCGGGATAACCAAGGTGCGGCAGTCGTAGCAGAGAGGGGAGGCGGGGTGGTGGGATCAGCAGCGGGCGCAGCAGAACCAGCAGCAGCAGCAGCACCACCGTTGCTGCCACTGCCACCGACAGCAGCAGAGGCAGAAGCAGCACCATTACCAGCAGCACCAGCAGAAGCACCACTCAATCCTGCCGCTCCCTCTGATCCCCATCCCCACCCTCCCGCCTCACCTCCTCCTCCCCACCTCCGTTCCCCACGCACTCTCTCTCCCCCGCGCCCTACACCATAGCTTCCCCCACCACCACCAACCCCACCATCAGGAGGCATACGAGACTGCCCGTAACTGCCCTGGTGACGTGACAAGGGGATTTGTGATCCCTTCTGGGGGGCCAAGGGGTGTGCTTGGAGGTGCGGTGGCACAGGGTGTGGAGGAGGTACTTGGCGGGGGCCCACGGGGTGTGCTTGGGGGATGCGAGGCGGTGGTGGTGGTGGTGGAGGGTGATTGCTCTGGCGAGGCTGAGGCAGCGGGTGCATGCGGGAGGATCTTGGAGAGGGGATTTGAGAAGGCGAAGGGAGAGGAGAGGGACGCATGGAGCGGTGGTGGCGGGGTTGGGGGAAGGAGGGGTCTGAGGCAGCAAAAGGAGGAGGAGGAGGGGGAGGGGGGCGGGGAGGACGAGGGGAAGAAGCAGGGCCAAACTCCCGCTCTCTCATTCCCCTCATCCATTCGTTATAGTCACCTTCTTCATGCATCCCTCTGCCCATGGGCCTGCCCTCCCACATTCTTACCCTTCGCCCGTCCTCCTGCTGCTCCAGGTGGGAAGGAGGAAAACTCTCCTGATACAGGCCGGAAAGCAGAAAGGTCTCCCCATAGAGGCCCGAGGAGGGAAAAATCTCCTGATGCTGCATGCGGGGAGGGGGAAATGGCTCCTGCTGCATGCGGGGAGGGGGGAAACCCTCGTGCCACCATGATCTAGTGGCAGGGTGTGCGTGCTCCCAGGCCTCCCACTCCATCTCCAGTCCTGAGTTCGAACCAGCAAACTCACCGGATGCAGGATGGTGGTGCATGTGGTGGGGCAAATGCGGCCGCCGCTGCTGCTGCTGCTGCTGCTGCTGGTGATGGCGCTGGTGTTGTGGGATAGAATGATGGGGATTGTGGGAAGAACCAGGAAAGAGTGGATGGGCGAAGGCAGGAGGAGGAGCGGGGGAGCGGGAAGAGGAAGAGGGAGCACTCGAGTGTGCGGCAGCTGCTGCAGCAGCAAGGTAGGGGCAGCCAGAGGCATGTGCATGGGCCGGCGGGTTGGGGGGACGGGAGGAAGGAGAGGGACGGGAAGGGTCTGAGGGATAAGGAGAAAAGGAAGGTTCAGAAGGATCAGGAGGATAGGAAACTCCTCCCCTTGCTCCTCCTCCTCCACCCCTTCCCTCCACACCCACGCCTGCATTTGTCATATCTCTCCCTTCTCTTCCTTCTCTGCCTCCAACTCCTCCTCGTTCTCCCTCCCCTTCGTCTGTGTGCCACCCAAAGTGACGACCTGTGATAGGAGGAGGGGCGAAAGGGTAACGGTTGCTGGCTGTTGGCGCACTGCGATGGCAGGTGTTACATCAAGTTGACTTCTGAGTCGACTCAAAAGTCAAAAGGGGAACGGGTCATGACTAACAGCGAGTTCAATAGAACACCATGTAGGTGCCATGGTTTCAATACGTGGCAGCAACTCTTAGGGATTGACACCTTGAAGGTTGTTTGTGTAAAAAGTCAAAAGGGGAACGGGTCATGATTAACAGCGAGTTGTTATGGAATGTGTCGCATCCCATTGCATGGCATGGTATGGCATGGCATGGCATGGCATGGCATTCCCACCCACCCTCGTCATGCAGACCAGCCATTGCGGTCATGGCATGCTCTAGCTGGTGGTGGTTGTAGCGATGGGGGTCATACCGCGACCTGCCACACACAATTCAGACAGACAGCACGGGAAGGCAGGACAGGAAGGCAGGACAGGAAGGCAGGAGAGGCAGGTAGGAGAGCAGCAACAGCAAGTGAGGGCGCAGAGACTAGAGTGAGAGGGCGTCACTTTTGAGAATTCTCAAAACAGAATGCGAGGGTGCAGAGTTCAAAGAGAGAGTGGGCAGGGCAGGCAGGGGTCCTCGCTAGACCAATCAGGAGAAAGAGCAGCGAGGGCAGGGCATGCAACGGCAAGACTTGAGCAAATTGAGAATCTGATATCAGCGGCGCAAAGCAGCATGGGTGAATTGCGTTGGGTGGTTACCAGAGACGCACGGACGGGAGCGAGGGGCTGTAGGAGTCCATGTATGCAGCATGAGATGCATGCTCGCCAGGGTGGTACATCTGTAGGGGAGGGCGCAAGGCGGGCGTGTGGGGGGGGGAGGGCGCAGTAAAGAAGGGCTATAGGCGTGTATGCAGCATGAGTGGCGCGCTCGCCAGGGTGGTACATCTGTACGGGAGGGCGCGGAGAGAGCACGGAGAGGGGAGGGCGCGGAGAGAGCGCGGAGGGGGGAGGGCGCGGGGAGAGCGCGGAGAGGGGAGGGCGCGGAGAGAGCGCGGAGGGGGGAGGGCGCGGGGAGAGCGCGGAGAGGGGAGGGCGCGGAGAGAGGCGCGGAGGGGGGAGGGCGCGGGAAAGAGGCGCTATATGAGTCTATGAATGCAGCATGAGAGTTGCGCTCGCCAGGGTGGTGCATCTGTAGGGGAGAGCGTAAGGGGAAGGGGGGAGGGGGACGGCGCGGGAAAGAGGCGTTATAGGCGCGTGTGAATGCACCGCGAGTGGCGTGGCGCGCTCTCCTCTCCAGGGAGGCATATCTGTAGGGGATAGCGCAGGGTGGGGAAGGGAAGGTCGCGGATGGGGAAAGGGATGCGCGGAGGGGGGAAGTGGAGGAGGAAGGGGGGGGGGGGGGGGGGGAGGGGAGGGGGGGGGGGGGGGTACTTCAATTAGAGATGCAGGGACGGGAGCGAGGGGCTATAGCCCATAGGAGTGTATGTTCCTTTTTGCTTAAAGTTTCTCCTAAGCTGCAGCTCGGCCAGCCCTCATGGCTGAAGGTACTCGGGAGCGAGGGGCTGTAGGAGTGTATTTTTGCAGCATGGGAGACGCGCTATATGAGTCTATGAATGACGCGCCCATCCCCAACGAGCCCCCATTCCCCACCCCACCCCCCACCCAATCCCCCGTCCCGTCCCCCCATGTCCCATTCCCCACGCACATCAGCATGAACCCACGGGAGCTGAGGCAGGTCTACCCTATGCACATGCGCCATCAGCCCGCCTTCCAGATCTCATCCAGTCAACCCATGAGTTTCAGACCCGTTATTCCCATGCCCATCCCCCATCTCCACATCCCTCATCTCCCCGTCCCCCATCCCCCACGCACGTCAGGCATGTCTACCCCATGCACATGCGCCATCGGCCCGCCCTCCAATGCCTCCTCCATAGCATGCTCCGATATAGCATACTCCTCCTCCATAGCACGTTCCGATATAGCATGCTCCGATATAGCATAGTCATCTTCTGCGTATTCTTCCCCCACAGGCTCCCCCCCCCACCACCACTCCGCTTCTCCCCCCCTCTCCTCCCCCATCTGCATCCACCCCGTGCCTACGCCCTCCCCTGCTTCCCCCCACCCCACCCCTGCTTCCCTCCACCCCGCCCCTTCTCCCCCCCACTCCAAGCCTGCCCCTCCCCTCCACTCCCTCCCTACTGCACCAGTAAACCCTCCCTCAAAAGTAGCCTGGAATTCGCGAGCAGCAGCGGCGGCAGCAGCAAGATCGGAGAAGGAGGCGGGGAGGGGAGGGGGGGAGGGGGCGGAGGCGGATGGGGGGAAGGGGAGGAGCCAGTGGCCGTGCTCCTCGCTGCGGCAGTTGGGGCACTGCATACGGCGCTTGGCGTTGAAGGCGGAGCCAATGCAGTCTGGGTGTAGGGAAGGGCGGAGAGAGAGAATGGAGGAATAAGAGGTGAGACTGAGGCTCCTCGCTGTGGCAGTTGGGGCACTGCATGCGGCGCTTGGCGTTGAACGCAGAACCGATGCAGTCTGTGTGGGGAGAGGGGGGAGAAACAACGGAAAGAATGCGCGAGTAGAGGTGAGAGTGGGGCTCCTCGCTGCGACAGTTGGGGCACTGCATGCAACGCCTGGCGTTGAATGCAGAACCAATGCAGTCTGGGGGGGGGAAGGGAGGAGAGAAGGGGAGCAGAGGGGAAAAAGAAGGACTATTGAGGAGCCTCGCTGCGGCAGTTGGGGCACTGCATGCGGCGCTTGGCGTTGAAAGCAGAACCAATGCAGTCTGGGACGGGAAGGGAGGAGAGTTGTGGGGCAGAGGGTCGGGTGAGGGGAGGGAGAGACGGTGAGCAGAGAACAGGGAGCAGTGGGGAGAAGAGGGGAGAAAGGAGGGCAACGGAGGGGAAAAAGAAGGGGAGCAGTAGGGGGGCAGTTTAGGCGCTGCATGCAGCGCTTGATGTTTGAACGCGGAGACAAAACGGGGGGACTTCAGGCGGAGCCGAGTGGGAGAAAAGGCTGGGGAGAAGAGTCGACAGAGAGCTTCGATCAGCTTACCTAAATGGAAGCCGTGGCCGCATTTCAGACGCGCTGTGGACCGTTCGATGGAGCACACATCAACGGCGTCAAGGCAAATGGAGCACAACTCCGCTTCACTCGAAGATCCCCCTTTCTGCTTCCCCCCCGCCTTCCCCTTTCCTTCCGCCTCCCCCTTCCCCTCCCCCGTCCCCTTCACCGTTCCCTTCCCCTTCAACGTCCCCCTACTTCCATTCCGGGCTTGATTTGCCGTCGCGCCTCCCTCATCTCCGTCTTCTTCCTCCGCTCCCTCCGCTCTCTCCGCTCCCTCGTCCGCTCCCTCCTCCGCTTCCCCTTCGCTCTCCTCCTCGCTATCCTCCCCCATCTCTTCGGCTGCCCGTTTCCCTGCCCTACGGTCCACGACGGCTTCTTCTTTCCCTATCCGGCTGCCCGGCACCGCACGTCCCGGATTCGAGCGGCCACGATTCAACGACGCAGAGATCGGGCCGTCCATAAATGCGACGCCGGAGATACCGACAGTGGCGGCGGGAGGTGCGGCGGAGACGGTGGAGCCGGTTGCGAGACCGGAGGCCGGCTCGTCCGTTGGTCGCGCTACAGACAGGCGACGCGAGTTCGGGGATTCCATGGCCTAAATAGACTCCGTGTCGCGCGAGTAATGACCATGGCCAAACAGCTAACCCTAGTCAGTGGACCGTTACAATACGAACCCTCATGACCATTGGCCTACCTTGAGTTGCTCATGAAAAGTCACAGGACCCTGAATTTGGAATTTCTCAATGGTGCTGTTCGCCAGCACATCGATTCTTGAACAGAAAACGATGGCATCGGCATCGCGACCGCATATGGAAACGGGGGCGGAACCCTCCTCCGAGGTTTGGGCGTAATGCAGCCCGAGAAACTTCGCGCACACGAAAGGGGAGATTACGCAACCGCATCGGGAAGGTCCATCCTCACCTTCCCCCCTGTGGCGCGAAAGTTTAGCCTCACTGACCCATGTGCTGCCCGCTGGCCAAAATTTGCTCAGCGTGGGTAAAAAGCGCAAATAAAACACCTCCCGCTCAAACACAACCCCCGCCACCTCGTGCTTACGACCAAGTTATGTGCGGGGGGCATTTCGAAGGAGTGTTTGGGATGGAAAAATGGGGGGTATACGAACCCCCCTTTGTCAAACTGCAGGCTTGTTCAAGGGTTCCCCTCTGAACAGCAATGCGTCGGCTGTGCCACCGCTGTGCTTTGAAAAACGCGGCATGACGATGGCATGGCTAGGGGATGGTATTTTGCCTGGGGACGAAGTTTCGTCCCCGCTTCCATATGCCGTCGGAACGTTAGAGTTGGTGGACAAAAGTGGGCGTTCGCCAGACGCCCAGTTTGTTTGTTGGTTTGGACGGTAGGTGAGCCTCGGCACTTTTTTCACGGGCTGACCCGGCTGACGGAGGTAAACGAACTCTAACTGACAAAATGGGACTCTATGATTCTTCCCATCAAGCCTAGCTCTCCGCCATGGCTCCTTAGGAGAACTTTGGTTCAGCAAATGTCCAGCTTACCTCAACCAGTTCAGCAATCTGAATCTATTTTCTGGATCTACTCTTCAAGGGCTTGTTAATGACACCAACATTGTGTTCAAACAGCGAACATCGGTTAGTCTTAACGTCACTTGAGAAGATCTGTACTTTCAGGTTATAAAGCTGATGTTAAGCTCAAGACATTGGGTTACTCCAAGGAAGCTTCAATGGTCGAGTTCATTTCAAATCGTCACCTAAAATGGGACCTGAGAATCAAGGCATTTTCACCAGAAGTAAAAAACTGCAAGTACAAGGAAGATGGACCACGTAATATTTTCAGATTATCAGTTTTTACTGCCATCTATCAACAACCAGTGAAGAGGAAGAAAGTTCGGAATAAAGCGCCAGACATTAATCAAGTGGTTTCACTAGCTAAGGTCATGGCTGGATCTATTTCAAGTCATCACCCAAGATGGCATGGAGAAGAAATTTCATGCTCTGGAGAACGTGAGAAGTATTTCTTCAAGGAACCAGGGCAACGACGTTCGACTCTCAAAACGTCCGAAATAACTACGTTAACGGCTGCTGAAGTGCTTGAAGGCGAAGAGGTGTTTCCGTTGGAAACGTTCGACCTGGATGATTTTTCCTTGGCTCGCCTGTTCAACGACGAGTACTTATTTACTAAGGCTGTGGACGACGGAACGACATATAAAGTTCGACATGAGAAAGGCTGGAAGTTACAGGAAGTGCATCTGCAACTGGAGGATAATGCTGACGGGAGTTTTATTACTGCTGGACGACATGGATTGATGCAAGATTTTCGTGAAGTTGCTGTGCTTTCTAGAGCCAGGACAGTAGAAGCTGGTCCTCATAGGCGTCGGAAAACGCCCAGAAGATTTCGTGCAATTCTCTTGTGGCAAGCTCGCCGGGACAGACCTGCTATTGTTACCACTTTCTACCGCTTCAACGTCAAAACACGGGTTGCTGAAACCACCTCACTCAAACACTCAGTGGTGGCGACTCAATCAAGGCTGAAGAAAATCACGCGACAAAGAAGTGTCCACAGGTTACCAGATCTGAAATGTGGCAAGTGTGCAAAGGAAGCTCCATACGGGCAAGGAAATGTTTTTAGGCATTTGACTTTTAGACCTCCATAGGAATCTGCGAGGGTACAGTAGAAACTCTACCTAAGCCCTCTAGCTCCGGTTACGACCGACGGTGTTTTTGCGTTGTATAATGCATTTTCACCTACCAAAAAAAAAAAAAACGAACGAACTCTAACTGACGGGATCAGGAAGGCGAGAGGAACATTCCTGATCCCGTCGTATCCCGTTGTTTTTGCTATAATGGTGCTGGCGAACAACCCCAATATGTCTGTATTGCTCATAACCGGATGTTGGTTCGTTGCATCTGCTGTGTGCAGTGCATACGCTTTACAATATATACACACGTAACTTACACTGCGAGTTGAGACATCTCAGGATACACTGCTACCTTAATGGACAATTTCACATATTCCGTTTTCTACTTTGGTAGATGAATAAATAATTCTTCCTTAGAATTCAATTTTGCTTTCATAATGGCTCTTCTCGTTATTTATTGTATGAATTAATGCTAATGTGAAGGTTTTGGTAGCAGATGTGATTCTTTGTTTACAGGTAAATTCCAAGAAGTGAGAGAACTTCTTTGTTTACACTTCGTATTTGTCCCACGATTGCTCAAAAAAAGTTGGTGGGTATCAATAGAACGAGTACACGATCTGCAGTGTGTCCAATAAAATCATGGTGTTGCATCAATTCTCGATCGGCTTCAATTACGGAATGCCGTCCGATACTGGAAGCCTGTCACATTTATCAGCGGCTAGATCAGTTCCTCATGAACCATCCCACCCAGCACACCGCATGTGCTCAATCCATCGACTAGGGGCGTCTCCAGAGCCTCGGGCTTGTGCGGCAAGGGGATCGCGACGAGCACCCATAAACTCTCCCTCACATTCTCAATCACAAACAGTTCCGCACATCTGTTTCCACTTCTTCCATTGGAGTTTTTGTATCAAGTTATCAGAAGTTTCAATCCACCACACTTCATCAGCACCAGCATTATCAGTGAAGGCCTTTCATCTCGCTACGTGATTCGCCTCTAGACAGCCATGTCAGGACGCGGAAAGGGAGGCAAGGGCCTTGGAAAAGGAGGCGCGAAGCGTCACAGGAAGGTTCTTCGCGATAACATCCAGGGCATCACCAAGCCGGCTATCAGGCGTCTCGCTCGCCGCGGCGGTGTCAAGCGTA
This sequence comes from Closterium sp. Naga37s-1, assembly GCA_947471745.1. Classification (NCBI taxonomy): domain Eukaryota; kingdom Viridiplantae; phylum Streptophyta; class Zygnematophyceae; order Desmidiales; family Closteriaceae; genus Closterium; species Closterium sp. Naga37s-1. The sequence goes on from CANJKZ010000830.1 coordinate 3,389,075, forward strand.
TCAGCGGTCTCATTTATGAAGAGACACGCGGCGTGCTGAAGGTGTTTCTCGAGAATGTCATTCGTGACGCTGTGACTTACACCGAGCACGCGCGGAGAAAGACGGTTACCGCCATGGATGTTGTTTACGCCCTGAAGCGCCAGGGTAGGACGCTCTACGGATTTGGCGGTTAGACTGAATGCAAAATAGCAACTTAGCTCTTCACAATGTGTTCCTTAGTTTGTAACTATGATAATTAAACATTTTCTGACACTATCCAATTTCTTGTATATGTACCGGAAGGCCTAGATATCTAGTCTAACCCTTTTGTCGTTGCCCTGTGCTCGTTTAGTTGAGCTTGGTCCTGTCATGTGTACCGCAAGCTCTAGCTATCTATCCCTGTTGCCCAGTGCTTGTTTAGTTGAGCTAGCTCCACTGGTGTCAGCAGCACCCCGCAAGGTCATGAAGGTTACAGGCCGGAACCTGTAGTCCTACAATGCCGTGCTTTGCATCTGCTCTCCAACAAACTGCCTCTTGAGAAGAGCAACTGCAGATCTGAAATCATAAAATGTAAACAGCCCTTAGCAGGTGGCAGACTGCCTTGTTTTGACAAACTCCATGGAGTGACACACATGATGACCTCGTGGCAGATGCCAACTGCCAGCAATTGAGTATCTCACAGTGCTAATTTAGATCACAAGTTGTGGGGACATTTGTCACATAGTGGAGCAAGGGCAACAGTCAGGGTTACCAGTACCTCATTCCCTTCTGTATTATGCAAAAAGAGGTACCAGTACCTTCAGAGGAACTTGATTCTCCATCCTTAGCATTGAAGATTCACTTCAGACCTACATACCAGCAGAGCAGAGCTCACAGTTGTCGCTCAGGTCCCTCCCCGCCTGCTCCTCTAGGGTGTATGTGTCTTGGGAGTCTTCAAGAATCAACTCTGAGCGAAGAGATAAACCCCATTCAAGAGCCATTATTGTTAGAATCACTAGTAGCTAGGTGAGGAATGATTATTAGGTGAGGGAGAGGGGGTACAAGAGTGTCGAGAGAGTTGGGTTGTACCCTCTAAGGTGTGACCCTACACAACCTAGAGTAAGAACATAACAATATGTTTTGACACACCCCCATAGGTGAAGTAGGGGATAGCCAAACCTAACAGTGGTCACAAGACCAGTCAAGCAACAGAACAAGCAAGGCAAAGCCCAGGGTGGATCTCAAGGACACCACACAATCTGAGCACAAGCAGGCGGCCACAAGGCCAGTTCACATGCAGATTTATAATAGCAAGGCAGTAAACATGCAGGTATAAAGATATATATAGCAGTGTATAACAAGAGCAAGTCAAGCAACCAGCAGGTGAGGCAGAGTGGGCACAAGCCCAAGAGCAGTGCAGAAACGCTGATGATCACCAGCCCCAAGGGCCTTGGTGAAGACATCAGCAGTGTTGGCCCGAGAGGCCACGAAGGCAAGGCGCAGCTGACCACGCTGCTGCAGCTCACGCGCAAGGAAGTAGCGCAGAGCAATGTGCTTAGTTCTGTGCTCCAGTCTCTGCTCGCGACACAAGGCAAGCATTGCCTTGTTGTCGACGTACAGAACTGGAGGAGAACGAGGCCGCTCCCCCAAGTCGGTCAGCAGGTAGGTCAGCCAGCGGAGCTCCTGTGCAGCCATGGCCCCAGCGTAGATCTCGGCCTCACAACTGGAACCAAGCACAGAAGAAGAACGAGTGGACCTCCACGAGACAGAACCAGCGCCAAGACTGAAGGTGTAGCCCTGTGACGAACGCTGAGTCGCCTGGTCGTCGGCCCAAGAGGCGTCAGAGTGTCCTGTGAGGACCACCGAACCCCGTCCTCCAAGCACGAGCCCCATGCCCGATGTGCTGCACAAGTAACGCAGTACCCTCTTCGCAGCATCAAAGTGCACCTTTCGGTGCCTACCGGGTGCCACGTAGCGAGCCAGAAGGCTGAGAGGGTACGCGAGGTCAGGTCGTGTGCACGTCATCAGGTACATGAGGCAGCCCACAAGCTCTGGGTACGGACCACTCGGCTCTACGGACTCGTCCGAAGGTGGAGCTGAGAGCGAGTGGCCGGTAGCCAGAGGAGTGGGCTGTGGCGAGGAGTACGTGAAGCAAAAGCGCTGTAGGACCTGGTGCACCATGTGTGACTGAGTCAGGGTGATGGTGCGCCGTGGTCTGTCCCGGGTGATCTGCAAGCCAAGATAGCTCCGCAGCTCACCCAGGTCAGTGCAGGTGTGTCTCTCCTGCAGCTCCGCCTTCATTAGGGCCAGTGCCTCAGTGTCAGCAGTAGCAAAAACCAAGTCGTCGACGTACACGAGGATGTAGAACGGCGGCAGAGTAGTGTCGGTGCGTAGAAACAGCGACGGGTCAGCAGTCGAAGGAGCAAACCCAAGAGCCGCAAGTGTCGTCCTCAGTGTGTCGTGCCACTCGCGGGGCGCCTGACGCAAGCCGTACACTGGTCGCCGTAGGCTCCACTGGGTACCCTCAGGAAACGACCCAGTGAAGCCCTGTGGACGGCGCAACCAGATGGCCTCGTGAAGGCTACCCTGCAAGAAAGCTGTCGAGAAGTCGAGGGAGTGCAGCTCGTAGTCACGCTGAGCTGCAACGTGTAGCAACACCCGAAGAGTGGTCATCTTCGGGGTGGGAGAGAAGGTCTGAAAGAAGTCGACCCCCTCACGCTGACTGAAGCCTCGAGCAACGTAACTTGCCTTGAAGGCACGCGGAGAACCCGGCGGCCGCTTCACCCTGAAAATCCACATGCCACTGACGATGTTCGCCCCAGGTGGGGGAACCTCGTCGACGTAGGTGCCTGTGGACTTCCAGGAAGCCATCTCTGCGTCCATGGCTGTCTGCCACTGAGAGGAGTACTCACCCGAAATCGCCTCCCTGTAGGAGCGCGGGGTGGGGATGTCAAGTGCATCCGGGTCTCTCTCAGGGGCAAGCAGCATGGTCGCGTGATGGGGTGAAGCGGCAGCAAGGCACTCCAGCTCCTCCTGTCTGTCCTCAAGAACGTCACAGCCAAGGGCAGTGCAGCCAAGAGCAGTCTCACCCCCGACGGACGGAGGACAGGCAGGGACAGGGTCAGAGACAAGACTTGCAAGGTAGTCGAGGCGGTACACAGCAGCAAAGTCAACGAGCTCAGCTACTAGGGCAGACGCAGCAGGAGACGAGAACGTAGGGTCCGTCACAACCGTAGCAAGAAGGCGAGTAACAGTCGGACTGGACGCACGAGCAAGGTCAGACGGAGGGTCAGCAACGTCAGGCAAAGAGGACGCTGGAGGTAACGGTAGGACAACACGCTGAGGAACAGAGGAAGGACGGAGTGTCATATCGTGAGTGCCGGGGACAGCCGGAGCACGCTGACGACGAACACGAGGAACACGAGCACGGACAGCAGCTCTAGGCTCAGGCTCAAGGTCAAAGCTAGACTCAGGCTCTCGACGCTCAGGGGTGGAAGCACGAGTCTCAGGCTCTCGACGCTCAGTCAGGGACTCTGACACCGCAGTGTAAGGAGCAGGAGCAGGCAGTGGGGAGTGTGGTAGCAGCGGCGGCTGTGACTGGTCCGCCGGTGGACACAGCAACGGAGGAGTAGTACCTGCCACAGGGAAGCCAGTAGCACCTGGCTGAAGACTGAGAAGGTGGCGAAGAGCACCAGTAGCTCCACCAGGACCTCCAGCACCTCCAGGACCTCCAGTCCCAGCAGCTCCAGCTCCTCCAGCACCAGCAGCTCCAGCAGCTCCACGACCTCCAGCACCAGCAGTACCTCCAGTACCTCCAGCACCAGCAGCTCCACGACCTCCAGCACCAGCAGCACCTCCAGTACCTCCAGCACCAGCAGCTCCACCAGAACCAGCAGCACCTGCAGCTCCCCGACCTCCAGCACCAGCAGCACCTCCAGTACCTCCAGCACCTCCAGGACCTCCAGCACCAGCAGCACCTCCAGGACCTCCAGAACCAGCATTACCTCCAGTACCTCGCGCACCAGTAGCTCCAGGTCCTCCGGTAGGAGCTCCGACGACACCAACACCAGAAGGACTCGCAGCACCCCCAGAGTCAGCACCCGAACTCGTAGTACCCCCAGAGGCAGGACCCTCGGTCTCAGCACTCGCAGGCTCAGTACCCTCAGTCGCAGCACCCTCAGGTCCAGTACCCTCAGTCCCAGCACCCCCAGGCTCAGTACCCTCAGTCCCAGCACCCCCAGGCTCAGTACCCTCAGTCCCAGCACCCCCAGGCTCAGTACCCTCAGTCTCTGCTCCAGTGTCCACAGCAGCAGGCTGCAGAGGCGGCGAAGACGGCAGAGGTGGGAACCCGGGGGGTGTAGCCAGACAAGGAGAGCGGGCACCCCCGGACTCACCACCCCCAGCCCCAGCTCCAGTAGTCTCAGCTCCAGAGTCCACAGCAGCAGGCTGCGGAGGCGGCGAAGACGGCCGTGGCGGGAAACCCGGGGGGGTCTCCAAGCGAGGAGTGCGGCGAGTGGTCGCCGTGTCGTCGGCGACGGCGTCACCCCCCTCAGGTGAGTCAGAGGAGTCAGAAGAGATCTCAACTGGCTCATCCAAGGGGGGTGGGTCTACCTGGGACACACCTGAGGGAGCAGGACCCTGTGGGGGAAGGGGGTCTACCGGGGGGGGGACTGGTACCAGGAAGAGAGGCGCGAGAGGGACCGGGTGGGACGCGTGCGGGTGAAGTCGGTAGTAACAGACCGACTCGTCGAAGGTGACGTCCTGAGAGGACAGAACACGACGCGAGGCAGGGTGGTAGAACTGCCAGGGTGGAGCGTCGGTGGGGAAGCCGAGGAAGACACAGCGGAGAGTGCGAGGGGAGAGCTTGCTCGCTTTGGTATCGCGAACAAGGGAGAGCGCGCCCCAGACCCGAAACGACGACGCATCACCAGGCTGTCCCGTCCAACGGAGTGTGGGCGAGGTCTCTGGAGCAGAGACACGGGGCCAGAGGTTGAGCTGATGCGCGGCGTATCGGACCGCAAACGGCCACAGGAAATGGGGAGCAGCCGCATGGATCATGGAGGTACGAGCAACCTCCATGATCAGGCCAATGCGACGCTCAGCGATCCCATTTTGCTGCGGAGAGGCCGGAAGCGTGAACGACTGGGCGATGCCCTTATCCTGGCAGAACGTCTCAAGGACGCCAGAGGAGAACTCACTACCCTTGTCAGAGTGCAGACGCAGGACTGGAAAGTCCCGCCGAAACCGCTCGCGCAGCTGGTGACGAGTAGCACGGATCCAGGGGATCAAGACACCACTGACATCCGCCTTGCGCCGCAAGGGAAGACTTTGGTGTAGCGTGTGTAGTCGTCAACCACCAGCAGGAAGTAGCGCTCCTGGTCCGTTCCACCGACGGGGGCCGGGCCCCACACGTCCATGTGGAGAGTCTGCAGAGGAGCAGTGGTAGGAGGAAACTCGGAGGAGTGAGGAGCGGCGCGCTGCCGCCCCTCGACGCAAGGAAGGCACGGCGGCGCAAGTGAGCGCGGGAGGGGGGGCAGGGTCTCAGGGAGGCCAGTGACCAGGAGCCGGGAGTGCATGCGGCGCAGACGCTGCAGGGAGGGGTGACCAAGACGGTGGTGCCAGCGCTGAGTCTCGTGCGTGAGTACTCGGCACGAGCAAGACGCAGCTAACTGTCCTGACGCAGACGCTCGACTCGACGTAGCTACCTGACCTGACTCAGCCACCTGTGCAGACGCAGTGGTCAGTGTGTACAGACTAGACCCAGGCTGTCGAGTGAACGTAGCCAGGTGACGGCCAGTCCGGGAGCACGTACAGATCGCCACACGCTGCCCTCCAGGAATAAAGGTATCAACCCAGACATCCTGAATGGCAGCGTTGCTCACCAAGTTCGTCGAGAACGTGGGGAGGTGGAGACCTGACAAAGAGCCGGAGGGGACTGCTGGACAAGGGAGGACCGTGGAGGCTCTCGCAACCACTGGGCCCCCAGAGGGGTCAGCCAGTGAGACTGGGACAGGTGCTGTGAGTGGTGTGACTGTGGTGCAATCACGGAAGAAGCAACGTGACGCGCCGGAGTCAAGCGTGAAAGTGTGCAAGACCTCAGCTGAGGCAGGACCTGTGGTAGTAGACGCACTAGCAACTAGAGCGTCGGTAGACTCACGGGCACCTAGAGCTGCAGCAGACTCACTAACACCTGGAGTGGCAGCAGACTGACTAACACCTGGAGTGGCAGCAGACTCACTAACACCAAGAGCAGCGGTCTTAACAGAACGATAACCTCCACCACCAGGACGACCTCGCTGAATAACCCACTCACGAAGCTGCCGAGGGGTGGGGTCGTCCGGGAGAAGCAGTGCCCGCTGCTGTCCACCCCTGGCCGCAGCGACTGCCGCGGAAGTGGCCATGACAGACAGTGACTGTCAGGAGTAGGTCCAGCACCTCCAGCTCCTACAGCTCCAGCAGCACCTCCTACACTCCCAGCAGCACCTCCTCCACTCCCAGTAGCACAAGTAGCAGCAGCAGCAGTAGTAACAGCAGCAGGGCGGTTCGGTGGGGGTGGGAGGCCGCACCTCCACCACTCCCAGCAGTACTCCCTCCAGTAGCAGCAGTAGCAGGGCGGCTCGGGCAGCAGCAGCAGACCGAGCAGCAGTAGCAGCAGCAGTAGACCGAGTAGCACTAGCTATAGCAGTAGTAGTTGCAGTAGCAGCAGCAGTGACAGCTCGGGCTGGGCGGCGCGGCTCGGACACAGTGGCAGAGCAGCAGTAGCACTAGCTGTAGCAAGTGCAGTAGTAGGAGCTGCAGCAGTAGTACTAGCTGTAGCAGCAGTAGCTTCAGTCAAGCAGCAGTAGCTTCAGTCAGGAGCAGCTGTAGCAAGTGCTGGAGTAGGAGCTGCAGCAGTAGCACTAGCTGTAGCAAGTGAAGTAGTAGGAGCTGCAGCAGTAGTACTAGCTGTAGCAGCAGTAACTTCAGTCAGGAGCAGCTGCAGTAAGTGCTGGAGTAGGAGCTGCAGCAGTAGCACTAGCTGTAGCTGGAGTAGCTTCAGTCAATAGTAGCTGTAGCAAGTGTTGGAGTAGGAGCTGCAGCAGTAGCACTAGCTGTAGCAGCCGTAGCTTCAGTCAGTAGCAGCTGTAGCAAGTGTGGTAGTAGCAGCAGCAGCAGTAGCACTAGCTGTAGCAGCACTAGCTTCAGTAGCAGCACTAGCTTCGGTAGCAGCAGCAGTGAGTAGCGCTAGCTGTAGCAGCAGTAGCAAGGAGGAGCAGCTGCAGCAAGTAGCAGCAGCAGCAGCAAGGAGGAGCAGCTGCAGCAAGTAGCAGCAGCAGTTTCAGGGCAGTACAGGCGGCAGCAGCACTGCAGCAGCAGTTCAGGCGTAGCAGTGTAGCAGCAGCAGTGAGTGCAGCAGTAACACGGGCCGCGTGCGGGCCAGGCGCGGGCTGTAAGGGCTGCGTGCGGGCCTGGCGCGGGCTTTACGAGCTGGGTGCGGGCCTGACGTGGGCTGTACGGGCTGCGCGACGGCCTGGCGCAGGCTGTACGGGCTTCGCGACGGGCCTACGCGGGCTGTACGGGCTTCGCGACGGGCCTACGCGGGCTGTACGGGCTTCACGACGGGCCTACGCGGGCTGTACTGGCAGCTAAGGCGCGGTCAGGGGGGGTCGCACGTGACTAGGAAGGAAAATCGCGTCTAGGGCAGAAAAAGGAACCGTCTCGCCTAGAGCACGGTTTCGAATTTCGCGTTTCTCCTAGGGGCGCGACTCGGGCAGTAGATCGAAATAGTAGTGGTGGGCCCTTTTAAACATTCGGTCCTAAGGAGCATTGTGCTCTTAATACCATGTTAGAATCACTAGTAGCTAGGTGAGGAATGATGATTAGGTGAGGGAGAGGGGGTACAAGAGTGTCGAGAGAGTTGGGTTGTACCCTCTAAGGTGTGACCCTACACAACCTAGAGTAAGAACATAACAATATGTTTTGACAATTATGTGCATCACCGGAAGTTCAGATTCACTTTAAAGCCCGTAGCTAAAATAGTGACCCCCCCCTTCTAGTTGGGTCCATTTGAAGACACAAGTTTTTTTGGAACGTTTTGAGAGGTTGAAGTGCTATAAGTTTTGTTTTTACACCCCCAGTCGAGTCTCGATGTGAACAGGGAACATTTGGAACTTTTCTACAATTTTGATTGGCAGCGACTTTCACTCACTTGCCTGTGCGAATTTGGCGCAAGTTTTCAATGCTATGTCTTCAGACAAGGAGTTGTCAAACTTCACATCAAGCAACAACATTGGCAAAATCCAGCGCACGCACATATGCACGAGATGACAGTGGAACACCATAAAGGTTGTCCGACGAGCTAGCAGAGATGTGAAAAAAGTGTTTCTTTGGACTTGTAGTCGAGGCGATAGAATAGGGAGTTGAGAAAAAAAGAACGAACGGAAAAAAAAATGATGAACAAGGCGAGGAGGAACGACGGGATAGGAGGGGAGAGAGGCGAAACGACGGCATAGGAAGGGGAGAGAGGCGGAACGACGGGACGGGAGGGGAGGGAGACGGAACGACGGGATGGGAAGGGGAGAGGGGCGGAACGACGGAATGGGAGGGGAGAGAGACGGAACGACGGGATGGGAAGGGGAGAGAGCGGGAACGACGGGATGGGAAGGGGAGAGAGGAGGAACGACGGGATAGGAGGGGAGAGAGGCGAAACGACGGCATAGGAAGGGGAGAGAGGCGGAACGACGGGACGGGAGGGGAGGGAGACGGAACGACGGGATGGGAAGGGGAGAGGGGCGGAACGACGGAATGGGAGGGGAGAGAGACGGAACGACGGGATGGGAAGGGGAGAGAGCGGGAACGACGGGATGGGAAGGGGAGAGAGGAGGAACGACGGGATAGGAGGGGAGAGAGGCGAAACGACGGCATAGGAAGGGGAGAGAGGCGGAACGACGGGACGGGAGGGGAGGGAGACGGAACGACGGGATGGGAAGGGGAGAGGGGCGGAACGACGGAATGGGAGGGGAGAGAGACGGAACGACGGGATGGGAAGGGGAGAGAGCGGGAACGACGGGATGGGAAGGGGAGAGAGGAGGAACGACGGGATAGGAGGGGAGAGAGGCGAAACGACGGCATAGGAAGGGGAGAGAGGCGGAACGACGGGACGGGAGGGGAGGGAGACGGAACGACGGGATGGGAAGGGGAGAGGGGCGGAACGACGGAATGGGAGGGGAGAGAGACGGAACGACGGGATGGGAAGGGGAGAGAGCGGGAACGACGGGATGGGAAGGGGAGAGAGGAGGAACGACGGGATAGGAGGGGAGAGAGGCGAAACGACGGCATAGGAAGGGGAGAGAGGCGGAACGACGGGACGGGAGGGGAGGGAGACGGAACGACGGGATGGGAAGGGGAGAGGGGCGGAACGACGGAATGGGAGGGGAGAGAGACGGAACGACGGGATGGGAAGGGGAGAGAGCGGGAACGACGGGATGGGAAGGGGAGAGAGGAGGAACGACGGGACGGGCGAGGAGAGAGATAGAACGACGGGATGGGAGGACAGTGAGGAGGAATGACGGGATGGACGGGGAGAGAGGAGGAACGGTACGGGACGGGATGAGAATGTGCGAGCGCGAATGGTACGGGAGACGAGGAACGTGAGCGCGATGGCGAGGGGATGGGAGAAGGTGAGAGCGACGGGAAGGGATGGGAGAGAGCGAGATCGACGGGTAGGAATGGGAGAGGGCGAGAGCGACGGGAAGGGATGGGAGAGAGCGAGAGCAGCGGGAAGGGATGGGAGGGCTATTCGAAACGAGCGTGACGGCGCAGAGGTGGGTGATGGCAGGGGCGAGAGGAAGAGCGACGGGAGGGCGACTGGGCGAGAGCGCCACGGCAACGAGGTGGGTCATGGGAAAAGAGAGAGGAAGGACGGCGGTAGGGCTATACTAAACGAGCGGAACGGAAATGGCGTTGGAAGGGCGGTGCGATAGGAGATGAAGTGGGGAAGGAGAAAGGCGACGGGATGAAGAGTGCGAAGGCGATGGGAGGGAGAGTGGACAGGCGACGGGAAAGAAAGTGCGAAGGCCAAGGGAGGGAGGGCGGACAGGCGACGGGGGAGAGCGCGAAGGCGACGGGAGGGAGAGCGGACAGGCGACGGGAGGGGGAAGGGATATCGCGAGGGCGACGGGAAGGAACGAAGGAAAAAGGGGACAACGAAGGCAACGTGGGGGAAGGGAGATAGTGAGGGCGACGGGAAGGAAGAGGGGACATCGAAAGCGAGGGGCGGGAGAACGGGAAGGCGACGGGCTCGGAGGGAACTCGCGAGGGCGAAGGAACAAGAGGGGTGAACGGGAGAATAACCGGGAGGGGAGACCGTGACGACGACGGGAGGGCTGTCGCGTGTGCGTTTGCGAGGGCGACGGAAAGGCGACGGGACGGACTAGAGAGCGAGGCGTCGGCGGACCCCACCAGCAATGGCGAGACGGGAAACGGGCACTGCGCTACCAGGCCACGTAAACCTACATTTCACACTCTCGCTAAGTCGACAATTGACGCACTCGTCGGTAATTACGTGGCTATGACACGATCGCATGTGCTTTCAGCTCTACTACTTACTATGCTATGCGGAAACTAGTGATGAATGGAGTGACAGAAATCTAGTAATGCACCCACCCAGGCCCTCAGATATCAGCGTAAAACACGCTGATTAGGCTGATTTTGTAGCTGTGATTTTCGTTTTCCCTGAAATTTCAGTATATCCTTTATGTTTGCACTGATTTTTCAGTTTAACGTATAGGACTACCCTGACGAATTAGTGTATAGGTGTACCAGTTACACTGAAGCATCAGTATAGTGTACCGAGTCACACTGATTCGGACTTACCAAAATGTGTAGGACGGGAAGAATGAGCGCGTGCATGGTCTCCAGGACATGGATGAAACCCCATAACACTTCACAACTTCTCACATACGGGAATTGAACCCGTGATCTTTCCGGTAACAGGGAGAAACCCTTAGATAGCAGTACTGCTTATTTACTGAAGCTTAAAATGAGGACTGATATTTCAGTTAGCCATGAAATTTTACCCTGACAAAATCAGCATTTACTAAACCCCCAACGCTGACTTGGTCACGACGTTGGGCAGGGCACGCTGATCCATCAGCATACCCTGAAACCAATCTGAGGGCCCACCACCAGCTTGAAAATGAGGTTGGGCCTGCGATGGGAAACCATCGCCTGGGGTTTGTCGTGCGGATGCGGCACGCAAAAATGCGACGGCTGAAATGTGAAAAAAGGTTCATTTTGGCGGGAACCATTACGTTCCATTGTGGCGAGGGCCAATGACATGAGTTCACTCTGCCCATACAAATCGTTTGAAACAGTGTTTTTGAGACTGGTTTCATCCTCACATGCAACTCCTCATTCAAGTTGGGACAGGGGTCACTATTTTGCATGCGGGCTTTAAGCGAGGTAGCGGGTAGAGCTTGCGGGCTTTGCGGTCGCGCTCCAGGAGGAACTCCCTCTCTATGAGGCTCCATGTAGGGTACGGTACATGTGTCTTGGAGACTTCTGGAGTTGCTCTTGGGCGTAACATTAACCCCCATCCAAAAAGCCACTGTAGGCATCACGTAGAAGATAGGCATCAAGCGCGGTCCAGCTTGCGGTCGTTGCGGTCGCACTCCAGAAACTCCCTTTCTATGAGGCTCTCTATGCGCTTCTTGATTACACACCACCCAAGAACCACTATATAAGCGTCATAGTCTCATAGAAGATTCGTTTAGGCGAGGTAGCGGTAGAGCTTGCGGTCGTTGCGGTCGCGCTCCAGAAACTCCCTCTCTATCAGGCTCTCTATGCGCTTCTTGATGACTGCCGGGTTGGGCAGGAATCGCGCCTGCAGCTGCTTTGTCACCTCGCTGCAGAGTGGACACACAGGGGAGGCACAGAAGAAGAACAGTGGTTGCACAGGGGAAGCACAGAAGAAGCACAGAAGCAGCCAAACACTGCTGTCCCCTTTACAAGCTCACCTGGCAAGATTGTTGTGGTCCAGCATGCGCCGTGACTTCATGATGCGCACTATGGCTGCCTGTATTTGCAGCTCTTAACTCCTCCAACAAGCAGCCCAGCACTGCCGTACCCTTTATAAGCTCACCTGACAAGGTTGTTGTGGTCCAGCATGCGTCGCGACTTCATGATGCGAACAATTGCCGCCTCGATCTGCGGCTTCCTGTCCTCCTCCACCTTCTGCCTCGTCTCCGCCTTCTCCGGCTCTGTCTCCTTCTGAGCGGAAATGGTCCCGATCTTCACCTGCAGGTTGACAAAAGGGAGGCAAAGGGAAACCGATTGAGGAAGAGAGGAACAGATTGAGGCAGAGGGAAAGGGAAGCACAGCAGAAGCCTCTATCTGCGGCTTCCTGTCCTCCTCCACCTTCTGCCTCGTCTCCGCCTTCTTCGGCTCCGTCTCCTTCTGCGCTGAAATGGGTGTGCTCGGAAGGGTGTGCTCGGTCCCTTACCGAATATCCAGCTCCCTTTCCCCTCCACCCATCCTCCTGACTCACCTTGAAGAACTTGGAAGTAAACTTGTGGTTGAAGTGAAACGTATCATCATCCCCCACCTCCTTGCCCACCGGCTCCTTCCGCAGCACGTTCTTGCCTCGCACCAGCGACAGCGACTGCAGGTTGCACGACTGCTCTCCCCTGCACACTAGCGCCCCATCTCCGCCCTTTTCTCACCTTGAAGAACTTGGAAGTAAACTTGTGGTTGAAGTGGAACGTGTCGTCATCCCCCACCTCCTTGCCCACCGGCTCCTTCCTCAGCACATTCTTCCCTCGCACCAATGACAGCGACTGCAGGTTGCGCCGCAGGTCTGCCGAGGGGATATCTGTAGCAGCTTCTATGTCTCGATAGGTGAGGGAGTCGTGCGTGTTGAAGAGCATTAAAATGCACATCTGAGGTGGGGGAAAGGGGGAGGGGGGGACGGGCGGGAGGTTAAGGGGAGAGGAGGGGAGGGAGAGCACGCTCTTGCCTTGCCCACCGGCTCCTTCCTCAGCACATTCTTCCCTCGCACCAGCGACAGCGACTGCAGGTTGCGCCGCAGATCGGCCGAGGGGATATCTGTCGCTGCCTCGATATCTCGGTAGGTGAGCGAGTCGTGCGTGTTGAAAAGCATCAAAATGCACATCTGGTGAGGAGGGGGGGGGGAGGGGAGGAGGGGAGGAGGGGAGGGGAGGAAAGTTCTTGCCTGCCGCGCACCAGCGACAGCGACTGCAGGTTGCGGCGCAGATCGGCCAAGGGGATATCTGTCGCTGCCTCAATGTCGCGGTAGGTGAGCGAGTCGTGCGTATTAAACAGCATGAGGATGCAAATCTGGTTGGGGGGGGGGGGAAGGGGGGGGGAGGAGGGGGCTAAGTGGGGAGGAGGGGGGAGGAAAGTTCTTGCCTGCCGCGCACCAGCGACAGCGACTGCAGGTTGCGGCGCAGATCGGCCTGGGGAATATCTGTAGCAGCTTCGATGTCTCGATAGGTGAGGGAGTCGCGCGTATTAAACAGCATGAGGATGCAAATCTGGTTGGGGGGAGGGGAAGGGGGGGGAGAAGGGGGGAGAAGGGGGGAGAAGGGGGGAGGAACGTTCTTGCCGCGCACCAGCGACAGCGACTGCAGGTTGCGCCTGAGGTCGGGGTTGGGGGGAGGGGAAGGGGGGGGAGAAGGGGGGAGAAGGGGGGAGGAACGTTCTTGCTGCGCACCAGCGACAGCGACTGCAGGTTGCAGTGCAGGTCAGCCGAGGAAATGTAAGTGGCGGCCTCGATGTCTCGGTAGGTGAGGGAGTCGTGTGCGTTGAAGAGCATGAGGATGCACATCTGAGAGGGGGGGGAGAGGGGGAAGACAGAGAGCGCAGATTGGGCCTCAGGCTAGCTGTTGGAATGTCAGTGGCTGCCTCGATGTCGCGATAGGTGAGGGCGTCGTGCGTGTTGAAGAGCATGAGGATGCACATCTGAGAGGGGGGGAGGGGAGGGATTGAGAAAGGGAGGGACAGCACGTTTTTGCCGCGCACCAGCGACAGCGACTGCAGGTACGACAGTGAGTTTTGAGAATTCTCAAAAGTCACTCCAATATAAAGCGCACCAGCGACAGCGACTGCAGGTACGACAGTGAGGAGCCGCCCACCGACCTGGTACGTGGACACTAGCAGCTCGTATTTCAATCTCCACGAATCAAACAAGGTCGGTACCGCGCCCACCTGACTGATTACCAAAAACCCCACCCACCCACCTGGTAGGTCGACACGGACAGCTCGTATTTCCGCGACTCAAACGTGGCCTTCACGTCCGCATGCCCCATGTTCACAATAAGTCATTGCAAACCAACCCACCCGGTATGCCCCACCCACCTGGTACGTGGACACTAGCAGCTCATATTTCCACGAATCAAACAAGGTCGGTACCGCACCCACCTGACTGATTACCAAAAACCCCACCCACCCACCTGGTAGGTCGACACGGACAGCTCGTATTTCCGTGACTCAAACGTGGCCTTCACGTCCGCATGCCCCATGTTCACAATAAGTCATTGCAAACCAACCCACCCGGTATGCCCCACCCACCTGGTACGTTGACACGGGCCCAACCCACCTGGTAGGTGGACACCGACAGCTCGTATTTCCGTGACTCAAACGTGGCCTTCACGTCCGCATGCCCCATGTTCACAATAAGTCATTGCAAACCAACCCACCCGGTATGCCCCACCCACCTGGTACGTTGACACGGGCCCAACCCACCTGGTAGGTGGACACCGACAGCTCGTATTTCCGTGACTCAAACGTCGCCTTCACGTCCGCATGCCCCATGTTCATCTGCCACGTCAGCCGCCGCCCGGTGTGCGTCGTCAGGTAGTGCCTTGTGAACTTCTCACAGATGGGCAGGATCTCCCCGGGGAGGTTGCATCTGGCACCGGCCTGGGTGGGCCAAGACCCTGTAGTTAACACCTGGACGGATAGAGTCGGCCCTTGGAATAATCCACCCGCTGCCGCCCCTCCTGCTGCCGCCGATGCTGATGATGACGAGCCGGCTCCCGAGCCTGCTGCCGTGCCGGACGGTCTGGCGAGGGCAAGATCTGGTTCGGTGCGGAGCGCTGCTACTGCTGCTCCCCCGCGTGCAGACCCTTCTCCTTCCTCCTCCCCACCCTCATCCCCTCCTTCCTCCCGTAAACCAGCAGCAGTGGCAGCAAGAGCAGCAGCAGCAGCAGCAACCCCATTAGCCGGATCCTCCACCTCTCCCTCTCCGCCCCCCCTCTCCTCTACCACTCCCACACCTCCTCCCGTCGCCACCGCCGCCGCCGCAGCCTCAGCCTGTAACGCGCAGTGAAACGCGTGCATCGTATCCTGAGACGTCTTCATATCCAGGAACATGCCCTCGAGTTTCGACGTAAACTGGTACCCACACTCAGTCTTAAGCTTCACAATAAAGCTCCGTTCCGCATCATCCGAAACCGTCTTCCCGGACAGCAGGCGCTTAGCTAAGTGCTGCTTGTAATACTTCTCAAACACGTCCTTTTCCTGCAGGAACCGGAACAGAGTCATGACCTTATCGAGCACCGCCTCGGCCTCCTCCTCGCTCGCCCCCTTGAGCCCCTTGCGCAGCTTGTCGTCGATGAAGAGAGAGATGTACTCGGCAGCGCGCGCGTTGAGGTTGAGGAAGAACTCAAAGGCCGTGGAGAGGGCCGTGTGGAAGGCCTTGTCTGAGGCGAAGGAGGCGGAGATGATTCGGTCGTACTTGTCCTTCTCCTCTAGCAGCCTCTGTACGAACTCGACTGGGTCCTTGCACCTGCATGAGGGAGGGGGAGAAGAGTGAGGAGTAGTACAGGAAGGGGCGGATATGCGGCAGCGCGAGCGTTAAGGTTGAGGAAGAACTCAAAGGCGGTGGAGAGGGCCGTGTGGAAGGCTTTATCAGAGGCGAATGAGGCCGAGATGATTCGGTCATATTTATCCTTCTCCTCCAGGAGGCGCTGCACGAACTCGACCGGGTCCTTGCACCTGAAGGGGTGAAGAGGGATGGGAAGGAGTGGGAAGGAGTGGAGTGTTACCAAGGGAGTGTGATTATGCGATCGTACTTGTCTTTCTCCTCTAGCAGGTGCTGCACAAACTTGACCGGGTCCTTGCACCTGGTGTGTTGGGAGGGGAGAGGCGGGGAGGAGAAAGGAGGAGAGCGGAGGAGGAAGACGAACGAGGCGGCTATGATGCGATCGTACTTGTCCTTTTCCTCCAGCAGGCGCTGAACAAACTCAACGGGGTCCTTGAACCTGAAGGAGTGAAGAGGGAGGGGTGGGGAGGTGTGGAACAGGGAGGGGCGGAATGAAGCAGAGATTATTCGATCGTACTTGTCCTTCTCCTCCAAGAGGCGCTGCACAAACTCCGTCCTTGCACCTGCATGAGGGGGGGGGGGGGGGGGTTTGAGGATGGGAAGAAATGGTTTGCAGCGAGGGCCCATGATAAAGGGATGACATTTATCTCACAGATTCCACACACACTCTATCTCGCACACCCTTCCACACACATTCTCTTTCTAACACTCACTAAAAAACGCTTTCTCACCCACCTGCATTCTCGCATGCGCACCTGTCAGGTCAGTCACAAGCTACCCACCCGTCTCCCTCAGATGCCCCGTCATCTCAACTCATCGCACATACACACATGGCAGGACACGTACAACCAACCCCACCCTCCCACTCACACACTCCTCGTAGGTGCGTTGATGATGCAATCACCACCACACATGTTGGGGTCAGTGACAAGCTGCCTGCCCATTTCCCTCAGGTGCCCCGACATCTCAACTCACAACACATCACCTCCCGCATTGTCTGCTACTCATCACATCACACTCCACCACACCTGTCCGGGTCAGTGACAAGCTGCCTGCCAGTCTCTCTCAGGTGCCCTGACATCACCTCCCGCATCGTCTGCACACACAAGCACACCCACTTACACCCACTTACACCCAGGATCGGTAACGAGCTGCCGGCCCGTCTCTCACAGGTGCCCCGACATCCCCTCCCGCATCGTCTGCACACACCCACTGCCCACCCCGCCCCACCCTCCCCACCACCACACCTGTCCGAGTCTGTGACAAGCTGCCGGCCCGTCTCTCTGAGGTGCCCCGACATCACCTCCCGCATCGTCTGCACACACAAGCACACCCACTTACACCCATTGCCAACACCCACCCTCACCCACTGCCATACCTGTCCGGGTCTGTGACCAGCTGCCTGCCCGTCTCCCTGAGGTGCCCCGACATCACCTCCCTCCTCCCACCCACACAACCACACCCACTCACACCCACCCCAACCCCTACCCTACCCTACCCTACCCCACCCCCCCCACCATCGTCATACCTGTCGGGATCAGTCACGAGCTGCCGGCCCGTCTCCCTCAGATGCCCCGACATCACCTCCCTCATCGTCTGCACACACAACCACACCCACTCACACCCACCCCAACCCCTACCCTACCCCCCACCGCCATACCTATCGGGGTCAGTCACAAGCTGCCTGCCCGTCTCTCTGAGGTGCCCCGACATCACCTCCCACATCGTCTGCGCACACAAGCACACCCACTTACACCCATTCACACCCAACCCCACCCCCCACCACCATACCTGTCCGGGTCAGTCACAAGCTGCCTGCCCGTCTCCCTCGGGTGCCCCGACATCACCTCCCGACATCACCTCCCGCATCCAGCACACAATCACACCCACTTACACCCACTCTCACCCACCCCCACGCCCCCCCCACCACCACACCTGTCCGGGTCAGTGACGAGCTCCCGGCCCGTCTCTCTCAGGTGCCCCGACATCACCTCCCGACATCACCTCCCGCATCCAGCACACAATCACACCCACTTACACCCACTCTCACCCACCCCCACGCCCCCCCCACCACCACACCTGTCAGGGTCAGTGACGAGCTCCCGGCCCGTCTCTCTGAGGTGCCCCGACATCACCTCAACACTTCACATTCGCACACAACCACACACACTTACACGGTTACAGCCATTGGCAACACCCACCCTCACCCACTGCCATACCTGTCAGGATCAGTCACCAGCTGCCTGCCCGTCTCTCTCAGGTGCCCCGACATCACCTCAGCACATCACATTCGCACACGGCCACTCAAGCACGGCCACAAACCCCCCTCACAACCCCCCACCGCCTTACCTGTCCGGATCAGTGACCAGCTGCCGGCCCGTCTCCCTCAAATGCCCCGACATCACCTCCCGCATCGTCTGCAGGCCACTTGGCACACGCTTCAGAAGGCGATACATGCGCGCAATGTCCTGATAGAGAGGGGAGGGGGCAGGGAGGACGGAAGGGAGCAATGGGGAATATTAGTTAGCTCACGGCGTCTCTCATCGTCTGCAGGCCACTCGGCACCCGCTTGAGCAGGCGGTACATGCGCGCAATGTCCTGAGAGGTGGGGTGGGGCCGGGCAGGGGGAAGGGTGGAGGGAAGCGGGGTTGAATGAAGGTTGGAAGGATGGTGGAATGCGTCACACAGCCCCCCCGGCACGCGCTTGAGCAGGCGATACATGCGTGCAATGTCCTGAGAGGTGGGGGGGGGGGAATGAGGAGGGGGAAGCAAGCAGGGGCAATGGGGACTGAAAGTCGGCTCACTGCCCCCATCACACCCCCCTTCCCGCATCGTCTGCAGCCCCCCCGGCACGCGCTTGAGCAGGCGATACATGCGGGCAATGTCCTGGTAAGGGGGGTGGAAAGGAATGGAAGGGGAGATACGGCTGTTGGCTCAGGTGCCCCCACATCACCTCCCCCATCACCTGTCTGCAGCCCCCCCGGCACGCGCTTGAGCAGACGGGCGGTACATGCGCGCAATGTCCTGGTAAGGGGGGTGGAAAGGAATGGAAGGGGAGATACGGCTGTTAGCTCAGGTGCCCCCACATCACCTCCCCCATCACCTGTCTGCAGCCCCCCCCACACCCGCTTCAGCAGGCGGTACATGCGCGCAATGTCCTGGTAAGGGGGGTGGAAAGGAATAGAAGGGGGGATACGGCTAATAGCTCAGGTGCCCTGACATCACCTCCCTCATTGGAGGGAGGTAGAGAAAGAAGGAAGGAGGGAGAGAAAAGAGGGAAGGAGGGAGGGAGAGAAAAGAGGGAAGGAGGGAGAGAAAAGAGGGAAGGAGGGAGGGAGAGAAAAGAGGGAAGGAGGGAGGGAGAGAAAGAGGGAAGGAGGGAGGGAGAGAAAAGAGGGAAGGAGGGAGGGAGAGAAAGAGGGAAGGAGGGAGGGAGAGAAAAGAGGGAAGGAGGGAGGGAGAGAAAGAGGGAAGGAGGGAGGGAGAGAAAGAGGGAAGGAGGGAGGGAGAGAAAGAGGGAAGGAGGGAGGGAGAGAAAGAGGGAAGGAGGGAGGGAGAGAAAGAGGGAAGGAGGGAGGGAGAGAAAGAGGGAAGGAGGGAGGGAGAGAAGAGGGAAGGAGGGAGGGAGAGAAAGAGGGAGGGAGAGAAAGAGAGAAGGAGGGAGGGAGAGAAAGAGGGAGGGAGAGAAAGAGGGAGGGAGAGAAAGAGGGAAGGAGGGAGGGAGAGAAAGAGGGAGGGAGAGAGTTGTCCATGTCAACAAGAAGCTGCAGGTGGTTGTGGTTCCCAGAAAGAGACAGGCAGAGACAGAAGAAGGACCAGGCTCCACACACGCACCTCGTACTTGTCGTTGACCAGCATGGGAACGAGCCCAGAGTTCTCCATATCATACCCACCAGCCTGAGGTGATTCCCCACCATCTCGTGCTCCACCCACTCAAGAGAAGGACAGGCAGAGAGAGTAGGGGGGGGAGAGCCCCACTCAACGCACCTCATACTTGGCATTGACCAGCATGGGCACGAGCCCAGAGTTCTCCATGTCAACGAGCAACCTGAGGTGATTCCCCACCATCTCATACAAGAGAGCTTCACACACACACGCACCTCGTACTTGTCGTTGACGAGCATGGGCACGAGCCCGGAGTTCTCCATATCCACGAGCAGCCTGAGGTGGTTCCCCACCATCTCATACAAGAGAGCTCCACACACACACGCACCTCGTACTTGTCGTTGACGAGCATGGGAACGAGCCCGGAATTCTCCATATCCACGAGCAGCCTCAGATGGTTCCCCACCATCTCGCGCTCCACCACGCCCGTCACCTTCCCCTCCGTGCGTGCATCCAGGTACTGCGCCACGCGCTCCCCCTCCTTTTACTACCCCCCACCCCCCCACCAGCAATGATACCCACCACCCCCACAGAAGCACCAGGAAGTAGGAAGGGAGGGAGGGAGGGGGAAAGCAATCCGTGTTCTCACCTCGTACTTGTCGTTCACGAGCATAGGCACCAAGCCAGAGTTCTCCATATCAACGAGTAGCCTGAGGTGATTCCCCACCATCTCCCTCTCCACCACACCCGTCACCTTCCCCTCCGTGCGCGCATCCAGGTACTGCGCCACGCGCTCCCCCTCCTTTTACTACCCCCCACCCCCCCACCAGCAATGATACCCACCACCCCCACAGAAGCACCAGGAAGTAGGAAGGGAGGGAGGGAGGGGGAAAGCAATCCGTGTTCTCACCTCGTACTTGTCGTTCACGAGCATAGGCACCAAGCCAGAGTTCTCCATATCAACGAGCAGCCTGAGGTGATTCCCCACCATCTCCCTCTCCACCACACCCGTCACCTTCCCCTCCGTGCGCGCATCCAGGTACTGCGCCACGCGCTCCCCCTCCTTTTACTACCCCCCACCCCCCCACCAGCAATGATACCCACCACCCCCACAGAAGCACCAGGAAGTAGGAAGGGAGGGAGGGAGGGGGAAAGCAATCCGTGTTCTCACCTCGTACTTGTCGTTCACGAGCATAGGCACCAAGCCAGAGTTCTCCATATCAACGAGCAGCCTGAGGTGATTCCCCACCATCTCCCTCTCCACCACACCCGTCACCTTCCCCTCCGTGCGCGCATCCAGGTACTGCGCCACGCGCTCCCCCTCCTTTTACTACCCCCCACCCCCCCACCAGCAATGATACCCACCACCCCCACAGAAGCACCAGGAAGTAGGAAGGGAGGGAGGGAGGGAGGGAGAAAGCAATCCGTGTTCTCACCTCGTACTTGTCGTTCACAAGCATAGGCACCAAGCCTGAGTTCTCCATATCCACCAGCAGCCTGAGGTGATTCCCCACCATCTCCCTCTCCACCACACCCGTCACCTTCCCCTCCGTGCGCGCATCCAGGTACTGCGCCACGCGCTCCCCCTCCTTTTACTACCCCCCACCCCCCCACCAGCAATGATACCCACCACCCCCACAGAAGCACCAGGAAGTAGGGAGGGAGGGAGGGGGAAAGCAATCCGTCTTCTCACCTCGTACTTGTCGTTCACGAGCATAGGCACCAAGCCAGAGTTCTCCATATCAACGAGCAGCCTGAGGTGATTCCCCACCATCTCCCTCTCCACCACACCCGTCACCTTCCCCTCCGTGCGCGCATCCAGGTACTGCGCCACGCGCTCCCCCTCCTTTTACTACCCCCCACCCCCCCACCAGCAATGATACCCACCACCCCCACAGAAGCACCAGGAAGTAGGAAGGGAGGGAGGGAGGGGGAAAGCAATCCGTGTTCTCACCTCGTACTTGTCGTTCACGAGCATAGGCACCAAGCCAGAGTTCTCCATATCAACGAGCAGCCTGAGGTGATTCCCCACCATCTCCCTCTCCACCACACCCGTCACCTTCCCCTCCGTGCGCGCATCCAGGTACTGCGCCACGCGCTCCCCCTCCTTTTACTACCCCCCACCCCCCCACCAGCAATGATACCCACCACCCCCACAGAAGCACCAGGAAGTAGGAAGGGAGGGAGGGAGGGGGAAAGCAATCCGTCTTCTCACCTCGTACTTGTCGTTCACAAGCATAGGCACCAAGCCTGAGTTCTCCATATCAACGAGCAGCCTGAGGTGATTCCCCACCATCTCCCTCTCCACCACACCCGTCACCTTCCCCTCCGTGCGCGCATCCAGGTACTGCGCCACGCGCTCCCCCTCCTTTTACTACCCCCCACCCCCCCACCAGCAATGATACCCACCACCCCCACAGAAGCACCAGGAAGTAGGAAGGGAGGGAGGGAGGGGGAAAGCAATCCGTCTTCTCACCTCGTACTTGTCGTTCACGAGCATAGGCACCAAGCCAGAGTTCTCCATATCAACGAGTAGCCTGAGGTGATTCCCCACCATCTCCCTCTCCACCACGCCCGTCACCTTCCCCTCCGTGCGCGCATCCAGGTACTGCGCCACGCGCTCCCCCTCCTTTTACTACCCCCCACCCCCCCACCAGCAATGATACCCCCCACCCCCACAGAAGCACCAGGAAGTAGGGAGGGAGGGAGGGGGAAAGCAATCCGTCTTCTCACCTCGTATTTGTCGTTCACAAGCATAGGCACCAAGCCTGAGTTCTCCATATCGACCAGCAGCTTCAGGTGGTTCCCCACCATCTCGCGCTCCACCACGCCCGTCACCTTCCCCTCCGTGCGCGCATCTAAGTACTGCGCCACGCGCTCCCCCTCCTCCTCCAACCGCCTCTCCGCCACCCTCAAATAATCCGCGCAATCACACGTCCCCAGATACCTCTGAGCCTCCCCCCGGTAAAATGCCGCGGAGGCTTCCAGAAACGGACGCTCCAGATCCTCCGAATAGACCGCCGGGCCGAGATCCGCGAACATGGACGATATGGATCGCATGAGGGCGCGGTTGATCACTTCGCCCGAGCGCTCTTGGTGGATGAGGGAGAGGAGGGTGGAGAGGAGGCGCGGGCGGATGGCGGGGGCGCGCACGATGTGGTCGCGCCAGAGGGCGAGGCCGAGGTCGTGCACAGGTGTCTTGTTGTGATTGGTCACGTAGGTGCGGTCCATGTACATGAGGATGTCTCGGATCATCTGAAGAGACTTGCCGTAGTCGTGCCACCTGGGGGTGAGAGGGGGGGGATTGGGAAGAGGGGACGGGGAAATAGGGAAAGAGAGGTAAGACATGGCAGCAGCATTGGCCACCTGGGTAAGTGTGGTCCATGTACATGAGGATGTCTCGGATCACCTGGAGAGATTTCCCGTAGTCATGCCACCTGCAAGCGGAGGAGGGAGGGAAGAGGGACAGGAGAAGGGAGGCAACAGGGGAGAACATAGCAGGAGTGGGCATGTGGTTCGGTCCATGTACATTAGGATGTCTCGGACCATCTGGAGGGACTTGCTGTAGTCGTGCCACCTGGGGGGAGAAAAAGAGAGAGGGTGGGGGAGGAGAGGTGTGGAGTGGAGAGAGGGGAGTAGGGGAGGGAGAGAGGGGAGAGCAAATGGCAGAATTGGTCACATCACAATTGGGAACATGAGCAGCATTAACAGCATTGGCCATAAGGGTGGGTGCGGGCCATGTACATGCGTATGTCTCGGATCATCTAAATAGAGGTACAGGACGAGGCTAGGGTATGTGTGAGCATCGCAGCTGTCAAACCAACCCACCAGGATGAAGCATGCACGCACCAGCGCACACCTGAACAGAGCAGCACCAGCACCCACGCACCTCATTCTCCTCGTATTACCACCTACCTCTATCTAACCCCGCACCTCTATAGAAACCCACCTGGCATCCAGCTCGTTGAGGAACAGCGGGCCGTGCGCCGCCTCTATGGCCGCCGCCACGCCCTTGAGGTGCGCCGTCATGGTTTAGGCTCACCAGCCCCTCATAGAGGCGACGGGCATCACACTCATGCACACATCACACTCATGCACACATCACACTCATTCTCCACCTCATTTCCCTCACCTGGCGTCCAGCTCGTTGAGGAAGAGAGGCCCATGGGCGGCCTCAATAGCAGCCGCCACGCCCTTGCGGTGCGCCGTCATGTCATGGTGCTCACCAGCCCTGCATATAGGCGAGAGCCTAACAACCAGACAGCCTGCTGTGTCACCTTGCATCACACACAGTCTCCTCTCTCACTCTCCCCTCACCTCGCATCGAGTTCGTTGAGGAACAGCGGCCCATGCGCGGCCTCAATGGCAGCAGCGACGCCCTTAAGATGTGCCGTCGTGGTGCTCACCAGCCCCACCGTTTGCCATGTCACCACCACCCATTGTTGCCCCCTCACCTGGCATCCAGCTCGTTGAGGAACAGCGGCCCATGCGCCGCCTCAATAGCAGCAGCCACGCCCTTAAGATGCGCCGTCGTGGTGCTCACCAGCCCTGCATATAGGCGAGAGCCTAACCACCAGACAGCCTGCTGCGTCACCTCTCACCACCTCACGTGCCCCCCTCACCTCGCATCCAGCTCGTTGAGGAACAGTGGCCCATGCGCCGCCTCAAAAGCAGCAGCCACGCCCTTAAGATGCGCCGTCATGGTGCTCACCAGCCCTGCGTACAGGCGAGAGCCTAACCACCTGACAGCCTGCTGTAGCACCACCCCTTACCTGGCGTCTCAAGCTCACTCCGCACCCACCTGGCGTCCAGCTCGTTGAGAAAAAGCGGGCCGTGCGCCGCCTCTATGGCAGCAGCCACGCCCTTGAGGTGCGCCGTCATGGTGCTCACCAGCCCCGCGTACAGGAGGGCCTAACCCACCTCACAGCCTGCTGTGTCACCACCCCTTACCTCGCGTCACACCCTCACACCCACCTGGCATCCAGCTCGTTGAGGAACAGCGGCCCATGGGCGGCCTCTATAGCAGGCGCCACGCCCTTGAGGTGCGCTGTCATGTCATGGCGCTCACCAGCCCTGCATAAAGAGAGGCAGGCCTGCCAAACCGCCTGCTGTCTCACCTCGCATCACTCTCTATCCCCCCCTCACCTCGCATCCAGCTCGTTGAGGAACAGAGGACCATGGGCGGCCTCTATAGCCGCCGCCACGCCCTTGAGGTGCGCCGTCATGGTGCTCACCAGCCCCGCGTACAGGCGGTCACCGTACTTATGGAGTACCATGTTGTACGCGTTGCTGTGACACAGGGGGGAGACAGAGGGAGGAACAGCGGAAAGACACGCTTAGCACGGCCACCACCAGCCCCGCGTACAGGCGGTCACCGTACTTGTGCAGTGCAGCACCATGTTGTGCGCGTTGCTGGTTGGCGGGGGAAACATAGATGGGTAAACACAGAGAGGGAGGGAAAGACAGCCGTGAGTGCAGCAACCAGACCAGCCCCGCGTACAGGCGGTCACCGTACTTGTGCAGTGCAGCACCATGTTGTGCGCGTTGCTGTGAGTGGGAACGGGAGACGGACAAAGGGAGAGAGAGGAGGTAGACACTGTTAGCGCCGCAACCACCAGCCCCGCGTACAGGCGGTCGCCGTACTTGTGCAGTGCAGCACCATGTTGTGCGCGTTGCTGCAAGGTGGGCGGGAAGGCACGGCGGGTGACAGGATACAGAGAAAGACACGCTTAGCACGGCCACCACCAGCCCTGCGTACAGGCGGCCGCCGTACTTATGCAGCACCATGTTGTATGGATGGGGGATGGGGGTAGTGGTGGCGGAAGAGACAAAGTTGGAGAGAGGAGGTAGACACTGTTAGCACGGCCACCACCAGCCCCGCGTACAGGCGGCCGCCGTACTTATGCAGCACCATGTTGTATGCGTTGCTGTGAGGGGGAGAAAAATGAAAGAGAGAGATAACGGGAGGGGAGAGAGAAAGAGAGAGTACTTAGCGTGGCGTAGAGCTCTTCGAAACTGTCAGGGTGAAAGAGAAGATAACGGGAGGGGAGAGAGAAAGAGAAGATAACGGGAGGGGAGAGAGAAAGAGAAGATAACGGGAGGGGAGAGAGAAAGAGAGAGAAAGAGAGAGTACTTAGCGTGGCGTAGAGCTCTTCGAAACTGAGGAGGCTGCACGTAACGGTGGAGCTCTGGGAAGGGTGAATTGTCAGATGCGAGGAGCCAGGGAGGCAGGGCGGAAGAAGGCGCGTACCGGTAGAGCTCTTCGAAGCTGAGGCCGGAAACAGTGTGGCTGTAGACCGGCGAATGGCGTCCTCGGGAATGCCGCACGACGAGGGAGGGAGGGCGCTCTAACGAGGGCGACACAGGGAGGCCACATGTACCGGTAGAGCTCTTCGAAGCTGAGCCCCGAGGCGTTGTGGTTGTAGATGCGGGGGATGGCGTCCTCGAGAATGCCGCACGCCGAGGGAGGGAGAAAGAGAGGGAGGAGGCACCGCAACAAGGAAGGAAGGCGGCACCTCGAGAAGGAGGGAGGGCGTACCTCTAACGAAGGCGTTCCTCTAACGAGGGCGTACCGGTAGAGCTCTTCGAAGCTGAGCCCCGAGGCGTTGTGGTTGTAGATGCGGTGGATGCGGTCTCGAGATTCTCGAGTTGGGAATGCCGCACGTCGAGGAAGGGAGCAACGGAGGGAGGGACGAGGCACCTCTAGAAGGATAAAAGGCGTACCGGTAGAGCTCCTCGAAGCTGAGCCCCGAGGCGTTGTGGTTGTAGATCTGGTGGATGGCGTCCTCGAGAATGCCCCACGTCTTCTCCGCGTATCGCGGGTCCATCTCCACCTTGTGCCGAAACGGCTCGATGCGGAACGCCGACTTGCGACGCGGCTGATTCATGGCGGGCGACTCGGGGAGGAGGAGGGGGACGAGGATGTGGGGTTGGCGATGGTTATGGCGGAGGTGATGACGATGCGGTTGAGAACGGTGGAGATGTCAATTCACGGTGTATCTGCCAGGAGGGTGGTTGTTTGAGCCGATTCAGGGAGGCGAAGACGGTGGCTTCTCCGCACGATGGTGTTGCTCGCACTTATTATCTCGACAGGCACACGAATTTCAGTTATGCGTGGATAAGACGTGGACTATGCTGATGTGTGACTACGCTACGCCCTTGCCAGTGACGGCAGCAGAAAACACCACGAAAACCAGAACTCCGAACCCTCCTTTTGCGTTCCTACGCGCCTATGTCACGGGTGAAACGAAATCGAGTTCCTACTTTTATTCGTACAGCCTTCAACCTGCTTTCATGGATGCAGTTTTCACTCCGCCTTCATTGTTCAGGCTTACGGAGGCGCGGCGGTTAGGATAGGAAAGGGAACAGCAATAACAAGGAGGTCAGAAGTCACTAAGTGCTTGCTGTGATGCTGGGATTAGCAAACGTGATGTGAAGCAGACGCCATGGCTGACAGGTACTGATGAAAGGATGTTAGTTTGATGTGCTGCAAAGCAGTGTCGTTCTTGCATAGAAACGGTTGGGCACGATGCTGTGCAATTTGGAGAGTTTCTATAGAATCACCGACTTGAACCGCTTATAACCTGGCCGAACTTCGATGCATGACCTGTAAACAAGCCCTCATCACTGCCTCTGCCTCTGACGTGAAGGGTTGGCTTGGCTCGGTTCAAGAGCAGGGGCTTGATGTTGCTCAAAGCGCTGGATGCAGTGACGAGGATGTGGTGAAGGCTATCATTCTACAGTGAATGGAGTCGAATGTGTTAGAGGATCTGGAAATCTTATAGCATATTTCAAACCAGCAAACCAGAAGTCTTGAATATCTCAAACCAGCAATATATCATTCGAAATTTATTTATATTTTCAACTCTTGGATTAAAAAATTTCTTGGTTATAATATTCACATAAATGAGACAATACCATATGTTAAACAATCTGCGTCCACATTTTAACCCAAATAATATTTTTTCATCCGTATCTTAATCATTCCTCCAACCTGACGTGGTGAAATGCTGTTTGTAGAAATTCATGAATAGTGGAACTGGTAGGTTGTGAACATGGTTTATGAGCTTAAGAAGGGAGGGTTAAATAGTGATCACATGAATACGTAAGGAGGTTGCTCATAGGCGAGGCAATCGGGCCGATGGAGCAACGCCCTCCAGAACCAGACCGACACGCATGGTTGGTTGCATAGTGATGACACGCGGATTCGTATCATTGGCGGATACACCTCTTTCCAGGTGGCACGTTCCTTGTGGACAGTAGTTGACTCTCCCGTGTGAGTGAGAGCAGCGGAACGTGGGAACCAGCACACAGATGTGAGAAAATGTTTAGTGTTGAATGGGGGATACAGTATCTCGCATTACGAGCACTGTAAGCACCCAAATGCATGTCGTTTTTAGGAAACATGCGGACAAGTGTTGCTGAAAACAGGGTAATATCAACCGCAAAGAAATATTTCAGTACGGTCACCTGTGTAGAAAGAAGCGCGAAATCTGTGGGTTCAAGGCACGCGCTGAGCCCCAACTCTCCGCGTCGCAGTCACGACTCCTCATATCCATGCTGGCACAACGTCAGAGCGAGAAAGCACCAGGAAAGCACATTGTGGTCAGCAAACCAGTCTACTTGTCCTGCGTGGCACCGTTGAAGGTTACCACAGTGTGCTGAACGGTTGACGATGATGCTTTCCTGATTATGCAATGGTGGAGATCATGTCTCGGCGAATATCCCATACCCCTCCGATGCCCGAAACTCCTGCCCAATGAAAAAAGCAAACACTCCATTGCTTTTTCTCGAGCGTCGTCCCAGATCCATGCATCATCCAGCATGGATAACAGCGATTCCTGACACGCCACGTAGGACCTAAATCAGCGCCAACCGCCCTCAGTCACCTGTCAATATTGAGCAACCACTCACACACCTCCGAAGGCAGCGCGAACTGCCCAAAAACGCTTTCCCGCACCAGCCATGTCATGCGCTTGGCCTTTGCGTCCCCCATGATGGGGTCCGACCAACCAACTTCTTCCATCGGAAACTCCGTTGTGGGTTCAATTCCACATCGGCGGAAGATGTCTCCCTGAACCAGAGCGAATGTAGAGCGGAGCGCATCATTCTTCCCCAACCACCTCCCCCAAGCCTGCCTGGTGTATTTTGCCTTGCTGTCCGCGCAATCGCCGGAAGCGGATAGAGTAAATGGGGTGGGGGGAAAGTGAAAGGGGCGGGGAGGGGAGGGGAGGAAGGAAGGCGGCGCTGCTGAGCTGCCCGCAAATCTCAGTTCCGCTGGCTGAACAGCACCTGCATCAGGCGGACAAGCAAGCACACTCCTTTTTGCTAGTCCTTGGGAGCACTGGTCATCCGACTCGCACGACCCCAGGAAACAGGAGCCAGTGAGGATAGAAGTTATTTAGCTTGAAGGAGTTCGCTTTGTTGGGAGAGTCCTTGGCATCTTGTAGGTAGGAGGAATCTGCTAGTGTCTGCCTTGGCTGCTGGGGTCGTCGTGAGTGGGTTATGCTTCAGAGGTAGTTCCATGCGCCTTACTATTTCAGCGGTTTAATATATTTGTTAACGCGATTCATCATGGCTGTACGGCTTTCCTTTTAGTGACTTCTTTAATATTTAACCTTAATATTGAAGTTAAAACATCCTCGCCTTCGCCTGTAAATCAGCGCGCTGTCATTGTCGTTACCTTAGTATTGACTTACATAATTTCTTATAAATAAAGACTCTAAGGCACCCGTTATCATTAATTTTACGTCATACACCACTTCCGATTAAAGGCTTAATGAGTAACGGTCCTATTCTAGCTGGATCTCCCAATAAAAGCTGCTCCCGCGATTCCCGGAGCAGCGACGGAGTCGGCGCTGATGTGAGCAGCAGGAGCAGCAGTACCAGCGCCTCTCCTGTTGTCAAATCCGCCATTCCTCCAGCGAACGCATCGAAATCTTCTTCGTTCTTTGACACCACACCACCTGCTACCCTTTCTGACACGCCTCCCCCTTCCCGCTCTTTCTTAAGCTTGCTGCCTTTCGCGTCCCTGGGTTCCAAGCGCCTTCAGCAGCAGCAGCAGCAGCAGCCGTCGTCTCGTGCCGGCGTGTCAGCAGTGGGAGGCTCGCTGCTTGAGTTGCTCGACGAAGGATGGTTCTCCAGCAATGTCGCCGCTTGGCCCCACGATTCCGATTTAACCACAATCCAGGAAGCGGTTAACGAGACAGAGGATGCTGATAACGGGGATGCGCTTCCAGGGGTCACTGAAACGGGGAGGGTTGCTTGTGCGCACGTGGATTTAAACGCTCCGAGTTCCGCCAGCAACTTCCGCGAAGGCGCAGGTGGTGCGGCAGCGGAGTGTGCTTGCGCGGCGGCTGATGACCGAATCAGCGGGGGTGCTTCGGCTGTGTCCGAACCAAGCGGTTGTTCCAGGTCTGGCAGTCCCGAGCCTGACCCTGAAGGCAGCTTCGGAAAGTACCGGCGCCGTCGCGGCCGTTCGGGAAGCAGGCGGCGACCGAAGCGAAGCAGCAGCCTCGACGCGGCGCGCATGTCAAGACGCGTGTCGATGCCTCCGCATCCTCCGCTTCCGACGGACGAAGAACAGCGGGATTCAATAGAGACGCGAAGCAGCGACGGCGAATGCTACGAGCGCACTACCTCCCCTTACGCTTCGTCCGGGCGGGGGGCGTACGCGGAGAGGCGGGGGAGCGGTGGGGAGCATTTCTCGGCGTTTCACCCATCTCCCCCTTTCCGCTGGTCAGAGCGAGGTACGGGGGCGGCGGAAACGGAGAATGCGGCTTGCGGAAGCAGAAGCGCGGGGAAACCGCGGTATCTGCGCACGCGGAGTGTGTCCGATTATGACTCGGCGGAGTACGAGCGCAACAGCTCGCTGCGCCAAGGCGCATATGAGGCGGAAGCGGACGCAGAGGGGGGAGATGGGCTCCCCTTGACGCCCTCCGCGCGTGCAAGAAGCCTGACAGAGGCTGACGTGGAGGAGCTCCGGGGGTTCATGGATCTGGGATTCAACTTCCGCCAGGCGGACATGAGCGCGCGCATGACCGCCACGCTGCCCGCGCTGCGCCTGTATCACGCCGTGGGGAGCGTTCAGCAGAGACTCATCTCCCGCCACCATCACCACGTCGCTCCCGCTACAACCTCTCCTGCTACAGATGCGGATGGGGCTGCTGCAACCCTGTATCCCGGCGGGTTGTCGCCTGGTGGTGCGGGGGCTGCTGCTGGTGGTGCTGCCGCGGGCAGCAGCGTGGCAGTGGGGGTTGGCAGCGGTACCTCGTCGCCACGGATCTCGTGCTTCCCTGGGGACCCGTTCGTTATCGCTCGCTCGGCTGAACCCCATGCCATGGTACGGCCGCTAGCCTGAATGGCTTACGCCTCGCATTCATGGGCTGTCGTTTGTTTTGCCTAGTTTTGTTCGATGGTTTATCTGACTAATCATCCCCAGCTTTTTTCCCCTCCTTCCTCCCTCTCCTCCCGCATTCCCCCCATTTCTCATCCCCAGCAGCAGCGAGGCAGCTCCATGCCATCGTCCCCACGCCACATCCCATCTCTCATCAGCACCACCACCAGCACTACCTGCGTCAGGAGCCATAGCCATGGGCATAGTCCAGAGCATGAGCAGCAGCGGCAGGGGCAGAGGGGGGTGAGTGGCAGCCTGGATGCGGAGTGGTCGTTTGCCAACCCACAAGACCCCCCCTCGGATGTCAAGACACACCTCAGGCTCTGGGCTCAGGCCGTTGCCAGCACCGTCAGACAGACGTGCTAACCGCCGTGCTGTGCTGCGCTTGCTGCTTTTGAAGCGCTTCGATGGTCGTTTGCCAACCCGCAGAACCCCCCCTGGGACGTCAAGACGCACCTCAGGCTCTGGGCTCAGGCCGTTGCCAGCACTGTCAGACAGACGTGCTAACCGCTGTGCCGTGCTGCGCTTGCTGCTTTTGAGGCGCCTCGGTGGTCGTTTGCCAACCCACAAGACCCCCCGTCGGACGTCAAGACGCACCTCAGGCTCTGGGCTCAGGCCGTTGCCAGCACCGTCCGGCAGACTTGCTAGCCTCTCTGCTGTGCTGCGCTGCCGTTGCTGCTGCTGCTGCTGCTGCTGCTGCTGCTGTGTTCTGTTGCCCTTGCTGCTTTTGAGGCGCTTCGATGGTCGTTTGCCAACCCGCAGGACCCCCCCTCGGATGTCAAAACGCACCTCAGGCTCTGGGCTCAGGCCGTTGCCAGCACTGTCAGACAGACGTGCTAGCCGCTGTGCTGTGCTGCGATTGCTGCTTTGCGGTGGTGCCCTTGCTGCTGCTGTGCTGTGGTTCCATGGCTGCAATGCTGCTGCCATGGTGGTTGCCAGCGAGTGATGCCTCACCTGGGCTGCCTGGGTGAATGGATGGCTAATGCTACTGCTAGGCCGTGCTGGCAATCAGAGGCACTGGGATGCGGTTGGTGGGATGTGGGTACTACGGTAACTTGAAGGTAGTGAAAGAGGGCTTTGGCTGGCATGTTTGGAAGGGCAGGATTGACTGCGCTGCCATGTCTTCGTCGCCTGATGGTTGGTTGAGCAATTCAGTGATTGACGTTGGAGTCTAATAATTATTGTATTCCTTGTACAGTGACATTTACCTACTACCTGGGAAGTGTTTTTGCATGCCTTCTCCACTTCACAATCCTGAGAAGGCCACATAATGTCTTCCAAGTTCCACTTCAGGTATCCTTCAATGTACACCAAACCAACCAACACAAGAAGCAAATCATAGTACTACTTTAGCCTGAAAGCTTGGTGGCCTGCGTTGCGTCTCATGCCCTGCACCAACAAAGGCATTTGACTGAGGCCCAGTATCTGGAATATCTACAGCGCGCTTGAAATAACACGAGCGTCGAGCGAGCTTTGAAGAAACCCGAAACATGTGCAGACGGATTTAGTTCATCTACGGGTAGTATGACGAGCTTTGTGCAATCGCACAAGGGAGGGGGGCGATGAACTGAGAACTTCTGTCGAAGGAGCAGGGCTAGGCGGATGGAGGGTTGAAATTCACAACGTTTGGAATCTCCCTGCCCAAGGAGAGGCGGAGGAGACGGCGTGAGGCGGCTGGCACGGTTGCTCGGCAGCGTCAGGGATCGAGCAAGTGACAGACAGCAGACAAACCCATCATGATCAGTTGCGGGATGGGAAATCTGGCATGATCGGTCGCCACATCGCGGTTTTGACAAGGGCGGAAAGTCACAGAAATGTGACATTTCCGTGACTTTTGCGTGACAAATTTGCGTCACGGAAAAGTCATGGATGGAAGTCCCAAGAAGTGAAGTCACGGGAACGTCATGTTGGAGTTCAGAAATTTCGTACAGAAAGTCCCTGAAATGTGCCTGGCGAAGTGATGTTCTCGTCACTTCTCGTCACTTTTTTTGTTTCACATGCCACGTGGCGAACTGGCGTTACATCTTTCTAGATATTTTGCCAGGTGTTCATGTTGGTGATTGGCCAAAATGGACCAATCAATGTCTGTGATGGGTGTGCCTAAACGTAATTTGATTGGCTAGCGATTCTGAATAACGACCGCATATCGCACACGAAAAACAGCATCGCATTGAACACGTCGGAAATTCAAAAGAGCACAACCAGGAGTTCCATTGGTGTTTTTCATAATTCGTTATTATTTAAACGCGTACATTGACATAGCACCACAACCTCACGTCTGCACAATTGCACGTCCATATGGACACATAGCTAACGGGCTCTACATTAAAGCCTATCTAGTAACTAAGCCGACCAGATGAGGTAGTTTGGAACTAAGCCGACAAGATGAGGTCGGACGGGACTTGATGACACCAGGACAATCAAACACGGATCGGTTTGGTGCCTGCATAAAAAGGGTCAAACGTTATGGAAACTGCAATCAAGGCAACAGCAAAAGATCGTGACACGTGAGAGAATAAAGGAACAACGAGAACAGCTCGACGACGAGCATGGTGTGCGCGCCCATGAGCGCATGATGCGCAGCCTGCACCGCCTGCTCGCTCTCCGCGTCCAAAACCGACGTCGCCTCGTCCAGCAGCAATACCCGCGGATTCCGCAGAATCGCCCGCGCGATCGCCACGCGCTGCTTCTGCCCCCCGACAGCTGCGTACCTCGCTCACTCACCTGCGTCTCGTAGCCCTGCCGGGGGAGGGGGAGGGTAAGGAGGGTAGAGAGCGGTAAGGATGGGAGTGCGAGGGTGGGAACAATCGAGAACGAGGCTGATGTGAAAATAGGGACGGAATGATTTTCCGCGAGTGGTGGTAATATCGCGGCACCGCTCACCACGTGTAGACGACTTGCGCAGTTCCTTCCGGCATCGCGCCGCGCATCAGCAGGTCATCGTCTGTGCGCTTGCGCCATTTCTGCGCGCAGAGAAGAAAGATCACTAGGGGGCGGAGAAAGAAACGAGGGTAGCGGAGAGGTTAGGCTAAAATGGGACGGCATCGCGGAAAATACAAGGCGGAGAGTCGTGTCAATATGATTTTTACGTCACTATGACGTGACATTTTTGCCTTACGAAATAGACATGGACAGAAGAGAAATGGACATTTGAGCACTGCCACGCAGAGAGAAATGGACACACATGAGGAAGAGGGAGAACCGAGACCAGGGGAAAACAACGGCGAGAGAAGACGAGCGAGCTAGCTAATACATATTAGCTATCACAGCGTAGCAAATGAAAACGATATTAGCAAGTGGGGAAACGAGCGGAGCCGACTGACCGGGCGGTGGATTATTTACGCTGGTCGTGCGGAGGTTGGTTACCGAGTTGCGGAGATTAACAACCTGGGTGGGAGGTGGTGAGGGCAGGGCGGAAGATAAGGAGGGTAGAGTCAGAGTGAGATGTGCAATTGCTACTAAATGATGAAATGCAATATCATTAGGGACCGGCATGTAGGAACCAAGAGTGCACGGTAGCTTCGAAAATTGCTAGCTGCAGGGGTTGCCTAAAAAATATAAACAATGGCGGAACTTCTAGACATAGAGCGCGTGAAGATGCCTAGAGCTGGGGAGACTTCCTGAGCTTAGTGAGGAGAATAACTGGGTGAGGAGTGTGACTTCAACGGAGGACCACATACGGTACAAACTGTCGTAAAGTTTGACAATGACGTGGTAGCAGAGGGCATTTGTATGGCAAGGCATAGGGTTTGAAGGGGGGAGGGGAGGTGGGGGGAGGGTCGAGTGGTTTGAGGTTCGGTGTGCTGATGTGTGGATAAATGGAGGCTGTGAGTGTTGATTCTGTTTTTGTGCGCTGGAACGATTGCTTGGGACGATTCGCTAGGCTCGGCTAAGTCGGTTCGGAGATATGGGTGGTTACCACAGGTGTGATGTGGCACGTTCTGATATTAGTTCGAGGTGATCTATTGGCCTAGGCATAGCTGTGATTGGTTTGCTTTCGAACCTTACCAAGCTTACGTGTACATTTGACGCTGTACTTGAACGGAAAGACTTCGTTTTATGTTTTTCACGATATCAACGACATCTGTTGCCTCGTTTTTTCCCTCATCGCTAGTTGTCGTGTGGATTCG
Source organism: Closterium sp. Naga37s-1 (assembly GCA_947471745.1). NCBI lineage: Eukaryota > Viridiplantae > Streptophyta > Zygnematophyceae > Desmidiales > Closteriaceae > Closterium > Closterium sp. Naga37s-1. The sequence goes on from CANJKZ010000830.1 coordinate 3,424,206, forward strand.
TCAGTTTCGTGAAACATTTTCACCAACTTGGTTTGGTGAGCTCGGTCAGCAACACAAAGTTGAATCGCATACAATCGCTCTGAACCACTCATAATCTCGGGTCCAACCAGCCCACCCGACCGTGTTTGCGGCTAACACCTTCAGGTCACTGGGATGTAACTGTCGCGTGGCTTTTCTATCACAAAACTGTGCTATGGAAATGTGACATTACCGTCACATTTCCTCTGGGATGTTTTGTGTGAGTTCGGGGACATTCTGTGAGCTTTTTCGTAGAAAAACCTACGGGAGCCAAAATTTTGCGTTCGACTTTTCCGCGATGCAGTATACCCCTGAGGGTATTTAGAACAAACGGGGAGGCAGAATGGCATTGTTGATGCCGTGGAGACAAAACAGGTGGATCTTATCTGCTGCTATGTCACATCGGGTTACCACTGCCCTCTGCGACGGCTTCTTTGCGCCAGGAGGCCCGAAAATCAGGGTGCTCCTGAGCGGTGCTCTTTGCCTCAAGAGCCATACACCGTGCAAGGTGGGGAACCTCGTACCGAAAGGAAACATTCGAAGGACCCAGCATTGACGCCTATAAAGCAACACGTGATAGTTGAGGAGTTTGACCAACTTGGGCCCGGAGAGCTGCTCTCGGACGCGCGTGGGAAGGGTCGCGAAGGCTTTGACGCTGGGAGCGAGCAGGGTTAAGGGCTCCCTCTGAATGTACCACGAGACGAAGTCCTCTAAACCTGGATGGGAAGGGAGAAATAATGAGTATGCTGGATTCATGAATGAAAGAGAAGAAGAAAGAAAGAAGCAGGGAACCTAAACGGAAACCCAACGAGACAGGCAATGCGGCAGATGGGACTGACAGGTTGCTAGAGAGAATGTGCAGGAATTTTAGTAGGGTTGAGAAGTTACCAGATGATTGGAGGTACGTCATGTACGTACTGTACTCGCCCGTGTTGGAAGGAAACGGTGGTGGGGCGGTGGTATGCCCCCAACCCACCGAGGGCACTTCGGTGCCTTCGATCCCTTTGACTAGGGATCGGTGGGGTGGCACCGATTGACTTCGGGAGACTCACCCTTCGGTGCCACGTGGCGGCACCACATTCCAACCTTCAAGTGCAAGGCGAATTCGGTGTGTTCGGTGTGAAATTCGGTGGTCGAATTTCACCCCAACCGAAATGTTACACGCGGCGCATTCGCGACGCGAGTGTAGCGATGTGATGTTACATGTGCGGTTCGATGTAATGCATTTGCTATAAATCGACCTGCCTTGTATGCATGCTTTATACTGAAATCCTGAATCTTCTTGTACATGGTCCATTCGAACCAAAATTCCAGAGAGGTCTATCCTTGCTTCTAAGAGCACTAGCAATCACGTGAACGCCAATATCTCGGCGTATACTTGGGCGATTAACGTGTTTGACGGCTTGTTGGAAAGCCAAGACTGTGCTCTATCGTTTAGTGCAACTTAGAGTTCCTGCAAAGTAGAGGAGACGCCTCTACAACAGTGGTATCAGAGCTGGTCGGTAGAGTCTACGTGCGCGACTTGTAGCAAGCATGATGACGTCAAGCGAAACCTCCGGCACTTCCTTAGGTGGTGTCGTCTCGAATCCCGGCGAACCCTGGACAAACGCGACGGTGTTCGACACGTCGGCGGTTCCGATTTTCACGGGACAAAACTACTCCGCGTGGAAATTTAAGTTCCAAGTGCTCATGATGGAGCGGGGACTTTGGGGTCTCTTCGACGGAACGGAGAAAAAGCCGGTCAACGAGGACGAGATCGCGGCATGGAAGAAGAAGGACCAAAAGGCGTTCGCAACGTTGATTTCGCGCATCGGCATCAACCTCGTGAGTTCGGTGCGCACGTGCATCAAGCTCGAAGCTTCGGCGCGTGAAGCATGGAAGCGGCTCGAGACGATGCACGTGAACAAGACTCTCCACGGCAAGATCCTAGCCCGAAATGCGTTCTACACGGTGAAGTTGCGCGCGGGCGAATCGATGCACGAGTATGCGACTCGTGTGGAGGAACTCGGGGAAACGTTCATGGACCTCGGTGGAACGGTCACGGAGGAGGATTGGATTCTCACCTTGCTTTGCGGCCTTCCGGAAGAGTGGTCGACGGTGATTACGACACTCGATAGCGTGCAAAACACTTGGACGAAGGAAATGGTGGTCGGTCGGCTTCTCCATGAAGAATCGCGACGCCGACAATTCGCTAACGAGAGCGTGGAGACCGCCATGTTCTCCGGAGGGAGCTCCGGAAAGAAGTCCAAGTGGAGCAACGGTGAGGCAAAGAAGTCGTCCGGTGGAAACGGTCGCGGCAAGGGCAACGCATCGAACGGTTCGAGCAAGTGTCATTATTGTCGCAAAGCGGGGCACTTTTGGCGTGAATGTCGGAAGCGGCCGAGCGATTGGATTCCATCGAAGGCGCGGAACCAAGAGGGCAACGCGCACACGGCATCCGGCGAGGCGGATGATTCAACGGAGTCGCTCGTTTTGTTGGCCGGTGACGGGATCAACACTTCAAACGACACGTGGTTCCTCGACACCGGTGCAACACAACACATGACGCACTCGGCGTCGCTCCTCAACAACGTCGGTGCTCCGGGAGACGTCAAGCGCGTCGTCTTCGGGAACGATAAATCGCTACCGGTGGTTGGAGTTGGGAGTACGCGTCTCATCGTCGATGGCGGGCCGGTGGACATCACGAACGTGCTTCACGTCCCGGGATTGAAGGTGAATCTACTCTCCGTCACTCAACTCGCAAAGAAAGACGTGAAGGTCACCATCGATGGCGCGAAGATGAACCTCTTTTGGAAGGGGAAGCAATTCGCGCAAGGCGTTCTCAACGGACAACTCTACCAACTCAAGACGCATCCGACAACGGCCTCATCCAACGTGGCGCAAGGCTCCAAGGCGACTCTCAAAATGTGGCATAATCGGCTTGCGCACGCCAACTACGACTCGGTCAAAGAGTTGGCCAACAAAGGACTTGCGAAGGGATTTGACGTGATCGCCGGCAACGACGAGAAGGGCGTGTGCGCGGCGTGTGTCGAAGGAAAAATGGCTCGCAAGCCATTTGGTAGCCGTACCTCACCCCTCGCAAAGGACCCGCTTGCGCTTGTTCACATGGACGTGTGTGGACCGATGCGGCATGCATCAAAGGGAGGAGCGCGGTTCCTCTTAGTGATGCTCGACGACGCGACGCGGATGAGTTGGACCCGACTCTTGAAGGCTAAGGGAGATGCGGCCAAGGCGATTCAAGAGTGGGCGCTCGACGTTTGCGACGACGGCAAGAAGCGGATCAAGTGCATTCGCACCGACGGTGGCGGCGAATTCGTGAGCAACGAGCTTGAAAAATGGATGAAAAGCAAGGGCATTAAGCACGACGTCACGACACCCTACACACCCCAACAAAATGGAGCGGTAGAGCGGCTCAATCGCACATTGATGGAGGCCGTTCGTTCACTTCTTCAACACTCCAAGCTTGGGAACGAGTGGTGGGGAGAGGCGAGTGCGCTAGCGGCATGGATTCGTAATCGTGTGCCAACAAAGGTGCTACCGGGAACGACTCCGTTCGAAGCATGGACCGGAACGAAGCCGAACCTATACCGCCTACGCACCTTTGGGTGCCTTTGCTACCACCATGTACCGGATCCACTTCGCCACAAGTTGCAACCGAAAGCTCGTGCGGCGATCTACTTGGGGATTGCGGCGAACGAGCGTGCATGGCGAGTGTGGGATTTGGATGAAAAACGCGTCGTCACGTCTCGGGATGTGATCTTCGACGAAGACAAGTTCCCGACAAAGGAGAAACAAACGCCGCAACTCACCGTCGTCCTTCCCGCACGAGAGGAGGATGAAGCGGTGGAGGTTTCACCGCACGTGAAGAAGGGAGCCGAAAGTGGAGGGGGAGAGAACGAGGAGTGCGATGATGATGTCGAGGAGGTGCCACCAACCGAGGAGGCCACTTCCTCCGCACCTTCTTCCCTACCATTGGCGTTGACTCGCGGGCGTCGTACACCTCGCCCCAACACGAGGTTAACCGACTATGCTACGGTCGCCGTTGGGGAGTCGGATGAGGAGAGTGCGGCGATTTGCCTAGCGACCATCGGCGACGATAACCCACGCACTCACAAGGAGGCTTTGGCTTTCCCGGATGCACCGCTATGGAAGCAAGCGATGGAGAGGGAGTTAGCATCGATCAAGGAGAACGATGTTTTCGAGCTCGTCGACCCGTCGAAGGGTGCCTACTTGGTGGGATGCAAGTGGGTGCTTAGGAAGAAATTGGGAGCCGATGGAGGTGTCGAACGCTACAAGGCGCGGCTTGTGGCGCAAGGGTACACTCAACGGGAGGGGGAGCACTATAGTGAGACCTTCGCTCCCGTTTCGAAGGCCTCCACTCTTCGGGTGTTGCTCGCGCTAGCGGCATCTCTCAACCTCGAGGTGGAACAATTGGACGTTTGCACCGCCTTCCTCTACGGGCTTCTCATGGAAGAAGTCTACATGCGGCAACCCCCGGGGTACGATGACGGTAGCGGTCGGGTGTGGAAGCTCAAGCGTACCCTCTACGGCTTGAAGCAAAGCCCACGCGGATGGTACAAGCGCATCGACGACTTTCTTCTTCAACACGGCTTCGCGCGTAGCGTGTGTGATAGCGCTTTGTACGTGTTGAAGGAGGGGGAGAAGCAATTGGTGCTTTTGCTCTACGTCGATGACCTCCTTCTTTTCTCCGACTCCAAAGACCTCATTCGAGAGGTCAAGCAACGGCTAGGGGCGGAGTTTGCCATGAGGGACTTGGGACCGGTGACGTACTACCTCGGGATGCACGTCGACCGCGACCGCGCGAACGGGACCATTCACCTCCACCAAGAAAAATATGTGAAAGGGGTTGTGGAGCGCTTCGGCATGGGTAATAGCAACCCGGTGGGGACGCCTAGACACGGGATTTTCTTGCCTCCCGGGAGAGGAAGAATCCGCCCTCGACGAAGCCGAAGGGAAGCGGTTTCATTCGCTAGTCGGCTCACTCATGTATGCCGCCGTTTCCACCCGTCCCGACCTCTCATACGCCGCCGGGGTACTTGGACGAGCCGTAAGCAACCCTCATACCGAGCATGTGCGTGCGGGAGGACGTGTTCTACGCTACCTCCAAGGCACACCCAACTTGGGAATCGTATATGAAGCCGGTCCAATCGTGCTTAAGGGCTACACCGACTCGGATTATGCCGGTGATCAAAGCAAGCGCAAGAGTACCGGCGGGTACGTCTTCACCTTGCTTGGGGGAGCCGTGAGTTGGCAAAGCAAGTTGCAACCAACCGTGGCTTTAAGCACAACGGAAGCGGAGTATATGGCACTCACTCAAGGAGCCATGGAGGCAATATGGCTACGGCGCCTTCTAGCGGAGCTTGGGCATCCTCAAGCCGACCCAACTCCTCTCTTTTGTGACAACCAAGCGGCCATAAACCTCACTCACAATGCCGTCCTTCACGGGCGTACCAAGCACATTGAGAGTGAAGCATCACTTCATTCGTGAGGTGGTCGAGAGAGGTGAGGTCAAGGTCACATACATAAGCACCAAGGCGCAACCCGCGGATTTCCTCACTAAACCACTCCCTAAGGATTCATTCCGTGCATGCCGTGAGCGTGTTGGTATGAACACCTAGTGGCTTGGGTGCAAGGGGGAGTGTTGGAAGGAAACGGTGGTGGGGCGGTGGTATGCCCCCAACCCACCGAGGGCACTTCGGTGCCTTCGATCCCTTTGACTAGGGATCGGTGGGGTGGCACCGATTGACTTCGGGAGACTCACCCTTCGGTGCCACGTGGCGGCACCACATTCCAACCTTCAAGTGCAAGGCGAATTCGGTGTGTTCGGTGTGAAATTCGGTGGTCGAATTTCACCCCAACCGAAATGTTACACGCGGCGCATTCGCGACGCGAGTGTAGCGATGTGATGTTACATGTGCGGTTCGATGTAATGCATTTGCTATAAATCGACCTGCCTTGTATGCATGCTTTATACTGAAATCCTGAATCTTCTTGTACATGGTCCATTCGAACCAAAATTCCAGAGAGGTCTATCTTTGCTTCTAAGAGCACTAGCAATCACGTGAACGCCAATATCTCGGCGTATACTTGGGTGATTAACGTGTTTGACGGCTTGTTGGAAAGCCAAGACTGTGCTCTTGTCAGATTTATATGACAGAGCTACTGTAGGCTATAGTGGGGTAGCACATATGGGGTACAGTTTTCTAGGGTTTGCATTTTGTACCCAACTTTCCCTTAGTCATTTCATTCCTTGTTTCTTCTCATGGTATCGAGCAGGTTCCCCCGTGGGAACTGTTCCTAGGGCCCACCGTTTTTTTTTCCTGCCCGGAGCACACTCAGCCCCTGCCCGAGTCGCGCTCCCCTCTCTCGCGCCGCCCTAGCGGCCCCTTCGCGCCGCCCTCGCGGCCCCGATCCGCCGCCCTCGCGGCCCCGCTCCGCCGCCCTCGCGGCCCCGATCCGCCGCCCTTCGCGGCTCCGATCCGCCGCCCTCGCGGCCCCGCTCCGCCGCCCTCGCGGCCCCGATCCGCCGCCCTTCGCGGCCCCGATCCGCCGCCCTCGCGGCCCCTACTCCGCCGCCCTCGCGGCCCGATACGCCCAGCAGCCGAGCCGCCCTGCCGCCGATACGCCCAGCAGCCGAGCCGCCCAGCAGCCGAGCCGCCCAGCCGCCGAGCCGCCCAGCCGCCGAGCCGCCCAGCAGCCGAGCCGCCCAGCAGCCGAGCCGCCGAGCCGCCCAGCAGCCGAGCCGCCCAGCCGTCGAGTCGCCGAGCCGCCCTGCAGCCGAGCCGCCCGAACCGCCCTGTACGGTAAGAGCAGCGCCTCTCTCACAGCACTGCCCTCACCCTACTGTTTGCACTGCTAGTCTACTGCTGTCATGGCTACCCCTAGTGTCCTCGCTTTTGACACTGAGGGTCGGGCCATTGACTTTGACGTCTGGATAGATGACCTGCAGCTTTTCTTACAGTGCGACAGAGCAGACGGCCTCTCCCTCTTTGACCTCACTTCTGGTGCCTCTCCTGCCCCCGCTGCTGATGCTGACGCCACTGTTCGCTCACAGTGGGCCACGCGCGATGCTGCTGCACGTCTTGCTGTGCGTCGCCACCTACCTACCTCTGAGCGTGCGCACTTTAGCCAGTACAAGAGTGCTCAGACCTTGTACGACGCTGTAGTTGCACGCTACTCCTCCCCTGCCACTGCTGCACTGAGCCGCCTCATGCTACCGTACCTCTTCCCTGACCTTGCTGCCTTTCCCACAGTCGCTGACCTCATTACGCACCTCCGCACTAGTGACACTCGCTACCGCGCTGCGCTTCCTGCTGAGTTCTGCGCCAAGAACCCCCCCCCCATGTACATCACCCTCTACTACATAGTCACCCGTCTCCCTGACTCCCTTCGCGTAGTCAGGGACCACTTCCTCTCGGTTTGTCCCACCACTCTCACCGTTGACCTCCTCGAGAAGGCCCTCCTAGCAGCAGAAAAGAGCATAGTCGCTGTAGGAGCCTCTCGTGGTGACCCTCGCACCCCCATCTTTGAGGGGTGTTCCCCCTCCCCTCTTTTGCCCTCTGTTGCCTCTGCTGCTGCGGCCGACCTCACTGGTTTGGAGTCGGTTGGGGCAGCGTCTACCCCTAGCGGGAGACGCCGCCCTGGCAGGGGCAAGGGGGGCAGGGGCGCTGGAGGAGCTAGCGGGGGCGGTGGAGGCGGCGGTGGAGGCGGTGGAGGAGGTGGGGGTGGCGGTGGGGGTGGTGGCGGGGGTGGAGGTGTAGGTGGCGGCAGTGGAGGCGCAGGCGGCAGCAGCGGTGGCGGAGGGAGCGGAGGTGGCGGCGGTGGAGGAGGAGGCGGCGGAGGAGGTGGAGCTGGTCGGGGTGGCGCTGCGCAGAGGGTCAGCTCCGGTGGTGGTCAGCGCCAGCAGCAGCAGCAGCAGCAGCAGCGCACTCGTGACGTCCCCTCCCCTCAGCAGCTCCGTGAGTGGTACACTGCACGCCAGAGGGGTGGGGGTACTGGTCCGTGCACCTACGTCCTGCGCACCGGCGACCGCGCGGGTGAGCAGTGCGGGGGTGCGCACTCCACCCAGCGCTGCTTTGGCCGCCTGACGGACGCTTGGCGTCACCAGTTCCCTTGAGGCCACTGAGATCCCCCGCTGGGGTGAGCTGTCTAGGGCGGGTGTAGCTGTCTTTGACCTTGACTTTGATGCTATTCTTGCTGCCATGTATACTGTGACTATTAGTGATGAGGGTGACTGTTATCCGGTGTTTTCCGCCCGACCCGGGCATTGAGACTGCTGCTCTAGGTACTGGTGAGGCTGCTGCTCTAGGTGCTAGCGAGGCTGCTGCTCTAGGTGCGTCTGCTCCCTCAGGTACTGGTGAGTATGCTCTCTCAGGTTCTGCGTCGGCTTCGGCCTCCCACACCTTCACCCTTGACTCGGGGGCTTCTCGCTCCTTCTTTCGAGACCGCACCACACTCACGCCGCTTGGCCGGCCAGTTGCGGTCTCTCTGGCAGACCCCTCTGGGGGTCCTGTCCTTGCTCACTTCTCCACTGTCCTCCCGTGTCCGGCGGCCCCCTCTGGCACCCTGTCTGGTCTTTACCTCCCCTCGTTCTCTACGAACTTGGTGAGTGGTGCTGACCTACAGGATGCGGGGGTTCACCAGTTCACTCCTGCGAGTCAGCGGGTGACCCACTGCACGGACGCTCGGACAGGCCGACACCTGGCCACGTTTACACGTCGGCCGGGGTCGAGCCTGTACACACTGACCACTGCGTCTCCCCCAGTCCCTGCGTCTGGTCAGGTAGCTGCGTCGGGTCAGGTGTTTGCTGCAGCGTCCAGGTCTGGTCCTGAGTCTGCCCCCTGCTCGTGTCGCCTCCTGTCTCACGAGACTCTCCTCTGGCACCACCGCCTTGGTCACCCCTCCCTGCTTCGTCTCCGGAGCATGGCCTCCCGTGTCCTTGTCTCTGGTCTTCCCCGGTCCCTCCCTCCACTTCCTCCGGGGCCTGGCCCTACCTGCGTCCCCTGTGTCGAGGGACGACAGCGGGCTACCCCTCACTCCTCCCAGTTTCCTCCGACAGAGGCCCCGCTGCAGACGCTTCACATGGACGTGTGGGGCCCGGCCCGCGTCCGTGGACAGGGTCACGAGCGCTACTTCCTGCTGGTGGTTGACGACTACTCGCGTTACACCACAGTCTTCCCCTTGCGCAGCAAGGGTGATGTCACTGAGGTGTTGATCGACTGGATCCGCGCAGCTCGTCTCCAGCTCAGGCGGAGCTTCGGCTCGGACTTTCCTGTTCTGCGTCTGCACTCTGACAGAGGCGGAGAGTTCTCCTCTGGCCTTCTGCGAGCCTACTGTCGTGCACGAGGCATCCGCCAGACCTTCACGCTTCCGGACTCTCCACAGCAAAATGGGATTGCTGAGCGCCGCATTGGCATGGTCATGGACGTCGCCCGTACGTCCATGATGCATGCGGCTGCCCCCCATTTTCTGTGGCCGTTTGCGGTTCGGTACGCGGCGCATCAGATCAACCTTCAGCCCAGGGTCTCCATACCGGAGACCTCCCCAGCCTTGCTGTGGACGGGGAAGGTTGGCGATGCGTCTGCGTTCCGTGTCTGGGGATCTCGGGCGTTTGTCCGCGACTTGTCTGCGGACAAGCTGTCCCCTCGTGCTGCTCCTTGCGTCTTCCTGGGTTTCCCCCCTGACGCCCCAGGGTGGCAGTTCTACCACCCCACCTCTCGCCGTGTTCTGTCCTCCCAGGACGTCACGTTCGACGAGTCGGTCCCCTACTACCGCCTCTTCCCCTACCGCACTCCGTCCCTCCCCCCAGCCACCGCTCTTCCTTGTACCAGGTCCCCCCCCGGTAGACCCCCTCCCCCCTCAGGGTCCTGCCCCTTCAGGTGTGTCCCAGGTAGACGCTGTTGAGCCTGTCGAGGTCGCTGGTGACTCTGGTGCTGCTGAGGGTGCTGAGCCTGGGGGTGCTGACTCTGGGGGTGCTGAGCGTGTGGGTGCTGACTCTGGGGGTGCTGAGCGTGTGGGTACTACGACTGGGGGTGCTGAGCCTGGGGGTGCTGCGTCTGGGGGTGCTGAGCCTGGGGGTGCTACGCCTGGAGGTGCTGAGCCTGGGGGTGCTGTGTCTGGGGGTGCTGAGCCTGGGGGTACTACGCCTGGAGGTGCTGAGCCTGGGGGTGCTACGCCTAGGTGGTGCTGTGCCTGGCGGTTCTCCGGGTGCTCCTTCTCGCCGGGAGCCACTCTCTCCCCAGGAGCTGCGTGAGTGGTTTGCCCGGCGCTGGAGGCGAGCTGCTGGAGCTGGAGGTGCTGCGGGTACTGGAGGTTCTGTTGCTGCTGAGAGAGCTGGTGCCACGGGTCTCGGAGGTGCTCGTACTGGGAGTACTGGAGCTGCTGGACCTGCGGGTACTTCTGGAGCTGGAGTTGCTGCGGGTGTTGGCGCGGAGGCTACTGCTGTCGGTCCTGGAGGCGGTCCTGCTGGGGGTACTACTGGTGCTGCTGGGGGTTCTGGGGCTGGAGCTGCTACTGGTGCTGGTGCTGCCACTGGGGGTGCTGGTGCTGTCCCTCCTGTGTCTGGAGTCGCCGCGCGGCCTCGGCCGTACTTCGTTCCGCTCCTTCAGCAGGTTCTTGGTCTTGCGCCTTCTACTGGTCCTCCTCCTCCCTTAGAGTGTCCACAGCCTGTCCCGTCGCAGTTACAGTTACAGCCGGCCTCCCCACTGCCTGCTCCGTCTCCCTACACTGGTCCTACTGGAGGTCTTGCTGAGCGTCGTGAGCCTGCGTCTCGCCCTGCGTCGCCTGTCCGTGCTGCTCGCACTAGTGGTCGCGGTTCGCGTCAGCGTCCTCCTCCTGTCCCTGGCACGCACCGGATGTCTCTGCGTCCGTCCACTGCTCCTCTGCGTGCCCCTTTGCCTTCTCCTCCTGAGTCTTCTCTTCCTGCTCTTGCCGACCCGGAGTCGGACTCTCTTCGTGCTGCCAGTCCTACTGTCACGCGTCTCCTTGCTACTGTTGTCACTGACCCTTCCTTTGAGTCCACTGCTGCGTCTGCCCTAGTTGCCGAGCTCGTCGACTTTGCTGCTCGCTGTCGCCTAGACTACGTCGCCAGTCTTGTTGCTGAGTCTGAGTCTGTCTGTCCTCCGTCCGTCGGGGGTGAGTGTGACCTTGGCACGGACGTCCTTGAGGACAGGCAGGAGGAGTTCCAGTGCTTGGCCGCTGCTTCACCTCATCTCGTGTCCGTACTGCTTACCCCTGAGGGAGACCCGGATGCACTTGACATCCCGACTCCGCGCTCTTACGCGGAGGCGATAGAGGGTCCCTACTCCTCTCAGTGGCAGGCAGCTATGGACGCAGAGATGGCTTCCTGGAAGTCCACAGGCACCTACGTTGATGCTGTTCCCCCTCCTGGGGCGAACATCGTCAGTGGCATGTGGATTTTCAGGGTGAAGCTGACCGCCGGGTTCTCCGCCTGTCTTCAAGGCGCGTTACGTGGCTCGTGGCTTCAGTCAGCGGCAGGGAGTTGACTACTTTCAGACCTTCTCTCCCACCCCGAAGATGACCACTCTTCGGGTACTGCTGCACGTAGCTGCTCACCGTGACTACGAGCTACACTCTCTTGACTTCAGCACTGCTTTCTTGCAGGGCAGCCTGCACGAGGAGATCTGGCTGCGTCGCCCACCTGGCTTCACTGGGTCTTTTCCTCCTGGCACCCAGTGGAGCCTACGGCGGCCAGTCTACGGTCTCCGCCAGGCACCGCGTGAGTGGCACGACACATTGAGGACTACGCTTGCGGCTCTTGGGTTTGCTCCCTCTACTGCCGACCCGTCGCTGTTTCTGCGCACCGACACTTCTTTGCCGCCGTTCTACATCCTCGTGTACGTCGACGACTTGGTCTTTGCCACAGCTGACACTGCTGGACTAGCCCACGTGAATTCCGAGCTGCAGAAGAGACACACGTGCACTGACCTGGGTGAACTGCGCAGCTACCTTGGCTTGCAGATCACTCGGGACAGAGCACGCCGCACCATTACCCTGACTCAGTCACACATGGTGCAGCAGGTCCTTCAGCGCTTCGGCTTCACGTACTCCTCGCCTCAGGCCACTCCTCTGCCTACTCGCCACTCGCTCTCAGCTCTGCCTTCGGATGAGTCCGTAGAGTCGAGTGGCCCGTACCCAGAGCTTGTTGGCTGCCTCATGTACCTGATGACCTGCACACGACCTGACCTTGCATACCCTCTTAGCATTCTTGCACGCTATGTTGCTCCTGGGAGACACAGACCGGAGCACATGGCTGCAGCGAAGAGGGTGTTGCGCTACTTGTGCAGTACGTCGGGCATGGGGCTTGTGCTTGGAGGGCAGAGTCCAGTGGTCCTTACTGGGCACGCAGACGCTTCTTGGGCTGACGACCAGGCTACGCAGCGGTCGTCACAGGGTTACACCTTCAGCCTTGGTTCCGGCTCTGTTTCGTGGCGGGCTACCCGCTCGTCTTCTGTTCTCGGCTCCAGTTGTGAGGCTGAGATCTACGCAGGAGCCATGGCTGCACAGGAGCTTCGCTGGCTCACCTACCTGCTGACTGACCTCGGAGAGCTGCCTCGTTCTCCTCCAGTGCTGTACGTAGACAACAAGGCCATGCTGGCCTTGTGTCGGGAAGCAGCGACTGGAGCACAGAACGAAGCACATTGCTCTCCGCTACTTTCTTGCTCGTGAGCTGCAGCAGCGTGGTCAGCTGCGTCTTGCGTACGTGGCCTCTGAGGCCAACACTGCTGATATCTTCACCAAGGCTCTTGCGCCTTGTGACCATCAGCGCTTCTGTACTCAGCTGGGCCTTGTGCCTACCTTGCCTCACTTGCTCACCTCTTGACCTTGCTTGTGCTGTTACATATATATATACCTGCTCTTGTTTGTCTAGCCTTTATATATATATGTACTCCTGCATGTGAACTGGCCTTGTGGCCTTGAACTTGTGCTCGGAATGCGTGGTGACTTTGTGATCCACCCTGAGCTTGCTTTGCTTTGCTTGACTGGTCTTGTGACCCCTTGTTCTCCCCCACTTTGCCTATGGGGGTGTGTCAGATTTATATGACAGAGCTACTGTAGGCTATAGTGGGGTAGCACATATGGGGTACAGTTTTCTAGGGTTTGCATTTTGTACCCAACTTTCCCTTAGTCATTTCATTCCTTGTTTCTTCTCAGCTCTATCGTTTAGTGCAACTTAGAGTTCCTGCAAAGTAGAGGAGACGCCTCTACAACAGCCCGCCTCCGTCAGCGCCTGTTTAGCCGTATTCATTTCGGCCACTCCGTCTCCTGCTGCAACGGCGCAGGTCACTAAGACGAGAGCGAGAAACCCGACGAGGACTCTTACAATGTGCGCCATTGTGCGAAGTAGGAATGAAGACGACCTAAGCAGCGTGGGTCTTTGACGCGTTTTGGTAGTGGAAGGAACGATAGTATCTCAAACATGAATGTTTAAAAATCTTTGCGATTTTTGCTGTGCTGGCGCGGGTGATACACTTTGGCCTTTCTTGCTGTGCTGGTATGGTGCGGGTGATATTTCTTGCTGTGCTGGAGTGGTGCTAGTGTGGTACATGGCCTTTCTTGCTGTGCTGGAGTGGTGCTAGTGTGGTACATGGCCTTTCTTGCTGTGCTGGAGTGGTGCTAGTGTGGTACATGGCCTTTCTTGCTGTGCTGGTGTCGAGTCTGAGCGATCGCAGGGATCAGAGCACTTGCACACGTTTGTCGAGTCGACATGACAGGCTGATTTTGTCGACCTGGACGCCGGGACTTTCGTAACCTTGAAGCGCGCCCACAGAACATGCCTCGCTTCTTCAGGGTGTTTTGGAGGAATTTGACCTGGCCGCTGAATCTGGGTTTGGCGGTCAGCTGTGGAGTGGACGAGCTCTTGGATGGACGAATTCACCCAGGTTTTCACAAGCACTGTAGATGCTTTGATTTTCACATATATGATTTGGGTTGTATTTCTGTACTAACTAATCTCATATTTACTAGCATAACTTGAAGGTAGTGATGGAGGGCTTTGGATGGCGTGCTTTGCAGTGCAGAGATGCACTGCCGTTGCCTTCTTTTCCTGATCGTTGATGCAAGTCCGAGATTGACATCATTATTACTTTGCCTCTTGTACAGTGATGTTTACCTACTACCTAAAAGTGTTTCTGCATTTACTGTGCTGTGCATTTATCGTTAGCAGGAGGCCGCTACGGTATTTCTGGAAGCAATGGCTGGAACGTTTCTTTAGGGGGTGTCCAGCGCTTTCATTTTGGGAATTTTAGTGCCCACACACGGTACAAAACTGATCACTGTACCTAAAAACGAATGCTCTTTGAGCCGAGTCCACAGTTCCTCGAATGTTTAGCGCGCGGACACACACCCCCCCACACAAACTTCAACAGTGCCAACACAGCCTGGAAACCAAGGTAACCGGTTTCCTCGTGAAGAATAGGGTTGGCATTTTCGTCAGCGCGCAGGTGGTTTCGGCGAGTATCGAGCGGCACTGGCGAAATCGTGCGAGCAATACAGAGGGAACTTTCTGTAGCTAGTTGGACGCGATACTGTACCCGAGTTCGCGCGCACGCTGTATGTACTTACGTGAGTCACACGACTCGAGGTACGAGTAGCTGGTGTGCCGTCTCGTGTCCACACTTTCTGTAAAATGCAGTGTTACAACTTAGAATGTGGTAACTGAAGGGGTTTATGAACGGTAAATGTACGCGCTGGACACGTCCTTACAATTTACTGAGCTAGCTTTGACAAAAGCTGTGAAGACAGATTTAGGTCCATACTAAGTAGTACCTACGACGAGCTTGAGTATTTACACGCTCGTGCAGAATCGCACAAGTGCAGTGATGACCTGAACTTCTGTTGGAGCGGACCTATAGGTGGATGGATGGTTGAAATCCAGTGTTTAGAATCTCCCTGTCCAAGGAGAGACGGAGCGGAGGAGATGCCGTGAAGCGGCTGGCACGGGTGGTCAAGCTCATCGGGTAGTGAAGGACCAGCCAGGGACAGACAGCAGACAAACCCAAGATGGTCAATACCCTAGTGGGATGCGAATCTGTCAGTCGTGTTCGGTCGCCGAGAGCGTTTAGTAGAACAAGTCGGGAGGGATGATGACGTTGTTGATGCCGTGGACCCAAATCAGCGTGAGCGACGACGCCGCGATGTCTCCTCGGGTTACCACTGCCATCTGCGACGTCGTTGCGCTAGGAGGCCCGAGCGTCACGGTGCTGTTGAGCTCTGCTTTCTGCTTCACGATCTTTACGCCGTATATGGTGGGGAGCTTCGAATCGGGCGGTAACTTTTGAAGGGAGGCGAAGGAGAGCTGCTGAATAATCATGTGGTAGTTGAGGAGCCGGACGAGCTTGGAACCAGAGAGCTGCGCCTTGACGCGTACGGGGAGGGTGGTGAAGGCATTGTCGCTGGGGACGAGCATGGTTACGGGCTGCGTCTGGATGTACCGCGCGAGGACGGGCTGTAAACCTGAATAGCAAGGGAGAAAATAGCGAAGAAAACAATGAGTTTGCCGAAAGGGGTTACACGAAGAAGACGAAAGAGGAAACTGGAGGTATAAAGAGAAACTTAACGAGACGGGTGATGAGGCAGACGGTCTGACGGATTGTAAGAGAGGATGTGCGGGGACGTTAGGATTTAAAGGTTACCAGATGATCGGAAGAACGACAAGTACGTGTTGTACTTGCCCATCGCCGTCAACGCCGCAAAAGCCTTATTTAAATCGGCTTTTCCGTCCACCGATGTAGCGGCGCAAGCTACTGAGACGAGAGCGAGAAGCGTGAGGAGCCTTACTACGACGTGCGTCATCGTGCGGCGTAGGAATGAAGACGACCTGAGCAACGTGGGCCTTTGACACGTTTTGGTAGCGGAAGTAGAGATAACTCGAAAACTGAATTTCTATAACGTACTGTCGAATCTCGCTGTGTTGGTGCGGGTGGTATATATGCGCCATTCTTGCTGTGCTAATGCGGGTGATTTCCATCGCGCCATTTTTGCTGTGCTGGTGCGGGTGATTATTCACGCCATCATTCTTGCTGTGCCGAGGGATCAGGGATTTGTGTTTCAGGCGTTGAAGCACAGGGATCAGGCGTTTCACCTTTGTCGAGTCGACTTGACAGGCTGATTTTGTCGAGCTGGACACCTGGGGGACCTTCATAAGCTCCCGCGAAGCGCGCCCGCAGAAACAAGGCATGCTCTATTTCAGGGTGTTTTGGAGGAATTCGACCTGGCCGCTGAATCCGGGTTTGGCGGTCGGCTGAGTGGACGAGCGAATTCACCAAGGTTTTCACAATCACTGTAGATGTTTACCGTATTATTTTTTCACACATGGTTGTGTTAGGGTTCTTTTTTTTTTTAACACTAATCCCATATTTTAGTATTCCACCTACCGCTTATTTTAGTATTCCACCTACCTGAAGGCCATGGTCAGGCCAAGTGTCCACCCAAGATAACCATCAACCACACCAATTGAAAGCCAAGCAAGCCTACTGGCATTCAACCCAGCAAATTGTTAGAGGACGGCATTGGTGAGGAGCATTAAAATCGTGCACTTGGAAGAGTATGAACAAATACTAAGAATAAAAAAATAAAACGAGTTTTGAATAAACCCGTGTAACTGTTTATGGCAAACGAATGAATAAATTATGGCAGATCTCTAGTTTCCTCAAAGAAACCCCTGGGTAAGACGAGCTCGAGTGCCGGCACGAGCTTGGAATCGCACAAGCGCGGATGGTGACGGACGAAGCGAGGAGTCTTGAAGATGTGGAGGGAGCCATGGACAGAGGGTTGATAATCATGACGTTGGGAATCTCCGTGTCCCGAGAAGAGACGGAGGAGACGGCGCGGCTGGCGTGGTTGGTCCGAATGGGCGGGTTGAAAAGAATCAACGGGCGTGGTTGAGAAGACAGCAGACGATCTCATGAAGATCGAGAACGGGGATACAATGGACATTATGTCACTCGTGATGGAACTCCCACTACGCCAAAACCAGGGCGGTGTTTAGAAGAAGACGTTGGGAGGGAGAATGACGTTGTTGGTGCCGTGTAGGCACAGCAGCATCAGCTTCGCCGCCGCCATGTCGCCTCGGGTTACCACTGCCATCTGCGACGGCATCGTCGCGCCCGGAGCGCCGAGAATCACAGTGTTCTTGAGCGCTGCTTTTTGCTTTACGAGCGTTACGCCGTACACGGTACGGAACTTCGAGCCGGGCTGCGCCATCTTGAGGAAGCCGGAAGGAAGCTTCTGGAGAATCATCTGAAACTCGAGAAGCTTGATGAGCTTGGAGCCGGAAAGCTGCGCCTTGACGCGCATGGGGAGAGTGGCGAAGGCCTTGTCGTTGGGGACCAGGAGGGTTACGGGCTGCGTCTGAATGTACCGCGCGAGGATGGGCTCGAAACCTGAATAGAAAAAGAGAAGATAGAGGAGAAAAAATGAGTTCCTTAAGTTCAACGAGGAAAAAGAAATTAAGAGAAAAAAAGAAAACTCTGGACAAGCTAGGTAATGCAGCAGAACAAGATACGGCTTCTACACAGGATTTGGGGGGGGGATAAGAGGGTCGAGAGGTTACCAGATGATTGGAGGAGGGTCATGTACGTGTTGTACTCGCCCCACTTCTTGAGCGCCTCCTTAGCCTTGATCAAATCGGCATTACCGTCCACCACTAAAGCGGCGCAGGACGAGACGAGAGCGAGAAGCGTGATGACTCTAACGATTTGCGCCATGGTGCGACGTGGGAATGAAAACGACCTATGAAACGTAGTTCGTTGACACGTTCAGATAACGGTGGGAGCGGTTACTGAAGCTTTCAAGGGAGTCTGAGCGATTTAGCTGTGCTGGACTTGGCGATAAACTGGAGAGTTGGAGCGGAGAGATAAGCGGGATGTAGGAGGAAATGGAGAAGCAAGTGAATATGAAGGGGACAGGAGGGATAGGCAGAAGGGGCTGGGGGGGAGAGGGGGTGTGCGCGGAGGAGGCGTGGGGAGGGGACAGGGGAACAAGAGGGGACAGGGGCGCGTAAGTGGAGTTGGTGGGCAGGGAAGATGAATCTCGAAGGGGAAGGCGCAGGTGGTGGTGAGGGGAGGGGAAGTGTGTGGTCTGACGTGGCTGGAAGTTTGTGCCAGAGGGATCGCCTGTCTCCCTAGCAGTTTGTCTGCTGCAAACGAATGCCAGAGAGGTCACCTCACGACAAGGCAGAAGAGGCCCGAGAAAGCAGGGCGACAGTCAAGCGCCAGCTGGGCCATGAGGGCCAAGCATTTCATATTATATTTCCCTTCCTGGCTGAGTTACAGATTTGAGAAGCTCTCATTTCTGAGAGTGACTTCGAAATCCATCCTCGTTTCGACAGGCTTACATAATGATATCGAAATAGAGCCCGAAGTACCCGACTCCAATCTCCAATCGGTTCTCTGAAGAACAACATCTGAGTACGTATGGCGGGAACTATACATTTTGTTCCACGGAAAATCTGAAGCCAGATACAAAATATCAACTCAAATCGAAAGCCAACTGTGAACAGCTGGAGTTGGTGGGCACTCCCGGCTCACGACAAACAGGAGGCTGTTACTGGCTTCGCGAATGTGTTTCGTCCAGCAGTTGCGACTTCGAAATCGACAATCTTCAGATCAGACATTGTCAGTTGGTTGGTTGTTGGGTCTCCGAATGACCTGCTCGTGTGCAATGTAACGCCAGAGCGACATGCTGACGGCCCATATCTGCTCATGTGCGACGTACGTAACGTCAAAGCGAACATGCTGGGGTTTCGTGATTCCAGGCTACAACGGATCCACTATACGATCTGCTTCGCTAAATGTTAATAATTTGTTTTGGTCCGATTTGAAGTTGAGCTTTCTCATAACCCTCTACTTTGAACCCCACTGTTGGTGTATTGATGTTCACAAGACGAGACAAACAGTTAGTTTTTCTTAACCTTCGTCTATCTCGGCTCTTTTTGCCGCTGTTGCTGACTTTGCCTCCACCCGCCTCCTTTGCCATACTACAAGCCCCTAAGAGAGACCCAGACCATGTTGACATCCCAACTCCTCGCACTTATGCTAAGGCAATATCATGTAAGTGGATCTCTCGGCGGATAGCAGCTACGGACGCAGAGATGGCATCTTCGAGGTCCACAGGCACCTATGTCGGTGCCCCCTTCCTGGGACAACTGTTGTTGATGACATGTGGATCTTCCGGGTGAAGCAACCACATGGTTCGTCGCCTGTCTTCAAGACGCTCTACGTGGCGAGAAGATTTTTACAGCGTGAGTGAGCAAACTTCTCCAGACCTTCATCCCCACCCCGAAGAAGGCCACTCGTTGGGTACTGCTGCACGTCATAATTTAGCGTGACTACGAGCCGCACTTGTTTGCCTTCTCCACTACCTTTCTGCACGGCAACCTGCACGAGCAGATCTGGCTTTGTCTTCTTACTGCATTCACTGGCTCTTTCCCTCATGGTAATAAGTGGAGCCTGCGACGGCCAGTCTACAGTTTGGGTTAGGTTCCTCCATAGTGGCACGACATGTTGCGTACTACTCTCGCTGACCTCGGCTTCTTTTTCATCCCCGGCTGGCCCTTCTCTCTTCGTTCACACAGGGCCGATGCTGTTCTTTATCCTTGTTTACGTCGGCGACTTGGTCTTTGTGTCGACCACAATTAGTACGCAGAGCTGGTGGGGTGGCTCCTGTTCCCAATGAGCCGGCTGAGTTTGGTGGTCTGTACGCAAAGCTGGTGGGGTGTCTCGTGCATCTGATAAATTGCACTTGCCCATACCTTGCCTTCCCTCCCAGCATCCTGGTTCTCCTTGTTACGATTGGGAGACACCATCCCATTCACCGGATGCCCGCTAAGAGAGTAGCGCGCTACCTTGCGAGTACATCTGGCATGAAATTTGTGCCTGGTGGACGTGAGCTAGTTCGACTTACAAGGCACACTTACGCATTGTGGCCGGACGACAATGAGACTCGCAGATCGACTTATGGCTATTGCTTTTGCCTGGACTCTGTGATGTGTCGTAGAAGGTCGAATCGAGCATTGACTGTTGCTCCGTCGAGCGCTGAGGCAGAGAATTACGTTGATGTCATGGCTTTTGAAGAGCCGCTGGTTGACGTGCTTGCTCACTGACATGGGTGAGCGACCAAGCTCTGCTCCAGTCTTGCTCGCTGACAACAAGGATATGATCCTCTTGTTTTAGGAGCTTAGATTGGAGAGTAGAGTGAATAATATTCATATGCGGGTACTTTCTCTTGAATGAGTTGCAGCGATGCAGCCATGCACGCTTGAATTAAGTTATAATGCCGCCCTGAATTGTTTCTTGCTTGTAGTGCATAGTGCGTCCTTGATATTGGCAATGATGCTTATAAAGCTGTTTATTTTATATTATAAGTGTTATAGCTTGTTAGCTTATATGAGGGTTTGTATTTGTATCCAACTCTTCTCATGAAGTGAACAATTCTTTCTTGAGATGCACAGGCATGGACCATGGAGGTAAGGGCGATCTCCATGACCAAGCATATGTAGCGGTCAGCAACCCCATTCTGCAGTGGTGACTGCAGGAGCGTGTAGTAGTGGGTGATGCCTGCTCGCAATATAACTGAGCATGTCGGCCGGAACGAAACTTACCTTGTCAGAATCCAAACCACTTAGATCATTGGGATAAAAGGGCTTGTTAAGTAGCGGGCCAATCCGCCCATAACCCCCTAGGCGAACGCACATGTAACCCTCCCTAGGATCAATCGTGTCAGAATGAGAGAAGAAGTGATTGCACTACGAAAGGGTTGGGTACAAGTAGGAAACCCTAAACTTACTGTACCCCATAGTAACTACCCCACTACAGCCTAAACATACTGTAGCACATATAACATTTGACACACCCCCATAGGCAAAGTGGGGGAGAGCAAGGGGTCACAAGACCAGTCAAGAAAGGCAAAGCAAGCTCAGGGTGGATCACAACGTCACCACACTCACTGAGCACAAGCAAAGGGCCACAAGGCCAGTTCACATGCAGAGGCATATATGTAACACAAACATCACAGTGATCTCTACCTAGCAAAGCAAGCATGTAGGTATATTTATATAGATCACAGTACAAGCAAAGCCTACAGCAAGTGAGGAAAAGTGGGCACAAGCCCTAGCATAGTGCAGAAACGCTGATGATCACCAGACTGAAGTGCCTTGGTGAATATATCAGCAGTGTTGGCCCGAGTGGCCACGTAACGCAGGCGAAGCTGACCACGCTGCTGCAACTCTCGAGCCAGGAAGTAACGCAGAGCGATGTGCTTCGTTCTGTGCTCCAGTCTATGCTCCTCACACAAGGCAATGGCTGCCTTGTTGTCGAGGTACATCACTGGAGGAGAACGAGGCCGCTCTCCCAAGTCCATCCGCAGGTAGGTGAGCCAGCGTAACTCCTGTGCAGCCATGGCTGTGGCGTAGATCTCAGCCTCACAACTGGAGCTGAGAACTGAAGACGAACGTGTAGAACGCCAAGAAACTGAACCAGAGCCAAGGCTGAAGGTGTAACCCTGTGACGACCGCTGAGTAGTCTGGTCGTCAACCCAAGAAGCGTCTGAGTGCCTGGTGAGAACAACTGAGCTCCTCCCTCCAAGCACGAGCCCCATGCCTGATGTACTGCACAAGTAGCGTAGTACCCTCTTAGCAGCATCCATGTGCACCTTTCGGTGCCGACCAGGAGCCACGTAGCGAGCCAGAAGGCCAAGAGGGTACGCGAGGTCAGGACGAGTGCAAGTCATCAGGTACATGAGGCAACCAACTAGCTCTGGATAAGGACCACTCGGCTCTACGGACTCGTCCGAAGGTGGAGCTGAGAGCGAGTGACCTGTAGCCAGAGGAGTCGGCTGTACTGAGGACCAGGTGAAGCCGAAGGGCTGAAGGACCTGCTGCACCATGTGTGACTTAGTCAGTGTGATGGTGCGGCGTGCTCTGTCCCGAGTGATCTGCAAGCCAAGGTAGCTGCGCAGTTCACCCAGGTCTGTGCACGTGTGTCTCTTCTGCAGCTCCGACTTCACCAGGGCGAGAGCCTCAGTGTCAGCAGTAGCAAAGACCAAGTCGTCGACGTACACGAGGATGTAGAACGGCGGCAGCGAAGTGTCGGTGCGCAGAAACAGCGACGGGTCAGCAGTAGAAGGCGCAAACCCAAGAGCCGCAAGTGTAGTCCTCAGTGTGTCGTGCCACTCACGTGGCGCCTGGCAGAGACCGTAGACCGGCCGCCGGAGGCTCCACTGGGTACCAGGAGGAAACGACCCAGTGAAGCCAGGAGGGTGGCGCAGCCAGATCTCCTCGTGCAGGCTGCCCTGCAAGAAAGGTGTGCTGAAGTCAAGAGAGTGAAGCTCGTAGTCACGCTGAGCGGCAACGTGCAGTAGCACCCGAAGAGTGGTCATCTTCGGGGTGGGGGAGAAGGTCTGGAAGAAGTCTACTCCCTCTCGGTGACTGAAGCCTCGAGCAACGTAACGAGCCTTGAAGACAGGCGGAGAACCTGGCGGCCGCTTCACCCTGAAAATCCACATGCCACTGACGATGTTCGCCCCAGGAGGGGGAACCTCGTCGACGTAAGTGCCAGTGGACTTACAGGATGCCATCTCTGCGTCCATGGCTGACTGCCACTGAGAGGAGTACTCACCCGCGATCGCCTCAGCGTAAGAGCGCAGGGTCGGGATGTCTGGTGCATCCGGGTCTCCCTCAAGTGCAATCAGCATGGACACAAGATGATGTACAGCAGCGGCAAAGCACTCAAACTCCTCCTGCCTGTCCTCAAGGACGTCCGTGCCTAGAGCACACTCACCCCCGACGGACGGAGGACAGACAGACTCAGACTCAGCAACAAGACTAGCGGCGTAGTCGAGACGACAGTGAGCAGCAAAGTCGACAAGCTCAGCAACTAAGGCAGACGCAGCAGCGGACTCAAAGGAAGGGTCAGTGACAGCAGTGGCCAGGAGACGCGTGACAGTTGGACTAGCAGCACGAAGGGAGTCAGACTCCGGGTCAGCAAGGGCAGGAAGGGAGGACGCAGGAGGAGAAGGCAGAGGGACACGCTGTGGAGCAGTGGAAGGACGAAGCGTCATCTGGTGAATGCCTGGGACAGCAGGAGGACGCTGACGCGGGACACGACAACTAGTGCGAGCAGCACGAACAGGTGACGCAGAACGAGACTCAGGCGACACAGGACGAGACTCAGGCTCACGACGCTCCGTAAGACCTCCTGTCGGACCAGTGTAGGGAGAAGGACCAGGCAGTGACGAGGCAGGCTGTAACTGTGACTGCGACTGGACCGGCGGAGGACACTCTAAGGAGGGAGCAGGACAAGGAGGAGGCGGCTGACCAAGAACCTGCTGAAGGAGCGTAACGAAGTACGGCCGAGGCCGTGAAGCGCCCCCAGAACCAATAGAGACAGCACCAGAACCCTCAGCAGCAGCTCCAACTCCTGTAGCACCACCAGCAGCTCCAGTAGTGCCAACTCCAGTACCCCCAGTAGCACCAGCTCCAGCCGCACCGTCGGCTCCACCACCTGCAGGAGGACGAGCGTCAGCACCTCCAGCTCCAGCCCCTGCAGCACCAACCCCAGGGTCAGCAGCTACACCAACTCCAGCAGGCCCAGCGGCCTCAGCTCCACCGGTAGCTCCAGCAGCTCCAGCACCTCCAGCTCCAACTCCAGCACCAACAGCACCTCCAGCAGCTCCAGCACCAGCAGTACCTCCAGCAGCTCCAGCACCAGTAGCGCCCCCGGTCCCGGCAGCTCCAGTACCACCTGTACGAGCACCTCCAGGACCAGTAGCGCCCCCGGTCCCGGCAGCTCCAGTACCGCCTGTACGAGCACCTCCAGGACCAGAGGCTCCAGCACCTCCAGCAGCACCAGGGCCTCCAGCGGGCGGCACCCCAACGCTAGGAGCGCCGCTCCAGAGGCTGCAGTGCCGAGCGTACCACTCACGCAGCCGCTGTGGGGAGGGAGGCTCCGGCCGCGACACAGTACCCGCAGCACCACCAGCTCCAACTCCGGCAGAACCCCCAGCTCCAGTAGCCCCACGCCGGAGGCTGCAACGCTGAGAGTACCACTCACGCAGCTGCTGTAAAGAGGGAGCGCCACCAGGCGCTGCACGGTCAGTCTCAGCTCCCCCAGGCTCAGCACCCCCAGTCTCAGCACCCCCAGGCTCAGCACCCCCTGGCTCAGCACCCCCAGTCTCAGCACCCCCAGGCTCAGCACCCCCAGGCTCAGCACCCCCAGTCTCAGCATCCCCAGGCTCAGCACCCCCAGGCTCAGTACTCCTCGCAGGACCAGAGTCGACAGCTACTTCGACAGGCTCGACCGGGTCTACCTGGGAAACACCTGAGGGAGCAGGACCCTGGGGAGGGAGGGGGTCTACCAAAGGGGCACCTGGGGTGAGGAAGAGAGGTGGGGGGGGGAGCGGCGCAGTGCGGTAGGGGAACAGACGGTAAAAGGGTACCGACTCGTCAAAAGTGACGTCCTGAGAGGAGAAGACACGGCGCGAGGTGGGGTGGTAAAACTGCCAGCCAGGCGCGTCAGGGACAAAGCCAAGGAAGACACAAGGAACGGCACGGGAGGAGAGCTTGTCCGCGGACGTATCGCGAACAAAGGCTCGACATCCCCAGACCCGGAACACCGACGCATCGCCAACCTCCCCCGTCCAACGCAGTGTGGGCGAGGTCTCCGGAGCAGAGACACGGGGCCAGAGGTTGAGCTGATGCGCAACGTACTGGACTGCAAACGGCCACAGGAAATGGGGGGCAGCCGCATGGATCATGGAGGTATGAGCGACCTCCATGACTAAGCCAATGCGACGCTCAGCAACCCCATTCTGCTGTGGAGAGGCCGGAAGCGTGAACGTTTGGCGGATGCCGTGCTCCGCACAGTAGGCTGCCAAGAGGTCGGAGGAAAACTCACCACCCCTGTCAGAGTGCAGACGCAGGACGGGAAAGTCCAACTGGAACCGCTCGCGGAGCTGGAGACGAGCAGCGCGGGTCCAAGGGATCAAAACATAAGGGACCTCACCCTTGGTGCGCAAGGGGAAGACCGTGGTGTAGCGCGTGTAGTCGTCGACGACCAGCAGGAAGTACCGCTCGTGGCCCTGTCCACGGACGCGGGCTGGGCCCCACACGTCCAGGTGGAGAGTCTGCAGGGGAGCCTCTGTGGGAGGGAACGAGGAGGAGTGAGGAGTGGCGCGCTGTCGCCCCTCGACACAGGGAAGACAGGGAGGAGCAGGCGAGGGTGGGAGGGGAGGGAGAACCCTGGGAAGACCAGAGACAAGGTACCGGGAGTGCATGCCACGAAGGCGCTGCACTGACGGGTGACCAAGACGGTGGTGCCAGAGGACTGTCTGGTGCGACAGGGAGCGACACGAGCAGGGGGCCGACAGCTGATCTGACGCAGACGCAGCTACCTGAGGGGACTCAGTGGTCAGTGTGTACAGGTCCGACCCCGGCTGCCGAGTGAAGGTAGCTAGGTGGCGACCCGTCCGAGCACACGTACAGTTGGTCACACGCTCATAGGCAGGGGTGAACTTGTGAACACCCCCGTCCTGGAGAGCAGAGCCCGCCACCAAGTTCGTAGAGAACGAGGGGAGGTAAAGACCCGACAGGGTGCCGGACGGGACCGCAGGACAAGGGAGGACAGTGGAGGAGGTCGCAAGGACCGGGCCCCCAGAGGGGTCAGCGAGGGAGACAGCAACTGGCCGAGCTAGCTTCTCAAGGACAGTGCGGTCACGAAAGGAACAGCGGGAAGCACCCGAGTCCAGTGTGAAAGTGTGCAGTGCCTCAGTAGACGCAGTACCAGCAAGCGCAGACGCACGAGCACCTGGAGCAGCAGACTCACTAGCACCTAGGGCAGCAGCCTCACCAGGACCTAGGGCAGCAGACGCACTAGCACCAAGAGCAGCAGTCTCACTGGTCCCAATACCCGGGTCGGGCGGTACACTCAGGTAACAGTCACCCTCAACACTAATAGTCAATGCATACATGGCACCAAGGATAGCATCATAATCAAGAGCAAAGATATCAATGCTCTTTTTAAGCAGATCAGCCCAGCGGGGCAGCTCAGAGGCGTCAGGAAACTGCTCTCGCCAGGCGTCGTCGAGACGAAAGAAGCAGCGCAACGCCGTGTGGAACCTCCCACAGGTCTGGCCAGTGTGGTCACCTGTGCGGATGACGTACGGGCAGGTACCTCCACCCCCAGACCCCCAACGCTGAGAGTCCCACTCACGGAGCTGCTGGGGCGACGGAGTCTCGCTGGGACGCTGCTGCTGCTGCCTCTGGCCACCGCCGAACCCCCCACGCTGCACCGCTCCACCGCGCCCGCCACCAACTCCACTGCCGCCACCACTGCCACCACCACCCCCACCACCCCCACCACCGCCGCCGCCACCACCCCCTGCTCCGCCACTGACCCCCCCACCACCAGCACCACTCCCACCACCGCCACCACCCCCGCCCCCTCCACCCCCTCCACCACCGCCGCCCCCTCCGCCACCTCCACCCCCCCTGCCCCCCTTGCCCCTGCCGCCCTTGCGCCTCCCACTAGGAGCAGACGCAGCCCCGACCCCCTCAGCACCGAGGTAGTCGACAGCAGCAGCAGATGCAATGGAGGGGAGGAGGGGGACGGGGGAGCACCCCTCAAAGAAGGGAGCGCGAGGGTCGCCACGAGAGGCACCTACAGCTACAATGCTCTTCTCAGCTGCTAGGAGTTCCTTCTCGAGCAGGTCGACAGTGAGGTCGGTGGGGGGAGAGGGCGAGAAAGTGGTCCCTGACGGTGCGAAGGGAGTCAGGGAGGCGGGTGACTAGGTGGTAGAGTGTGAGGTACATCGAGGGAGGGTTCTTGGCTAGGAAATCGGGGGGAAGCGCGGCACAGTAGCGGAGATCACTAGTACGGAGGTGAGTGATGAGGTCAGCTACAGTGGCAAAGGCAGACAGATCGGGGAAGAGGTAGGGCAGCGAGAGACGGCCTATCGCAGCAGTAGCAGGGGAGGAGTAGCGTGCAACTACAGCATCGTACAGCTCCTTAGCGGTCTTATGCTGGCCAAAGTGCTCGCGCTCATCTAACGGCAGGTGGCTGCGAACGGCGAGGCGAGCATGAGCATCATGGGTCTGCCAATGTGAGCGAACAGTGCTGTCAGCAGTATCAGCAGGTGCGGGAGCAGCGCCGGACGTGTGGTCAAACAAAGAAACATCGTCCTTGGCAGTGATCTGGAGGAACAGGTGCAGGTCATCGAGCCAAACGTCAAACTTAATCGGACGGCCCTCAGCGTCAAAGGTGAGAACTGTAGGATTGGCCATAGTGGCAGTAGCAGCAGTAGGAACAGTAGTAGCAGTAGCAGTAGTAGCAGGTGCTGCAGGTGGGGCATAGTAGGGCGGCGCGGCTCGGGCAGGGCGGCGCGGCTCGGTCAGGGCGGCGCGACTCAGGCAGTTCGGCGCGGCGCGGCTCGGGTAGGTAGGGCGGCGCGACGGCGGGCCTATGCACGGTGTGCGGTGGCGCCTAGGGTGCGGCTACGCGCGGGCCGCAGCTGCGTTTGTGCGGCGGCTAAGCGCTAGCTGCAGCAGTCGACGCGCGATCGCCGCTGCGCACTGGCTGCGACCTGCGGGCGGGCGGCGGCGGGTCGAGCGTCGGCCTAGGGGCGAGCGGGGCCTACGGGCGACGGCCTGCTGGCGCGCGCGAGAAAAATCGGGCCGCGCTCTGGCGGCTAGCGGGCTGCTCGCGCTAAAAACGTGGGGCCGCGCGCGGGCTGCTAGCGGGCTGCAAACGGGCAGCTTGAGAGGGAGGGCGCGAGGGCGCACTAGGAGAGAGGCGCACGAGGGCGCTACGACGTTGGGGGCGCACGAGGGCGCCTCTAGCGGATCGGTGGGCCCTTAGGTAAGTGGTCCTAGGTTCCTAACCTAGGCTCGTAATACCATGTCAGAATGAGAGAAGAAGTGATTGCACTAGGAAAGGGTTGGGTACAAGTAGGAAACCCTAAACTTACTGTACCCCATATTAACTACCCCACTACAGCCTAAACATACTGTAGCACATATAACATTTGACAAATGGGGCATCCACGTTCTGCTCAGAGCACACGGCATGAACCTGCAGGTGGGAGGGAGAGTGGATTTCATGAGGAACAAAATCGACTGCCCTCAATGTGGAGGGTTTGAAACCCTAGACCGCGATGCCATCCAACCGATAATTGGCGCGCTTGTGCGAACACTGGAGCTCATGAACCCGGGCAGGAAGGCAAACTCGCTGGAGGACCTGCTGTTTGAGAAGGGGGGGACCGAGTCAGGTTTCCCAGAAATGACAATGATTGCAATTGTGCTGCGACAAATCTGGGTAGCCCGGTGTGATGCAGCATGGAGAAAAATCCCTCTCCAGCGGAAAAAGGTGGGGTGGAATTCGGTGGTTGGTTTCATGACGCATGCGAGGGTGGTGCTTATTAACAGGAATGGAGTGTTGGCCCCGCCCTCGCTTGGGCAACGCCGACGACTTGGTCGGAAGTACGGGAGTAGCAGCCGACCGTTCACAATGGGAGAGCTGCTTGGCAGGCTTCATCGAGCTGCAAGGGACCGCTGTGGTGTTGCTGTCGACCAGGGAGCTCGACAGATGCAACTGACTGATGTGAGCGACGGGTGGGTCGTCGACCAGGAGGGGTAGTTCGACCAGGAGGTCGATGGAGCAGTCCGTCGACCTGCAGCTCGACCGGGAAGTGGACGGAGCGGTCCGTCGACCTGCAGTTCGACCGAGAGGTCGAGGAGTAGCCGTCGACCTGACAAGTGAGCAGCGGTCGACGAGGGGAACTCGGCGACAACCGCTGACAGCTCTGGTGGATGGAAGGGGTCCGTCGACCAGGGGGTAGCTTGACGGGAGTTGTGGTCGACCAGAGGCACCTGGTGGTCGACCAGAAGGACCCGATGGTCGACCAGAGGCACCTGGGGGTCGACCAGAGCACCTGGGGGTCGACCAGGTCGACAGGGTAACCTGCTCGACGAGTTCTGTGGAGGTACACGAACGTCGTCGAGGTCGCGGTGGCGAAGGCGACTTCGGGTTGGTATACCGAAGTCGATGTGGCTCGTCAGGCGCAGACAACAGCCGATGGATGCACAACGATGCAAGTCGGGCCAATCGTCTGCGCGCACCTGCGAGCGTGCGCACTTCTGTCTTCTACGGGGCAACGCTGAACAACCACTTTGCTGCAGCGTTGGCACGCCATCGACCTGCAGTGTTGGCAGGTCGCTCTTCTGCAGTGCTGGCGCGACTCCTCTATGCAACGGTGGCAGGCGGTCAACCAAGCTGCGCTGGCGGTCGACCAGGCTAGCTGCAGAGTTGCTAGGTGCCTGATGTATCATTGTTGTCATTGCTTGTTCAATTATTCTATTATTTCGACTTTGCTAGTGGAAACTCTTGCCAACTTTTCCCGTGAATGTGCAAGTGCTAAGGAACGCAAGCAAAGCTACGATCACTCTTAGGGCGTGTTCCTACGGCCTCATATCAGGAAACCTCGTATGAAGAATGTACTTTTCTCCTGGTAAAACTAGCGAGAGGTTTTAGGTTTAGGGGAATTTTCATTGTGATCCTGATACGAGGTTCTCTTGATACGAGGTGTAGGAACACGCTCTTAGTAGTTCGTGCATACCCCCCCCCGTAGTCTAGCTCACTACCTTTGTCGAGTGACTCTACGCAGTGCAGGCAGCAAGGGCAATGGAGGCGATAAGGGATGGGAAGCAAAAGAGTGGGGGCTACGACGCGTGGGGCCAGGTGGCACAGGACGAGAGGAGGGCACTGAGGGAGATCAGTGCGGCGGAAGGACCAACCAGGTGGACTGATGCATTCATGCCCATCTGGCGTAACCCAAGGACACTTTTTCCAGCCACCGTAAACGGTACAGGGGGGATGTGGCCTGCCGCTGACAGGGCCCATAGCCCCCCACGCATACAGTTACGACTGCGGATGTACCTATATTTTCTTTTTAATATATCTACATAAAAACAAAATCGGGCATCCACAATGCATATTTACTGACACACCTCGACGGCTGGAGTGTAGATGAAGCACAGGCAGGCTGTCGTGCGTACATATGGCCAGCATACATGCGATCAGAGCCGCAGTCACATCGGCCTTTATCTGCAAGTGAAACACTGTGGTGTAGCGGGAGTAGTCGCGGCCCAAAGACAGGGGCAGGGCCACATACGTCCATGCGCCAAGTCTGGAGAGGCGCAGTGGCTGGCAAATGTGAGGAGGAACGAGGGACGGCGCGCTGCCAACCCTCGACAAAAGGAGTGTACGGCAGAGCAAGCGAAGGAGGGAGCGGATGAAGCCACAGCGGGAGACATGAGACAAGACCGTGCCTAGCTATGTAGACGAGACTTCGGAGCGCAAGGTGACGTAAACGGTGGTGTTAGGAGCAACAGGTTGGTGAGATAGCGACTCGAGCACAGCGTATCAACCTGACCAGACGCAAGACCACCGGGGCAGGCGCTCCAGAAGCAGTAACCCATAACCATAACCAGTGGTAACCCATGACCAGTACCGCCGAACCTGTACTTTTTCAGACTTAAAATACCATTACGTAGTATTTTACCATATATGGGTGTGAAGTGAACATCGCCCTCTTCCCCCTCGGCTCGAATGGAACATATTTATAAATGGGGAATTTTACACTATGCGGACGATTACGGTACTTACAGTAATTGCAAGTGCACATGAACGAGCGATCATGAATTGCAATAAAAATTTTAAGAGACAGATGCTAAGTCACGCAAAAACCAGGCGCACAATGCACTGAACAAGGTTGGCTGGTATCGGGCCCGACTCCCGGTGTACACTGTTGTACAAGGTGAAGTAAAGTGAATTCTTTCAGTTCCCTCATAGACGGCATCATTCGACAGTCAGTGTAGAATTTCATACATTATCAGCAATAAACCGCGTCGCATCACATGCACACGTTTCTGAGACCCCGTAAGACAGCATCCCGCGACCGCGATCGGCAGGATGAATTTAGCGGTTCTCTCCGCTCCACATAAGCACACTCAATATTGTGCCCTTGACTCGCCCCTTCAAGACCACCGCAGGGAAGGCAGCACGCAGCATGCAGCACACAGCACGCACCACGCAGCACGAATACGCTCAGGCACCACAGCCACGCTTGCGACACGCGCAATCGAGGCGCTTTTTCACCGTCAAGCCAAGCGCGTTCAGCTCAGATCAGGCGGTGCTCTCTCCGGCTCGGTGCTTACGCAGCTCTGCGCCTCGACTCGTGAAGAATAGGTACAAATGCACGCCTTGCCGCCAGCGTCGATTCATCCCGCAGCCACCAACCTAGCATAACAATAAACTCCATCCAACAACGTCCACGCTTCGCCTTCGCTATCAACACACCGTTTTCCCCCAACTTTGCAAATTAGAGTCTTATTGCGCCAGCCATATCCATCAAGATGAATACTCTCCGCTTATCCCTCCTCGCGCTCCTCGCGGCGGCGCTCGTGCTGCACATGCTGCCGGCGCGCTCTGCCGCGTCCGACGTCGAGTCTGCGATCGCCCACGACGACTTCGACGACACTGACGACACCAGCGACGCTGCAGACCGTCGCATCCTGGCCGGCTCGGGAAGCGCGTACAAGCCCAAGCACAAGAAGCGCCGCAACGCTAACGGCGACGGCTCCGGTTACTGCCCCTATGCCGGCAAGTCTGGCGTGTCGCCCAAGGAAGAGTACTGCGGCGGCGCGTGCTGCATTGTAAGTCTCACCAAAACGAGCCCACTGAATCTCACGCCTCTCGCGGCCTTTGTTTCTTTACCTGCTAGTGTTTTCTGCATGACTCAATAATCGGTCGGCGTGTTCCACATGCCTGCTTTCCCACTCCCCATCCCCATACCCAGTCCGAGTCCGTCATGCCGCTCTGGCCATACGCAATGCGCTGCGCTTGTGCTAACCTTTTCACCTGCGCCCGTTCTCTCCCCTCCCAACACCCGCGTGTGCGCGCAGAGCCCCGAGTACCCGTGCTGCGGCGGCGACAAGTGCTGCAAGAAGGGCGGCTGCTGCCAGAAGAACGGCGTCTTCGTCTGTTGCAAGAGCTACTAGCTCCGCACCGCCGTCGCCGCACGCGCTGGGCTTTAGGCTCTCGGGCCTCGAGGAATGCACTTTCGAAATATCTAGAGCCCAGCCTACTAACCCGTAGACCGATATTGCCTTGTTTTAGGTGCTGGTTTGGCGCGCTGCGAGTTGGCTTTGGGCGTTAGTTGTGCAATATTTGCTGGATCGGTTAGCACTAGAATGCCTAGATGCCGTTGCATTAGATGATGGTTGTATCAGATGTACCTAGTTCGGTTGTCGCAATGCTGTGCCTCTGCAATGAATATTTTCACCGTCCCACATCTGTTCCTGAGGCAATGATAGCATCCACTTAGCTGGGTTGCTCTTTCTCAGGCATTGGGTTGGGTTCCTCTGCATGTGGTGCGTAGCGCCACTATATAACTGTTACGTTGCTTTCAACTCAACGCTAGGAGATACCGTAGTGCCTTTCCAATATACCGGGCTTTGCGAGATCAGATGTCCAGGAGATTGACACAATTACGACCTCAGAATTACTGAGCGGCTTTATGTGTGGCACTTCTCACTTATTACCCTGTGTGTGACAACTCTACAAAACCTAGTAAAAGCTGTACGGTATCATGTTCAGATGTGGATGAATTAGGTCTGCTGGAACCTTATAATCTGTACCCCACTTGTCTCTCCATCCATCTGCACCCTGCCTACATCTCCTGCTGTCACCTACCTGCAGGCCCCTACTGTCAACTGTCGTCCCAGCTGCATGTAGCTGCCCCTCGGCTGCCAATGCTGCCTATCCCTCCTGATCTGAATGGGTGGCTAAGGTCCTGCCTGCCACCGAGCCAAGCGCAGACAAGCCGGCTCCCATCAAAACGGGGATGGGCAAGCTTCCACTGCCATGGCAATAGCATCTGCGAGGCCATAATATACTAGACTTCTACCAAGCAATGACGGTGTGCCTTCTCATACCCCCTAACATGCAACTCACTACAGCCTATCTACAAATACAAATATAGTTTGACATGCCTCCCATGTTTCCACTGCCACATTTGGTTCATTGATGCTTCCACATCTATCGTACTACCACTTCCAGCCCGTATGCATTTACTTCACCCATCTCTTCAACCCACTAGAACTGGTAGAAACTTGTGCGAAGTTTCCAAAATGATTAGAAATTGGCATATTTGTTGAGTTTGGGCGGCAGCGTCCACATTACTGCCATTTTTTGGCACACCACGATCTGAGTGGATGGAAGGGCATGTATAAAGAAGCATTTAGGGAGATCCAAACAGATAGTGTAATGGATTAATTTGCAATAACGGTGTCGCAACAAATCTGTTCGGAGGCGCAGCGACATGGGTCTCTGTACAAGCACTCTCGTCTGCTCTTGACTCGTCCTCGAGAAGGGTACAGAGGAGCACAAACGCCCTTGATTTCTCACCGCGCTTCGATACCTTCAACCCAATCTTTCCGTATACAGTATCGGCCTGGAAAATTGACGGCTCGCATCGTACTGTACTCAGCTTATCGTACGATGAGCAAGGGATCTTCGATTCTTCGTGTGATGGTAGTTCCGCAACACATTCCAGCGCTTGTTTGAGATGTCGCGACTCGCGACATATCTTGCTTCCTTGTTCCCTCGACTTGTGCAGTTGTAAACATGGACCCTCCTCGTCCTTGGTCTTGCGTTGAAGGGACACGAAAATCCTGATGCGACATGCCCCCGAAAGCAAGTTTTGTCAGGGTGGATACTTTTATTTTTGGATTACGTTGTCGCGATTTAATTCATGACTTTCGCCGAGTCAGCATCACCGACCCGCAACGTCGTGTGAGATTGTAGGGGAGGGGAGTTATTGGAGCACAGGCTAGCATAGAGTTGTTGCTACACCAGACCAGAGCCATGCTGGCAGCACCGCAATCGAGGCGCCATGTCTTGTCCCTGACGTGACGTGACGACAAGTCTAGTCGTGCTGATGCGACCTCCCTCAAACAGCGCGGTAGTACAATACGCATACGAGAGCAGCGATGCGCCTCGACGGGGAATGTTAGATGCGTCGGGCATCTTTGGTTGCTCATAATGCTAACAGCATAAGACCATCCGGTCTCAAGGCAGATTTATAGTACGAAGCCTATTACCCAACGCGACCTTCTATCTGATCGCGCTTTGATTATATCTAGCTTTTCCGGTTGAGCGCCTGTTTCGCCTCGTTTGATTAGTATCTGTCACGCAAGTCGTACATATAAGAATGAACGCTCTACGCTTCTCTCTCCTCGCGCTCCTCGCGGCGGCCCTCGTGCTGCACCTGCTGCCCGCGCGCGGCACCGCGTTCCCCGTCGAGTCGGCGATCGCAAACGGCGAGCTCAGTTTTGACGACGCCGAAGACAAAGTCGCAAACTTCCTCGGCGACGATGCCAGCGATCTTCGCAACCTAGCCGGCAGTAGTAGCGGCGCGGCGACCGGCGACGAGGGCGGCGCGAAGTCCGGCAAAAAAGGAGGCTCGAAAAAGCGGAAGTCAAAGAAGCACGGGAAGGGAGCCTCCACGGCCGGAAATTTCGTGTTCTGCCCCTACGCTAGCTAGTCTGGCGGATCGCTGAAGGCCGCGAAGTGCGGCAGTGTGGCTGCCTTGTGAGTTTGCACGGGAAACCGACGCACTGAATTGCACGTCGTGCATTTTCGCCGCGTTACCCTGTTTCGTTTCCACTTTCTGCCCTGCATCGCCCACTTCACCTGAACTACTTGATTCGCTCGTTTGCGTGTCCCCTTTCCCACTCCTTTTCGCCAATACCCCCGTTCCGCCGCCGTTGCGTAGGCTTGTGCAGAGCTCCCCCTAACCTTTCCACATGCGGCCATTCCCGCCCCCACCTCCCTCCCTCCCCCCCTCCCTCCAGCTTCACAGCCTACGCAGCCCGCGCCTCCAGCCTAATAACCCGCATTCGGTGCTAGTGTGGCGTTTCTGCTACTGCGCGTCCAGTGTGTCAGGCGCCGCTTCCCTGTGAAGGGTGCTCGTAGAATGTGTAGTTGCCGCAATATTTTTTCAGCAAAGTGCATGTCTCGAGTTCCAACTTAGTTGGGGGGGAGCAGGACAGTTAGCACCATGTATCATGCCACTGGAAGATTGGGCCAGAAAAGGTACCCTACCAGAGTTGTAACTACGTTCAGCTTTCTTCCCTGCTATAAAACTTCTCCACAATGAGAACTCGCTGAGAATACCAACAATTCTTAGCTTCATTCACATATGATCCTCAACATGATGAATCCACAAACATCAAACCCACATCCATGCATAACACATGCGCATTGCCTCCTGATCGCCTTGACAACTTTTACAAAAACTTTCGGCTGCCCGATTGTGCACCCGAGAACCGCCCGGAAAGGCCCTGAGCCATGCCATCTGCCGTCCACTTCATGGCCTTTGGCTTCACCTCTAGATCCCTCTCCCTGTCCCACATCCGCCACCCTGCATCCCCACCTCCCCCTCTCTCACTCACCCCTTTCCCCTTCCCCACACCCTCCCCTTTCCCCTTCCCCTTCTCCTTCCCCTTGCTCTTTTTCTTGCCCTCCTCGGCCTGTTTCTTCCGGTGCTGCTCCACCAATGAAACCGCTTGCTTCTGGGCGGCAAGATTGTCCACTAGTGCCGCCGTGCGCTTGTCCTGTAGTGACTGCAGGGTGGCGGCTGAGTCAGCAGAAGGGCCTTCCAGCGCATTGGCAGCAGAGGAATAGGCCTCGAGGTACCTGAAAAGAGGGTTCAGTCAGAACCGGTTGGGGGAGTTGGGTGCAATGCCAGGCGTGGGAAAAAGTGAATGATGGGTGCACGATGGGAACATGCCACCAGGCGTATAGGTGTGGGTTCAGTTAGGGGTACCGATGGAGGGGTGGGGTTTGTTTTGGGCCCCTAGACTGGCCATTGGACTCTCCAGTACAGATAACTAAGGACACATTGGGCTGGCGCTCACAGTTGCTTGGCTCTGGCAGCTCGCTGCTCGGGGTTGTCGGTCCATGCTGATGTGTCAGGTGAGCGTGTGAGGGGGAGGTAAAACAGGGATGCAGAGTGGTGCAGCGTTGTGGAGCGGTGAAGTATGGAAACTAGCGCTCACTGTTGCTTGGCCCTGGCAGCTCGCTGCTCGGGGTTGTCGGTCCATGCTGACGTGTCGCCCCGCCCCACCTTGTCACTGCGACTGAAGAATGTGTTGGTCTGAGCTGGCGGGCCCGCCTGAGAGGGTACGGACGGGGGGAGATGGAAGGGGAGGGGGAGATGGAGAGGGGAGGGGAGGTTGGGAGAAGGGGCAGGGACAGAGAGACGAGATGGAGGAGGGGATAGGGTTGGGGTAGTTAACTTTTGAGTCGACTCAAAAGTCACCTCGTTACAATGGCACACGACACCTTTTGAGTCGACTCAAAAGAAGGGGCAGGGACAGAGGGACGAGATGGACGAGGGGATAGGGATGGGGTAGTGATTGGTTTGAGGTTGGGTGGGTGTGCGCAAGGAACATGCGTGCATAATGACTTCATGGCTTAGTAGGAAATGCTGTGGTTGAAATACACCACCATGCGTGTGACATGGTGCTCACCAGCGAACTATTGAGTCGACTCAAAAGTCAAAAGTCAACTTTTGAGTCAACTAAAGAATGCTGTGGTTGAAATACACCACCATGCGTGTGACATGGTGCTCACCAGCGAACTATTGAGTTGACTCAAGAGTCAAAAGTCAACTTTTGAGTCAACTAAAGAATGCTGTGGTTGAAATACACCACCATGCGTGTGACATGGTGCTCACCAGCGAACTTTTGAGTTGACTCAAGAGTCAAAAGTCAACTTTTGAGTCAACTAAAGAATGCTGTGGTTGAAATACACCACCATGCGTGTGACATGGTGCTCACCAGCGAACTTTTGAGTTGACTCAAGAGTCAAAAGTCAACTTTTGAGTCAACTAAAGAATGCTGTGGTTGAAATACACCACCATGCGTGTGACATGGTGCTCACCAGCGAACTTTTGAGTTGACTCAAGAGTCAAAAGTCAACTTTTGAGTCAACTAAAGAATGCTGTGGTTGAAATACACCACCATGCGTGTAACATGGTGCTCACCAGCGAACTTTTGAGTTGACTCAAGAGTCAAAAGTCAACTTTTGAGTCAACTAAAGAATGCTGTGGTTGAAATACACCACCATGCGTGTGACATGGTGCTCACCAGCGAACTTTTGAGTTGACTCAAGAGTCAAAAGTCAACTTTTGAGTCAACTAAAGAATGCTGTGGTTGAAATACACCACCATGCGTGTGACATGGTGCTCACCAGCGAACTTTTGAGTTGACTCAAGAGTCAAAAGTCAACTTTTGAGTCAACTAAAAAGTCAGCACCGCCCACCACAGCGACCAGCACGCAAGCAACGCCCACCACAGCGACCCGCATCCCCAACTCCTGAATGTGGCTCCAACCCAAGCAGCAGCCACCACGGCAGATAAACTTCCCCCAACCCTTTCTCGACCCCTGTAATCTTGAGGTTCTGAGCCGTTCTTTCATATGAGGGCCTTGTGTTTGTCACGTGTGAGTCGTGACCGAACCATTCTGTCGCAAGACAAGCTCCATCATCGTTCGTGCAATTCGATCTGATTTGATTCTGCTGCGTGTTCCTCCATAGGCATGTTTGGGATGCCACCCAAATTGCGCATGGGCAACGTTCCACCGCGAGCCCATCCGAAGCCAATCGAAAGCCCACTGGGAGCCCATTGCCACACCACACCACACAAAGCCACACCACACCACACCACGCCACACCACGCCACACCACACCACAGCATGCCACACCTCACCATGCCGCACCTCACCACACCACACCCACCTGTCGTTCGGGGGGCAGCTCTGTCATCCATGTCTCGCGCTCCACTCCCTCCCTCCTCACTGTCCCCAGCAGCTCGTCATCCCCGGGCAGAGCCTCGCCTGGTGCATGTGCGGTCAAGGCAAGTCAACAACATTCAAGAACGGGTAAAGAGTGAAGGAGGTACACAGCGCAGTGCTTGTTCCACGCCTCCTCACTGCCCCCAGCACCTCGTCATCCCCGGGCAGGGCCTCGCCTGGTGCATGTGCGGTCAAGGTGAGTCAACAACAGTCAACACAGTCAAGAATAGCCAAATGAGGAGAGTTAAGGGAGGGGGCGTTCTGCTTGCTCCACGCCCTCCCTCCTCGCTGCCCCCAGCAGCTCGTCATCCCCGGGCAGGGCCTCGCCCGGTGGTGAGGAACAGGTAAAGTAGGAGTCAAAGGCGGAGGTGTTACACTTGTTCATCCCCGTCCCCCCCCACCTCCCACCCTCCTCGCTTCGTGGTCAAGGGCAGGTGAAGTAGGAGTCAAGGGCAGAGGTGTTACACTTGCTCTCCATCCCCCCTACCCCTCCCATCCGCCTCCCTCCCCCCTCGCTGTCCCCAGCAGCTCGTCATCCCCAAGTAGGGCCTTGCCAGGTGCATGTAAAGCCAGCAGCAGTAAACAGCAGTCAAGGGCGGTCAAAAGTGGTGTTAAAAGCGGAAACGTTGTGCTTGGAGGTCGCCTCTGAGCTTGCGCCATTTTCTCCCCAAACCCCTTCCCCTCTCTCCCCCCCCCACCCACCCACCTCTGAGCTTGCGCCATTTTCTCCCCAAACCCCTTCCCCTCTCTCCCCCCCCACCCACCCACCTCTGAGCTTGCGCCAGTCCCTCCCCAAACCCCTTCCCCTCTCTCCCCCACCACCCACCCACCTCTGAGCTTGCACCACTTTGCCGCCTCCCTCAGCAACCATAGCTCCGCCTGAAGGGGTGGGGGAGAACCTGTCCCGCCGTTCTCCCCTCCTCCCATTTTCGTCTCCCCTTCCCTCCTCCCTCCTAACCCTTTCCCTCTCCCTACCCCCCCCACCCACCTCTGAGCTTGCGCCACTCAACTGCCTCCCTCAGCGCCCCCAGCTCCGCCTGAGGGGTTGGGAGAACCCGAGCTGCCCTTCCCCCCACCTCCCCCTTCCGTTTCCCCTGAACCCTCCTCCCTCCAAACCCTTTCCATTCCTCTCCTCCCCCCCCCCCCCCCCCCCCCCCAACCCACCTCTGAGCTTGCGCCACTCTGCTGCCTCCCTCAACGCCTTTAGCTCCGCCTGAGAGGTTGTGGGGGGGGAGCATGGAGAGTGGTGAGAGAGGGACTGGAATGGGAGCACTAGAAGGGCAGAGGAAATGAGGCCACTCTGAGCTTGCGCCACTCTGAGCTTGCGCCACTCTGAGCTTGCGCCACTCGAGTTTTCTCATGGAGACATGATGACAGAAGGAAAGAGGGTGCAGAGGAGGGGCGTGGAGAAGAACAGAGAGGCAGAGGGAGACCGGCATACGAGAGAGCTTGCCACCAATCCCACCAATCCCGCTTATTTTACCAGGAAACCCCTCCATTCCCCCATGCCCTCTCACCTGCATGGCCTTGCGCTCATCCCTGGCTGCAATCTCCGCATCCACCACCGATCTCTGCACGCACAGCCATACACAGCCATGCACGCACATGCCATGCAATGCCCCGTAGCCCCTCACCTCCATTTCTTTGCGCTCCTCCCTGGCTGCAATCTCCGCATCCACCACCGATCTCTGCACAGCCAGCCAGCCATGCATGCACACAGGTCCATAGAAATGCATTCACGTATGCAGACAGATGCACACGCAAGCGCACACATGCATGCACACACATGCATGCACACACATGCATGCACACACATGCATTCACACACATGCATGCACACACATGCATGCACACACATGCATTCACACACATGCATTCACACACATGCAGAAAGATGCACACGCATGCGCACACATGCATGCACATATGAACAGATACGTGCACCCGCCCACATCCATTAAAATGGATGAGAGCAGGATGCAGAGCACGCATGCCAAGATGTTAAAGCCCATGCACACAGATGAGCACACACGTACACATGCACACAGATGAGCACACACGTACACACATGCACACAGATGAGCACACACGTACACACATGCACACAGATGAGCACACACGTACACATGCACACAGATGAGCACACACGTACACACATGCACACAGATGAGCACACACGTACACACATGCACACAGATGAGCACACACGTACACACATGCACACAGATGAGCACACACGTACACAGATGTACATGCAGAGCACGCATGCCAAGATGTGAAAGCCCATGCAAATGCATGTATTCACGGAGGGATAAAGGTTTTCAGGGATATAAGCTTGCATGATGGATGAACATCGGGGGTGTAGCTCACATGGTAGAGCGATCGCTTTGCATGCGATAGGTAAGGGGATCGATGCCCCTCACCTCCAGAAAGCACTGCATAGAGGCTGGGCTGTCACGAAAGTTATGAAGTTGTGCAGCCTCTAGTGTCAAGATAAGTTTTTTTTCCAGTTTTTTCTCCTGGGTGGGTTGGTGCGGTGCCTCAAGTGTCCCAAATCGCATGAGCGTTGTCCTCGAGTGCGTGGGCTTTAAAGCTCGCGTCTCATATTTCCAACCGTTTAACACTTGGTTGGGTTTACCCGACTGTGATTGGGTAACGAAAACGAAATATTTGACGAGTGGGTGAAAAAACCACAGCGAACTACCAAAACAGTCGAGGCCAAAACAAACCAGGGTGGGTTGGTTTGGATGGAAAACGAGCCAAGGGGGACAGGTTCGGTCCCCCCTTCTGTCAATGTTGAGTTTCAGAGTCTCATATTTTTGGAAGTTGTAAACGCTTGGTGTGCACGGGAAGTGTGCGACAGCCAACTTTCCCAAACCACCCCTTGCTTTGGTGTGCTTTGCGACAAACTTTGCTGTTACCAAATTCCAACCATTTAACACTTGGTTGGATAGTAGAAATATGAGACGCGAGCTTTAAGGTGGGCTAAAAAGACCCCAACTTTCGGACGATTAGGCCTGGTCCCATTGGCCTTGAGACACGATATGCATATGCACATGCGAATGCATGGTTGCATGCCTGACTCTGGGTTGATAGCAGCCTGAAAAAGGGGGGGCTTCCAGAGCAGCGCACCTTACTGGGGTCCTTGAGTCGGTTCACTGCATCGTTGAGCCGCAGAGGCAATCACACACACACGCATATGCATGCATGCACGCATGCAGGCGGGCTTGCACGGCTGCGTACCTTGCCTCCTGTGTTGGCGGGCTGAAGGGTCGGGCGGGGTGTTCAAGAGCAGCGCACCTTACTGGGGTCCTTGAGTCGATTCACTGCATCGATGAGCCACAGAGGCACCCCAGAGGCACCTCGTCATCATTGAGTCGGTTCACGGCGGTTGTTCAAGAGCAGCGCACCTTACTGGGGTCCTTGAGTCGATTCACTGCATCGATGAGCCACAGAGGCACCCCAGAGGCACCTCGTCATCATTGAGTCGGTTCACGGCGGTTGTTCAAGAGCAGCGCACCTTACTGGGGTCCTTGAGTCGGTTCACTGCATCGTTGAGCCTCACATGTACACGCGCCTGTGCATACATGCATGCATGCGTGCGCTGCCAAGTGGCGCACCTTACTGGGGTCCTTGAGTCGGTTCACGGCGTCGTTGAGCCGCAGAAACACACACACGCTCACGCACACACTTGTGAAACAGAAGGGGAGCTTCCACAGAAGCTCACCTTACTGGGGTCCTTGAGTCGGTTCACGGCGTCGTTCAGCCGCAGAAACGCCTCCTGCGCGCGCGGGTGGCTGCACTTGTCCGGATGCACCAGCAGCGATGCTTTCCAGTAGCTGTGCGTGGAGCGGGGACGAAAAGGGGAGTAGGGATGGGGACGGGTTACGGATCCGTGTTGTGGGATGCAGATGGTGCAGGACTAGGAGGTAGGAGGCAGAAACGCCTCCTGCGCTCGCTGGTGGCTGCACTTGTCCGGATGCACCAGCAGCGACGCTTTCCAGTAGCTGTGTGCAGTGGAAGGGGGGGGGGAGAAGAAGGAAGGCATGAAAAGGGATGGAGGGAGGGGCATTTAGGATTCATGGGGTGGAGTGAAGATGATCCGGGAAGCTACTATTCCTGAGTCCTGACGCCTCCTATACACATGCAGAATGCACATGCACCAGCAGAGGTGCTTTCCAGTAGCTGTGTGCAGTGGAAGGGGGGGGGGGAGAAGAAGGAAGGCATCAAAAGGGATGGAGGGGCATTTTGAGAATTCTAAAAAAAAAAAGCCTGTGTGCAGTGGAGGGGGGGGAGAAGAAGGAAGGCATCAAAAGGGATGGAGGGAGGGGCATTTAGGATTCACGGTGTGGGATGAAGATGGCCTGGGAAGCTATTCTTCCTGACGCCTCCTGTGCATGCGTGGCTGCACTTATCTGGATGCACATGCACCAGCAGAGGTGCTTTGGTCTGGATGCACATGCACCAGCAGAGGTGCTTTCCAGTAACTGTTTTGAGACGTCTCAAAACAACCACGTGGCTTATCTGGATGCACATGCACCAGCAGAGGTGCTTTCCAGTAACTGGCAACCTCCGAGTATCCACGTTCACTAGCAACCTCCGAGTATCCACGTTCACTAGCAACCTCCGAGTATCCACGTTCACTAGCAACCTCCGAGTATCCACGTTCACTAGCAACCTCCGAGTATCCACGTTCACAGCTCCCCACCCCCAAGGTTTCCACCTCCAACCCCTCCTCTCCCCTTCCATCCTCCATTCTCCCCCTCCCGCCCCCTCCGCTCACCGCTTCTTAATCTCGCTGTCGCCCGCAGCAGCCGTCACCCCCAGCAGCCCAAGCAGGAGCATCAAGTTCATCCCCTCACCCCCCGCCTCCACCCTGACCTCCAATGCTTGACTCTCCCCCTCCCGCCCCCTCCGCTCACCGCTTCTTAATCTCGCTGTCGCCCGCAGCAGGCGTTACCCCCAAGATAGCGTACGCAGTCAGCTCTGGGTCGAGAATGCGCTCCACCTGGGGGGGGGGATAAGGAGGGGAAGGGCATGATGGAGGGCAGGCAGGCATGCAACAAGCAGCAGCAGGCGTCACCTCCAAGATGGCGTACGCAGTTAGCTCCGGGTCCAAAATGCGCTCCACCTGAGAG
The DNA here is from genome assembly GCA_947471745.1 of Closterium sp. Naga37s-1. NCBI lineage: Eukaryota > Viridiplantae > Streptophyta > Zygnematophyceae > Desmidiales > Closteriaceae > Closterium > Closterium sp. Naga37s-1. The sequence continues at coordinate 3,467,311 of CANJKZ010000830.1, forward strand.
GAGGGAGAGAAGAGGCAATGATACGATGGAGGGCAGGCAGGCAACGCGCAGCAGCAGCAGCAGCAGGCAGCCGTGTTTTGAGTCGACTCAAAACACGCTCCACCTGAGAGGAGGGAGAGAGGAGGGCACGATACGATGGAAGGCAGGCAGGCATGCAACGCGCAACAGCAGCAGCAGCAGCAGCAGCAGCAGCAGCAGCAGCAGCAGCCACCCCCATGTTGGATCCGCGCTCAGGTGGGGCTTCTGGAATGCATCCAGGTGGGAGAGGGGCAGGAGAGCAGGTGAGCACGCGTGTAGGAGAGCAGGTGAGCACGCGTTGTAGGAGAGCAGGTGAGCACGCGTGTAGGAGAGCAGGTGAGCACGCGTGTAGGAGAGCAGGTGAGCACGCGTGTAGGAGAGCAGGTGAGCACGCGTGTAGGAGAGCAGGTGAGCACGCGTGTAGGAGAGCAGGTGAGCACGCGTGTAGGAGAGCAGGTGAGCACGCGTGTAGGAGAGCAGGTGAGCACGCGTGTAGGAGAGCAGGTGAGCACGCGTGTAGGAGAGCAGGTGAGCACGCGTGTAGGAGAGCAGGTGAGCACGCGTGTAGGAGAGCAGGTGAGCACGCGTGTAGGAGAGCAGGTGAGCACGCGTGTAGGAGAGCAGGTGAGCACGCGTGTAGGAGAGCAGGTGAGCACGCGTGTAGGAGAGCAGGTGAGCACGCGTGTAGGAGAGCAGGTGAGCACGCGTGTAGGAGAGCAGGTGAGCACGCGTGTAGGAGAGCAGGTGAGCACGCGTGTAGGAGAGCAGGTGAGCACGCGTGTAGGAGAGCAGGTGAGCACGCGTGTAGGAGAGCAGGTGAGCACGCGTGTAGGAGAGCAGGTGAGCACGCGTGTAGGAGAGCAGGTGAGCACGCGTGTAGGAGAGCAGGTGAGCACGCGTGTAGGAGAGCAGGTGAGCACGCGTGTAGGAGAGCAGGTGAGCACGCGTGTAGGAGAGCAGGTGAGCACGCGTGTAGGAGAGCAGGTGAGCACGCGTGTAGGAGAGCAGGTGAGCACGCGTGTAGGAGAGCAGGTGAGCACGCGTGTAGGAGAGCAGGTGAGCACGCGTGTAGGAGAGCAGGTGAGCACGCGTGTAGGAGAGCAGGTGAGCACGCGTGTAGGAGAGCAGGTGAGCACGCGTGTAGGAGAGCAGGTGAGCACGCGTGTAGGAGAGCAGGTGAGGCACGCGTGTAGGAGAGCAGGTGAGCACGCGTGTAGGAGAGCAGGTGAGCACGCGTGTAGGAGAGCAGGTGAGCACGCGTGTAGGAGAGCAGGTGAGCACGCGTGTAGGAGAGCAGGTGAGCACGCGTGTAGGAGAGCAGGTGAGCACGCGTGTAGGAGAGCAGGTGAGCACGCGTGTAGGAGAGCAGGTGAGCACGCGTGTAGGAGAGCAGGTGAGCACGCGTGTAGGAGAGCAGGTGAGCACGCGTGTAGGAGAGCAGGTGAGCACGCGTGTAGGAGAGCAGGTGAGCACGCGTGTAGGAGAGCAGGTGAGCACGCGTGTAGGAGAGCAGGTGAGCACGCGTGTAGGAGAGCAGGTGAGCACGCGTGTAGGAGAGCAGGTGAGCACGCGTGTAGGAGAGCAGGTGAGCACGCGTGTAGGAGAGCAGGTGAGCACGCGTGTAGGAGAGCAGGTGAGCACGCGTGTAGGAGAGCAGGTGAGCACGCGTGTAGGAGAGCAGGTGAGCACGCGTGTAGGAGAGCAGGTGAGCACGCGTGTAGGAGAGCAGGTGAGCACGCGTGTAGGAGAGCAGGTGAGCACGCGTGTAGGAGAGCAGGTGAGCACGCGTGTAGGAGAGCAGGTGAGCACGCGTGTAGGAGAGCAGGTGAGCACGCGTGTAGGAGAGCAGGTGAGCACGCGTGTAGGAGAGCAGGTGAGCACGCGTGTAGGAGAGCAGGTGAGCACGCGTGTAGGAGAGCAGGTGAGCACGCGTGTAGGAGAGCAGGTGAGCACGCGTGTAGGAGAGCAGGTGAGCACGCGTGTAGGAGAGCAGGTGAGCACGCGTGTAGGAGAGCAGGTGAGCACGCGTGTAGGAGAGCAGGTGAGCACGCGTGTAGGAGAGCAGGTGAGCACGCGTGTAGGAGAGCAGGTGAGCACGCGTGTAGGAGAGCAGGTGAGCACGCGTGTAGGAGAGCAGGTGAGCACGCGTGTAGGAGAGCAGGTGAGCACGCGTGTAGGAGAGCAGGTAGGAGAGCAGGTGAGCACGCGTGTAGGAGAGCAGGTGAGCACGCGTGTAGGAGAGCAGGTGAGCACGCGTGTAGGAGAGCAGGTGAGCACGCGTGTAGGAGAGCAGGTGAGCACGCGTGTAGGAGAGCAGGTGAGCACGCGTGCAGGAGAGCAGGTGAGCACGCGTGCAGGAGAGCAGGTGAGCACGCGTGTAGGAGAGCAGGTGAGCACGCGTGTAGGAGAGCAGGTGAGCACGCGTGCAGGAGAGCAGGTGAGCACGCGTGCAGGAGAGCAGGTGAGCACGCGTGCAGGAGAGCAGGTGAGCACGCGTGCAGGAGAGCAGGTGAGCACGCGTGCAGGAGAGCAGGTGAGCACGCGTGCAGGAGAGCAGGTGAGCACGCGTGTAGGAGAGCAGGTGAGCACGCGTGCAGGAGAGCAGGTGAGCACGCGTGCAGGAGAGCAGGTGAGCACGCGTGCAGGAGAGCAGGTGAGCACGCGTGCAGGAGAGCAGGTGAGCACGCGTGCAGGAGAGCAGGTGAGCACGCGTGTAGGAGAGCAGGTGAGCACGCGTGTAGGAGAGCAGGTGAGCACGCGTGCAGGAGAGCAGGTGAGCACGCGTGCAGGAGAGCAGGTGAGCACGCGTGCAGGAGAGCAGGTGAGCACGCGTGCAGGAGAGCAGGTGAGCACGCGTGCAGGAGAGCAGGTGAGCACGCGTGCAGGAGAGCAGGTGAGCACGCGTGTAGGAGAGCAGGTGAGCACGCGTGTAGGAGAGCAGGTGAGCACGCGTGCAGGAGAGCAGGTGAGCACGCGTGCAGGAGAGCAGGTGAGCACGCGTGTAGGAGCAGTGAGCGGTAGGAGAGCAGGTGAGCACGCGTGCAGGAGAGCAGGTGAGCACGCGTGCAGGAGAGCAGGTGAGCACGCGTGCAGGAGAGCAGGTGAGCACGCGTGTAGGAGAGCAGGTGAGCACGCGTGTAGGAGAGCAGGTGAGCACGCGTGTAGGAGAGCAGGTGAGCACGCGTGTAGGAGAGCAGGTGAGCACGCGTGTAGGAGAGCAGGTGAGCACGCGTGTAGGAGAGCAGGTGAGCACGCGTGTAGGAGAGCAGGTGAGCACGCGTGTAGGAGAGCAGGTGAGCACGCGTGTAGGAGAGCAGGTGAGCACGCGTGTAGGAGAGCAGGTGAGCACGCGTGTAGGAGAGCAGGTGAGCACGCGTGTAGGAGAGCAGGTGAGCACGCGTGTAGGAGAGCAGGTGAGCACGCGTGTAGGAGAGCAGGTGAGCACGCGTGCAGGAGAGCAGGTGAGCACGCGTGTAGGAGAGCAGGTGAGCACGCGTGTAGGAGAGCAGGTGAGCACGCGTGTAGGAGAGCAGGTGAGCACGCGTGTAGGAGAGCAGGTGAGCACGCGTGTAGGAGAGCAGGTGAGCACGCGTGTAGGAGAGCAGGTGAGCACGCGTGTAGGAGAGCAGGTGAGCACGCGTGTAGGAGAGCAGGTGAGCACGCGTGTAGGAGAGCAGGTGAGCACGCGTGTAGGAGAGCAGGTGAGCACGCGTGTAGGAGAGCAGGTGAGCACGCGTGTAGGAGAGCAGGTGAGCACGCGTGTAGGAGAGCAGGTGAGCACGCGTGTAGGAGAGCAGGTGAGCACGCGTGCAGGAGAGCAGGTGAGCACGCGTGTAGGAGAGCAGGTGAGCACGCGTGCAGGAGAGCAGGTGAGCACGCGTGCAGGAGAGCAGGTGAGCACGCGTGCAGGAGAGCAGGTGAGCACGCGTGCAGGAGAGCAGGTGAGCACGCGTGCAGGAGAGCAGGTGAGCACGCGTGTAGGAGAGCAGGTGAGCACGCGTGTAGGAGAGCAGGTGAGCACGCGTGCAGGAGAGCAGGTGAGCACGCGTGCAGGAGAGCAGGTGAGCACGCGTGCAGGAGAGCAGGTGAGCACGCGTGCAGGAGAGCAGGTGAGCACGCGTGCAGGAGAGCAGGTGAGCACGCGTGCAGGAGAGCAGGTGAGCACGCGTGCAGGAGAGCAGGTGAGCACGCGTGCAGGAGAGCAGGTGAGCACGCGTGTAGGAGAGCAGGTGAGCACGCGTGTAGGAGAGCAGGTGAGCACGCGTGTAGGAGAGCAGGTGAGCACGCGTGCAGGAGAGCAGGTGAGCACGCGTGTAGGAGAGCAGGTGAGCACGCGTGCAGGAGAGCAGGTGAGCACGCGTGCAGGAGAGCAGGTGAGCACGCGTGCAGGAGAGCAGGTGAGCACGCGTGCAGGAGAGCAGGTGAGCACGCGTGCAGGAGAGCAGGTGAGCACGCGTGTAGGAGAGCAGGTGAGCACGCGTGTAGGAGAGCAGGTGAGCACGCGTGCAGGAGAGCAGGTGAGCACGCGTGCAGGAGAGCAGGTGAGCACGCGTGCAGGAGAGCAGGTGAGCACGCGTGCAGGAGAGCAGGTGAGCACGCGTGCAGGAGAGCAGGTGAGCACGCGTGCAGGAGAGCAGGTGAGCACGCGTGTAGGAGAGCAGGTGAGCACGCGTGCAGGAGAGCAGGTGAGCACGCGTGCAGGAGAGCAGGTGAGCACGCGTGTAGGAGAGCAGGTGAGCACGCGTGTAGGAGAGCAGGTGAGCACGCGTGTAGGAGAGCAGGTGAGCACGCGTGTAGGAGAGCAGGTGAGCACGCGTGCAGGAGAGCAGGTGAGCACGCGTGCAGGAGAGCAGGTGAGCACGCGTGCAGGAGAGCAGGTGAGCACGCGTGCAGGAGAGCAGGTGAGCACGCGTGCAGGAGAGCAGGTGAGCACGCGTGTAGGAGAGCAGGTGAGCACGCGTGTAGGAGAGCAGGTGAGCACGCGTGTAGGAGAGCAGGTGAGCACGCGTGTAGGAGAGCAGGTGAGCACGCGTGCAGGAGAGCAGGTGAGCACGCGTGTAGGAGAGCAGGTGAGCACGCGTGCAGGAGAGCAGGTGAGCACGCGTGCAGGAGAGCAGGTGAGCACGCGTGCAGGAGAGCAGGTGAGCACGCGTGTAGGAGAGCAGGTGAGCACGCGTGTAGGAGAGCAGGTGAGCACGCGTGTAGGAGAGCAGGTGAGCACGCGTGTAGGAGAGCAGGTGAGCACGCGTGTAGGAGAGCAGGAAGAGCACGCGTGTAGGAGAGCAGGTGAGCACGCGTGTAGGAGAGCAGGTGAGCACGCGTGTAGGAGAGCAGGTGAGCACGCGTGTAGGAGAGCAGGTGAGCACGCGTGTAGGAGAGCAGGTGAGCACGCGTGTAGGAGAGCAGGTGAGCACGCGTGTAGGAGAGCAGGTGAGCACGCGTGTAGGAGAGCAGGTGAGCACGCGTGTAGGAGAGCAGGTGAGCACGCGTGTAGGAGAGCAGGTGAGCACGCGTGTAGGAGAGCAGGTGAGCACGCGTGTAGGAGAGCAGGTGAGCACGCGTGTAGGAGAGCAGGTGAGCACGCGTGTAGGAGAGCAGGTGAGCACGCGTGTAGGAGAGCAGGTGAGCACGCGTGTAGGAGAGCAGGTGAGCACGCGTGTAGGAGAGCAGGTGAGCACGCGTGTAGGAGAGCAGGTGAGCACGCGTGTAGGAGAGCAGGTGAGCACGCGTGTAGGAGAGCAGGTGAGCACGCGTGTAGGAGAGCAGGTGAGCACGCGTGTAGGAGAGCAGGTGAGCACGCGTGTAGGAGAGCAGGTGAGCACGCGTGTAGGAGAGCAGGTGAGCACGCGTGTAGGAGAGCAGGTGAGCACGCGTGTAGGAGAGCAGGTGAGCACGCGTGTAGGAGAGCAGGTGAGCACGCGTGTAGGAGAGCAGGTGAGCACGCGTGTAGGAGAGCAGGTGAGCACGCGTGTAGGAGAGCAGGTGAGCACGCGTGTAGGAGAGCAGGTGAGCACGCGTGTAGGAGAGCAGGTGAGCACGCGTGTAGGAGAGCAGGTGAGCACGCGTGTAGGAGAGCAGGTGAGCACGCGTGTAGGAGAGCAGGTGAGCACGCGTGTAGGAGAGCAGGTGAGCACGCGTGTAGGAGAGCAGGTGAGCACGCGTGTAGGAGAGCAGGTGAGCACGCGTGTAGGAGAGCAGGTGAGCACGCGTGTAGGAGAGCAGGTGAGCACGCGTGTAGGAGAGCAGGTGAGCACGCGTGCAGGAGAGCAGGTGAGCACGCGTGTAGGAGAGCAGGTGAGCACGCGTGCAGGAGAGCAGGTGAGCACGCGTGTAGGAGAGCAGGTGAGCACGCGTGCAGGAGAGCAGGTGAGCACGCGTGTAGGAGAGCAGGTGAGCACGCGTGTAGGAGAGCAGGTGAGCACGCGTGCAGGAGAGCAGGTGAGCACGCGTGCAGGAGAGCAGGTGAGCACGCGTGCAGGAGAGCAGGTGAGCACGCGTGCAGGAGAGCAGGTGAGCACGCGTGCAGGAGAGCAGGTGAGCACGCGTGCAGGAGAGCAGGTGAGCACGCGTGCAGGAGAGCAGGTGAGCACGCGTGCAGGAGAGCAGGTGAGCACGCGTGCAGGAGAGCAGGTGAGCACGCGTGCAGGAGAGCAGGTGAGCACGCGTGTAGGAGAGCAGGTGAGCACGCGTGTAGGAGAGCAGGTGAGCACGCGTGTAGGAGAGCAGGTGAGCACGCGTGTAGGAGAGCAGGTGAGCACGCGTGTAGGAGAGCAGGTGAGCACGCGTGTAGGAGAGCAGGTGAGCACGCGTGTAGGAGAGCAGGTGAGCACGCGTGTAGGAGAGCAGGTGAGCACGCGTGTAGGAGAGCAGGTGAGCACGCGTGCAGGAGAGCAGGTGAGCACGCGTGCAGGAGAGCAGGTGAGCACGCGTGCAGGAGAGCAGGTGAGCACGCGTGCAGGAGAGCAGGTGAGCACGCGTGCAGGAGAGCAGGTGAGCACGCGTGCAGGAGAGCAGGTGAGCACGCGTGCAGGAGAGCAGGTGAGCACGCGTGTAGGAGAGCAGGTGAGCACGCGTGCAGGAGAGCAGGTGAGCACGCGTGCAGGAGAGCAGGTGAGCACGCGTGCAGGAGAGCAGGTGAGCACGCGTGCAGGAGAGCAGGTGAGCACGCGTGCAGGAGAGCAGGTGAGCACGCGTGCAGGAGAGCAGGTGAGCACGCGTGCAGGAGAGCAGGTGAGCACGCGTGCAGGAGAGCAGGTGAGCACGCGTGCAGGAGAGCAGGTGAGCACGCGTGCAGGAGAGCAGGTGAGCACGCGTGTAGGAGAGCAGGTGAGCACGCGTGTAGGAGAGCAGGTGAGCACGCGTGTAGGAGAGCAGGTGAGCACGCGTGCAGGAGAGCAGGTGAGCACGCGTGCAGGAGAGCAGGTGAGCACGCGTGCAGGAGAGCAGGTGAGCACGCGTGCAGGAGAGCAGGTGAGCACGCGTGCAGGAGAGCAGGTGAGCACGCGTGTAGGAGAGCAGGTGAGCACGCGTGTAGGAGAGCAGGTGAGCACGCGTGTAGGAGAGCAGGTGAGCACGCGTGTAGGAGAGCAGGTGAGCACGCGTGCAGGAGAGCAGGTGAGCACGCGTGTAGGAGAGCAGGTGAGCACGCGTGCAGGAGAGCAGGTGAGCACGCGTGCAGGAGAGCAGGTGAGCACGCGTGCAGGAGAGCAGGTGAGCACGCGTGCAGGAGAGCAGGTGAGCACGCGTGCAGGAGAGCAGGTGAGCACGCGTGTAGGAGAGCAGGTGAGCACGCGTGTAGGAGAGCAGGTGAGCACGCGTGTAGGAGAGCAGGTGAGCACGCGTGTAGGAGAGCAGGTGAGCACGCGTGTAGGAGAGCAGGTGAGCACGCGTGTAGGAGAGCAGGTGAGCACGCGTGCAGGAGAGCAGGTGAGCACGCGTGCAGGAGAGCAGGTGAGCACGCGTGCAGGAGAGCAGGTGAGCACGCGTGCAGGAGAGCAGGTGAGCACGCGTGCAGGAGAGCAGGTGAGCACGCGTGCAGGAGAGCAGGTGAGCACGCGTGTAGGAGAGCAGGTGAGCACGCGTGTAGGAGAGCAGGTGAGCACGCGTGTAGGAGAGCAGGTGAGCACGCGTGTAGGAGAGCAGGTGAGCACGCGTGTAGGAGAGCAGGTGAGCACGCGTGTAGGAGAGCAGGTGAGCACGCGTGTAGGAGAGCAGGTGAGCACGCGTGCAGGAGAGCAGGTGAGCACGCGTGCAGGAGAGCAGGTGAGCACGCGTGCAGGAGAGCAGGTGAGCACGCGTGCAGGAGAGCAGGTGAGCACGCGTGCAGGAGAGCAGGTGAGCACGCGTGCAGGAGAGCAGGTGAGCACGCGTGTAGGAGAGCAGGTGAGCACGCGTGTAGGAGAGCAGGTGAGCACGCGTGTAGGAGAGCAGGTGAGCACGCGTGTAGGAGAGCAGGTGAGCACGCGTGTAGGAGAGCAGGTGAGCACGCGTGTAGGAGAGCAGGTGAGCACGCGTGTAGGAGAGCAGGTGAGCACGCGTGTAGGAGAGCAGGTGAGCACGCGTGTAGGAGAGCAGGTGAGCACGCGTGTAGGAAAGCAGGTGAGCACGCGTGTAGGAGAGCAGGTGAGCACGCGTGTAGGAGAGCAGGCGAGCACGCGTGCAGGAGAGCAGGTGAGCACGCGTGCAGGAGAGCAGGTGAGCACGCGTGCAGGAGAGCAGGTGAGCACGCGTGTAGGAGAGCAGGTGAGCACGCGTGTAGGAGAGCAGGTGAGCACGCGTGTAGGAGAGCAGGTGAGCACGCGTGTAGGAGAGCAGGTGAGCACGCGTGCAGGAGAGCAGGTGAGCACGCGTGCAGGAGAGCAGGTGAGCATGCGTGCAGGAGAGCAGGTGAGCACGCGTGCAGGAGAGCAGGTGAGCACGCGTGCAGGAGAGCAGGTGAGCACGCGTGTAGGAGAGCAGGTGAGCACGCGTGTAGGAGAGCAGGTGAGCACGCGTGTAGGAGAGCAGGTGAGCACGCGTGTAGGAGAGCAGGTGAGCACGCGTGCAGGAGAGCAGGTGAGCACGCGTGTAGGAGAGCAGGTGAGCACGCGTGCAGGAGAGCAGGTGAGCACGCGTGCAGGAGAGCAGGTGAGCACGCGTGCAGGAGAGCAGGTGAGCACGCGTGCAGGAGAGCAGGTGAGCACGCGTGCAGGAGAGCAGGTGAGCACGCGTGTAGGAGAGCAGGTGAGCACGCGTGTAGGAGAGCAGGTGAGCACGCGTGTAGGAGAGCAGGTGAGCACGCGTGTAGGAGAGCAGGTGAGCACGCGTGTAGGAGAGCAGGTGAGCACGCGTGTAGGAGAGCAGGTGAGCACGCGTGCAGGAGAGCAGGTGAGCACGCGTGCAGGAGAGCAGGTGAGCACGCGTGCAGGAGAGCAGGTGAGCACGCGTGCAGGAGAGCAGGTGAGCACGCGTGCAGGAGAGCAGGTGAGCACGCGTGCAGGAGAGCAGGTGAGCACGCGTGTAGGAGAGCAGGTGAGCACGCGTGTAGGAGAGCAGGTGAGCACGCGTGTAGGAGAGCAGGTGAGCACGCGTGTAGGAGAGCAGGTGAGCACGCGTGTAGGAGAGCAGGTGAGCACGCGTGTAGGAGAGCAGGTGAGCACGCGTGTAGGAGAGCAGGTGAGCACGCGTGCAGGAGAGCAGGTGAGCACGCGTGCAGGAGAGCAGGTGAGCACGCGTGCAGGAGAGCAGGTGAGCACGCGTGCAGGAGAGCAGGTGAGCACGCGTGCAGGAGAGCAGGTGAGCACGCGTGCAGGAGAGCAGGTGAGCACGCGTGCAGGAGAGCAGGTGAGCACGCGTGTAGGAGAGCAGGTGAGCACGCGTGTAGGAGAGCAGGTGAGCACGCGTGTAGGAGAGCAGGTGAGCACGCGTGTAGGAGAGCAGGTGAGCACGCGTGTAGGAGAGCAGGTGAGCACGCGTGTAGGAGAGCAGGTGAGCACGCGTGTAGGAGAGCAGGTGAGCACGCGTGTAGGAGAGCAGGTGAGCACGCGTGTAGGAGAGCAGGTGAGCACGCGTGTAGGAGAGCAGGTGAGCACGCGTGTAGGAGAGCAGGTGAGCACGCGTGTAGGAGAGCAGGTGAGCACGCGTGTAGGAGAGCAGGTGAGCACGCGTGTAGGAGAGCAGGTGAGCACGCGTGTAGGAGAGCAGGTGAGCACGCGTGTAGGAGAGCAGGTGAGCACGCGTGTAGGAGAGCAGGTGAGCACGCGTGTAGGAGAGCAGGTGAGCACGCGTGTAGGAGAGCAGGTGAGCACGCGTGTAGGAGAGCAGGTGAGCACGCGTGTAGGAGAGCAGGTGAGCACGCGTGTAGGAGAGCAGGTGAGCACGCGTGTAGGAGAGCAGGTGAGCACGCGTGTAGGAGAGCAGGTGAGCACGCGTGTAGGAGAGCAGGTGAGCACGCGTGTAGGAGAGCAGGTGAGCACGCGTGTAGGAGAGCAGGTGAGCACGCGTGTAGGAGAGCAGGTGAGCACGCGTGTAGGAGAGCAGGTGAGCACGCGTGTAGGAGAGCAGGTGAGCACGCGTGTAGGAGAGCAGGTGAGCACGCGTGTAGGAGAGCAGGTGAGCACGCGTGCAGGAGAGCAGGTGAGCACGCGTGCAGGAGAGCAGGTGAGCACGCGTGCAGGAGAGCAGGTGAGCACGCGTGCAGGAGAGCAGGTGAGCACGCGTGTAGGAGAGCAGGTGAGCACGCGTGTAGGAGAGCAGGTGAGCACGCGTGTAGGAGAGCAGGTGAGCACGCGTGTAGGAGAGCAGGTGAGCACGCGTGTAGGAGAGCAGGTGAGCACGCGTGTAGGAGAGCAGGTGAGCACGCGTGTAGGAGAGCAGGTGAGCACGCGTGCAGGAGAGCAGGTGAGCACGCGTGCAGGAGAGCAGGTGAGCACGCGTGCAGGAGAGCAGGTGAGCACGCGTGCAGGAGAGCAGGTGAGCACGCGTGCAGGAGAGCAGGTGAGCACGCGTGCAGGAGAGCAGGTGAGCACGCGTGCAGGAGAGCAGGTGAGCACGCGTGTAGGAGAGCAGGTGAGCACGCGTGTAGGAGAGCAGGTGAGCACGCGTGTAGGAGAGCAGGTGAGCACGCGTGTAGGAGAGCAGGTGAGCACGCGTGTAGGAGAGCAGGTGAGCACGCGTGTAGGAGAGCAGGTGAGCACGCGTGTAGGAGAGCAGGTGAGCACGCGTGTAGGAGAGCAGGTGAGCACGCGTGTAGGAGAGCAGGTGAGCACGCGTGTAGGAGAGCAGGTGAGCACGCGTGTAGGAGAGCAGGTGAGCACGCGTGTAGGAGAGCAGGTGAGCACGCGTGTAGGAGAGCAGGTGAGCACGCGTGTAGGAGAGCAGGTGAGCACGCGTGTAGGAGAGCAGGTGAGCACGCGTGTAGGAGAGCAGGTGAGCACGCGTGTAGGAGAGCAGGTGAGCACGCGTGTAGGAGAGCAGGTGAGCACGCGTGTAGGAGAGCAGGTGAGCACGCGTGTAGGAGAGCAGGTGAGCACGCGTGTAGGAGAGCAGGTGAGCACGCGTGTAGGAGAGCAGGTGAGCACGCGTGTAGGAGAGCAGGTGAGCACGCGTGTAGGAGAGCAGGTGAGCACGCGTGTAGGAGAGCAGGTGAGCACGCGTGTAGGAGAGCAGGTGAGCACGCGTGTAGGAGAGCAGGTGAGCACGCGTGTAGGAGAGCAGGTGAGCACGCGTGTAGGAGAGCAGGTGAGCACGCGTGTAGGAGAGCAGGTGAGCACGCGTGTAGGAGAGCAGGTGAGCACGCGTGTAGGAGAGCAGGTGAGCACGCGTGTAGGAGAGCAGGTGAGCACGCGTGTAGGAGAGCAGGTGAGCACGCGTGTAGGAGAGCAGGTGAGCACGCGTGTAGGAGAGCAGGTGAGCACGCGTGTAGGAGAGCAGGTGAGCACGCGTGTAGGAGAGCAGGTGAGCACGCGTGTAGGAGAGCAGGTGAGCACGCGTGTAGGAGAGCAGGTGAGCACGCGTGTAGGAGAGCAGGTGAGCACGCGTGTAGGAGAGCAGGTGAGCACGCGTGTAGGAGAGCAGGTGAGCACGCGTGCAGGAGAGCAGGTGAGCACGCGTGCAGGAGAGCAGGTGAGCACGCGTGTAGGAGAGCAGGTGAGCACGCGTGTAGGAGAGCAGGTGAGCACGCGTGTAGGAGAGCAGGTGAGCACGCGTGTAGGAGAGCAGGTGAGCACGCGTGTAGGAGAGCAGGTGAGCACGCGTGTAGGAGAGCAGGTGAGCACGGGTGAGCACGCGTGTAGGAGAGCAGGTGAGCACGCGTGTAGGAGAGCAGGTGAGCACGCGTGTAGGAGAGCAGGTGAGCACGCGTGTAGGAGAGCAGGTGAGCACGCGTGTAGGAGAGCAGGTGAGCACGCGTGTAGGAGAGCAGGTGAGCACGCGTGTAGGAGAGCAGGTGAGCACGCGTGTAGGAGAGCAGGTGAGCACGCGTGTAGGAGAGCAGGTGAGCACGCGTGTAGGAGAGCAGGTGAGCACGCGTGTAGGAGAGCAGGTGAGCACGCGTGTAGGAGAGCAGGTGAGCACGCGTGTAGGAGAGCAGGTGAGCACGCGTGTAGGAGAGCAGGTGAGCACGCGTGTAGGAGAGCAGGTGAGCACGCGTGTAGGAGAGCAGGTGAGCACGCGTGTAGGAGAGCAGGTGAGCACGCGTGTAGGAGAGCAGGTGAGCACGCGTGTAGGAGAGCAGGTGAGCACGCGTGTAGGAGAGCAGGTGAGCACGCGTGTAGGAGAGCAGGTGAGCACGCGTGTAGGAGAGCAGGTGAGCACGCGTGTAGGAGAGCAGGTGAGCACGCGTGTAGGAGAGCAGGTGAGCACGCGTGTAGGAGAGCAGGTGAGCACGCGTGTAGGAGAGCAGGTGAGCACGCGTGTAGGAGAGCAGGTGAGCACGCGTGTAGGAGAGCAGGTGAGCACGCGTGTAGGAGAGCAGGTGAGCACGCGTGTAGGAGAGCAGGTGAGCACGCGTGTAGGAGAGCAGGTGAGCACGCGTGTAGGAGAGCAGGTGAGCACGCGTGTAGGAGAGCAGGTGAGCACGCGTGTAGGAGAGCAGGTGAGCACGCGTGTAGGAGAGCAGGTGAGCACGCGTGTAGGAGAGCAGGTGAGCACGCGTGTAGGAGAGCAGGTGAGCACGCGTGTAGGAGAGCAGGTGAGCACGCGTGTAGGAGAGCAGGTGAGCACGCGTGTAGGAGAGCAGGTGAGCACGCGTGTAGGAGAGCAGGTGAGCACGCGTGTAGGAGAGCAGGTGAGCACGCGTGTAGGAGAGCAGGTGAGCACGCGTGTAGGAGAGCAGGTGAGCACGCGTGTAGGAGAGCAGGTGAGCACGCGTGTAGGAGAGCAGGTGAGCACGCGTGCAGGAGAGCAGGTGAGCACGCGTGCAGGAGAGCAGGTGAGCACGCGTGCAGGAGAGCAGGTGAGCACGCGTGCAGGAGAGCAGGTGAGCACGCGTGCAGGAGAGCAGGTGAGCACGCGTGTAGGAGAGCAGGTGAGCACGCGTGTAGGAGAGCAGGTGAGCACGCGTGTAGGAGAGCAGGTGAGCACGCGTGTAGGAGAGCAGGTGAGCACGCGTGTAGGAGAGCAGGTGAGCACGCGTGTAGGAGAGCAGGTGAGCACGCGTGTAGGAGAGCAGGTGAGCACGCGTGTAGGAGAGCAGGTGAGCACGCGTGTAGGAGAGCAGGTGAGCACGCGTGCAGGAGAGCAGGTGAGCACGCGTGCAGGAGAGCAGGTGAGCACGCGTGCAGGAGAGCAGGTGAGCACGCGTGCAGGAGAGCAGGTGAGCACGCGTGCTAGGAGAGCAGGTGAGCACGCGTGTAGGAGAGCAGGTGAGCACGCGTGTAGGAGAGCAGGTGAGCACGCGTGTAGGAGAGCAGGTGAGCACGCGTGTAGGAGAGCAGGTGAGCACGCGTGTAGGAGAGCAGGTGAGCACGCGTGTAGGAGAGCAGGTGAGCACGCGTGTAGGAGAGCAGGTGAGCACGCGTGTAGGAGAGCAGGTGAGCACGCGTGTAGGAGAGCAGGTGAGCACGCGTGTAGGAGAGCAGGTGAGCACGCGTGCAGGAGAGCAGGTGAGCACGCGTGCAGGAGAGCAGGTGAGCACGCGTGCAGGAGAGCAGGTGAGCACGCGTGCAGGAGAGCAGGTGAGCACGCGTGCAGGAGAGCAGGTGAGCACGCGTGTAGGAGAGCAGGTGAGCACGCGTGTAGGAGAGCAGGTGAGCACGCGTGTAGGAGAGCAGGTGAGCACGCGTGTAGGAGAGCAGGTGAGCACGCGTGTAGGAGAGCAGGTGAGCACGCGTGTAGGAGAGCAGGTGAGCACGCGTGTAGGAGAGCAGGTGAGCACGCGTGTAGGAGAGCAGGTGAGCACGCGTGCAGGAGAGCAGGTGAGCACGCGTGCAGGAGAGCAGGTGAGCACGCGTGCAGGAGAGCAGGTGAGCACGCGTGCAGGAGAGCAGGTGAGCACGCGTGCAGGAGAGCAGGTGAGCACGCGTGTAGGAGAGCAGGTGAGCACGCGTGTAGGAGAGCAGGTGAGCACGCGTGCAGGAGAGCAGGTGAGCACGCGTGCAGGAGAGCAGGTGAGCACGCGTGTAGGAGAGCAGGTGAGCACGCGTGTAGGAGAGCAGGTGAGCACGCGTGTAGGAGAGCAGGTGAGCACGCGTGTAGGAGAGCAGGTGAGCACGCGTGTAGGAGAGCAGGTGAGCACGCGTGTAGGAGAGCAGGTGAGCACGCGTGCAGGAGAGCAGGTGAGCACGCGTGCAGGAGAGCAGGTGAGCACGCGTGTAGGAGAGCAGGTGAGCACGCGTGTAGGAGAGCAGGTGAGCACGCGTGTAGGAGAGCAGGTGAGCACGCGTGTAGGAGAGCAGGTGAGCACGCGTGTAGGAGAGCAGGTGAGCACGCGTGCAGGAGAGCAGGTGAGCACGCGTGCAGGAGAGCAGGTGAGCACGCGTGCAGGAGAGCAGGTGAGCACGCGTGCAGGAGAGCAGGTGAGCACGCGTGCAGGAGAGCAGGTGAGCACGCGTGCAGGAGAGCAGGTGAGCACGCGTGCAGGAGAGCAGGTGAGCACGCGTGCAGGAGAGCAGGTGAGCACGCGTGCAGGAGAGCAGGTGAGCACGCGTGCAGGAGAGCAGGTGAGCACGCGTGTAGGAGAGCAGGTGAGCACGCGTGCAGGAGAGCAGGTGAGCACGCGTGCAGGAGAGCAGGTGAGCACGCGTGTAGGAGAGCAGGTGAGCACGCGTGTAGGAGAGCAGGTGAGCACGCGTGTAGGAGAGCAGGTGAGCACGCGTGTAGGAGAGCAGGTGAGCACGCGTGTAGGAGAGCAGGTGAGCACGCGTGTAGGAGAGCAGGTGAGCACGCGTGCAGGAGAGCAGGTGAGCACGCGTGCAGGAGAGCAGGTGAGCACGCGTGCAGGAGAGCAGGTGAGCACGCGTGCAGGAGAGCAGGTGAGCACGCGTGCAGGAGAGCAGGTGAGCACGCGTGCAGGAGAGCAGGTGAGCACGCGTGTAGGAGAGCAGGTGAGCACGCGTGCAGGAGAGCAGGTGAGCACGCGTGCAGGAGAGCAGGTGAGCACGCGTGCAGGAGAGCAGGTGAGCACGCGTGCAGGAGAGCAGGTGAGCACGCGTGTAGGAGAGCAGGTGAGCACGCGTGCAGGAGAGCAGGTGAGCACGCGTGCAGGAGAGCAGGTGAGCACGCGTGTAGGAGAGCAGGTGAGCACGCGTGTAGGAGAGCAGGTGAGCACGCGTGTAGGAGAGCAGGTGAGCACGCGTGTAGGAGAGCAGGTGAGCACGCGTGTAGGAGAGCAGGTGAGCACGCGTGTAGGAGAGCAGGTGAGCACGCGTGTAGGAGAGCAGGTGAGCACGCGTGTAGGAGAGCAGGTGAGCACGCGTGTAGGAGAGCAGGTGAGCACGCGTGTAGGAGAGCAGGTGAGCACGCGTGTAGGAGAGCAGGTGAGCACGCGTGTAGGAGAGCAGGTGAGCACGCGTGTAGGAGAGCAGGTGAGCACGCGTGCAGGAGAGCAGGTGAGCACGCGTGCAGGAGAGCAGGTGAGCACGCGTGCAGGAGAGCAGGTGAGCACGCGTGCAGGAGAGCAGGTGAGCACGCGTGCAGGAGAGCAGGTGAGCACGCGTGCAGGAGAGCAGGTGAGCACGCGTGCAGGAGAGCAGGTGAGCACGCGTGCAGGAGAGCAGGTGAGCACGCGTGCAGGAGAGCAGGTGAGCACGCGTGCAGGAGAGCAGGTGAGCACGCGTGCAGGAGAGCAGGTGAGCACGCGTGCAGGAGAGCAGGTGAGCACGCGTGCAGGAGAGCAGGTGAGCACGCGTGCAGGAGAGCAGGTGAGCACGCGTGTAGGAGAGCAGGTGAGCACGCGTGCAGGAGAGCAGGTGAGCACGCGTGCAGGAGAGCAGGTGAGCACGCGTGTAGGAGAGCAGGTGAGCACGCGTGTAGGAGAGCAGGTGAGCACGCGTGTAGGAGAGCAGGTGAGCACGCGTGTAGGAGAGCAGGTGAGCACGCGTGTAGGAGAGCAGGTGAGCACGCGTGTAGGAGAGCAGGTGAGCACGCGTGTAGGAGAGCAGGTGAGCACGCGTGTAGGAGAGCAGGTGAGCACGCGTGTAGGAGAGCAGGTGAGCACGCGTGTAGGAGAGCAGGTGAGCACGCGTGTAGGAGAGCAGGTGAGCACGCGTGTAGGAGAGCAGGTGAGCACGCGTGTAGGAGAGCAGGTGAGCACGCGTGTAGGAGAGCAGGTGAGCACGCGTGCAGGAGAGCAGGTGAGCACGCGTGTAGGAGAGCAGGTGAGCACGCGTGTAGGAGAGCAGGTGAGCACGCGTGTAGGAGAGCAGGTGAGCACGCGTGCAGGAGAGCAGGTGAGCACGCGTGTAGGAGAGCAGGTGAGCACGCGTGTAGGAGAGCAGGTGAGCACGCGTGTAGGAGAGCAGGTGAGCACGCGTGTAGGAGAGCAGGTGAGCACGCGTGTAGGAGAGCAGGTGAGCACGCGTGTAGGAGAGCAGGTGAGCACGCGTGTAGGAGAGCAGGTGAGCACGCGTGTAGGAGAGCAGGTGAGCACGCGTGTAGGAGAGCAGGTGAGCACGCGTGTAGGAGAGCAGGTGAGCACGCGTGTAGGAGAGCAGGTGAGCACGCGTGTAGGAGAGCAGGTGAGCACGCGTGTAGGAGAGCAGGTGAGCACGCGTGTAGGAGAGCAGGTGAGCACGCGTGTAGGAGAGCAGGTGAGCACGCGTGTAGGAGAGCAGGTGAGCACGCGTGTAGGAGAGCAGGTGAGCACGCGTGCAGGAGAGCAGGTGAGCACGCGTGCAGGAGAGCAGGTGAGCACGCGTGCAGGAGAGCAGGTGAGCACGCGTGCAGGAGAGCAGGTGAGCACGCGTGCAGGAGAGCAGGTGAGCACGCGTGCAGGAGAGCAGGTGAGCACGCGTGCAGGAGAGCAGGTGAGCACGCGTGCAGGAGAGCAGGTGAGCACGCGTGCAGGAGAGCAGGTGAGCACGCGTGCAGGAGAGCAGGTGAGCACGCGTGCAGGAGAGCAGGTGAGCACGCGTGCAGGAGAGCAGGTGAGCACGCGTGCAGGAGAGCAGGTGAGCACGCGTGCAGGAGAGCAGGTGAGCACGCGTGCAGGAGAGCAGGTGAGCACGCGTGCAGGAGAGCAGGTGAGCACGCGTGCAGGAGAGCAGGTGAGCACGCGTGCAGGAGAGCAGGTGAGCACGCGTGCAGGAGAGCAGGTGAGCACGCGTGCAGGAGAGCAGGTGAGCACGCGTGCAGGAGAGCAGGTGAGCACGCGTGTAGGAGAGCAGGTGAGCACGCGTGTAGGAGAGCAGGTGAGCACGCGTGTAGGAGAGCAGGTGAGCACGCGTGTAGGAGAGCAGGTGAGCACGCGTGTAGGAGAGCAGGTGAGCACGCGTGCAGGAGAGCAGGTGAGCACGCGTGTAGGAGAGCAGGTGAGCACGCGTGTAGGAGAGCAGGTGAGCACGCGTGTAGGAGAGCAGGTGAGCACGCGTGCAGGAGAGCAGGTGAGCACGCGTGTAGGAGAGCAGGTGAGCACGCGTGTAGGAGAGCAGGTGAGCACGCGTGTAGGAGAGCAGGTGAGCACGCGTGTAGGAGAGCAGGTGAGCACGCGTGTAGGAGAGCAGGTGAGCACGCGTGTAGGAGAGCAGGTGAGCACGCGTGTAGGAGAGCAGGTGAGCACGCGTGTAGGAGAGCAGGTGAGCACGCGTGTAGGAGAGCAGGTGAGCACGCGTGTAGGAGAGCAGGTGAGCACGCGTGTAGGAGAGCAGGTGAGCACGCGTGTAGGAGAGCAGGTGAGCACGCGTGTAGGAGAGCAGGTGAGCACGCGTGTAGGAGAGCAGGTGAGCACGCGTGTAGGAGAGCAGGTGAGCACGCGTGTAGGAGAGCAGGTGAGCACGCGTGCAGGAGAGCAGGTGAGCACGCGTGCAGGAGAGCAGGTGAGCACGCGTGCAGGAGAGCAGGTGAGCACGCGTGCAGGAGAGCAGGTGAGCACGCGTGCAGGAGAGCAGGTGAGCACGCGTGCAGGAGAGCAGGTGAGCCACGCGTGCAGGAGAGCAGGTGAGCACGCGTGCAGGAGAGCAGGTGAGCACGCGTGCAGGAGAGCAGGTGAGCACGCGTGCAGGAGAGCAGGTGAGCACGCGTGCAGGAGAGCAGGTGAGCACGCGTGCAGGAGAGCAGGTGAGCACGCGTGCAGGAGAGCAGGTGAGCACGCGTGCAGGAGAGCAGGTGAGCACGCGTGCAGGAGAGCAGGTGAGCACGCGTGCAGGAGAGGAGAGCAGGTGAGCACGCGTGCAGGAGAGCAGGTGAGCACGCGTGCAGGAGAGCAGGTGAGCACGCGTGCAGGAGAGCAGGTGAGCACGCGTGCAGGAGAGCAGGTGAGCACGCGTGCAGGAGAGCAGGTGAGCACGCGTGCAGGAGAGGCAGGTGAGCACGCGTGCAGGAGAGCAGGTGAGCACGCGTGCAGGAGAGCAGGTGAGCACGCGTGCAGGAGAGCAGGTGAGCACGCGTGCAGGAGAGCAGGTGAGCACGCGTGCAGGAGAGCAGGTGAGCACGCGTGCAGGAGAGCAGGTGAGCACGCGTGCAGGAGAGCAGGTGAGCACGCGTGCAGGAGAGCAGGTGAGCACGCGTGCAGGAGAGCAGGTGAGCACGCGTGCAGGAGAGCAGGTGAGCACGCGTGCAGGAGAGCAGGTGAGCACGCGTGCAGGAGAGCAGGTGAGCACGCGTGCAGGAGAGCAGGTGAGCACGCGTGCAGGAGAGCAGGTGAGCACGCGTGCAGGAGAGCAGGTGAGCACGCGTGCAGGAGAGCAGGTGAGCACGCGTGCAGGAGAGCAGGTGAGCACGCGTGCAGGAGAGCAGGTGAGCACGCGTGCAGGAGAGCAGGTGAGCACGCGTGCAGGAGAGCAGGTGAGCACGCGTGCAGGAGAGCAGGTGAGCACGCGTGCAGGAGAGCAGGTGAGCACGCGTGCAGGAGAGCAGGTGAGCACGCGTGCAGGAGAGCAGGTGAGCACGCGTGCAGGAGAGCAGGTGAGCACGCGTGCAGGAGAGCAGGTGAGCACGCGTGCAGGAGAGCAGGTGAGCACGCGTGTAGGAGAGCAGGTGAGCACGCGTGTAGGAGAGCAGGTGAGCACGCGTGTAGGAGAGCAGGTGAGCACGCGTGTAGGAGAGCAGGTGAGCACGCGTGTAGGAGAGCAGGTGAGCACGCGTGTAGGAGAGCAGGTGAGCACGCGTGTAGGAGAGCAGGTGAGCACGCGTGTAGGAGAGCAGGTGAGCACGCGTGTAGGAGAGCAGGTGAGCACGCGTGTAGGAGAGCAGGTGAGCACGCGTGTAGGAGAGCAGGTGAGCACGCGTGTAGGAGAGCAGGTGAGCACGCGTGTAGGAGAGCAGGTGAGCACGCGTGTAGGAGAGCAGGTGAGCACGCGTGTAGGAGAGCAGGTGAGCACGCGTGTAGGAGAGCAGGTGAGCACGCGTGTAGGAGAGCAGGTGAGCACGCGTGTAGGAGAGCAGGTGAGCACGCGTGTAGGAGAGCAGGTGAGCACGCGTGTAGGAGAGCAGGTGAGCACGCGTGCAGGAGAGCAGGTGAGCACGCGTGCAGGAGAGCAGGTGAGCACGCGTGCAGGAGAGCAGGTGAGCACGCGTGCAGGAGAGCAGGTGAGCACGCGTGCAGGAGAGCAGGTGAGCACGCGTGCAGGAGAGCAGGTGAGCACGCGTGCAGGAGAGCAGGTGAGCACGCGTGCAGGAGAGCAGGTGAGCACGCGTGCAGGAGAGCAGGTGAGCACGCGTGCAGGAGAGCAGGTGAGCACGCGTGCAGGAGAGCAGGTGAGCACGCGTGCAGGAGAGCAGGTGAGCACGCGTGCAGGAGAGCAGGTGAGCACGCGTGCAGGAGAGCAGGTGAGCACGCGTGCAGGAGAGCAGGTGAGCACGCGTGCAGGAGAGCAGGTGAGCACGCGTGCAGGAGAGCAGGTGAGCACGCGTGCAGGAGAGCAGGTGAGCACGCGTGCAGGAGAGCAGGTGAGCACGCGTGCAGGAGAGCAGGTGAGCACGCGTGCAGGAGAGCAGGTGAGCACGCGTGCAGGAGAGCAGGTGAGCACGCGTGCAGGAGAGCAGGTGAGCACGCGTGCAGGAGAGCAGGTGAGCACGCGTGCAGGAGAGCAGGTGAGCACGCGTGCAGGAGAGCAGGTGAGCACGCGTGCAGGAGAGCAGGTGAGCACGCGTGCAGGAGAGCAGGTGAGCACGCGTGCAGGAGAGCAGGTGAGCACGCGTGCAGGAGAGCAGGTGAGCACGCGTGCAGGAGAGCAGGTGAGCACGCGTGCAGGAGAGCAGGTGAGCACGCGTGCAGGAGAGCAGGTGAGCACGCGTGCAGGAGAGCAGGTGAGCACGCGTGCAGGAGAGCAGGTGAGCACGCGTGCAGGAGAGCAGGTGAGCACGCGTGCAGGAGAGCAGGTGAGCACGCGTGCAGGAGAGCAGGTGAGCACGCGTGCAGGAGAGCAGGTGAGCACGCGTGCAGGAGAGCAGGTGAGCACGCGTGCAGGAGAGCAGGTGAGCACGCGTGCAGGAGAGCAGGTGAGCACGCGTGCAGGAGAGCAGGTGAGCACGCGTGCAGGAGAGCAGGTGAGCACGCGTGCAGGAGAGCAGGTGAGCACGCGTGCAGGAGAGCAGGTGAGCACGCGTGCAGGAGAGCAGGTGAGCACGCGTGCAGGAGAGCAGGTGAGCACGCGTGCAGGAGAGCAGGTGAGCACGCGTGCAGGAGAGCAGGTGAGCACGCGTGCAGGAGAGCAGGTGAGCACGCGTGCAGGAGAGCAGGTGAGCACGCGTGCAGGAGAGCAGGTGAGCACGCGTGCAGGAGAGCAGGTGAGCACGCGTGCAGGAGAGCAGGTGAGCACGCGTGCAGGAGAGCAGGTGAGCACGCGTGCAGGAGAGCAGGTGAGCACGCGTGCAGGAGAGCAGGTGAGCACGCGTGCAGGAGAGCAGGTGAGCACGCGTGCAGGAGAGCAGGTGAGCACGCGTGCAGGAGAGCAGGTGAGCACGCGTGCAGGAGAGCAGGTGAGCACGCGTGCAGGAGAGCAGGTGAGCACGCGTGCAGGAGAGCAGGTGAGCACGCGTGCAGGAGAGCAGGTGAGCACGCGTGCAGGAGAGCAGGTGAGCACGCGTGCAGGAGAGCAGGTGAGCACGCGTGCAGGAGAGCAGGTGAGCACGCGTGTAGGAGAGCAGGTGAGCACGCGTGTAGGAGAGCAGGTGAGCACGCGTGTAGGAGAGCAGGTGAGCACGCGTGCAGGAGAGCAGGTGAGCACGCGTGTAGGAGAGCAGGTGAGCACGCGTGTAGGAGAGCAGGTGAGCACGCGTGTAGGAGAGCAGGTGAGCACGCGTGTAGGAGAGCAGGTGAGCACGCGTGTAGGAGAGCAGGTGAGCACGCGTGTAGGAGAGCAGGTGAGCACGCGTGTAGGAGAGCAGGTGAGCACGCGTGTAGGAGAGCAGGTGAGCACGCGTGTAGGAGAGCAGGTGAGCACGCGTGTAGGAGAGCAGGTGAGCACGCGTGTAGGAGAGCAGGTGAGCACGCGTGTAGGAGAGCAGGTGAGCACGCGTGTAGGAGAGCAGGTGAGCACGCGTGTAGGAGAGCAGGTGAGCACGCGTGCAGGAGAGCAGGTGAGCACGCGTAGGAAGCAGTGCACGCGTGCAGGAGAGCAGGTGAGCACGCGTGCAGGAGAGCAGGTGAGCACGCGTGCAGGAGAGCAGGTGAGCACGCGTGCAGGAGAGCAGGTGAGCACGCGTGCAGGAGAGCAGGTGAGCACGCGTGCAGGAGAGCAGGTGAGCACGCGTGCAGGAGAGCAGGTGAGCACGCGTGCAGGAGAGCAGGTGAGCACGCGTGCAGGAGAGCAGGTGAGCACGCGTGCAGGAGAGCAGGTGAGCACGCGTGCAGGAGAGCAGGTGAGCACGCGTGTAGGAGAGCAGGTGAGCACGCGTGCAGGAGAGCAGGTGAGCACGCGTGCAGGAGAGCAGGTGAGCACGCGTGCAGGAGAGCAGGTGAGCACGCGTGCAGGAGAGCAGGTGAGCACGCGTGCAGGAGAGCAGGTGAGCACGCGTGCAGGAGAGCAGGTGAGCACGCGTGCAGGAGAGCAGGTGAGCACGCGTGCAGGAGAGCAGGTGAGCACGCGTGCAGGAGAGCAGGTGAGCACGCGTGCAGGAGAGCAGGTGAGCACGCGTGCAGGAGAGCAGGTGAGCACGCGTGCAGGAGAGCAGGTGAGCACGCGTGCTAGGAGAGCAGGTGAGCACGCGTGTAGGAGAGCAGGTGAGCACGCGTGTAGGAGAGCAGGTGAGCACGCGTGTAGGAGAGCAGGGTGAGCACGCGTGTAGGAGAGCAGGTGAGCACGCGTGTAGGAGAGCAGGTGAGCACGCGTGTAGGAGAGCAGGTGAGCACGCGTGTAGGAGAGCAGGTGAGCACGCGTGTAGGAGAGCAGGTGAGCACGCGTGTAGGAGAGCAGGTGAGCACGCGTGTAGGAGAGCAGGTGAGCACGCGTGTAGGAGAGCAGGTGAGCACGCGTGTAGGAGAGCAGGTGAGCACGCGTGTAGGAGAGCAGGTGAGCACGCGTGTAGGAGAGCAGGTGAGCACGCGTGTAGGAGAGCAGGTGAGCACGCGTGTAGGAGAGCAGGTGAGCACGCGTGTAGGAGAGCAGGTGAGCACGCGTGTAGGAGAGCAGGTGAGCACGCGTGTAGGAGAGCAGGTGAGCACGCGTGTAGGAGAGCAGGTGAGCACGCGTGTAGGAGAGCAGGTGAGCACGCGTGCAGGAGAGCAGGTGAGCACGCGTGCAGGAGAGCAGGTGAGCACGCGTGCAGGAGAGCAGGTGAGCACGCGTGCAGGAGAGCAGGTGAGCACGCGTGCAGGAGAGCAGGTGAGCACGCGTGCAGGAGAGCAGGTGAGCACGCGTGCAGGAGAGCAGGTGAGCACGCGTGCAGGAGAGCAGGTGAGCACGCGTGCAGGAGAGCAGGTGAGCACGCGTGCAGGAGAGCAGGTGAGCACGCGTGCAGGAGAGCAGGTGAGCACGCGTGCAGGAGAGCAGGTGAGCACGCGTGCAGGAGAGCAGGTGAGCACGCGTGCAGGAGAGCAGGTGAGCACGCGTGCAGGAGAGCAGGTGAGCACGCGTGCAGGAGAGCAGGTGAGCACGCGTGCAGGAGAGCAGGTGAGCACGCGTGCAGGAGAGCAGCAGGTGAGCACGCGTGCAGGAGAGCAGGTGAGCACGCGTGCAGGAGAGCAGGTGAGCACGCGTGCAGGAGAGCAGGTGAGCACGCGTGCAGGAGAGCAGGTGAGCACGCGTGCAGGAGAGCAGGTGAGCACGCGTGCAGGAGAGCAGGTGAGCACGCGTGCAGGAGAGCAGGTGAGCACGCGTGCAGGAGAGCAGGTGAGCACGCGTGCAGGAGAGCAGGTGAGCACGCGTGCAGGAGAGCAGGTGAGCACGCGTGCAGGAGAGCAGGTGAGCACGCGTGCAGGAGAGCAGGTGAGCACGCGTGCAGGAGAGCAGGTGAGCACGCGTGCAGGAGAGCAGGTGAGCACGCGTGCAGGAGAGCAGGTGAGCACGCGTGCAGGAGAGCAGGTGAGCACGCGTGCAGGAGAGCAGGTGAGCACGCGTGCAGGAGAGCAGGTGAGCACGCGTGCAGGAGAGCAGGTGAGCACGCGTGCAGGAGAGCAGGTGAGCACGCGTGCAGGAGAGCAGGTGAGCACGCGTGCAGGAGAGCAGGTGAGCACGCGTGCAGGAGAGCAGGTGAGCACGCGTGCAGGAGAGCAGGTGAGCACGCGTGCAGGAGAGCAGGTGAGCACGCGTGCAGGAGAGCAGGTGAGCACGCGTGCAGGAGAGCAGGTGAGCACGCGTGCAGGAGAGCAGGTGAGCACGCGTGCAGGAGAGCAGGTGAGCACGCGTGCAGGAGAGCAGGTGAGCACGCGTGCAGGAGAGCAGGTGAGCACGCGTGCAGGAGAGCAGGTGAGCACGCGTGCAGGAGAGCAGGTGAGCACGCGTGCAGGAGAGCAGGTGAGCACGCGTGCAGGAGAGCAGGTGAGCACGCGTGCAGGAGAGCAGGTGAGCACGCGTGCAGGAGAGCAGGTGAGCACGCGTGCAGGAGAGCAGGTGAGCACGCGTGCAGGAGAGCAGGTGAGCACGCGTGCAGGAGAGCAGGTGAGCACGCGTGCAGGAGAGCAGGTGAGCACGCGTGCAGGAGAGCAGGTGAGCACGCGTGCAGGAGAGCAGGTGAGCACGCGTGCAGGAGAGCAGGTGAGCACGCGTGCAGGAGAGCAGGTGAGCACGCGTGCAGGAGAGCAGGTGAGCACGCGTGCAGGAGAGCAGGTGAGCACGCGTGCAGGAGAGCAGGTGAGCACGCGTGCAGGAGAGCAGGTGAGCACGCGTGCAGGAGAGCAGGTGAGCACGCGTGCAGGAGAGCAGGTGAGCACGCGTGCAGGAGAGCAGGTGAGCACGCGTGCAGGAGAGCAGGTGAGCACGCGTGCAGGAGAGCAGGTGAGCACGCGTGCAGGAGAGCAGGTGAGCACGCGTGCAGGAGAGCAGGTGAGCACGCGTGCAGGAGAGCAGGTGAGCACGCGTGCAGGAGAGCAGGTGAGCACGCGTGCAGGAGAGCAGGTGAGCACGCGTGCAGGAGAGCAGGTGAGCACGCGTGTAGGAGAGCAGGTGAGCACGCGTGTAGGAGAGCAGGTGAGCACGCGTGTAGGAGAGCAGGTGAGCACGCGTGTAGGAGAGCAGGTGAGCACGCGTGTAGGAGAGCAGGTGAGCACGCGTGTAGGAGAGCAGGTGAGCACGCGTGTAGGAGAGCAGGTGAGCACGCGTGTAGGAGAGCAGGTGAGCACGCGTGTAGGAGAGCAGGTGAGCACGCGTGTAGGAGAGCAGGTGAGCACGCGTGTAGGAGAGCAGGTGAGCACGCGTGTAGGAGAGCAGGTGAGCACGCGTGTAGGAGAGCAGGTGAGCACGCGTGTAGGAGAGCAGGTGAGCACGCGTGTAGGAGAGCAGGTGAGCACGCGTGTAGGAGAGCAGGTGAGGCACGCGTGTAGGAGAGCAGGTGAGCACGCGTGTAGGAGAGCAGGTGAGCACGCGTGTAGGAGAGCAGGTGAGCACGCGTGCAGGAGAGCAGGTGAGCACGCGTGCAGGAGAGCAGGTGAGCACGCGTGCAGGAGAGCAGGTGAGCACGCGTGCAGGAGAGCAGGTGAGCACGCGTGCAGGAGAGCAGGTGAGCACGCGTGCAGGAGAGCAGGTGAGCACGCGTGCAGGAGAGCAGGTGAGCACGCGTGCAGGAGAGCAGGTGAGCACGCGTGCAGGAGAGCAGGTGAGCACGCGTGCAGGAGAGCAGGTGAGCACGCGTGCAGGAGAGCAGGTGAGCACGCGTGCAGGAGAGCAGGTGAGCACGCGTGCAGGAGAGCAGGTTGAGCACGCGTGCAGGAGAGCAGGTGAGCACGCGTGCAGGAGAGCAGGTGAGCACGCGTGCAGGAGAGCAGGTGAGCACGCGTGCAGGAGAGCAGGTGAGCACGCGTGCAGGAGAGCAGGTGAGCACGCGTGCAGGAGAGCAGGTGAGCACGCGTGCAGGAGAGCAGGTGAGCACGCGTGCAGGAGAGCAGGTGAGCACGCGTGCAGGAGAGCAGGTGAGCACGCGTGCAGGAGAGCAGGTGAGCACGCGTGCAGGAGAGCAGGTGAGCACGCGTGCAGGAGAGCAGGTGAGCACGCGTGCAGGAGAGCAGGTGAGCACGCGTGCAGGAGAGCAGGTGAGCACGCGTGCAGGAGAGCAGGTGAGCACGCGTGCAGGAGAGCAGGTGAGCAACGCGTGCAGGAGAGCAGGTGAGCACGCGTGCAGGAGAGCAGGTGAGCACGCGTGCAGGAGAGCAGGTGAGCACGCGTGCAGGAGAGCAGGTGAGCACGCGTGCAGGAGAGCAGGTGAGCACGCGTGCAGGAGAGCAGGTGAGCACGCGTGCAGGAGAGCAGGTGAGCACGCGTGCAGGAGAGCAGGTGAGCACGCGTGCAGGAGAGCAGGTGAGCACGCGTGCAGGAGAGCAGGTGAGCACGCGTGCAGGAGAGCAGGTGAGCACGCGTGCAGGAGAGCAGGTGAGCACGCGTGCAGGAGAGCAGGTGAGCACGCGTGCAGGAGAGCAGGTGAGCACGCGTGCAGGAGAGCAGGTGAGCACGCGTGCAGGAGAGCAGGTGAGCACGCGTGCAGGAGAGCAGGTGAGCACGCGTGCAGGAGAGCAGGTGAGCACGCGTGCAGGAGAGCAGGTGAGCACGCGTGCAGGAGAGCAGGTGAGCACGCGTGCAGGAGAGCAGGTGAGCACGCG
Source organism: Closterium sp. Naga37s-1 (assembly GCA_947471745.1). Classification (NCBI taxonomy): domain Eukaryota; kingdom Viridiplantae; phylum Streptophyta; class Zygnematophyceae; order Desmidiales; family Closteriaceae; genus Closterium; species Closterium sp. Naga37s-1. The sequence goes on from CANJKZ010000830.1 coordinate 3,494,150, forward strand.
TGCAGGAGAGCAGGTGAGCACGCGTGCAGGAGAGCAGGTGAGCACGCGTGCAGGAGAGCAGGTGAGCACGCGTGCAGGAGAGCAGGTGAGCACGCGTGCAGGTGCAGGAGAGCAGGTGAGCACGCGTGCAGGAGAGCAGGTGAGCACGCGTGCAGGAGAGCAGGTGAGCACGCGTGCAGGAGAGCAGGTGAGCACGCGTGCAGGAGAGCAGGTGAGCACGCGTGCAGGAGAGCAGGTGAGCACGCGTGCAGGAGAGCAGGTGAGCACGCGTGCAGGAGAGCAGGTGAGCACGCGTGCAGGAGAGCAGGTGAGCACGCGTGCAGGAGAGCAGGTGAGCACGCGTGCAGGAGAGCAGGTGAGCACGCGTGCAGGAGAGCAGGTGAGCACGCGTGCAGGAGAGCAGGTGAGCACGCGTGCAGGAGAGCAGGTGAGCACGCGTGCAGGAGAGCAGGTGAGCACGCGTGCAGCGAGAGCAGGTGAGCACGCGTGCAGGAGAGCAGGTGAGCACGCGTGCAGGAGAGCAGGTGAGCACGCGTGCAGGAGAGCAGGTGAGCACGCGTGTAGGAGAGCAGGTGAGCACGCGTGCAGGAGAGCAGGTGAGCACGCGTGCAGGAGAGCAGGTGAGCACGCGTGCAGGAGAGCAGGTGAGCACGCGTGCAGGAGAGCAGGTGAGCACGCGTGCAGGAGAGCAGGTGAGCACGCGTGCAGGAGAGCAGGTGAGCACGCGTGCAGGAGAGCAGGTGAGCACGCGTGCAGGAGAGCAGGTGAGCACGCGTGCAGGAGAGCAGGTGAGCACGCGTGCAGGAGAGCAGGTGAGCACGCGTGCAGGAGAGCAGGTGAGCACGCGTGCAGGAGAGCAGGTGAGCACGCGTGCAGGAGAGCAGGTGAGCACGCGTGCAGGAGAGCAGGTGAGCACGCGTGCAGGAGAGCAGGTGAGCACGCGTGCAGGAGAGCAGGTGAGCACGCGTGCAGGAGAGCAGGTGAGCACGCGTGCTAGGAGAGCAGGTGAGCACGCGTGCAGGAGAGCAGGTGAGCACGCGTGCAGGAGAGCAGGTGAGCACGCGTGCAGGAGAGCAGGTGAGCACGCGTGCAGGAGAGCAGGTGAGCACGCGTGCAGGAGAGCAGGTGAGCACGCGTGCAGGAGAGCAGGTGAGCACGCGTGCAGGAGAGCAGGTGAGCACGCGTGCAGGAGAGCAGGTGAGCACGCGTGCAGGAGAGCAGGTGAGCACGCGTGCAGGAGAGCAGGTGAGCACGCGTGCAGGAGAGCAGGTGAGCACGCGTGCAGGAGAGCAGGTGAGCACGCGTGCAGGAGAGCAGGTGAGCACGCGTGCAGGAGAGCAGGTGAGCACGCGTGCAGGAGAGCAGGTGAGCACGCGTGCAGGAGAGCAGGTGAGCACGCGTGCAGGAGAGCAGGTGAGCACGCGTGCAGGAGAGCAGGTGAGCACGCGTGCAGGAGAGCAGGTGAGCACGCGTGCAGGAGAGCAGGTGAGCACGCGTGCAGGAGAGCAGGTGAGCACGCGTGTAGGAGAGCAGGTGAGCACGCGTGCAGGAGAGCAGGTGAGCACGCGTGCAGGAGAGCAGGTGAGCACGCGTGCAGGAGAGCAGGTGAGCACGCGTGCAGGAGAGCAGGTGAGCACGCGTGCAGGAGAGCAGGTGAGCACGCGTGCAGGAGAGCAGGTGAGCACGCGTGCAGGAGAGCAGGTGAGCACGCGTGCAGGAGAGCAGGTGAGCACGCGTGCAGGAGAGCAGGTGAGCACGCGTGCAGGAGAGCAGGTGAGCACGCGTGCAGGAGAGCAGGTGAGCACGCGTGCAGGAGAGCAGGTGAGCACGCGTGCAGGAGAGCAGGTGAGCACGCGTGCAGGAGAGCAGGTGAGCACGCGTGAGGAGAGCAGGTGAGCACGCGTGCAGGAGAGCAGGTGAGCACGCGTGCAGGAGAGCAGGTGAGCACGCGTGCAGGAGAGCAGGTGAGCACGCGTGCAGGAGAGCAGGTGAGCACGCGTGCAGGAGAGCAGGTGAGCACGCGTGCAGGAGAGCAGGTGAGCACGCGTGCAGGAGAGCAGGTGAGCACGCGTGCAGGAGAGCAGGTGAGCACGCGTGCAGGAGAGCAGGTGAGCACGCGTGCAGGAGAGCAGGTGAGCACGGGGGCGTGCAGGAGAGCAGGTGAGCACGCGTGTAGGAGAGCAGGTGAGCACGCGTGCAGGAGAGCAGGTGAGCACGCGTGCAGGAGAGCAGGTGAGCACGCGTGCAGGAGAGCAGGTGAGCACGCGTGCAGGAGAGCAGGTGAGCACGCGTGCAGGAGAGCAGGTGAGCACGCGTGCAGGAGAGCAGGTGAGCACGCGTGCAGGAGAGCAGGTGAGCACGCGTGCAGGAGAGCAGGTGAGCACGCGTGCAGGAGAGCAGGTGAGCACGCGTGCAGGAGAGCAGGTGAGCACGCGTGCAGGAGAGCAGGTGAGCACGCGTGCAGGAGAGCAGGTGAGCACGCGTGTAGGAGAGCAGGGTGAGCACGCGCTGTAGGAGAGCAGGTGAGCACGCGTGCAGGGAGAGCAGGTGGCACGCGTGCAGGAGAGCAGGTGAGCACGCGTGCAGGAGAGCAGGTGAGCACGCGTGTAGGAGAGCAGGTGAGCACGCGTGCAGGAGAGCAGGTGGAGCACGCGTGTAGGAGAGAGCAGGTGAGCACGCGTGCAGGAGAGCAGGTGAGCACGCGTGCAGGAGAGCAGGTGAGCACGCGTGCAGGAGAGCAGGTGAGCACGCGTGCAGGAGAGCAGGTGAGCACGCGTGCAGGAGAGCAGGTGAGCACGCGTGCAGGAGAGCAGGTGAGCACGCGTGCAGGAGAAGCAGGTGAGCACGCGTGCAGGAGAGCAGGTGAGCACGCGTGCAGGAGAGGCAGGTGAGCACGCGTGCAGGAGAGGGAGGTGCAGGAGAGCAGGTGAGCACGCGTGCAGGAGAGCAGGTGAGCACGCGTGCAGGAGAGCAGGTGAGCACGCGTGCAGGAGAGCAGGTGAGCACGCGTGCAGGAGAGCAGGTGAGCACGCGTGCAGGAGAGCAGGTGAGCACGCGTGCAGGAGAGCAGGTGAGCACGCGTGCAGGAGAGCAGGTGAGCACGCGTGCAGGAGAGCAGGTGAGCACGCGTGCAGGAGAGCAGGTGAGCACGCGTGCAGGAGAGCAGGTGAGCACGCGTGCAGGAGAGCAGGTGAGCACGCGTGCAGGAGAGCAGGTGAGCACGCGTGCAGGAGAGCAGGTGAGCACGCGTGCAGGAGAGCAGGTGAGCACGCGTGCAGGAGAGCAGGTGAGCACGCGTGCAGGAGAGCAGGTGAGCACGCGTGCAGGAGAGCAGGTGAGCACGCGTGCAGGAGAGCAGGTGAGCACGCGTGCAGGAGAGCAGGTGAGCACGCGTGCAGGAGAGCAGGTGAGCACGCGTGCAGGAGAGCAGGTGAGCACGCGTGCAGGAGAGCAGGTGAGCACGCGTGCAGGAGAGCAGGTGAGCACGCGTGCAGGAGAGCAGGTGAGCACGCGTGCAGGAGAGCAGGTGAGCACGCGTGCAGGAGAGCAGGTGAGCACGCGTGCAGGAGAGCAGGTGAGCACGCGTGCAGGAGAGCAGGTGAGCACGCGTGCAGGAGAGCAGGTGAGCACGCGTGCAGGAGAGCAGGTGAGCACGCGTGCAGGAGAGCAGGTGAGCACGCGTGCAGGAGAGCAGGTGAGCACGCGTGCAGGAGAGCAGGTGAGCACGCGTGCAGGAGAGCAGGTGAGCACGCGTGTAGGAGAGCAGGTGAGCACGCGTGTAGGAGAGCAGGTGAGCACGCGTGCAGGAGAGCAGGTGAGCACGCGTGCAGGAGAGCAGGTGAGCACGCGTGCAGGAGAGCAGGTGAGCACGCGTGCAGGAGAGCAGGTGAGCACGCGTGCAGGAGAGCAGGTGAGCACGCGTGCAGGAGAGCAGGTGAGCACGCGTGCAGGAGAGCAGGTGAGCACGCGTGCAGGAGAGCAGGTGAGCACGCGTGCAGGAGAGCAGGTGAGCACGCGTGCAGGAGAGCAGGTGAGCACGCGTGCAGGAGAGCAGGTGAGCACGCGTGCAGGAGAGCAGGTGAGCACGCGTGCAGGAGAGCAGGTGAGCACGCGTGCAGGAGAGCAGGTGAGCACGCGTGCAGGAGAGCAGGTGAGCACGCGTGCAGGAGAGCAGGTGAGCACGCGTGCAGGAGAGCAGGTGAGCACGCGTGCAGGAGAGCAGGTGAGCACGCGTGCAGGAGAGCAGGTGAGCACGCGTGCAGGAGAGCAGGTGAGCACGCGTGCAGGAGAGCAGGTGAGCACGCGTGCAGGAGAGCAGGAGGGGAGGCATGATCGCAGTGAAGCACCTGTCATCCCTACCTCTTACTCCCCACCTCCTTCCCTCACCCCCCTCCCCTCACCTCCTCGTATTTCTCCGCCTGGGTCGCGTTGGCTGCTTCAGCAGCCAGGGCGGGCGGCATGGGGCCCACAAATGGGCTCTCCTGCAGCGCCTGCTCCGCCTCCCTGCAGTGAATGGGGGGGAGCACGGTGGGGGGAGGATAGGGGCAGCGCTGGTCGTTGGTTGTTGGGGGTGCAGGTGCTTCAGCAGCCAGGGCGGGCGGCATGGGGCCCACAAATGGGCTCTCCTGTAGCGCCTGCTCCGCCTCCCTGCAGTGAATGGGGGGGGAACACGGTGGGTGGAGGATAGGGGCAGCGCTGGTCGTTGGTTGTTGGGGGTGCAGGTGCCTCAGCAGCCAGGGCGGGCGGCATGGGGCCCACAAACGGGCTCTCTTGCAGCGCCTGCTCCGCCTCCCTGCAGTGATGGGTGGGAGGATAGGGGGTACAATGGGGGTGCGATAGGGGGGTACAATGGGGGTGCGATAGGGGGGTACAATGGGGGTGCGATAGGGGGGTACAATGGGGGTGCGATAGGGGGGTACAATGGGGGTGCGATAGGGGGGCAATGTTAGCGAATGCGCCTCAGCAGCCAGGGCGGAAGGCATGGGGCCCATAAAGGGGCTTTCTTGTAGCGCCTGCTCCGCCTCCCTGCGATGATTGATGGGAGGATGGGGGGATGGTGGGGGGTGATGATGCTGGGGTGATTGAGGGCTGATGGGGGGGTGATTGGGGATTGATGAGGGGATGATAGGAGGATGGTGGGTGTGTGATGATGGGGGCATGATGGTGGATGGAGAGAGGATGCAGAGATGGTAGCGGAAAGATGACCAACACTCCTCTAGAGCACATGCTGAGCGTGGCTGCCACCCTCACTGCACACCTCACTGCACCTCACTGCACCTCACTGCACCCCAACTCACCCCATTCCCCGCTTCACTCGCTCTCCCCTCCACACGCTCCACTCACTCCATCTCCTCCACGGCGCGTGTGAGCGACGCTGCAGCGGCCAGCAGCGCTGCTGTGCATCCACCCTATCCCAGTGCCCTCCCACCCACCCTTTCCCTGTATTCCCACGCCCACCCCTCTCCGCACCCCTCCCCCCAACACTCACTCCATCTCCACAGAGCGGGTGGGCGACGCTGCAGCCGCAAGCTGCGTTGTTACAGTGAGGGCAGGGCAGCTATCCTCACAGAAGAACTCACTTTACCCACCCATTCCCTCTGCCCCCATGGCCAACCCCCATCCCCTCCCCCCCCCAACACTCACTCCATCTCCACGGAGCGGGTGGGCGACGCTGCAGCCGCAAGCTGCTGCCTTCACCTGAACCCATTCCCCCTCCCTTCATTCCCTCTCCCCAACCCTCCCCCTCCTCTCACTCCATCTCCTCCACGGCGCGCGTGAGCGACGCTGCAGCCGCCAGCAGTGCTGCGGTGGGTATGGTGGGGCCCCTGTACCCTCCCCCGACCCCCACCCCTCCACCATCTCACTCCCTCTCCCAATCCCCCTCCCACCACCACTCACTCCATCTCCTCCACGGCGCGCGTGAGCGACGCTGCAGCAGCCAGGTGCACCCACGCCCAACCCCCATCCCCCACCCCTCCTCCCTCTCCCCACCGCTCCCCCCTCTCACTGCATCCCCCTCCCCCACCACTCACTCCATCTCCTCCACGGCGCGGGTGAGCGACGCTGCAGCGGCCAGCTGCGCTGCCGTGGGCATGGCGGGGCCCATGCTGGTACCGGGGGAGGGGGGAAAAGAGGGGGAATTTGGGGGATAAAGGCGGGCAACATGTGAGGACTGGGAAGACCAGCTGCGCTGCCGTGGGCATGGCCGGGCCCATGCTGGTGCCGGGGACATCAAGAGAGGGGGATGGGGAAGTGGGGAGAGATGGGATGATTTGGGGGAGAGCATGGTGGGGCACCAGCTGCGCTGCTGTGGGCATGGCGGGGCCCATGCTCCTAAGGGGAGGGCGGAAGGGGGGGAGGAAGAGTTGGGGGGAGTTGGGGGCGGGAGGGTGGGGGGTGGTTGGTTTGGAGGGTGGGGGGTGGTTGGTTTGGAGGGAGGGGGGGCGGTGTGGAGGGAGGGAGGGCGGTGTGGAGGGAGGGGGGGCAGTGTGGAGGGAGGGCTTGAACCGTGGGCGGGGTGGACCAGAAGGGGTTTACGGGTGGGCAGGGATGCTGTAGCATGGAAAGCACACGGCCCCCGTCCCCCTAAAAGCATGTGCCCTTGCCCCCCTCACACGCCCCCTCTTCCGTCCAGCACCTCTCTTGCCCCAAGCACCCCTCTCACCCGGAATGTCCCTCTTACACCAAGCATCTCGATCCCCCCGAATGCCCTTGCTACTGAACAAGTGTTGCTCACCGTCTTCTCCTCGCTGCCTCTGCTGCCTCCTCCCCCTCGCCCTCGCCCTCTCCCCTCCCTCTCCCTCCTCTCCCCACTCCGCCCTCCCCCTCCCTCTCCCCCTCTCCGTCTCCCCCCTCGTCGCCCCCTCCCTTCCGCGAGGGGCCTATCACCACTGCCGCTTCGTCGCCTCCCCTTCCTCCCCCTTCCGCCAGGTCGCTTCCGCCTTCCCTCCCCTCTCCGCGCTCTTCCCCCTTCCCCCTACCGCCACCTTTTTCAGCCCCAGCAGCAGCAGCAGCAGATTCGGGATCTGGAAGATTCTGCAGCAGCTTGGCCACTAGCGGCACGACACGTGGCAGGCATCGCGGGGCCGCGCTGGGAAGCTGGTACAACGAAGCGCGCGAGGACGACGAGGCGCGCTTGCTCTTACCGCCTCGGCCTTTGCTCTTGCCTTGGGAATCTATCCCCAGCGAGCGGAAGATGCTTCCGAGAAGCTTCTTGAGGCGGCGGTCCGGGATGCCGCCAACGTCGACCGCCTCACCGCCGTCGACGCGCTCGAGGAGGCGCACGAGGTCGTGCGACACGTCCAACGGGAACTCCCGCATCATCCGCCGCAAATCCCGCTCCAACCGGTCCTCTGCCGACCCATTATCCTCTTCGTGCTCCCTCCCTCCTTCCTTCTTTCTTCGCTTCTCCTTCTCCTTTCCCCGCTTCTCCCGCTTCTCCCGCTTCTCCCGCCGCCGCTCACGCTTCTTGCGATCACCTGACGACGAATCAGAATCCGCATCGCTGCTGCTCTCGCTCAGACTACTGCTGCTACCTCCGCTGGAGCCCGACCAATCAGAGCTCGAGGCGTCATCGTTGCTTAAAGACCGTCGCTTCTTCTCCCGTCGTTTCCGTCGCCTCTCACCTTTCTCGAGTCGCCCTCCTTTTCGCTCCTTCTCCTTCCTTACTTTCCTCTCCCTCCCTCCCTCCTCGCCTCGCCTCCCCTTCCCGCCCTCCTCTCCGTCGCTCTCGCCGTCGTCGCCGTCGCGCTTTCTCCGCTTTCTGCCATCCTTCGTCATGAGTCGCGTCGTCAGGTGAAATGCTAGTCGTAAGGAATCACTGAACGACGTGAGGGTGACGAGTGTCGGTGCCAGCAACAAGGTTCGCAGATTTCGCCGTCGGGACTTGCGAAAGCGTGACACAGAAAGTCACGATACTTCGTATTGTACACCTACTGATTGTTGGTGCTATACAAAGTTTTTAATCAGACTTGCATGAATCAAACATTTACAAACCAGTTTGTCGCAAATCATTTTTAGCGCAAGAAAATGCCCAGAATGGCACTGGCGAGCGAGAAGAGCGCGAAGATCACGAGGGCAAAGACAAAAACGCCGGCCACTATGGTCAGAACCGGCACTCCCGAGGCTGATGATGACTCTGCCGAGGCTGCCTCAGGTGTGGGCTTGCTCCCTGCAGAAGCTGCAGCTGCGGCAGCGGAATCAGTGGCCGGTGTGTCTCCAGATTCACCTGCGGCCCTGACAGTGAGCGCTGCGGAGGTGCAGAGGAGGTAGGATGCACGCAGGGGGAGAGGAAGAACGGAAGGCAGCGTGGGGGCATGCGGGGAGTGTTAAAAGAGGGGGCATGGGAGGAGTGTTGAAGGAGGGGGCATGGGGGGAGTGTTAGAGGAGGGGGCATGGGGGGAGTGTTAGAGGAGGGGGCATGGGGGGAGTGTTAGAGGAGGGGGCATGGGGGGAGTGTTAGAGGAGGGGGCATGGGGGGAGTGTTAAAGGAGGGGGCATGGGGGGAGTGTTAAAGGAGGGGGCATGGAGGGAGTGTTAAAGGAGGGGGCATGGAGGGAGTGTTAAAGGAGGGGGCATGGAGGGAGTGTTAGAGGAGGGGGCATGGGGGGAGTGTTAAAGGAGGGGGCATGGGGGGAGTGTTAGAGGAGGGGGCATGGGGGGAGCGTTAGAGGAGGGGGCATGGAGGGAGCGTTAAAGGAGGGGGGCATGGGGGGAGTGTTAAAGGAGGGGGCATGGAGGGGGCACGAAGGGCGGCGAGGGATGAAAGGAGCAATGGAGGGACAGTGCATGGGTGAGCGCAGGGAGGGATGAAGACAGAGCACTGCTGCCGTGCAACACCCACCCAGCGCTGCGCGGAAACACCGTCATCCACACACACCCACGGGCCATGGAGCTGCGCCGCGCACCCACAGGCTACGAGAGCGAGCGAGAACGACAGATGCGCTGCGCCGCTGCCGCATACTCCAGCACGCAGCGCGGAGAAGAATATACTCACAACAGACGTGCGGCGGCCCACGGCCATGCGACACATGCGACACACACTGCCATGCGACACATGCGACACACACTGCCATGCGGCTGTTGACTTACATGTGCGACGAGACTGGCTCTGCGACCGACTGATCGCGTGCGACACCCTGCCACGACGACGGAGGGTACGCAGAGAGGGGGAACGTGAAGGCTGCTTTACGCGATGGGATGCGTTGAACAAGGCAATATAGGAAAGCGTTTCCGAAACACATTCGACGGCTATTGGCCGCAATAGCCGCGCGACCCGTTTGCTAGTCAGCTATGATGGAGAGAACAACGCGACGCGAACTCAAACTCGCTCTTCGCCCAACCAGCTGCACCTGAGCCTGTTGATGTGCGACACGTGGACCAGTGCCTTTGCTTCAGCAGAGCGCGCCGAGCTGCCCTGCCTCAGGCTGCACCGCGACGGAACGGCGCAGGACGCGAGGGGCGCGAGCGATGCGGCGACGGCAGCCATGGGCGAGAGATATCAACCGCGAAGGACGGCGAGAACAACGCAGGCTATTGCGATTCGCGAAGGCTGATTGAGAGGACCAACGCGTCGTCGCTACGAGGAGGAATTAATCTCGAAGAAGCGTGCGAGGTGGTCAGCAAGTCAGGCTGTGCAGAAATCGGGTCTCAACTCACACAAGTCTCGAAGCAGCCAATCGAAATCAGCAGAGGGCGAATCAGCTGTTGCAGGAACGGATCTGGGAGACCATTCTTCTAGAAATCCTCGATACAAAGGTTTCCTCGACTCTTCCAGGTGAACCATTGCCAACATGGCACTACTTCGCAACAAGTAGGTAGGTTTAAAAGTGACATACCATATCTGCTAAAACCCCCAGACATGTGTCCGATCCAATATAAACCAAGCTCTGCGATGGAACCCGAACCTGTTTGCTTGGCAATTCTTTTCCCTCCAGCCGCAGTTATTCGCCTGTTATTCTGATCTATATTCATCACCATAACGAGGTGGACAATAATGAACAACCCCGCTCCCTCTCCCCTTCCCCCCCCCCCCCTCCCCCCCCTCACCCCCAATCATCCTTCCGACAGGGGTGAGTTTGATCCCTCTCTCAACATGTCCCCCTCCTGCTCCTCCCCATCCTCTCCCTCCTCGCCTCCCATCCCTTCTTCCCCCTCCTCCCTCTCCTCATTCCTCCCCTCGTCCTCCTGCCGCTGCTCCTCCCGCTGCTGCTGCTTCACCAGAATACAATCCAGCAGCCCACCCACCCCCACTATCGGCAACAGCCGATCCACGCGCACCAATCGCAGCCCTTCCCGCCTCAACTCGCTGTCCACGTCACCCTTCCCTCCAGCGCCCCCTTCAACACTGCACCCAGCCCCCTCCCCCGCTCGGCTCTGCCCCTCGCCACTCTCCCCCTCCCCCTCCTCCCTGTTGCGGTTCTGAGGGGTATAAAGCTCTGATAGCTCCTGCAAAGGCGGAGGGCGAGCAGCGGGGGAGAGGGGTGGGGTGAGGAGTGGGGGGATAAGGAGAGAAGGGGGTGGGGAAAAGGGGAATAAGGAGAAAGGGGGGTGTGGAGGAGCGCAGAAGAGAAAGGGCGGCAGGAAAGGAAGGAGGGAGCAGCAGGGAACGCACCAGGGGGGAGTGGGGGGCAGAGCAACACGCACCCGTGTGGGGGGGGGGAGAGGAGAGGAGAGCAGCAGGGGACACACCGGGAGGGAGCGGAGCAGCAGTGAACGCACCATGACCTGCTGCAGCAGGAAGCGCACGGAGTGAACTGCCTCCAGCAGGAAGGGGAGTCGACTCAATGCCACACAGCCTTGGTTACAACGCCACACACCAGCAGGAGACGCACCGGGAGGGGGCGGGTGGAAGTGGAACACAGCAGCAGTGAACGCACCATGACCTGCTGCAGCAGGAAGCGCACGTAGTGAACTGCCTCCAGCAGGAAGCTCTCCGTTGTCATCGTTGCCGCCCCCGGCACCAGCCCCTGCAGCACCCTCATGCGCGCATTGACTCGCTCCCGCCGCATCTGAGGGGTTGGGGGGGGGGGGGAAGTGCGGGGAGGAAGGGGGGGAAGAAGGGGGGGGGGGGGGGGGCGGTGAGAGAGAGGAGCAGGAAGCTCTCGGTCGTCATCGTGGCTGCGCCCGGCACCAGCCCCTGCAGCACCCTCATGCGCGCGTTCACTCGCTCCCGCCGCATCTGCGGAGGTGAGGGAAGGGGGGGTGGAGGAGCGCGGGGGGAAGGGGGACGGGGGGAGGAGGGGGGTTGACAGCGAGGAGCAGGAAGCTCTCTGTTGTCATCGTTGCCGCCCCCGGCACCAGCCCCTGCAGCACCCTCATGCGTGCGTTCACCCGCTCCCACCGCATCTGAAAGGGGGAGGGTGAGAGAGAAGGGAGAGAAGAAGAGGAGGGGCGCGCGGGTGCGGCACCCCGATGCGTGCGAGGGGGATGGGGTAAAGAGTGTGTGGGGGGAGATTGGCTGAATGGTGACAGTTTGTGTGCAGGGGGGCGGGGTGGGAAGACAGGGAGGGAAGGCACTCATAAGAATCTCTCTTGCCCGTCTGTCTTGTCTCACTCACGACACTGGGCGACGCAAGGCATCCACCCTACACCGATAGGTTTCCGCTTCCCTATATCCGCCACCCCACATCCACCCATTACCCCGCGCTGCCGCGCATCACTCTCCCCCTCCTCCCCCCCTTCAACCGCCCCTCCTTGCGCCTTTCCCCCGAGCGCTCACCCGCGCGGCCATGGCCTGGGGGCCCAGGTTCTGCCCTTTCTTCGACGACTGCTGGACCCCGCCGCCCGCAAAGTCATCCCCCCTTCCACCCCGCTCTCCCGCGCCTCCGCCTTGCGCGGAAAGAGACTCCTCCCACGCCTTCCGAATCGCCCTTCCCTCTCGCGCTGCCACCTCAGACGTTCCCACGGCACGTGGCAAAGACCCTTCCCCTCTGCTCCCGGAAGCGCCCGCTAAATCCGCCGCTTCGTGCGCACCCTGCCCCTCGCGCAGCTCCCCCTCCCCGCCGCCCGCGAAGTACCCCGAGTGCACTAACTGCCAAATCGCCTCCAGCTCAGATCGCGTCGGCATGACGTCATCGGCGCCGCCTCGCGCGGCCGGCCGGCTGCCGCCCACCGCTGGTCTCTTGGAACTTTCTGAGCGATGAGCGTCCGCGTTATTAGCATCCCCGCGATCGGCAAAACCGTCGGTGCGACCTGCTGCGCCAGCCTCGGGTCTACCGCTCTGCGTGGCCGCGCCTCCCTCGGAGTTGCCGCGCGCGCGCTTCAGGAGCGCAGAAGCTTCCGCCGCAGCGTCGACGTTGAAGTCCCCGACCGCCTCCCCCTCAAGCTTCCGCTTGAGCGCCGCCTCGAGCGCGCGCACTGCTGCCACCGCGAGCTGTATTTCCATCGCCGCGCAGCGGGGTGCGCGAATGGCGCAAGTTTTGCGCGGCGGTGAACAGGAGCGTTTGGGCGCAAAAGCCGGCGGAGAAACGAGAATCGATCGCTTCCTTCTCTGGCTTCCCTTCCCAGTTCTCCGGGCAGCTAGCGGAGGGAACAAGTCGTAAAAAACACAGGCGGCTCGAGTTCGTGATGCGAGGTGCGTGGGGAGGAGGTCGGAGGAAAGGCGTTATTGTTGGGCTGTAAGCAAGGCCCGAGCGGTGCGCGCGGGCTAAAGCTAAGAGTGTGGCGGAGGGCAGGGAGCAGGTGTGTGCATAAGTGGTAAGAGAAAAGTCAATCGGGTTAGCTTTCTATGAGGCAGACTGTAACTAACTGACCAACAGAGCTGGCATCATCAAAAGGACGCGTTGCCTTAGCGGGTCATTTCAGGTCCAGGCGCCGACAACCTGTCGTTTCGCGAAAGCTGGTGGGTTGTACGGATCACTGGAATGCCGTCGATGGGCGATGAATGTTACCTTTTCCCATATTCGCAGCTTCGCCTGTTACATCACCCTCCCCCGCCAAGTAACGTTCCGCTCTATCCCCCTGCGCTTGACGGCGACAGTTCGGAATCGGACTCCGCAGCAGTTGGTTCATCTTCCCCGCGCACAAGCCCGACGGCTAGCAGCCACCTCCGTCCGCGCAGGAATGAAGCGAAATCGTGAAATACAGTCACCTGCAGTAGGATTCGGTATGCACCATATTTATTAAACTTCTAATATTATGATAGAAATAACATTACAGGATGTCAGAAGGACAAGACTCATGCTATATGTACACAACTCGTTCCTTTCTCCTACAAACACTTGCGCATGTTACGCAGCTAAATAATTGGACTTTTGCCACATTGAGCAAGAGAGGATCCAGGCGCCTTGCGGCCATGCATTAGTAGCTGCTACTGTTAGTATCACAGAGATGCAATTATTGCTGTTGCTGCTGCTGCTGCAGGAAGGCATGGTACATCTCCAGGTTGAGAGGCTGCAAAGAGAAGAGGAAAGGAAAGGGATTAAAAGAAGAGCATGAGTGCAATTGATATGGCGTTGAGGGTGGTGGGAGAGGAGCAGAGAGAAGGGAGACCAGTGCATGCAAGAGGGGCATAGGGGAGTGGAAAGAAGAAGGGCCCGAAGGACAAGAGAGCTTTCAGGAGAGAAACGAGGAGGAGAGGGGAAGGAAGCGAGGGGAGCGGGGATATGGGAGAGGGGAATGGGGGAGAAGGAAAGGGAGAGGCGACGAGAACAGCGGAGAGGCATTGTGCGATGTGCTGACCTGCTGCTGCTGCTGCATGTGCTGTTGCTGCATGTGTTGCTGGTGCTGGTGCTGCTGCTGCATGCGCTGGTGCCGTGCCAGGTACGCTTCCATAGGGTCCACCCCTGCCGCCCGCACCTGCCGCCCGCCCTCCCCCCTTTCTGCACCCCCCGCTGCCACGCCCATACCGCCCATCGCCCCACACCCGCCATCACCACCACCGCCGCCCCCACTAAGCCCATTTAGAGCCTCCTCGCCCTGCATGCCCACTCCCAGCGCTGCCCTCTCCCGCTGCTGCTGCTGCTGCTGCTGCTGCACCTGCTGGGCTTCGTGCTGCAACTGCTGCAGCTGCTCCCGCTGCAGCTCGCGCTGCTGCTGCTGCGCCTGCAGCTGAGCCATCAGCCGCTGCTGCTGCTGCTGCACCCGCTGCCTCTGCATCGCACCTGCTTCATCTGCTGCCGCTGCCGCTTCTGCTGCAGCAGCAGCGTCGGCGGCTCGCCCTGCGGCCCCTGCAGCAGCCATTTCCATCATCAACCCCATCTCCTGCTGTGCTGCTGGTAGCGACGAGAAGTCCGATAGACCCATGCCCATGCCTGCGCCCATGCCTGCGCCCATGCCTGCGCCCATGCCCATACCCAGACCTCCCATGCCTCCCAGCCCCAGCCCCCCCATGCCGAGCCCCAATCCCCCTAGTCCGCCCATTGCGCCCATTCCGCCCATGCCCCCCATTCCCCCCATCCCCAGGCCCATATCGCCCAAATCCATCCCCCCCATTCCCATTCCCCCGAGCCCGAATCCCCCCAGAGCCGCGCCAGGGGCGGGGAGCTGGTCCGCGGAGGGGGTGCCGGACGGGAGGGCGGAGAGGGAGGTGGGGTGGGGGAGCGCGAGCGCGGGGGGGAGCGCGATGCCTGTGCGCGCGGACATGACGTGCAGCTGCAGCTGCAGCATGCGCAGGTACTCTATGGCCTCGTCCAGCATCGACGCCTTGTCCGTCTGAAGAGGGGTGGGTGGGAGACGGGGGAAGGAGCAGGGCAGGAAGGATGGAATGAGGAGAGAGCGAGAGGAGGGAATGAGCTGCAGCACGCGCAGGTACTCTATCGCCTCATCTAGCATTGATGCCTTGTCCGTCTGGAAGTGGGGAGCGGAGGGGCGGGGGGGAGAAGAGAGGGGGGAGAGGGGGAGAAGAGAGGGGGGAGAGGGAAAGGGGAGAGAATGAGTGAGCTGCAGCACGCGCAGGTACTCTATCGCCTCGTCTAGCATTGATGCCTTGTCCGTCTGTGTGGAGGGGGAAGAGGGGAGGCGAGAGAAGTTTTGGTCAGGAGGGATGTGAATGCAGGAAACACGCGGGGGAGGAGAGTGGCGGTGAGATAGAGGAACACAGTGGATGGGGGAGCGCGCCCAACACTGGCTTGACACACGGAATCGGCGGAGTATCGTGAACACGGGGAAGCGGGGGGAATGGGGAGGGGGAGGGGTGGGAAGAGGTGGGGAGGCGCGGCGGGCGAAGAGCGAGGGGCGAGGGAGGGGCGCGGAGAGGGGAGTGGGAAGCGGGCGAGGGGCGGGGAGCGGAAGCGCACCTTGTTAGAGTTGGGAATCAGCTGCTGCAGCGCCTTCATGCGCTCGTTGATGCGATCCCGCCGCCTCTGCGCGCCGGGGTGGGGGTTGGGGGGGGGGAGGGGGAGGGGGCACACGCACGCGCGGGGGGAGACGGGGGAACAGCAGAAACGGTAACAGTTGAGACGGCGGAATTGACGAGGCGGGGCCTGGGAATGGACGGGGGCAAGAGGCATGCAGATAGGCGCACATGAGCGCGGGAGCGCGGGAGCACAGGAGCAGAGGCGAATGCACGCCATGCGCCTTAAAAGACCACCCCAATCGTTTCCGCTCCCCAATCCTCCCCCCCACATCCCCCCTCTCCCCCTCCGTGTTCCCATACACATTCCCCCCCACCTCCTGCCCGTTGTCACCGCATTCTCCCCGCGCCCTCATCTCGCCGCCACTCACCCGCTCCGACATGTTGTGCACTTCAGCGGCGCGCGCACGTTTCGCCGCGCTGCCCTCCATGCCGCTTCTCCGTCCCGCCCCGCTCGTCGCGCCCGTTGCGCCAGTCGCGCCCGTTCTGCGCGTATCCAGACTCTCCTCGGGCAAGTCCTCTGTCCGCGCGTACTCCCCTTCCTCCCTCCCCCGCTTCCGTCCTCCGCGCGCCCCTCCGCGGCTCGCTCCGGGCAGCCACGAATCCTTCGTTCCGCCCATGCTGGCGGTGCGCGCAGGCCGCTCCGCCTGCCCTGTCCGCTCGGTGCCCCCGCCCGCGCTTCCTTCCCCACCGCTGGCCCCCCCACTGCCGCCTCCGCTGCCCTCCTCCGCGCGCCTCACCATTCCGGAGCTGCCAGTCGCGGCCCTTTCCGCTTTGTGCGCGCCGTTCGCGCCGCATCCCGCGGGCGCGTTGCTCGTAACCGTCGACGCGTGCCCCGCGTCGGGCGACCGCTCCGCCGTAGTCCCCGCCGGCTCCTGCGGTTGATCGGGTTGCCGCGCGTCGGCATGCAACTGCCGCTGCCGCTGCTGCTGCTGCTGGCGCGACACGTTTAAAGGGGCGTACGGCAAGGGCCGGCTCGCCGCACTTTGCGAAGCGTTTGGTCCGCAGTTCCCAGTCACCGCGCCGTGAGACGCGCCGGCAATCGCTGCGGCACTGGCGTTGGACTCGCTGGCCTGGCGCGGCACGTTGCTACGCGAGGCGGGAGGTTTCGACACACCCGGTGCCGACGCGCCCGCCGCTCCTGACGCCGTGCCGGCCGCCGCAGTTGCCGTCGTGCCGACCGCTGCATCGCGAATCCCCTCGGTGGGAGCGGCGGCGAGCGCGTTGGAATCGCCAGCGGACGACGCGGGACTCGACGCGAGCTTGCCAGATTTAAGAGCCGCCAGGGCCTTACTCGCCAGGCGCGCGCTCACACCCGCGATGCCGGCGCTGCCGCCAGGTTGAGGCGCCGCACTTGACGAGACGCCTACAGCACCGGCGGGGGCGGCGGAGACCGCAGGGGTGGCGGAGGTGGCGCCCATGGGCTTGGCGCTGGCGCGTCCGTAAAGAGCGGCGGGGCGGGAGAAGTGGGAGAAGTTGAGTGGCGGAGAGGAGACAGGCGCGGGGATGGGGAAACGCGAAACTTGCTGCTGCTGCTGCGACGGATGCTGCTGCTGCTGCTGGTGCGATTGCTGCTGCGGCGGTTGGTGCGACTGCTGCTGGCTCTTCAACCCTTCCGCCTGGGCCGCTTCCGCCAACGCTGCCTCGTCGCCTTGCTGCTGCTGCTGCTGCCATATCTGCCGCAGCTTCATCTGGTGCTGCTGCCTCAGTCGCTGCTGTTCCAGCAACAGCAGCTGCTGCTGTAGCCCCGCCTCCTCGTCCGTCTCCTGCTGCTGCAGCCCTTGCAGCTGCTGCTGCCGACTCGCGCGCACCTGCGCCACGTGCTGTTGCTGCTGCAACTGCTGGAGCCGCAGGTGGTTCAACAGCTGCGCCTCGCGCTCCCCTCTCTCCCCCGCACCACCCCCGCCGGCTTCCGCTCCGCCGAGTCCGCCAAAGCCCCGCTTCTGCGCCAATAGAGACGCCGCTACCATGCTGTTCAGTCCGCCCGCGCCTCTGCCTCCCATCTCAGTCGCGGAAGCGCCAACCGGCTCGGCGCGCATCTGCGCCTGCAAGTTTCCGCAAAGCGCCGCGGCATGTGCGCCCATGTCTGCGCCGACTCCGGCCTGCACGGCGGAGATCTCATCTGCGCGCCAGTTCTCCAACCCCTGTCCGCCGTCGTCGACACTAAGCCCCTCCACCGCTCTCAACCGCCCGAAACTGTCGATGGGCTCGCCCAGCGGGTACTGAAACCACGCCTCCATCTCTTCTTCGCGCAGTGCCGCCGCGTTCCCGGCTGCGCTCCCCCCCGCACCGCCCGGTGGCGGGAGCTGCGCGGCGAGGAGGCCCTCGAGATTGGCGTCACGGGGAAGGGGGGAATTGCGGAGAGACGAGGGGGCGACGTCGGTGGAGGAGGGCACGGGGGGCTTGAGATGCACCTGCCACGCCGGCTTGCCCTGCCTGCTCGCGGCCTTGCTCGGAAGGTCGTGCGCGTTGTCGATCCACGAGGAATCCAGTAGGTCGTGCTCGGGGCTGGAGAGAGACAGGAAGAAAATAAGACGATCTTAAACAATAATGATCATATTATTAATAATGATCCTGTAAGACGATCTTACAGGATGAATATATTAACAAAAATATAGAATATGCGCAGTTTTTATTAGATGAGCGGAAATGTCACGGGATGACAAGGGGAAGATCGGCGGAAGAGGTGCAGCAAACGCATGATGAAATGTCCGAGGATCGTGAGCCGTCACCGCACAATACAAGTTGATAACGAGGATCAAAGCTATCATGGGGGCTCACACAAAGGCGAGGTCGTCGAAGATGGTAGCGGGTTTCTTGGCGTGCTGCATCACCACCCACTTGGCCTTCAGCGATGGAAAATCCTCTGCCATCGATGGTATCGCGTCGCTCTCGCGTCCCGCCATCCTATTTAGGCTCCCGAGTACGGAAGAGTAATCGATTGTATTTTGGATACAAAAGCGAACTAATAACTTCCAAGCTGAACGAACAAGCTAATCTCGCGATTATCTTCAAATCGACGAACAGCTAAAGAAATCCCTACAGACGGAAACTACTCGAATCGAGGCTCGGTCCCGTATAATGGATGTAGACGCATAGCACGCTGACGAGCTCTAGTCATCCTAGGTTTATCTGTCCTCAAGCATGAACCAAAGCCCCACTTCCTTCTGAGTCCTGACAGCAAATGCTCTGCATTTGAAACTGCTAGCCAAGTGAACACTGTACAACCATTCCCCTCGACCTTGCTTGCTTCCCTTTCTTCGCCTTGCTGCCCTCCCCTCACCTCACTTCCCTTCCCCGGGCTTCGAGTGAAGGTCAGGGCTGTCGATTGGTTTGGACCCAGAACTTGAGAGGCTGAGGTGCCCCAAAAGTTGCCCTGAAATTTACGGGCTGAGAGCCAACCTGGCACTTGAAATCAGGGCTACCAACTTTTCTGCACTTTTGCTAAGGAAAACCTACATCGCTTCGGGTCCGTATCCTAGGCAACTACTAAGATCCAGCTAGGCAAGTGTCTGAGGTACGAAACATGTCGATGGATTTGATGGGGATGGGAAAAGGAGAAAGGGGAGTGGCTGGGAGGAGGTGGGGGGACTGGTGAGCGAATGGGAGGGAGGGAGGTATTAGTAAGGGAAGATAAGGGCTAGCCGCGGATCTGCGCTTGAAATCCGGGTTAGGCCCACAACCAGCACTTTGCGGGAAAGGGCTGCCCTCAAAGCCAACCTGAAAATTCGGAATCTGGGCTGAACCCAACCCTTAATGTTCAGGGCATTAAGGGCATTTGCCCTTGAATCGTCAGCCCTGGTGAAGGTGCGGCGGAGGAGAAAATGTGGTGGTGGTGTGCTGTGCATGCCTGTTGCGCGCGCGCCACTTGTCTCACAACCTTGCATCTCATCCTGACTTCTCCGGGCAGAAGCAGGGCAGCGCGGGAATTTCCTTCCACAAACCTTCCCCATCCGCTTGTGGTGGTGAGGTGACTTTTGCTGATTTGAGTGTCGGAGCTGTCAGGGGGGGAAACTCGGGGGAAAAGGGGGGGATGAGAAGGAGCGAAAAGTGGAGGGGAAATAGGGGGTTTGGGAGAAGGGACGAATTTGCTGCAGTTACGTGGTGGAGATGAGGTAGGCAGGCAGGCAGGCAGCACTGTTGTAAGATTTGTTATCCGGTCCGGTCAACGAGCGAACTGACCGGGCTGCCTGTCGCCAAAGGCCAAACCTCCTGACCAGCCTCGGCCTTCGGTACTTCCCACTGAGCTCCTCGGTCGTTTGTCTCGGAGTTTCCTAGCCTTTGGTGCGGTGGAGGATGGAAGGGACTGGCTGGCTCGTTTTGAGCCAACGGCAGCATCTGCCTGTTGCAACAATGATGCCCGCATCATGTCGCTGCCAACAGACCAAAATTTCGTCTTTGTCCAGGAGCTTCTCTCTCTTGTGTGTCTTACAAAACTGCCCAAAAGCAATCAATTTCCAACTGAGAACTGAAACCCTAGCCCAAATGCAAATCTTCTGTCATCAAACCGAGACCTTATCCACTTTGCGCATCTTTTGCGTCGTTGTTGACACGTCCAGCGCATGCTCCAGCCACATTTGCGGCTACAATCTCACGGAAAAGCTCGCCGCCAGATTCACACCACTCGTTTGTGGGAATGGCCGTCGAACTACAGTAACATTCGTTGACTGCAGCCACACGTTTCCACCTTCGATTATTCGAATGGCTCCTAGCATTCCATCTGATTCACTTTTCACGCATCGGGGACCACACCAGATTTGTGTATGGCTGCCCACTCTGGATGTGAGGTTCGCTTATATCATGTACAGATATAAGTATGAATCTTGACTGGGTGTATACAGATGACTTTTCAAATTGCTTAAACAATGTAAATTTGACGTTTGTCAACATCCACTTGGAAAGGTTTTCATGACATACCACAAGTGCCATTGAATAGAATGAAATTAGATTAAAAAATATATATAATCGACGTGACTGCTATAACGGGGGAGAAGAAGAGACACGGGACGAAGGGAAAAGGAAACGAAAGAGGAAAACAGGAAAGTGAGAGGAAAGTAGAGGAAATAATCAGAAAGAAAAAAAGTTGGGGAATACCACGAGACCTAACAAAGCATAGGTCCTATGTATAGGTCTTTGTAACAGTTTTTTGTGAAAGAAGTAGCACACACAATGTACATGGTTACTGAACCATAGAACTCTACGGGAGTGCTTACAGAGAGGTATTTTTCTTTGCGCCGTGGCGTGAATTGTTCGTTTCAACACATCTCGCAACAGCCATCGGCTGACCGACAGGATGAAATGCGTCGACTGGGTTGTTCCTGCGGCGTTCAACAGTCAGTCGGTCGGACGAAACGGAACTCGTCCGTGTCGTCCGCATGCAATAGCGTGGTTGAACGTCCCACCTGCGGCTTTCCTCCTCCCATCCAGCGTGTGATCCCACCCCAACCCCAACCTGTAACCGACCACCACCTGTTCGCGCGCTGACGCGGACGCGTGCGAGCGACACTTCACTTCACCACAACGCCAGCTTCGGCACGGGCACCGCACCAAGCTTCCAGCGCACTACCAGCAGCCTCGGGTCGGGAAATCCGTGGGCAAGCACAGTCAGCGTTGAATCGAGTTGGACCAGCCAACGCCCAGTTTGGTTCGAGATGCTGCTTCCCAGAATCCCACAATTATTGCTCACCGTCGAGCGTCACCTCTTCAGATCTGCTCTCCGCGACGTCGTAGTTAGTGTTTGACAGTTGTAGTCGGTGGAAATGGCGACCGAAGAACCCAGCTCGATCAGCAGACGTCGCCCACATCGGTGCTCTGATGGTTGCCTCTTATTGCGTTTTCAAATCATAGTCTGCTCTCAGCATCAATCCCAATCCGAATCGGGAGTCAGCTCATCTCAGCACAGTTCCAAGTTGAAATATTTGTTCGTAGCTTGAAGACCAAGACTTCAGAAGGCCCGGAAGATGGGACCCGTCGTTCGCGCCGCTTTCTTTTTATTCGTCGCCACAGTCGGGCTTTGCCTCGTTCACGCGGCTGACAGCAGCAAAGGCGCTGAAACAGCACCGCTTGGGGCGAGTGCAATCGTCGTGGAGGCGTCGTCGCGAGAGGTTCAAGCGCACAGGCGGGAGTTGAAGAAAATCAAAGTTCAGCAGGGGTGCGGTGGGGGATCGGGAATTTGCCCATACTCTGGCGTCGCTGGCTGCAGCGTTCCCGATGTCTTCTGCGGTGGCGCCTGCTGCACGGTAAGACTTTTCAGTCCTAAAAGGTCGCTCTCTGCCGAATCAGTCTCCGGCTTTACTTTGAGTGCGAGTATAATTATTCTGTATATACGCCTCTTGTGTGGTGCAGGATTCTGCGGAGTACCCTTGCTGCGGAGGGATTATGTGCTGCAAGAAAGGAGGATGCTACCAAAATAAGCATGGCCAGTGGGGTTGCTGTCCCATTGGAAAGACAGCATGCGGTAAAAAGTGTTGCTAGGGGAAGGCTATAATGGGATGTGGTTTTTGTTCAGATTGTATCTTTCTGTAGTAGTTTTACAGGCTCTGTATAGCTTATTAACTATCTTATAGTTGCACGCTTTTGTCCAAAGTTCACTGCTGGAACGGCATGCAAATGACCAACATAAGGATGAGAATGGAAGCATGCAGTTTTAAAGTATGGGCGATAACATGACGGATTTGTAGCAGTACATGTCAATAACGAAGATATCAGCTTTCCAAGTGGTTTCCTTGAAACCCCGATCATGCTTCCTGCCCATCCAGCTGGCCCGCGAGCGTGAGGGGCACGCTCACATGCGGACATGCTGGCAGCGCGCTGCGTCACCGCCGGTTCACACCAACAGAGATTGCCAGAAGCCAAGCGGTGCGAGGGAGCAGAGCGTTGGAGCCGCGATCTCGCACCCCCTCTATTCAATCTCCAACCCCAAATTGACGCGGGATGCGGCTCGGTTCACATGCGAGCGTTGCAACCAGCACTCGAATTCTGCAAAATTCAATGAGCTGGGAATGCAGTCGAGGGAGGGGGGGGGGGCGAGAGTGCAACAGAACAAAAACTCGACATCCCTGTTCCTTGCAGCTATGGTGCCCTCTCCCGTACCTCACTTCTGCCACACGTGTGTCAACATGGCTGCGCAACCTCTCCCTTCGGGCATCTCCATCGATCCATCGCTCATTCTTTTCTTCAGCCACGGATACGTAAAGAGCGCGGATCGTAGTCTCTACAAGCCTTGATTGTCGAGATTTAACAGTTAATATTGTTTCAATCCATCGACCGTTCAAACTTCCTTTGAACGCGTTCTGTGATCGTTATTATGAGGCTGTCGGCGTGCTGGGTCCTCGTCATCTGCGTCGCGGTGCGATTATCGATCGCCCATGCAGCGGTAAACGAAGATGCTGCTACGAGCCATCGACAATTCAACGGCTCGGTTTCAGAAAGCGCTGCTTCGGATGGACTGCTCCAATTCAGCCGCCGAGAGCTGCGCGTCGAGCGAGGCACGAAGCGATGCGAGGAAGGCACGGGCGTGTGTCGCTACACGGGAACGGACACGTGTCAACCACGTGACATCTTCTGTGGCGGCGAGTGCTGCATCGTGAGTAACTAGGTGGCGCGATTCCTTGCTGTGCTTACGTTTAACTCAGTAGTTTCCCGAAACATTACGAGCGACGACTATTCAGGTGTGTCCCTACAAGCCGACGTACCGTTGTTAAATCACCACGAATGGCTCCTGTCGTGGCTCGTGTCTCGATCGCGCGGCGAGGCAAAGGCGCTTAGAATCTCGGAATGCAAGTACTGACGGCCCTGCGTTTCGTCGAGCCCTCGCATTCAAGTACCGAAGCAGGCCCCGCCGCCCCGCGGACAGGTCCCACGCCACACACGCGCACTTCACACACGCGCACTTCACACACGCGCACTTCACACACGCGCACTTCACACACGCGCACTTCACACACACGCACTTCACACACGCGCACTTCACACACGCGCACTTCACACACGCGCACTTCACACACGCACACTTCACAATCCTTTTCGTTTGAGAGTTGTTGACATCCGGGGGGTCACGATGGTTCGCACGCAGGTTCGGCTCGTCAATGCGGGTGCCAGTGGGTTGACACCGCGAAAATTCCCCCAGGGTATTTTTGTGAATTCTATAAAACAATCCCTACCACCGTCCATTCCCCCGACCATTCCTTCGACTTCCCCCCACACTCTCCCCTCCCTTTTTCCACACGTTCCCCTCTCGTTCCCATCTTAGTCCCATACCGTTACCACTCCCCTCATAATTCCCCTCCAGTTTCTCGCATCCCCTCCCATTTCTCTCCCATACTCCCCCCATCTTCCTCCCATTGGCCTCCCATTCCCCTTCCATTCTCCCTCCCGTTTCCCAACCATCCTCTCCCGTTTCCCTCCCGTTTCCATCATTTTCCTTCTCCATTCGCTCCCATTTTTCCTCCCTTCGCCGATTCCCCTCTCGTTCCCCTCCCATTCTCCTTCCTTTCTGCTCCCTTCCTGCTCCCATTCCCTCCAATCTAACTCCCATCTCACTCCATCTCAACCCCCATCTCACCCTCCATCTCAACCCCCATCTCACCCCCCATCTCAACCCCCATCTCACCCCCCATCTCAACCCCCATTTTAACCCCATCTTACCCTCCATTTCAACCCCATCTCACCCCCCTTTTTAACCCCATCTTACCCTCCATTTCAACCCCATCTTACCCTCCATTTCAACCCCATCTCACCCCCCATTTTAACCCCATCTTAACCTCCATTTCAACCCCATCTCAACCCCCATTTTTACCCCTTCTTACCCTCCATTTCAACCCCATCTCACCCCCATCTCACTCCCCAACCCCCGTGCACGGCAGGACACACACGAGTACCCGTGCTGCGGGGGGCGCAAGTGCTGCCGGCGGGGGGCGTGTTACGAGTGGAAGAGAGGGCAGTGGGACTGCTGCCCACTGGGGAAGAAGGCCTGCCAGGGTGGCCGGCGATGCTGCTGGAATAGCTGAGATTCGAGCAGTGAAAGCCGTTAGCTTCTACCTACTAGGCAGAGTGATGGGATCGTGTAGAAAGCAGAATGGTAGGTACGCTGGTGCCAGAAATGCATGTGCTCCTTTTTCCAGATTTAATGTCTTCTTTGCTGTTAGGGTTGATATGTATAGTAACCGATTTGGGTAATGCGCTGGACAGGCACACCAGCAGCATAAATCTGTTGATTTGAGATGTATGAACACAATAATAGGAAGTACTTAAACCTCACCTATACCGTCACTGTCAACATAATACACTCATCATTATTCCCAACCATAAGTTGCAGACATGGGTGTGACACAGGAGTTTGAGTGTCAATAGTAACTTGTAGTGTAACTCAATTTTAATTTCCTTTTCAGCCAGGAGCTGGTGGTAGTGAGTTCGGCCAGTGAATGATAATAGTGGTAGATGTAGGGGTAAAGGGAGGCTTCCACATGATGCTTATTATAGTTGGAGTCCTTACACAAGTGGGACTACCACAGCACTTCGTGACGAAGCAATGACCAGATGCTTGCTGGTGCTTGGTCGATATTTGTACGCCGAACCTGTGACAGTATTGAGAGCGCCGTCAGCTGCGCTTCCGTTCCAGGGAAAATCGAAGAGGATGTAGAATCGGCTCGGGAATCGGTATGGTTGAGAAGAAGCCTTCCCATACCTGCACCCTTAACCCCCCTGACCCTTACCACGAAGAATCAGCCGCACCGAGCCTCGCCAAGACCGCGAACCAAGGAACAGCCAATCCTGAGGCACCAGACTTCACCAGACCAGCATTCCGAACCACCGAGGCTGGCTCCGAACCACATAACACCGACCATCATCACATCACATCACACAAAACCCCTCCACTCAAAAGTCGCCTCCCCCTTAGCGAAAAAATTGTCCCCCCCCGAGTAATCGCCTCCTTCCACCATATCGAGTCGCACACGAGCTTCATGTGCATCTGGCGCGACCAGCAAGCAATGAGAAGAGTGACGGAATTGAGAGCTGGGTTGGGCTTTGATTGAGCTTGATGGAGTTCAGAGGCACTTCCAATTGGCCCCTTTTCTAACTGTCTGCCTCTAACCACACTGTTTGCGACGCCTGTCCCCGTGTTTCTCCCAGCCTGCAAGAAGGTTGTATGGAACGCTTTGTAGTTCGTAACTGTTGTGAGATTAATTTGAGACAGCTGATCTCTTCGTCCCGCTTCCCTGTTGAATATACTTTATAGGCCACTCGTTCAGCCTTCACGATGATATCGAATGCTGTGACGTTTCTACTGATAACCATCGTCGCGCTCCTTCCGCTAGCCGACTCAGCCTTTAAGAAAGGCGACGGAGTCGCGACGACGGCGATTTTCGCTGATGGTCACGCGGTCGTCGCGTCATCGGCGGAGCAAGCAGGGCGGCGGGAGCTTCTGGTGGCGGCGACGAAGGGGAAGGTGAAGTGTTCAAAGCCAAACACGGGCGTGTGCGCCATGGCCGGGTACCCTGGCTGCCAGAAGCGCCGCATCTACTGCAGCGGCGCCTGCTGCATCGTAAGTCGTGCTGGCGGTGAAACTGAAACATCAATTCGGCGACTGCGAGGCGGCGAGACGGGCTCCTTCCAGCAGAGAGGCACTGTTGCGGGTCCCTGGGGGGAAAAGAGGCAGGGTGTGCGCGTGAGCGGAAGAGTCGTGAGCGGAAGAGCTGTGAGCGACGATTTTCGAGCGAAGAGCTTTGAGCGACCGAGAATGCGGTGCTGAACGAGGCGCGAGCGAACGAGGTGTTGCCGGAATCTCGTGTCTATACATTCGCACGTTTTCCCCGTCACGCCCGCTTCCTCTCTTTTGGCTGACAATCGTGTCCCTTTCTTACCTTTCTATCCCTCCCAACGCACTGTCCGGCGCGGCTACTGGCGGTGGCGCAGGACACACACGAGTACTCGTGCTGCGGGGGCATCATGTGCTGCAAGGTGGGTGCGTGCTTCCGCAACGTCACGACGCGCACGTGGGGCTGCTGTCCCATCGGCTTCAAGGCGTGTGGCGGACCCAAACCCGGCAGCAGGTGTTGCCGGCTGTGAGCAAGAAGGGCCCGTTGTGAGCAGGAAGAGAAAGGATAGTGAAGTGCCCGTGCATGTAGGCTTACCTGGATCTGGGTGCTGCTGGGCACTCGTCGTGAGCAGTTGCAACCTTGAGGCTGGTCCCACGACACTTCGCGGGCTATGCGCTCTCACGACCCGTGGGCACATCACGTGATTCCTCTCTGGGCCAACACGTCATGACAGGGAATGAAGTCTGGTAATGGAGAACGAGAGCCTTCACAATAGTATGGATCTAAACTTCCAATGGGTGGGCCGTTTTCATGCAACGGGGAGCTTAGCAACAATGGTTACAAGTATATTCCTCTACTAATGTGTTATGTTTACTACTACATAATATACATTCTGACAAATTGTATGGGTAAGGCATGAGTTTGCATGTTGTCCTGCTAATGTGCATCTTAACGAGGATATTCCCTCGCCTGGTTTGGCGTCAGCTGGACGTCCGACCCAACCTGCGCTGCACGTCAAGTCTCCCAGCGGAGTCCCGCAAGGAAAGCTCGCCCTATGAGCGAACCTGCTACAGTGTTTCCATGCCATCAAGATTATCGCGTCACTGAAACGCTCCGCTCCCGCTCCATCCCTTTCCGCGCCATCACGCTCCGCCCCCAGCCGTCGGCTCGGCAGAATGAAACTGCGCGAACACCACAATCTGTCGGGAGCAGCAGCAGAGCAGACCCATCCCGCCCCGCGCAGTTCCCCGCACTTGCCTCCCCCACCTCATCCAATCACACCGCAAGCGCCACTCGTCTGCATGACGCCTCGCATCCCGCTGCAAGCAAGTCGGAGCGGAGAGGGGGGGGTATATGAAGCGTGCAGGCGGTACAGAAGTGAAGACTGCAAAAGCAAAAGCACAGTCCGCATTCGAATGAGAAACTCGACTCCACCAGCGAAATGAGAGGGCTGCTCGCAAAAGCCTGCCCCATTTGGCTCTTCACTCTCCCATCACCTCTCCCGCTCCCAGCCGCGTCTCGTCATCACAGTTCCCACCATACCTAGGTTTTCCAGAGCGACGCCACATCGCACGGAGGCGGTCTATCCGCAGCAGCCATGGACGCGGCGACCGTACCGCCGGATGCGGGCAACGTGGAAGAGCTGCGTGATGTGGAACTAGTTAAAGATGCGCTCCTGTCGGGGAAGGATTTAATAAACGATCTGCCCGACGACGTTCTTTCCGCGATTCTCGCACGCGCATCTGGCGGCGAGACGTTGCACCACGCGCTCGTGTGCCGCCGCTGGTTGCGCCTAGCGCAACTCTCGCAGAATGCCGTCCGCGTCACCGCCCCGCGCCACCTCCACGCGGGCGAGCTGCTGCGCGGCTTGGCGCGCTTCCCCAATGCGAACTCGCTCACGCTAGGCGACATGAGCGTCGACTTTTTCAACGACGCGTTCCTGCGCGCGCTGCCCTCCGCGTGCCCGCAGCTCTCCCGCCTGCGCCTGGACGAGCCGCAGTACACCGGCGCGCCGCACTTCCGCATCACGCTCACCTGCCTCGGTCGCTTCCTCCGCGCCGCCTCACGCCTGGAGGAGCTCACGCTGAAGCACAGCCTCGGCCACATCACAAAGCTTCCTTCCTCGCTCGCGTCGCTCTCGTCGCTGCGCGTGCTCAAGCTCTGTCTGAAGCGCCTCCGCGTTCTGCCCGACGAGCTCGGCGCGCTGCGCGCGCTGGAGGAGCTCTCCGTCGTCTGCCCCAAACTCACGAGCCTCCCCGCGTCCGTCGGGCAGCTCCCGCGGCTGTCCCGCCTCTGCCTGTCGAACTGCCGCGAGATGAGCCAGCTCCCCGCGCAGCTCGGCGCGCTAAGCGCGCTGACGGCGCTGGAAATTCACGGGTGGTACCGCCTGGAGGGCATTCCCGAGAGCATCGGCGCGCTGAAGGAGCTGCGCCGCCTGCACCTGCGGAAAATTTCGTGTGCGCTGCCCAACGTGGGGGAGGAGTGGCGCAAGCTGGAGGAGGTGCGCCTGGAGGAGGTCAGCGCGGACCACCTTCCGCCCATCTCCCTCGCGTGCCTCGCGGTCCTCACCATCCGCCAGTGCCGCAGCCTCCGCGCCCTCCCCGACGATATCGGCGCGGCGCCGGCCCTCCGCGAGCTCGAGATCGTCGAGGCGCCGCTTACCTCGCTGCCCGCGTCGATCGGGATGCTCACGTCACTGGAGCGGCTCGTGCTGGCGCCGTACGGGTCGGTGAGCGCGCTGCCGGCCGCGCTGCTGGCACTGCCGCGACTTGCGCACGTGGTGCTGAAGAGCGTGTCGAGTCTTGATTCGCTGCTGGGGGATTGGGCGGAGGCGGAGGCGGAGGCGGGCGAGGAGGAAGAAGACGCGGAGGGACGGGACGCGGGCGGCGCGGCTGACCGCGAACCCGACGGGGCTGCAAGCACCGCTGAGGCCACTGCTACTGCCGTGCAGCCCGCCCCTCCCCCGCCTCCGCTGGCCCCCGCTCTGCGCCACCTGGAGCTGCACATGGCGTTCCGCGCGCCGCTGGGCCGACTGCGCCGCCTGCCGACCGCGCTGTGGGCGCTGCCGGCGCTCACGCACCTGGGGCTGCACGGCTTCACGCAGCTCGTCGCGCTCCCCGCGCGCGTCGCGCGCCTCTCGTCGCTGCAGTCGCTCACGCTCCAATCCTGCTCGCGCCTCACCCACCTTCCTCCTGCGCTCGCCGCGCTCGCGCCGTCCCTGCGCGCGCTCACGCTGTCGGACCTCTCCGCGCTCTACTCCTTCCCCCCCGTCGTCTGCCGCCTCACCGCGCTCACGTCGCTCTCGCTCGTCCGCCTGATGCACATCGAGCGCCTCCCCCCCGCGCTCTCCGCGCTCTCCGCCCTCCGCGCGCTCAAAATCTCTATCGCGTCCGAGCTCTCCTCGATTCCCGGATCGCTCGGCCAGCTGGCGGAGCTCGAGTCGTTCGAGCTGGAGGACTGCCCCGCGCTGCGGAGCCTGCCCGCGTCGCTCGGCCGCCTTACGGCGCTGCAGACGCTGGTCGTGCTGCGGTGTACCGCGCTCACCGCCATTCCCGCCGGCATAAGCGGGCTCTGCGCGCTGACGCGCCTCAGCATGACCTCGTGCGGCGCGCTCACCGCTCTGCCGAATTCCATCGGCCAGCTGGGTGCGTTAAAGGAGCTGACTATAACGAACGTGCCAATTGCGGCGCTCCCGGACACACTGGACGGGCTGACGTGTCTGGAGGAGCTGCGCGTCTCGGACTGCCTCTCCCTCGCCGCGCTCCCCGCGTCCCTCTGCGCCCTCCCGCGCCTCCACACGCTCTCCCTCATTACGTGCTCTGCGCTGCGCGCCCTCCCGGACGACATCGGCCAGCTGCGCGCGCTCAAGCGCCTCGCCCTCGAGCGCTGCTCCGCGCTCGCCCGCCTCCCCGCGTCCCTCGCGCACCTTCCCGCGCTCGAGTCGCTCGACGTCACTAGCTGCGACTTCCTCACGCACCTCCCCGACGACTTCGCTTCGCTGCCGCGCCTCGCGCGCCTCGCGATCAACCACTGCCGCGCCTTCGCGCGCCTTCCCGCGTCGCTCCCCCGCCTGCCCGCGCTCCGCGTCCTCTCGCTCTCGTACTGCCCGTCGCTCGCCGCGCTCCCCCCCGACCTCGGGTCCGTCCGCGCGCTGCATTCCCTGCACCTGCGCGAGTGCTCCGCGCTGGCGGAGCTGCCCGCGGGGCTGGCGCGCGCGGAGGGGCTGCGCCACCTGGATGTGTGGGGGTGCGCGGCGGTGGGGGACGACGCGGAGGTGGGCGTGTGCGGGCGCAGCGTGCACGTGGTGCGGGGGAGGCGCGGAGGGGGCGAGTTCGTGGGGGTGAAGCCCAGGAAGAGGCGCGCGGGGAGGGCGAGAGGGGGAGGAGCGGGGGGAGCGGGGGTTCAGGGGGGGACGGAAGCAGGCGGTGGAGGGGCGGAAGGAGAAGAGGCTGCTGGGGGGGGTGCGAGTGGGGCAGACAGGGGCGGTGCGGAGGCTGGGGGATTGGAGGGAGGAGCAGCAGGCGCGGGAGGGGAGGGGGGAGAAGTCGCGGGGGAAAGGGAAGGCGGGATGGAGGCAGAGGGAGAGAGGGCAGGTGGGGAGGAAGGCTTGGGGTCACTGGGGCAGGCACAGGGGGAGGGGGAGGGAGCAGGGGAAGGAGAGAATGAGAGGGAGGAGGAGAGGGAGGAGGATAGCGTGGGAGTGGCAGGGGATGAGACGCAGCAGAGGGGAGTGGGGGAAGGAGAGGAAAGTGGAGAGGAGCGAGGAGAAGTGGGAGGAGACGGGAGAGGGGAGGAGGGGATGACACGAGAGGGCAGACATGAGGGAGGGGACGGCGATGCGCACATGGCTGAGGTGGAGGCAGGGGAAGAGGTGGAGGGGACGGTGGGGGGAGAGGTGGAGAGTGTGGGAGAGGAGGGAGAGAGTGAGGTGAGTGGGGAGGGTGAGCAGCAAGGGGTGGAGGGAGAGGATGGGGATGGGCGCATGGGCTTGAATGACTGTGGTGCAGCAGCAATGCATGGTGATGGCAGCCATGGCAGCAGGTTGGGGAGCAGAAGCAATGGCAGAGAGGCGGGCACACGGATGGGCAGAGGGAGGGGTGCAGATGGGGAGGCGGGGAGATGGGAGGGCAGGGGGAAGGACAAGGGGGGTGGTGGCAAGCGAGGGCGGGAGGGGGAGGGTGGGAGGATGGAGGGGAAGAAGTGGAGGAGAAAGGAGGCGCGGGCCAAGGCGTGGCGGTGCAAGCGCGCTGCTAACTGCTGCTGATGGAGGTGTCGACTCAAAAGTCACCTCGATGGCGGGAGGGGGAGGTGGGGAGGTGGGGAGGGTGAAGGGGAAGCGGAGGCGAAGAGAGGCGCGGGCCAAAGCGTGGCGGTGCAAGCGCGCTGCCAACTGCTGCTGAGAGAGGAGGGGCACGCGCAGGACTGCTGCTGCTGCTGGTGTGTGCAGCTGCGAAGTTATTTTCCCATCATTGGTGGTAGTGTTTGGCTGCTAACCATGCGCAATTCCTGCTGGGAGAGGCGCTCTAGTTGTTTGCTCCTCATTGTATATATTTCACCTACCGTACTTGAGCAATAAAACCATTTATGGGGTTGGTCACATCACATTTGCATTGCACTGCTTGAACCCATACAAACTGTACCGAACACCTAGCACATACCAACGCAATGGGTGACTGCTCTATTGTAAGTGTCGTCCTCCTGTTCCCTCCAGTGGGTCCCCTCCCCTCCCCTCCCCATTCACTGGTCTTCGGTCTCTACCCTTCCTTAGCCACGTCCGTTTCAGCACACGTTACACACAAGAGGCCAAGCTACTCCCCTCCTGACGACGCAAGGGGTGGGCTGCCTCAGTTCGGTCCGTGTTCTGAGCTTGTTCCAGACCAGTGATTCAGTGAAGCAAAGCTCCGGTATAGCATTAAGTAAACAAGAATCTACCGTAAGCGAATCCTACTCCACTGCGATGCTCGCTCAACTAGTACCTAGCTGCCAGCCAGCCAGCCCTCCTGAAATCCCTCCGGGTTGAGGGACTGGCCGGTCACACGACCTCAGGTTGGGATGGCGCACTCATCCCTCGCCTGGATTGGCAGCAAGCCCCTGGTGCATGCTGCCTTGCCCTGCCAGCCACTCTGGCCCATCCTCCCATTCTTCCTGCTCACCTCTCGAGGCTCTGCTACCAACAGCCTTGTCCACTTCACGTTTCCCAATCCCAACTATCAGTACTTCTCCCAGAGATCCCCCCCAAACTATTTGTAATCAACGTTGTTCCTCGGACCACACGCCTGCTTGGTTTACAAGGGAACCAAAACAGCTACCGTATTCGTCACCCATACCCCTGTAGCTGCTGTGTTACCCAGACTTTACATCCCACTTCTCCTTATGTCCTGTGCGGGTTACGTGACATTATGGACACCCCAACACGCACTAATCATGCTGCCCCTGTGTATTTCCCCATCACAGCACAGCGCTGTGCTGTGCTCTGCTGTGCCCTCACTGCTGTGCCATGCCCCCAGCGCTGTGCCATGCCCCCAGCGCTGTGGTGTCTACTGGAGTGCGGCGCTGCGGCGGCGGCGTTGCCACAGGAGGTTCTTGCGCCTGAGGGGAGGGGGGGGGAGATGGGTGCATCATGGGCAGCGTGACTTTTGACTCAAAAGTCAGCTCGTTGCCACATGAGGTTCTTGCGCCTGGCAGGGGGGAAAGAGGGGTGCAGGACGGGGTAGGGGCGTTGTGGCGTGTCTATTGGACTTCCCTCACTGCTTGGCACTGTGGCGGCGGCGTTGCCACAAGAGGTTCTTGCGCCTGGCAGGGGGGGAAGAGATGGGTGCAGGACGGGCAGCGGCGGTGTGCGCACAGGCGAGCAGGTGGCATGGTCATGTGTGGAATGGTCATGTGTGGCATGGTCATGTGTGGCATGGTCATGTGTGGCATGGTCATGTGTAATGCATTGTGTTTCGTGACATAGGAGGAGAGGGGGTGGGGTCTTAGGTCTTACGCGGCATAAGAGGAGGCAGCGGCGCCATCGGAGGCAGCAGAGGGCTCAAAGGGAGCGCTCTCGCCCAGCAGTGCCCCCTCCGCTGGAATGATCTCCACACATAGGAGGAGAGGGCGAGGAGTCTTAGGTCTTACGCGGCATAGGAGGAGAGGGGGAGGGGTCTTAGGTCTTACGCAGCATAGGTGGAGGCAGCGGCGCCATCGGAGGCGGAGGGCACATAGGGAGCGCTCTCGCCCAGCAGCGCGCCCTCCGCTAGAATGATCTCCACGCTCTTCTCCAGTATCTCCTGCTGCACCGGTAGGAACTTGCCCTTGCTCTGTGTGTGGATTGGAGGGGAAAGGCGAGATGGGGTTCATGGCACAAGAGTGAAAGGCGAGATGGGGTTCATGGCACAAGAGTGAAAGGCGAGATGGGGTTCATGGCACAAGAGTGAAAGGCGAGATGGGGTTCATGGCACAAGAGTGAAAGGCGAGATGGGGTTCATGGCACAAGAGTGAAAGGCGAGATGGGGTTCATGGCACAAGAGTGAAAGGCGAGATGGGGTTCATGGCACAAGAGTGAAAGGCGAGATGGGGTTCATGGCACAAGAGTGAAAGGCGAGATGGGGTTCATGGCACAAGAGTGAAAGGCGAGATGGGGTTCATGGCACAAGAGTGAAAGGCGAGATGGGGTTCATGGCACAAGAGTGAAAGGCGAGATGGGGTTCATGGCACAAGAGTGAAAGGCGAGATGGGGTTCATGGCACAAGAGTGAAAGGCGAGATGGGGTTCATGGCACAAGAGTGAAAGGCGAGATGGGGTTCATGGCACAAGAGTGAAAGGCGAGATGGGGTTCATGGCACAAGAGTGAAAGGCGAGATGGGGTTCATGGCACAAGAGTGAAAGGCGAGATGGGGTTCATGGCACAAGAGTGAAAGGCGAGATGGGGTTCATGGCACAAGAGTGAAAGGCGAGATGGGGTTCATGGCACAAGAGTGAAAGGCGAGATGGGGTTCATGGCACAAGAGTGAAAGGAGGTAGCAAGTGGGAGGGAGCCTGCCATGCACACACCATCCCACATCCCGCAAATGCACCCCCCATCCCGCGCATGCACCCCCCCTCCCGCGCAACCACCCAGTAACCATTCCCACCGCCCACCATGTCTTTGATAGACGCCACGACTCCAATCTGAAGCCCCGAGCCGGTGAGCTGCTTCATGTACCCCATCACCCCCCCATTACCCCCCATCCCTCCCGCCATCCCTCCCGCCATCCCTCCCCCCGTGCGCCCCCCCATCCTACCCACCATGCCAAGCACCAAGTCTTTAATGGAAGCCACAACACCGATCTGCAGCCCCGAACCCGTGAGCTGCTTCAGGTACCGCATGCACCCCCATCCCTCTCCCCACGCCTCCCCACACCACCCTTCCCCCATGCGCCCCCCCATCCCCTCTTCACCACGCACCATGTCTTTGATAGACGCCACAACTCCGATCTGCAGCCCCGAGCCAGTGAGCTCCTTCAGGTACCCCATGGCGGGGCCCTTGGCACCAATCTCCCCTCCCATCCCTTCCCTCATCCCACCCCCCATGCGCCCACCATGTCTTTGATAGACGCCACAACTCCGATCTGCAGCCCCGACCCGGTGAGCTGCTTCAGGTACCCCATGGCGGGGCCCTTGCTGCGCTCCACCCTTGCGTCCCTTACCATCCCGCCCACCATCCCTCTCAACCCGCCCTACCCACCATGTCTTTAATGGAAGCCACAACTCCAATCTGCAGCCCTGAGCCAGTGAGCTGCTTCAGGTACCCCATGACGGGGCCCTTTGAGCGGTCCACGCGGGGGTGCTGCTGCGGATGATGGCAGTGCTGCCATTCATTCACGCATGGTTGATACACCAACCACCCCGCCCATGCACACCCCATCCCATGCACCCACCCACTGAACCTCGCCCACACTCACTTGGTCTTTAATGGAAGCAACCACGCCAATCTGCAGCCCCGACCCGGTGAGCTGCTTGAGGTACCCCATGGCGGGGCCCTTGCTTTTGTCCACCCTTGGGTGCTGCTGCAGGTAGGCAGTGAGCGCGTGTGTGATGGCCTTCACTCGCGGCACGTCCTCATGCCGCAGCACGAACGCGGCCTCCAGTGTCTTGCACCCCGCCCGCG
Organism: Closterium sp. Naga37s-1; assembly: GCA_947471745.1. Classification (NCBI taxonomy): domain Eukaryota; kingdom Viridiplantae; phylum Streptophyta; class Zygnematophyceae; order Desmidiales; family Closteriaceae; genus Closterium; species Closterium sp. Naga37s-1. Next base: position 3,529,110 of record CANJKZ010000830.1, read on the forward strand.
TGAGGTTTGTGATGACCTGGGGGGGGGGGAGATGGGGTGGGGGTGAGGTAGGAGGAGGAACAGTGGGGCAGGAGAAGGGTGTTGGTGGGGCAAGAGCCGAGGGGTGGTGGATGTCTCATGAGGGAGGAGGGGGGCGAAGGGTGAAGCAGGTAGGCCGTGAGTGCGTGTGTGATGCCTTCCTCGCGGCACGTCCTCATGCCACAGCACGAACGCGGCCTCCAGTGTCTTGCACCCCGCCCGCGTGAGGTTTGTGATGACCTGGGGGGTGGCGGAGGTGGTTGCAACGGGCGGGGGGGAAGTGGGCAGGAGGAGGGGTGGCAGGGGTGGCAGACAAGGGAGGAGGCAGTGAGTGCGTGTGTGATGGCCTTCACTCGCGGCACATCCTCGTGCCGCAGCACGAATGCGGCCTCCATTGTCTTGCACCCCGCCCGAGTGAGGTTCGTGATCACCTGGTGGCGGCAGGGTGGGAGTGGGGGAGGAGGGGGAAATGGGGCAGGGGTAAATGGGGCAGGGGTAAATGGGGCAGGGGTAAATGGGGCAGGGGTAAATGGGGCAGGGGTAAATGGGGCATGGGTAAATGGGGCAGGGGTAAATGGGGCAGGGGTAAATGGGGCAGGGGTAAATGGGGCAGGGGTTTGTGATGACCTGGGGGGGGGGGAGATGGGGGGAGATGGGGTGGGGGTGAGGTAGGAGGAGGGACAGTGCGGCAGGAGAAGGGTGTTGGTGGGGCAAGAGCCGAGGGGTGGTGGATGTGTCGTGAGGGAGGAGGGGGGGCGAAGGGTGAAGCAGGTAGGCCGTGAGTGCGTGTGTGATGCCTTCCTCGCGGCACGTCCTCATGCCGCAGCACGAACGCGGCCTCCAGTGTCTTGCACCCCGCCCGCGTGAGGTTTGTGATGACCTGGGGGGTGGCGGAGGTGGTTGCAACGGGCGGGGGGGAAGTGGGCAGGAGGAGGGGTGGCAGGGGTGGCAGACAAGGGAGGAGGCAGTGAGTGCGTGTGTGATGGCCTTCACTCGCGGCACATCCTCGTGCCGCAGCACGAATGCGGCCTCCATTGTCTTGCACCCCGCCCGAGTGAGGTTCGTGATCACCTGGTGGCGGCAGGGTGGGAGTGGGGGAGGAGGGGGAAATGGGGCAGGGGTAAATGGGGCAGGGGTAAATGGGGCAGGGGTAAATGGGGCAGGGGTAAATGGGGCAGGGGTAAATGGGGCAGGGGTAAATGGGGCAGGGGTAAATGGGGCAGGGGTAAATGGGGCAGGGGTAAATGGGGCAGGGGTAAATGGGGCAGGGGTAAATGGGGCAGGGGTAAATGGGGCAGGGGTAAATGGGGCAGGGGTAACTGGGGCAGGGGTAAATGGGGCAGGGGTAAATGGGGCAGGGGTAAATGGGGCAGGGGTAAATGGGGCAGGGGTAAATGGGGCAGGGGTAAATGGGGCAGGGGTAACTGGGGCAGGGGTAAATGGGCAGGGGTAAATGGGGCAGGGGTAAATGGGGCAGGGGTAAATGGGGCAGGGGTAAATGGGGCAGGGGTAAATGGGGCAGGGGTAAATGGGGCAGGGGTAAATGGGGCAGGGGTAAATGGGGCAGGGGTAAATGGGGCAGGGGGTAAATGGGGCAGGGGTAAATGGGGCAGGGGTAAATGGGGCAGGGGTAAATGGGGCAGGGGTAAATGGGGCAGGGGTAAATGGGGCAGGGGTAAATGGGGCAGGGGTAAATGGGGCAGGGGTAAATGGGGGCAGGGGTAAATGGGGCAGGGAGTAAATGGGGCAGGGGTAAATGGGGCAGGGGTAAATGGGGCAGGGGGTAAATGGGGCAGGGGTAAATGGGGCAGGGGTAAATGGGGCAGGGGTAAATGGGGCAGGGGTAAATGGGGCAGGGGTAAATGGGGCAGGGGTAAATGGGGCAGGGGTAAATGGGGCAGGGGTAAATGGGGCAGGGGTTAAATGGGGGCAGGGGTAAATGGGGCAGGGGTAAATGGGGCAGGGGTAAATGGGGCAGGGGTAAATGGGGCAGGGGTAAATGGGGCAGGGGTAAATGGGGCAGGGGTAAATGGGGCAGGGGTAAATGGGGCAGGGGTAAATGGGGCAGGGGTAAATGGGGCAGGGGTAAATGGGGCAGGGGTAAATGGGGCAGGGGTAAATGGGGCAGGGGTAAATGGGGCAGGGGTAAATGGGGCAGGGGTAAATGGGGCAGGGTAAATGGGGCAGGGGTAAATGGGGCAGGGGTAAATGGGGCAGGGGTAAATGGGGCAGGAGTAAATGGGGCAGGGGTAAATGGGGCAGGGGTAAATGGGGCAGGAGTAAATGGGGCAGGGGTAAATGGGGCAGGGGTAAATGGGGCAGGGGTAAATGGGGCAGGGGTAAATGGGGCAGGGGTAAATGGGGCAGGGGTAAATGGGGCAGGGGTAAATGGGGCAGGGGTAAATGGGGCAGGGGTAAATGGGGCAGGGGTAAATGGGGCAGGGGTAAATGGGGCAGGGGTAAATGGGGCAGGGGTAAATGGGGCAGGGGTAAATGGGGCAGGGGTAAATGGGGCAGGGGTAAATGGGGCAGGGGTAAATGGGGCAGGGGTAAATGGGGCAGGGGTAAATGGGGCAGGGGTAAATGGGGCAGGGGTAAATGGGGCAGGGGTAAATGGGGCAGGGGTAAATGGGGCAGGGGTAAATGGGGCAGGGTAAATGGGGCAGGGGTAAATGGGGCAGGGGTAAATGGGGCAGGGGTAAATGGGGCAGGGGTAAATGGGGCAGGGGTAAATGGGGCAGGGGTAAATGGGGCAGGGGTAAATGGGGCAGGGGGTAAATGGGGCAGGGGTAAATGGGGCAGGGGTAAATGGGGCAGGGGTAAATGGGGCAGGGGTAAATGGGGCAGGGGTAAATGGGGCAGGGGTAAATGGGGCAGGGGTAACTGGGGCAGGGGTAAATGGGGCAGGGGTAAATGGGGCAGGGGTAAATGGGGCAGGGGTAAATGGGGCAGGGGTAAATGGGGCAGGGGTAAATGGGGCAGGGGTAAATGGGGCAGGGGTAAATGGGGCAGGGGTAAATGGGGCAGGGGTAAATGGGGCAGGGGTAAATGGGGCAGGGGTAAATGGGGCAGGGTAAATGGGGCAGGGGTAAATGGGGCAGGAGTAAATGGGGCAGGGGTAAATGGGGCAGGGGTAAATGGGGCAGGGGTAAATGGGGCAGGGGTAAATGGGGCAGGGGTAAATGGGGCAGGGGTAAATGGGGCAGGGGTAAATGGGGCAGGGGTAAATGGGGCAGGGGTAAATGGGGCAGGGGTAAATGGGGCAGGGGTAAATGGGGCAGGGGTAAATGGGGCAGGGGTAAATGGGGCAGGGGTAAATGGGGCAGGGGTAAATGGGGCAGGGGTAAATGGGGCAGGGGTAAATGGGGCAGGGGTAAATGGGGCAGGGGTAAATGGGGCAGGGGTAAATGGGGCAGGGGTAAATGGGGCAGGGGTAAATGGGGCAGGGGTAAATGGGGCAGGGGTAAATGGGGCAGGAGTAAATGGGGCAGGGGTAAATGGGGCAGGGGTAAATGGGGCAGGGGTAAATGGGGCAGGAGTAAATGGGGCAGGGGTAAATGGGGCAGGGGTAAATGGGGCAGGAGTAAATGGGGCAGGGGTAAATGGGGCAGGGGTAAATGGGGCAGGGGTAAATGGGGCAGGGGTAAATGGGGCAGGGGTAAATGGGGCAGGGGTAAATGGGGCAGGGGTAAATGGGGCAGGGGTAAATGGGGCAGGGGTAAATGGGGCAGGGGTAAATGGGGCAGGGGTAAATGGGGCAGGGGTAAATGGGGCAGGGGTAAATGGGGCAGGGGTAAATGGGGCAGGGGTAAATGGGGCAGGGGTAAATGGGGCAGGGGTAAATGGGGCAGGGGTAAATGGGGCAGGGGTAAATGGGGCAGGGGTAAATGGGGCAGGGTAAATGGGGCAGGGGTAAATGGGGCAGGGGTAAATGGGGCAGGGGTAAATGGGGCAGGGGTAAATGGGGCAGGGGTAAATGGGGCAGGGAGTAAATGGGGCAGGGGTAAATGGGGCAGGGGTAAATGGGGCAGGGGTAAATGGGGCAGGGGTAAATGGGGCAGGGGTAAATGGGGCAGGGGTAAATGGGGCAGGGTAAATGGGGCAGGGGTAAATGGGGCAGGGGTAAATGGGGCAGGGGTAAATGGGGCAGGGGTAAATGGGGCAGGGGTAAATGGGGCAGGGGTAAATGGGGCAGGGGTAAATGGGGCAGGGGTAAATGGGGCAGGGGTAAATGGGGCAGGGGTAAATGGGGCAGGGGTAAATGGGGCAGGGGTAAATGGGGCAGGGGTAAATGGGGCAGGGGTAAATGGGGCAGGGGTAAATGGGGCAGGGGTAAATGGGGCAGGGGTAAATGGGGCAGGGGTAAATGGGGCAGGGGTAAATGGGGCAGGGTAAATGGGGCAGGGTAAATGGGGCAGGGGTAAATGGGGCAGGGGTAAATGGGGCAGGGGTAAATGGGGCAGGGGTAAATGGGGCAGGGGTAAATGGGGTGGGGCAGGGGTAAATGGGGCAGGGGTAAATGGGGCAGGGGTAAATGGGGCAGGGGTAAATGGGGCAGGGGTAAATGGGGCAGGGGTAAATGGGGCAGGGGTAAATGGGGCAGGGGTAAATGGGGCAGGGGTAAATGGGGCAGGGGTAAATGGGGCAGGGGTAAATGGGGCAGGGGTAAATGGGGCAGGGGTAAATGGGGCAGGGGTAAATGGGGCAGGGGTAAATGGGGCAGGGGTAAATGGGGCAGGGGTAAATGGGGCAGGGGTAAATGGGGCAGGGTAAATGGGGCAGGGGTAAATGGGGCAGGGGTAAATGGGGCAGGGGTAAATGGGGCAGGGGTAAATGGGGCAGGGGTAAATGGGGCAGGGGTAAATGGGGCAGGGGTAAATGGGGCAGGGGTAAATGGGGCAGGGGTAAATGGGGCAGGGGTAAATGGGGCAGGGGTAAATGGGGCAGGGGTAAATGGGCAGGGTAAATGGGGCAGGGGTAAATGGGGCAGGGGTAAATGGGGCAGGGGTAAATGGGGCAGGGGTAAATGGGGCAGGAGTAAATGGGGCAGGGGTAAATGGGGCAGGGGTAAATGGGGCAGGGGTAAATGGGGCAGGGGTAAATGGGGCAGGGGTAAATGGGGCAGGGGTAAATGGGGCAGGGGTAAATGGGGCAGGGGTAAATGGGGCAGGGGTTTGTGATGACCTGGGGGGGGGGGGAGATGGGGGGAGATGGGGTGGGGGTGAGGTAGGAGGAGGGACAGTGCGGCAGGAGAAGGGTGTTGGTGGGGCAAGAGCCGAGGGGTGGTGGATGTGTCGTGAGGGAGGAGGGGGGGCGAAGGGTGAAGCAGGTAGGCCGTGAGCGCGTGTGTGATGGCCTTCACCCGCGGCACGCTCTCATGGCGCAACACGAACGCTGCTTCCAGTGTCTTGCACACGCACGCGTAATGTTCGTGATTACCTGGGGAGTGAGGGGACCATGGGGGAGGAGGGGGAAATGGGGCAAGGGGAAATGGTGGAAGGGGGGGGGGGGGGGGGGTGGGGAGAAGGGGGTGGTGGTTGAGGTGGATCCATTATGGCCTCCGAAAGAGGCGTGGTGGGTGGCACACGAGGGTGGGGACGGAGAGGGGGAGTGTTGCAGGTGAGAGCGTGTGTGATGGCGCGCACTGGAGGCACGTCCCGCAGTGCCCATTGGCCACTGCAAGTCCACACCACTCTCATACCGCAGCATGAAGGCTGCGGCCCGTGTCCATTGGCCAATTGCAAGTCCCGCCCTACATACTCATCATGCCCCCCACCCGCCATGCCCCCCACCCGCCATACCTCGCATCCGCCATGCCTCCCACCCGCAATGCCTCCCACCCACAATGCCTCCCACCCGCAATGCCTCCCCACCCGTCATGCTTCTAAGCTAGGTGGTATAAAGAGGGCATTGGGGATGGCGATGGGTGCGAGGTCACCCCCCTGCAGCGTGGTGTGCAGGCAGGCATGGCTGCCGCACTGCTCACTTCACGTCCAGCCTCTACCATTCTCATGCCTCCCACATGCACTGCCACATGCACTGCCACATGCACTGCCGCACTGCTCACTTCACGTCCAGCCTCTACCATTCTCATGCCTCCCACATGCACTGCCACATGCACTGCCACATGCACTGCCACATGCACTGCCGCACTGCTCACTTCACGTCCAGCCTCTACCATTCTCATGCCTCCCACATGCACTGCCACATGCACTGCCGCACTGCTCACTTCACGTCCAGCCTCTACCATTCTCATGCCTCCCACATGCACTGCCACATGCACTGCCACATGCACTGCCACATGCACTGCCGCACTGCTCACTTCACGTCCAGCCTCTACCATTCTCATGCCTCCCACATGCACTGCCACATGCACTGCCACATGCACTGCCACATGCACTGCCGCACTGCTCACTTCACGTCCAGCCTCTACCATTCTCATGCCTCCCACATGCACTGCCACATGCACTGCCACATGCACTGCCACATGCACTGCCGCACTGCTCACTTCACGTCCAGCCTCTACCATTCTCATGCCTCCCACATGCACTGCCACATGCACTGCCACATGCACTGCCACATGCACTGCCACATGCACTGCCGCACTGCTCACTTCACGTCCAGCCTCTACCATTCTCATGCCTCCCACATGCACTGCCACATGCACTGCCACATGCACTGCCGCACTGCTCACTTCACGTCCAGCCTCTACCATTCTCATGCCTCCCACATGCACTGCCACATGCACTGCCACATGCACTGCCACATGCACTGCCGCACTGCTCACTTCACGTCCAGCCTCTACCATTCTCATGCCTCCCACATGCACTGCCACATGCACTGCCACATGCACTGCCACATGCACTGCCACATGCACTGCCGCACTGCTCACTTCACGTCCAGCCTCTACCATTCTCATGCCTCCCACATGCACTGCCACATGCACTGCCACATGCACTGCCGCACTGCTCACTTCACGTCCAGCCTCTACCATTCTCATGCCTCCCACATGCACTGCCACATGCACTGCCACATGCACTGCCACATGCACTGCCACATGCACTGCCGCACTGCTCACTTCACGTCCAGCCTCTACCATTCTCATGCCTCCCACATGCACTGCCACATGCACTGCCACATGCACTGCCACATGCACTGCCGCACTGCTCACTTCACGTCCAGCCTCTACCATTCTCATGCCTCCCACATGCACTGCCACATGCACTGCCACATGCACTGCCGCACTGCTCACTTCACGTCCAGCCTCTACCATTCTCATGCCTCCCACATGCACTGCCACATGCACTGCCACATGCACTGCCACATGCACTGCCACATGCACTGCCACATGCACTGCCACATGCACTGCCACATGCACTGCCACATGCACTGCCGCACTGCTCACTTCACGTCCAGCCTCTACCATTCTCATGCCTCCCACATGCACTGCCACATGCACTGCCACATGCACTGCCACATGCACTGCCGCACTGCTCACTTCACGTCCAGCCTCTACCATTCTCATGCCTCCCACATGCACTGCCACATGCACTGCCACATGCACTGCCACATGCACTGCTGCACTGCTCACTTCACGTCCAGCCTCTACCATTCTCATGCCTCCCACATGCACTGCCACATGCACTGCCACATGCACTGCCGCACTGCTCACTTCACGTCCAGCCTCTACCATTCTCATGCCTCCCACATGCACTGCCACATGCACTGCCACATGCACTGCCACATGCACTGCCGCACTGCTCACTTCACGTCCAGCCTCTACCATTCTCATGCCTCCCACATGCACTGCCACATGCACTGCCACATGCACTGCCGCACTGCTCACTTCACGTCCAGCCTCTACCATTCTCATGCCTCCCACATGCACTGCCACATGCACTGCCACATGCACTGCCGCACTGCTCACTTCACGTCCAGCCTCTACCATTCTCATGCCTCCCACATGCACTGCCACATGCACTGCCACATGCACTGCCACATGCACTGCCACATGCACTGCCGCACTGCTCACTTCACGTCCAGCCTCTACCATTCTCATGCCTCCCACATGCACTGCCACATGCACTGCCACATGCACTGCCACATGCACTGCCGCACTGCTCACTTCACGTCCAGCCTCTACCATTCTCATGCCTCCCACATGCACTGCCACATGCACTGCCACATGCACTGCCGCACTGCTCACTTCACGTCCAGCCTCTACCATTCTCATGCCTCCCACATGCACTGCCACATGCACTGCCACATGCACTGCCACATGCACTGCCACATGCACTGCCGCACTGCTCACTTCACGTCCAGCCTCTACCATTCTCATGCCTCCCACATGCACTGCCACATGCACTGCCACATGCACTGCCGCACTGCTCACTTCACGTCCAGCCTCTACCATTCTCATGCCTCCCACATGCACTGCCACATGCACTGCCACATGCACTGCCGCACTGCTCACTTCACGTCCAGCCTCTACCATTCTCATGCCTCCCACATGCACTGCCACATGCACTGCCACATGCACTGCCGCACTGCTCACTTCACGTCCAGCCTCTACCATTCTCATGCCTCCCACATGCACTGCCACATGCACTGCCACATGCACTGCCGCACTGCTCACTTCACGTCCAGCCTCTACCATTCTCATGCCTCCCACATGCACTGCCACATGCACTGCCACATGCACTGCCACATGCACTGCCACATGCACTGCCACATGCACTGCCACATGCACTGCCACATGCACTGCCACATGCACTGCCACATGCACTGCCACATGCACTGCCACATGCACTGCCACATGCACTGCCACATGCACTGCCACATGCACTGCCACATGCACTGCCACATGCACTCCCACATGCACTGCCACATGCACTGCAACATGCACTGCCACATGCACTGCCACATTCACTGCCACACTGCCACATGCACTGCCACATGCACTGCCACATGCACTGCCACATGCACTGCCACATGCACTGCCACATGCACTGCCACATGCACTGCCACATGCACTGCCACATGCACTGCCACATGCACTGCCACATGCACTGCACATGCACTGCCACATGCACTGCCACATGCACTGCCACATGCACTGCCACATGCACTGCCACATGCACTGCCACATGCACTGCCACATGCACTGCCACATGCACTGCCACATGCACTCCCACATGCACTCCCACATGCACTCCCACATGCACTGCCACATGCACTGCCACATGCACTCCCACATGCACTGCCACATGCACTCCCACATGCACTGCCCACATGCACTGCCACATGCACTGCCACATGCACTCCCACATGCACTCCCACATGCACTGCCACATGCACTGCCACATGCACTGCCACATGCACTGCCACATGCACTGCCACATGCACTGCCACATGCACTGCCACATGCACTGCCACATGCACTGCCACATGCACTGCCACATGCACTGCCACATGCACTGCCACATGCACTGCCACATGCACTGCCACATGCACTGCCACATGCACTGCCACATGCACTGCCACATGCACTGCCACATGCACTGCCACATGCACTGCCACATGCACTGCCACATGCACTGCCACATGCACTGCCACATGCACTGCCACATGCACTGCCACATGCACTGCCACATGCACTGCCACATGCACTGCCACATGCACTGCCACATGCACTGCCACATGCACTGCCACATGCACTGCCACATGCACTGCCACATGCACTGCCACATGCACTGCCACATGCACTGCCACATGCACTGCCACATGCACTGCCACATGCACTGCCACATGCACTGCCACATGCACTGCCACATGCACTGCCACATGCACTGCCACATGCACTGCCACATGCACTGCCACATGCACTGCCACATGCACTGCCACATGCACTGCACATGCCACATGCACTGCCACATGCACTGCCACATGCACTGCCACATGCACTGCCACATGCACTGCCACATGCACTGCCACATGCACTGCCACATGCACTGCCACATGCACTGCCACATGCACTGCCACATGCACTGCCACATGCACTGCCACATGCACTGCCACATGCACTGCCACATGCACTGCCACATGCACTGCCACATGCACTGCCACATGCACTGCCACATGCACTGCCTCATGCACTGCCACATGCACTGCCACATGCACTGCCTCATGCACTGCCACATGCACTGCCACATGCACTGCCACATGCACTGCCACATGCACTGCCACATGCACTGCCACATGCACTGCCACATGCACTGCCACATGCACTGCCACATGCACTGCCACATGCACTCCCACATGCACTGCCACATGCACTGCCTCATGCACTGCCACATGCACTGCCACATGCACTGCCTCATGCACTGCCACATGCACTGCCACATGCACTGCCACATGCACTGCCTCATGCACTGCACATGCACTGCCACATGACATGCACTGCCACATGCACTGCCACATGCACTGCCACATGCACTGCCACATGCACTGCCACATGCACTGCCACATGCACTGCCACATGCACTGCCACATGCACTGCCACATGCACTGCCACATGCACATGCACTGCCACATGCACTGCCACATGCACTGCCACATGCACTGCCACATGCACTGCCACATGCACTGCCACATGCACTGCCACATGCACTGCCACATGCACTGCCACATGCACTGCCACATGCACTGCCACATGCACTGCCACATGCACTGCCACATGCACTGCCACATGCACTGCCACATGCACTGCCACATGCACTGCCACATGCACTGCCACATGCACTGCCACATGCACTGCCACATGCACTGCCACATGCACTGCCACATGCACTGCCACATGCACTGCCACATGCACTGCCACATGCACTGCCACATGCACTGCCACATGCACTGCCACATGCACTGCCACATGCACTGCCACATGCACTGCCACATGCACTGCCACATGCACTGCCACATGCACTGCCACATGCACTGCCACATGCACTGCCACATGCACTGCCACATGCACTGCCACATGCACTGCCACATGCACTGCCACATGCACTGCCACATGCACTGCCACATGCACTGCCACATGCACTGCCACATGCACTGCCACATGCACTGCCACATGCACTGCCACATGCACTGCCACATGCACTGCCACATGCACTGCCACATTGCACTGCCACATGCACTGCCACATGCACTGCCACATGCACTGCCACATGCACTGCCACATGCACTGCCACATGCACTGCCACATGCACTGCCACATGCACTGCCACATGCACTGCCACATGCACTGCCACATGCACTGCCACATGCACTGCCACATGCACTGCCACATGCACTGCCACATGCACTGCCACATGCACTGCCACATGCACTGCCACATGCACTGCCACATGCACTGCCACATGCACTGCCACATGCACTGCCACATGCACTGCCACATGCACTGGCCACATGCACTGCCACATGCACTGCCACATGCACTGCCACATGCACTGCCACATGCACTGCCCACATGCACTGCCACATGCACTGCACATGCACTGCCACATGCACTGCCACATGCACTGCCACATGCACTGCCACATGCACTGCCACATGCACTGCCACATGCACTGCCACATGCACTGCCACATGCACTGCCACATGCACTGCCACATGCACTGCCACCACATGCACTGCACATGCACTGCCCACATGCACTGCCACATGCACTGCCACATTCACTGCCACATGCACTGCCACATGCACTGCCACATGCACTGCCACATGCACTGCCACATGCACTGCCACATGCACTGCCACAGCACTGCCACATGCATGCCACATGCACTGGCCACATGCATCTGCCACATGCAATGCCACATGACTGCCACATGCACTGACCACCATTGCAAAACTGCCACATGCACATGCCACATGCACTGCAAATGCACTGCACATGCACTGCCACATGCACTGCCACATGCACTGGCCACATGCACTGCCACATGCACTGCCACATGCACTGCCACATGCCCTGCCACATGCACTGCCACATGCACTGCCACATGCACTGCCACATGCAATGCCACATGCACTGCCACATGCACTGCCACATGCACTGCCACATGCACTGCCAAATGCACTGCCACATGCACTGCCCACATGCACTGCCACATGCACTGCCACATGCACTGCCACATGCACTGCCACATGCACTGCCACATGCACTGCCACATGCACTGCCACATGCACTGCCACATGCACTGCCACATGCACTGCCACATGCACTGCCACATGCACTGCCACATGCACTGCCACATGCACTGCCACATGCACTGCCACATGCACTGCCACATGCACTGCCACATGCACTGCCACATGCACTGCCACATGCACTGCCACATGCACTGCCACATGCACTGCCACATGCACTGCCACATGCACTGCCACATGCACTGCCACATGCACTGCCACATGCCTCCACATGCACTGCCACATGCACTGCCACATGCACTGCCACATGCACTGCCACATGCACTGCCACATGCACTGCCACATGCACTGCCACATGCACTGCCACATGCACTGCCACATGCACTGCCACATGCACTGCCACATTGCACTGCCACATGCACTGCCACATGCACTGCCACATGCACTGCCACATGCACTGCCACATGCACTGCCACATGCACTGCCACATGCACTGCCACATGCACTGCCACATGCACTGCCACATGCACTGCCACATGCACTGCCACATGCACTGCCACATGCACTGCCACATGCACTGCCACATGCACTGCCACATGCACTGCCACATGCACTGCCACATGCACTGCCACATGCACTGCCACATGCACTGCCACATGCACTGCCACATGCACTGCCACATGCACTGCCACATGCACTGCCACATGCACTGCCACATGCACTGCCACATGCACTGCCACATGCACTGCCACATGCACTGCCACATGCACTGCCACATGCACTGCCACATGCACTGCCACATGCACTGCCACATGCACTGCCACATGCACTGCCACATGCACTGCCACATGCACTGCCACATGCACTGCCACATGCACTGCCACATGCACTGCCACATGCACTGCCACATGCACTGCCACATGCACTGCCACATGCACTGCCACATGCACTGCCACATGCACTGCCACATGCACTGCCACATGCACTGCCACATGCACTGCCACATGCACTGCCACATGCACTGCCAATGCACTGCCACATGCACTGCCACATGCACTGCCACATTGCACTGCCACATGCACTGCCACATGCACTGCCACATGCACTGCCACATGCACTGCCACATGCACTGCCACATGCACTGCCACATGCACTGCCACATGCACTGCCACATGCACTGCCACATGCACTGCCACATGCACTGCCACATGCACTGCCACATGCACTGCCACATGCACTGCCCACATGCACTGCCACATGCACTGCCACATGCACTGCCACATGCACTGCCACATGCCTGCACATGCACTGCCACATGCACTGCCACATGCACTGCCACATGCACTGCCACATGCACTGCCACATGCACTGCCACATGCACTGCCACATGCACTGCCACATGCACTGCCACATGCACTGCCACATGCACTGCCACATGCACTGCCACATGCACTGCCACATGCACTGCCACATGCACTGCCACATGCACTGCCACATGCACTGCCACATGCACTGCCTCCCAACCCCCATGCCTCACCACCACCGTGCCCCTTTCATTTAATATTTGATTCCAGGTGCTGTGAAGAACGTTCACGGGGGAGGTGAAGATGGCGTTGGGCACGACGATGGGCGCGAGGTCACCCTTCTGCAGCGTGGTGTGCAGGCAGACATGGCTGCCGCACTGCCCACTCAAGTCAGCCTCCGCCATTCTCATGCCTCCCACCCGCACCGCACTGCCTCCCACCCGCACTGCCTCCCAAGGTCGTGCCCCTGTAGCATGGTATGTGCAGGCAGACATGGCTGCCGCACTGCCCACTTCACGTCCACGCCCTACCATACACATGCCTCCCACCCGCCATGCCTCTAAACCCCATGCCCCATCACCGCCAGGAGGTGGTCTTATACACCTAAGCTAGGTTATGCAAAAGAGCACTCACAGCGGAGGTGAAGACGGAATTGGGGATGATGATGGGAGCGAGGTCGTCCCCTTGTGCTCACTGGCCCCATGTCTCTGTTCATTTGTTCTCTTTCCAAAGCCCCTCCCATGCCCCACCAAACGAGGAGAGGAGCGCTCACGGCAGAAGTGAAGATGGAGTTGGGGATGATGATGGGCGAGAGGTCGTCCCCCTCGATCGTGGTGTGCAGGAATCCGATCTCCTGCACCTTGCCCTTGAGCCCCGCCACTCGGATCTTACGGCGGCGGTATGAAGGGGGCTCACCTCATGGTGGAGTTGACGAGAGACACTCACAGCAGACGTGAAGATGGAGTTGGGGATGATGATGGGCGACAAATCATCCCCCTCGATGGTGGTGTGCAGGAACCCCATCTCCTGCACCTTGCCCTTGAGCCCCGCCACTCGGATCTTCTCCCTCAGCGCGAATGGCTGTGTGAGGATGAGCACGAGCCCGCCAAAGAAGTTGGTCACCACCTTCTCTGAGGCAAATGCCAGCGCGAAGCCTGGGGGGAGATGGGGGAGGGGGGTCGGAGGTGGGAGAAGGGACAGCGTGGGAGAGTGGGGGGAAGTGTGAGCCTTGCGTGGGGTCACATGAGCAGGAGCCCACCAGGAACCCGATCTCCTGCACCTTGCCCTTGAGCCCCGCCACTTTGATCTTCTCGCGCACCGCGAACGGCTGCGTCAGCACCAGCACCAGCCCACCGAAAAAGTTGGTCACCACCTTCTCCGATGCAAACGCCAACGCGAATCCTGGGGGGGGGGAGGGACAGCGTGGGAGAGCGGAGGGGAGGGTGACCTTTGGGTGGGGCCTCAAGAGCACCAGCACGAGCCCGCCAAAGAAGTTGGTCACCACCTTCTCGGATGCGAATGCCAACGCAAAACCTGGGGGGAGATTGGGGAGGGGGTTGGGGGAAAAGGCGGGAGAGTGTGGGAGTGCGGGGGGGAAGGGGAGCGACCTTTGGGTGCGGTCACACGAGCACAAGCACGGGCCCGCCACAGAAGTTTGTCACCACCTTCTCGGATGCAAACGCCAACGCGAAACCTGGGGGGCGATTGGGGAGGGGGGTGGGGGTGGGGTGGGGAGATCGGAGAGGGGAAGGGATGGGAGCGCAGGGGGAAGAGTGAGGCTTGCGTGGGCTCGCTCACATGAGCACCAGCCCGCCAAAGAAGTTGGTCACCACCTTCTCGGATGCAAACGCCAACGCGAAACCTGGGGGTGGCGGGGAGAGTGGGAGGGAGGGGGAAGGGAGGGGGAGTTTGTCACTATTCAAACGGCTGTGTGAGCAGAGCACCAGCACGAGCCCGCCATAGAAGTTGGTCACCACCTTCTCAGACGCAAACGCCAACGCGAAACCTGGGGGAAAAAGGGGGGACAGTGTGGGAGAGCGGGGGGGAAGGGGATGAGCTTTGCGTGAGCACCAGCACCAGCACGAGCCCGCCCAGGAAGTTGGTCACCACCTTCTCTGATGCGAATGCCAACGCGAAACCTGGCGGGAGATGGGGGAGAAGGATGGGGAGGGGGTTGGGGGTTGGGAGATCGGAGAGGAAAAGGGACAGCGTGGGAGAGCAGGGGGAAGAGTGGGCTTTGCATGGGGTGGGGTGACATGAGCACGAGCCCGCCACAGAAGTGGGTCACTATCTCCTTTCAGGCACAGCCCTTTGCACAGCCTGGTGCACAGATGCGCGGGGGTGGCGATGGGGATGGGGATGGGGATGGGGATGGGGATGGGGATGGGGATGGGGATGGGGATGGGGATGGGGATGGCGATGGGGATGGGGATGGGGATGGGGATGGGGATGGGGATGGGGATGGGGATGGGGATGGGGATGGGGATGGGGATGGGGATGAGGATGCCCCTCACCGCACCTGAGATGAGTGTGAATGCAGGGCGCACCTGAGATGAGTGTGAATGCAGGGCGCACCTGAGATGAGTGTGAATGCAGGGCGCACCTGAGATACCACCGATGGCAATGCCACACATGTCGGCAATGGTGATTGTGATGGTGATGGTGATGCCTCTGAACCCACTCTAGGTGCCCCTCATCTCACTCTAGGTGCCCCTCATCTCACTCTAGGTGCCCCTCATCTCACTCTAGATGCCCCTCATCTCACTCTAGATGCCCCTCATCGCACCTGAGATACCACCGATGGCGATGAGGGACTTGAGGCTGACACCGCACATGTCGGCGATGGCGATGGTGGTGCCTCTGAACCCACTCTACATGCCCCTCCCCTCATCTCACCTGAGATACCACCAATGGCGATGAGGGACTTGAGGCTGATGCCAAACATGTCGGCAATGGTGATGCCTGCCAGCACGCGCAGCAGCAGCGTCAGCACCGCACTCACGTTCGCCAGCACCGGCTGTTGTAGGGGGAAGGGGAGAGGGGGACGCATGAAGAGGGCGAGCAGGTGTGGCAGTGAGGGAGGGGCGAGAGGGTGATGCCTGCCAGCACGCGCAGCAGCAGCGTCAGCACCGCACTCACGTTCGCCAGCACCGGCTGTACAAGGGGGGTGTGAAGAGGAGGGGGGAAGGGAAGCGGGACGCAGAGGGGGAATGGAGAGGGAGAGGGAGAGGGCGAGCAGGTGTGGCAGTGAGGGAGGGGCGAGAGGGTGATGCCTGCCAGCACGCGCAGCAGCAGCGTCAGCACCGCACTCACGTTCGCCAGCACCGGCTGTACAAGGGGGGTGTGAAGAGGAGGGGGGAAGGGAAGCGGGACGCAGAGGGGGAATGGAGAGGGAGAGGGAGAGGGCGAGCAGGTGTGGCAGTGAGGGAGGGGCGAGAGGGTGATGCCTGCCAGCACGCGTAGCAGCAGCGTCTGCACCGCACTCACGTTCGCCAGCACCGGCTGCACGTGGGGGAGGAGAGGGTGGGGGAGGGGGAATCAGAGATGGGGAATGGAGAGGGCGAGCAGGTGTGGCAGAAAGGGGAGAGCAGGCGCGGTAGCGAGGAGAGTGAGGGAGTGTGAAGGATGCCATGCCATGCCATGCCATGCCATGCCATCCCATGCCATGCCATGCCATGCCATGCCATCCCATGCCACGCCCCATGTCATGTGGGTGCCTGGCAGTCACTTAGTCCTCGCCTTGCCCCCACGGCCCGTCCCACGCCCCACCTTGTCGTCGGGGCGTTGAGCAGCGACGAGCTTGAGGATGCGGTCCTTCCACCCGATGCCAAACCACGCCGCCGCCACCACCAGCGCCACGCCCCTCGCCCTCGCCATCAGCGCCGCCTGCCCCGCCTGCCTCAGCGCTGGTACCAGCACATGCAGACTGCCATGGGGGGTTGGAGAGGAGGGGAACGAGGGACGGGAGAAAAGGGAAGGGGAAAGTGGAACGAGGGAAGGGGGAAGAGGAACGGGGAAAAGGGGAAAGGGGAAGTTGGAAGGGGGAGAGGGAACGGGGAAGGGACAATTGGGGATGGAGGAAGAGGGAGCGGGGAAGGGGGAACGGGGGAGGGGGCAAAATAGGGAAGGAGGGGGAGTGGAGTATGAGTGAGTGAGCATGAGAGGAAGAGTGAGCAGAAAAACGGCAGCAGCGGGGCAACAAGGCGATAGAGCGATGCGATGCGATGAAGAGGCGGCGCTGCGGAGAGGCGGAGAAGGGAGAAGGGAGAGACTGACTGGCGCGTGAGGAAAGGAGAAGCGAGCGCGAACTGCATGGGGCAGACGAGCGCGGCTTTTGAGTCGACTCAAAAGGGGAGAAGGAAAGAGAAGGGCGACTGACTGGCGCGTGAGGAAGGCGGCGGCGAGTCCGAACTGCATGGGGCAGACGAGCGCGGCTTTTGAGTCGACTCAAAAGGGGAGAAGGAAAGAGAAGGGCGACTGACTGGCGCGTGAGGAAGGCGGCGGCGAGTCCGAACTGCATGGGGCAGACGAGCGCGGCTTTTGAGTCGACTCAAAAGGGGAGAAGGAAAGAGAAGGGCGACTGACTGGCGCGTGAGGAAGGCGGCGGCGAGTCCGAACTGCATGGGGCAGACGAGCGCGGCTTTTGAGTCGACTCAAAAGGGGAGAAGGAAAGAGAAGGGCGACTGACTGGCGCGTGAGGAAGGCGGCGGCGAGTCCGAACTGCATGGGGCAGACGAGCGCGCCGAACATGCTGTCGCCGAACTCATCCTCTGTCACCTCCTCGTCGCTCATCACGTATGTTCCCCACACGCTGGGAGGGGCAGGCGGAAGGCGGAGGGGGGCAGGGCGCAAAGCATGAGCGCGCCGAACATGCTGTCGCGGAACTCCTCCTCTGTTACCTCCTCATCGCTCATTACGTACGTCCCCCACACGCTGGGAGGGGCAAGGGGGGGGCGGATGGGCAGGGGCAGGGGCAGTGGCAGGGTCCAGGGACAGGGGCAGGGAAGCAGGGCGGAGAGGATTTGGAGGGGAAGGGGAAGAGGGGCGCGGCGAACATGAGCTGTCGCTGAACTCCTCCTCTGTTACCTCCTCGTCGCTCATCACGTATGTTGCCCACACGCTGCCGGAGGCAGGCGCGGGCGCAGGCGCAGGCGCAGGGGCAGGCGCAGGGGCCAGGGGGAGTGGATGGGGAGTGGGGGTGGAGAAGAGTCGGGAGCATGGGGGGGAGATAGAGAAAAGGAGAGAGAGGGATTAAGTGAAAGAAGAAGGTGGTTCGATGAAACGCGATACTGCACATTGCTGCGGGGTGCTGCACGGTGCGGGCGTGCATTGACTGCTGACACGCGTTTCGAATCCCCACGTGCACAAGCGCAACCCACCAACGCCATCGCCTCGCTTCGCTGCCTCTCCTTGTCCCCCCCTCTCCCCGCTCGTCCCTTCACAGCCCCAATGCCTCAGCGCGACGCGCCGCGTAAGCGTTTCACTGCTTCAGCGCGACACGCCCATCTGTGGCGCTTACTGGTTGAGCGCGCGGCAGATCTGCGGCGCGCAGTAGATGACGACGAGCGTTGCCAGCCCGACAATGCTCTCGCGGAGGAAAAGGACAACCTGCGCCGCCCACACGCAAACACACAGGAGAAGGCACGCGCATGCGCAGCGTGCAAGCGCACAGACGGGGGGGTGCACTGCCGTGAGCATGCAACGCGATAAACACGGACAGCACAAAGGGGCGCGCATTCGAGCCGCGGATCGGCGTCGCGGCATGGGCGCCGCGCCGATAGTACACGTTTCAAAGTGAGCAAAGTGGATGGATGGTGTATGTACGCGCGACGGATACACATTGTCGAGCTGCGAGCATTTCATATGATGGTCCATCGCATGGCCCACACTGTAACGCATCCTGCATCGCACACCCCGCCCCCCGCTGCGCCCAGGGTCCCATTCCCACCCCGAGCGCGTCCCCAGCGCGACTCACCGACACCTCCGTCAGCCCGAGGCCCGCCGCGAACCCCGCCGGCACGACGCGCGAGTACACGGCTTGCGCGACGTCCGTCAGCGCGCCGGCCTTCACCGCCGCCGCGGTCGCCGGCGGCGCCGCTGCAGCGGCAGCGGCGCGCACAGATGTGGCGCGTTGCTTTACGGAGAGCGCAGGGAGGGGCGGAAGGCATGTCCGTGCGCCGAGGGCGGAGGCGGCGGAGAGGCGAGAGGCGGGGAATGGCGCGGCGCATCGTGGTCTAATGGCAGGACGCGACAGGAGAGCAGTCGACGCTAGCGATGCCATGTTGTGTGAAGCGTCGCCCTGTGATGGCGAACAATGTCGGCTCGAGATGGCGAACAGTTCGCGGGATCCGGGCTTGGATGGGTGGGCTGACAGCACTAGAGTGTTGTATGAATAATGGAAATGCAATGAAGCGATGATGTCCGATGGAGGATAAATTTTGTTGCACATGAGCTTGGGGGGGGTCGACTATGTTCCCTCATCGCCGGGTGCTGTGGAGTTGCGGTCGTGATTCGTTGAATCGTGATTCGTGATGTGATGTGAGCGACTGGCGTGGGCGAGGCTTGACGAGGAGACAGAGATGGGAGGGAAGACGGCACTGGTGGGAGTGGGCGCGGGAGTGACGCTTACCG
Organism: Closterium sp. Naga37s-1; assembly: GCA_947471745.1. Lineage (NCBI taxonomy): Eukaryota > Viridiplantae > Streptophyta > Zygnematophyceae > Desmidiales > Closteriaceae > Closterium > Closterium sp. Naga37s-1. The sequence continues at coordinate 3,549,275 of CANJKZ010000830.1, forward strand.
TCCGATCGGTAGTAACACACTGAACATGCACCGACTGCCGTTGATCGTTCCGACAGTGGCACTCGCCATCTTGACCGCCAAGCAACTCTGTTCAACTTTGAAATGTCAACCGTCGGATCTCCGATGTCCTAAAATCTTGTTCCAACTGGCTCGATATAGTGATTCGTGGATACTTGAACGTCTTCGAGTGTAGGAACATGTTTGAGGCAATATGCCAAGAGCAATAAACAAGGGCCTCCATAATATTTGTGGTAATAAGAAACACACTTATTAGCTTTGTGACGGGTGACGGGGCAGCGCCGTGGCGCTCAAGGAGTGGCCACAATGGGGTCGCTGCGTGGAGCTTGAGGAGAGGCCACGACGAGGTGCATCGGGGTCGCGACGGGGCGTTCGAAGAGAGGCCGTGAACGGGGCTCAACGGGGCTGCGCTGAGGTGCTCGATGAAAGGTCCCGACGAGGCGCTCAAAGAGGGGCAGCGACGGTGCGCTAGAAAAGGGGGCAAGAATAGGCGCCATAGGAAAGCAGAACCATGGCGTATCTGGCTCCAATACGATGTCACACTTGGGAGGGTTGTGGCTTAGAAGTTTGGAGGAGAAACGCGATGATGGAATCCGCAAGCTGACGAGGGTAGGCAATGTGCAGTAGTTAGAACTTATAGTATTTTTACATGACAGTCTATGCTACAATTTGAAAAACAATGGTATCATGCAGCTTGATGTACAATAAAGTACGCACCAAGTGTTATGAGAGTTTAAATAGAGTGCATGGAAATAATAAGTTACAATAGCAGTCAATGACGATTATACAGCATATAGAGTTACAGTACAGGATGTTGCCAATTTCTGTCAAGTAATGCTGTTCGTCGTTACTGATCGGAGTCCACACGAACATGCCAACCAAGGAAAAACGTGGAGTTTGGCATCGAAGGTCGAGCAAGCCACAGCGCGCCAGCTGGCAAGCAACTGCAATGGAGTGGAGTGGTGGAGTCCAACAAGCCAATCCACTCGCCCTTCGCTGGAGGCGCTGCCACTGACCTGTGTGTCCCTTCGGCCCACACCAGTAGCCACCTTGTTCTCAACGGCCGGTTCCTGTTCGTCACCACCACCAGGTCCTAATCTTTGAAGTTCTGTTCGGAAAGTCCAAAATGCCCCCGGGCCGGAACGGTACACCCCAACACAGCTCTGACGCATCGAGAGAGTGTAACGAAGCCACTGACACGAAGCGGTTGCCTTTCCTACTGGACGGACACCACTGCGCTTGAATCTGCAGAAACCGACGAGGAGCCCCACAGCACCACCACCAGCTTGACAACACAGTGTACATTCACTATGGCGTCGCTCGTCGTTTGTGATTGCTGCACAAACTGCTTTGCCCTCTCCTCCACCTTGCCCGTTTCAGATTCAACTCCCAAAGAAAGCACATGGCGGTTTTGTGTGTTCTCGTTGGACGGTGGGGAGGGCACATGCTAAACTGCATAGCTTCTTGTCGTCGTGTGTGGTATGGAGCGGCAGCAAGGCATTACTTACGCTAGCTGCCCCTGTCTATGGTGCACATCAAGCAAGCAAGCAGAATCATCCGTCTCTCATTCGCGTCATTTCGCCTCCCATTGTTGCATCGGTCAGTCAAGCGATTCTCCTCCAAACGCGCCATGGCCAAGTTTCACGCGGACTGCTCGCCGCTCGCGGACTCAAGATGGTTGTGTACGTGCGTGCGGCTGCGCCTCTTCACGCTCTTCGAGCTCCTCCTCGTCTCCTCGCTGCTCTGCCTCCTCGTCTTCGCTCGCCTTCCCCTGCCCTGCACCAACAACCCCCCATCGGATGATCGCACTGCCGCGCCTGCAACCCCGTCGCAGCCCACGCCATCCGATAAACATCCACAGTCCGCCCCGCCTTCCACGCCGCCCAGCGCGCCACAGCGGCAGCCAGAGGACGATCCGTCGCAGCACCTTCGCCATTTCGTGTCGCCCGACTTCTACCGCCCCCGCCTCGCCCCGTGGAGCCGCAGCTCCGCCACCACCGGCAATACCAAGGCCGCGCAGCCCCCGCCGTCGGGGATTTGCATTGCCATTCCGTCGGCGCCGCGCAATCGTGGCAGCGCGTGGAGAACCTGCTGCTGGCGCTCGACGCGCGGCGCGCACGGGAGAGAGACGGGCTGCTGGAGCACGCGATGCGCGTCGTGGTGTACAGCTCGGGCTGCCGTGTCGACGACCCCGCCAGAAGGGCCGGTGCGGCGAGAATCGGCGAATCCCCCTCCGCGTTGATGCGGGCGGCGGCGGTGCTGGCGCGCGAGGCGAACGTGAGCGAGACGTACGCGCGGCCACTGGTGGGGGCTCTGGCGCAGGACGTGGCGAACGTCAATCCGCTGGTGGACGCGCACACGGCGGCGATTGTTGAAGGTGGTTGGCTAACCATGACCTAGAACGACCTAACGCGATCTACATCGACCTAAGAAGAATTCGGTTTGACGAGCTGTGACTAAGGGAAAGCGAGGACCTAAGAAGAAGAGGAGCTACCTATGTTGGGACGGTGGAAGGAGAAACACGGTAGCGGCGCGACCTGCAGTGGGAATCGAAGAGAAGGAGGGGAAGTGTGCAGAAATGGAGAAGAAAACAGCTGAAATGTCGAGATTCCAAGCGACGTGAAGAGAAGTCACGCCGGGTCAAAGGCGCGTCCAAGGAAGTCTGATTCGAACTCGAGGCGCGTTCGGTGCATGGTTGGATTTGGAAATTGAGCCGAGTACAACTCAGCTCGAAATTAGGCGCGGCGCGAGGGCGAAATCAGAAATCCTTTTGCTTATAACTTGCTTTGTGTTTTCTGTTTTTGCATGCCTTCTTCAATGAAATTACTTGAACTTTCTGCCTTGGCGTTTTCCAGCAAATTCCTTCACACAGTTGGGGCCAGAGCTTCATATGCTTGTTACTAAGACTCTAAATAGTCTTCATGGTCTAGACTAAAGGCTGCGCACGTACAAGAGCTGGTATCAGAGCTGGTTTAAGGCGTGTTCTAGCGTTTTAAGGATAGGCGGAATTTACTAAGTATGACGGGCGATCATACTGAGGCGAGTTCGGGCTCCTCTGTGAGCATTGGAGGCTCAGAACTACAGGCCATCCTAACAGCGCTAGCACAAGCTAAATTGACGGCGAAGCCAACGATTGGGCTTAGCGAGGCCCAACGATTCCATGGAGAAAATTATAGCACGTGGCGACTCAAGTTCATTCGTAGAGCGGAGGAAGTGGATCTCTGGCCGTATTATCATCCCGACAAGGAAACGGGAGAGGGCGTCCCACCATCTGCAAAAGAAAAACCAGAAGAAAATGCGTCATTCAAAAAAAGGAGTAAGCAAGCTTTTTTCCAATTGTGTCATTCAGTTTCGGACAGCATTGCAGTGGGGCTGGATCAATTTGCTGGAGAGGAGAACTCTGCCGAACGAGCCTGGGAGTACATGGAAGCTGCTTACCTTGGACTTACGGATACCAACAAAGCCGCCATTCGGAAGAAACTTCTCCTATTGAATATGGAGCCGAGGGAGAGGGTCATTGACTACATAAATCGAGCAAAGGGGTACAATGACGACCTCAAGGCTATGGGGGCAGCTGAAACTGAAGGAGAAATGATGGGGTACATCATTAGTGGGCTGCCCAAGGAGTGGGAAGCAGAGATAGGGCTCCTAACCTGCAACCCACCCGCAAATATGACCAAGCTGTTGGAGACGCTCCAAGCTCTGGAGCGGGTGAAAGCTGATCGGCTCAGGAAGGAGGTTAGCTTGAATGGAATGGGACCAGCCACACATGCTATGGTAAACGCAGCAGCAACAGGGAAAGGATATGGAGGTTTCGGGGCGTGTTTTCAGTGTGGAAAGAAGGGTCATAAGCAGATAGACTGCTATGATAACCCAAGGAGCAGAAATTTCAAGGGGAAATGGAGCGGTCCGCAGCAGAAGGGGCTGCAGAACGGATGGCAGCAGAGAGAGGGGGAGGTTCGAGGTGATAACAAGATGCAGAGAGGCGGATTTTCAGGGGCATGTCACTATTGCCAGAAAATTGGGCATAGGGCAGCCAACTGCTACTCGAACCCCAACAGCAGGAACTACCAAGGAGCAAACCAGCAGCAAATCAAACCAGCAGCAGCAAAAGCAAATGCAGTGGAAGCTGAAAACAGTGAAGCGGACGTCATCTTGGGAGGAGCTCACAAGGCAAACGTGGCAAGGGCATCGGGGGTGTGTTTGGTGGCAAAGGGGTTCGGTGAAGCAGCGTGGTTCATGGACAGTGGGTGCACTCAGCACATGACCAATCACTGCGAGTGGCTTACAAATCTGAGGGACTCCAACGTACCGTATGTGCTCTTGGGGGATGAAGGGAAGCTGATTGTGAAGGGGGAAGGAGAGTTGCTACTCCAAGGAGAGTACGGGGAGCTGAAGCTGGAAAATGTTCTCTTAGTGGAGAAGCTCTCACTGAATCTGATCAGCCAGTCTCAACTTGACAGCACGGGGTGCAAAACCTTCAGCGACAAAGGAAAGTTGTGGGTTTTCAATGAGGATTGGAAGGTGGTTGCAGAAGGGAACAGAAATCAGGGGTTGTATGAAATGAAGCTGAGGAAGAGGGGCTGGAGGATGAGAATGCCACCTACCTGACATCACTCGAAGGGGACCTAGCTAGGGAGGAGTTGAAGGTTCGGCTTGGTGGCTTACCTGTGAAGGAGCTGCAGCAGGAAGCTTCTGCCATGGTGGTTGGGATGGAGCAGGTGGAATTGGAGACCTTGCACAGGCGCATGGGGCATGCAAGCATGGATAGGGTCAAGGAGTTGGTCAAAAAGGGCATGGTAAAAGGTGTGGCACTGAAGGAGGGGGCTGGAAGCAAGGGAAACTGCAGCAAGTGTGTTGAAGTTAAAATCACAAAGTCCCCTCACCCCCACCACCAGGTACATGAGCCTTATGGCACCTTGGACATCGTAGCAGCCGATGTGTGTGGGCCTATGAGGGTGGCGTCACGACACGGCAGCCGCTACTTCGTTACCTTCACTGATTTGGGAACGAGGCACACATGGGTGACGGAGCTGAAAGATAAGGCAGAAGTGTTTCCTAGCTTCGTGACTTGGATGGCGGAAGCGGAACGGCAAAGTGGGAAGGTGCTGAAAGTTTTAAGGACAGATAATGGAGGGGAGTTTACCGGTGAGCTGTTCAACAAGTTTTTACAGAGCAAGGGTATCCGACGGCAGCTGACTGTACCCTACACTCCACAGCATAACAGCATAGCGGAGCGAGTGAATCGGTCTCTACTAGACAGCGTGAGGAGCATGCTGGCCGACAGTGGGTTGCCGCTGAAATTTTGGGGTGATGCATTAGCTATGGCGTGCTGGTCCAAGAACCGGCTACCTACCAAGGGACTTCGGGCAGATATGACTCCCCACGAGGCCTTCTATGGCAGGAAGCCGAATCTGGGGTTCGCTCGGGTGTGGGGAAGTATGGTGCAATACAGGGAGCCAGCCGGTCCGGATCATAAGTTGCTGCCCAAGGCTCATTGGGGGATTAACCTCGGTACCTGCCCGGTGAGCAAGGGGTGGGTGATCAAGGATGTAATTTCAGGGAAGGTCATGATCACCCGGGATGTTGTCTTCTACGAGGAGGTGAACTACCTGCATTGGAAGGGAGTAGAGAAAGAGATTGCAGCAGCAGGGACAGCAATTGCACCGGACAAGGTGGACGATCTTTTGGAAGAAAAGGAGAGTGAGGGAGTTGGTGATGAAGGAGATGAGGAACTCGAAGATGTGGAACGGGCAGATTCAGTTGATTGGGTGTGGGAGAAGGCACCAACCAGGGAAGCGGATGAAAGCAAGGTAGTGGAGATAGCAGGGGAGCAGCCAAGCAAAGAAGTAGCTGAGGATGGCATTGATGAAGTGGCTGAAGAAGAGGGAGATGAAGAATCAGCAGCTGAAGGAGATAGTGATCCTTGGAAGCTTCTAAACAGTGATGACAACAATGCCAAGATGAGGGAGATAGAGGAATTACTTGAGGAGGGCGCCATCGTGATTGGAAGGGAAGTGAAGAATGGAGAAGGGAAAGCACTGGTGGATTCCAGTGAGGATGAGGTCGAGTCACCTGCAGAGGAGTTGGGGAAAGGAAAGAGGGTGAAGAAACCAAACCCTCGGTATGCGCAACTGCTGATGACGTGCTGGAAGGACATCCATACCCACCTCCTACTCTCTGCCACAGCTACTGACCTAGTCTCCAATGAAGGAAAAGTGACACACAACCTGCCCAAAGAACCAGTGAGCATCGAGGAGGCGCTAGAGGGTCCAGAAAGGGAGCAGTGGAAAGCGGCAATTGAGGAGGAGTTGAACACATTGGCTGAAAGGGGCACATGGGAGCTCGTGCCTATGCCAGAAGGAAGGAAAGCCGTGGGGGTGAAGTGGATTTTTAAGATCAAGACCGGAGATATGGGGCAGCTGGAAAGGTTCAAAGCAAGGCTCGTAGCCAAGGGCTACACTCAGGTGGAGGGGAAAGACTACAACAAGAACGAAATCTATGCTCCAGTGAGCAAGTTGACAACGGCACGGGTCTTTCTCAAGGTGGTAGCAGCAAGGAAATATTTCATGGTGCAGCTGGATATTAAAAACGCGTTTTTGTATGGGGTGCTGAAGGAGGACATCTACCTCGAGCAACCACCAGGGCATGACGATGGCTCGGGCAGAAAATGCAAGCTCAACAAGGCATTATATGGGCTGAAGCAAAGTCCTAGGGAGTGGTATATGGCGATGGATGAGCGGCTACTGCAAGGGGGATTTCAGAAAAGTGAGTGTGATAGGGCATTCTACTGGAAGGGAGAAGGGAAGGAGAAGGTGTTCTTGGTGCTATACGTGGACGACATCTTAGTGGCAGGGGCGTTAGAGGAGGAGGTAGAGAAGGTGTGCACTCACCTTGCGGAAGTGTTTCAAGTGAAGCAAATTCCACGGACCACACTCTTTCTCGGCATGAATCTGGAGCGGCGTAAGGAGGAGAGCAAGATGTTTCTGTACCAGCAGAAATATTGCAGCAGGGTGCAGCAGAGGTTTGGCAACGGCTACACGAAGGCGATTTCTACACCATTGAGTGGGGTAGCTGAAAACGACGGTGAACGAGAGGAAGATGTCAACCAATGGGGTAGCAAGGAGAGGGCTCTACAGGTATACCAGTCCATGGTGGGGTCCATAATGTATCCGGTCTCATGCACGCGTGTCGATATGGCATACGCAGCTAGCTATCTTGGGCAACAAGTGCAGCAGCAAGGGGAGAGAAAATGGAGAGAGATGAGGAGGACTATCGACTACCTACTGCAACATGAAGATGAGGGACTGTTATTCGAAGGAGGTGAAGAGACCTTGGAGTTAGTGGGGTATGCGGATGCTTCACACGCATCCGACAAGAAAACAAGGAAGGGAGCATACGGTTACGTGTTTCTGCTCGGCGGGACAGCAATCATGTGGCAAGCGAAAAAGTTGGCTGACATATCGCTCTCTAGTGCGGAAGCGGAGTACATGGCTCTGTTTTACGCATGCCAAGAGGGGGTTTGGCTGAGAAGGCTACTCAAGGAGATGGAAATAAAGGTGGAAGGACCTACGGTGATTCGCTCGGACAGCAAATCTGCAATCGATTTGGCTCATAACGACAATTGGCACGGCAGGACCAAGCATATGGACGTGAAGTATCATTGGGTGCGTTCAAAGGTGAGTAGCAAAGAGTTTGAGTTTGAATTCGTGCGTACGGAGGCACAGACGGCAGATTTTCTGACTAAGGTGTTACCAAGGGCTAATTTTGAGCGTTGCAAGAGAGAGGTTGGGATACGTACCTTGGCTGAATTGCAGGGGAGTGTGGTGCAGGCCTAGAGGTGGTTCAAGGTGAAACGTACGAGGGAGCGTGCATAAGCTGGTGGTTAGCAAACCACAGGGGAGATTGTTGAAGGTGGTTGGCTAACCATGACCTAGAACGACCTAACGCGATCTACATCGACCTAAGAAGAATTCGGTTTGACGAGCTGTGACTAAGGGAAAGCGAGGACCTAAGAAGAAGAGGAGCTACCTATGTTGGGACGGTGGAAGGAGAAACACGGTAGCGGCGCGACCTGCAGTGGGAATCGAAGAGAAGGAGGGGAAGTGTGCAGAAATGGAGAAGAAAACAGCTGAAATGTCGAGATTCCAAGCGACGTGAAGAGAAGTCACGCCGGGTCAAAGGCGCGTCCAAGGAAGTCTGATTCGAACTCGAGGCGCGTTCGGTGCATGGTTGGATTTGGAAATTGAGCCGAGTACAACTCAGCTCGAAATTAGGCGCGGCGCGAGGGCGAAATCAGAAATCCTTTTGCTTATAACTTGCTTTGTGTTTTCTGTTTTTGCATGCCTTCTTCAATGAAATTACTTGAACTTTCTGCCTTGGCGTTTTCCAGCAAATTCCTTCACACAGTTGGGGCCAGAGCTTCATATGCTTGTTACTAAGACTCTAAATAGTCTTCATGGTCTAGACTAAAGGCTGCGCACGTACAAGAGCGATCCGCGCAGTGGCGGAGCGCATGGAGCTCCCCGTGGACGTGCTCCCCGCGCACCCCGACGGCTGCGCGCTGCTGGGCGACGCCGACCGCCTCCTGCGCTCCGCGCCGCGCGAGCACGTGGAGCGCGACGGGTGGCAGCGGTGGCGATGGCACACGAAGCTGTCGATGGACTTCGCATACGCCGTGCGACAGTGCCTGGCGACGCGCCCGCGCTACGTGCTGCTGCTGCAGGACGACGCGTTCCCCGCGCGGCTGTGGGACGTGGGCATCGAGCGCTTCATGGCGCGCGACCTGCGCGGCAAGGCGCCGTGGGACGTGCTGTCGCTGTACTACCCGCGCTCGTACCGCTGGAACCTGCAGCACGCGCAGGAGTACGACATCCCCTGCTGCGCGCAGTCGCTGCTCTTCTCCGCCCGCTCCGCCGCGGAGGCGGTGGCGCACGTGGAGCGCGGAGTGACGCGCGCGCCCATGGACCTGCTGCTGCACGAGTTCATCGGCGGCGCGGCGGAGGGCGGGCGGCAGCGGCGCGCGTACGTGCACGTGCCGTCGCTGTTCCAGCACACGGGGCGCGTGCGGTCGACGGGGCAGGGGCGCGAGAAGGCGAGCTTCCACGAGGACGTGCAATTCCCCGACGAGCGCGTCGATGACCCGTACCGCGCGGAAGAGAAGCTCGCGCTGCTGCGGGGAAATGCGGGGGTGCGGCGCGCGGAGGGCGCGTGCGGGCAGGTAGAGCCCGACGGATGGCACGAGTTCCTGGAGAAGCAGCAGCAGGACTTGGCGCAGCAGATGGCGGCCGCCGTGCACGGCGGAGGCGGCGCAGGGGATGTCGCCGGCGCGCGGAGATCCGAGGACGAGCGAGGAGCGGCGAGTGGAGAGGAGGAGCGGAGCAGCGGGCAGCGGCAAGGAGCAGGAGGGGGTGAAGAGGATGCAGGGGTGGCATTGTCGAGTCTGCAGCAGGTGCCGTGGGAAGGCGAGAGCGCTGAGAGCGCGGGGCTGCGGCCAAAGCTGCGGGCGGGGGTGAGCGGCGACGTGCTGCGGCGGCACTTCCTGATGAAGGAGATGGTCATGGCGCCCGCCCTGGCGGACACGATCCTGGCGCCCGCCCTTGGGCACGCGGATCGCGCCATGCTGCAGAGGTGACTGCTGCTGACCGCGCGAGCACACCTGGGTGGCGTACCTGGGCTGCTGCCTGTAGCATACTAGGCGATACTAACCGACTTGTATAGTGATTTGTAGTGTTACTACTGCTAGGCACGACTAACCCGTTGATGCTGTAGTGCCCCTTATATTGTTATTACTTACCTGAACTGTATTGAAATGTTACTCCCGTATTGTGCGAAGAGAGAAGTGAATGATCACGAATCACGACGAGAGAATGCCCCGTCCTGGGTGAGATTATAGCGAGCGCCAATTCGAGAGATGGCAGCATACGTATAGTTACGGGGTTGCATAGCACCGGTAGCCACTAGTACCGTTGGGCTAGTCAGGCCATTCTAATTAGTGGGCGATGAGGGAATGGGGCGAGTAGGTCATGACGGATGCCGGTCGGGGTCGCGCACATCTAGTCGCGCACAGTGTCCGCCGCCTCCTGTCCTCCGTACCACGTGGTGCTTCCACGGGGCCCAGATTAGGGTAATTTCCGAAACGTCATCTCGAACGCCACGCGCCGTTTTCAAGACGGGCTTGTCGGAGAGCACCGATTTCGCGATCCCGCCGTCAATGTCGTTCGTAGCCGCGCGTGTCGCCCTAGATGCCTCCGCACCGTCGCGCGACGCGGCGTGGACCTGACTCGCGAGATCGATCGAATCGTTGCGGTACGGGGAGCGCGAGTGGGTGTAGTCGACTCGAGCGGCCGTGACCCCCGGCGCTAGTCGCGCGCACACGCGAGATTGGCGGGGAAGGTTAGGCGATTTCTCAAGCCGCACCCGTCTGGCGACTGTCGCCCTTATTCGTCGCCGCCATGCATCGTCGCTCGTCGCGCGCGCCCGCGGGCGACGCGGGCAGTCGCAGGGCGCGGCTGTACCTCGTGGCTGCCGCCGCCCTGCTCGCCCTGGTGAGGCGCGTCCGCATCGCGCATGCCGTCCTTGCCATTCATAGTCTAGTCGCCACCCACCCTCCACCCACCCTCCACCCAGCTTGTCCCCCCCATGTGCGTCCACGGCCACCCACTGCCATACCGCCGCGCACTGCTCCACTCCACCCACGTCTTTGCACCTCCCACCTCGTTGCACCTCCCTCACTTGCCCATCGCCTCCCACCATCTCTCGTGTCACCATCTCGTTTCCCTCAGCCTTCCGTACCTTGAGCCTCCCCGCGTCTTCCTCTCCTCTCCCCGTTCCCCCCACTCTCACTGTCTCATCTCCAACCCCCAGCCGCTGTTCACCCCCTCACGCTGCCATGCGCTTCGCCTGAATCACGGCACAGCACCCTTCCCCCCTCCTCTCTCCCCCCACCCCGCTGGCAGGCGCTGCTCACCCACCTGCGCACGCGCGCTCTGCTCTGCCCGCCCCCACCACTGCCCCCACACGCGCTGCCAGAGTCGCCGGACGACACAGCACCCTCGTCTGCACGCATGCTGCCTCCCACCGCGGAGATGGGCACACAGGGCGGGAGCGCTGCGCAGGAGACAAGCAAGGTGGGGCAGGAGCAGCAAAGGCAGCAGCCGCAGCAGCAGCAGGCGGGGAGGGAGGGCGGGCAGCGTGAGTCAGCAGCGGACCTGGCTTCCCTGCGGGCGTCACTGGCTGCATCCCGCTCGCCACAGGACTGCTGGAGCCGAACCGAGATGCACGCGTACATGCCGGTGAGAGGGGTGCCTGCTTGCCTGCCTGCCTGCTGCCTTGCCACTCGTCGCCACTAGCTAGCTCTTTTGCTGCTGCACCTGCAGCCGCACTCAAGCCCTGACTACACTCACGCTAATCACCTCTCTGCCTGTCTGCTTAACCCCTCTCGCGCCTCTCTCCTTGCGTGCTGCGCCCCACAGCCCGCCCACTCCCCCGCCCCCTCTGCAGCCTTCACCCACCTTCTGCGGCGTTACCAAGCCTTGCACCGCCGCTGCACCGCCCGCCTTGACTTCAAACGCGGCCTGCCGCCCGCTGATGCCTTGAGGTGCGCTCATGCATTGATGCATCGACGTGGCTGGGGCCTTGAGGTGGGGTGGTGGGCGGTAGGTAGGAGCACAGCAAGACGGAAGCATTCTCCTGGCGCCACGGCCTCACCTGGCTGCCTCACTGCCTGTGTGCGTGTGTGTGTGCTGGCAGAGCGGTGGTGGCGGCAGGGAGTGCGGAGGGCCACGCTCCGTGCCAGTACCTCTTCTATCGGGACTCCATTGCCGGTCAGCCCTGCCCGCCTCTCGCCCTGCCTGCCTCTCGCCCTGCCTGCCTCTCGCCCTGCCTGCCTCTCGCCCTGCCTGCCTCTCGCCCTGCCTGCCTCTCGCCCTGCCTGCCTCTCACCCTGCGCTGCATCTGCTGCCTCTGTTGCGGTGCCACATCTGCTGCGTCACCCACATCTTCTGCATCTGCAGCGTCGGCGTTCGCTCTGCTGTTGTGGTACTACCTTGGCAGATTCAGCTTCCAGTGTGCGAGACCGTCCCGTCTTCACTCATCGCTTCTCCCCTCTGCCCTCCCCACATCGTCCCACATCTCGACACTAACCCTTCCACTCCCCCCCCCATGGCTACAGGAGTGGGCAACAGCATACTGGCGCTGGTGTCGGCCTGCACGCTAGCGCTACTCACCAACCGCACGCTGCTGCTCTCCGCTGCCCCCTTCCCCGCCACCGCCCCCCTTCCTTCTCCAGGGGTGGGCAACCGCATACTGGCACTCGTCTCCGCGTTCACACTAGCGCTGCTCACTAACCACACGCTGCTGCTCTCCCCCATCGCCCTGCATGTCGCCATCCTCCCTTCCCCCATGCCTGCAGGGGTGGGCAACCGCATACTGGCGCTCGTGTCGGCATTCACGCTAGCACTACTCACCAATCGCACACTGCTGCTCTCCACTCATCTCCCTGCATGTCGCCATCCTCCCTTCCCTTATTCTCCCTCCAGGAGTGGGCAACCGCATGTTGGCGTTGGTATCAGCCTTCACGCTAGCGCTGCTCACCAATCGCACGCTGCTGCTGTCCGCAGCCTCCTTTCCCGCCACCGCCTTCTGCCAGCCCTTCAACGCCTCTGATTGGACCATCCCTGCCGCCCACTTTGAGTGAGCCCACCATCCCTGCCGCCCACTTTGAGTGAGCCCACCATCCCTGCCGCCCACTTTGAGTGAGCCCACCATCCCCGCCGCCCACTTTGAGTGAGCCCACCATTCCTGCTCACCACTTTGAGTGAGCCCACCATCCCTGCTCACCACTTTGAGTGAGCCGCCTCCCAAACTGCTTCAAGCAACCGTTTTCCACCTGCTTGCTCTTTCCTGTCCGTCACTCATCGATGATTGCGATCGTCGTGTGTCCTATGCCATGCCTTCTGCCCGCATTGGCATGTGTGCGTGTGCATGTGTGGGTGTGCATGTGTGGGTGTGCATGTGTGGGTGTGCATGTGTGGGTGTGCATGTGTGCGTGTGCATGTGTGGGTGTGCATGTGTGGGTGTGCATGTGTGGGTGTGCATGTGTGGGTGTGCATGTGTGGGTGTGCATGTGTGGGTGTGCATGTGTGGGTGTGCATGTGTGGGTGTGCATGTGGGGGTGTGCATGTGGGGGTGTGCATGTGGGGGTGGGCCGTATGGCAGGGCCATAGTGAGGGATGTGGGTAAGGACGCCAAGCCCAACGAGTTCCCTCCCTCCAACCGCTCCCTGCACCTCGACTACCCGTGAGCAACGACTACCCGTGCCATCACTCCCTGCCATGAGCTTCGGTATCAATCATGGCGTCTGTACCCTCCATACAATGTGTGCCAGGCATGCCATCCATGCCGCCTCTGCACATGCCATCTATCCCCAAAACGTCTCACTCACTCTACCATGCACATTGCCATGAGTGGCCATGCCTCGTCTCTCCCCTCATCAACCCCACTCCTGGCTGGCAGGAGCGACTTCTGGTGGAACGTGGTGTGCTTTGTGAGACGTCTCAAAAACAATATTTTCTGCGTCTCCCATCTCATCAACCCCACAATCGAGTGGCAGGAGCGGCTTCTGGTGGAACGTGGTGTGTGACGACGAGCAGCAGCGCATGGCACGCACGCCCGTGCTGCTCTTCACGTCCTACTTCTACACTCTGCCTGCCCTCTACTTCCGCCCCTCCTTCCAAGTACTGCCACTGTCCTCCACATGCCACGTCTTCTCTCTCGCTACCATTCCTCCTCCCATATGCTCACCCTCTCATGCCTCCCCCCTCGCACCTTTCCAACACTGCCTCTTGTTCCACCGTCGCTCTGCCTGCCCGTGTCATGCCCCTCTGCCTGCTGCACCTGCGCAGCCTGCTCTTCCCCTCAGTGCGCCCGCCCTCACCGCTACCCACACCACCAGGCCGCCCTCACCGCTACCCACACCACCTCCATCTCACACGACCCCACCACCAGGCCGCCCTGGACAGCTGGTTCCCGGACCGCCGCCCGTTCACACATGTAGCGCGCTGGCTGCTGCATCCGGCCAACTTCCTCTGGCTCGCCGTCTCGCAGGCCTTCTCCGCCTACCTCTCCCCGCACAGCCCCCGCCTCGCCCTGCAGGTCCGCCCGCATGCCCCTGCCTCCTCCCCGCACCTCATCTCATCCTCTCTCATTCCCCGCACCTCATCTCATCCTCTCTCATTCCCCGCACCTCATCTCATCCTCTCTCATTCCCCGCACCTCATCTCATCCTCTCTCATTCCCCGCACCTCATCTCATCCTCTCTCATTCCCTGCACCTCATCTCATCCTCTCTCATTCCCCGCACCTCATCTCATCCTCTCTCATTCCCCGCACCTCATCTCATCCTCTCTCATTCCCCGCACCTCATCTCATCCTCTCTCATTCCCCGCACCTCATCTCATCCTCTCTCATTCCCCGCACCTCATCTCATCCTCTCTCATTCCCCGCACCTCATCTCAGCCTCTCTCATTCCCCGCACCTCATCTCATCCTCTCTCATTCCCCGCACCTCATCTCATCCTCTCTCATTCCCCGCACCTCATCTCATCCTCTCTCATTCCCCGCACCTCATCTCATCCTCTCTCATTCCCCGCACCTCATCTCAGCCTCTCTCATTCCCCGCACCTCATCTCATCCTCTCTCATTCCCCGCACCTCATCTCATCCTCTCTCATTCCCCGCACCTCATCTCATCCTCTCTCATTCCCCACACCTCATCTCATCATCGTCTCTCAAGCCCTGCACCTCATTCCTGCATGGCTGTGCCGCCACCCTCACGTCTGCTTCTGATCAACCTTCAACCACCCTCCTCCCTGCTCCCTGCTTCTAGCCATGCCCCCCCCCTCACATAACCCTGCCTGCTCACGTGCGCCACCCTCTCCATGCGGCCCTGCCATGGCCCCTCGCCCCTCCCCCTTCCCCCTGTGCATGAAGGGATCAGATCCGCCCAGTTGAGGAGGCGGAGGAGGACATCATGCCGCGCATGCTCACCTGCATGCTCATGTGCGTCCCCCCTTCGCACTGCCCTGCCACCAACCCCTCCTGTCCCCTGTGTGCATGCCCCCCCGCCCTGCCGCCCCCTCAGATCCGCCCAGTGGAGGAGACGGAGGAGGACATCGTGCCGCGCATCCTCACCTGCGCGCACTCCATCGCGCGCCTCCTGCCCGCCGTGGGGCTCAACGATTACGAGGACGGCGCTGCCATGGTGGGTTGGCAGTGAGGGCGATGGATCATTGCTCACTCTGCTTCTGCATCATGTGCCCCTCTCTGCTTCCCCCTTGTTCCTCACCTGCGCCACCGCCATCGCGCACCTCCTGCCCACCGTGGGGCTCAGCGACTATGCAGACGGAGCTGTCATGGTGGGTGGGTTGGCAGTGAGGGCGGTGATGCCATGGTGGGTGGGTTGGCAGTGAGGGCGGTGATGCCATGGTGGGTGGGTTGGCAGTGAGGGCGGTGATGCCATGGTGGGTGGGTTGGCAGTGAGGGCGGTGATGCCATGGTGGGTGGGTTGGCAGTGAGGGCGGTGATGCCATGGTGGGTGGGTTGGCACTGAGGGCGGTGATGCCATGGTGGGTGGGTTGGCAGTGAGGGCGGTGATGCCATGGTGGGTGGGTTGGCAGTGAGGGCGGTGATGCCATGGTGGGTGGGTTGGCAGTGAGGGCGGTGATGCCATGGTGGGTGGGTTGGCAGTGAGGGCGGTGATGCCATGGTGGGTGGGTTGGCAGTGAGGGCGGTGCCATGGTGGGTTGTGAGCACCTTAAACTGTACTCGTGCCGCTACCCATCTGCCCCTGCATGTCCCTCTCTTTTCCCCTTGTTCTTCGCATGTGCCTCTGCTGAGTGCCCTTCCCGCAGTTTCACGCATCCACCAATGCCACCACCACCACCGCCACCACCACGGGTGAAGGCCCACCGGCAGCAGGCCATGGGCGGTCAGCGGCGGTGATTGTGGCGTCGCTGAGCACGCGCTTCGGGCAGCAGCTGCGGCTGCGATTCGTCAACAACCCCTCTGCTGATGGCTCGCTCATCGCCGTGCACTGGTGGGTGATGGCTTCACATGATGCTCCGTGCATTCCATAGGCATACGCCTCACCACACCACCCTGGCATGGCATGGCAGATGATGCAGCACCATGCCATGCCTTAATCTCCCCGTGCGCTCACCCACATGCTGTGCGCTCACCCCCATGCTGTGCGCTCACCCCCATGCTGTGCGCTCACCCCCATGCTGTGCGCTCACCCCCATGCTGTGCGCTCACCCCCATGCTGTGCGCTCACCCCCATGCTGTGCGCTCACCCCCATGCTGTGCGTGGCAGGGTGCATGCGGAGGAGAGTCAGAAGTTTGACTGGCCTCACTTCGGCACGGCTGTCATCGACATCTGGCTGCTCGCCCTCTGGTGAGACATCTGGCTGCTCGCCCTCTGGTGAGACATCTGGCTGCTCGCCCTCTGGTGAGACATCTGGCTGCTCGCCCTCTGGTGAGACATCTGGCTCCTCGCACTCTGGTGAGGCCCGCGCCCCTATCCAGAGCAGCGCGCACATTGCAGTGCAACCCAACGCAACTGCAAGGCTGTTCGAATCACAGATTTGGGCAGCTATGCCCCCGCGTGCCCCTCCGATGATCCTTGCATGTGCGTGCCCACCCGCCTGTGTGTGCTCACCCGCCTGTGTGTGCCCACCTGCCTGTGCGTTCCCACCTGCCTGCACGTGCCCGCCCGCCAGCGACTCCTTCCTGGTGACGGAGGGATCAACACTTGGCATGGTGGCGGCGGGGCTGGCGGGCGTCTTGTTTTGAGGCGCCTCAAAACATGCTCACCTGCCTGTGTGTGTCCCTCCACCCCTCTGCCCGTGCTGCTCACCTGCATGCATGGCAGCGACTCGTTCCTGGTGACGGAGGGGTCAACACTGGGCATGGTGGCGGCGGGGCTGGCGGGCGCCACGCCGCACATCATGAACATCATGCTCGACACCTCCACCAGCCATGACTGGCGCTCCAATGGCCGCCCCGAGTGCCAGCTCGGTGGGGCGGAGCCGTGCCTCAAGACGCACCACGGGCACGCTCAGGTGGGGTGGTCATGCTGAGGTGGGCAGGGCATGCTGAGGCGCGGGTGTGCAGGGCATGCGCGGGTGTGCAGGGCACTGAGGCACATACCGCGTTACCTTGTTCTGTTGCTTCTTTTCCTCTGCACCTCTCTCCACCACTTGCTGTCCCCTCCATCACATAATCTGCGTCTGTCTTCTTGGTATCTGCTGTCCTCTCACTCCGTTTGCTCTTCTTCATGCACGATGCATGTCTCTCCATCCGCACTTGTCGCATCTCATGCGTGCCTCCATCGCAGTGTGTCACCTCCAGTAGCCCTCACTACGGGCCCCCACTGCAACTGTGCCACGGGACAGGCAGAGGATTCTCCCTTGTGCCACCTGAATCGCCCCCACTATCGTTTGAGGCATGGTTACAAAGTGTTGGGGAGGCCTCAGCTGTCACATGAATGAACCTCAACGTAATGTGCAAGCACAGCATAGCAGACATTTTTGCCCAGTCAACATCCATTAGCTCGGTCCGATTTCCCAAGCTTCACTACGGGTTTTCGTCACGCTCCCCTGGATTCAATAAAGTTAGGTTCTTGCCTCCGCCCCACCTACCTACCTAACTGCTCCAGTGCCCTCTAACGAAAACCCCTTTATCGACCCCCGCTCTAGCGACCCCCCCTCTAGCGGCCCCCCTCTAGCGCCCTCTAGCGCCCCCCCTCTAGCGCCCTCCTTCGACATAGCCCCTTCTCTTCTCCCACTCCCCACCCTCCCATGATGCCCTCGCTCGTTTTTTCCCACTCTTCCTTCGGTCCCTCCAGCCATGTCTTTCTCCCATCATTCCTAAGCCCTGCAGCCAGCAGCCACACCTGCCCTATCTGCAGCAGCACCACCAGCAGCAGCACCAGGACCATCAGCAGCAGCAGGCATGCCACTCAGTCTCCTACCACCACCACCACCACCAGCCGGACCATCCAAGCTTCCAACACTACCCCTTTCAACCGCTTCACACCTGCACACACCGTCTCAGCCTCACACGCCTTTGCCGGGTGCAGCAGCAGCAGCAGGTGGGAAGGGTGCTACTAGCGGCAAGGCACTTCAGAGGTCCAGGTCAGGGCCGTGGTGACAAAAGGTTCACTCTCGCTGCCTGGTCTCGCTTGGTTTGCATTGAGAGGAGCACTCACTCGGCAGTGAGACCATGCCGTGAGGAGGGGAGCACTCACTGCTTGGTTTCGCTTGATAAAGGAAGGGCACAGCACAGAGTGTTCAGCTGAATGCATTGTTCAAGCTAAAATGGGCTTCTAGAGAATGTGAAACATTGGGTTGGAAGCATTGTCCTAAAATCAGATGAATTTGAAAGAGATGAGAGGAATCAATGCAGCAAGCTTCGAATACGTGTAACAAACACGAAGTGTGGATTCAGGATAGTGGTAGGTAGGTGAATTTGCAGCGCAGAAGATGACGCTAAGAATGCACACATAAGCTGTTGCACTGCTAACCACATGTGTGCACAGCACATGACGTGACTTGATTAAGTGCCTTAGAGCATTGGAATGACAGAATCAGCTTGCTAACACAACTCTTCCCAAATCGTTGCAGTTGTTGCCAGGATGGCCCAGTCATAAGCAACAGCCGCCACCACATCTGTGAATTTGCGAACATGGCATGTGTACTGCATCCATCACATGTAGCCAGAGCTTGCCTTGGCCCGAGAATGGCGACGAGAGAGAGATCGCGAGCACATGTATGGGAGACAGGGCTCGTCTCGCTTAGCACCGTAATCGCAACACCAGATTCAGGTGCTCTACCAAGATGGTTCTACCATGAAAACCCAACCTTCCTCAACCCGGTCTCTTCAGCTTAGAAAGCCGTTTTGTCAAGCTCTGAAAGCTCGGGGCTCATGGGTGCTGAAACCGTCCCAAGCGCCAGAATTGGGGGAAAAGGGGTGGGGGAGGAGAGGGGAGGGGGGAATGTCATATTCAGTCATGTCAAATTGAATGACAAAAATGTAAAATCATGCGCTAGCTGCTCATCTATATAAATTGAGACTATTACTGTCAGCTGCAGCGCATGATGCCTGCTGGCATGATGCACGGATGCTATGATGGCATGATGACCTGCAGGCTGTAACGCAGCATAATCAATTGCAAATATCATGTTTATAAAAGAATGGTTAATCTGCATGATAAAATCCCATGGCCTAATGACAACATGTCAAGTGTCCCGTGTGATCATGATTTGTGTGATGTATGTCTCAACACATGCTAAAATGGAAGCTGGATGACTTATAGGATGATAAACTTATATGCTGAATGACTTATAAGATGATGAACTTATATGCTGAATGAGTTATATGACTTATAGAATGATAAACTTATATGCTGAATGACTCATAGGATGATGAACTTATATGCTGAATGACTCACAGGATGATGAACTTATATGCTGAATGACTCATGGGATGATGAATGCTGAATGACGCATAGGATGATGAACTTATATGCTGAATGACTCATAGGATGATGAACTTTTATGCTGAATGACTCACAGGATGATGAACATATATGCTGAATGACTCATGGGATGATGAATGCTGAATGACTCATAGGATGATGAACTTAATGCTGAATGACTCATGGTGCGATAGACTGTATGATTAGTCTCTCACGGTATGATGACTTGCATGCTAAAACTACAATGGCATGATGAAATGCCCAATGGCAATATGGTGAGTCAGTTGTATGCTGACGCCTGATGGCAATAG
This sequence comes from Closterium sp. Naga37s-1, assembly GCA_947471745.1. Classification (NCBI taxonomy): domain Eukaryota; kingdom Viridiplantae; phylum Streptophyta; class Zygnematophyceae; order Desmidiales; family Closteriaceae; genus Closterium; species Closterium sp. Naga37s-1. The sequence continues at coordinate 3,569,138 of CANJKZ010000830.1, forward strand.
ATTTTACATGTTGGATGCCTTATGACGTGAAATTAAGGCTGGATGTCACATTGCATGAATGCTGTTGGCTGAATCAGAGGGGGAGGGGAATGAAATACCCTACCCAGCCAAGCCAAATTGAATGACAATGAAAAAAAACATGCTCGCGCTGCTCATGTATGAAATCTGGAACATACCTGTCAGCTGCAGCATTGGATGCTTGGATGAAACTACCACTGGTAAATGCCTGGTTGCATGATGAATGCACACTGTAGTATACATATTTCAGAACGGATACCAGTACGTCAGAATGCATACCTGATGCAAATATATCAACGAATATTTCAGGATGCTCACAGACTAATGGTTTGGTCGCCTGTAGCACCACTGATGCTAACAAGCAGAATTGCAGGTAACCTGAACAGCTGCTGCTTTTCCGGAGAAGTTTGGTTTCACTATGTACACTGCATACAATGAAAGGAAAGAAACACGAAACTATACAAGCAGCAAACATATGGTACAAGACAAGAACGAACAGAGAGCACATTACAAGTCTCAAAAGATTTCAGTCCACGCATTTCCTTCACTTGGCACCAACTTCACTGGTGTTGGAGTTAGCGGAACAACTGGTGTGGGCCGGCCTTCCAACACGGCCTTCCGTATCCAGCATCAGCCAACACCGAGACACTCAATCAGCCTCTGAGATACTGCCGTGTCGTCAACTGAGTCAACGAGTCAAGGCAAGCAGCTGAGTCAAGGCAGTTGCACCAGGTTTGCAGGAAGGGAGCGGATGGAGGAGGTATCGCGCAGAACCAGCTGCTGCAGCTGGGAGAGGAACTCCGGCACGTGCTGCAACGCATTGCATTGGACCAATTCCAGTCTGCGCAGCCGAGACAGTGAGCGCATGCCTTCAGGTAGCGACGTCAGCTGAGGTGCGTGAAGCTTAAGTGACGTCAGCAAGAGCAGCTCCGTGACACCTCCTGGCAGTTCCTCTGGTGACCAAGAGAGAAGTTCCAGGTGTCGCAGCTGAGGCAAACCTGTTGCCAGGTTCTCTGGGAGGCTGAGGATACCCGGTGCCTCTATCAGCAAGCTGCGCAGGCGAGGGAGAGAGGTCAGGGGCACCGGGAGCTCCCGACTATCACCATCTAAACGCATGTCCAGCTGCTCCAGTACCGCTAGCTGCTCACCCACACACCGCACCCCGACGCAGTTGAGCTTCAACACCCTCAGCTGCGGCAGCCTGGAAATGTCAACAACATGGGAGGATCCTTCCCCGAAGGGCCCCAAAGCCAGGGTGTCAAGAGAGGGTGGCAATGCAGCAGGGAGTTGACCCAACTGCTTACAATTTGTCAGCTCAAGGCTCTTCAGCCCCACAAGCGTAACTAGACTTTCGGGTATTTCTAGGAGTGACTTGCAGCTGCTGATCTTCACTCTCTGAAGTCCTGTGAGCTGTAACAGTGAGGTGGGAAGCGTTCTGCTTGGAAGCTCGACTGTCCGGCAGTTATCCAGCTCAAGGCTTGTCAAGGAGGAGAGATTGGTGAAGAAAGCCGTGAGAGGAAGCGGGCATTCATGCAGCCTGAGAGCCTCCAGACTTGCAAGGGCCCCAACCTCCTTTTGCAACTCCAGTTTCTCTGATTTTTCGATGCACAGTACCTTAAGAGCGGTGAGGAGGTCAAAACCTGCTGGCAGCTGCGAAATCCAACCGCAATCAACTATGAAGAGTGTTTTGAGGGACGTGAGATGGCAGAAGGATGGAGGGAGGCTGTCGAGATTCAGTGTTTCCAGCACCAGCAGTTTGAGGGCGGGCAAGTGACCGAAGTTGTTGGGTAAGGTAAACGCATCGCACAAGGAGACGATGAGGGTCTCCAGACAGCTCAACGAAGTGAAGCCTTCAGGCAGGGTTCCCAAGCCATCGCACTCGCGAACCGTCAGCTTGCGAAGACGCGGCAGCAGGTCTCCAAAGTGGTCAGGAAAGCTCTTCAGCTCACTGCACTCGGTAATCAGCAGCTCCTCCAGCCCAGTGAACGGTGATGCTGATGAGAAGATGGGGTCTAAATCAGGGCAGGAAATACAGAATCTCAGTGACTTCAGGCAAGATGGCAGCGTCACGCTTGCAGGATCCGCTGGCTCATGATTTCTGTAAGGGGAGAAGGTGGAGAGATGGGCGAGCCGTGGGAGGCGAAGGAGGCTGGATAGGTGCTGGAAATTCAGGAGAAGGTGACACAGAGAGTGGTAAGAGCAGTTAGGTTAGTGAACCCGGGATTCTCCAATGCGGAAGCGATATCTACAACAAGAGTGTGTAGATGCCTCAATTGGAATAGGGAATCTGGTAGCTCTGTTACTTCGTGGAAGCAGAAGAGGGAAAGCTGCTCCAACCTGGGGAGGTTCAGGATGAAGCAATCCAAGCCATGCGTGGTTATCAAATGCTCCTCCTCGTTGACATGATGCTGAACCGGGTAGACTTCGCCCTGTTTGCAGGGTCGTGCAAAGCATCTCCCCACGTGGAGAGCCGTCAGCTTCGGGCATGAAGAGGCAAGGTGGGCAAGAAAGGCGTCGTCGACCGACTCGACGCTATTGTCGCTGAGATGCAGATGAGTTAAATTTGGGAAGCACGCAACGGCGCTTTTAAGATCTTCGCAGGACACCACGAGGTCCTCTTTGACGAGGAGCGAGGTCACGTAGAGCTTCGCTAGGCGACGCCAATGACGGCAGACGGACGCGATAAAGAGATTGTGAGCAACGTCAGCGGCCTGAGGAGGGGCTGGCATCGGCGTCTCAACTATCTTACATGCTCGGAATACACCATCACTGACAGGCGAGAATACGTAAGTGGAGGTCCACAAACTATCTATGTAGGAATTGCATGACGCTGGTTGCTCGAAAGACCGCCTTAGGATCGTAAAGAGAAGCTGGTCTGGCAGGCTATTAATGTTCGTGTCAGGCTCCATCCCGGAGGTCAAAGGTCAGATATGCGGAATCAGCAGACGATGAGCTAAGGAGTGGTAAGCAGTTGTAATGTCGCTTAAAGAAGCGTCACGAGGTATAGGAAGAAGCGTACTCACGGAGAGAGCAGATACTAACGAGGTGGGTCCAGATCTCCGCAAGACTAGCATACTGCATTCGTATTGCGATCTGCTGAGAGGAGAAACCAGAGAAGATGGTAGAAAAGCAACAGAAGGGAGGGCAAGGTGATGCAATGAAATGGAAGGGTGGAGGCGTGTTCGATATTGTAGCTCACTTCCCAACTACGACACTAAGTTCGACAAGCGAAACGAAACGGTGCAGGAAAAACCTGCGTGGCATCCGACTTGATTTCGGCTGATCCGAGAACCTTGGAACACCCTGGGGTCTACTCATGAATTCAGCTCTGTTGGATTGCTCTTAAAGCCCGAGTACAGCATGGCAATTTTCAAGTTCAAGATTCTTGAACTTGAAATCGCCAAAAACAGGGTTACCCTACTTGTTTTGAAGAAACTCTCGCGACCCCAGGCAATCGTCCTGCGACAACGGAACCCGAGTGCCCAAAAACAGAACTGACGCGATGATCGCCAACCATATGCACTTGTCCACCACTTACATAACTTGGACACCAAGTAGTACTCATAGACTAGGAGGCTCCAGGCAAAAACTAGCTCCAGTAGGCAAAAGCGAGTCGTTGAAAGGGTTTTTTTATGTGGGAAATATAAAGTAGGTATCCACCTCAACCATCTTTGTCACCGCACGCTCCGATCTCCCCCTCACGTCGGCAGTCTCGAGTAACAACCCGTTCACCCGCGGCACTTACGTTAGTGAATGATCTTCGCGCTACTCGCGCCGTGCATTCAATCTCGCGTCGCACTTGCTGCGAATTAGCCTCGTGTCACGATCGTACCGTTTAAGGTTCAGGTGACGCACGCTGCCGTTACCTGCGTATGTTCCCCCTCGTCGGTCGCTCTTTCCCACGTCATACCGCTTTCCTTGTCGCCCGCGCTTTCCCTCATCACCCTCGCCGACCCTCGCCGCCCTCGCCTCTTGTTGTCGCCCGCGCTTCCCGTCGTCGCTCTCGCTTCCCCGTCACCCGCACTTCCCGTCGTCGCTCTCACTTCCCCATCACCCGCGCTTCCCGTCGTCGCTCTCGCTTCCCCGTCACCCGCGCTTCCCGTCGTCGCTCTCGCTTCCCCGTCACCCGCGCTTCCCCTCGTCAACGGCGCTTTCCCTCATTCTCTCCGCTAGTCACCCAAGCTTCTTCTCATCTCTCTCTCTTCTCCTCAACGTCCTCGTTTCCCTCGTCGCCATAACACCCTCGCTTCTCCCCGTCGCCCTCGCCTCCCCACATACCCGCCTCCATCTCCCCCACCATACACCCGCCTTCCTCTACAGAACGCCCTCAGTGGGAGGGACAGAGGGGGAGGGACAGAGGGGGATGGCCCTCGTCACGCGCGCTTCTCCTCGTCACATGTTTCTCCCCTCGTCATGGCCCTTACAGATGGACGATAGCAAGGTATAGGACATGGGTATATCTATTGTATTTATTGATTTGAATTTTTTTCCACTGACAATTGGCATAAAATATGTTTATGTTTCCTAACGTTACAGCACTTAGGTTTTGTTGTCTTGAAGTGAAGTCTCACAAACGACCAAGCATAAGACAATTTGTTCATTTAGGATTTGAATGTACTGCCTCAGTGGAGTCGCACAAGAGTTTGGTGTGCACAGTGCACCCCAGTTCAGCCTCACGAGTGTTAGCACTGGAATTGGTGGGGCGACACCACAGCAGTGCTGTCGCACACTGGATCGTTCGCCCCACCCTGATTCTCGGAAACAGTAATTGCACAGTAGCGTGGCGAACCCAATTTCTCATCGCCTCTTGAATACGCTTTCGCTCCGCACAGATTCTCGAAATTCTTGTTATAAAGGTTTCGCCAACAATATTTCAACCTCACATAACTTGAATAATTACCATGCTGACCGCGGGCTTTAATTCCTGTGATAAACTCGCGATTTCGCACGCAGGCACGCTCTCCCTCGCGCCGCAAGGGATGCAACAGCAGCGGCAGGCAGGATCCGACGCACGAGGGTCAATTCGCGAGATCCCGTTCGGTTTCCCCTAGGATTTTGGTGCATTCCGCGTCGCATTGCGCACAGTCGTAACTATGCGCATGAGTGCCACGAGACAAAAGGAGCAGCGACATGTCTCTAATATTCTATAGCGTGTCCCGGTTCTAAACCGTGAGGGCGAAAGTTATGAAACCACGGGATGAGTGCACATGAGCAGGTTAGCTCTGGAAGATGATTCTACAAGGGAGGGCAGGGCAGCGGGGTGGAACCCCACGTTCCTCAACCATTCGCGGTTGAAGACACATCTCGTCTCATGTGGGCGATGTGTAACACGGAGCAACTCAATTGAACAGCGTTTGTCTTATAAGGGCGTGTTACGTACGTCGTTAGCCTCTGACGGTGGATCCAACCGGCCAATTAAAAAAATTGGAAAAACGTCTTGCTTGGTTTCCACCTCGGTATTGTGCGGTGATAAACGATCTTGCTTGGTTTCCACCTCGGTATTGTGCGGCAATCTTGCTCGGTTTTCTTGACCGTTGCTCGTCTTATTTATGCGTTTCACTTCAGCATCCTCGCGTTTGACGCGTCTCGCGACATCGAAGTCACCTCTCGGCATCAGTGTTCCGTGCGTGTGCTCTTGCGATGACTTTTGAGGCTGGAGGAAGGAGAGGGTGACTTGAGGTTGCCTGAAAAACGACTATACGAAGCAGTCATGGCTAATCAAGGCGTCAGTGCTGCGCGCGCACGTGCTCTTGCGCGCTCCGCGCGCATGCAGGCCCGAAGGCCGCGAAGTAGTGGGAGGCGACGCCGCTGTTAGTAGACAGCGCGAGAGGGTGGATGCGCGAGCAGCAGAGTGGGAGGGCCTTCAGGAAAGCTTCAGGAGCAAGAACGCGAGCCGCGATGGAGTTAAAAGCGCCGCGATCTGCGATCTGATCAGCTTCTCGCACTGCTCTTCCCTGCCCTTCTCTCGCGCTCCCATTTCGCGCGAAAGTGCGGACGAGGCGCGGGCGAGGGACGGACAGACGAGGCACCTCCGCGCGCGGAGGTAGAAATTCAGGATAAGGAAAACAATAAATTTGCGACTGTAATTCGCTGTGCGTGCGGAAGTGCGCGCGGAGGAGCGCGCGGGGCTGCACTCCGCCGTGACGTGGACGAGTGGGGTGCGGGGAGCGGAGGGTGCAGTGGGGAGGGGGGAGGTGGTGGGGGGAGGGCGCATTGGGAAGGGGGGAGATTCGCGGCGCTGCCCTTCGCCGCGTCGGACGTTGGTGCATGTTTGCCCTCACTCCCACACCTCTCTGCTTTTCGTGTTCTTCCCTGCCGACCCCCTCTTTCCGTCATCTCCCCCCTTCCTGCCCACCACACCCTCTCTGCCCGCCTCTCTCCAGCCCACTTCCCCCCACCCGCCTCTCCGTCTCTATCCGCCCTACCTGCCACCCTTCACCTCCCCCCTCTCCCCATTGTCCGACCCCCTCTGGCCCTCACCAGAGTGGCAGCAGCACGCACAAGATGCGGCGTGCCATGGGGCTTGTCAACCAGGGCAAGCTGGGGGCAAACAGGGCGTGGGGCAAACAGGGAGTGGGGGCAAGCAGGGAGTGGGGGCAAACAGGGCGTGGGGCAAGCAGGGTGTGGGGCAAAGAGGGTGTGGGTCAAGCTCCCTTCCCTTAGACCCCTACCCCCTCCCTCCTCCCAGTTTCTCGTTAGGGCTGGGTACGGCTCGTCCCTCTTGGGGGGTTACTGGTGGGCAGGGAAGTAAGGGAATTTTCGTCCAAATCGCAACCCTCCCCTCCCCCTCTCCTCCCCCTCCACTCCCCCGTCCGCTTCCGCTCCGTCTCCCCACCCCAGTTTCTCTAAGAGGCAGGGTATGGCTCGTCCCTTTCAGGGGGCATACCCGTCATGATCGCCGTCACTCAGCCGGGGAGAGCGGCAGTGCTGGCGACGGCCAAGCATGAGTTTTGATACGCCTCAAAAACTCTCTCCCCTCCGCTTCCTCTTCCTCCCTCCTTCCTCCCTTTCTCCCCCCTGCGTCTTTCGAGGTCCCTCAAAAGGCGGCGGCGGTGGTGGGCTGCCTCAAAATGCGGGATGGTGGTGGGTGGCGCTGCCTTCGCTGCCACGGATGAGCGGGCGGCATGCTGGCCCGCTGCCTGTTAAATCCGCGCTGAGGTGCGTGCGGAGGTGCATGCGGCGGTGCATGCGGCGATGCATGCGGCGGTGCATGCGGCGGTGCATGTGGAGGTGCGTGCGGTGCTGCCCTCTGCAGTGACAAACGAGGTGCGGTCCCCAGTTGAGGTGCATCGAGAGGGGATCGGGGAGGGGAGGGCGCGGTGGGGAGGGGAGGGCGCATTTGGAAGAGGGGGAGGTGGCCAGCGAAGGGCGCATTGGGGATGGGGGAAGGTGGGGAGGGGAGGACGCGGCGGGAACTGGGGGGCGGTGGGAAGGGGAGGGCGCAGTGGGGAGGGGAGTACTTTAGAGGCACCTCAGAAGGCGCTAAGGACGGGATGCGAGAGGAGGAGCGGGTGGGCGTTGCTGTGCCAGTCGTCTCCCGCAATGTCATCAGCAGCATCGACTCACGGCTTAGAAATGCCATCTCCCCCCCCTTTAAAGCCAAAATAACCCGAGGGCCCCATCCCCCTCCCTTCCCCCTCTGCTTCTTCTCCCTCTATCCTTCCACGGCTTCCCCTTGCCCACCCCCTTTTTCCCTTCCCCAGCTGCAGGTGCCAGCATTGTTGCTGTTGCTGCCAGCAGTGATGCCAACAGTGTTGCCATCACCACGCGCCTTCCCTGCCCCCATCACCGCACGCCTTCCCTGCAACCTTTTTGATCAGCAGCATTGCAGGTTCAAGAGGCAGGTGATGTAGGGGTGGGAGGCAAATGGGATGGGGGTGGGTGGGGGAAGGCGGTTGCGGCAGCTTACTGATGATTCTGAAACGAAGTATGAGGTACCACATTGGTGCAGGCCTCGAGTATGGGGTGTGAGCTCTGGTGGCACCAATCCTCCTCGCTCTACAGGCAGCTTCTCTAACTTCGACTATCTCGGTTGTGTATTTTCAGTCGCATGGTTGACTGAAACCTGTGACAACCTCGAAACAAAGAACAATCAGCTTGAAAAGAAATGCACTGACCTTGCAAATTATATGAAAGCGGTGAGCGAGGTAGCAGACTTCCCTGCCACTCCCCCAGAACCCCCATTCCTCTATCCTGGGCCCACCCGCATTTTCTTGAAAAATATTCCACAGCTTCCTGCACAGGTCCTCCACCCCCCTCTGCCTGGTCAGGAATACCAAACCCCTCTGAAGGGGCAGATTCCGCTGGGACGGAATGATGCAAGTGGGCAGTGTGGCGGAGTGTGGTAGAGCGTGGCAGAGCGTGGCAGAGCGTGGCAGAGCGTGGCAGAGCAAACAGAGGCGAGAAGCACAGCGAGGGGTGGGCCTGCAGGACCTCCAGCAGCGAGCGGTGTGCTGCCACTAGGTACTCCGCTTTCCCACCGTCGCTGGCGAGGTGGCGAGGTACTATGCTCTCCGTACTCCGCTTTCCGACCGTGGTGGCGAGGTGCTTGAAACGAGCTGCCTCGTCGGGGTGCGATGCAAAGCGCGCCAACAGTGGCAGCGCTGCGGGATGAGCACAGTACAGTGGGTGGATGGCGTGGATGGGGGGAGAGAAGGAGGCCGCGTTAGGTCATCACATGGGATGGCATAGCACAAAACGGCATGAAATGGTGGGAATGCGGAGAGAAGGTATGGGGGAAAGAATGTGGCAGAAACAGAGTCAGAGTGAAACGAGCAATGAGGGGTGTGGCGCATGGGGTACGGTTGCAGTGAGATGTGGTTGCATGCAGTGGGGCGAGGCGGCCATACTGCAGGTGAGTGCAGGGCGAGAGGTCGAGGTCCACATGCAGAGTGGAACGACCCAAATGGGGACCCTGGAGCTCCTCACCATTGCCAGCCGCGCCCTGCCTCACCATGCAGAATACATGCCACACGCATGCCACACACACGCCACACACACGCCACACACACGCCACACACACGCCACACACACGCCAGCCACACGCTAGACACACGCCAGAAACACGCCAGACACACGCCATGCACACGCCAGACACACTACAGACACACGCCAGACACATGCCATACACATGCCACAAACACGCCACACACATGCCACACACACGCCACACACACGCAACACACATGCCACACACAGGCCACACACATTTCACACGCATGCCACACACATGCCACACACATGCAACACACATGCCACACACATGCCACACACATTCCACACACATGCCACACACATGTCACATTCCACACAGCATGCCACACTTGTGGGGGCCAGTGGGGCGAGGCATGGAGTGCAGGGGTGGCATGGAGAGGGGGGTGAGGCAGGGGGGGTGCAGGGGGAGTCGGCCTCACCTCACCACGCCTTGCAGTCGCCCTCTATGCATTGGTCGTTGCCTTGCCCCACCTCCGCCACACGCTTCCCGCCTCCCCAACAACGATCACAGGTGGGGGAGTTATGAGGGGGAGATGGCGGGATGGTGGTGATGGTGAAGAAAAGGGGTTGATGAAAGTGGCGAGTCACACCAAGAGGAGACCGCACCCCGTGCCAAGGCACGCCTCTCCAAGGTGACTTTCTTAGCTAACTTTGTCAGGTTTGGGATGATGGCAAGGCAAGGCGGGGGAAACAACGTACCGAGGGCAGTGAGGTGCTTGTCGAACGTCTGGCCCATCTGCAGGCAGCAGCACACACACAGAGAGCAAAGGGGGGTGGGGCGTGGGGGAGGACGAGTTGGAAATGGGGCGAGAAAAGTGAAAGGTGAAGGGTGAGGAGCCGAGGGTGCCAGACGAGAGAGGAAAGAAAGAGGAGAGAGGGAGGGATGGGGAGAGAGGGTGAGAAGGGAAGAGAGGAAGGAAGGTTGATCTGGAAAGCGGGAGAATGGGGCGGGGTGATGGAAAGCGGGAGAATGGGGCGGGGTGTTGGAAAGCGGGAGAATGGGGCGGGGTGATGGAAAGCGGGAGAATGGGGCGGGGTGATGGAAAGCGGGAGAATGAAGCGGGGTGATGGAAAGCGGGAGAATGGGGCGGGGTGATGGAAAGCGGGAGAATGGGGCGGGGTGATGAAAAGCGGGAGAATGGAGCGGGGTTATGGAAAGAGGGAGAATGGGGCGGGGTGATGGAAAGAGGGAGAATGGGGCGGGGTGGTGGAAAGAGGGAGAATGGTGCGGGGTGATGGAAAGAGGGAGAATGGGGCGGGGTGATGGAAAGAGGGAGAATGGGGCGGGGTGATGGAAAGCGGGAGAATGGGGCGGGGTGATGGAAAGCGGAAGAATGGGGCGGGTGATGGAAAGCGGGAGAATGGGGCGGGGTGATATAAAGAGGGAGAATGGGGCGGGGTGATGGAAAGCGGGAGAATGGGGCGGGGTGATCGAAAGCGGGAGAATGGGGCGGGGTGATGGAAAGCGGGAGAATCGGGCGGGATGATGGAAAACGGGAGAATGGGGCGGGTAGCTGGAAAGCGGGAGAATGGGGCGGGGTTATGGAAAGAGGGAGAATGGGGCGGGGTGATGGAAAGCGGGAGAATGGGGCGGGGTGATGGAAAGAGAGAGAATGGGGCGGTGTGATGGAAAGAGGGAGAATGGGGCGGGGTGATGGAAAGAGGGAGAATGGGGCGGGGTGATGGAAAGAGGGAGAATGGGGAGGGGTGATGGAAAGCGGAAGAATGGGGCGGGGTGATGAAAAGCGGGAGAATGGGGCGGGGTGATGAAAAGCGGGAGAATGGAGCGGGGTTATGGAAAGAGGGAGAATGGGGCGGGGTGATGGAAAGAGGGAGAATGGGGCGGAGTGATGGAAAGAGGGAGAATGGGGCGGGGTGATGGAAAGCGGGCACAGAAAGGGGCGGGGTGATGGAAAGAGGGAGAATGAGGCGGGTGATGGAAAGTGGGAGAATGGGGTGGGGAGATATAAAGAGGGAGAATGGGGCGGGGTGATGGAAAGCGGGAGAATGGGGCGGGGTGATGGAAACCAGGAGAATGCGGCGGGGTGATGGAAAGCGGGAGAATCGGGCGGGATGATGGAAAGCGGGAGAATGGGGCGGGGTGCTGGAAAGCGGGAGAAAGGGGCGGGGTTATGGAAAGAGGGAGAATGGGGCGGGGTTATGGAAAGAGGAAGAATGGGGCGGGGTGATGGAAAGAGAGAGAATGGGGCGGTGTGATGGAAAGAGGGAGAATGGGGCGGGGTGATGGAAAGAGGGAGAATGGGGCGGGGTGATGGAAAGAGGGAGAATGGGGCGGGGTGATGGAAAGAGGGAGAATAGGGCGGGTGATGGAAAGCGGGAGAATGGGGCGGGTGATGGAAAGAGGGAGAATGGGGCGGGGTGATAGAAAGAGGGAGAATGGGGCGGGGTGATGGAAAGCGGGAGAATGGGGCGGGGTGATGGAAAGCGGGAGAATGGGGCGGGGTGATGGAAAGCGGGAGAATCGGGCGGGGTGATGGAAAGCGGGAGAATGGGGCGGGGTGCTGGAAAGCGGGAGAATGGGGCGGGTTGATGGAAAGCGGGAGAATGGGGCGGGGAGATGGAAAGCGGGAGAATGGGGCGGGGTGATGGAAAGCGGGAGAATGGGGCGGGGTGATGGAAAGCGGGAGAATGGGGCGGGTTTATGGAAAGAGGGAGAATGGGGCGGGGTGATGGAAAGAGGGAGAATGGGGCGGGGTGATGGAAAGAGGGAGAATGGGGCGGGGTGATGGAAAGCGGGAGAATGGGGCGAGGTGATGAAAGCGGGAGAATGGGGCGGGTGATAGAAAGCGGGAGAATGGGGCGGGGTGATGGAAAGAGGGAGAATGGTGCGGGGTATGGAAAGCGGGAGAATGGGGCGGGGTGATGGAAAGCGGGAGAATGGGGCGGGGTGATGGAAAGCGGGAGAATCGGGCGGGGTGATGGAAAGCGGGAGAATGGGGCGGGGTGCTGGAAAGCGGGAGAATGGGGCGGGGTGATGGAAAGCGGGAGAATGGGGCGGGGTGATGGAAAGAGGGAGAATGGGGCGGGGTGATGGAAAGAGGGAGAATGGGGCGGGGTGATGGAAAGCGGGAGAATGGGGCGAGGTGATGAAAGCGGGAGAATGGGGCGGGTGATAGAAAGCGGGAGAATGGGGCGGGGTGATGGAAAGAGGGAGAATGGGGCGGGGTATGGAAAGCGGGAGAATAGGGCGGGGTGATGGAAAGCAGGAGAATGGGGCGGGGTGATGGAAAGCGAGAGAATCAGGCGGGGTGCTGGAAAGCGGGAGAATGGGGCGGGGTGCTGGAAAGCGGGAGAATGGGGCGGGGTGATGGAAAGAGGGAGAATGGGGCGGGGTGATGGAAAGCGGGAGAATGGGGGGGGGTGATGGAAAGAGGGAGAATGGGGCGGGGTGATGGAAAGAGGGAGAATGGGGCGGGGTGATGGAAAGAGGGAGAATGGGGCGGGGTGATGGAAAGCGGGAGAATGGGGCGGGGTGATGGAAAGCGGGAGAATGGGGCGGGGTGATGGAAAGAGGGAGAATGGGGCGGGGTGATGGAAAGCGGGAGAATGGGGTGGGGTGATAAAAAGCGGGAGAATGGGGCGAGTTGATGGAAAGAAGGAGAATGGGGCGGGGTGATGGAAAGAGGGAGAATGGGGTGGGGTGATGGAAAGTGGGAGAATGGGGCTGGGTGATGGAAAGCGGGAGAATGGGGCGGGGTGATGGAAGGGAGAATGAGGCGGGGTGATTGAAAGAGGGAGAATGGGGCGGGGTGATGGAAAGCGGGAGAATGGGGCGGGGTGATGGAAAGCGGCAGAATCGGGCGGACTGATGGAAAGCAGGAGAATGGGGCGGGGTGCTGCAAAGCGGGAGAATGGGGCGGGGTGATGGAAAGCGGGAGAATGGGGCGGGGTGATGGAAAGAGGGAGAATGGGGCGGGGTGATGGAAAGAGGGAGAATGGGGCGGGGTGATGGAAAGCGGGAGAATGGGGCGAGGTGATGAAAGCGGGAGAATGGGGCGGGTGATAGAAAGCGGGAGAATGGGGCGGGGTGATGGAAAGAGGGAGAATGGGGCGGGGTATGGAAAGTGGGAGAATAGGGCGGGGTGATGGAAAGCAGGAGAATGGGGCGGGGTGGTGGAAAGCGAGAGAATCAGGCGGGGTGCTGGAAAGCGGGAGAATGGGGCGGGGTGCTGGAAAGCGGGAGAATGGGGCGGGGTGATGGAAAGAGGGAGAATGGGGCGGGGTGATGGAAAGCGGGAGAATGGGGGGGGGTGATGGAAAGAGGGAGAATGGGGCAGGGTGATGGAAAGAGGGAGAATGGGGCGGGGTGATGGAAAGAGGGAGAATGGGGCGGGGTGATGGAAAGCGGGAGAATGGGGCGGGGTGATGGAAAGCGGGAGAATGGGGCGGGGTGATGGAAAGAGGGAGAATGGGGCGGGGTGATGGAAAGCGGGAGAATGGGGCGGGGTGATGGAAAGCGGGAGAATGGGGCGAGTTGATGGAAAGAGGGAGAATGGGGTGGGGTGATGGAAAGAGGGAGAATGGGGTGGGGTGATGGAAAGCGGGAGAATGGGGCTGGGTGATGGAAAGCGGGAGAATGGGGCGGGGTGATGGAAAGAGGGAGAATGAGGCGGGGTGATGGAAAGAGGGAGAATGGGGCGGGGTGATGGAAAGCGGGAGAATGGGGCGGAGTGATGGAAAGCGGGAGAATGGGGCGGGTTTATGGAAAGACGGAGAATGGGGCGGGGTGATGGAAAGAGGGAGAATTGGGCGGGGTGATGGAAAGAGGGAGAATGGGGCGGGGTGATGGAAAGCGGGAGAATGGGGGGGGGGTGATGGAAAGAGGGAGAATGGGGCGGGGTGATGGAAAGCGGGAGAATGGGGCGAGGTGATGAAAGCGGGAGAATGGGGCGGGTGATAGAAATTGGGAGAATGGGGCGGGGTGATGGAAAGAGGGAGAATGGGGCGGGGTGATTGAAAGCGGGAGAATGGGGCGGGGTGATGGAAAGCGGGAGAATGGGGCGGGGTGATGGAAAGCGGGAGAATGGGGCGGGGTGATGGAAAGCGGGAGAATGGGGCGGGTTTATGGAAAGACGGAGAATGGGGCGGGGTGATGGAAAGAGGGAGAATGGGGCGGGGTGATGGAAAGAGGGAGAATGGGGCGGGGTGATGGAAAGCGTGAGAATGGGGGGGGGGTGATGGAAAGAGGGAGAATGGGGCGGGGTGATGGAAAGCGGGAGAATGGGGCGAGGTGAGGAAAGCGGGAGAATGGGGCGGGTGATAGAAATCGGGAGAATGGGGCGGGGTGATGGAAAGAGGGAGAATGGTGCGGGGTATGGAAAGCGGGAGAATGGGGCGGGGTGATGGAAAGCGGGAGAATGAGGCGGGGTGATGGAAAGCGGGAGAATCAGGTGGGGTGATGGAAAGCGGGAGAATGGGGCGGGGTGCTGGAAAGCGGGAGAATGGGGCGGGGTGATGGAAAGCGGGAGAATGGGGCGGGGTGATGGAAAGAGGGAGAATGGGGCGGGGTGATGGAAAGAGGGAGAATGGGGCGGGGTGATGGAAAGCGGGAGAATGGGGCGAGGTGATGAAAGCGGGAGAATGGGGCGGGTGATAGAAAGCGGGAGAATGGGGCGGGGTGATGGAAAGAGGGAGAATGGGGCGGGGTATGGAAAGCGGGAGAATAGGGCGGGGTGATGGAAAGCAGGAGAATGGGGCGGGGTGATGGAAAGCGAGAGAATCAGGCGGGGTGCTGGAAAGCGGGAGAATGGGGCGGGGTGCTGGAAAGCGGGAGAATGGGGCGGGGTGATGGAAAGAGAGAGAATGGGGCGGGGTGATGGAAAGTGGGAGAATGGGGGGGGGTGATGGAAAGAGGGAGAATGGGGCGGGGTGATGGAAAGAGGGAGAATGGGGCGGGGTGATGGAAAGAGGGAGAATGGGGCATGGTGATGGAAAGCGGGAGAATGGGGCGGGGTGATGGAAAGCGGGAGAATGGGGCGGGGTGATGGAAAGAGGGAGAATGGGGCGGGGTGATGGAAAGCGGGAGAATGGGGCGGGGTGATGGAAAGCGGGAGAATGGGGCGAGTTGATGGAAAGAGGGAGAATGGGGCGGGGTGATGGAAAGAGGGAAAATGGGGTGGGGTGATGGAAAGTGGGAGAATGGGGCTGGGTGATGGAAAGCGGGAGAATGGGGCGGGGTGATGGAAGGGAGAATGAGGCGGGGTGATGGAAAGAGGGAGAATGGGGCGGGGTGATGGAAAGCGGGAGAATGGGGCGGGGTGATGGAAAGCAGGAGAATGGGGCGGGGTGATTGAAAGCGGGAGAATGGGGCGGGGTGATGGAAAGCGGGAGAATGGGGCGGGGTGATGGAAAGCGGGAGAATGGGGCGGGGTGATGGAAAGCGGGAGAATGGGGCGGGTTTATGGAAAGAGGGAGAATGGGGCGGGGTGATGGAAAGAGGGAGAATGGGGCGGGGTGATGGAAAGAGGGAGAATGGGGCGGGGTGATGGAAAGCGGGAGAATGGGGCGGGGTGATGGAAAGAAGGAGAATGGGGTTGGGTGATGGAAAGAGGGAGAATGGGGCGGGGTGATGGTAAGAGGGAGAGTGGGGCGGGGTGATGGAAAGCGGGAGGATGGGGCGGGGTGATGGAAAGCGGGAGAATGGGGCGGGTGATGGAAAGCGGGAGAATGGGGCGGGGTGATGGAAAGCGGGAGAATCGGGCGGGGTGATGGAAAGCGGGAGAATGGGGCGGGGTGATGGAAAGAGGGAGAATTGGGCGGGGTGATGGAAAGAGGGAGAATGGGGCGGGGTGATGGAAAGAGGGAGAATGGGGCGGGGTGATGGAAAGAGGGAGAATGGGGCGGGGTGATGGAAAGAGGGAGAATGGGGCGGGGTGATGGAAAGAGGGAGAATGGGGCGGGGTGATGGAAAGAGGGAGAATGGGGCGGGGTGATGGAAAGCGGGAGAATGGGGCGAGGTGATGAAAGCGGGAGAATGGGGCGGGTGATAGAAAGCGGGAGAATGGGGCGGGGTGATGGAAAGAGGGAGAATGGGGCGGGGTATGGAAAGCGGGAGAATAGGGCGGGGTGATGGAAAGCAGGAGAATGGGGCGGGGTGATGGAAAGCGAGAGAATCAGGCGGGGTGCTGGAAAGCGGGAGAATGTGGCGGGGTGCTGGAAAGCGGGAGAATGGGGCGGGGTGATGGAAAGAGAGAGAATGGGGCGGGGTGATGGAAAGTGGGAGAATGGGGGGGGGTGATGGAAAGAGGGAGAATGGGGCGGGGTGATGGAAAGAGGGAGAATGGGGCGGGGTGATGGAAAGAGGGAGAATGGGGCATGGTGATGGAAAGCGGGAGAATGGGGCGGGGTGATGGAAAGCGGGAGAATGGGGCGGGGTGATGGAAAGAGGGAGAATGGGGCGGGGTGATGGAAAGCGGGAGAATGGGGCGGGGTGATGGAAAGCGGGAGAATGGGGCGAGTTGATGGAAAGAGGGAGAATGGGGCGGGGTGATGGAAAGAGGGAAAATGGGGTGGGGTGATGGAAAGTGGGAGAATGGGGCTGGGTGATGGAAAGCGGGAGAATGGGCCGGGGTGATGGAAGGGAGAATGAGGCGGGGTGATGGAAAGCAGGAGAATGGGGCGGGGTGATTGAAAGCGGGAGAATGGGGCGGGGTGATGGAAAGCGGGAGAATGGGGCGGGGTGATGGAAAGCGGGAGAATGGGGCGGGGTGATGGAAAGCGGGAGAATGGGGCGGGTTTATGGAAAGAGGGAGAATGGGGCGGGGTGATGGAAAGAGGGAGAATGGGGCGGGGTGATGGAAAGAGGGAGAATGGGGCGGGGTGATGGAAAGCGGGAGAATGGGGCGGGGTGATGGAAAGAGGGAGAATGGGGTTGGGTGATGGAAAGAGGGAGAATGGGGCGGGGTGATGGTAATAGGGAGAGTGGGGCGGGGTGATGGAAAGCGGGAGGATGGGGCGGGGTGATGGAAAGCGGGAGAATGGGGCGGGTGATGGAAAGCGGGAGAATGGGGCGGGGTGATGGAAAGCGGGAGAATCGGGCGGGGTGATGGAAAGCGGGAGAATGGGGCGGGGTGATGGAAAGAGGGAGAATGGGGCGGGGTGATGGAAAGAGGGAGAATGGGGCGGGGTGATGGAAAGAGGGAGAATGGGGCGGGGTGATGGAAAGAGGGAGAATGGGGCGGGGTGATGGAAAGAGGGAGAATGGGGCGGGGTGATGGAAAGAGGGAGAATGGGGCGGGGTGATGGAAAGAGGGAGAATGGGGCGGGGTGATGGAAAGCGGGAGAATGGGGCGAGGTGATGAAAGCGGGAGAATGGGGCGGGTGATAGAAAGCGGGAGAATGGGGCGGGGTGATGGAAAGAGGGAGAATGGGGCGGGGTATGGAAAGCGGGAGAATAGGGCGGGGTGATGGAAAGCAGGAGAATGGGGCGGGGTGATGGAAAGCGAGAGAATCAGGCGGGGTGCTGGAAAGCAGGAGAATGGGGCGGGTTGTGGAAAGCGGGAGAATGGGGCGGGGTGATGGAAAGAGAGAGAATGGGGCGGGGTGATGGAAAGTGG
Organism: Closterium sp. Naga37s-1; assembly: GCA_947471745.1. Classification (NCBI taxonomy): domain Eukaryota; kingdom Viridiplantae; phylum Streptophyta; class Zygnematophyceae; order Desmidiales; family Closteriaceae; genus Closterium; species Closterium sp. Naga37s-1. The sequence goes on from CANJKZ010000830.1 coordinate 3,586,726, forward strand.
GAGAATGGGGGGGGGGTGATGGAAAGAGGGAGAATGGGGCGGGGTGATGGAAAGAGGGAGAATGGGGCGGGGTGATGGAAAGAGGGAGAATGGGGCATGGTGATGGAAAGCGGGAGAATGGGGCGGGGTGATGGAAAGCGGGAGAATGGGGCGGGGTGATGGAAAGAGGGAGAATGGGGCGGGGTGATGGAAAGCGGGAGAATGGGGCGGGGTGATGGAAAGCGGGAGAATGGGGCGAGTTGATGGAAAGAGGGAGAATGGGGCGGGGTGATGGAAAGAGGGAAAATGGGGTGGGGTGATGGAAAGTGGGAGAATGGGGCTGGGTGATGGAAAGCGGGAGAATGGGGCGGGGTGATGGAAGGGAGAATGAGGCGGGGTGATGGAAAGAGGGAGAATGGGGCGGGGTGATGGAAAGCGGGAGAATGGGGCGGGGTGATGGAAAGCAGGAGAATGGGGCGGGGTGATTGAAAGCGGGAGAATGGGGCGGGGTGATGGAAAGCGGGAGAATGGGGCGGGGTGATGGAAAGCGGGAGAATGGGGCGGGGTGATGGAAAGCGGGAGAATGGGGCGGGGTGATGGAAAGAGGGAGAATGGGGCGGGTTTATGGAAAGAGGGAGAATGGGGCGGGGTGATGGAAAGAGGGAGAATGGGGCGGGGTGATGGAAAGAGGGAGAATGGGGCGGGGTGATGGAAAGCGGGAGAATGGGGCGGGGTGATGGAAAGAGGGAGAATGGGGTTGGGTGATGGAAAGAGGGAGAATGGGGCGGGGTGATGGTAAGAGGGAGAGTGGGGCGGGGTGATGGAAAGCGGGAGGATGGGGCGGGGTGATGGAAAGCGGGAGAATGGGGCGGGTGATGGAAAGCGGGAGAATGGGGCGGGGTGATGGAAAGCGGGAGAATCGGGCGGGGTGATGGAAAGCGGGAGAATGGGGCGGGGTGATGGAAAGAGGGAGAATTGGGCGGGGTGATGGAAAGAGGGAGAATGGGGCGGGGTGATGGAAAGAGGGAGAATGGGGCGGGGTGATGGAAAGAGGGAGAATGGGGCGGGGTGATGGAAAGAGGGAGAATGGGGCGGGGTGATGGAAAGAGGGAGAATGGGGCGGGGTGATGGAAAGAGGGAGAATGGGGCGGGGTGATGGAAAGCGGGAGAATGGGGCGAGGTGATGAAAGCGGGAGAATGGGGCGGGTGATAGAAAGCGGGAGAATGGGGCGGGGTGATGGAAAGAGGGAGAATGGGGCGGGGTATGGAAAGCGGGAGAACAGGGCGGGGTGATGGAAAGCAGGAGAATGGGGCGGGGTGATGGAAAGCGAGAGAATGGGGCTGGGTGATGGAAAGAGGGAGAATGGGGCGGGGTGATGGAAAGAGGGAGAATGGGGCGGGGTGATGGAAAGCGGGAGAATGGGGCGGGGTGATGGAAAGAGGGAGAATGGGGTTGGGTGATGGAAAGAGGGAGAATGGGGCGGGGTGATGGTAAGAGGGAGAGTGGGGCGGGGTGATGGAAAGCGGGAGAATGGGGCGGGGTGATGGAAAGCGGGAGAATGGGGCGGGTGATGGAAAGCGGGAGAATGGGGCGGGGTGATGGAAAGAGGGAGAATGAGGCGGGGTGATGGAAAGCGGGAGAATGGGGCGGGGTGATGGAAAGCGGGAGAATGGGGCGGGGTGATGGAAAGCGGGAGAATCGGGCGGGGTGATGGAAAGCGGGAGAATGGGGCGGGATGCTGGAAAGCGGGAGAATGGGGCGGGGTGATGGAAAGCGGGAAAATGGGGCGGGGTGCTGGAAAGAGGGAGAATGGGGCGGGGTGATGGAAAGCGGGAGAATGGGGCGGGGTGATGGAAAGCGGGAGAATGGGGCGGGGTGATGGAAAGAGGGAGAATGGGGCGGGGTGATGGAAAGAGGGAGAATGGGGCGGGGTGATGGAAAGAGGGAGAATGGGGCGGGGTGATGGAAAGCGGGAGAATGGGGCGGGGTGATGGTAAGAGGGAGAGTGGGGCGGGGTGATGGTAAGAGGGAGAGAGGGGCGGGGTGATGGAAAGCGGGAGAATGGGGCGGGGTGATGCAAAGCGGGAGAATGGGGCAGGGAGATGGAAAGCGGGAGAATGGGGCGGGGTGATGGAAAGCGGGAGAATGGGGCGGGTTTATGGAAAGAGGGAGAATGGGGCGGGGTGATGGAAAGAGGGAGAATGGGGCGGGGTGATGGAAAGAGGGAGAATGGGGCGGGGTGATGGAAAGAGGGAGAATGGGGCGGGGTGATGGAAAGCGGGAGAATGGGGCGAGGTGATGAAAGCGGGAGAATGGGGCGGGTGATAGAAAGCGGGAGAATGGGGCGGGGTGATGGAAAGAGGGAGAATGGGGCGGGGTATGGAAAGCGGGAGAATAGGGCGGGGTGATGGAAAGCAGGAGAATGGGGCGGGGTGATGGAAAGCGAGAGAATCAGGCGGGGTGCTGGAAAGCAGGAGAATGGGGCGGGGTGCTGGAAAGCGGGAGAATGGGGCGGGGTGATGGAAAGAGAGAGAATGGGGCGGGGTGATGGAAAGTGGGAGAATGGGGGGGGGTGATGGAAAGAGGGAGAATGGGGCGGGGTGATGGAAAGAGGGAGAATGGGGCGGGGTGATGGAAAGAGGGAGAATGGGGCATGGTGATGGAAAGCGGGAGAATGGGGCGGGGTGATGGAAAGCGGGAGAATGGGGCGGGGTGATGGAAAGAGGGAGAATGGGGCGGGGTGATGGAAAGCGGGAGAATGGGGCGGGGTGATGGAAAGCGGGAGAATGGGGCGAGTTGATGGAAAGAGGGAGAATGGGGCGGGGTGATGGAAAGAGGGAAAATGGGGTGGGGTGATGGAAAGTGGGAGAATGGGGCTGGGTGATGGAAAGCGGGAGAATGGGGCGGGGTGATGGAAGGGAGAATGAGGCGGGGTGATGGAAAGAGGGAGAATGGGGCGGGGTGATGGAAAGCGGGAGAATGGGGCGGGGTGATGGAAAGCAGGAGAATGGGGCGGGGTGATTGAAAGCGGGAGAATGGGGCGGGGTGATGGAAAGCGGGAGAATGGGGCGGGGTGATGGAAAGCGGGAGAATGGGGCGGGGTGATGGAAAGCGGGAGAATGGGGCGGGTTTATGGAAAGAGGGAGAATGGGGCGGGGTGATGGAAAGAGGGAGAATGGGGCGGGGTGATGGAAAGAGGGAGAATGGGGCGGGGTGATGGAAAGCGGGAGAATGGGGCGGGGTGATGGAAAGAGGGAGAATGGGGTTGGGTGATGGAAAGAGGGAGAATGGGGCGGGGTGATGGTAAGAGGGAGAGTGGGGCGGGGTGATGGAAAGCGGGAGGATGGGGCGGGGTGATGGAAAGCGGGAGAATGGGGCGGGTGATGGAAAGCGGGAGAATGGGGCGGGGTGATGGAAAGCGGGAGAATCGGGCGGGGTGATGGAAAGCGGGAGAATGGGGCGGGGTGATGGAAAGAGGGAGAATGGGGCGGGGTGATGGAAAGAGGGAGAATGGGGCGGGGTGATGGAAAGAGGGAGAATGGGGCGGGGTGATGGAAAGAGGGAGAATGGGGCGGGGTGATGGAAAGAGGGAGAATGGGGCGGGGTGATGGAAAGAGGGAGAATGGGGCGGGGTGATGGAAAGAGGGAGAATGGGGCGGGGTGATGGAAAGCGGGAGAATGGGGCGAGGTGATGAAAGCGGGAGAATGGGGCGGGTGATAGAAAGCGGGAGAATGGGGCGGGGTGATGGAAAGAGGGAGAATGGGGCGGGGTATGGAAAGCGGGAGAATAGGGCTAGGTGATGGAAAGCAGGAGAATGGGGCGGGGTGATGGAAAGCGAGAGAATCAGGCGGGGTGCTGGAAAGCAGGAGAATGGGGCGGGGTGCTGGAAAGCGGGAGAATGGGGCGGGGTGATGGAAAGAGAGAGAATGGGGCGGGGTGATGGAAAGTGGGAGAATGGGGGGGGGTGATGGAAAGAGGGAGAATGGGGCGGGGTGATGGAAAGAGGGAGAATGGGGCGGGGTGATGGAAAGAGGGAGAATGGGGCGGGGTGATGGAAAGCGGGAGAATGGGTCGAGGTGCTGGATAGCGGGAGAATGGGGCAGGGTGATGGAAAGCGGGAGAATGGGTCGGGATGATGGAAAGCGGGATAATGGGCGGGGTGATGGAAAGCGGGAGAATGGGGCGGGGTTATGGAAAGAGGGAGAATGGGGCGGGGTGATGGAAAGAGGGAGAATGGGGCGGGGTGATGGAAAGCGGGAGAATGGGGCGGGGTGATGGAAAGCGGGAGAATGGGGCGGGGTGATGGAAAGAGGGAGAATGGGGCGGGGTGATGGAAAGCGGGAGAATGGGGCGGGGTGATGGAAAGCGGGAGAATGGGGCGGGTTGATGGAAAGAGGGAGAATGGGGCGGGGTGATGGAAAGAGGGAGAATGGGGTGGGGTGATGGAAAGCGGGAGAATGGGGCTGGGTGATGGAAAGCGGGAGATTGGGGCGAGGTGATGGAAGGGAGAATGAGGCGGGGTGATGGAAAGAGGGAGAATGGGGCGGGGTGATGGAAAGCGGGAGAATGGGGCGGGGTGATGGAAAGCAGGAGAATGGGGCGGGGTGATTGAAAGCGGGAGAATGGGGCGGGGTGATGGAAAGCGGGAGAATGGGGCGGGGTGATGGAAAGCGGGAGAATGGGGCGGGGTGATGGAAAGCGGGAGAATGGGGCGGGTTTATGGAAAGAGGGAGAATGTGGCGGGGTGATGGAAAGAGGGAGAATGGGGCGGGGTGATGGAAAGAGGGAGAATGGGGCGGGGTGATGGAAAGCGGGAGAATGGGGCAGGGTGATGGAAAGAGGGAGAATGGGGTTGGGTGATGGTAAGAGGGAGAATGGGGCGGGGTGATGGTAAGAGGGAGAGTGGGGCGGGGTGATGGAAAGCGGGAGAATGGGGCGGGTGATGGAAAGCGGGAGAATGGGGCGGGTGATGGAAAGCGGGAGAATGGGGCGGGGTGATGGAAAGCGGGAGAATGGGGCGGGGTGATTGAAAGCGGGAGAATGGGGCGGGGTGATGGAAAGCGGGAGAATGGGGCGGGGTTATGGAAAGAGGGAGAATGGGGCGGGGTGATGGAAAGAGGGAGAATGGGGCGGGGTGATGGAAAGAGGGAGAATGGGGCGGGGTGATGGAAAGCGGGAGAATGGGGCGGGGTGATGGAAAGCGGGAGAATGGGGCGGGGTGATGGAAAGAGGGAGAATGGGGTTGGGTGATGGAAAGAGGGAGAATGGGGCGGGGTGATGGTAAGAGGGAGAGTGGGGCGGGGTGATGGAAAGCGGGAGAATGTGGCGGGGTGATGGAAAGCGGGAGAATGGGGCGGGTGATGGAAAGCGGGAGAATGGGGCGGGGTGATGGAAAGAGGGAGAATGGGGCGGGGTGATGGAAAGCGGGAGAATGGGGCGGGGTGATGGAAAGCGGGAGAATGGGGCGGGGTGATGGAAAGCGGGAGAATCGGGCGGGGTGATGGAAAGCGGGAGAATGGGGCGGGATGCTGGAAAGCGGGAGAATGGGGCGGGGTAATGGAAAGAGGGAGAATGGGGCGGGGTGATGGAAATATGGAGAATGGGGCGGGTGATGGTAAGAGGGAGAGTGGGGCGGGGTGATGGAAAGCGGGAGAATGGGGCGGGGTGATGGAAAGCGGGAGAATGGGGCGGGTGATGGAAAGCGGGAGAATCGGACGGGGTGATGGAAAGCGGGAGAATCGGGCGGGGTGATGGAAAGCGGGAGAATGGGGCGGGGTGATGGAATCGGGAGAATGGGGCGGGGTGATGGAAAGCGGGAGAATGGGGCGGGGTGATGGAAAGAGGGAGAATGGGGCGGGGTGATGGAAAGAGGGAGAATGGTGCGGGGTGATGGAAAGCAGGAGAATGGGGCAGGGTGATGGTAAGAGGGAGAGTGGGGCGGGGTGATGGTAAGAGGGAGAGAGGGGCGGGGTGATGGAAAGCGGGAGAATGGGGCGGGGTGATGCAAAGCGGGAGAATGGGGCAGGGTGATGGAAAGCGGGAGAATGGGACGGGATGATGGAAAGCGGGATAATGGGCGGGGTGATGGAAAGCGGGAGAATGGGGCGGGGTTATGGAAAGAGGGAGAATGGGGCGGGGTGATGGAAAGAGGGAGAATGGGGCGGGGTGATGGAAAGAAGGAGAATGGGGCGGGGTGATGGAAAGCAGGAGAATGAGGCGGGGTGATGGAAACCGGGAGAATGGGGCGGGGTGATGGAAAGCGGGAGAATGGGCGGGGTGATGGAAAGCGGGAGAATGGGGCGGGGTAATGGAAAGAGGGAGAATGGGGCGGGGTGATGGAAATATGGAGAATGGGGCGGGTGATGGTAAGAGGGAGAGTGGGGCGGGGTGATGGAAAGCGGGAGAATGGGGCGGGGTGATGGAAAGCGGGAGAATGGGGCGGGTGATGGAAAGCGGGAGAATCGGACGGGGTGATGGAAAGCGGGAGAATCGGGCGGGGTGATGGAAAGCGGGAGAATGGGGCGGGGTGATGGAATCGGGAGAATGGGGCGGGGTGATGGAAAGCGGGAGAATGGGGCGGGGTGATGGAAAGCGGGAGAATGGGGCGGGGTGATGGAAAGAGGGAGAATGGGGCGGGGTGATGGAAAGAGGGAGAATGGGGCGGGGTGATGGTAAGAGGGAGAATGGGGCGGGGTGATGGTAAGAGGGAGAGTGGGGCGGGGTGATGGAAAGCGGGAGGATGGGGCGGGGTGATGGAAAGCGGGAGAATGGGGCGGGTGATGGAAAGCGGGAGAATGGGGCGGGGTGATGGAAAGCGGGAGAATCGGGCGGGGTGATGGAAAGCGGGAGAATGGGGCGGGGTGATGGAAAGAGGGAGAATGGGGCGGGGTGATGGAAAGAGGGAGAATGGGGCGGGGTGATGGAAAGAGGGAGAATGGGGCGGGGTGATGGAAAGAGGGAGAATGGGGCGGGGTGATGGAAAGCGGGAGAATGGGGCGGGGTGATGGAAAGCGGGAGAATGGGGCGGGTGATGGAAAGCGGGAGAATCGGACGGGGTGATGGAAAGCGGGAGAATCGGGCGGGGTGATGGAAAGCGGGAGAATGGGGCGGGGTGATGGAATCGGGAGAATGGGGCGGGGTGATGGAAAGCGGGAGAATGGGGCGGGGTGATGGAAAGCGGGAGAATGGGGCGGGGTGATGGAAAGAGGGAGAATGGGGCGGGGTGATGGAAAGAGGGAGAATGGGGCGGGGTGATGGTAAGAGGGAGAGTGGGGCGGGGTGATGGTAAGAGGGAGAGTGGGGCGGGGTGATGGAAAGCGGGAGAATGGGGCGGGGTGATGGAAAGCGGGAGAATGGGGCGGGTGATGGAAAGCGGGAGAATCGGACGGGGTGATGGAAAGCGGGAGAATCGGGCGGGGTGATGGAAAGCGGGAGAATCGGGCGGGGTGATGGAATCGAGAGAATGGGGCGGGGTGATGGAAAGCGGGAGAATGGGGCGGGGTGATGGAAAGCGGGAGAATGGGGCGGGGTGATGGAAAGAGGGAGAATGGGGCGGGGTGATGGAAAGAGGGAGAATGGGGCGGGGTGATGGTAAGAGGGAGAGTGGGGCGGGGTGATGGTAAGAGGGAGAGTGGGGCGGGGTGATGGAAAGCGGGAGAATGGGGCGGGGTGATGGAAAGCGGGAGAATGGGGCGGGGTGATGGAAAGAGGGAGAACGGGGCTTGGTGATGGAGGGCGGGAGAATGGGGCGGGGTGATGGAAAGCGGGAGAATGGGGCGGGGTTATGGAAAGATGGAGAATGGGGCGGGGTGATGGAAAGAAGGAGAATGGGGCGGGGTTATGGAAAGCGGGAGAATGGGGCGGGGTGATGGAAAGCAGGAGAATGGGGCGGGTGATGGAAAGCGGGAGAATGGGGCGGGGTGATGGAAAGAGGGAGAACGGGGCGGGGTGATGGAAAGCGGGAGAATGGGGCGGGGTGATGGAAAGCGGGAGAATGGGGCGGGGTGCTGGAAAGAGGGAGAATGGGGCGGGGTGATGGAAAGAGGGAGAATGGGGCGGGGTGACGGAAAGAGGGAGAATGGGGCGGGGTGATGGAAAGCGGGAGAATGGGGCGGGGTGATGGAAAGAGGGAGAATGGGGCAGGGTGATGGAAAGAGGGAGAATGGGGCGGGGTGATGGAAAGCGGGAGAATGGGGCGGGGTGATGGAAAGAGGAGAATGGGGCGGGGTGATGGGAAGAGGGAGAATGGGGCGGGGTGATGGAAAGAGGGAGAATGGGCCGGGGTGATGGAAAGCGGGAGAATCGGGCGGGGTGATGGAAAGAGGAAGAATGGGGCGGGGTGACGGAAAGAGGGAGAATGGGGCGGGGTGATGGAAAGCGGGAGAATGGGGCGGGGTGATGGAAAGAGGGAGAATGGGGCAGGGTGATGGAAAGAGGGAGGATGGGACGGGGTGATGGAAAGAGGGAGAATGGGGCGGGGTGATGGAAAGAGGGAGAATGGGGCGGGATGATGGAAAGTGGGAGAATGGGGCGGGTGATGGAAAGCGGGAGAATGGGGCGGGGTGATGGAAAGAGGGAAAATGGGGCGGGCTGATGGAAAGCGGGAGAATGGGGCGGGGTGATGGAAAGCGGGAGAATGGGGCGGGGTGATGGAAAGCGGGAGAATCGGGCGGGGTGATGGAAAGCGGGAGAATGGGGCGGGGTGCTGGAAAGCGGGAGAATGGGGCGGGGTGATGGAAAGCAGGAGAATGGGGCGGGGTGTTGGAAAGCGGGAGAATGGGGCGGGGTGATGGAAAGCGGGAGAATGGGGCGGGGTGATGGAAAGCAGGAGACTGGGGCAGGTGATGGAAAACGGGAGAATGGGGCTGGGTTATGGAAAGAGGGAGAAAGGGGCGGGATGATGGAAAGAGGGAGAATGGGGCGGGGTGATGGAAAGAGGGAGAATGGGGCGGTGTGATGTAAAACGGGAGAATGGGGCGGGGTGATGGAAAGAGGGAGAATGGGGCAGGGTGATGGAATGAGGGAGAATGGGGCGGGGTGATGGAAAGGGGGAGAATGGGGCGGGGTGTTAGAAAGCGGGAGAATGGGGCGGGGTGATGGAAAGCGGGAGAATGGGGCGGGTGATGGAAAGCGGGAGAATGGGGCGGGGTGATGGAAAGCGGGAGAATGGGGTGGGGTGATGGAAAGCGGGAGAATTGGGCAGGGTGATGGAAAGTGGGAGAATCGGGCGGGGTGCTGGAAAGCGGGAGAATGGGGCGGGGTGATGGAAAGCGGGAGAATGGGGCGGGGTGCTGGAAAGCGGGAGAATGGGACGGGGAGATGGAAAGAGGGAGAAGGGGGCGGGTGCAAAGATAACTGCTGCAATGGGAGCTAGACTACGAGCTAGGCACGGGTGCTCTTGTGATCGCTGCGTTCTTTGTTTCTTAGTCGTTTTCCTAGTGCACACACTGCTTGCTAGTTCACGGGGCAAATTGGCAAGAGTTTCACTAGCGAAAGTTGACAACTATGGTTGCAACAACATTGGCAACACAGACTACATCAGAGCTAGCTAGGCTGCTGGTCGACCTCCAGCGCAGCATGGTCGACCGTGCTCCAGCGCAGCAGCGCTCGCACCGCTCCAGCGTTGTAGAGTAGCGGTGCGCGAACGTTGCAAGTCCATGGTGTGCCAACGCTGCAGTAAGTCGGCTGCACAGCGTTGCACCCGCAGGACAACGGTGCACCTGCTTCGCAGGTGTGTGCAGCTGGTTGGTGCGCCCTTCCCTGTCACATGCACAGCGCAGACGCCTGGCAGACTCCACGCCAGTGACTGCGCCCACCAGCCACGTCGACCTCGGGATACCACCCCGAGGTCGGCCTCGCAGACTCCACCCCGGCGACACTCGCACACGTCGCCCGGATATCCCAGTCGATCGGGCAACCACGCCTGGCCGACCAGCGCAGTCCGTAGTCGGCCACCAATGCCCGGCGTCCCCAGTCCGGTGTCCAGGTGCCCAGGACGCCTTGCAAACATCCAGGGTGGCGTCCGGCCTCCCAGGACGCTGACCAGCCGCCCGGGTCGGCGTCTGACCTCCCAGGACGCCGTGCAGGCGCCCACGACGTCGACCAGGCGCCCACGGCGTCTGACCTGCCAGGGCGGCGTCCTCCTGCTCGGCGCCCTCCAGCCAGGCGCCCTCCAGCTCGGCGCCCTTGCAGTGGCCCCCATGCCCACTGCTGCAGGTCGGCTGCAACGCCCGCACATCCGACTACAAGGTCGGCTCCGCCCAAGCGAGGATGGGGCCTTCCCGTTGACACTCCCTTGCCGCGTTCATGCTTGGGCCCCCAGCCCACACGGCAGTACTACTCGGAGAATAGCCCGTTGGCGTGCACACAACGCACAGCACGCCGGTCACCGCACCAGCCATGCAAGAGGGCATGGCACCTACTGCTGCACGTCGTCGTCGCCGTCGCCCACGTCGGCCAAGCGCACCTGGCCGATTGCGACGGAGCACCGGTTGAAGGCCGTATAGTGCAGCGCCTTCGTCAGGAAGTCGGCTGGCTGCTCAGCGGTCGGGATGTACTTCAGTGAGAACTTCCCGTGCTTCACCATGTGCTGCAGCCAGGCCTGTCGCCGCTCCATGTGCTTGAGGTTGCCCGTCAACCCCATGCCCTCGGCGACCGAGATGGCCGACTTGTTGTCCACTCGCAGGTCAGTCGGCTTCCCGGCGTCCAGCTGCCAGAACTCTGCAAGGAGGAAACGAAGACGGCGTCCCTCCTTGCCGGCTTCGGTGGCCGCCACGTACTCCGACTCGGTTGACGACAACGTCGCGCACTTGATGCGCTGGCTCGGCCAGGAGACTGTGGCCCCTCCGTAGACGAACACGTAGCCACCCGTGCTCGTCGTGTTCTGCTTGTCACCGGCGTCGTCGCCGTCCACGTAGCCGACCAGCTCCAGCGACTCAGATCCACCGCCGAACTCCAGGGCGGTATCACGCGTATTGGCGAGGTAGGCGAGGCAGCGGTCAACCTCGCGCCAGTGCTGGTCGCTCCTCACCGTGAGTCCGCTCCCCAGCTTGCTGCAGGCGAAGGCGATGTCCGGCCTCGTCGTCGTCGCCGCGAACTGCAGCGAGCCGACCTTCTACCGGTACTCCTCCTCCTGTCGCTCCTGTGCTTCCTTGTCGTCGAAGGTGAGCTCGGCGTAGGCGTCGACCGAGACCGGCGTCTTCGGGGTGCGCCCGGTCTGCTCCTCATCGATGAAGTGCCTACGCAGCTTGTCGGCATAGCCCTGCTGCTGCAGCCACAGCTTCCCCGCGACCTGTCGCGGACGATCTCCAGCCCGAGGTACTTCTGCACCGGCGAGATCTCACGCAGCTCGAAGGCGGACTCCAGCAGCTCCTTCAGCTCCTTCAGCATCTCGGTGCTGCTGCTGGTGGCGAGCAGGTCGTCGACGTAGACCAGCACCCAGCAGGCCACTCCGTCGCCGTCGACCTTGAAGTACAGAGCCTCGTCGACCTGGCTCTTCTTCCACCCGGCGCCGACCAGCACGTCGTTTTTTTTTTTTTTTTTTTTTTTTTTAGATGCAAATACATTATCAAATGTAGATACATCCACAGTCGTAACTGACCAGCACGTCGTTGAGCGCCAAGTACCACAGCAGCGGCGACTGCTTCAGCCCGTACAGGCTCTTCAGCAGCTTGCACACCCGGCTGGTTCCGTCGTTGAAGTAGTCCGGCTGGGACATGTAGAGCACCCGGTCGAGCTTGCTCTGCAGGAAGGCGTTCTTCATGTCGAGCTGCATCAGGTTGAGGTTGAGGACAACAACGATGCTGAGGAAAATCCTCAGCGTGACGTGGCTGCCCACTGGCGCGAACGTCTCGTCGTAGTCGGCCCCGTACACATGCGTGAAGCCCTTCATAACCAGCCTTGCCTTCTCGCGCTCAACGATGTCGTCGATGTGGTACTTCGTCGTCAGCACCCACCGGTTCTTCATGATGTTCACTCCCGGCGGACGTTCGACCAGCTCCCACGTTCCCATGTTGATGAGGCTGCAGATCTCCTCTTCCATGGCGGCCTTCACCGCCGGGCCCTTCCAGCTTGCCAACGCCTCCTTCACCGTCATCGTCGAGATGTCCCAACGGTGCCCGGGGTCGGCCTGCATGTCGAGGTCGAGCTCCAGAAACTCCTCATCCTCCTCGGCGTCGTCGTACAGCAGGTCTTCGTCATCATCGTCCACGTCATACACCGTGGTGAAGGCAGCGGGGACGAAGAAGTCAGGCGGCCTCCGGAGGTGGCTGGTACGCTGTGGTCCTGGCTGGACCTCCTCGGCGTCCCCTCCATCGTCGCCGTCGTCGCTGTCCTCGGCGTCCTGCTGCACCTCAGCCGGCGTCCCAGCCGACTTCTCCCTTGTGGTCGGCTCCCCTGCCGACTGCCCGGTCGCCGACTGCTCCTTGGTCGGCGTCGCTGTTGTCTGCTCCCCTGTCAGCTGCTGTTCTGCAGGCGTCTCCTTCACCGGCTTCACCAAAGTCGGCTGCACCACCTGCTGCCTCCCAGTCGGCGTCAGCTTTGCTCCCACGCCGGCTTGCACAGCATCACGTCGGCCACCGGCGATGCTTGGGGCCAGCACCACAGGTGACGCCCCAGTTCTCCCCTCATCACCGGAGGCCGACGTCGGGGTCAGCCCATGCAAGTCGGCAACAAGGGGAGGGGCAGGTGAAGGGCAGGGATCGGGGACGTCCTCGGCGTCCTCACCAGCAAGCTCACCGACCTCAGCGAGCAGAGGCAGCGTCGCCGTCGAGGTGTCCGTTGGCGGGTGAACCGGCATCCGCCCTGACACCGGCCCGTGCGCCGACTTCCACACTTCCAACGACATTCTCCCGCCTTCCATCACCCCGCCCCATTCTCCCTCTTTCCATCACCCCGCCCCATTCTCCCGCTTTCCATCACCCTGCCCCATTCTCCCGCTTTCCATCACCCCGCCCCATTCTCCCGCTTTCCATCACCCCTCCCCTCCCTCCCTCTTACCATCACCCCGCCCCACACTCCCTCTTACCATCACCCCGCCCCATTCTCCCGCTTTCCAGCACCCCGCCCCATTCTCCCGCTTTCCATCACCCCGCCCCATTCATCACCCCACCCCATTCTCCCGCTTTCCATCACCCCGCCCCATTCTCCCGCTTTCCATCACCCCGCCCCATTCTCCCGCTTTCCAGCACCCCGCCCCATTCTCCCGCTTTCCATCACCCCGCCCCATTCTCCCGCTTTCCATCACCCCGCCCCATTCGCCCGCTTTCCATCACCCCGCCCGATTCTCCCGCTTTCC